>OX485806.1:57787003-59058684 GCA_950295325.1 Polytrichum commune | reverse complement strand
CCCTAAACCCTAAACCCTAAACCCTAACCCTAAACCCTAAACCCTAAACCCTAAACCCTAAACCCTAAACCCTAAACCCTAAACCCTAAACCCTAAACCCTAAACCCTAAACCCTAAACCCTAAACCCTAAACCCTAAACCCTAAACCCTAAACCCTAAACCCTAAACCCTAAACCCTAAACCCTAAACCCTAAACCCTAAACCCTAAACCCTAAACCCTAAACCCTAAACCCTAAACCCTAAACCCTAAACCCTAAACCCTAAACCCTAAACCCTAAACCCTAAACCCTAAACCCTAAACCCTAAACCCTAAACCCTAAACCCTAAACCCTAAACCCTAAACCCTAAACCCTAAACCCTAAACCCTAAACCCTAAACCCTAAACCCTAAACCCTAAACCCTAAACCCTAAACCCTAAACCCTAAACCCTAAACCCTAAACCCTAAACCCTAAACCCTAAACCCTAAACCCTAAACCCTAAACCCTAAACCCTAAACCCTAAACCCTAAACCCTAAACCCTAAACCCTAAACCCTAAACCCTAAACCCTAAACCCTAAACCCTAAACCCTAAACCCTAAACCCCTAAACCCTAAACCCTAAACCCTAAACCCTAAACCCTAAACCCTAAACCCTAAACCCTAAACCCTAAACCCTAAACCCTAAACCCTAAACCCTAAACCCTAAACCCTAAACCCTAAACCCCTAAACCCTAAACCCTAAAACCCAACCCCTAAACCCTAAACCCTAAACCCTAAACCCTAAACCCTAAACCCTAAACCCTAAACCCTAAACCCTAAACCCTAAACCCTAAAACCCTAAACCCTAAACCCTAAACCCTAAACCCTAAACCCTAAACCCAAAACCCTAAACCCTAAACCCTAAACCCTAAACCCTAAACCCTAAACCCTAAACCCTAAACCCTAAACCCTAAACCCTAAACCCTAAACCCTAAACCCTAAACCCTAAAACCCTAAACCCTAAACCCCTAAACCCTAAACCCTAAACCCTAAACCCCAAACCCTAAACCCTAAACCCTAAACCCTAAACCCTAAACCCTAAAACCCTAAACCCTAAACCCTAAACCCTAAAACCCTAAACCCTAAACCCTAAACCCTAAACCCTAAACCCTAAACCCTAAACCCTAAAACCCTAAACCCTAAACCCTAAACCCTAAACCCTAAACCCTAAACCCTAAACCCTAAACCCTAAACCCTAAACCCTAAACCCTAAACCCTAAACCCTAAACCCTAAACCCTAATAATCCAATATTTTCAACCTCATCAACACTAACCACACACATGGGTGGAATGTGAAAGATTAGCGTTTGTGACCCTTGCTAGAATTGAAAAACGATCAAGATAGTTAAGGGGAGCTAGCAAGGGTTGCAACATTGCTAAGCTTCCCATACCTTCCATTTTAATGTTTTAAAACCTCACCACAATTATTATACTGGGAATGAATAGTGTTTGGCATGGATCTGATGTTTTAAACCATTTATCCAAATATTCAAAGAATTGGTTTGGAGCCGTTTTGGAGAATCCTTTGATCACAAGATCCTACCACGCAAATATTTCTCAAATTTTTATTTTTTGAAGGTCATGACATCACACATTTTGGGGCCAAGAAAATCTTATCAAAAAAATGTTTGAGGCTGAAAACACCATTGAACACCTTGTGGTTCATATAATAATTAAGAGATGCAAAATTTTAACCCCACTAATTGTGGTGTTAATCCACTCTTAGTTGAATAGAATCCTCCAAGTCCTTCACAATTGGGTCGCAAGTTTTATGTTGTGGCGCATCAAAAAAATCCATTGATGCTCAATTAATCATTGCGCATATACCAGACTATGACAACATCATGGATTTCATTTGTTCTAATCTTTACGTTTGGCATCCCGCTCTTATTGGATGACCTTGAGGCCTTCAAAACTCCTCTTTGTCTACTTGCATTGGCATCTACAATTGGACGGATGACCAAACTATTTTTTCAAATGGGGAGTTATATTTGGTTCCTCTCCCAACAAAATTGTAGGGTTTAGGTTTGGGGTCAATTTCACATTTGAATGTCCATGCCTTTTGCTAGGTTGCTAGAACACCTTATTGGATTTTTCTATATTGTCGTCTCCATCATCCAACTTTGAATTACCATTGTGTTTGATAACACAACACATTTGTGCTAAAAAATAAAATCTAAATGCATTGACAACTACAACCTTATTTACACCTAAATGCCGCAAAAATCCAATCCAAAATTGGTGAGGGTTCCACTCTTCATCAATATTTGAACTCCCTTTGATAATCTTTGGACAACATGCAAAACATTTTAACCATGCTACGTTTTAATATCCCACTTAAGACGGGGTGGTTGAATTTCAAGTTAATGTCAATGGTTTACATGAGGGTTGAAAAAAAAACTTTTTCTCTCGTTGAAACTAATTAATGTAGCATGAATGTAATGGTGTTCATTACATTGCATGCCACAAATAATACGGTAAACATAGTACAAATTCTTGCAATTATAGTATTGTGTGTGATTTTTGAATTTGATTATCATCTGCAAAAACCTGATGTAGGAGCACTTTGGAGAATGACCTATGTTGTCGCAACTCTTGTTAGTGCCCTTTAACCTATTTTGATTGCTTCCCAAATTTAGCAAAAATCACGAGCAGTAACATGCAGGAGGCCGTCCAAAGTTTCTTATGTCAATGTTGTTATTGTAGAGTCCACTTGCAATTGCATTTGCATGGCAAAAAAATATTAATCTAAAACATGCAAATTGTTGTTTGACATCACAGTGAGGCGTGCTTTGAGAGAGGCTAGATTGGGTGCACAAATGCAGCAAAAATAGCATTTTTGAGTCGTACACATGTTTTTGTATGCTTGAGGTTTGCTCAAAGGTATGAGAATAGGACTATTGATGATTAAAAACACGTCGTTCTTAGTGATGAGACAAAGATAAAGAGGTTTAACTTAGATGGTAGGTCATGGTGTTGGATTGGAGATGGAAAATGCATCGGACCTCAACACGTCCATTAGATTGTGAAACATATGGTTGGATTGGTGATGATTTGGAGATGCATGATGGCTTTTGGACTAGGAAAATGGTATACGTTTGAAAGTATAATTGATAGGCATATGTAAAAAATTGTTGGAAGCCCCCAACAACTTCAAACCACCAAAACTTTAATTTAAGATCATTTATGCTATCAGAAAACCACTATTTACATCCATTTTTGCATAGATGCCGATGGACCCCTCACATGCCCCATTGTGAGCCCAATTATGCGCCCACATTTCAACGTAACCTTAAAAATATTAAAAACCTTAGGATTTGCTTTCACCTTGAGTTAGTTAGGAGACCAAATAGGATAGAAGCTTCAAAGTTAGAGTGGAGTAGAGTTAAGGAGTTGAACTAGGAGCATTTAGGGAAAAAACCAAAAAAAAGAATTAAGAGGTGCCAAGTTTTCTAGGAGCCAAGTCATTTTTGAAGGGCCAAGGGCTTCTTCGGGAAGGTTCTCTGGAGGGGGAGTCCAGCAACAATCTCGGAGAACCACGAGGGGTCCGAGGAAGCTCTGGGGGGAGTCGGTCACAAGGACAAAGGAGTTCGGTGGAACAAGGACCGTGGGTAGAGAACGGAGGAGAAGGAGGTTGGTTGATGTAGTGCGAAAACGTTGCCAAAAAAATTGGTGACCTTGACTTGCTGTGAGCCCAAAATGGTGCTCACATGGTTCTTTAATTACAAAAAAATGGCTAACACCTTAATTTTGTGCTTGCTTGAATTGCCAAAAATATAAGAAACGCGAGGAGTCAAAAGTCTTGATTAGATTAAGTTAAAGGATGAATAAGAATTAGGAAGGGCAATAAACCTTAGAGGATTAAGGGGGAGTAAAGATAAGTGGTTAAGTGTGAGTCTAGGGGGAGAAAAAGTCAATTGAAGGAGTGGGAAAGTGGAGCCTAAAAGGGAAAAGGCCAAGGGAAAAGGTCTCAACCCGTTTTTTCTCTCGGGCGGCCCAAAATATGTCGGGCAACCCGAGAAAAAAAAGAGATTGGAGGGGTCTCGGGAGGTAGGAAGTAGAGAGCTCATTATGCATGTAGGTGAGTAGAGGAAAAGAGAGAGAGGAGAGAGGGTGAAGCCCTGCTCCGTTGGGGATTGATGCATGTAGAGGAGGAAGAAGGGAGAGAGCGGGGAAATCCTGTTTTAGTAAGAAATGGAGGCTGTCATATTGCTGCCTCACCTAGAAAAGTGTGGCGGGGTAGTGAATCGGAGAGTCCTCTCAGGCCACGAGAGGGTGTTGCTCGTAGATCGTGGTGTTAGTTGTTAGGAAGGGGTGTAGGCTTGGCGACCAAGCAGGGTTAGTGAAGGGAGAGTTAAGAAGAGGGGGGCTACTAGAAAGAAAGCCCCAGCGACCTCTATGGGTAAAGCAATCGCATGTTGGAGGGAGAAATCCCACCATTGGGAACAGACGAGGTCCCCTAGTCGAGGAAGGTGGTGGGCGATCAAGTCGGAAGGAAAATGGGAGAAGGACTTGTAGTGCATGGCGAGGAGCTCAACACCAGGAGCATTGGAACTCTGGCACCATGCATGATGTCTATAGTTGAAGGAAGGCAACTGTGGAAAGGTGGGGATCTAAGCCTAGAGAACAACCGCCTCGGAGAAGCGAAGTGACCACACTGGAGACATGCACAGATAAGAGAATACATCTGTCCCCCTCTTGTGCATGATGGTCTTAGGGTAGATTAAGTGGGCAGTTTTCTCCAATGCTTGTTGTGACAAAATATTAGTACCCGTGAGGTTTGGATGGCAGCCACAACACCTTTACTTAGAATCGCCTGAACCTCGGTCAAGAACTTTCACTCATCGATCAAACGTAAACAAAAAACAAAAAAAAAACAAAAAAAAATGAATGAATAAAAGGTTCGAACTCATTAGGCATGAGTAATCACAAGATGATGTAGGTAGGAGTCGCTGAAGGGCAGGATGTGTTGATGATTGGTTGCACCTTGGGAAAGACTGAGAGACATTGTACTCCTTGGAGTTGCCTGGAGAATAGCTATGCTAAGGGAAATCCTCCAGGGCGGCCGACATGGTTCGGTCCTGAGGGGGATGCAGTCGTCATAATTACGGGTTGCACTCACGAGGGTCGACCACTGTCAATGGTTGCCACAACACCTACAACCCATGGCAACCAGTAGTACAAGGTTACAAGAGTTGAATTCCATAAACCAGATTCACACCTAAACCTTAGAGTAAGCTAGAGGGTCAGTACAAGATAATTGCACGAGGGGCGCGGAAGGGTCTATGACGACTTGGTAAGGGGATTCGATTGAACGATCATGATCTGGTTCACACTGTCTAGAAATTCACGATAACAAGGGGGGTTATGGAAGGGTTGCACCGAAGTTGGAGGATCTCTCGGTGCTCCTCACCCATGCTTGCTCCTAAACCCGGGTACTTAACGCCCACTGGTGAGAACCTGAGTAGCGTAAATGTTGAGACAGTAGGGAGTCTAAAAAGGTAATGTTGACGTTCAAATGTAACGTCGACAGACCAAGGTCAAGAGACTGTGACATGGGAAAATCTCAAGCTCACGGGGCTACTACCGCACTGAGGGGTGACGTCTTCCAAGGAATTCTGCACGACGAAGTGGTGAGACACGACGATAATCCCTGATCAAGGTGGCTCGTAGACTTCGGTCTTCCTGCGTTGGCTGCACCTCCCCTCGGTCGCAATAGCCCTTGCCAGGACCCCACTGAGCGATCAACTGAACAGAGGTGTGGGTAATTAGGGACGTGGGTGCCTAGCCCGCGTGGGTTCCAACTAGGTGTGGAACCAGTGGGAGGTTACACGGTGGGCTCCCCGCGATGCTGTGAGTTGTTGTAGGACTAGAATGGGGGTGGGCAACGTTGTGTGTCCCAAAGGAATGTGCAGGCTGCAACTGCAGGGGGCGAGGAGCAAGGAGTTGGAGTTGCAAGGTCGGTGCCAAGGGTTCAAGCCCTCCCTAGCCAAAGTGGGAGAAGATCGATTAAAGAGGACCCAACTCCTGGGTGGAGCAGATGTCTTGAGGCCTGTGACGGACTAGTGGTTGAGGAAGAGACAAAACTCTATTGCAGTTAACGAAGAATGTGATTTTCACGGAAAACAATTAGTTGTTGCAACCATAGTCTGGCGAAGGAGTTGCTGGGGCTACACTTTAAGATGTGAGGGACAACATTGATGCTTGGGGGGTGAGTATTGAAGAGTGTGTCAAGTGGGGAATTGCTTGCTGGATTATGTGGGGCATGCAGTGGTGTGCCCCTTTGGGATAGGCATTTTGACTGTAGGACCGTGCTCAAAGTGACATCTTGTGGACGTAGGATTAGACTGAGATAACGTGCCTCTACTAGGAGCACAACCTGCTACGGACAACGAGCCACACCCAGGGCGGGATGCAAGACTGAGCATAATCTAAGTAAATAGAGGTAGGGGGTGGGAGCATAGTGAGCACAAGAAGGATTGGGGGAAGGTAATTAGGCTTTTGACCGCTAGGGACATTGTTGGTGTGCATTCACTTGTAAGGAACGCAAGTGTTCTTAAATACTTGTGAGTTTTTAATAAACAAAAAAGGTGTTATACACACCACTTCTCCCACCTCTTTGATTATGCTTGCACACTTGAATGATATGGTTGAATGTGGCACATGATCCCTCACCCGGACTAGGACGCAATTGAAGGGTGGGGGTGATTGGGGCTCACACTTGCATTTGAGTTTTGTGTGTGTGCATTTGATCATGTAGGAAAATATAGGCACAGTTAAAGAAATAGAAGAGACGATCACTAGGAGAAGTGAACCCAACTTAGTTGAAGGAAACGAGGGTGGATGAGGTGTTGGTTTTCTTTGCGTTGTTAGCATGGAGCTAGCTAGCACCTCGGAAATTACCCATGACTCAGGATACCGGTAACGAGCTACAAATTGACAAAGTTGCCAAACCAGGGAGCACAAGATTGATTGTGGAAAGGCAGTGTGATACCGAATTGACACTCAGTCGGTCTGAGGAAGGGGGATTTAGTTGTTGTCTGCTCATTACTGCAACTTGGATGCAGAGAGGGGAAAGTAAGAACCCACGGCTGGCTACAAGCTAGATCACTACAACAACAACTCCAATTCGGTCAAGGCTTGGGTTGAGCGTAATTGCAGGAGGGGGGTAGCCCTGGAAGGAGGGGATGAGGCGAGCTTGGGAAATTGACTGTTGATGTGCTGATCATAGGCGGTACTGAGGTCGGGTTGTTGGAATCATGAGGGAATCAAGCAAGGAAGTGGCTGATCTTGCACATGAGCTCTCATGTTTTGATTTTTAAATTTTGTTTTGAATGGAACTGTGTGGTTGAAGAGCTCACAACGATGGTAGAGATTCCTCTCGAGAGCTCTACTTCGGCATTGGAGTTAAGGATGAGGAGGACCATCCCGAGCTGAGGAAGGGATTCGGGAGGGGCTGCACAATGACACAAAGCTTATGGTCGCTCAGTAACTGCCTACAAAGATGCAAGGAATGCGAACTACGTGTCCAAGAGGCCCAGGAGGGAAGGCGGTTTCACATCTCTGAAAGACGTCCATGCTCCTTCAACAGGCGAGCATCCAAGTGACTATGGTTGTGACATTTTGAGCGTGTGCAAGGATCTATCCGAATTTGCAACTCTGAGCACACAAGAGCTTCTGATTGGCCGATGGGCCATGCTGGGAATCACCGGCGTTTGTAACTGAGCTTACCAAACTCACTAGCACTGACAAGGTTGAGCCCAGCTGGTTCAAAACCGGTGTGCAGAACTTTGGCGAATCTGGTATCGATCACTTTGGAGTCTCTGAGTTTATCAACGCTCACAACATCACTACAGTGGCGGTGGTGCAAGTTTTGTTGACGGAAGGAGCTGCATGCAGATGTTCTAGGATTGCCAGCTCTGCTAACCAGATTTGGAAGAACCCCATTTCATACACTCACCGCCACTTGGGTTGCTACACAATTGAAATCAGGGCAGCCGAGAGGAGCCGTGCTGCATTGGGAAACTCAAGTGTTGGAATGAGGAGGGAGCCTGTGACGAATAAGGACGGGAACCTCCTGGAGTTGCTGCAGGCTTCAGAGTTGTGGACTGCTGCCCTCCAACGATGGGGATCACAGAGCTGTAACGCACGCTGGAACAGGGGAAGGTGTCCTCGCTCGAAGCAGATGGTGAAGGTGTTCAAGGATAGAGGAGGAGCGAGGGGGAATTAATTTAGATATGACAATGGTAGTTGCTAGAACTCTAGGCATGGCCTTAACTATGTGTTTTTTGAGTGTTGAATCAAATTGACGTAATGAGCATGGGCACGATAAATGTATAATTGGTGTTGCCTTAATGCCATTAGGACATAGCTTAGGTAGTTAAGTAGTTCACTGTTGTAGGTTGGAGGCTTGAGAGTGGATGTTGGCATTTATTGGGTGATTGTGTCTGGCAATGACTACAAGGAAAGAGAGTATTTCTAAATATTTGTGACCTTGTGTTCTTTGAATAAAAGTTGTGTATTTGACATTTGTATGTTGGAGCACTGGGGCCAAGTCCCATGGTGAAGTGAAGTTATTTAAGTACATGTAAGCCATAGGCTTCCACCCGCACATACGACGCATAAGGGTGGAGGTTTAGGGCAAACACCCATTTAGGCAAGTATTGAAAAATTTATGGATGTTTTAACCTCGGTAGTCCCGGTCGCCATTCCCAGGTCACTATTGTCCTCAGGCAACACCCCACTCAAGATGCCATATCTCATAGCTCACACCTTTGATTGGGGAGTGTTCATATGTTCATGGCCTTACCCTCCAGATTCCTAGTCCCCGTGGGTGGGAGGTGTTCTCAATGTCCAGGGCCCTCACCTACACTAGGATCACTTGGGCCCTCTCACCTATGGTATCATCAGTTTCAGGCGTCACTCCGAGGTTCCCCCTGTGCTCATTATGTTTCAAACAGTCCTCATGGAAAGATTTGCAACATATGCTCAACTTGTACTCATTGGCTTCATCCTCGTGCTTAGAGACCGAGTCAATGACCACTCTAATTTTAGGGCTAAGAACAAAAATAAAATACCTCCACCTATTCAAATTGTACAATGGGGATACCTTAGTTTAAGTCGTGACGAATTGTTTTGCCATTCTTGTAAAAAAAAATACTTCTCAAGATCAATTGGTTTGGGAATGTTTTGAATTTGTGTAGCAACGACCTTATAATTGCCAAAGAGTCGTTTGCCATATGTTGCCTTTGCAACGATTGGAAGCTAGTTTTTTCAAGCGTCATAATTTTTCAAGCAATAAGGTTAGTTCCACTTTGAATTGGCTAGATATCAAAAAACATCAAGACAAAATTTGATCCACCTGTGTTGAGTACCTTTGACGCACCTTGCAATATTGTAAGGGCAAAAGTAAAAACATTGCTCAAAATTTTGTTCTTCCTTCACACATGGAAAACTCCAAAGTATATAAGGGCAAGAATTAACAATGATAGTTTTTAAAGGCATTTTCGTCTAAAACTAGCTTGCATTGCAAAACAAATCTTTTTTTCCATAGATGGTACTTGACGAATATGCCATTGATAAACATCGCAGTCACATTCTTGAAGTATAGTGACATGATAAATTAACTTTGCAACATTGGATGTTTGGTTCTCACCACGTAATGTAGGAACATCAACTTCAAGATCGTCTCCGTAGATGATGAAAGATATTTATACAAGTTTGTCCTCAAAGCCTTTGTAATAGTTGCCGGATGAAAATAATTGATTTTGTCAAAACGATGCGAATCATTATTCGCGTATGGTTCTACATGGAATTGTCGTTTGGCCAAGCCATATACTACTTTACTAGCATATTGTGGGATGTTAACTAGAACATCACTTAAGCCTAAAATGTTTTCCATAGCCTTAAAAATAAAAAAACAGATGTCCACTTCTATTGGCGGTTTGCAAATCAAATTTTTCATTTGTGGGACCAATGCCAAACGCTCTGCCAATGAGAAATGCATTATACCTTGTACATTGATTGAATGTGTATACAAAATCATCAAAAATTACTTCATAAATATTGTCCCTTTGTTTTCTCAATTGTTTTGTCCAAGAGGCATAGAGTGCATAACAACACCTCTGCCCTCTCTTCATTTGAAAGTTCATGCTCAAAAATAGTTGTACAATTATGCAATATTAATAAATATACAAAATATAGGAATATCCAAGGGGAATATACTTTATACACCAAAAAAAACGACCACGAACACTAACAAAACAACGGGTGAGCACGACCATGACAAACGCAAAGATCAACACGCCTACGACAAGTGTTTGGGCAAGGACAACCATGACCATCATGAGGGTTAGCACGCCCACAACCAGCGCAAATGCAAGCATACCATGACCGCAGGGAGTGGTGTTGTTGCCGACACTTCCCCAACCAACACCTAAAATAAAGATTGAAACCACTTAGGGAACACTATCGTTGCTGACACCCCCCACCAACATGTCCAGCACCAAGATCATGAGCATGAACACCAACATAACCAACTCCACGAGCACGAACACCAATAAAACAACATGCAAAGAGGACATAAGTACTAACAAGGTGCATATAGCCTTTCCAATGATGATAGCAACAATGCCACCATCTTAGCCATGTGTCCAAAGCTGGAATATCATCGTTGAAGGCTATTCCACAAAAAAACCATCATGAATGGATTGCCAAATAATAGGCGTTTGCTTTGTCCGTTAATTTAGCATCTTTGTACTAAATGTAGATACGTTTGCATTCATCCCTAAGCTCCGGCTTTATTAATCAATTGGTAGCCTTTTGCATGCATTTGGTTTAATGCAATAGACAAACACATTATTTTCCTTGCATTGACATCGATTTGCCACTAGTATCATAAATCTCACAACAATGTTCCAATTCGTTTGTGCATTGTTAGCCATGAATCCTTTGGAATTGACGTTGTGCACCCCATGCTTTGCAATGGCATCGTTAAGTCCGTGCCATAAGTAGGCTTGAGCATCATGAATTTTTGACATCATATCACAAATAACTATAGTCATAGTTTTACAATAATTAGAGTCATGTACATGGCATGTGAAAGTTGTGTAACATTTGAGATGTTTTATGTGGTCAAAAATGACCCAAACATCTTGTAAATCACCACCTACGTGCATTAAGTCAACCCTCAAGTCAGGGCCAACCTCCTACATTTTGAAAACAAACACTTTGTCTCCTTTCTTTCTTTGGTTTGGAAATTTGTTCTCCTGCACAAATGGCCAATGATTTGTCCCCCATAATTCTCATACCCCATCAATAACACCACTCTTACCCATTCACTTAATTTGCAAACATTTTAGCATAGTGTAGAATTTGTGAAATTCTCAAACTAGTATATCATTTTTTGCATCTTACTGTCAGATATATACAACAGTTTCTCTCCATCGTTGCTAATGAGGTGGTTTCCTAGGAACTCAAGGCTTGTTGATATAGCAATTGATGACAACGACGCTTTGGATGTTCTCCCAACAACCTCCGGTAGAAGTTGATCCCGCAACATACATGACTCTCTACAATTACCGTGGGCCACATGGTGACTGTGAGCCCCAATATGTATACAAGCTCATGACGTGGAAACATCGTTTGTCACCCAATACATCATAACAAAACAAATTGCAAGAAAAGTAGGAGGAAAATTGAAAATTTCGCAAACAAAATAACAATCAAGTGAAGGGTCATGTCCAAGAAAATGTTCATTAGGGTGACTATCCCAGAGCTTCTCATTCACAAAACCATGACGTCCCTCTCAAGTTAGGTATTTATAGTTGGAATTATGGAAACGTAGATGGCCCACACAATGAGCAACACAAAATTTGAGATTGAATTCATTTTGAATATTGCGTATACTGGACTGGTACCAGGTATGTCCGTCGAAGTGTTTGTCCATACCATATAACTTCCAAGCGTGTCTTGCTTTGATATCTATAGGGGCAGGGGAAAATTCAAAAAGATAATTGTCATTGTATTCAACAAGCAAGTATCAAATAAAAGAATATTTGAATTTATAAGAATTGAGCTTGCTAAGCTCATTATTGGTTTTTGTTCTAAATTGTAATTTACAAATGCAATGAACCGCTCTAAGATTTACCTTGGATATTGGGGTAAAAAAAGGTTTCTGACCAAACATTTGCAAACCAGACAAACATTGCACAACAAGAAGTGTTAGAAAACTATGTACATGGATGGGATATCACCTATGACTGACACTACTTCTTAGTCATCCAAATGAATAAGTTTAGGTTAAATTGCTTGAATATTAGGTACAATATGAACCTTTGAGGAAAAAATTGAACTTATGACACTTGTGAACTCATGATAGGCCAACAAATTTTCTAGTGCACAATAACTGGAAAGACGTAACACCCACATTTTTCCTCACCATTTGTTGAAGTTGGAAATGCAATTGTATAGGACAACTCTTTAGAGTCATCAAAGATTTCTTTTTCCAAGATAACATAGTCATGTTTAAAACCAAATTTCAAAAATAACATATGGTCGTTAACAACAATTTGACCATCACTTAGAGGAGCAACTCTCACAGAGGCACAACAACCTTCTTCACAAATCAAACCCATGTAAACAAAAGAGGACAACAACAAACAATCACATCATAGAATATTTTTAAGATTTGTTAGATGGACATCAAATTGAAAAAAACTCATATGAGACCTATGTTGTCAGTACATAGCACCATCATATCATTTACTAATCAAGTAGGCATTAAAAACCATCAATTTCAAATATCTAAGATAATTATGGCTCGAGAAAATTACAAAATTTTAGTTCAAAGGACAACAAGTAGAGACTTTGTTATTAAAGATGACGGCTTAGGAATTACAAGTTATTCATAGTAGAATGTCCTATTTTTGTGGATGACATTTTAATTGTAGGAATGAGAGCATCATAATATAGTATTGAAAAGTGGTGCGGTTTTAGGTTTGTCTAAGTATAGTAGTATTGATAATCAAAATTGAGAACCTTGAATCTATGTAGTTTAGCGGTAGTTTATTTGTTTGAGAGGTGAGTTGAAAACAAGATGTCTTAGTGAGTAAAGTGAATTCAAATACCAAGAAGTTTGGATGTTGAAAAATATCAAAACAATATTTTTAGCAACAAGAAATGCAAAAAATATAAAGATGACGTTTGTATCTCACAAATTAAAAGAAATCAAGTGGTGCACAAATGAGGAGTCATGTGTTGAGAATGAACATTACAGATCTTGGCAATATTGTAAAAACTTTGTTTGACTTGCATAAGTTTATCAATAAAATGGTGAACAAGGTGAAATCCTCATCTATTTTTGGATTGACAAAAAAATTATCTATTGTATATCCAAAGCATATTCCGGATTTTTTGGGACAAATAAAATTGTATTATGAGGAACACGATGAATTTTCAAAAATACAGCAAGAGAAATTATGAATGTTTGCTACATCAACTATAGATTCAATCATAAAAGTGAAGTGGATCCAAAAATGGAACCAATCTCGAAGTTTGCGTGATTTTCTAAAGTTTCATAAGCTAAAATTTAATGACCATGCCTTTCCACCATGGTGACACAATGCAACATAATAGGCACATGTATATGTTTTTGGCACCTTGATATTTTTTGGTGATTGATTTTAGATTTGATTTTTTTACATGACGTTATTATTTAATATATTTTTCATTTTTCATTTTGTTCTATTACACAATTTCAGACATAGATGTTAACATCAATTACACACCTGAAAGGTCAGACTTTTTTTTTGCTCATTAATTATGTTGAGATAATGCAAATTTAATTGTGGGAGACGACCTTCTACAAAGAATTTTCTATTGACAAGGGTATTCACAAGAGGAACAAACCAGACGATCAACTCAACTTAAAGCAGGCAATGCGTCGTGTTCTATATCCATATTTCAAATTTTTTTTTCTCTTTGCAAAGACAAATTTCTAGAACTTTGATTTTTTTTGCCAATTACTTGGATAAAAAATAGTGAGGATTGTATGTTCACTGAGGCAATGCTTAAATTGTGGGATCCCATTTATTTTTCTACATGTGGTGATATTTAAATTGCCCTGTCAAAAAACTACCTTCCTTTGATATTGCATTGCGTAAGCCTTTAGAACCAACTCTTGTAGGCAAGGTCTCCAAAACTCTAGTTCTAAGTCTTAAAGCACTAGCCAAAAAAACACATAAAAAAAAATTCCAAAGCATGTTGTTGATGTTCTTAATGAAGACAATGAAGATGACTAGGGATTATTAAATTCTTCTAACAAGTCAATGTTGTTGGCCATTTTCCAACTAGAAGTAAGAGGCCAAAGTCTACCCACCAGGTTCCAACACCACCTGCTCCATCTCCCCATACTCCCCCATCCCATGTGTCATCATTCATGAAAGGTATGATGCAAAATTTGCATCTTCTTCCATTTGTTTATTTCTTTGACATCATTGAATCTCAACGATTCATTTGTACATATGGTGGGAGGAAGCAACAAACAAAAAAATGGCCTCGTGCATATGAAGACATCTAGTTTGTTTTACAACTGTAAGCAAATCTTATTTGAACTTTTTGGTAGCTCTGATTTAAACACTTCATTGATTTAATCAATTAAATGTGCTAAATTGAATTAAAAAATTTCATCCTTTAGTTTTTTGAAAATTTCCATTTTCTAATTTTCTAACCCGGTGCATTATTTTGATATCTTCTCTTTTATAGGTTGGAGCAGACCGGGAATTCTACTTTGACGGCATTGTCAACAAGATTTTAGTTGTTGACTTGATCACAATTGACTACCCAGATGGATTGCGCATTCTAGGTGTTTTGATTTTCTTTCACAAATTCCTCGCTAGAATGTATCATTTCTTTCATTTTTCCAAGTGGTTATGGTGTTCACACACCAATACCTTCATCACAACAAAGCATTTTCCATGTTTTAACTTGACTTAGTCAATGTAAAAAAAATGCTCAAATTTCTTAAAAATTACAAGTATAAAATCTTTGACGAATGGACAATTATAAACTCTATGCATTTGGCCAATCCAATCAACCCCGCCAAAAATGTCAGTTACTCTCATAATTTTTCATCCTTTGTATTTAAAGACAATCTACTTATTTTTCATTTAACTCCCATTAGAATATTGTATTGTTGTCATGGTCTTTATTGTCTTGATGTTTTCCATACTTGATTTAAATTCACATGATCATGAGGTTTGTAGTTGCCAGTATATTTCCGTCACTTATTTACTTCGCTATTTGTGGTCGAAGTCTTGGTTTTAATGTACTCCCAATGTTAGTTGGGGTCTACAGTTGCCAACAGACCCCCCTCCTACTCCTTTCCTCTCTATTACTCTTTATTTTCTTATACTTTAAAAAACAATAAGTTATTTTTAACATTTTTGTCTTGTTATGTAGAAACTCCAATTCAAAACCATTCTTTTGGTTATGTCTTTCCCCAATGTTATTACACGGCAGTCAACACCTTTAACTATTGAACAAGATCCATTCATTCATGATGTGGACCTTTTGACTAATGATGTTATTTTCAACTTTGTTGATTCTAACCCTCAGTTGTGCAAGGTTTTTGATGGTGAGTCTTGGAGGGGTCCTAAATTGAAGTATGATTTCTTGCTTAAGATTTTTAACCATGGCATCTCTCTCTCAAATGACATTGTTGCACAATTTCCACAAATAAGTAGGTGAAACTATGTTCACCATTCATATGTTTGCTTGAATTTCTCAATCATTTTTAATCGCATTTGTTTTCATTTTCCTGCAAATACTAATTATTGTTTTCTTCACTTCAGGTGCATCCATCTGAGCAGCAAGGTTGGTGGGGCTTTTGACGCACGCAACCTTGACGATGAATCGCCAATACATGATGCCCCTCTAAATGACCTATGTGAGTAAGTTGTAACTAGGCATTCATCAACCACTCTCTTATTGTGAATTTTTTCCATGTACGTTGGTCATTGGGATTTTCTTGTGATGATTGGCAGTTGGGTGAGTCCTCCAAGGTTTTTTTTTACCACATTCTGAGCATCTATGGATTATGAAGAGCCATTCTATTTTTTACATGCCTTTCATATGCATAAGGTTTAGCTCAAGCAGAAAATAATATTATATCTAACTCTTCATCAAATCATTCACGTTGTCCATGTTACGATACTCATGTAAAAATATACCTAGATATGAGTGCTTTAGAATAAAATTCACTTTGACTCTATTGTATTTATTATTTGCTATCATTTTGAATATGAAATCTTAAAGTTTTGTTTGTACAACATTGTTGTCTTGGTGTTTCTCGTATTTGTGTTTGCTTCATTCAAAGATGATGTAGGGGGAGCTCGGGTATGTTCCCTTCCCCATCCCCGATAGTGGGAGATTCCACTTACACATGTGAATGTGAGCCCTTCTTTAGGTACAAAGAATGTCATCGTCTCCATAGCATTGACAACATTTGGTCCGGACTTTGATGAAATATTTGTTGATGAAATCATTTGCCAAATGGTGGACAAATTACTTAGGGGGTTGATTCGGATGATGATAATTAATCTTTTGTCAACCTTTAGTTTCTTTGAGACCACATTTCTTGCACTACCGTCCATGGTTGTGGTTTGTAGAACATTTCTATTAGCCTCAGACAACTTCATTACCTTTTGAGGTTTGTTATTATTTTTATTGTTGATAGGTTGCGCCGTAATCATAAATAAACCTAGTATCAAAGTTTTTTCTAATGATCACTCATCCCCTAGGCTAACTCATATTTTTTTTACTTATTTGTTTATCAAATACTTTGTACATGGATTTATATGGTTTGTGTTCTTGCTTGTGTTCTCTCTTACTCATTTTATGGTTGTTGTTCTTGCCCGTGCTCGTGCTCGTGCTCGTGCTCATTCTCGCTCATGATTGTATTCGTGCTTATGTTCTCGCTTGTGACCTTGCTCGTGTCATTTCTTGCTCTTGTTTTGCCTTTTGTTCTTGCTATGTTTTTCCTTGTGTTTTTGCTCGTATTCATGCTCATGTTCTGGCTCTTATTCGTGATGGCGTTCTGGCTCATGGTCCTACTCATGTTCTTTCTTGCTTGTGTCTTTGTCCGTGTTCTTATAATGATTATCCTTTACTTTGAATTAGTTTCAACCTTAAACCTATGTTATTTCTCAAAGTACCCAAATTATCATTTATCATATTTTTATTATGACGTCAACCTTAATTTAAATGACATCATTGTTTTTTGTTAAATTTGTTTCATTTAAGTTCATATTACCACATAGATAGGCCCTTGCCACACGGTTATTGAAATTTTAAAGAAATATAGTTTCACTTTTGATGATTAAAAATTGAACTCACTACTCATGAAAGTCTACTCATTGCTCATGAAATTTTGCTCACTGCTCATATCATAGCAATCATGCCTCCCACCTTATAGGTTAGGTGGGCCTTCCAACCCATAAGAAAATTCGCTAAACAATGAACCTTTATGTAGATGGCATTGAATCCATTAATTTTTGGTAACGACGTTATGAAATCCAAGGATACAAATTCCCAACATTGGGTTGCAATGGCCTCAATAATCATGTTTTCTTTGAATACAAAGCTCGATTTTGGTGGCATGCCACACAAATCTTGGCATAGTGCATCACAATGGCATATGTTTTGTTTCATGTACAACCAAAAATATCATCTTCCATAGGGAAAGGGTTTGGTTTCTCCACTCTATGACTTGCTAAAAGATTGTGATGTTCCTTTATAAGTGATGTCAACCTAACCTCCCTTTGGGCACATACAGCCAACTTTGATTTTCTTCAAGCAATGTCAACCCCAAGCTACCCTTGGGTACATAAACTTAATCAAGCCTTGATGCAATGGAAATCATTTCACCTTTGTGCATTTCCCAAAAAAAAATTTCACTTGTTTCCTTATCACCGAGGTATTTTTCTCACATTTATTCTATATAGTAGATCTCTTTTTGCATGTGGGTGCGGCTGGGCCAAGAGTTTTTCCATTTGGCTCAAAGCATCGGCCGTCCTATTTTTCCAACTTGGATTGTTCCCAACTCAATGTCAAACAGAGCCAAAATTTCCACCTGCCTCCAATTCTTGGGCGTGATCTTTGGGTGATTTTTTTTATATTTCAAACATGCATTTTCCATATAGATAATGGTCTTGAGCAAACCTAAGTGGTGTTGCCACAACTTTAGGCAATGCACTACATCAAACAATTCATTCTCAAACATCATCCACTGACCCTAAGAGTTTTTTGCTTTCAAAGGCCACCGATTTATTCTATTGTATGAGATCTCCAACAATTGCAAAATCCAAGGCGTTTGTGTGCATCTCAATATGTTCTCAATTTTGGGAAACTTCAACACAAATTGGGAGGAAAATCTTACCTTGGGATGGATATATCAAACACCTTGAGATCAAATACATGGTTCAAGTGTCACAATGCATCATTGTCTAAAACATTTGTTTTGGGATACACATTTGAATTCAATGAAGAAGTATAGTCCATATAAGATTAACCACTATGTAAGTAAGCAATCCAAGTACGTAATGCATAGAAGGATCATGCATGGTCCCTATATACTCACCCAAAAATTGCATACCAATGGTAGATTTTGAGAATGGCCACATATTTGCCACAAAAAAACATGGTAAGTGTACATACTTTCATGAAAGATTTATGAGACAAAAATTGTATTTAAAAATACTTAAGAGTTGAAAACACTTAAGAACACACCTTGGTTGTAGTAGGATCTGCACATTGTGCAAGCAAATTCCCTTCTAGGTAACTCAATGGTTTGTGGAAAGTTCTTGGGAGGGGGGGGGGTCCCCTCCCTCACATTGCTTTGTGTATGACTCTCGCATTCATAAAAGGGTGTAATTCCTCACTCATAGTACATTGCAAGATAATGGAAGTTTTCAACATGTGCAAAGGTTGAGAGTTTCAATAGGTTTTACGTTTTATACCCACCACTAAAGGGTTACCTTTACCATGTGCAACAAAAAATGGGCATCTTCAATGGTAAAGATATTTCACTTAATTTCTAAACTTGTGCCTTAAGAAATTGTGGTGAATAACAACATATCCATTAAGTCAAAATAATTTAGAATAAGCAAAAAAACACACAAATCATTTAAATGTCTTTCATACATGTTCAACATGATACACATGTGAAAAAATGATTATGACTCGTGAGATGTACACAACAATGAAATTCATGAGGAAATGTTTTCATGTTCAACCTTGAGTAAAACACACATATTACAGACTTTTAGAATCACTTTGATGTAGACGATTCATTACATTCACAACATTATATGTAGAAATCACAACTTAAACCAACATTCAAAATTTTCTTTTATTACAAAGTACAACATTGACCAAAAAAATATGGAAACATAACTTCAATGAAATGATATGACATGTAAGTGTTCAAAAACTCAAAGTCAAGATCAATTTTAAATTTGGAAAATACTCAAATGGTTCCAAACATCAATGTTGAAAAACATAAAGGCAAGCCTAAACACAATCATCCTAATTGTGTTATTTTTTTGATGTGTGCATCCACATCATCAATAAACCTTAATCTATACTTATAAGACTTTATTCTTCATCCTTGCCAAAACCTTCCAAACTACTAGATATACTAGCCAAAGCACCAACACAAGTATTATTTGCCCATTCTCAAACAAACAAAATGAGCATATCCAAATAGCGTGCACCAAACCTCCAACAACAAAACCCAATGAGTATTAATATTGATATGTCCAAAACCAACCGACTTCTTGACAAACCTAGACAAATACAACAAAAAATGAGACATTCATCACATCCAATGTTATTTCTTAGTTTCAAAAGCTTTCATAACTTCTCTTAAGTGAATGTTCATTACTATGTCTTAAATGAAGCAAAACTCTAGTGAGGGATGATGTTGTGTTGGATAAATGAAAACCCTAATGTGAACGGGTATTGAAAAATAGTCATTTTGAATTACATGTAAGGATACACAACTCCAAAATTTATATTGGTCGGGTAACAAGTTCAAGTAAACATATTTTTTTGTCATGTAAGGACACCCAACAGATGATGTCCTCGATGAATATTTTCGAGTTAGCGTACCCTTATCGATCATCACCTTTTTAGTTTACATACCTCACCCAACATTGGTTTCAGCCTTGATAACAAATTTTATAATCGTCTCTATTTTTCATGAGGTTTTAAATGATTTGTTTTCATTTGTGGTGTAATGTTGGGCATTTCACTGACCCTTTTTGGACTTAATTTGTCGCTAGAAAAAGGACTCAAACAATTTAGGGAATAAGGGTCAAGTTCCATATGGGATGGGGTGGCAAACATTATTGTATCCCTACAAATGCTCACTTTCATTACAAAACCCTCCATCTAGACACTCACAAGCTCTTGGGGTAATTCCATGAGAGGGGTGAGAATGTATGCTAGTGTATTTTCTTGTAATAAGAGGGCCCATGTATTAATCATTTAACCTCTAAGATATCCTCCAATTAAAACTCTTCAATTCATGATTAACTTTGACTATGCCGTTGGCGTGATCAACAAATCTCACAATTTGTGACCTTTGCATCCAAGGGGAGACAATTTCTTTTTAAGGTTTGAAGCTTTCAATGAACCATGTCCTCACCCATGAAGCCAAAAAGTATTTTGGACCATGGTGCCCGTTTCGCTCCATGGAACTTTACCCTAATTTCTAGATGTGCATGTGGGTTACAAGATTCCCACTTCCAGCCTGCTTTGAGACACCACAGTACAATTGCAGGGTGTCAGTAAAGTTAATGAGCAACCCATTCTGGAAGCCAACCATGAGCGTAGTAGGGCGGGGAGCAACTGCGTTGGGAGGTCGGGGACTCCTAGTCTGGCAAAGGCAACACAAATTTATGATGGTGACCAAGTGCTTTTTCTTACCTGTTCCTTTCACTGTGCGGTCGAGGTTGCTCAACCTACATTGGCCTCTGGGGGCATGGTCTTCAAAGGGAATTCTTTGGCAACATTTTCCTAATACGTTGCAGTGTTCAGTCCAAGATTCTGTCCCTCCAGCAACTGATTTTGTCCTTCTGAATACTAAAGGTACTTTCTAGGTCTTATTCCTCGTCATACAACATCTTGGCTAAGATTCTTGCAAATCAGCTGAAACTGTGAACTTCTCAATTTTTTAGAATGGTTGCTTCGTGAGCCTGTTGTAGCGTAGCCACAAGGCTACTGGGTATCGGAAGTGGTGGTGGGGTTCTTAAAAGTTCATTATCGACGCATTTGACTGAAGCTGTTCATGTCTCATATCAACATGCTTTTAACGGTGTATGGTGAGTTGAAATGTGGTGAAGTTCATTGCTGAAAATTTAACACTCTTAAACCTGAGAATTTATGAATGATTTTAATTCTCCGACCATTTTTGCTGTTGTGCAAGTTGCAGTGAAGCTTGGTACTTGTTTTGGCACTAATTAGTTTGAACATGTATGTGTATACCTTCCCAAGTGCTGACGTCATTAGCATTTGTTGGATTTTAGAGTATGCAGATGGGAGCATTTTGTTCAACTTTGGGACATCTGAGCAAGAGACTGCTGGCAAAACATCACAAGGAATTTTCGAAGTGGCAAATGGGCCATGCAACAGTAGAAAGGAGAGTGAAGATTCAGCAGACCAGCCTGCTCAATTTATCGGACTCAGTAAGGATGCATTAGAGAAGACGAAGTCAAGTTCTCAAGCAGAGTTAAAGGAGACTTCTGTGGAGGATTCGGAAGATGTTGACGGTATACCGGATCCTGCAACTTTGACCTGTATTACATATGATACTGAGAACGTCGCACAAGAATTGAATAAGAAGGATGACAAGAAGAATCTTCTAAAATCTGGAAGTTCTAATGGCGAACTCTTATCGAAAGGAATTGAGAAGGTACGTTCAAAAGCTTCCCAAAAACACTCCTTTGTATAACCTGTGTAGAATGTGTAGTATAGTGAACTATGAAGTGGGTGCATTTTTTTGCATGTAGACGAGAATTCTCAAGTTCTTGTCGTTGCAATCAAAATTTATAATTAGCTAGAAGGGCCAATACAGTGCCACTGGTTGTGTTTACTGTTATTTGCTTCATTTTGATACTTGTGTCTATTATAATTTGTTGTGTGTCTACTGTTATGTACTTTGTGCTTCTTGATCTTGTTCTTCTAAGATAAGTAACCACTGGTGTGGTGATGGATTTGTTTCTATGAATACTGGACTGGCTCTGTACTTACACGCCTTTGCAATGAAACTCAGGCAACTCTAAATGTCAAAGGTGCATCATATTTCTCTACTTCCACTGCTACTAATGGCAACGAGTCATCTAGACTTGGGTGGGGATCACCTACTTTCTGCGTTTTGCTTTGTAGATATATATGTCAGTTGTTTGTAGTTTCTCTTTTCAGCCTTTTGCTTTGCTCCAGCCTTTTGTATATATGCGTTCTATGATGCACAGATCTCGCATAATACCTGTAAGCTCATATTGTCCTTCGGCACAAGGCGCTATTTTCCACGTGAGGCTTTTTGAAGCTAGGGCCTTACGCAGAAAATCTCATCTCCCAGTGTATGAGTACCTCTCATCTAAGTTGTTGGTAGTAGAGCAGATTGTGTGGAAATTCATGTGTCTATTCACACTCCTTAAATTTCACTACATCTTCCTTTGTACCTCCAGTGTTGTTGGGTACTTATTGGTATTACAAACATGCAGATTGAAAGATCAGAACACAAAGCAAGGGTTTGTGTTCAAATCGGCAGGTGCAATGACTCCACACCCAGACAAGGTGCATACTTACTTCCTTCAGGTGTAGAATTTTGAGGAACTTAACCACCAAATGTTGTCTTCCTCCAAGCTGCCTTATCAATGTCCTGGAATTAGCTATACCTCAGGGATTATTATGTAGTGATTGAGAGCGTCTTGTCTGTCAGTAGGTTATTTGCATAAGAGTTTTGATTTCTATTGCTTTAGGTTGAATTGCATTTAATCTGTATGTAGGTAAAAACTGGTGGAGAAGATGCCTACTTCATTGATGGAGCACATTGGGTAGGGGTAGCTGATGGTGTTGGTGGTTGGGCTCTTAGTGGTAAATTCTCAATACTTCTTTCTGTAAAGCCGTTTAATTAATTGTGTTTTCTCATATCTTTTGATGGATACGATCTGATTTGTAAAGATGTTGAAAGAAGAATCATACATCATAACCATGTGGTGGACATCAAGTGAGCCATTTTATGAAACCTGCATCCATGTGGTCTATCCTCTTTGTACTCCTATACCTCCTGCACAATCTTCATACAAATACTGTCTGCTTGCTTAGTATACTTAGGTAACCAAGATGTGGTGGTGATGTTTTTGTTAGAAGTACCTACCTTCTCACAAAAAAAGGGAGAAATTTTGACCCTAACCTACAGAGCTACTTCAATGATGAGTAAATACGATCTCATGGAGAACACCAGGATGATGACAGGAGTTAATGCTGGACATTATGCTCGGGAGCTAATGTGGAACTGTGCGGAAAGGGCAAGAAAAATGGGAAGTGCTTCTGACCCTAAGTCGGTTCTTGTCTATGCTGCTAAGAGAACAAAAGCTAAGGGCACGGCAGCTACCTTGGTAGCTTCTTTATATAATCAGGTCAGTTTTACCTCGCAATAAGAAACTAAGCTGTATGTCATGTTGATCTTCAAGTATAACTAAAATTACAGAAGTTGTTTAATATAGAGCAATCAATTCCCTTATCCTAGCATTACTACATTCTCTACCAACCTCTGGTATTTTTCACTTGGAGGAGGTAAGTCAAGATCCATCATCCATTATAGCAGCCTGATCCCTTGGGTCGAGTGTATACTTCTGGGACTGTCTGATCTGCTTGTTGGGTTATTTTCTTTTTTAGTGTGTATATAGCAAATTGATGTCATGCATTCATGCTATGTATCCTCAGTTGTTTGGGTCTTAAACAAAATGTATGCAGACCCTTCGAGTGGTCAATATTGGAGATAGTGGCTTTATTGTTGTGCGGGACACCGTTGTAGTTGCTCGGTCACAACCGATGGTCCGTGGCTTCAACTTTCCATACCAAATTGGCACTGAAGGAGATGATCCAGAGATAGCAGAGGTTAGAACATGTCACATACCTTTGTACTTTAAACAATAAATGATGTGTGAAGACTCTGCACTTCTGCTCTGCTGGTTTGCATAATTACTGGTGGCTTGCCAGATTGAATCAGGAGACTGCAGGAATGGAGATGGGATCTCCACTATTTTTTTTGCATTTTCCCACCGCACCCTTTCTGGTCAATGGTGTGGGCAGAGTAGCAGATGAATAGTGTGGCTTTCCTCCTGCATAAGCCAATCTCTCTACATTTCAGAAAAAATAGTGGGTGTATTCTATGAAATTCCCGCAAAAGCTTAATAAGTATTTCATTCCTGAACAGAAAATGATCTACACCAGTTTCTCTCAGCTTTACACTCATTCAAATCATTACTTCTCCTTTTGCAGGTCTATGACTTTCATGTGGAAAAAGATGATGTTGTAATTCTAGGTTCTGATGGCATCTTTGACAATCTCTTTGAGGAGCAATGCACTGCACTTGTTGACTCTGTTCAAAAGAAAGGTGGTGGGCCAGAGGTAGGGCCAATTGATATTGGATTTCTGTGTTTCTCTGTGAATTGAGTTGTTAAGTCTTAAAAAGCTGAGTGTTCCCACAAAGGTAGTCTTTCACTTTCCTCTTTCAATCCCTTGATTATCACTGTTTACATTTCAGATAGTAATTGATGAATCTTATGTCTTCCATGTGCTCTGCAATATCCAAACCTTTGGTGACACTGACCACACCTTTCGATCCTATCATAATAGCTCATCTTTACACCCACATTTGACATTCAGGAATGATCATACTAATTTTTCAATCAGATAAATAATATTAGTCAGTGATGTATGGTATAGCTATCACATAAACTACCCAGTGTTTGTGGTAAATAGTGTGGTTCAGTGTAAATGTCCATGGTAAAACTGATATCTTAGTAAACATTTGTAGCACCAGAGAACTCAAAGAGTAACCCACACTATTTATAAATATTGGTGTAGTTGAAGACAATGGGAGTACCAAAAGCTTCTAGTTGTTTGAGGGTCAACAGAGAAAATATGGTCTTACTTTTCTTGAGGATTCATGTTCATTCTTGTGTTATATCATGCCTGCATTGTTTTCATTATCTAGTGTGGGCTATCATCTCGAGGTATTGGGTTTCATGAGGTCTTAACTAAATGTGGATCGTTCTTTAAATAGGTTCTATAATGTTCTATGATTGTAAATCAATGACATAGAACTTACTTCTGAAGAATCTTTATATGTGTTGCCGAATGGCAGTTCACACTGAATATTGGAAGGTCGGCTGCTATCTCCAAAATTTTATAGTTGGGTTGCAGTCTCTTGGGGACTTTGGGCTTCTGGTGCAGATTTCTAGTGCCTTGTGAGGACAAACTGAAAAGATGAGAAATTGTTATGCTATCCTTGAAATTGTTGTACTAGGGCTTTTGCATGTGAAGGGTTTATAAATCAAAATGTCTTTTAAGGGTGCCAGTAGGACTAAACGTTAGTGGTACTTGGTTTATGGCAGGTTGTGGCGAAAGAATTGGTAAAATTGGCACAGAAAATAGGCGCAACAAAGGAAGGGGCAAGCCCTTTTGCGGCTGCTGCTCATGGAGCTGGTTATGGCAGCTATTTTGGGGGGAAACTTGACGACACCACAGCTGTTGTGGCTTATGTGACCTAAGCTGCAGTTCAATCTCCCTAGAACTTTAACATGCCTGTGATATTCAACAGGTTTTTTGCTTGTTCAAAATCACTTATGAAATGAGATTTTCAAGCTTGGTTTGTGAAACATCCATTTAGCAAAATTGTTGACACATGTTCAATAGACCACATCCAGTATAATACTAGATATTGGTTTAATAAGTACATGCAGATAATAATATGCAAAAAATGTGAAGCTCATGACATCTTTTCAGTTGAATTAAATTTCACATCGTTTATTTTGAGATCTACTTGAAAGTCATTTATTCTCACATTGACTTGAAAAGATAGGAAGTTGGTACAAGATAAACTGGACCTGGAACCCATGAGTCAGGTCCTACACGCCAAATTTCAAATCGTTTTTCCCCTAATACCTATTTTTTGAACCTGTGCAAGAAATTTAACATGTCCTAGCACCTTCAAGACACTTTGTCGAAGATGGTTCAGATGATAACCAAGATAGGAACACTAGCTACCTTTGAATGCATAACTGAAGACTGTTTTGCATGTGGGCTATTGTCACGTGTTGGAGGACTCTAGGATAATGGGTTTACAGATGTCATGTAGGATGAAAAAAATGTAGTTCTTGTTTAAACCGTATGGCTGTTGTGCCTAAAGTCTCCAATTCATATTTTAGTAACACTTATTTGTGGTCCTAACCTAATCCTCTACAATTTCCCTTTGAAAATAAAACAAAAAACAATTTGAAAGGTAATATTCAGGAATACAAAATTCATGTTGTAATATACGAAGATGAGATCAATTCTCTTGCAGATTTTCATTAAAATTAAACCTAAACAATGGATAGGAAACAAACAACCATGAAAGTTGAAGGAGTTCCTTCTACATGGCAATTTTCTAAAAGATTTTACTTATGCAAGGGTTATTTCCAATATATTGCACATCATTCTCCAATTCACCATGGAAGCGAGAATCAATGTGATGTCTTTTCTCCTTGCCTATACCATTGCAGGAAGCTATGCATAAACCGTTCAGGTGTCCAGTGCCCCATGCTGCTCTTCTGATAAGATGCACACACCCACCCACCAACCTCATATCAATCCATCAGCATAGCAACCACTTATTGAGTAAGGCTCGCTCTTGGTCATGAATGAAAGCCAGATTCCATATTAGTGTGTTCATTAATTGTGGTAGCAGTTTCTTTGGTGCAGCAAATTTCACAAGTTTCAGAACGGAGGAAATGCATCGAGGAAGTGGCATGGATTTCTTCCAACCTCTCTTTTCCAGTCTTTCAGAAGAATAGGTGCATATGCACATGAACAAGCATGCAATTTTACCAACATTGATAATTGGTGTCTTTAATACTAACATCAAATGAGAAACCTCTGTTATTGTTAGGCCCCAGATAACATAACTTGGCAGGTTTCAAGCAATTGTGTTAGACTTCCGTGCCAACTCTGCAATAGATGGGCACTTCTACCTAATAATGCCATTCTTTCATAAGGTCAGGTGAGTCAAAAGCATAACTCATAATTGAATATTAAGGGCAAGGCACAAATACTTCACCAATTTATGGCATTTAGTGGCTCTTATTATTTGGAATTACACAATGTATTAACCATTGACTGTAGATCTCATTTTTTACCAATAAAGGTGAAATTGGTTCTTTAGAAATTATAGAAATATAATATCTTAGCTTGGTAGCAACTTACAGTAACAGGATTGAAGTCATAGCACTGCATAACTTCAAATAGTGACACTAAATACCATAAACGGTGTATTGAAGGACGTGAGTGCAAAGATTCAAGCTACGCACTTAGGCTGAGTGGCTGAGTCAGTGGCATGAAAGCACTCAACAAAAAACAGTCTAGTATTTTCTTCACCAATGGCATACAGCCCCGGGAGAAATAGGGCTGAACAAAACAACCCTGCACGACCTGAAATTTTTGCCAGCCATTAGGAACCCAAGCACACAAAAAAGTGGCATGTCTGGGAAAGCAAAGTCCATGCACCCATCAGAAATCTGTGCCACTCACTCTAGAGACTGTTGTGCAAGCACCTAAACTACCAGGTGTCATACACGTTTTTTGGATAATTGACGTGATGTCGTGTCTGAAGGCTTTCAAACACTAGATAGGCATTGCCCTTGCAACCAAACCCGCCACTGTGTCAAATCACTTGAAGATGAAATCGGAAAGATTGGAATCTACATCGATCAATCAAAATAGAGAAATTAAGAATTGAAAATTAAAACACACTTCAGCACCTGTTGCAAGCCCATACATCAGCACAATGTCTAAAGTGCTCGTGTCAATGGCATCGTCATCAGCACTATCAATCAATAATTGAATGGCATTTAGGAAAAAATCAGGAAGTATGACAACAGAATGTCAGCCATCAGCAGTCCAGGTAAATGCAAGAAGCCCTAGCCCGAGAGTAGTAAGTAATATGGCTGCCCCAAATATGAAGAGGGTCCTCTCTGATACTTTTTCTTCCAAGCCAGCTTTATCAACTTTGCTCAACATCGCCCGAATTTTCTCAAGATCACCTTCTTTGGCTGCCTTCTGGATATCACCCTCAACAAGAGCCAACTGCTTCAGCCTCAGATCCTGGGACCTGTCCCGATTGGACCACAGCCAGCTTGTGGTGCGCCATAACAAAATACCAACATAAATTCCTGCTACTACATCTACACTGTAGTGATGACGTTCACGTATTTCCCGCTGGCCAGAATGCGCAACCAAAAGCCATATAAACACAGTGGTCCACCCTGGATAGGCCTCCTGCAGATCATAGTAGGAGAATAGAAATTGTCTAAATAAAAGGGAAAAAATCCAGCACCAAATCAAACCATTTCAGATCAGGAATGTATTTTAAGCTGAACCAGCCTGTGAATGGCAAAGACAGAAAGTTAAGAACTATCTACTCAAACATTATAAGCTAATCCAAGACAACTTGGTGGATGGCAAAGACTAAAGATTGGAAGGCATACCGTCCATGCCATTGCTGTAAGCACGGCAACAAACATGTGGCCACTGAAAACAAGATCGTTACATCCTCCCCCTGCCCGTTTCAAGGTGTTAAACCAATTCTCACTAGATTGTCCAGTTTCAGTTGGGTTCAAGGGTCTCAGGATGTTGACAAAGAATTGCATCCTGCCCCAATTGGGTACATACTCTGCTGGGTAATTGGATACAGAGGCTGCAATAAAACACTACCCAGTTATTTCCTGTCCAAATCCCAGTTTTCAATTCAACGCTAGAACTTCAGCCTCCATTACTCTTAATCATAACCTGAACTTTGCAAGGTAACAATCTTAGAAGCTCCCTTTATAGGAATATCCACCGGGATATGATAAATAAAGACATCAAATTCTTTACATGCCTTCAAAAAAACCCAGAATTCCAAATCTATGACTAGAGGTGGCACAATAAAAAGAATTGCATCAGCATCTTGGAAATCCATCACAAACAAAAAAAAATAGTGATGCTCAAAGAAGACAATTTCGATTGGTTATCAGAGGCTAACTACTGTATCATTCTAGTACTTCTATTCCGTTATTTTCATTCCTTGAGCTGCACTTTGTGAAGATCAGATTATAACATACCAAACGCCATGTCACGCTTGATAACATCACGGGTCATTTCAGGGTTGTCTGCATAAGGGATGTAATACTTTTGAGCCCATGGATGTGGATAATTGGCAGTCTTGAACCGTGCATGCGCACACCAAGGTCTTGCTGAGGGGAGGATTGTTGCCACAAATGTCAAAACTCGAATAAGCCTCCCAACACCCATAGTGAACATGTAACGGGCCCCTATGCCTAGACCTGGAGCTCTTACACACCCATACAGTACAGAAAATGCCATGAGAAGGAAGAGCATCAAGAAATGATGGAGTCCAATCACAGGTGCCCGTAAAAAGGCTACCATCGGTGCAGGAAGATTTTCATTCAGAGCTAAAAACAACCATTGCCCAGAGTCGGGAAGTGGTGCAGCTTTCCTGCAGCAAATGACATACTTGCTTTAGTTACTTCTTCAGCCAGAAATTTCTAGCATTATGAATGCACTACTATAGTGCACGGTGTAATAGCAAAAGCCAACCAGTGAGTACATACAAAGAAAAAAGATGAGGCTCTCCATAGAACCACCATGGTGCACCCTACCCATTAACTCCAAAAGGCCGAGAAGGAATTTTTTGTCCAGGCAGCCACCTCTGCCTGACCATACTAGTGCACATGTTTATCTTATAATCTTCTGAGTTGGGACACGTGGACAGCTGAAATCTTGTGTAATAATCCTGACTATACAAGGATGTCATCTGTACAGTCAGATTCAACATTAGAAGTACAGATTTTCATTAATAAGCTGCTGAATTGGGATAGACTTTATAGGCGATTTTGAGGAAATTCTCACTAAGGGCTTTCCAACAGTCCCAAGATCTAAGCCATAAGCCTAGTGGTTCCCAAAAACACCTTATCGTGAAAACCAAATGAACGCTCAACTGAACTCAAGACATGGCTTGCTAAACAGTGGCATACAAATGCAGACAACTCACCAAGGACTTTCAATTTAGTTGTGAGTTATGCGTTCTTTTCTGTCCAAGATTGCACATACCTTCTTTCTTTCAGGGGTTACCACAAAAAGGGGCTACATTGTATGTCGAACACCAACCACAACATCTCATCAAAAGAACAGGAAACCCACAGACACTTCACCCGAGTACCTCTATGAGAAAAATAGAAGGATAACAGTGATAAAATAAGGCCAATGACCTCCTCCACGACTATATCTGCCTAAGAGATTTGGTATTCAAAGCCAGTACCGAACATAATTCTAAGAATCGTTCTTGACATTAAACCCTGCTGTGTCGGTGTCCCATCAATACAAACGCAAAATCACCTCAAGGTTCTGGACCTGTGGAATGACATTACACATCATGCTCTATACATGCATGCCACACCTAGTGTACTTCAGTCCGAGCTCTTGCCAAAATGGACTTTCTTGCGTGATGAGTTCTAGCCTCTCATAGATAATCCTCTCAGCTCTGCATTGTCGTTCTTAAAATGACCAGAAAAACTAGAGACACGTTCCTGTGCTAGCCAGAGATCGTAATAAGGACGATGAAACCGACTAAACCCAGAAAGCAAATGTAGTGCACACATGCCATTCTAAATTTGTTATCACTGCGTACTGCCTCTGTTGATTCCCAATGAAGGATGCAGATCAATATTGTGGAAGGCGTGCACATTTAAGTGTCTCTATTCTCCTTATCCTCCATTCAGAGCAATTACGATCTCTAAAACCTGAATTAGGTTGACCAATATCAAGCACCATCAATCCAAAGAGCAAAGACGTTAATTGTCACTCATGTAAACTCGCTTCCTCCTGCCAATACACATTCAACAAGTGCAGATTCCTAGGCAAAAGTTTGGAAGCTCAAAAAACCTTCTAAGGAAGAGTTCTTCATTAGTAGGAGCTCCAACGAACGAAGAGGAATAATGGCTAGAAGGCAGAACTGATTTGTCAAGAGACGTTTGCGTACAATTCGTAAGAAGTTGTTAAATTGATTCATCACTATGTTTGTGTGACAATCTCTCACTAGATAGTATTCGGAGCAGATAGCTTACCAGTGCCAATCTAGACCAAGAACTGTCGTGACATATTGAACGGCCAAAGCTTCGACACAAAGAGCACAGAGCATAAACACCAAGGAACCGAGGAAGAGCCCCACTGCCCGAAACTCTCGCTGCCAGTATTCGTAGTAAGGAGCGCGAGCTGCGGCTGCAACAGCAAAGAATCCCCAAAGCAAAGGCCTCAAGACATCGTGAAGTTCCGGGGCTACTTCTCGCAGATAATCTACTCCCACATAAGCGACAGCAGCCACGCCCAGCGCCTTCGGATATAATGTCATCTTCATGGCTGCAGCTCCCTGCCCGTCTCTCCCTTCTCTCTCCCTCTCACGGGAGAGAGAGATCGGGAGCGGGAGGGACTTATCCTCCAAGACTAGGGCTAGCCTCCTCCTTGCTCTTTTCCAATGTGACCTGGCGTCCGCTAAAAGCCTACTCCAGGCTGCATGTACCAAGTAGTTTATTGTATTCGTCTCCCTCAGTGAACATCTGAAGCCAAACAGCATGACCTGAAACTTGACAAACGGCCGCTTTATTCTAGAGTTGAAGATGTCAGCTTTAGTACTCTCAGAATGGATCAAAAATTAATAGTGTTGTTTTATGCAACTGGAGTACACATTGCAGACGCCTAGGTTAAAACAGAGTGCACTTGTACGTCCTCGCCAAACTCCAAACCGCAATAAAGATCTCAACCCAGACACGTTCATCACATGTAGATGGTTGGCCACGTCCCGAACTTCCAGATTGACAGGCCCATTTAGGGGAAAACAATGATATTCAAGTTGCACCTCGCAGAATACAAAGATATCCGGCGATTCCCACACAGAGAATATGATGCGATTGTCTTTACGGCATTCCCTCACCCTAAGCAAGGACTTGAAATGGCTATATTCTCCTATACATCTGTGAATCTAAAAAAGTCACCACTCCCACGACGAGTGATGCGTAGAAGGATGGAACCCCTAGGACGCACAAGACCTCGTGCCCATGGTCCAACAACATCTACCATTGCAGTCTTCTGCTGTAAAGAATGTATCGTAAAGCGAGACGAGGAAGGAGGCCCAAGCGCGCAGCAACTGAGGGCGGGTTTACACCTAGGGTCCAAGACCAAAGAAACTCCAAATCCGAGCGCAAAAATTAGGGACCCACGCAGTTTACATTGGGTCCGGGCCCAAGTCCAAGGTAACAATGTGAAAACTTGAAGTGACGGGAATGTGGCTTCATTTCCTGTCGAATCTCAGGTGTCCCATGTCAGAATAAAAACTATTCCTTTTAGTTTGAACCAATTTTCAACCTTGGCTTCAATCTTAAGTTTGAAAGTGAGTTAATATTTCATTGTTTAAAAGCTTAAGTTTATTGGTGGACTCAGTTTTTACTTGTAAACCCATCCTGATATTACATAACACAACCATACCTAGCAACTTTCTACAAAGCTCATGACTAGGATTGCTCATAAATTTATGGTAGTGCAACTATCATCTACTCCAAAAGTGAAATGTGTGTCACATGACTTGTGGTGTTGACTGGTGTCAATTTTTGGGTTCTCAAGGATAGGTCTCTCTTTGGAAATAATATTTTAAGTTCTAACTCTTAATGTGTACAGTCTTCTAAGGGGTCGTCTACACTTGGTTACAGGTGGTGCAGTTGTGGTTGTGGTAGTGGTCGTGTTCCCATCATGTTCTTTTTTGTTGGTTCCATGTCATGGAAAGGGCATGCTAACCGCACAACCTCTATCCATCGATTCCATTACTCTACATGGTTAACCACCCTTAGGGTGGTTAACCATGTTCATGTGGCACCACTAAAGAGCTTCAAGGCCAAAATCCAAGGGAAAAGATGAAAATGCAACCATATTAAACTATAATCCAAGGCCAATAAAATATTAAGCAATTTAATTTCTTCTTGAGTCCAAAACTAAACCAGTGATATAAGGAGGTGTGAGCCCAATATTGTGCCCACGTGTGTTCTTGATCGTAAACTGATTAGAACCTTAGGCTTTTGAATTACATTGAATGATCAAAAGATAAAAGAGCTAGGTTTTCAAGTTTTAGGCGTGGATTGAGTTTAAAGACTATTGTGAAGTTAATTTTGGTTGGAGGCTTGAAGAATTGATCCGAGGATTAACTAAGGGTTAGTATAAGCGTAGGGTAGTGGGTTAGGAGTTAGGAGGGATTGAAAGCTCAAGGGTTGCTGGATTTAGATTAAAATGTGTGAAAATACCAAAAAGATGTAAGTAGGACGTGTGGGGATAGGCTGCTCGTATGCCACACATTATTGTTCATCTTTGGGCTTGGCAGTGTTTGTTTTGGGATGGGGGGTTCCTGGCAGGTGGATTAGGAGCCGCAAATTCTGTTCCAGAATGGGGAGCCCTGAATCGCCAAGAGACTGGCTCCTTTTGGCTCTCTCTCGAAAAACGGCTAGGAAGGCAGCCGGTGTGGCGCCGTTGGTTCGAACGGAACGACCAGGGACGTGGGCTATAATTTTTGGGTAGCTTGAGGGGGCTAGGAATCAGCTGCGAGGGAGGAGAGCAAGCTCTCAGCTGCCGAAGGAATCGTGAGTACACACCAGTCGAATCCAGGGAGTAGGAGGACTGGTCTAAACAATGCAGGTGCCGCCGGCTCTTGAAGAAGAAAAACGTGAGAAATCGAATGAGAATCGGACTGCTTTTTGCCTTGCTCAGTGCATCCGATTAGTAATGAGGTTGGGGGTTCCAAACTCTCTCATAAGAATGCGGTGGGCGTGAAGGCACATTGCTTCTGATCTAATGAATGAAGCTGGGGAAAGGATTTTGAGTGGAAGTGGGAGCAGAGCATAAGGCCACTGAACAAACGCACTCACGGCCGCAGCTGGGCGGGTCTGAGGGCAAGACCTCCCTCAACCATGCTGCATGGCGCTTGTGAGGCCGACATGAACCTAGGAGGAGCTGTGCAAGGGCTTCCGTTGCTAGGGGGTCCACTGACTTCGTTGGGCCAAGGGGAATTGGGTGTATGGATGGTGACGGGCCAATAAGGCAGGGTGTGCAGCTGGACTTCCAACTCCAGGGGGAGGCCTCGAGCTGGGCTAGGGCGGAAGGGGACACGTGGCACTGAAGTCAGGTGGCTTAGGAAAACAGGGGAGGCAGCATGGGTGAGCCGGGAGTTGGATTGTTGGGGGGTACAGTTCATTCGAGTGGTTGTGGACTTCTAAGGGGAAGGGAGGCACCTCCAAGGTGCTAGGAAGTGGATTAATTAATTGGATAGCACATAGATTAGGTAGGACATTAGAATGGGAAGAGGATACTAGTGTGGAGGTGTTGTAACAAGTATCATGGGTGCATAAGTATTTTTCAATATTAATGCCATGTGGAGTTGAGTAAAAATAATGCGTTTGACATTTGGTTTTATTGGCGTAAGAACAAGGGATTTCTGAGGCTAAGGAGTCATCAAGGACATGTGAGCCCTAATCCTCCACCAGGACCACCGACGCAAAAGGGTGGGGGTTTATGGCTGACAGGACGGGGCTAGAATGAGAGGGAGGTGTAGAGCCACAGACAAGCAGGTGATTTACAAGACGAAAGCACCAGCAGAAGAGGTGCGAGCATCGGGCAAGCAGCGAAGAAGCAGGACTCCGAGGAGGAGCCAGAGGGAAAGAGAAGAGCGAACAGGGAAGCCAAAGCAACGGACACGGAACCGGGTATCGATGACAGGAGGGAGGTCGGAGCCGGTTAGGACCCGGACTAAGTAAAGTACATGCAGAGGACCTAACCAGATAGATGGCCGCGAAAAAAACGGACCGGGAGAGGGCTTTTAAGGGGAAAGACCGGGTAGGAGCGGACCTCAAGCCAGCTCCCAAGTGCCACGTGGCGGGCAGACAAAGGAGGTAGCGCCGGCGGGAACGTACCCGGGAGCCTCCACGAGAACGCTGGGAACGCGGGAACGTATCGAGCACGAGGAGCTTCATCGAGGGAACGCCCGGGAACGAGAAGGCATACCGGGAGCGCACGAGAACGCCGTCATCAATCCGGGAACGGACGAGCAACTAAGTAGGATAGATAGTTAGTTGCTAGTGAACACCTAAGCAAAAATAGATGAAAGACATGCCTAAAAAGGATGAAAGTCCTTTTTAGATGAACATAAACTATTCCTTTTAAATGAATAGTTGCATTCCGGATGAAGGAGGCCCATGGATGATAACCGAACCACGAGGCACATCTAGGATAAGCCAAGAAATCCAACGAATGAACTTCATAAGTACATTTTACATTTGGACATTATAACTATTGTAAATAGTTCCGGGCGGCCTAAAATTAGACTGTAACCGGATACATGGATGAAAATAGCCTAAAATGAACATGTGGCATTAGGGGAAGTTAGGCCTAACCGCCACATCTAAATAAAGATAGATGTTGAACACTATATAAGAGGCCAAAGTTAAGGCACCTAATACACTTCATTTGAACACGCAAACTCTACATGAGTGTCGGAGCCTCTAGCACTCTCTCTCAAGCTAGTATATTTAGCTGAGGTTTTCGTGCCCTAACTCGGAGGGCATTAGAGCTAGCATTGCGATTAGCCGAGGTATTTGTGCCCTAACTCGGAGGGCAATCGAGCTAGCATCGCGATTAGCCGAGGTTTACTCGTGCCCTAACTCGGAGGGCAATCGAGCTAGCATCGCGATTAGCCGAGGTTTACTCGTGCCCTAACTCGGAGGGCAATCTAAAGTAAATGCGAGTAGCCGAGGTATGTGCAAGGCCCTAACTCGGAGGGCATATTCATATAAGACAAGTAGCCGAGGTATTATCTTATCTTAACTCGGGGGATTTAAGAAACTTAAGTACGCCAAGGCAAAATAGGAGGAGAACTCTTGACTCGGCTTTCCTCCAGTAACTAATGACTTCATCACAAGGGAATTAACCAAGCGTCAAAGGTCCGAATCAACCCAAAGTGAAAGAGGAGTTTGAGAACCCGGTTAAAGAAGATTACAGAGGGGAGGTAAATCTCACCTCGGCGGTACGCTCAAGTAACTTTCTGACCTCAAGCCGGCCGCGTAAGAAGTAATCATTACAGTGAAGCTTAAGGGAATCATGGGTGAGGGAAGGCGAGCTAGGGGCTTGCCGGCAACCGGTCTCATCATACCGGGCGTGGCTAGATACTAAATTATCATATGGTTTTGAGACCAAATCAAAGGGAATTGGACTAAGAGATTTTCGAAGCAACTAAGGGGCATACTTGAGGATTCTTAGGTAATGAGTTTAATACCTTATAAAGGAGGGTGATAACGATCAAACATCTTGAGTAGATTGGTTTTATCATATACATTAGAATCACAAGGATTCTAATCCTCGAAGGTTCTCAAGTGATGTTGGAATGCTAAAGTTTATATGAGGCTAAGTTACTCAATAGGATACCAAACGAATACAAGATGATTCTCAAGGATTTCTATAATGTCAAAGAATATGCTTTGAACTAGAAATTCTTTGTGGAAACATTCTTGGAATTATTCTTAGTAGGTAATGAAGATTAGAAGTTTGTAAACCATGAAAGATATTGTTTGCAACATTTAGAGTTTCCCTTGAAACACTTAACCTCGACATTAGGATTTCGGGGAACATAATCTCGAAAACCTAAGGCACTTTCTCCTTGGAGATTTATAAAAAGGGATCTTCAAATACAACATTCCGGATTTGAAGAAATAAGATTATCTTGAGAGATCTTTCAAACCATGAAAGATGCAAGAGCGAATAGATGATTAAGAACTAGGGAAAGTAGTTTCTTAGAGAGCACTTTAATATTAGATTTCGGGGAACATAAACTTGTAACCTCAGGTCAACGATTCCAAGAGGATTCAAGAGCAGTAAATTAAAGATTACAAGAATTAGTCAACAAAGAGTTAACGGACACCTTCACAAGTTTTGGAAACTAAGAGAATCTAATTCTGGTGGGAGTAACTTTCATGTAAACCGGTCAGCAGCGGGTTACACCGTCTAAGTTTGCTGAGGGTTTGAAGGTGACCTCGACATTTTGGCGACCATGCTGGGGATTCGCCACATGGATGTTACACTTACCTAGATTAGAAGTCAAAATTTACAACGTACAATATTTGGGAAAAAGATGGATGGCAGGCATCAATGGAGAACATATACTACCTATATTGTGGGAGACTCCAACAAGCCATAGATGAGAATCGTAAGTGGGCGGAAATGTTTGGACCGCGAAAACAAGATCATGTAGAAAGAGCAGTGCAATGGCGACTCGAACAGTTTAACCTCCGCGGATTTATTGTGCAGGAAAATAGAGAAAGAAAAGAAGATAACTCCAAACAACAAGAAATCTCAATCCGAGGCAGGTGGCCATGGGATTATCCAAAGTATAACACCGATAAAACAACCTTGAGAAAATGGGAAGGAACGAAGAAATTCCACGACTTGATGTGGGACATGCAAAAATACTACGAAGACAAAACATGGCAGTTGTTTAAAGAAAAAGAAATAGGCTTTACTTACCAGTCTCCATTTGAGAGAAGCATTGAGGAACTACAGGCGTTAATTTATTCCAAGGTGTGGAATAACGAAGGTGAAGGTATTAATGCTCATGCGTTGGGAGCAACCAAGCATCGAGGATACCACTATAAACAGGAGGGGTTATTGTATGATCTCTACGTTAGAAAAGTGTTTTTACCTTTGTATGGTGGACTAAACGGTAAAGTAGGGAACCTAGAATTGGAATAGAAGCAACACAGAGAAAACAAGAAAGAAAAGAAAAGAAAATTGGAATCCAAAATGATCAACCATAAAAGCAAACAGGTGAAGTACGGGTGCATTGAGGCGTCTGAGCTGAGAGAGCCGGCCAAAATTATGACCCCGAAACACTCTCAGTAGCGTACATGGTTGACCATGAGGACACATCCAACATGAGAAGCACATCACCTAACCTTAAGGAACAAGAAACAAGAACTTAAATCAAGTGTCCAAGTAATCATCCATAGGCAAACAAGTGAAGTACGGGTGCATTGAGGCGTCAGAGCTGAGAGAGTCGGCCAAGACCATGATCCCGAAACACTCTCAGTAGCGTACATGGTTGATCATGAGGATACATCTAGTATGAGAAGTACATCACCAACTCCTAGAGAGCAGGAGGCAGAAAAGAAGCATGTGGAGCGCATGCATTCCAGAGAAGACCGCATAAGGCGGACTAAACAACTCAAGAGAGAAAGAGAAGAGAGGTACGTTAGGCGTACAAGACAACGAACTACATGAATGCATGTATGTGTGTGTATATGTGTTTGAAACCTTAATATGTAATTTGTCTTATGTCAAGGATAAAAAATAAAATATATTCATATCAAACATTGTTAATTAATATATGACACATGTATTTGCATCAAGGGGCATCCAAAATGTATATTTGAACTTAAATCTTCAATAAAAAATATGTCTATATTATTCAAATAATGATCTTGAATAATAAAATGATTTTCAATATAGTCATTTTTAACATGATTGGTTTAAAATGAAAGTATGTAACTCATAAATTTTTTTTGTGTTTGGAGAAGCCCCATTTGGACAATGCGTAGGGGTTGATGTGCACACAAATAGGCTCACTAGGTGACCATAATCAATCCCTTGACATTTTTTTTTTCAATTTATTTATTTATTACTTTAATGTTTGAACAATGTTTTAAAATATGCTCCCAATTTTTGTAATGTATAGATTGAAGGATAAAATTAGGAAGCTAGAGGCTAAAAGGTTACAATTGGTTGAAATAGGGGGTCTCAAAGAAAATTACTAATCATAGTCATACATTATTCATAATTCATGCAAAGGGTTCCTAGGGGTCAAGACAACAAAAGTCCAACCTATTTTGAGTATATGTTTCTACTATTGTAGCTCCACTGCAAAAGTTTAATAAGAATGCATATCACTAGATGAAACCGTGTCCAAATACTATGGTGTTAGTTATCAAAAAATGACTATTATTTTGGCACATCCAAAATGCCTATGCCATTTTGATTGCAAATTAGATGCCACTAGGATAATACCAATTTTTTAAAAATATTTCATGTTCAAAGACCCATAACATCTAACAAGACAACTGTCACCATTTTATTGACTAGTTAGTAGACGTTGGGTGCACGTGTTTCATGTTTTGAGTATGCATTTTGAATGGTTTTTTGAAATTTATACATGTGATTTTTATGGCGGGTGGGTTGCATGGGTGTTATATCATCCATACATGGTGTATTTCACCCAAATGGGTGGCAATCTATGGTGTGTTTAGTGTATTTAATTATGCTTTTCACATGTCTTGGATGTCATTTGGTGGCATTGTCACCCACCATAATCAAACGTATGTAGCATGAATGTGATTTGTTGTGAGACATGAGAGCTCATTGGAAATGTATATTTCTACATAATTCTAAGAAATTTGCATTAACTTTTATTGCATCTTAGTTGATTTGTGCATATGGCCACAAAAAATAACTACACTATGTTTGTTGGGATTCAAATGATTGTCATTAAGTGGGTGCATGGCACCTACCTTAGGGTATTGGTCACCCACCCTAACCATGCCATAGTCTTATGCCAACATTGATCAACCATTCCACAAAATAGGCATTGCATATGCCCACTTATACCTGCCTACAACAATTTTGGCAAAATGCCACTCTAGAGTGTTGTGGTGGTGCACTTGGTATGGTTAACAACATCTACTTTGATTTTCTTGTTCTCTTACCTCCTACTCTTGTCAAACTTACAGCCTAGGAGATTAGTAGCCAAGGACGTAATCCTAGTGGTAGTTTGTGTTTGCCAACATTGTAAGGATTTCACACATACTTTGTGGGATCGAATTGGGGCATACATTATTTGGAAATGCTAAAACATAATTCCAAATGCACCAAGGTTGTTGAGATTGCCATCACACCAAAGGCGCCCCCAATTGAATGATTCATTGCAATAATGGACATTCATGGCCCTCCCATATTGCATGTGTTGTCTCAATTGCCTTGCACTAGGCTTGTACAATTTTTTTTTCAAATGGGATGATGTCTCCACAGAAGGTATTGGGTTTAAGGGCTATGGACGTCATTTGTTGTAGGGTAGTCCAATGCCAAACATGGATTCATCATCATAATGTTTTCACAAACTATGGTGGCCAGTCAAATCCTAGGAAATGTCATGAGCCCATGGAACTTTGAGTTCATATGAGATGATTGTCCATTATTGGTGGGTGAGGCTATAAATAATGTTTTTCATATTGTACACAATGCACATGGGTATTTGGTGCATGTCCAACTTGCTTTGTCAATAGATTTTCATGGCATCATTCTATATGCCCCATTTCAACATGTAGTTTTGTTGTTCACACGAGTTTACCATCTTCATCAATAGATATGAATGGCAATGACATTGATTATGTTGGGTCCCTTGTCACGGTATGCGGCATCGGCGGCCGCACCTTATCCAGTGGGCTTCATCCATTTAGGTTTGGATGGATGAATCTAGATGTGAAGAGGAAGGCTCCTAAGTGAGGAGCCTTCTCCTTGGCTTGGCATTCTTACCAAATCAAGTCTTGTGAGTGAGTGTGAGGTGAAGATTGCATATTTTTGCAATAAATCTTAAGTTCTTCTCCCCCTACTTACACTCTTGGATTCTCCCGTGGTGGAATGAGAGATAGCTTGATTCATTGTGTACATTTGAAGAGAGATTTAGAGCTTTTATGAGTGTTTGACTCTCTTCCTTTTCATTTGGCAAAAATGCATGATTCCTTTTCTTTTCTTCAAATATTGAGCTACAACACTCAAGAAGGAGTGTGAAGACAAGTGGTGGCGAGATTGTGAAGTGGAAAACGACAAACATCGCGGATTAGCGGAGCAACAAGAAGAAAGAGGTGTACTTGTGAAGTTTATACATCATTTTGAATTGTGGTGAGAAATCTCTAAATACTACACGGAATTTCTTGTCATGAGTTGCCTACAAGCATGAGGTTGTGAAGTGGGAGGTGAAGGGGGCATTCTTGATCCTCAAAAGGGATCAAATTTGTAACAAGAAACAAACAAAAAGGAGGCCAACGTCCCTCCTCTGCTGGCCTCTGCTCATGTCCGGCAGACTGCGGTGGCAGTCAGCGGCAGTCGGCAACAAACTGTAGGCAGCAAGGTTCGGGGAGATTTTTGGGCGTAAACGGTTGATATTGAGTGTTTGCAAGTCCAACCGGTTACATAACACATTCTCTGTTAATTACCCAATTCTGACACGGGGAGGTAGTGACAATGAATAACAACACTCGGCTTTTACAAGTTCGGTAATTGGAATGAATACAATTTAAATTCCTTAACGAAGATCCATTGGAGGGCAAATGTGGTGCCGACAACCGCGGTAATTCTAGCTCCAATAGCGTGCATTTAAGTTGTTGCAATTAACAAACGCGGAGTTGGATCGTGGTCAAGGTAGCGCGAGTGCGGCCGTCGGAACCGGAGTAATGATTAATATGAACAATTAGTGGAGTGATTTGTTTGGTTAATTCCGTTAATGAACAAGACCTCAACCTAATAACTAGTCACACGAAGAATCTTCTTTGTGGTTAATTTCTTAGATAATATTCTTGGTTGCGGCAGCCTCCCTTCGGACATTAAATTTGTTGAAAAATTGTGGAGCACGAGATTGCTAAGGGATTGCCACTGGGAGTTGTGTGGCATGTGGAATCACCATTCAACCTATGTTGAGGTCAAATTGTGTTTATGGACACATGTTCCACATGTTTCCTTAAGCATTGAATTATGGATTGTAAGGGAAGGATAAGACATGTGCATTTCTTTTTCCTAAGCAACAGGGCTTTTTATTTTGACCACTAACCGTAGGCGGGTGCCGGTTAGTCCCGGTCGCTTTTAATTTATGTTTAAATGTTATTTGGGGAAGAGGATCCAATGTTGTTATTGCATTGTTCCTTGTATTTTGTTGTGGTACCTTCCCATGTGGTGGGCTGTAGTGCTGGAGTGTTCTAGCACTGCCTCATTTTGTGTTGTCCTAAATTGTGATAGGATACTATGGAGGTGAGGTCGGATTAATGACCGGCGGGACCTTTGTTTGTGCACCAAGTGGATGGTGCTTGTTTTCACTTGTGGTGAGGCTGGATTAATGACCAACAGACCATAAGTTTTGGTGGTGGTTGCAGGTGCAGGTTACCTTTGACCATTTTTTTCTTTGTACCTAAATACTAATTCATTTGGTTTGTTGGTTCCGTGACCAGCCTATTGTGGGGTTATGGTTACAACCCGGACTCAACACTATCATTCTCCGCCTCCGACATCATCGGAAGGCCGATCCTCGGACCTTTTGGATGTTGAACCAGTGGTAGCATCCAACGAGGGTTTTCAGCCTAAATCGGCTTGGGGACTGTCATTTGGTCTCACATCCTTTGGGTCAGATCCTTTGACGAGATGGAGGAGGAGACGCGAGGTGGCATCCGTGACCAATTTTCTGGTCGAACGGGGACCATTTCCTTGCAAGATTGGAAGATTCGGTTCAGGACATGGATGAGGGAAAAACGTCAACGCAATACTAATTTGAATGACTGATATGTGTTCGACCTACTGTCCCAAGATTTGGAGCACGAGGCTCTCCAGACTTATGTGTAGTGGACGGAAGCTCATTGGATGGAGTTGCGCCAGGTCGAGCGGTACTGGGAGACTCGGGTTGAGTTTGTATCCGCATTGAAGGAAGACGCAACTTCTAGTTTCATAGCCGTCCCTTAGGTTAAGTCGGAGGTGCCGGAGGGAGTATATGTAGTGGATGTGGAGGGAGTTTTTCCTGGTGAACTCAAGGATAAGGGTTCTACTCCCGCTGCGGCGAATACGTCGAGTCCCATTCTTCCACTCTCCCGTTATGCAACGCTATCCAGGCGGCTTTAGCCTCTTTGGGGATTCCGCCAATTTTTGAGCCGTTGCGGGCATTTGAGCTGCATCTACATGAGGAGTATAAAGGTTTATGTCGGAACCAGATGTAGCGGATACAAGATTTTAGACGGGAGAATGACGATACACCTCGTACCATGTATACGAGGTTGGCGAAATTTGCCAGAGAATCTCGAGTTGTGTTTGCGGAAAATCAACTGGTGAAGGTATTTTTTGTCTAAGAGTGACAAACTCCTCCTTGACTTGGCGCTACCCAAGATCATTATGAACTTTGGTGGTCGGACGACACTCGCAGAGGCATTTGTCATTGTGGAGCAGTGTGACGTGCATTGTATTAACACGATGCCACTGATTTGGTATTCTTGCTAGTGGATTCTAGCAAATTCCGGAAGGCTTCGATCGCGACTACAAGTTTGGCGGAGGCAGAGGTGGACAAGACCTTGCATTGTTGGTCTTGTAGGCATGCGGGCCATGCTAAGAAAGATTGTCCTTCGAAGCAAAGGCAAGCCTAGACCGTAGGTAATCCGAAATGGAAACCATTTGTTCCCGCGAAGGATTCGACGAAGGGGGCGGGTAAATATTTACCCAAATAGTTGACGTGTTTCCATTATGGGCGGAACAATCACGCGGTGGAGAACTGCTTTGCTCTCCATCCAGAGAAACGTCTTTCTTCCGATCGGGAGAAGGCGTTGGAGGCAAAGATTGGAACATTGGAGGAGAGGTTCAAAAGTTTGACCTCATCCGGCCAAATCTTAGACTCACCGTCTTCCTCCGCCGCTAAAGCTAGTTCTTCCACTCCGGATTATTATATGTTCAGAGCCTCGGGAGAAATGATGAGTTCCACAGCGGTGACACGGGCTCAATCCGTGTCACGAGCCACACCCTCGACCATAGGGGAGTCTGTGGATAGTTTACGAGCTCCGGGCAATGGTCCCGCGGATCAGATTGGTCTGCCATTATCTTTTGGATTGGCGGATGGGGTCCAATCTGCAAGTGGTCGTCATTCGAGCTTAGAGGCTTCGAATCCGGCGACTGGCATGGTGCATACTTTGGCATCAAATGTGTTGCACACCCCTTTGTTTGCGGCGATGGAGTGGTCGCCACCAAAGTTCCAACATGCTAAGGTTTTCTACTTAGCGGGTAGAATTTTGGAAGGGAAGGCATCCTCACCTTCTCTGACCGTGGCCCAAGCCACCACGGACATCCCTACTTCTAAAGACCCCGATGAAGTGGCCAAACGGTGAGCAAGGCTTGCCGCAGATACCATTGCTTCTTTTGACTCACACACCTCATATGACAAGGGGTCGACCACGTCTTATGCCTCACCACAATCCGCGGGAGCAGCTTATCTCTCTGATGTAGCTGCTAGACCTGCTCGCGAACGCCGCGGCATTCGACCCGGTGTCCTGCGTATGGTGAATGATATTGACATTTTGGTGGTCAGTCGGACTAGGGGCAATGCCACTCGGGTTGCTCCCCGTTGTGTGATGATGGATTCAAGGGCACAACCTGTTATGATCGGCAAGAGGCTTGCCCAGGAGTTTGGATTGGCGGCCGAGGACTTGGCTCCTTGTCCATTCATTATTGTCACATCCGTTGGTCACGTGGAGCGGGCCACGGGTTATATTCGGGAGCCATTACAACTTAGCTTCCGAGTGAAACCTGGAGATCCACCCGCACCTCTTCTTTTTAGGTGTGCGGTGACGGATGCGACCGACTATGACATTTTAGTTGGTTAGCAAGCATTTTATCCTCTTGGCTTTGGTTTAGACAACTGGACTGAGGAGGCGTGGATCCGACCGAGTTGGTCGGCTGGGGACGGCTGCAGGGAGCTTATTCCTGTGGCATTCACGGCGGCCGCGACCATAGCACCATTATCCATGGTCTTTGGATGTGGTGCTATTATGGATACTTTGCCTTATAGTTCTCCATTGTTGGAGGAGTCACTGGCATTCATGGGGAGTACAGACGATCAATGGGATATGGCACCTAAGGGTGCATTGGTGCGCCATCCCAAAGATCCCCTTCCTCCCTGGCACGATTCCGCTGATTTATTCCGGCGATGCGAGGACATTGTCCTCTCTCTCACCTCTACGACACCGGTCATACTTGATAGCCCATTGGCGTTGGCACACCCAATTATGTGGCGGCCGCTTGATGCAGGGCTCACTTTGGTGGAATTATTTGGGGGCATCGGCACAGGCTTAGCAGGCGTATTGGAGGCTGGCCTCACGGTCAGACGGTATGTCTATGTGGACAACTCTCTAGTGTCCACCCATGTGGCTCGTCACCATCTTCATCAGTTGATGGTATTGTACCCCTAGCAGTTACACCCAATTGCCATTCGTGGGTGTTTTTCACGTCTCCCTCGTGATATCATACTCATCAGTGAGGTCGACTTACGACACTTGGGTCCGATGGATATGGTGATTGCGGGATGGCCATACCAAGGCCACTCACGTGCTGGAGCAGGCCGAGGTTTAGAGGATCCCAGTCTAGCTTTTTTTGGGACCTCATCCGGCTTATGCAGTGGTGGTTTACCCACCAACCTTCTCCTCCATGGTATATCTTCGAGAGTGTACCTTTGTTGGGAGACTCTCGGGACAAGGTGTTGGAAGGCGGTCATTATGTTCATCAACACCTTGGAGATCCCATTTTTGTGGATGCCGCGAGCATTGGTTCTTATGCCCACCGGCCTCGGTGGATTTGGACCAACCTCACACCGTCATTTACTTTAGTTGAAGCATTTTTTGCAGTGCCTCCACCTTTTGATCAGAAGGTGGATGACATTTTGGATCCAAACCGGACCTCTTGGATCCAAACCGGACCTCTTTGCCGGTTGTTCGAGATGATTTATTCCCGTTGGCATTGGTCAACAAAGTGGGGGCACCACGGCGGGCATTTTCCACCTTTATGACATTTCCACAGTCATTCGCATTCCGCGATCGGGGCCCGGGTATGGTGTGGGATACTCACACCAAAACCCACACCGAACCATTGGCTGATAAACGGGAGCGGGCCATGGGATTCCGCACTGGCACCACCGCAGCTCCTGGCCTTTCTGAGGGCCAACGATGCTTCGTGTTGGGCCAAACCATGGATCTTCATACCATGGTGTGGACTGTTGGTTTATGCCTTCACTACAACAAACCTTGTCCATTCCAACCATGGTATCAATGACTACGTATCCTAAAGAACTCAGTAAATGACTGATTCACATGCCTGCTGAATTTGGGATGACGTGTATAAGCGTTCAGTCATTGTTCAGTTACTGAAATGACTCATGGATGAAATGTGCAAGCGACAACCCCAAATATTGATTTATGGTTAGTTATTCATCGTCCAATTCATCCATGCCGGTGTGACGTGCCAAGACAATTCTGACGTAGCAAATGTGCAGTCATTTATGTGTTGCCCTTGACCAACCCATACTTAACTATGATTCTCCAACACATTGTAAGTACGAATATGCCCACAACAAAGGATGAGTACACATGTGAGATACAACATAATGGTGGCAAACACAACATATTGGTCACTAAACATGTGTCAGCACGATGAGGTGGCATGTCGTGTCATCGATGACATAAGCTTAGTACATGTATTGACGTATATGAAAGATATTCATTGCCAAGGTGCACATATGATGGAGGTCTGAAATCATAAGTTCAATGGCGGGCACCGGGCACGCACAAATCATTTCATTTTTCATGCCACATACTCAATGACGTGGACGTATAAGTCATAGTGGAGTTGTTGTTCAGTCATAGTATTGTTGAGTACAACCCACTAAGGACATTTGTAAGCCCAGCTAGGCTTTTGTAAGGACAAATACCTAAAATTTAGCTAGTGCTAAGGAGTTATCGGAATCTGATAGTTCTATGGCTCCCACCAATGACGTTGTGCTGGGCGGGGGAGGTACATGGTTCGCCAATTGCATGCCATCCGCTTCTTCGGTGGTGGTCATGAAGACATCTGTTGTGCTCTGTTGATGTCTTTGGGAGCGTGCCTCCTTCACCAAGACATACTTTCCACCCCAGTTTCCACACTTTGTCTGACCAAAATACCTGTGTTGCTTGGCTTGGAAATATGAATGGCTCCAACATCTTTGGAACCTTGTGGCAGAAATTCACGACCATGAATCTAGCCTCGTCTCTTACATACGTAGGGTTGCCACAGTTGTCATATTGTTTCATCCACTCATACCTAAAAAGTATGACAGGTGTACGAAGAGGCCCATAGTTCAATTTCAATATATCCTTTAGTACTCCCACATAGTTCAATGTCACCTCCTCCGAACCCACTGAAGGCATGTGAAACATAGAGGCAACACCACTGTCGTAATTTTTGAGCGTCATGGATTGTTGGTCCTCCACGCGGAAGTGGTTTTCATACGCCTTCATCCTTGTGTATCGTGTAGCTAACTGTGACGGTCTGCTGCACATCATAACCCTGTCCATGTCATCCGCATCGTTCGGGTCCATAGGGTGATTGTGCACTCCATCTTTAATCCAATTTTCAAATGTGCAAATGTTGGGATTTTTTGCCTATTCCTCTTTCCACTGCTTGCACATCCAACTAGTTGTTCACTAGTCATGGGGTAGTCATTCACTAGTTATACAGTAGTCATTCACTGGTCATTCACTAGTCATTTTCACGTGCAATCATGTATTCCAAAACAACAGGACACACTCACATGAGAGTGTACAAGCTGGAAAAACACAATCAGGCTCACCTATGCCAAGGTACCACGAGGGAGACATTTGTCAATGCGTATTGGTGGGCAAGATCTCTCAATACTGGTGTCATCAAGTACTTTGTTCCTGCCCCTTCCAGCACCTCCTCAGCATCTCCGTACTCCTCATCTGCATCCCAAACTCGGCGGTCGACCACTTCAAACTTGTGTAAATATTCAGTGATGAAACCTAGGCATTCCTCCCGGGCGTAACCCTCCGCCATGCTGGCCTCCGGTCTTGCCATGTTCCAAACATAGTGCTTTAATGTTTTCATGTATTTTTCAATAGGATACATCCACCTTGTCGAGACAGGTCCACACATGTCCAATTCATCAACAAGGTGATATAGCAAGTGCGTCATAATGTCAAAAAATGAAGGAGGGAAATGAATTTCTAGAAGTGCCATGCTCCGTGCAACGTCCACCTGTAGAGTGGCAAACTCTAATGGGTTCCAAACACTATCACATATTCTTCGGAACACTTTGGAAATCCTCATCACCGCCATTCGTGGACCAGGTTCTAAAAGTCCTCGTAAGGCTAGCGGCATGATTTGCTGCATAAGTACATGGTAGTCATGTGACTTCAAATCCCCGTATTTCCTCTTGCGTATGTATTGAGCCATGTTGGAAACATGTCCTGACAGTGTCTTCAAGTTCTCGATATTACTAGCAAAAATTTGAAACTCATCGGTGGTCAACACATATGATGCGGCTGGTTTCAACATTTTCCCGTTTTTCTTTGGATGGGGAATGAGCCCTAAATGCGACCTGATGCCTCTACGTTGCAAGTCTCACCGGACCTTTACCGTGTCCTTATGTCCGGTGACGGTCTTCAAAATATTCTTCGCAAAATTTTGCTCACAATGCATAACATCCAACGTGTTTGGTATGAGCAGATCCTGCCAATATAGTCATATATTGGTTAGTTCAAACACTAAAACAAAATCGACAATTCACGACTTGGTTTATGACTATCATTTGCATCGTTTATGAGGAAAATGACTAGTATTGTATGTGTTATGAGGGCGATTTTAAGTGTCCATTTCTATAGTTCTTGTGTAGTCATTGCCAGTTGTTGAACCAGACATGTCCCAGACGTCATGTACGCTAGGTTCCCTCATGCACCCATGTGTATCGTAAACGACTATTCTGCGACTGCTTTACAACTACAAGCTCATGACATGAGCACATGTTTATGCCATCTGTGAGCACATTGAGCCTTTATTTACTCTGTGATTGGTTGTACATACCGATGCGTGTGCCGATACATGCAATAATCAAGAGTCAAAGGAGTTGCATCATTTACCTTCAAATAAGGCACGTTGTGTAAAATGCTCCTCCTTTTCACACCATGTATTTTCGAGGGATCTCCAACGGCGCCTTCTTTGTTGCCCTCATCCAACCAGGTGTGATACTCGGTGGCTCGCTGCACTTGCTCATCTGCAGTAACACGATTGGGTTTCCCTCGAAGTTCTATACGTCCATTGAAGTGGTCCTTCATTCCCGGAGACCTCCATGGATCGTCATGGGCTAGCCACCGCCTCGTGTCTGTATAGGTTTGCTTTGCAAGTTCAACAGAATGTTCACCTTTGAAATCAGGCCCACAAACAGGACACGCCACATAGCCTTGATGTGCAACACCTACAACTGTCCCATAACCGGGAAAATCATAGATGGTCCATAGCAAAACTACTCTAAGTTTGAAAGCCCTTGATCCCAACTCTTTGAGCACGTCGTCAGCAGCCACACCCTTCCACAATTGCATCAACTTCTCAACCAATGGTTCCAAGTACACATCAAAAAATTGCGATGTCACAGATTGTTTCCCCAAAATTAGCAGCGCCAACATAATAAAAAATTTCTTCGTAGTCAACCATGGGGGTATGTTGTAATTCAACAACATTACCGGCCACGTATTCCAAGTGGTACGTTGCAACTTACAAGGGTTCACTCCATCGGCTGCCATTGCTAGGTGAATGTTACGGTCTTCCTGGCCAAAACTAGAATCTACATTTTCATGTACGTGTTTCCATGCCTTTGAATCACAAGGATGTCTTAGGTATCCATCTGTGCTTGTGTTCTTTGCATGCCACACCATGAGTTCAGATATTGCCGATGTACGGAACATACGTCTTAGTCTTGGAATCAGGGGAAACTGTCTAAGTACTTTTCAAGGCCTCTGTTTTTTGGCCTCATCTTTGTAACATGGTTTCTTGCACTTCGAACAACTAGTGGCACCTTCATATTGCCCTCTAAATAAACACAACCTACTTGGCATGCATGAATTGTATTGTAATTCAATCATAATTTTTGAATCAAGGTTTTTGCAGCATGAAGGTTTTTGGGTAACATATTCTCACTGGGTAGAAGGTGTTCACGGAAGAGGGTGAAAAACATGTCCACAAATTTGTTGCTTACACCATGGATCGTACACAAAGTCATTATCAATATCGTGACCGCCAATATGGAAAACTTGGCTCCATGGTACAGCTCCTCCATGGCTTCTTCCATATCGTGGGAATCACCATAATTGTGTTCTTCTGCATTACTACCACCATTTTCCCCCAAAGGCTCATCCTCTGACTCATCGTCCGAAAGTGGGACTTCATCATCGGCCAGCTCATCGACAACTGTGAATGCACCCATTATTATGTCCGCAATTTGCTCTTCCACTGTAGGGGGGTGGGTTGGTGCCTCATCAATTTCCTGGAATGCTTCCTTGAGCATGGCATGCATATCCAATCCTTCGTCGATGTGTCCGTCATGTGGTCTTGAGGGTCTCCTAAACTCCTGTTCCCACTCCTCATCGGAGCCGTCCCTCTCTCCAGGCCCCCTCTACACTCTAAATGTGGGTTCCTTCCCATTCCCGATTAGATGATCCTTTACTTTTGCAATAGAGCATTGAACTCGTCCTTTGCATTTGTAGCATGGGCAATGAATTTGATTTAGGTTAGGGTGGCCCTCTCTTGCTCCCTCCTTCACAGACGGCCGTCGCGATGTTGTTGCCGTCTCATGTCATTAAAAGGGAGTCTTCCTCCGTTCATGTCCCCTGCAAGCTTGCCACTATGCACATATCAGTGACTATAATGTGTGCTCTCCAAACAGGGTTCCCACCACCCATTTAATGGTTGTTCATCTGTCATAAATTGGTCGTACACTAGTCACACAGTAGTTGTTCACGTGTACGTAGAGAACACTCAACATGAACTAGTCATTCACTAGTCATTAACCTTGAATTTAAGGTCAGTGGCTCTTAAATGGACAATTTTAGCTTGGTGCCCACTTCCTGTGGTTTGTAAAACACTAATTAGTGTGAGATGGTTGCAAATTTCAAATAAGTTGTGGGTACTATGCTCATAGTTGTCAAAGCTATGAGGATATTCTTGTTCATCATCGATCGGAAGATTCTCGAGCTCATCAAACACACATGTACATTCCCTCCATCATGTTGACCATACAACGTATACAAGAGGAAAAATAAAGTTGGCCTTGTAGACTATGTTCCAAAGTGGAGACCTGGGCATGAGTTTGTGAAATGCACGCCCACTCTCAAATTTGAGGTCCCAATATCAAGTCATACTATATGAATCTCATTAAATATACCTCAAATCGGTAAAGAAAAATTGAATGGTATCACTAGCAGCTGCAAATTTTGTCCACAAATATAAGGACATCTGAAAAGATTGTAATTGCAAATATCACAAATGGAGAAGGATATACAATGTGGGAAGCCAACACCGTGTTTGACGACCCTCATAAGTGAGCCAAATGAACCTCCAAACAATAAAGAGGGCTATGCACATGTCTTATGCCAGAGATTTGAATCAGCACTTAAAAAATATGTCATGAGCTTATAATTGCTATTGTGATCATGTGTTCATGAATCACTAGTCATTCAGCAGTTGTTCACAAGTCATTCACTAGTCATAGGGTAATCATTCACTAGTCACTCACCAGTCATAGGGTAGTCAGTCACTAGTCAGTCACTAGTCATTCACCAGTCATTCATTAGTCGCTCACTAGTCATTCACTAGTCATTCTTCAAATTGGAACAGTCTACATAGTGAAGCCCTAGCGCCTCGAATTGTATCCGTTAGGTCCCCGCCCCTAAATACAATGCAGTCCATGGCGTATTGCACGTCTGGGCTCAAGGCAAAAGACTCAGATTGTTGTCTTATCTGTAGAGAGTATAGAGGTATTTTGTGCGATTCTCTGAAGTATAAGGCTGAGGATATGGACTCCGTGACCGAACCTCTCAAACCTCCCAAGACCAAAGAGAAGCGTGGGCAACCTATTGTCAGTGGTCCCACTGAAGATGACGATGAGGACCTGGATAGGTGCTCCTACAAGCTGGAACGCGACAAACGTGTCGCAAAGATCAAGGAGATCATGAAGCCCATGCAACAAGCGGCAGTGAGTCTATAAGTGTTTCTTACCTACTAAGTGTTGTATGGTTGTGTCTGAATCTTGTGGGGATGAATAGCCTCCACATCACCGATGTCAGCGACCTGCATTGGCGCCACCAATGTCGGCAATGCTCAATACAAGTTACCATCAGATGCTCCGCGGCACAGCAACTCCGAAAAGTTGGGGTTTGCGGACGTTGGGGTTTTGGACGTTGGTTGTAGGTTGGGAGTGCACGAACGTGCCACGTGGCAACATCTCCGCCGTTCATATGGACGGTGTGGATGCAGTCCACTTCGCTGTGGCTCAGCAGGGGTCACAGAGTGTTGTCGAATTCCCCCCCTCATTCTCTCCTTTTGGATCTGCGCTCGTCTCTCATAGTACTCTTCGCTCCTGGTAAGTTACCCATCTCCCATGTTAAGGTTCAAGGTTTGTAGATTATGTAGCTAAGGGTGTGGTTGTAAGGGTCTGTGATGCAAAGGGGTTGTACATTAACGGTGGTGAAGACTCTTAACCTTGAGGAGGGCGGTGCGTTCACCACCAGCAGCGCTGAGGAGATCCTCAGCAACTTGCAAAAGGGTGCCGTAGTGTAGAGAGGTTGGGCGAATTTGAGAAATGGTCTTTTAGATTGGTAAGAGGAGAAGAAGATGAAGAAGAAGAATGATGCCTAACTTGCCCTGTTGGTGTTTCCTGGGACGCATTCGTATGTGATAGACAGGTAGATGCGTGTACACGGGAATGTTAGATAGCCTTCCTCGGAAGGCAAGGCATAATGTGGAAACGGAAACGTGGGAGAAGGCTTGATTTTTCCACGGTTCGTAGAGGCCGCAAAATTTTGGTTGACGGAGTTGAAAATCTTGCGTAAATATCAAAGTCAGAGTTTCCAGTTATCATCAAATGTTTGGAACGAGGGTTTATCATGCTTGTGTTGATGGTCATGGGTTTATCCAAAATAACTTATTCCAGTAACATGACCAAGTATTCTCAACTTACTTTTCAGGGTTTAGTCTCATCTCTCCGGGTTTCCTTGTGTCGAAAGCAAGGCAGAATGTGGAAACATTTCCTAGTTTTATGTTTCCATATGTGGTCTAAATCATCAGAAGGTATTCTGAAAAATGAGTTATCCTTAACATGTTGTGGTGAAGAGAATAACTATGTTTTCAGGTGGCCCATACCTTGGGGTGTGTTTCTAGATTTTACTTTCTCAAGTACGATAGTATACACCTGGAGCATGCATTGTGAAATTCCTGTAAACTTGACCTGGAGAATGCATTGTGAAATAAATGTAAACTTGATCTGTACACCGCTCCATCTTACCATTGTGATATACCAACAGTCATTCCAGTAATTTCCAGTACATAGGATTAGGGATGTTTGGGGGTGGACATGTTGAGTTGATTTGGACCTTATTGTGGATCGCAGAAAGGAAAGGAAGATTTAAGGAAGTTATTGAAGGCATCCGAAGAGGACGTTGTAGCATTGGAGTTGATAAAGGAGGATGCCGAGCAAGCCAACGGTGAAGCCAATCTTGCAAGGCAACTTCTGCATCTTAGGAAGTTGATGATGCATCTCAAAAAAGTCTGGCTTGTGGATAATCGCGCAATTCTGCATACCATGTTTGCATGTGAGTCTTGATTGGTTGATAAAATTTATGAGAGGATTTGAGATTAGTTCAACACCCTTGTTAGTTTCCAAATGATAAGGTCATTGGGGTGCATGTCCAATCTTAGCTGCTTTAAAGAGGACACGATTTGTAACACCTGATTCATACGCTATTTAGGTTGTTGTCGAATGCATTCAACTTAAGCTTGTCAGTAAGACTTAAAAGGAATCTGAGGATAATCTTGAATTCCTAACAACTGAATTATTTTAAACTAATCTCTACTAGCTACAATGAGAAAATAAGCAATACGAGTGTTTCAATTTCTAATTGAATATTGTGCAAGCAGGGAGAGGGAGCAAAACCTGCTTTTGGAGTCTTCTGAGCTGATGCGGATTCGAGATGACTACAAGAAGAAGATTGAGCACCACTATCATGAGGCCCTTGCTCCAGTCATAGGGCGTATGCATGTCAGTCATCTCTTGTTCTTTCTTTAAATTGAGCATATTTATGTTAGAATGATAAAATGTGTCCACTTTGGGGTTGATTTTTGGGCACATTTTCTCATTTTATCTATGTCCCCTCACTCTCCTCTTCATTATTCTGGAAGGTGGCAGAAAGTAAAAAGAGGACACAGTCCAGCTGGGACAGTTGTGTGTCCACTTTGGGGTTGATTTTATGCAAAGTTCAAGACTGTTGGCTTTAACTGAAATCTTGGGGAAAATAAATTAAAAAAATGTGCTTGCAATACCACGATTAGATTAGATCAGACCATCTTATTCTTGGACGAGGAATAAAGCAAAAGGATATAATGCATCACTGGGTTATGGTATTTAGAATTTGACACTACAGTAAGTGGGCCTAATATGGACACTTCAACTGATTAGTCCAATCCTTCTCAAATGTTGAACAAATGATTTGTATGAGATGTTAAGCTAATCCGAATTGAGGCTATTGCCACTGTTTCTCATAATTTTTGGACCTCATATGAATATCTTACTCATTATCAAAGTGTAGATTATTTTTTCTTTTTCTTGTATGATCATACAGGTCCCCCCCCCCAATTGTTTTGACTATTGAACCTAGATTAATGAACAAATTTTGAGCATGTAGTCCAGTCTCTTTCAAACACGCTATGCCCTTTTTGGTGTTTGTTCTTAGATCCACACCTAACTACACATCACTTAAACATAGGTCTCTAATTAAGGATAGTAACTGAGTTAGGCCCAATTACCTTAACATTGACGATACAAGTATGGATACCGATCTGTTTGGCATGGGTGACATAGTGTGTTGCAGTTGGAGATCAAGACTGCAGGCCAGGAAATAGTTGATGATTTGGCTAAATCAGAAACCACTACCGAGGAGGTGCGATCACTCATGTAAATTTGGGAAACCCGTCAAAAAGTCTTTCCTGCTTGTTTTGTTGAAATGCTATTTGTGTGCCTGGACCACATTTCTACATTTCCAAAAATTTTGAGCATTTCTATATACGCGCGATCCCTACAAGTTGTGATGCAACAATGAGAAAAAGTTTATGTTTTAGATCTGGGATCTGAATGAAAGAAGATTGGCGATTTGTTTGACAGATTGAACAAGCAAAACAAAAACTTGAACAAGTGACTGATGAACTAAAAGTAGTAAAAAACACTTTAGGCGAGGTGCAAACTAAACTGGGCACCCTTGAAGGGCAGCCAGAGAGATATCGCAAACAAGTAAGAAGACAACCTTATTTTCCTATTGAACTATTTTGTACGTATACTATCTTCATGTGATTCCTCCATTATTTTCATTGCTGTTGGGGCTACCGCGTCTCATAAGATGATGTGATGCCTGTACATCAACAAAACAAAGCATGTAATGCTGAAGAGATTTTCGACTGTTTGATGATTGTGCAGAGCGATATTTTGCTCAGTGCACTAGTGTTTGTGAGAGCTCAGGATGCGAAATGGGGAGCGAAGGTGAATTTTTCTCAACTCTTGAATGATATCATTTAAACCCTTCTTTTCAAACTCTATTGAAAAAGTAGATTTATCCGCAAAGTCCCGCAAATAGGGGCAAAACAAGGAATAGGGTGCCTCTTTGAAGGACTCTTCAATTAAGAGCTCATTAGAGCGTCTTGTGTTGTGAAAACATCGGTGAAATTTCTTGGACCTCATTTAATTCAAAATATTTTTGAGAAAAAATTAGGATCTAAAATAGGGTCTCACCCATGGGACCTAGGCACCTCAAATCCTGGATTGGCCTATGTAAAGCTAGCTTGGCCCATTGATCCTAGTATGATAACCTAGAAAGTCAGGTTCTATCAGTTTGGCCTTACTATTTTCATATGTTAATCTAAGCCTTAAGAAAACTTGAGTCACTTTATACATAACTCTCAAACTTACCTATAGCTAACTCACCCAGAGTTTGACCTAGACATAACAATATTTAGCTGCATGGTTGTGTTCCATTCTATATTTAGCATCTGACATGGGCCTCCACCATCTTACCTTCATGGGAAGAAACTTAGACAATAGGAAGAAATTGACGCTGGTACAAACAATGAATAGTGCCGGTTTGAATAGTAAGAATATTGTGAATAGTGTCAGTAGTTTCAATGATAATTCTTTTATTAATAGTAATATCAAGGGAGCAATATTGGGATGAACAATAAATGCGTGCAAATATTCCGAGTATGAACAATAATTACTGTGCATAGTGTTGGGAGCAAAACTCCACCCAAATTTTGAAGTTCAGCTTGAATGTATGAAAAGTAAACAAACATTCCCAATCTGTTTTGAGGGTCCATGAAATATAGTTGACATATTCCAGGGTCATGGAATCGACCCACATGGCTGAATAATGTTATGGAAACTTCACAAATAGTTTTAATGGGGCCCAATTAAGAAGGTTCTCATGAAGGCAAGGTGTGGGAGCCCAAAAATCCACGGAAGTCCGGATTGGCTTCCTAACCGGATTAATATCCGGATAATACCCTGGTATTGGTCTCAAAGTAGGGTTTTCTAGGGTAGGTTAGTTGTTTTATGAAATAAGGTTCTAAGCATCCGCCTTACGCGTTAAAATGGTTAGAACAGACACTTTGGCTGCACTGGAACTTAATCCAGGGAGACTGTTTGTAAACGGTCCGGTCCGGAAAATGGTTACACCGGAACCCGAACGGTTGCAATGGAATCCGAACGGTTGTGGAGGAAGCGGTTACGGACCCAGAACCGTTAGAGGAAGAGGGAGAAAGTACTTAAAAGGATTTGTCTCCTTCTCCGAGCCATTTGCGCGAGCGGCATTGTCGAGAGAACGAGTGGTGAGCTGTTTTTTGAGTCACCAGCAGTTAGTTTGTTGGGATTCCTTAGTGGTTAGCGAATAGAACTCTGGAGGGAAGAAGCTGGGGATTGTTAGAGGATTGAGGGTGCGAAGCAAAATGCCGGAAGCGTGAGAGGAAGATGAGAGGGAGCAGGTCCCAATTCCCGTGAAACCGGTATCGCCGGCCACCCCGAAAAGAGATTCCGAGCTGAAGGAGCTCATAGAGAACCTTATCCAGATGGGTTGTGAGGGATTACTCGCCAAACCCTGGAATCTTCGGGCGGAGGCCACATTGCGGGAATTTCTGTTTGAGAGGGGAAATCAGTGGCTTCGGACAATGAGGCAGGAGCCGAAGAAGTGGGCGCCGGAGGTATGGGCTGGAGTTTACGGGTTTCCAAAAGGAAAGGGTGAGGGCTGGGCTAGCCGCAGGGACAGTTTCTATGTGGGAAAATTCCGAACAGATCCGGATCCGAAGGACGGATTCCATCCCGGGAATTGTCGGAACCTTAGAGAGAGGAGGGTCATAGAATTCATTCTCCCCATCCTTAGTACAGAAAAGCCCAAGCGACTCAACAATACCATGGTCAACACCCTGTTCGGGGCCATGTCCGGAGCCCGCCCTATCAATTGGGGTAGATTAATTCAAGAGTATGTGGAGAAATCCATCCCCCACATTGGTCGGAAACCCTCTTTCTTTCCCCTTACATCCTCCACCTCTACCAACACCACGACTGCATCAACGAAGAGGAGGAGGACATGCTGACAATAACGGAAGATGAGGTGGTGTACAAAATCGGTCCGGAAGTCGAAGTTGTGGAGACCAGAATAGAAAACTCGAGCGACACAGTAGTTCCGGAACCACCTCCGGTTTCGTCTCCTCCGAAGGTCCGGAAACCCGACTCGCCACCGCCTTGACAGGAAACCGGACCCAGCCGGGAAATCCCTTGGAAGGACATCAATCTCTCCACCTTTGAGTTTCCGGAAGCCCCCTTTAAGCGTGTTCGGGATGAGTTGACGAAGCTCCAGAACTAGTACTTCCGGATGGAGCACATCACTCGTGGAGTGAACAGGGCCTTAGGCAATTGTGGACCCGGAAATATCCTCCAGGAGTTGGTCAAGCGAACGGACCGGAAACAGGTGGAGACCCTGGAGATGGAGAAGGCACAGCTGGCCGCTATGACCCGGGAGCTCGCCCAGAAGAGCGAAGAAATCCGGAAATACTAGGCGGAACAAGTTGTGGTTCTGAGCCGGGTCCGGGAGTTGGTGGGCCATCCGGGAGAGATCGTCAACAAGGCACACCTCTACGACCTGCTGATGGAGTCAGCGGATCCGTCTTCCGCCCGGAAAACGCTCCCAATCCTGGTAAGATACTCCCACTCGATGAAGGATCCGCTCAAGGAGATCCAGAAGCTGCTACCAGGTGGTACCCCCATGCGGATGCTCTATCCGGGTCCACCCGGATCTTCGACGGGCATTCTGTACGAGGTTATTGGGCAAGTGGAACTGGTTCCGGCCTCACAAGTGGGTGCGGGGCCCAATCAGCCAACCGGAACTTCCCAGCCACCGGAATCCAGACGAATTCCGGATCGAGAGAAGACCCCTGTTCCGGAACGGCCCCGCTCATCCTTGGTTCGACGGAAGAGTACAGAACGGTCAACCAGGTCCGGATGGGGACAATCACCGAATCGGGGTTAGGGTAGGGCGTCAGGGCGGTCTCGAACGCCGGAGAGGGCCAGAACTCCGGAAAAGATGAGGATGCCGGATCGGACAAAGACTCCGGATAGGAGAAGGCACTGGTATCCCAGGTTTTGCCCGTTCTTGCTCTTGACTGCATGATAGTGGAGCCGTGGGCTCCTCGACCCTCACATGCGATGTCCGCCAGGGATCCCCGGACGACTTCCGTCTCATGTGGCCGGAACAGGGAGCGGGCCACCGGAAATGACCCCTCACCTGGCCAGAGGTCCCGGAAGGAGAATAATGCTTTCGGTGCAGCGTGATCCGGATCGGGAGAGGATCCGGCTGTGGTAGACGATTCTGAAGAAGAGGTCGCCCCCTCCCCAAACATGAGGAGGGTATTTACAAGGCTGCAGGAGCGACGACTTTTGACCCTCGGGGGAGGCTCTTTCGCCATCAGCGAGCCCGCGAGTCAATCCAAGGAAGGGACGGCTTCGAAGAAGCATCGCACCACTTAGATTAGGCTTAGGTAGATTAGCTGTAGATAGTTCAGAATTAGGTAGGCAGAGGTTAGGAATCCCCTTTTGAGTTTTTGGCAAAACTGTAAATTCAAATTTTGTCAGCGCGAAAAGCGGATCGAGATCCAATGTGAACCCTTTGAGTGGTCCACCACTCTGCGGGATCACTTTTAGTCAGAATGTTAGCATTAAAAGTTAGAATTGATAGGGAATTTAGGGAAAATTAGTTCATTTAGCATTTAGCCTAGAAGAAGGAAGGTCAAAATGAAACTAAGTAGTGCTAAAAGATAGCAAAGTAGAAAAAATGTGCTAGCTAGTAAAAACAACTAGCTAAGCAAATATTAGTAGATGCTAGTTATTAAGCAAATGTTAGTAGATGCTAGCTAAGCAAGTGTTAGTTTATTAGTTAGTGTGAGGCACACAAGACTATTGGAGGTGTTTTACGTAAGAAGATAAAATCGGCGTGAAGAATTTTGAAGACAAAAAAGAAAGAGAGCAAGGGGGATACTTGCCCACTTGCCCCCTTGCCAACTCGATGGCGGAAAAATTAGAAAGATTTCTAAAGGTTTTTTGTCGGAGCCACCTCGGCGAGAGGGTGGCAACCTCAACCGGGAAAACCCCCGAGCCAAAATTTCGGGAAAGGGTTTGAAAAATGGATCCGGTGGAGGAGGGGTCCAACCCTTTTGTGAGAGGGTTTAAAAACCCCTCCTTCCACCTTGTAGCTCTCTCTCTTTCTCTAGTTTTTGGGCGAAGCCCTGCTTCAATGTAGTTAGGAAAAAATCCTTTAGCATGTATTCTCAATGGTCTAAAAGAAAGGCTTGAGAACCTCCTCTACTCTCTCTCTCCTAGTTAGGTTGTGTGTTTATTAACACACCAACAAAATTATTCCTTTTTTTGTAGAGGTAGGTTGGATGGTAGAGTTTTGAGTAGAGGCATTATAGACCTCATCTGCCAATGCCCTGAAGGCTTAGTTCAAAAGCTAGAACAAGATACTTATCATTTTTCTCTTAGAGAGATTTCATATAGCTATCCATAGCCGTTTCCCATTTGTGATTTGGTTGAGATGACAATTAGTTATGGATTTTCAAAGATGGAGTAGAAAAACTGGGTGGTCTTGTGGGTAGCGGCTGCTGGATCAGACCTGCAAGCCCAATAGGAATTTTAATTCCAAGAAATTATATTTTTCCCAAGTAGAACTTTTGTGTAGCTTTCCAAAATGGCTTAGAACATTTGATTTGAGCATGATTTGAATTAGTTATGAATTGTGCAAGATGGGACACATAGTTTGAGAACTTTTGGTTGACTGCTGCATTACAGAGGATCTGCTGGGTTCACTTCGGCTTACCTTTCTAATCACATATTTTTATCAAATACATATTTTTAATATCTCTCCAGGGTCATATAGAACGTTTGATTTGACTAAGATTTGAATTAGATATGAATTGTTGAAGGCGAGATACATAGTTTAAGCCTTCTTGATTGACTGCTGTGTTACAAGGAGTCCGCTGAATTTCTATTAGCTTAACCTGCTGATGTCATAATTTTTCTAGTTAGAGCTTGTTCATAGCTTTCCAATGGTATAAGGAAAGCCTAGATCCAAGTAGTAAGGAATGTGCTATGAATTTTTGAAGTTAGAAGGTAGATAGGTGGGTTGGAAGGGTCGGTTGAATCGACCTCACACTTCCAACCCTCATAACTTTTGCATTTCTTATCCGATTAGAGTGATTTTTAGATCATTGGAAAGATAATTTGGTGCACTAAGTATAAATATTATGCTTAGGATTAAATTACAGGGCAGAATAACACTTTATATTTTAATTGTTAACTAAGGTACGCTTACTACCAAACTAGTTACAAAGAAGGAGGCAAGGTCGACGCTCGGAAAGTGGAGCAAGGAAGGAGGTAGCGGCTCGGCCTACATCAAGCCCAAATCAACCGAGGAAAATTGAGGTAAATTAACTAACCTTAAGCCTTCCATTTAGGATTGGAGGGAGCACGGCTAAGGTACGCATCTCTAAACCCACTCACCTATCTCGTAAGGTCAAGTAGCTTGACCACTTGACCGCCAAGGGAGTACCCAATTCCATTGTTTTCGGGGCCCTTGGTATGTTTTGTGGTAGTAGCTTCATTTATTAGCAAGTTTCGTGTGTGGTAAGTCGGATTAATCACCGACACGACCACTCTGAATGTTGTTGGTGGAAAGGTGGGGTTAATGACCCGCGAATCCACTATTATGTTGTTGGCCCCATAAATTGGGAGTAATGGCCCCAATTTATGAAGATTGCGCAACAGGTTGAACCTACAGGTCGCCCGTCACCCTGGTCCCATTGAGTTGCATTTCGTGGTCTATCCAGTGTAAACACATTTAACAATCAAAACATACAAAATAAATCGTAAACCCTTGTTGGCAAGAGACCCGAGGTAAGGGGTGATGCCTAATATGTTAATGTAGTAAGTTAGGACGTGCAAACAAAAGTAAGTAATTAAGAAGGAATTTGTGTGAAGGGTGGGACTTAGGCCAAGTTCCCCCGCTTAGAAAACTAAATAGAACTAAATAAAGAAATAGGAAGAATTGAATGGTCCATCAAATTGTCGTTATTCCGTTCGTTGAGTTAGGGTGGTATGAGTCACACCCGGTTGGGTGTATCAGAACCATCCCAATTCACAAATTAGGATTGCCTTGGTTTCAAGGCTGGTGCGTCTGCGCGTAGAATAGGTTGTAGGTTAAGGTTAGAACTAGATATGAAATTGGTTAGTGGAGTTTAAAGCCACACTAGTAAAAAACTAAGGCCTAACCTCCGGAGGTACTACGACGCATATTTAATCTCCCTTAAAAATCTAATTATTCACGTTATACACCTATCATCCGGGTTCGGCTTGGGCGCCTGCAAATGCAGGCCACCTTCACCGAAGGGCTTGTGTGATACTTTTAGGCTCCCTCGAAAGGGGGTGGCCCAAAAGTACCACATTCAAGAATTCCGCGAAGGACGCGTTTCCGGATTTCCCGCTGCCTGGGATTTTCTAAGCGGCCGCCTGGGCCGCCACCGGTAGTTAGGGATTGTGGCCTCTATTTAAGGTTGAATAAGGAGCTTGAGAAGGGTTCTCTTCTCCGATGTTGTATGTTGTTGCTCCCTACTCAATAAAACTCTAGTTCTCCATCTATTCTGACTTGTTTTGTGCACGGATTGTTAGGAGAATGTTGCAGATCTAGAGGGAATGGATGAGTAGGAAGTACAGATAGGACAAAGGAGAGGAAACCCAGATCGGATCCGACTACAATACTATGGCTCCTTTCTGAGTGTAGTGGGAAGGAAACCTCATTATTCCGGATGTCTGGGTAACGCTTATGTGAGATAGCCGTAATTAGGATTGGGTAAGATCAGGAAGGTGCCAGACTTACGCCATCCGACCTTTTGAAGAGGTCTCATGGATCCTATGCGGGGCAATCCGGAAAGTGGTACGAATCGCCTAGTTATCTCAGACTTAGTTGAGCCTAAGTTCGCTGTAGCCAGATCAATCCGTCGGAAGGGGGAGAGAAATCGGAACGGTTAGGTGTCCGGTCCGGAGAGCCTTTCCGGCGTGTAGTGGGAAGAAAACCTCATTATTCCGGATGCCTGGGTAACATCCATGTGAGATAGCTGTCGTTAGGATTGGGTAAGATCAAGGAGGTGCCGGACTTACGCCATCCGATCTTTTGAAGAGGTCTCACGGGTCCTGGGCGGGGCAATCCGGAAAGTGGCATGGATCACCCACTTATCCCGGATTAACAGATCTCCGGACGAATCTTGACCTTTCTGTCGTTGTAGTTCCGGGAACCATCCGGATTCTCTGTGTGATCTGCCATGAAAGATTAGGCTGATCCGGACTGGTTGTGAGAGAAATCCGGATTCTGACCATATAGGGACGTCTTCACTGGATGAACCCAATCATCAATGAAGGTAGGAAGTAGGTAGGTATTGAAGAAAGATGCATGTAGGAGTAAGACTTAATTATAGAGGTTCATTCCGGAAAGCAAGTCCCGGAATAAGGACTTCCAAAGGACTATCCGGATCCGGAAAGCCAATCCTTGGTTCAAAACTCAGTCCTTGGTTCAAACCGAACCCTTCGATCATTCATGTCTCGCCTAGGAGTTATCGCTCCTGGCCTTCGATTGGTTTGGGGTTGCACTTGATTTACCCCATATCTCCTTTCCCGGGGTCTCCGAGATTCGTGCCGTTCATAGACACATTCACTTGTGTTATGCGTTAGGCTGTTGCAGTTGGTGCACTGCTTCATCTGACACTCCTGCACGTAGTGTCCTTCATTTCGGCATCTCCGGCAGTTGATGCCCGTTCGAAATTTCCTGCTCCCTAGAGCTAGTCCTTCAATCTCTTCCCTGAGGGTCTTTATGTCATCTTTGGTAGAGTCGTTTCTCTTACCCTTTGACTTTCTCTTCTTCTTCTTGCATTCTTCTTCTGAGTCATCGCTCGAGTCGTCGCTGTCACTTTCATCGAGGAATCTTCCTTTCCTCATCTGACCTAGCTCCAATTTCCGAGCTAAGGCCTTGGTTTCGTCTAAGTCATCGGTTGGCATGAGATCAATATGTTTGGCATACTCCTTCTTAAGGCCGTTAAGAAACCATGCTTTTTTGAAATGATCACTGGGCTGTGGATTGATCTTTGATGATTCCACCATCACCCGTTTGTAAAATTCTTCGACTGTTTCATCCTTCTTCTGCTTGAGAGATCCTAGACTCTCAATTACTTCTCCCTCCGATTTCTTGGATCTAAATCTCATCAGAAAGGCAGCTCCCAAGGCTGGCCAATCCGGAAAATGGTGTGGGCCAAATTGAGAATACCATTCTAGTGCCCGCTTCTTTAAAGTAACTAGAAATAATTGTAGCTTGATCGCATCGGTGTCTTCCTGGTTGGCAAGACAAACATTGTTAAATTCCTGCATGTAAGTATCAGGATCAGTCTTACCTTTATAGGTGGGTAAGGGAACCTTTGTTCTCCGTTGTTGAGCGGCCATGTTGGCCGGGTTAGGTGGGTTGTTCCCAAAACTTGGTACGTTGTTGTTGTTTGCTGGGGGTGGCCTGACTCCGGGGTTAACTCCAATGTTTTGGAATTGCGTGTGTCTCTCCTCAAACTTCCTCCTAAGTTCGTCAAACTCCTCTTGACTGATAGGTTTCTTTACTTCTTGGTCGGTGTTGTTCTGTGTGCTCCCTCCGGAGAAACCGGAATCCTCGTAGCTAAATTGCATCTCAAAATTTCTTTTTAACTCTTCCCAAGTCCTGTGGTTGAGAAGGTCTTCCTTGTTCGTGTTTCCTTGATGAGCTTTACCTTTATCATGCGCCCCACTTACCGGGGTATGCGTACCGGTGCTTTTACATGTACCTTTTGTTCTTATAACATAGGTCCCAAGAGGGGTACCGATTATCACATCATCTTCGTCCTCGCTTTCTTCTTGAGCTAAGTCGTCCTCATTCGTGTCTTTATCCCCTTTGTATGTCTTCTCGTTACCTCCTCCTTCACTATGACTTCTATGGTGGATGGGTTTGGTGGTATGGGAACCTATTGCTGGTGGTTCAGAAGCATTTCGATTTTCTTCTTCTCCTGTAGTTCTTTGACGCGTACGCCTAGCGTACTTTTTTTTTTTTTTTCCTGTTGTTCGTTCCGTCTCACGGAATCCTCTCTAGAGTGCATGCGCTCCACATGCCTCCGCTCTGCTTCTTGTTCCCTTGGGGTTGGTGATGTGCTTCTCGTGCTAGATGTGTCCTCATGGTCAACCATGTACGCTACTGAGAGTGTTTCGGGATCATGTCTTGGCCGGCTCTCCCAGCACTGACGCCTCAATGCACCCGTACTTCACCTGTTTGCCTATAGATGATTCACTTGGAGTTAAGTTTTCCTTGCCTTGTTTCTTTTTGGTTATGCTTCTATTCTGAATCCTAGTTTCCCATCCTACCATTCAAACCACCATACAGAGGTAAAAATATCTTCTTAACATACAAATCGTACAACAATCCTTCTTGCTTGTAATGATAACCTCGATGTCTAGTTGCTCCTAGAACATAGGCGCTGATCCCCTCCTTTCCGTCGTTCCAAACCTTGGAGAAGATCACTGCTTGCAGCTCTTCTGGTAACTCGTCGATATCTCTCTCCAATTGTGACCGATACGTAAAACCTATCTCCTTCTCTCTAAATAGTTGCCATATTCTATCTTCGTAGATCTTTTGCATATCCCACATAAGATCGTGAAACTTCCTGATTCCTTCCCATTTCCTCAAAGCGATTTTACTTGCGCCATACTTTGGGTAATCCCACGGCCATTTTCCTACGGCCAGAATCCCTTGTTGTTCCGAGTTCTCTTCTTCTATTTCTTCTTCACGTCCTTGCAAAATGAATCCTCGTAGGTTGAACTGTTCGAGCCTCCGCTGCACAGCTCTTTCTATCCGGTCTTGTTTCCGCGGTCCAAATGTTTCAGCCCACTTACGTTGCTCATTTGCCTCCTGTTGGCGTCTCCCATTATACAGGTAGTACAAGTTCTCCATTGATGCCTGCCATCCATCTTTTTTTCCCAAAACAATATGTTGTAAATTTTATCTCTAATCTAGGTAAGTGTAACATCCATGTGGCGTAATCCCCAGCATGGTTGCCAAAATGTTGGAGGGCACCTTCAACCATCCAGCCTCAGACGGTGTAACCCGCTGCTGAACCGGTTTACATGGAAGTTACTCCCACCAAAATTAGATCTTCTCTTCTCTAAGACTCGTGAAGGTGTTTGCATTCTTCTGTATCTCAATTCCGTAACATGTAGTTCCAATGTCCTTATAAACTCTCTAAGAGTAGTCGGTCTAAGATTACAAGTTTATGTTTCCCTGAATCTAATGTCAAGGTTTGGTGTTCCTAAACCTTTAAATAGATTTAGTAACACAATATTTTTCTTAATCAAGAATATTGTGTCCAAGACCCTTTTATAAATCCCTAGGGATAAAGTGTCCAAGTTGTCAAGTTTATGTTCCCCGAAAGTACCCTTAACGAGAACACTTCTACAACATCTCTTAGTATGTAGTTCCTTTTAAATCATCTCCTAAATGGATAGGTACCTTAGAGCTTAAGATAATGTTCCCTACTTCTCTAATGTCAAGGTTAAGTGTTTGTGAAGGGAAATCATTCCTTAAGTCTAATATCTTGTAGATTCACTCCAACTCCTTCATGGTTTGAATGACTAGCGAGTCGTTCACAACCCAAGTATCAATGTAAAAATGTTTGCAAGCATATTCCCTCGTTAAATATTTCCCGGATTTGTATTAAACTCGCGGACATGAAAACATTCTTCATACACTCTCTCCTTTGGTAGCCTTATTCTCAAAAGGGATGGATAAGATCTATCAAATTCCCTAAGATATCCCTCAAAGATAGAGCTTAATTAAGCCTCACATTTATTTCTTTAATTCCCTACTTATTTCTCCTCTAACACCTTGGATTGATAAGAGGTATAGGTTGCTAGAGGATGTTTGATATGCCCACTTGGCGGCCCCTCAATTGGTTGTAATCATACTCTCATGTGGTTGCGGTGATGTAATCCCGGTAAATCAAATCCGAAAGGTTGCCAAGTATGGAGGCACATAATTCAATTCCCTTTATACTCAAGTATTTGGTACATCCACTTCTAGCCATTAAGTTAGCTTTCATGAGAATCCCAAAACATAATTCACTCGTAACCCATTCTAAATAAATTCTCTTAGGTAAATCTTACATGTATTTCCTAAGTCCTTATCGGATTCTCAACTCAACCCGTACCTCAAGTTTTTAAAATCATACGGGTTCACATAAGTTTTTAATTCCTTTTCTAAATCTTCAATCTCTCACGTTGCTCGGAATTCCTTAATTCTCCTCCGTTGAGTGATAGATGTTGTGGGAATGTTCCGATTGCATGCGGGAGCATATGTGGAAATCTAATGCCTTGCGGTGCCTATCCTAATGCCATGGATAACACACCTTAGTCCAACAATTGCTCAAGTCGTCGGATAGCAACTTAAATCCTTTTTTAAGCTCAAGTGTTGCTCGTACAAAATCTTGTGATTGTCCTTCAAGGGATAGCCCTCTCGGGCTTCTTACAATGTTGTCTCGCGACGAGTTCTTCCTTAGGTATTTCACCTAAACTTTTTGAGTCCTTTAAGTTTCCAACCTTAGTCGTTTTCCTTAAGTTATAAGGAATTCCATCCTCTTCCTAAGTCTTTAATGTATCGCCCGATTTGTCAATCCTTTCGATATAAGAATGGTAACACAAGAAAGGTATCACATTATCGAAAGGTAGCACGCTTGAGGTCTCTTGACACTCATGTAAAATTTGCTTGAGCGAATGAAGTGTATTAGGGCCCTTAAGTAGGCCTCCTTATATAGTCTTTCACATCTAGTTTTTGGTAAGATTAAATTAATGTTATCCTCGGCTAATTTTAGGACTGTATCTATTAATAGCCTGGATCAAGCGTCTTAGGTCTATAATCCTAAATCTATCCTCCCTAATATGTTCCTAATGACTACATAACTCTTGGGATCCAGTGGTTACATTTCCATCCCGAGTCCATCCATCCGTGGTCTTTTTCCCCACATGTCCTATAACTACGGGCGTTGGCCACCTTGGCTCATTATCATTGGCATGGACCCCTTGAGTTGATCCTTGGCGGTCTCTGTGGCGCTCCCGGGCGGCTTCCTCGTTCCCGATCGGCTCTGCTCCCAAACAGCCGCTTCGTTCCCGACCGGCTCCGTGTTCCCGATCGGCGTCGCGCTCCCAAACCGCCGTTGCGTTCCCGAGCGCGTTCCTGATTGGCTCTGTGTTCCCAATCGGCGTCGTGCTCCCAAACCGCTGTTGCGTTCCCGAGCACGTTCTCAAGCGCCTCAGGGTTCTTTCCACACCGCCACCTCATCACTTGTTCGGTGGCTTCCCCCTTGCATTCTCCTCGAGCTTCTTTGCTCTCCGATCTCCCCTGGTGTCGAGGGAGGCGAGCTCACCAGAAAAATGTCTGAATTCAAGCACCAAACTGACATCTTAGCTAATACAGTGAAAGACAAAGACAAAACTATCCTCAAGCTGAAAGAGAATGAGGGCATTGTAGCTAAAATCCAAGGGATGATGCCTATTTTCATCCAAGCGAAGGAAAAGACGCAACGTGAGGTATTTACCAATGTTGGATGTTATATAATATGGCATAATAGGATCAATATACAATATCAACATTGGTGTCAAATAACCTACCCGACCGGTATCAAATTTTGTAATACTTGTAAGATATTGATATTTGGTGGGTATCACAAGGTGAGAAGATCTTTGTATACATGGGTCATTATGTGGGTCAGTACAAGGGTGGCTCAAACCCTTATGTAGGCCTTTGCTTGCAATTACACGGTATATCCACATTGCAGCCTTTGCGAACATTGCCTTCCTACATGGAAACTGTGGTTGAGATGTTGTTGCATGGTGTCATTGTCCTCTAAATCTCCTTTCTGACCCATGTGGCAACTGGCATGCTTTGACAGGGGAAAGTGGATATTCTACAAAAATATCCCACATTCAACTTAGTCTTGATTTTTGCTTAGTGAAGACACACTTATTTGCTCATAAGCGAGCGATGCTTAGCTGATTTAGGGGGTGATTCTGATATGCTGAGAATGCGGTGTGATGAAGGTTTGTATCGTTCATGATGTACGATGCATTTTGTATCATTCATTATGTATAGTTCATTTTGTGTCGTTCAATTATTGAGAGATTGTTGCATGCTATCCATTGTGCTCAATGCAGGCGTGACAGCTTCGGCGCATTGAAGTCAGCTTCGATCGCTAGGCAGGCGGCACTGGGGGTACGAGTGCGTCGCAGCCATAGAGTACTGCGGAAAACTGCAACCTTGGAGGCTCGGGAAGATCTTCAAGACATGGTGGGTTCGGAGGAATCAGTAGAGACAAAGACTGAGGACGAGTACAGTCCAGGTGAGCGTCCTCAACCATGACGATGGTTGATATAAAATGTGAACATGGGTAAGTGAGTGGAGAGGGGGTCTACAATTTTTGGAATGGAGATATATAGCTTTGCAAGTATGCAATATTGATACAATTTTTGGCATGGATTTATAGGTTTTCAATATTGATACACTGGCACTATCATAGTTTGTATTTTTCATATTAAGTTATGGATTGAGACTATGTTTGTTGAATTATTTGGATCTACGTCTGCAAACATAGTTCATAGTGTTTTAAAAGGCAAATGTTACCCATTTAGCTGTTTGTTAGCAAATACTTATGTGATATGTTGTAGTAGTTTCATTTTATTACTCTACATATGTGCCCTTAATTAGCCACACTGCCACAGTGGTCCAATTTTTTCAGTAAAGCAGGTTCAAATTGATTAGTCCAGTTACCAAATTGACCACTATTGTTTCCCAAGAATGCGAATGACAATCATGATATAGAGTCTTTCTACCATGGTGGTCATAGAAGTATGTATAGGTCAGTCGTATTTGTATATCAGAGTGGTTTTATGGTCTTTAACTAGTCATTCAGCATTCAGTCACCAGTCAGTCAACAGTCATTCACCAATCAGTCACCAGTCATTCACTAGTTATTGAGCAGCCATTCACCAATCATCCACTAGTTGCAAACTAGTCATTAAGTAGTAATTCATAGTCATTCAAAACCCATACATTCCTTAAATCCTAGTCCCAACCGCACCTATATGAAGCCTACATCATATATTGTGTAGGGACTGTTGACCAACTGACATTTTTCATGAGCTCCAGCACTCATGGAGTCGGGACATTGCAACATTCACAAAGGTGGAACAATATACAAGGGTTTGTAGGCTTCAACTAACATCTTTTCTTGGCTGAGCACTAGAGCTGATCCCTTTGAAACAACCCCTCTAAACCACGTTGCAATTTCTAATTGAACATGCACGGGGGATTCTACTGGCTCCAATTTCGGTGCATGGTGACTTTTCTCTACGTTGCATGATCGTCATTGCCACTGCAACTGTCCGTACGTACGTGATTGTGTGGTTGGTGAGCCACTTGCAGATGAGGAAGAGGATAAAGATGTTTACTCACTACGAGGAGGCACCTCGGATCTGCCAGGGTCAAGTACAACAAAGAGGCGTACAAGACAAATATTCAAGAGCCCAGCCAAAAAGATAATTTTCATGCCTTCTTGTAGGTTTGTTTCAGAATATCCGATGCGGTAATTTCTGGATGTGAATATGTGAAGAATTGCGAATTCAGTCGGTTCTCATGTGTGTAGCTTCTCATGTAGTAACATGTCGCTTCACATTCCTAAGACAATTACCGGAACTGTCGAAATGAATGTAGTTATGCGCTCATGATGATGTTGGTTCTTTGCACGAAGTCGCACGTCTTCCAACCAAAAACAGCATCTCCTCCTTAACCAGAAACTGCACTCCCGACCAATCCCTCGTGGATGCAACAACCATGGATGGCGCTGCCATCCACACAACAACAACAGTGGATGATGGGGCAACATGGCCCGTGGATGATGGGTCAGCCCACCCCATGGATGATGGCTCAACAATTTCCTAGTCCTTGGATGCAGCCACAACAAGCTCCCGCGGCCCCACATAACGAGGGTCCCACATTGAAGCCAGAGAGCGAGGCGAGGGCAGCAAGGAAAGCGCATAGGAAGGAAATAGAGGAGTCAGTGGATGCAAGGAGAGTTGTGGGGCAGAAACCGCACAAGGTGAAGGTCAAGGCGGGTGGAGACATAGATGGAGGTTGCGAAGGTAAGAATGAATTTGACGAAGCATATAGGAGCCTGATCTCTAGGATATTGGACGTGAGTTGTGTGGAGTGGAAGGACCAATCCCCTTGCAGCATTGAGAAACTAAGGAGTGCCCTAGACAATGAGTTTGAATATGTGGGGAACAAACTATCAGAGAAGGGATTCAAGAATGCAGTAAAGAGGCAGATGAAGATTGAGAGGACTAAAATGAAGACATGATTTTTGGGTGGAAAGAAACAATGCCCGATTTACATTGAGCCCGATCAGTGGGCACATCTTTGTGAGTACTGGTCAAAACCAGAGACGGAGCAGAAGGCAATCAGAATGGCAAATGCAAGGAAGTTAGTGAATAACCAATCCACCGTTGGCGGGCTGTGTCGCAACCCTTGCTAGTTTTCCTTCACTTAGCTTGACCGCCTTTCCAACCTAGCAAGTGCCACGAGCGCTAACCTGCACATCCCACGCACATGCATGGTTAGCTCCCAAAACCGCGGACCTTCAAGCTCATGGTTAGGTCACCAAACCCTCCTACACATGCATTCGGGACTCTCCCCTTAGTAGGTAGCCAATGGCTAAGGTGGACTTCCATCCATGGAAGTCCACTCTTGAGTTGATCATCGTGTTGCCAAAACAACACTACAACTACCCGGAGCACATTGCCAAGTATGCTCCGGGGGGGTCGGTCGGCTAAGCCGCCTCACCCATATAAGCCTCTACGACTTTGGGCGGGGCCCCTACCCCACCATCAAGTATCCTTTTGTCTCTCTACAAGGGTTGGGGCCAAGTGGACATTTTCCCTTAGCCGCTGGGGCTGGAACCCCCCAACAGCTTCAGACCACCATAACTTCTACATATTATGTCTGATTCTATTAAACAACCACTCTATCGTCACCTACTCTTTTCGTAGATGCCGATGGACCCATCACTTGCCTCATTTGGGCAAGTATTGAGGAAGTTATGGCTCTTCAAACCTTGGCAGTCCCGGGCACCACTCCCAGGTCACTGCTGTCCCAGGGTGTTGTCCCGGGACAGCGCCCCACTCAAATGGCCATATCTCCTAGCTAGCACCTCCGATTGAGGTGTTCCTTAGCATTCTAGAATTCCACCGCCATAAGCTACTCATAACTTATGGCCTTACCCTCATGACTCTTAGTCCCCGTGGGTGAGAGGCGTTCTCAACGCCCGGGGCCCTCACCCATGCTAAGAGTACTTGGGCCCTCTCACCAATGGCGCCACAAGTCCCGGGTGTCACTCCGGGGTCCCCCTTGTGCCCATGGTGTTGCGGGCAGTCCTCATGGAGAGGTGCGCGACAAGCTGGCAAAGCTGGGAAAGAAGCGCAGTTGGTAAGTGTTGTGTTTAGCAATGATTAGTAATGATTTTCTAGTGTTCCTTCACCATTATGTTGAGTTGGGCTTGGTGACTTTGAAATGTGGGCCAAAAATTGAGCGCGTGTTCATGATGACAAAAGAAGAAGAGACAGAGGAGTCCCGAGATTACGGAAATAGCGGAGGACCTGCAGGATTCAGAGCAGACAAGGGCATGCACCTCTGTAAGATCCACAAAGTGTTTGCATGTGCATTTTACTGGTTCCTGGTCAGTTGTATGTATGGAGTGATCAATGTTTCATTCTATAGTTGTATCCTACACAATATGTGTCATTGTGTAGTTGTTTCCAGTAGCAAGTATTGGTCATTGTGCAGTCATAATTCAATGCTTTATGTATCATTGTTTAGTTGTATCATGTATTTTATGTGTCATTATGTAGTTGTATATCCCGCTATATGTGTCGTTGTTGCAAAGTATTGACAGTTGTATTTAAGTCATTGTGTACTTGCACCTAGTGCTTAATGAGTCATTGTGTAGCTGCAGTCAGTAGATTATGTGTCATTGTGTAGTGGTGAAATTGTATTCAAATGAATGCTAGGGCAGACCCTAACTGGATCCCATTCTAAGGTTGGAAGTCCTTGTTTGTGGTGTGCACAGCAAGCCCTGTCAGGGAGGATGTCAGCACGCATTGCTGCTATGGAGCTAACCCAGGCCGAGTTTAGGCATCAACTGTCTGAGATGTTATTGACTAGTCAGAACAATGAGCAAGCTTTGAAAGCTAACACGTTGACGTTGAATAGCCTGGCTACTATGTTGACGAGCCTAATGACTAAATTGGAGTCGAGGACCATTGTGAGCGAGCCCAAGATGGCAGTCAACAACGAGGGCATCCATGGAAGCATTCCTAAGTCTACGTGCGAGAATCAAGCCCAATCCCGCCCGGTTGGCATTGGAACCTCCATTACGTTGCCAATAGATGTGGTGGATGACACAGACCATCATAGTGAAGATGACAACCAGCCTTTAGTATATACTAGGTTGACTAGAAGCAAAGATGCTAAGTTGAAGGGGGTTACCGTGTCGTAAGAGAATGGTCAGGTGGGGAGCAAGGGCCGTGCAAGCAAGAAGGCCCCCAAAAAAGGGAGGACAGCGAAGGGAGGTATGAAGAGGCGAGCTGCAGCAGCGGTGGCCACTGGGCAGCCAATAACCCCGGATGATGGGAGGCAGGAAGTTGGAGCTGTTGTAGGTGGGGTTGTAAAACATGACAGTGGCCCTCCCAACATTGCAGTGGATGGGAGTGGGGGGGGAAGGGAGGGAATATGGAAAACGCAACTAGGGGAGTGGCACAAAAGGTAGGTGGGAGTGGGGAGCGCATCAGTGGTGGAGGTGGGAGTTTGGGAGGAGGGAAAAAGCTGGAGCAAATTGTGGAGAGTGAGCATATAGAGGGCGGAGACGTTGTTGTGTTGGCTGAGGATGCATCCCTTGTTGCGTCAGTGGGGAAGGGAGAATCTCCGGAATCTGTGAGCAAAAACCCCAAGATCATGTCACCAAGCAAGATAGGTGACATTGGTGGTTCAAACAGTACGCATGGTGGTCAGGTGAGTCCGCCGCTAAGTTTTAGTATGAATTCGATAGCGGAACCCTACAATCAAACCAAACTTTTGATCTTCAATGTGCATAGTACACTTCTGGATACCAGCCTATTGACTCAACCAAATCCAAACTGCAACATCCGTGTGACCAAAAAAACTTACACACGTAGATTCGTGTTCAGGCCATGGATGATGAAGTTCTTGGGCCGGTGTTTTAAAATGTTCAAAATAGCATTTTGGGGTACAAAGAGTAATGAGTATATGAAAGAGGTTCTACGGGAGATCCTACCAGTGTTCTCACATTTGAAAGGCCATATACCAATTTTCACGTGGTCAGCAAATGATTGCGAGTAAATTAAAAAAAGTGATAAGGTTTCATTGTGGGGGAAACCCTTGATCAAGGTTTGGAAGAAATGGCCATGTTGGGATGCTACCAACACTGTTATCATAGACCACCATGAGCCTAGGATGGACTTCAACCCACAATCGAATGTGATCATCCCCCCCCTTTCTATGTTACAAATCTGAAGGATTTATTTGAGGACAAAGATTACTTACAGCAAAAATTATGGCCAGCTCTTCAAGGCCTCTATGTGCACCAGGACGTTGGAAGTTTTTGGTCCATTTGCAATCTATCCAGAATGCAAGCAGGGGTGTGTGAACTGAATCAATTTTCGAAGAACATGGCAAAGACTACTGTGGAAGCTCTAGGAGGTGAGGGGAGTTGTGGAATTGAAGTTCATAATAAACATTGCCCTCCTCCTCCTAGTTGGTCCATGACTAATTGAATTTGGATTTTACTTGCATGTGTAGGTGGTTCCCGGGATGGAATTGTGGGGAAGGGGTGCAAAAACAGGGGATAGCACATAAGGCAATACAACATTGCCTGCACGCCCAGTTTGTGCAATCCATCCGTGAACATTTTTGGAAGTCATTTAGTAGTCATTTAGCAGTCAGACAATAGTCATTCGGCAGTCATTTAGCAGTCAGTTAGCAGTCATTCAACAGTCATTTAGCGGTGATTTAGCAGTCATTAGGCAATCATTCAGCAGTCCTTAAGCAATCCATCCCTGAACATTTTTAGAACCGTATAAATGTCGTAGGCATTATTTGGTGTGGGTTTTTGAGTCCATTATGGAAGTGACATTGGAGGGCAATGAAAACATTGGTTAGTGCCACATGAAGCCTTGATTGCTGACACATTGCTAATTAGATACTTACATTGTATGAGTTATGCCATTGATTGTTTTGTGGATGGTGTATGGGTGCAGTTCAATGTTGGGCAATCCGTGCATATGATGAGCCCGAAAAACAAGAGACGGAAGGTGGCCATTGGTAAAATCAACGGTGTGGGGGATGTGGATAAGTTTCACTTTAAGGTCATTCCGGAGTTTTGCTACAAAGTGGACGTGACCACTGCTTACCTAGGTGACGTAAAACTTGCATATCCACATGAGGACGGAGACCAATGGGTAGTGAAAGATGTGGTGGGAGGATGCACACTGTGAAATGAAAGGAACCTGAGAGCAGCATGAATTTCCTCCCACGTACTTATTAGGGAGGACATAGAGGGCTTCCGCATTGTAAACTCTGAACCCACTCAAGAACACGCCCACGCATTTTGTTGGGAACTGAACAATAAATTTGAAATATGTATTCTTTTTTAAATATGATCCCGACTCACCCATTGAGTCTCCCTCCTTAATGCTTGAATGGTAGTTGCGTGCTTGAAAGGTATTGTTAACGCAATTTCTCATTGTCATTGGCATGCATTGAGTAGCAATTTTGTCGTCGTTGAGGTCGAGTTCTTCGCAGATTTTGTAGTCACTGTCAAGTTGAGATGGATGTTGAGTGTATATCAATGACTGCACAGATTTTGCAGTAAAGTCGTTGTTAACCATTCAAAGTCGCCTCGCAGTCAAAATAGCATGACACAAATCCGTCGTGGTACAATCATGGCCGCACAAAAAGCATAAAAATGTGTACCTGATGTCGAATTCTAGTCATTTATGCATCCACGTGGAGGTCTGAGTCATTACAAAAGACACATGTACCCCTGACACCTCAGCACACACACTGAAATGTCCCACTAATGAAAGAATAAACAAAGGCTCAATGTGCTCATAGATGGCCTAAACCCGTGCACATGTCACTAGCATGTAGTCCTTCAATAGTAACATAATAGTCGTTTCGGATACACATGACCACATGGCAAAACCCAACGTGCTTCATGTATGCGCCATGTCATGTTTAACAACCGGCAAATGACTACACAAGAACTTTATTTATGGACACGTGGCATTATATTAGTTGCCCACTTGTCATGATGACATGGCCAATTGGCTCGGAAGCCACGTGTTTGTTGACATGGCGTGAGAGCCAACTCAGATGATGACCCGGATGTGAGGTTGTGGCATGGATGCCATGTCATATGATGACCTGGTTGTGAGGTCGTGGCGTGAATGCCACGTGAAATCTGCGTCATGACGGTTTGCTACGTCTGCTCAACATGTTTACGACTACCCTATATGACTATAGAGTTCAGGTTCCCACGTCACGTCTCCAATGATTGTCTGTCCGTTACAAGTCGTCTGTAATAACACAAAAATTAAAAGTCATTGTAGTTCTCAACGACTCAAATAACAATCATAAACAAAGTCGTTTTTTGTCGATTTTGTTGTAGTGCTTACATTGCAACGGCATCATGGTGACTAGTTGTTGTCTCTGGGGGCAGAGGATTCTGGTCAGGGGGCACAGCGGTCCACATCCATGGAGGAAGGAATTGAGGTCACGGTTGGAGAAGCCGAACGAATCTTTCGATTCGAGCAGCAGGTCATGGAGGAGCTCCGAGTTCAACGGGTTTATACTGCTTCGGCTTCTTCACCTCCGGTGGTGGCTTCATCATCACATATTGGTGGTGGTGAAGAACGGATGGACTTTATTGCTAGCACAGATGTTGGGGGCATGGTTAATGCCCCCTCTTCTCATTAGCAATTAGAGTCCATGCCAGCACCAGGTGGTTTTCTTCTAGTGGAGAGGGAAACCACATAGGTTATAAGGGAAAACCCATCCACATTCAGTTTGAGGACGACCATCCAATTTTTCGGAGACCTTATAGACTCAGTGTTTCTGAGCGGATTGGCATTCAGACTCGTTGCCGAGAATTCTTGGCAGCAAGGTTAATCGAACTTTCCAACGGGGAGTATGCTTGTGCTACGGTTATGCCATCGAAGAAGAATATCTTTGGCAATTGGACGGAGAAGCGGATGTGAGGGGATTACCGTCCAGTTAACCGGAAGACCAAGTCGGATCGGTATCCCATGCCAATCCCGGAGAAGTTGTTCGATGCCCTCGGATTTGCTCGAGTTTTTAGCACGTTGGACTTGAGATCTGGCTATCACTAGCTCCCATTACTTGTGGGAGACCGGGTGAAAACCGCATTTTGGGGAGTTGATCAAGATGGGAAGGATCAACTTTACCATTGGAAGTTTCTTCCATTTGGCCTGAATAATGCACCTGCTGAGTTTCAAAGGGTGATGGACCAGGTCCTCTCTGGCTTGCCCTGTACTCGGTGTTACATAGACGATGTGATCATCTTCAGCAGGACACCACAAGAGCATGTGAGGCATCTGCAAGCCGTTTTTGAACGGTTGCAGCACTGGAGATTGCGCTTACACCACGGCAAATGCAAGTTTTTCCATGACCGACTGGCATAAATGGGGCATATGATTGTTCCAGGAGGTCTTGGGGTACAACAAGCTAAGGTGGACGCCTTGGAGAAGATTCCAGCACTAGTCGATGTGCCGAGACTTCGTGCTTTCTTGGGTTTGGCGAATTGCAAAAGCTTCAACAGGGGACCTTTCTTTCGTCTACCTCGGTAATGGAAAGGGACAAGATTGGACATCGAATAACAAGGGTCCGTTGGGAGAACGGTTTGTTATTTCGATTGTGGTCGGATGGGACAAGGCGTATTGTCCCTAGACCGGATCAAAGGGCCTCCTTGGTGTGACAAGTGCACGAGGAACTTGGCCATTTTGGCATACGCATGACACATTCGATGTTGCATGGCCAATATTGGTGGATTGGCATGTATCAGTAGGTGGCTGCTTATGTCGGGAGGTGTGAAGTTTGTGACCGGGTCAGGTCTAGCTTTAACACCTTGTCACCTTAGTTATAGCCCTTACCTATCATGGGATTGGGCTACCGTTGGTCGCTGGACTTTGCGGGGCCGTTGGTTGTCACGCCACGTGGAGCAAAGTACATGTTGGTGATGGTGGAGCATTTTAGCAAGTGGATTGAGCTTGTTGTTTTACCCCAAAACTCTGCAGAGTTGGCCACGGCCCCTTTTTGAATTGTGTGTTGGCACGTTTTGGAGCACCGGCTGAGGTATTGATGAACCAAGGGAGGAAGTTCCTCGGTGTTTTTGAGGACTTGTGCACTAAGGCGCTCATAGATCACCGCACCACCTTTCGGGATCATCCAGTGGCGGATGGCTTGGTTGAACGGGTTGTTCAGACAACCAAGCGTGGCTCGAGGAAGTATGGATTATTTCGAGGGAGCCACCGGGATTGGAACCTTATGTTGCCTTGGATTGCTATGGGCTATCGATTTAGTAGGCATGCCTTTTTGGCGTCCTACAGCCCGTATCAGTTGTTGTATGGACGTGAGCCTATACTCTCGAGTTCTATCTGGGAAAAACTAGTTTATGTTGTGGACTTGGATGACCCAAACATTTGGGCAGAGTATTTGCAGGAGCGGGATCAATTCTTCCAGAGGGCCATGCCTATGGCCATGGAGAATTTGTCCATTGCTCAACACCGTGACATATTGCATTGTGCATGCATTCGCAGTGGTGCTTACCAACCTCAGTTGCGGAGATTCCGGCAGGGGGATTATATTTATCTCCAACGTGAGGCGCCTACAACATTGGATGTCAGGGCGGGGCGCACTATCCTTCGGGTGAAGGAGGTGTTGCCGAGTGGTTTGTTATTGTTGGAAGGCAAGGATGGCAAGGAGTGTCGCGAGCATTCCAAAAACTGTGCCCCATGTCATCTACCCATTGAGGGTATAGTTCATCCTGAACTAGCTGTCGTGCCACAGGGTCTTCCATGTTTTGTGTGTGGAGAGAAGAATGGAACGGCTACTATGCTCTTGTGTGATCAGTGTCAACATGGTTGGCACATGACATGCTTGAGGCCACCCTTGACTTCTCTACCATCTGGATAGTGGAGTTGTCATCGCTGTTGAGGATCTTCGGTACTTGGTGTTTCCACCAATCGTACCCAATGATCCTGTGTGGTTTTCATCATTGTATACATGCCCAAATGGAAAATGAGGATTTATGGCTTAGAGACGTAATCAACATGAGGTAGTGGATTTAATTCTCTGGAATTTGATGGCCAAACATCAAAGGCGATTAAGGATGGGGCTCACATTGCACCCAGCCTACAGTTCCTTGGAATAACATTCACCACACTAGTTAGTTGTGGAGCAAATATTTCATTATCCATGCCTTTTGGATTGGCATTGGTCCTAGCTGCTTGGCGGGACTCCATAGTCAGCTTAAGGGGGCCATGTCGAGGTGTGTTGTATATGTGTGACGTTGCTTTGTTTTAGTGTTGTTTGTTAGTGGTGGTTGGTACTCGAGCTACAGTGACACACGATCGTTATTTACACGACAACTGTTACGGTATGCGGCGTCGGCGGCCGCACCTTATCCGTTGGGCTTCATCCATTTAGGTTTGCATGGATGAATCTAGATGTGGAGACGAAGGCTCCTAAGTGAGGAGCCTCCTTCTTGGCTTGGCATTCTTGCCAAGTCAAGTCTTGTGAGTGAGTGTGTGGAAAGAGCTTATGTGATGTGAAGATTGCATGTTTTTGCAAAAAATCTTAAGTTCTTCTCCCCCTACTTACACTCTTTGTCGCAACCCTTGCTAGCCCCCCTTGACAATCTTGCCAATTTTCAATTGTAGCAAATGTTACGAGCGCTAACCATTCGCATTCCGCCATGCTAATGATTAGCTCCCCCTACCCCGGACCTTATAGTTCATAGGAGGGAACCAACCCTCCTACTTTGCTTTCGGGACTCACCCCTTAATCGGTAACCCATTCCTAGAGGTGGACTTCCATCCATGGAAGTCCAATCCCATGTTGATCATCGCATTGCCGGAGCAACACTACAACAACCCGAACCATACTAGGCAACTATGGCCTCACAATGGGCCAATGCCCATGGAGGCCTTGCCGTTCGGCCTCGGGTGGGTGAGGCCACACCACCTCACCCATATAAGCCTCTAGGACTTCACGGGGGGCCCCTACCCCACCGTCAACCAACCTCTTGTCTCTCTACCAAGAGTTGGGGCCAAGTGGACATTTTCCTTTAGCTGTTGGGCCTAGAACCCCCCCCAGCAGCTTCAGACCATCATAACTTCCTTGTATGATGTCGGATCATAACAACCAACCACTTCATCTTCATCTACGCTTCACGTAGATGACGATGGACTCCTCACTTGCCCCATTCGGGCAAGTACTGAGGAAGTTATGCCTGTTTGAACCTTGGCAGTCCCGGGAATCACTCCCAGGCACTGCTGTACCAGGGCGCTGTCCCAGGACAGCGCCCCACTCAAATGGCCATAACTCCTAGCTCACACCTCCGCTTGAGGTGATCTTGAGCTTTCTAGAATCACCACGCCATGAGCTACGCATAACTCATGGCCTTATCCTTGTGCCTCCTAGTCTTCGTGGGTGGGAGGCGTTCCCAACGCCCGGGGCCCTCACCCACACTAGGATCACTTGGGCCCTCTCACCAACGGCGCCACAAGTCCCGGGTGTCACTCCGGGGTCCCCCTTGTGCCCATGGTGTTTTGGGCACTCCTCATGGAGAGGTGCGTGACACTCTTGGATTCTCCCGTGGTGGAGTGAGAAATAGCTTAACTCATTATGTGCATTTGAAAAGAGATTTAGAGTTTTTATGAGTGTTTGACTATCTTCCTTCTCTGTCGAGGTGTGTTGTGTATGTGTGACATTGTTATGTTTTAGTATTGTTTCTTAGTGGTGGTTGGTACTCGATGTGTAATGACACACGATCGCTATTTACACGACACTCTTAAATGTTTTGGATAACAAGTACCTCCACATTGTCCACATAAAATGAGCACGCTAGGCACCTCCAATGAATTTCATGGGCCCTCCAACACTATCTAGAATTTATTGCACCATTTGGAGGATTGGATGGGTGTACACTTGCATTTGGTCATGTAGTTAGTTTGTGCGGATCAGCTGAAGGCAACTATGGAAAGGACCCTATATATGGGATGTACCAACCACAAAAATATGTAGACATAAAAGTTGTGAAAATACCATCCAAAAAATCTTTTCATGGTTTGGGTTTTGGTCCAGACATGGCCGTCATAGCGTTTGTCCATGCCGTCCATGGATTTGGCCTTGGTATGAGAGGAAGAGACACCAACAGGGGGGAGGACAAACATCCGATTCCCATCAAAACGAGGAAGGAGGAAATTGACCTCTTCAATTTGCAAAGTGTCATAATCTAGCTTCTTTAGGATGTTCTTCCTACCGGGCATGGAAGCAAGAGAACGTAGGCATTGAAGAATGGAAATGGATGGTTTGGCAGGGGATGGAGGAGGAAGAGGACATAAAGGTTGAAGGCCTACAAGGGGGGTTAGAAAGGAGGAATCGAGGGAGGAAGGGGATGGCTTGAGAATGGGAGTGGATTGAGGGGCTCATCACCATCGAAGGAATCTGAAAGATGTATGACAATGTGTATACCAGGTTCAATCTTAACTTTGACCACAAAAGGAGTGTTTAAAGTGGAAGAAGATGAAGGGGGAGGGGTACGGATTTCCGTGGATACATTAGAGCAAAAATGTGGGAGTCCGTACGCTCTGTATTTACCAGCGCAAAGTTCCCACACTGATGATCCGTTGTCGGCAACCCTAGAATTCTTACGGATGGTCAATGACAAAAGAGAATTAACATTATCATAAATCTCGCATTCGACCCATATTGTACTATTTTGCAACAAAAACCTCATACTAAGGTGAAGGGAAGAGACAGATGCAAATCCATTCGCATCTATGGGGAAAAGAAGGGGGATCCCGATGCCATTGGCACGGTGCTCAATCATTTCTGATAAACATGGCATTGTGGATGAGGAAGCCATGGACAAAGAGATGGACAAATAAGAAAAAAAATCCAAAAAAAAAATACGAGGCAAGGCAACCAGACGATTGGAAACCCTAAACTTTCAACAGTGGTACTATATAGGTATGAGAAGTAGGTGAGGGGTCATTTTGTGAGTGAAGGAGAGGTATGCCCAGAAAGTGGAGAGCACATGATAAAGCAATAGAGGGGAACTGGAACGCACACATGAAGGAACCAGACCAAAATACAGTCTCCACAATCGATCCAGGAAATAATTTAAAAAAAAAAGGGAGGCACGAGTTTCAGCAATTTGAAACAGAGGAGACGGAGAGAACTTAAGAAGAAAGAGGAAACATGCATAAAAGGAAGAGGGATCCCATGAGACTCGCAGAATACGTTTGCAATGGACAAAGGAGGGTTGAATCTGCATTCGATAGACAAATAAGAGGAGGAAAGTGGTTCACAAACACCATCTATGGCAGAGAGCGAGCATCGCAACAATTCAAATCAGAGCGGGTCTCGCGAGGAGAGAAAAAAGAATTCGATTATTACAGTAAGTTTGTCGTAGACGTTATATGCACAAGGGGTACTTCAAGATTTAGGTTAATGGGAATAAGAGAATGGAAATTAAATTCTCTAAATATGGAAGAGATCTTGCAAACAATAAGACAAACAACATATGGATAGGGCTATGGAAATCAAGAAGGAACCAAGAGTGGTGACTTGCGCCTCGGTGGGTTTGACACCCAACTGCCGGCATTATTGTAAGAAACCTTGGTTCTTGTATACTAAGCGGCATAGGCCCTTATATGTAGCAGCAAGGAAAAAAACCCACCAACAAAAACCCAATGAGGATCCCCACATCAGATTTTGCTTGGGCCACATAGGTTTGATGCATGTGTGAAGTTTTTGTTTGTCTATCCAATATGTGCAAGTAAGGGGTTTGGGTCACATAGACACCGTCTTGGCTGTACTTGGAGGCAAGATTGTGTTTAGTGATGTTGCTTCAAAATATTTCCAAAGAAAGGGGGTCGCGTCAAATTTTGCCCATCTTAATTTATAGAGGTGGAAGGAGGTTGTCATTAGAGGCCATATGAAGTTTATGTTTGTATATATGTTAATTAAATCTGACATGTCACTTAGACACCCTCTCGGTTCCGAGAGGGTGCTGGACTTGTAGGAACCCCACACCAGATTTTGATTTTCACCCAGGTTTGATTCCTGTGTGAAGATTTTGTTTGTTTGTATGTTATTTGAAAATATAAGTTTTTCGGATATGACATGTCACATAAACACCCTCTCAGTTCCGAGAGGGTGCTAGACTTGTAGGAACGCCACACCAGATTTTGCTTTCAACCCAGGTTTGATTTATGTATGAAGTTTTTGTTTGTATATATGTTTTGGATATGACATGTCATGTACACACCCTCTCGGTTCCGAGAGGGTGTTGGATTGGTTGGTCCCCACAATAAAATTTTCTTTTGACCCCGGTTTGATTCATGTGTGAATTTTTTGTTTGTATATATGTTATTTGAAAATATAAGTTTTTTGGATATGGCATGTCAGTTAGACACCCTCTCAGTTCCGAGAGGGTGCAGGACTGGTAGGAACCCCACACTAGAATTTGTTTTTGACCCAGGTTTGATTCATGTGTGGAGTTTTTGTTTGTATATATGTTATTTGAAAATATAAGTTTTTTGGATATGACATGTCATTTAGTCACCCTCTCGGTTCCGAGAGGGTGCTGGACTGGTAGGCTCCCTACATAAGGTTTTGTTTTTGACCCAGGTTTGATTCATGTGTGATGTTTTTGTTTGTATATATGTTATTTGAAAATATAAGTTTTTTGGATATGACATGTCACGTAGACACCCTCTCAGTTCCGAGAGGGTGCTGGGCTGGTAGGAACCCCACACCAAAATTTGCTTTTGACCCAAGTTTGATTATTGTGTGAAGTTATGTTTGTGTATATAGAATGTGCAAGGACGAGGTTCAGGTAGGCTCCCACATCACATTTTGCTTTGCAACCTAGACTTGTTGTATGTGTGAAGTTTTTGTTTGTATATATGTTATTTGAAAATATAAGTTTTTTGGATATGACATGTCACGTAGACACCCTCTCGGTTCTGAAAGGGTGCTGGACTAGTTGGACCCCACATTCAAATTTGCTTGTGACCCAGGTTTGATTCATGTCTGAAGTTTTTGTTTGTATATATGTTATTTGAAAATATAAGTTTTTTGGATATGACATGTCACTTAGTCACCCTCTTGGTTCCGAGACGGAGTTGGACTTGTAGGAACCCTACACCGGATTGTGCTTTTAACCTAGGTTTGCTTCATGTGTGAAGTTTTTGTATGTATATATGTTATTTGAAAATATAAGTTTTTTGGATATGACATGTCACGTAGACACCCTCTCGATTCCAAGAGGGTGTTGGACTGGTAGGAACCCAACACCCGAATTTGCTTCTAACCCAGGTTTGATTCATGTGTGAATTTATGTTTGTGTATCTCGAATGTGCAAAGACGAGGTTCATGTACGCTCCCACATCAGATTTTTCTTTGGGACCTAGGATTGTCGTATGTGTGAAGTTTTTGTTTGTATATATGTTATTTGAAAATATAAGTTTTTTGGATATAACATGTCACATAAAGACCCTCTCGGTTCCGAGAGGGTGCTGGACTTGTACGAACCCTGCACCAGATTTTGCTTTTGACCTTGGTTTGCTTCATGTGTGAAGTTTTTGTTTGTATATATGTGATTTGAAAATATAAGTTTTTTGGATATGACATGGCATGTAGAGTCATAGACACCCTCTTGGTTCCGAGAAGGTGCTGGACTTGTAGGAACCCCACACCAGATTTTTCTTTTGACCCATGTTTGATTCATGTGTGAAGTTTTTGTTTGTATATATGTTATTTGAAAATATAAGTTTTTTGGATATGACATGTCACGTAGAAATCCTCTCGGTTCCGAGAGGGTGCTGGGCTGGTACGAACCCCACAGCAGAAGTTGCTTTTGACCCAGGTTTGATTCATGTGTGAAGTTATGTTTGTGTATCTAGAATGTGTAAGGACGAGGTTCAGGTAGGCTCCCACATCAGATTTTGCTTTGCGACCTAGGCTTGTTGTATGTGTGAAGTTTTTATTTGTATATATGTTATTTGAAATTATAAGTGTTTTGGATATGACATGTCATGTACACACCCTCTCGGTTCCGAGAGGGTGTTGGATTGGTTGGTCCCCACAGTAAAATTTGCTTTTGACCCCGGTTTGATTCATGTGTAAAGTTTTTGTTTGTATATATGTTATTTGAAAATATAAGTTTTTTGGATATGACATGTCACTTAGACACCCTCTCGGTTCCAAGAGGGTGCTGGACTTGTAGGAACCCCACACCAGATTTTTCTTTTGACCCATGTTTGATTCATGTGTGAAGCTTTTGTTTGTATATATGTTATTTGAAAATATAAGTTTTTTGGATATGACATGTCATTTAGACACCCTCTCGGTTCGGAGAGGGTGCTGGACTTGTAGGAACCCCACACCAGATTTTTGTTTTGACCCATGTTTGATTCATGTGTGAAGTTATGTTTGTGTATCTAGAATGTGCAAGGACGAGGTTCAGGTAGGCTCCCACATCAGATTTTGCGTTGGGACCTAGGCTTGCTGTATGTGTGAAGTTTTTGTTTGTATATATGTTATTTGAAAATATAAGTTTTTTGGATATGGCATGTCACATAAACACCCTCTCGGTTCCGAGAGGGTGTGGATTTGTAGGAACCCCACACCAGATTTTGGTTTTGACCCTGGTTTGATTTATGTCTGAAGTTTTTGTTTGTATATATGTTATTTGAAAATATAAGTTTTTTGGATATGACATGTCACTTAGTCACCCTCTCGGTTCCGAGACGGAGTTGGACTTGTAGGAACCCTACACCGGATTGTGCTTTTGACCTAGGTTTGCTTCATGTGTGAAGTTTTTGTTTGTATATATGTTATCTGAAAATATAAGTTTTTTGGATATGACATGTCACTTAGTCACCCTCTCGGTTCCAAGACGGAGTTGGACTTGTAGGAACCCTACACCGGATTGTGCTTTTGACCTAGGTTTGCTTCATGTGTGAAGTTTTTGTTTGTATATATGTTATCTGAAAATATAAGTTTTTTGGATATGACATGTCACTTAGTCACCCTCTCGGTTCCGAGACGGAGTTGGACTTGTAGGAACCCTACACCGGATTGTGCTTTTAACCTAGGTTTGCTTCATGTGTGAAGTTTTTGTATGTATATATGTTATTTGAAAATATAAGTTTTTTGGATATGACATGTCACTTAGACACCCTCTCGGTTCCGAGAGGGTGTTGGACTGGTAGGAACCCCACACTAGAATTTGCTTTAAACCCATGTTTGATTCATGTGTGAAGTTATGTTTGTGTATCTAGCATGTGTAAGTACGAGGTTCAGGTAGGCTCCCCACATCAGATTTTGCTTTGGGACCTAGGCTTCTTGTATGTGTGAAGTTTTTGGTTGTATATATGTTATTCGAAAATATAAGTTTTTGGATATGACATGTCACGTAGACACCCTCTTGGTTCCGAGAGGGTGCTTGACTGGTAGGAACCCCAAAACATATTTTGCTTTCGACCCATGTTTCATTCATGTGTGAAGTTTTGTTTGTCTATCTAGGATGTGCAAATTTGGGGTTCGGGTTAGTAAAGGATTTGTAAGGTCGTGTGTGGAAGTAAGGGGTTTGGGTTAAGGTTGAAGGGGGTTGTGCTAGGAGGCCAAATTTTGCTTAGTTAAGTTGCTTCAAACATTTTGCATGTTTGAGATTTTGTGTTAAATCTGGACCATTTTGTTTGGAGGGTGACGTGAATGTTTGTGTTCTGCATCCTATCTTTAATGCTTTGGATCTCATTCTATTTGAGGAGCCCTCAACAGAGGACCGTAAGGTTCAATTGGAGGCTCCTGTGCTAGGAGTTGGGACATTAGTTGATGTCTTCCGCGGCGAGGTGTTTGTTCCATAGATTTTTTTGTCAAATTTTCAATCATCACCTTGGTTTCTTTGTGTTTCTTAATATTTTGGGCTCTACCTAATAATTTTTTGTTTACCCTTGTAGCATGATGCACCTGTTGCAACTGACTCTTTGCGTCCTCTTGATGAGTCCAACCCATAGGAGACTGAGAGGACTTTAATGTTGTGATTCACCGGGTTCGAATCAAACCTCTTCTTAAGTCGCGTTTCTCTATCCCATTGTGCCGCTTGCGATGTCTTCCACTTGTTCGTCCCATCAACGAGGTTGATGTCGCTCGGTTGGAAAATGAGTTCGTCATGGGTTACCGTGACGGTGACCGCGCCTTGTATGTCTCTCCCTACAACAACCTCAATGAGGTACTCAATGTCACCAATGACATCCACAATTCTTGGAGTTCATTATGGCAAGAGGCCAATGAAGAATTTGACACCATGCTCCAAAATGACCCTGACCTTGCTCACCTTTCTGGCAAAATGTTCTACGTGTGGGAGGGTAGCCATTGTTTGTCGGCTTGGTGGAGGCACATTAATAAGCATCACTCCCTGGATAAAGGTTGGCATATCTTTGTTGACTGTATTGTCGTGGATCCAAGAAATTTCACCGCGGTTTTTTTCAATGCCATGAATGACATCAATTGGTAAGTTCAGATTTCTTTCCCTTGTTTCATGTATCTTTGTTTATTTGATTCTCATTACTTTGTTTTTTAGGTCCACGGAGCAGGATCATGTTAAGGACAACCTGCCTGCCAAATTACTTCACATTCGTACATTTGGAAAAATGAAGCTTGAGGATTTCAAGGACCTCATTTCTGTTGACGACTACAAGATGTGTGAGGCCAAGATGAAAAAGAATCCTACTTGGTATCCCCTCACATTGGACGTCTTCGTCAAGTTTTTGTACAAGGTAATTTTTCTCTTCGCTCTTGTTTTTTTTCCTTTCTCATGTTTTATGCATTTATCCTTACACACATTTCTGTTTGTTTTAGAGAGAGATATCCAATTTGGCTGATACTGCTGCACGGTTATACCGCGAGGCCACTCCCGAGGCACTTAGATCTGCTCCTGGGATTTGGAATGCTATGACAAAAGCCCAAGATAGATTGATCAAAAGTATTCGATCTCGGAGCTTTGAAAAGTTCATCTCCGTCGCCCACAAGGACAACGGCGATGACTTCTTCCAAGAGGTACTCCCTTCACCTCTTCAATTTTTGTTTCCTTCCACATTCATGTTTTTCTACTTGTGCTTTATGTATATTCACTTACATTTCACTATTCATTTTTGCAGATTGACCATCATTTTTCCACCTTCCTTGTCTCGGATATGACTATTGAGAAACTCCAAAAGGTGGCAACTACACATGTGGATGCTTCCTTTAAGGCTAGGTGGCTTCGGTGGTGGAATTCCCCCACCGAGGTCAAAACCACAAACAAGTTCCCCTCTTCTCTTCCTCTTTGCAAGAAAATCCTCGATGACTGGCTTCACAAAGCTTATTTTTGGGCACAGGTTCTCCAATACCTTATTGTTTTTTATTTTTTCTCTTTCACTATTTGTCATTTATAACTTTATGTGTGTCTCATCTTAGTTGGAGAAAGGGGTTGAGAGTGACATTGCCTCATTTGAAACTCAAGGGCATTATGACTCGTTTTTTACCTCAAGGTTCTGAAGCTTGTTTGGGTAGATAGGCTCAACTTGTATGAAGTAGTTTTTTTGATATGTTGTAATACTTGGTTATGGATTGGACCTCGACCCTCTCGGATCCGAGAGGGTCTTCGTTCATTTTGTTGAGGGCATCAAGACTAGATTTTGACTTCAAGGTTGGGTACTTTGATTGTGTAGATAGGGTCATCTTGTGTGGTCGAGTTCGGTTGATAGAGTCAAGTAGGGCATTAGGACCAGATTTCCACTTCAATGTTGTCTATGTTGTATGTGTAGCTAGGTTCAACTTGTGTGGACTAATTCGGTTGTTAGTGTCGGGTAGGAGATTAATACCAGATTTCCACTTGAATGTATGTGTAGATAGGTTCAACTTGTGTGTCCTAGTTTGGTTGTTGTGTTGTTATGTCCGAGAGGGTCTTTGTTAAGAACATTAGGACCAGATTTTGACCACATTTCTAACTTCATGTTTATCTCATCTTAGTTGGAGAAAGGGGTTGAGGGTGAGATCGCCTCATTTGAAAATGAATGCTCCATCGACATCGACTGGGCTTCTACGGAAGATCTTTTGCAACCTACTCATTTTGTCGAGCATTGGAGGCTCATTTTGTGGGACAAGGCTTTTCGGGTGTATTTTGATGACAAGAGAGTCTTGAAGTTCACCAAAGGGCTCGATCTCATGGAGTTCGAGGAACGCCCCTTAGCTATCAAGCGCGTTGCTTACCGGTAATCATTTTTGTTTTTCTTTTGTCCTTCATATCTTTGTTTGTTTTCACCTTTCCATGTTATCATGTTCTCCAATTTGTAGGTACATTCACCGTGAGCTTGTCGTGAAGAATGTTTTTCTTTCTTCGTCCTTGCCGTCATTCCTTGAAGATTGGATCGATGACAACTCAAATATTTGTGTATACACGCCCATGCAACTTGTAAAATTTCCACGCGTGCATTTGGTGGCTGGTGGTTGGTACTTGGATTGTTCTCGTGGATTCGTTCCCGACGTAGAAGAACCCCTCTACAACAGCTTTGCTTGCTCTGCCCCTAAAGTAATTGAATTGGAGGAAGAGCCGGATGAAGATGAGAATCTAGCTCCTCCCACCAATAACAAAGATGTTGCACCAGTGAAGGGCAAGGGCAAAGGCAAAGGCAAGAGGGTGGCCTCCAGTCAAGTGTCCACCTATTCTTTCACCAAGGCCTTCGTTCAACACACTCCAGTTCCAGCTACCACGGTTGTCGGAAGTCCAACGGCAACTCATTTAGTCCCTTCTTGGGACCATGTTCCTGCTCCTTCCCATAGCGGTGTCACCATTCCCTCCGTGTCGCGCAAGAGGAAGGCCGTCGCTCCGGATACCTCCGCAACTTCTTTGGAGAAGTCGTCTTCTCTCTCTTTGATTGAGAATGTCGACATGGGGGAGCTCATTGAGGATCTCATGCGGTCCAAGGTTTACCCCCCGGCTTATCGCCGCATCCAAGAATTCCTTACTAAGGTTTGTGCGTTATTCTCTTGTTTTCCCATTCATTCTATATAATTGAACACTTGTTTTTTTTAATTTTCTTTGGCTTTTTTCTTTGCATGTTGGAGCGGGCCGTACTTGTCCGAATACGAAGCCTAAGGTTCACACATGGCTTGATCTGCTCTTTGCAGATGTGCCCGAAAACCTCCGAGTGCCAAGCATCTCGTCATCAAAGGCCGATGTTCTTTAGTGGAACAAGCGTTCTTCGACTTACTTTGAGGTTCTGTTTGCCTTCGCAAGCGCCAACCTCCATAACGATGACATTCTTGTCTTTGTACACGCCGCTGATCCGGAAGTGTCTAGATCAATTCACAACTCGGTACATACCGAGGACTTCTACGTTGCCGAAGACTGGTTTGGCATGAATGACCTCGATCTCCAATCGCCCACTAATCCTTCCGAGTTGGTAATTCTTTTGTAGCCTCATTTTTTTATTTTTTTATTTTTTTAATTACATTTTCATATTCTTAATTCTACCCTTCACATTTCTTCCAGACTGGCAAGTTCTTCATCAAGGTGCTCGTGCATAATGAATATGTTTTGAATGTCTGGACCTCGGACTTCAATGTCGCGCACCTCTCCATGATGAGTGCCCGAAACACCATGGGCACAAGGGGGACCCCGGAGTGACACCCGGGACTTGTGGCGCCGTTGGTGAGAGGGCCCAAGTGATCCTAGTGTGGGTGAGGGCCCCGGGCGTTAGGAACGCCTCCCACCCACGAAGACTAGGAGGCACAAGGGTAAGGCCATAAGCTATGCGTAGCCCATGGCGTGGTGATTCTAGAATGCTCAAGAACACCTCAATCGGAGGTGTGAGCTAGGAGTTATGGCCATTTGAGTGGGGCGCTGTCCCGGGACAGCGCCCTGGTACAGCAGTGCCTGGGAGGGATTCCCGGGACTGCCAAGGTTCAAACAGGCATAACTTCCTCAAGACTTGCTCGAATGGAGCAAGTGGGGAGTCCATCGGCATCTACGTGAAGCGTAGATGAGGATGGAGTGGTTGGTTGTTATGATCAGACATCATACAAGGAAGTTATGATGGTCTGAAGCTGCTGGGGGGTTCTAGGCCCAGCAGCTAAATAAAGGAAAATGTCCACTTGGCCCCAACTCTTGGTAGGGAGACAAGAGGTTGGTTGACGGTGGGGTAGGGGCCCCGCGTGAAGTCCTAGAGGCTTATATGGGTGAGGTGGTGTGGCCTCACCCACCCGAGGCCGAACGGCAAGGCCTCCATGGGCTTTGGCCTATTGTGAGGCCATAGTTGCCTAGTATGCTTCGGGTTGTTGTAGTGTTGCTCCGGCAACGCGATGATCAACATAAGATTGGACTTCCATGGATGGAAGTCCACATTGGGGAAATGGGTTACCGATTAAGGGGTGAGTCCCGAAAGCAAAGTAGGAGGGTTGGCTCCCTCCTATGAACTATTGGTCCGGGGTAAGAGGAGCTATCCATTAGCATGGCGGAATGCGAATGGTTAGCGCTCGTAACCTTTGCTAGAAACGAAAATTGGCAAGATTGCTAAAGGGGCTAGCAAGGGTTGCGACATTCAAAGACATGGGTTACAATCTCAAGAGAGATGGTTGGCTCAATAGCTTCGCCGATGCGAAGAACCAGTCGATGAGGAAAGACGGGGTGCCTTGGAGAAGTGCTCGTGAAAAACGCCCCGAGTTCTTCTCCATCCTTTTTTCCACCCTCACGGATAAGGACGACATTATCATAGATTGGCAATGTGGCGTTTGTTGGTTTTTCATCTCATTGTCTTTGTTTTTTAATATTTTGCTTTCTTTTATACTTGTTCCATTTCCCATTCATTTCTTTATGCTCACCTTTTCGCATTTATTTCTTCTAGGAGGTTTTGTCATTGCATGTCGAACCATTCAACGCCATATTGAGGCGCTTGAATCGGATATCGACATCTTTAAGTCCATCCTCCTCCTCATGCGTGAGGCTGTGCAAGAACACACATCTCAGCATACGACCCCACAACGACGGTTGGTTTTTGTTCCTCCTCCCCGGAAGATGGCAAAGCGCAATTTTAATTTGCTGTGTACGTAAGTGTGTTCTTGGCTTCTTACTTGATTGCTTGTATTTCTGTCTTCTCGGATTGGAATTTTTGGCTTGTGCTCATTTTTTTTGTTTCCTCGTCCTATATGTGCAGAGTTCAAAATGAGAGCCCGATTCGTGTCCTTAAAGCGGACATGTTTGCAACCCCTTCGACGACGTTCGAGCTCCCTTTGTAGGTTGTTGACCTTGCCCATCTTTTGGCGGAAGCACCGTCCCCACCTCCTAATCGCACCCGCCTTTTCAACAAAATAGTATTGGATTTCCTAGATATAAAGGCCAAGCAGGGCGATGATAGTAATAGACATGGTAGTCGAAGTTATTGACTACGCCTCGTGCGTTTGAAACCTCCATCTCATGTGTATTGTTTATGTTTAAGTTTTTGAATTTCCATGTACCTTTTACAAACCCCATTGAACTCCTTCTTCATCATATGTTGATGTTTGATTTCAATTGATGACGTCAGCCCTAATTTAATATGAAACCATTAGAAACCTAGACTATAAGATCTTTGATAACAAATACATTCTTCCACGCCTTTAGGTTCCGTTTGTTCCTCGAACTAGGTTGGGTTATTATCTCCACGGGAATGGGGTGTCTTTCCAACAAATTGAATTCAAACTATCTATAAATTCCACGGAAATGGGCACTGCTAGTCCTAAAATTATCCAACAAAGTCAAAAATTTCCGCTCTCCGCACTACCCTCACACTACTAAGTTTCCCGTTTCCAAGTTAGGATGTTGTGAATTCAATACTTGCTAGAGTACGAAATTGTCATTTGATAATTGTTAACGTTGCAACTAAGTGGAGTCACAGTCGAGGGTGAGTGCTAACTTGCAGGGGGAGGACGAATTGCTTAAGGTATGACACTCTTGTTAGTCAGTTGGGATTTCAAGAGGCCCTGATTAAGCAAATGCAGAGTCTTACTGATCAGATGTCATTGATGGTTAGGAGCCAACAACCTGGTCCTCCTCCTCAAGTTGAGTCGGGTAGGCATGCCTCGGGATTGTGGTGTGTTCAGTGTGGCCAACCGGGTCACACTCGTCAGTTTTGTAGGAATGGAAAAAACCGGGATCAAAGAATGAACGGTGTTCCACCTCCACAAAACCAAAGAGGTCAAAGGAAAATTCAGTATGGACAGGGTACCAATAGGGGACCTCCTCCTAGAGGACAAGGTGGTCAAAATGTGGACAGAAAGGAGTTCCATCCTTTTTGTGGAAGATGGCATGCACAAGGTCAATGTTGGTCCAAGGGACAAGGTTATGGTTGTAGTAATTGTGGGGGAAACCATCCTTTGGACGAGTGTCGTCAACTGGATAAGAACATTAGCATGCCCAACCCGGTGGCCAATCCACAGCAACAAGCTAGAGACAATATGAGGGGAGCGAGGCCACAAGGTGGACCAACGAATGAGCTTAGGCTACCGAACTTGTATTATGACCATGGGAATGCGAGGCAAACTTTCCATCCTCCGTCGGGATTGCAAACGACAACCGGATACATCTCGATTCAAAATAGGCAAGGGGTCCCACAAAATTTCAACAATAGGAGGCAAGCTCCTCCCATGGATCCGGGTCCGTCCAACTCTTAGGATGGTAGGGTCACGGAGGGTGTAGTGGAGCCACATCATGATGAGGCTATTCCTTTTCAAATGGGTGTTGGTGAGGAACAAGGTCAATGGCCTCCACACACCAATGCCATCACCTATGAGTTGAGGAGTTTAGATGATGAGGTCGCTCATGAGGCGCCGGCATTAGCGGTCACCACTAGAGCTATGAGAGGAAATTTTTTGCGGGAGGAAGATGTCGAGCCACAGGAGGAGGATTCTTCGGGAGAGGCTCCTGAATTGTTAGATTTAGAGAAGACAACTAGGACAGCTAGAAGAGCCACTGAGGCACTAGAGAAGAAGAATGTGATTCTCCAAGATAGGGAGAGGTCTAATGTTATTCATGATTTAGAGGGTAGTGAGATGGAAGAGTGGGAAGGACCGGAAATTTCTTTGGATGAATTTGATGGTGTGAGCAATGCAAAGATGAAAAAGCCAAATGGCTATGATTTATGGGCCGATCTTAGCTCGCTTAAGACCGACATTACCTTTGGACAATTGTTAGAGATATCACCCATGGCTCGTAAGACTCTCAAGGAAGGAATGTCGGTGAATAGGAGGATTAGGAAGGTGAAGACTAGGGTGGCCGTTAGAATTCAATTGCAAGGAGGAGGGCGTGATGTTAACGCAATTGAAATTGAAGTTATGGTGGTGGACAAGGTGGTTCCAAATGTGTTGGTGGATGGAGGTAGTGGTCTAAACATCTTGCCGGAGCACACCATGAAGAGGTTGGGTTTGAGTCTTACGGGTCCGTCACCTTTCATCATCGACATGACGAATCAAACTCCAGCTGTACATTTGGGAATGATTAAGGATTGTAGGATTAGCACCGGAGGCGAAGAGTATGTGGTCACTTTTCATGTCATCAAAATGCACTCCAATAAAGATGCATTTCCCATCTTGTTAGGTAGGCCATGGTTGAGAATGTCGGAGGCCATTGTAGAGTGAGGAGGAGCCAAGCCTTTCATTACTTATGATCCTAAGGATAATAGAGTCAAGGTCTCCATAGGGTCATTAGGTGGTTGGGTGCGAAAAGATATCACCTCATCCTCGGATGATGAAGTTGATGACCAAGAGGACAAAGAGGATGGCGAGGCATTGGTAGGAGTGGTCCACTCGGATGGTCATGGGAAAGTCATAGATTCGGGATCAAGTAGTCTAGGTCCGAGTTTCTATCATTATGGGGATAATGCGAGTATGCACAATGGTTGAGAGATTACCCCGAGTCGGAGTTTGATGTGATGGTGACGTCTGACCATGTATATTTAAACGATAAGGTTATTAGTTCTCGGGGCGAGGAATATTCCTTGTTGGAACCATGTGAGGTACTCACCGAGGATGAGTGGATTTTAGGGGGATTGACACATTGGGTAGATGGTATGGAAGAGAGTGACGTTAGTTTAGTACATGTGGATGGGACTCGGGATGAGGAGGCTATTGTGGAAGCTGCGAGGTTGGAGGAGCCTTTACTCTTCAAGACTACGTCAACGGGGATAACGGTTGGACAAGATGTCAAGGATTATCCTAAGGTTCCTCCAGATTGGTATAGGAACAAGGATGAATAAATTCATGTGTTGGAAGCGGATTGGAAGTATGTGGAGGTGACAATACGGAATGGGAAGGTTAGACAAATGAAGATGGGGTCTAAGTTGGATGAGAAGGAAATCAAAGAATATAGCGAGTTGGTGGATGAATTTAGTGATACCTTTGCTTGGTCATATGATAAGCTTAAAGGAATTCCTAGAACGATGGTCGAATATCGCATTCCCTTGATTTCGGGTGCTAGACCAATTAGGCAAAAAAAAAATGAACCCGCAATTACAATTGTTGGTTAAGGCAGAATTAGAGAGGTTGTTGAAGGCCGGGTTTATTAAGCCGGTGGAGATTACGGATTGGGTCTCTCCGATGGTCTTGGTGAAGAAAAAGAATGAGAAGTTGAGAGTGTATGTGAATTATAGGAAACGAAATGCTTGCACAAAAAATGATCATTTTTCTCTGTCATTCATCACTCTCCTTTTAGAGGAGGTAGAAGGACATGCTCGCTATACATTCATGGATGGTTATGCGAGTTATAATCAAATCGCCGTAGCGTTACAAGATGTTCACAAAACGGCCTTTACTACTCCGTTGGGCACGTTTGTGTCGGTGGTCATACCATTTGGTTTATGTAACGCTCCGGCCACGTTTCAGAGGCTCGTCATGTACATCTTCACCGACTTGCTATACAAATCCATGACAATCTTCATTGACGATTTTAGCACTCAGTCAAATTCTAGTCAACACATAGGATGTGTGTAAGAGGCTTTGGTAAGGTGTACACAGATGCGGCTGGCATTGAACCCGGATAAGACATTATTGGGTGTTCACAAGGGAGTCCTATTGGGTTATGTAGTGAGTGAGAAGGGGAAAGAACCGGATCCTGACAAGATCACGGTAATTGATGGATTGCTTACTCCCACGAACGCTAAAGGTATAGCCAAGCAGTTCGGACATGTAGGTTGGTATAGAGAGTTGATTCATAATTTTTCTAAGATAGATGTTCTCATTACTCAGTTGCTTAGGAAAGATTGTAGGTTTGAGTGGACAGAGGCTTGCCAAAGGGCATTCGAGGAATTGAGGAATAAATTGAGCACCTATCTGGTGTTGGTGCCACCGGACTGGGGAAAACCTTTTCATGTGTTTTGTGATGCTAGCTCAGTAGTTGTGGGTAGTGCATTATGTCAACTGACGGGAGAAAAAGAGAAGGATCAACATGTGGCTTATGCGAGTCGACAATTGACACCGGCAGAGAGGAATTATTCCAGCACGGAGAGGGAGTGTTTGGCCATGGTTTTCTCGGTAAAGAAATTTTGATATTACCTTATGTGTAATCCAATAGTATTCTTTATCGATTATATGGCGATCAAGTTCTTGGTCAACAAGGCGGAGCTGAGTGGTAGGTTGGCTAGATGGGTGCTACTTTGGAGGAGTTCAAGTATACAGTTGAATATAAATCTGGTCGCATGCACCTGCAAGCCGATCATTTATCAAGGTTGTCTGATGAGGCGGGCGACAGTCCGGTGGACGACAGTTTGAGGGACGACAACCTTTTCTTAGTCACAGCTAGGGCGGATTGGTACTGGGGCATTGTGGAGTTTCTCACCACCCAACAGCTAATTGGGGAAAGGACGAAGGAAGAGAGGAGAAAGGTTAGAGTGAATAGTCGGCATTACACAGTCATAGGCCATAGATTATTTAGGAGAGGAATGGATGGGATCTTATGGCGATGTGTCGGAGATCGAGGCCCCTTCCGTATTAGCTTCTTGTCATGATAATGCTAGCGGTGGGCATTTATCTGGATTGCTCACTGGGCAAAAGGTACTTAGAGCAAGTTACTTTTGGCCTGACATGTTCAAAGATGCTAAGGAATATGTTAGGAAGTGCGATGCTTGTAAGAGGTATGCAAAGAATGATCTCCGCATGGAGATGCCTCTTCACATATCTTTACCTCTAGTTCCCTTTGAGAAGTGGGGAATTGATTATGTAGGTGACGTTCATCCCCATTCTTCAAAGGGTATGGCTTACATCATAGTTGCAACCGAGTACCTAATTAAGTGGGCGGAAGTTAAGGCGGTAAAGATAAACACGGCCGCCAACGCCGCCACATTCATGTATGAAAACATCATCTCAAGATTTGGGTGTCTTAAGATTCTGGTTAGTGATAGGGGCATCCATTTCTTGAACGAGATGTTCCAAGACCTCACAATTAGGTTCAAGATAGACCATAGGAAGACAACTCCTTATCATCCGCAAACCAATGGTCATACGAAGCGTGTTAACAAGACTTTGGTGAGCATCCTTCGTAAGACATTGTTAGATTCGAAGAGGGATTGGGACGTCAAGTTAACAGCGGTATTATGGGCTTATCGAACAACCTTCAAGGTAACAACACAGACAACTCCCTTCTCTTTGGTGTATATATTGGAGGCAACACTACCTATTGAATTCGAGGTAGAGTCACTACGGGTTGCGGTGCAATCGCGTCTCACAGATAGTCAGTCTTTGAGGAATCGATTGACAACCTTAGAGGAACTCGATGAGGGGAGAAGAAGAACGGCTCAACACATCGAGGCCATCCAACGCCGAAGGAAGATCACCTTCGACAAACGACACAAGAAGAAAGCATTGAGGCCAGGGATGATGGTGATGATTCAGGATGCCAGGAAGCTTGACTTCCCGGGTAAGTTTGATGCATGTTGGTTGGGGCTTTACTTGGTTCGGGAAGCATTTCCAAACAACTCGATGCAGTTGGAGACATTGAATAGGGAAAGCTTCCCAACACGTACGGCAGGCAGTCGGTGCAAGGAGTACAAAACATAAGGTAACACTTACCATCGAGCAAGAAATTTGGGATCCATCCCTTGATGGTCGCCAATTATGTGAGCCCAAAACAGTGCCCACATGGGTGGTTTAGCCTTTAAAGCTCTTAGAATCTAGACTTTGAATTTTTATCAATCATTATAAAACTTAAACAGAGTGAAAACTGTGAGCTGTGTTAGAATTAGTTTTAGGCTCAAAAGAGTATTGCTTTATGGTTGGGGAATGGGTTAGACAATTGGAATTGGTTAGGGGGTTAGTGGGGTTGTCCTTAGGTTGCAAGATGATTGATGGGCCGAGTAAAACTTTAGATGTGTTCGTTTTAGGCTTTAAGTAGGTTTAATTTAAGGGGAAGGTCGTTACAACGGATGAGGGATGGCTGGAATCCCGGATTTGTGAAGGCCTCCCTTGTTCGGTTCGGGGAGGGCTCTTTGTTCTATCTCTCGGCAGAGGTGGAGGTTTGGGGGGCGACGGCTATTGGGAAGGTTTTTTTTTTTTGGTGGAACCATGCGGCTAGACTTAGGATTTTTGAGCGACAGGTGAGTATGGTGGCTGGATGAAGCTGGCAGCAAGGGGAGCTGCCGAACTCTAGACTGGTGCCCGCGGCGAAGGAGAATCGTGTGGAGAAGAAGGTTGAAAACAGAGGAGCTCGCCGAGGGGTGGATTCCTCTCTCGGCGAAGGGGGAGGGTCAAGCTGCTCAGAGGAAAAATGTGTTGTGCCCGTTCCCAGAGGCAAGGTGCGGAGGAAGGGGGTAGGCTCCAAACCGAAATCTTTGTTACTGTAGATTCGAAACGACGACGAGCTGGGATCAGCCTAAGGGTGCAGTTGTGGTACATTACCAAGGGCGAATCTTGACGGGGAGTCAGAAGAGGTAGCATGTGATACCCTGGCCTCATTCCACATTTTGTGCGAATTCACCCTGCACTCGAAGGGGCGATGTTAGTGGTAGCTGGGACCGTAAGCTCCAGGGCATTGTCCCTAGCCGCAGCTGCTACGGTGTGACAGGGGAGCGCTAAATGCAGGTCATGTTCAAGTTGTCATTTGAATTGATCTCGAGTGAGTTAAATCAGGCAGCCTCTTTCTTTTCTGTGCGAGGAATCATTGATGCTACAGGGAGGAAGATGTGGGTGAAGGCTGTCCCATAATCGTTGCCAAAAGAATTGGACAGGTGAAGTATGGACCAAGGACGTGTGGAGTCAGGGATTCCAGGAGGGGTTGAATGCCGTGTTGCGGTTTTGTATGCTAACAAAAGGACAAAGACTGTATAAAAGGGGGGCCACTGCTATGTTGATACACTCCTACTACAGAGTCCCAGCGAGGGCAAGGTCGGTGGTCTGGTAGGCTTTTGAAGCCACGAGCAAGGTTGATTTTTCGAATCAGATCAGGGGAGCTCCCAACTGGGAAGACTGGTTTAGAAGACGTGGGTTCCTGGACGGTTTTCCTCACAAGGTTGCAACCCCTTCACAGTTCCAAGAGGTGACTAGTTGGCTGCAAGCAAAGGCACCTGACCTCGCAGCCATTTTGATATAGATAGGGTCGGCAGTAGTGAGTAGTGGATTAAATTTACATTTCTTGGGGTTGCATATTAGCCTAGTGGTAGGATTGAGGGGGCACATAGTTCAAGTGCATTAATTAGTGTTGTTGTAGGAAGTGGTGGGCTAGGTGGTGAAACCCAGCTTAGCCGGGATATCAATGTAATTCCCAATTGATGGTGGAACAGAGGCAGGACTTAGCATTGGGAAGTGGCAACTAGGATAGGCATTCTCATTGTAGGGATTGAATGTAAGTGTGTTCGTTGGTGTGGTTATATATAATAAAGGAAAGGTGTTTAGTACACCAAATCATTAGTTGGTTGGATTTAAGTTCCAATGGTTAAGTGAGGCCACTGGAGCCCATGTAAACCAGAGACCTTCACCCGGACTACGACGCAAAAGGGTGGGGGTTTATGGCTGACAATCCTAGTTTTTATCATTGGAGTGACAATGGTGAGTATGCTCGGTGGTTGAGAGATTATCCAAAGTCGGTGTGTGATGTGATGGTGACCTCTCACCATGAATACTTGAGGGATGATATGGATAACTCAAAGACAAAAGAGTACAAATTGTTGGAGCCATGTGAGATGCTCACGGAGGAGGAATGGCTATAGGGAGGATTGACTCCATGGGTAGATGGGATAGAGGAACACTCTGTGAATTTAGTGCATGTAGATGGGACTCAAGACAAGGAGACACTGCTAGAGGCTGCCAAGTTGGAGGAGCCCTTGCACTTCAAGACCACATCAACATGCATTCTAATGGGTCAAGATGTCAAGGATTATCCTAAGGTTCTTTCACATTGGTATAGGAACACAACCAAGCAAACCCATGTGTCCGAAACGGATTGGAAGTATGTAGAAATCAAAACTAGGAATGAAAAGGTTAGGCAGATGAAAATAGGGTCTAAGTTGGAGGAAAACGAAATCAAGGAGTATAGCGAATTAGTGGATGAGTTCAGTGACACATTGCATGGTTATATCACGAACTTAAGGGCATACCTCGAGAGATGGTGGAGCACCACATTCTTTTGATTCCAGGTGCTAGACCAATTAGACAGAGGGAAAGAAGGATGAACCCCCAGTTGCAGTTGTTAGTAAGGGCATAATTAGAGAGGTTGCTGACGGCTTGGTTTATAAAGCCAGTAGAGATCACGGATTGGGTGTCTCCGATGGTGTTGGTCAAGAACAAGAACGGGAAACTGTGAGTGTGTGAATTATAGGAAACTAAATGCGTGCACACAGAAGGACCATTTTCCCCTATCATTTATCACACTTCTGTTGGAGGAGGTAGGTGGGTATGCTCGCTATACCTTCATGGATGGTTATGCATGTTATAACCATATTTCCATAGCATTACAAGATGTTCATAAAACGGCCTTCACCACCCTTTGAGGCACGTTTGTCTGGGTGGTCATGCCATTTGGATTGTATAATGCTCCAGCCACGTTTCAGAGGCTGGTCATGTACATCTTCACCGACTTGTACAAATCCATGACAGTCTTCGTGGATGATTTTAACACTCATTCGAATTCTAATCAACATTTAGAATGTATGAAAAAAACTTTGATTAGATGCTGGAAGATGCAGTTGGCTTTGAATCCAAACAAAAATTTCTTAGGAGTACAGAGAGGAGTGTTGTTAGGATATGTGTGAACCCTTTGAGTGGTCCACCACTCTGCGGGATCATTTTTAGTTAGAATGTTAGCATTAAAAGTTAGAATTGATAGGGAATTTAGGGAAAATTAACTCATTTAGCATTTAGCCTAGAAGAAGGAAGGTAAAAATGAAACTAAGTAGTGCTAGAATATTAGTAGATGCTAGCTATTAAGCAAATGTTAGTAGATGCTAGCTATTAAGCAAATGTGAGTAATTGCTAGCTAAGCAAGTGTTAGTTTATTAGTTAGTGTGAGGTACACAAAACTATTGGAGGTGTTTTACGTAAGAAGATAAAATCGGCGTGAAGACTTTTGAAGACAAAAAAGAAAGAGAGCAAGGGGGCTACTTGCCCACTTCCCCCTTGCCAACTCGATGGCGAAAAATTAGAAAGATTTCTAGGTTCCCCGTCGGAGCCACCTCGGCGAGAGGGTGGCAACCTCAACCGGAAAAACCCCCGAGCCAAATTTTCGGGAAAGGGTTTGAAAAATGGATCCGGTGGAGGAGGGGTCCAACCCTTTTGTGAGAGGGTTTAAAAACCCCTCCTTCCACCTTGTAGGTCTCTTTCTTCCTCTAATGCTTGGGCGAAGCCCTGCTTCAATGTAGTTAGGAAAAAATCCTTTAGCATGTATTCTCAATGGCTTAAGACAAGGGCTTGAGAAACTCCTCTACTCTCTCTTCCTCTAATGCTTGGGCGAAGCCCTGCTTCAATGTAGTTAGGAAAAAATCCTTTAGCATGCATTCTCAATGGCCTAAAACAAAGGTTTGAGAACCTCCTCTACTCTCTCTCCTAGTTAGAATGTGTGTTTATTAACACACCAACAAAATTATTCCTTCTTTTGTAGAGGTAGGTTGGATGGTAGAATTTTGAGTGGAGGCATTCTAGACCTCATCGGCCAATGCCCTGAAGGCTTAGTTCAGAAGCTAGAAAAATATACTTATTATTGTTTTCTTAGAGAGATTTCCTATAGCTATCCATGGCCGTTTCCCATTTGTGATTTGGTTAAGATGACAATTAGTTATGGATTTTCAAAGATGGAGTAAAAAAAACTGGGTGGTCTTGTGGGTAGCGGCTGCTGGATCAGACCTACAAGCCCAATAGGAATTTTAATTCTAAGAAGTTATATTTTTCCCAAGTAGAACTTTTGTGTAGCTTTCCAAAATGGCTTAGAACATTTGATTTGAGCATGATTTGAATTAGATATGAATTGTGCAAGATGGGACACATAGTTTGAGAACTTTTGGTTGATTGTTGCATTACAGAGGATCTGCTGGGTTCACTTCGGCTTACCTTTCTAATCACATATTTTGATCAAATACATTTTTTTAATATCTCTCCGGGATCGTATAGAACGTTTGATTTGAATAAGATTTGAATTAGATATGAATTGTTGAAGGCGAGATACATAGTTTAAGCCTTCTTGATTGACTGTTGTGTTACAAGGAGTCTGCTGAATTTCTATTAGCTTAACCTGCTGATGTCATAATTTTCCTAGTTAGAACATATTCATAGATTTCCAATGGTATAAGGGAAGCCTAGACCCAAGTAGTAAGGAATGTGCTATGAATTTTTGAAGTTAGAAGTTAGATAGGTGGGTTGGAAGGGTCGGTTGAATCGACCTCACACTTCCAACCCTCATAACTTTTGCATTTCTTATCCGATTCAAGTGATTTTTAGATCATTGGAAAGATAATTAGGTGCACTAAGTATAAATATTATTCTTAGGATTAAATTACAGTGCAGAATAAATACTTTATATTTTAATTGTTAACTAAGGTACGCTTACTACCAAACTAGTTACAAAGAAGGAGGCAAGGTCGACGCTAGGGAAGTGGAGCAAGGAAGGAGGTAGCGGCTCGGCCTACATCGAGCCCAAATCAACCGAGGAGAATTGAGGTAAATTTACTAACGCTAGCCTTCCATTTAGGATTGGAGGGAGCGCGACTAAGGTACGCATCTATAAACCCAGTCACTTATTTCGTAAGATCAAGTGGCTTGACCACTTGACCGCCAAGGGCATACCCAACTCCATTGTTTTCGGGGCCCTTGGTATGTTTTGTGGTAGTAGCTTCATTTATTAGCAAGTTTTGTGTTGTAAGTGGGATTAATCACCGACACGACCACTCTGAATGTTGTTGGTGGAAGGTGGGGTTAATGATCCGCAAATCCACTATTATGTTGTTGGCCCCATAGATTGGGAGTAATGACCCCAATTTATGAAGATTGCGCAACAGGTTGAACCTACATGTTGCCCGTCACCCTGGTCCCATTGAGTTGCATTTCGTGGTCTATCCAGTGTAAACACATTTAACAATCAAAACATACAAAATAAATCGTAAACCCTTGTTGACAAGAGACCCGAATCGGAAACTTAACTCGGTAGAGTGACACCACCCTTCCAACCATTGATGTCCGAAGGGTTTGAGATGTTACTCGACCTTCAAAGGACCTGCACGAGGCCTTAGAAGGTTCCGAGGTAAGGGGTGCACCAACCAGGTAAGGGGTAATGCCTAATATGTTAATGTAGTGAGTTAGGACGTGCAAACAAAAGTAAGTAATTAAGAAGGAATTTGTGTGAAGGGTGGGACTTAGGCCAAGTTCCCCCGCTTAGAAAACTAAATAGAACTAAATAAAGAAATAGGAAGAATTGAATGGTCCATCAAATTGTCGTTATTCCGTTCGTTGAGTTAGGGTGGTATGAGTCACACCCGGTTGGATGTATCAGAACCATCCCAATTCACAAATTAGGATTGCCTTGGTTTCAAGGCTGGTGCGTCTGCGCGTAGAATAGGTTGTAGGTTAAGATTAGAACTAGATATGAAATTGGTTACTGGAGTTTAAAGCCACACTAGTAAAAAACTAAGGCCCAACCTCCGAAGGCACTACGACGCATATTTAATCTCCCTTAAAAATCTAATTACTCACGTTATACACCTATCATCCGGGTTCGGCTTGGGCGCCTGCAAATGCAGGCCATCTTCACCGAAGGGTTTGTGTGATACTTTTAGGCTCCCTCGAAAGGGGGTGGCCCAAAAGTACCACAATATGTGATGAGTGAGAAGGGAAGAGAGCCGGACCCCCAAAAGATAGCAGTCATAGATGAGCTGGCTACTCCAACCAATACAAAAGACATAGCCAAGTTGTTGGGACATGTAAGTTGGTATATAGAGCTGATCCCGGATTATGCAAAAATTGCAGTACCTATCACGTAACTACTTAAGAAGGATTGTAAGTTTGAGTGGACAAGGGCATGCCAACGGGCATTCGAGGAGTTGAGGTTGAAACTTAGCACCTACCCGGTGTTGAGGCCACCAGATTGGGGAAAGCCATTTCATCTGTTTTGTGATGCTAGTGCAGTGGCTGTATGTAGTGCATTATGTCAGTCAACGGGAGACAAAGGGAAGGATCAACCTGTGGCTTATACGAGCCGACAGTTAACCCCTGCAGAGAGAAATTATTTCACCACGGAAAGAGAGTGTTTGGCCATGGTTTTTTCAGTTAAGAAATTTTGCCATTACCTTATGTGTAATCCGGTGGTTTTTTTTGTAGACCACATGGCAATCAAGTTTTTAGTCAACAAGGCAGAGTTGAGTGGGAGGTTGGTTAGATGGGTCCTACTGTTGGAAGAATTCGACTACACCGTGGAGTATAAGCCCGGGCGTATGCACCTACAAGCAGACCACTTATCAAGGTTGTTTGACGAGGTTGGATCCAGTCCGGTTGACAATAGCTTGAGGAATGACAATCTCTTCCTGATAACCGCTAAGGCAGATTGGTACTCAAGCATTGTCGAATTTCTAACAACCCAACAATGAACTGGAGATCTGACAAGGGAGGAAATGAGAAAGGTCAGAGTTAATAGCAGGCATTATGTGGTGATAGGGCATAGATTATTTAGAGAGGAGTTGATGGGCTTGTTGAGACGTTGCGTGTCGGAGGTAGAAGTGCCCTCCATTTTATCATCATGCCATGATAGTGCATGTGGTGGATATTTTTTTGGATTATTCACAGGCCAAAAGATACTAAGGGCAGGTTATTTCTAGCTCGATTTGTTTAAGGATGCCAAGGAATACGTTAAAAAATGTGACGCCTGTCACAGGTATGTTAGAAATGATCTCCGCATAGAAATGCCACTTCATGTGTCCTTACCTTTAAATCATTTTGAGAAATGAGAAATCAATTATGTTGGAGAAGTCCACCCCCACTCTTCAAAATGTATGGTGTACATTGTTGTGGCCACAGAGTATTTGACTAAATGGGCGGAAACGAAAGCTGTGAAGACGAACACAGCCGCCAATGCCGCCATATTTATGTATGAGAACATCATCTCAAGGTTCGGTTGTCCCAAGATTCTGGTTAGTGATAAGGGCACCCATTTCTTGAATGAGATGTTTCAAGAGATGACGGATAGGTTTAAGATAGACCATAGGAAAACAACTCCTTATCATCCGCAAACCAATGGTCAGACGGAGCGTGTTAACAGGACTTTGGTGGGCATCCTTCGCAAGACAATTCACGATTTGAAGAGGGATTGGGACGTCAAGTTGACAGCGGCATTGTGGGCTTATCTCACTACATTCAAGGTGACGACTCAAGCCACACCATTTTTATTGGTGTATGGATTGGAAACTACTCTTCCCATCGAGTTCGAGGTGGAATCACTACGAGTTGCAGTCGACTTGCGTCTCACAGATAGTCGGTCATTAAGGAATAGGCTGACAACATTGGAGGAGCTTGATGAGATGAGAAGAATGGCAACACAACACATCGAAGCCATCCAAAGGCGAAGGAAGATCACATTCGACAAGCGACACAAGAAGAGGGCACTAAGGCCATGTATGATGGTACTAATCCAAGATGCGAGGAAACTCGAGTTTCCGGGTAAGTTTGATGCGGTGTGGTTAGGCCATTATCTTGTTCGTGAGGCCTTCCCTAACAACTCATTGCAACTGGAAATATTAAACGGGGAGAGCTTTCCAACCCGGACGGCAAGCAGTCGATGCAAAGAGTACCGAGCTTGAAACGACACTTGCCTGCAAGGAAGAGATTTTGGATCCATCCCCTGATGTCGCCAATTATGTGAGCCCGAATTCATGCCCACAATTCCAATTAACAACAAAAAATGTGAAAAGCTTAAAAATCAGGCATGACTAAGTTAGTGATTAGTGAGATGGGGTGGAAATTAAGGGTTAGACCTATGTAGAGTGTGAGGATAGGACTTAAGCATTAAAGGGGGGGATGATTAGTTTGTTAGTTGTTGTTTTATTGATTGGTAATACCAGACTCATGAAATACAGACCAGCTAATGTTCGAATTAGACCTGGGACCATTCCGTTTAAGGGTGGGAAAAACCTGGTCCAATTGCGGATCAGGTTGCTGGTTGTTCGGATCGAACATGGAACTTCGGTGGGGAGCTGGAATGTGAGGTGGCATAGGAACAGAGGTGGATGCGAGGCGGGGTGAGGGAGGCGAGGCCTCAGGTGGAGCAGCTGGCTGAAGAAGAAGGATGCACATCTGGGGAGAGAGGGGAAGAGAAAAATACCGGCATCACCCAGACGCCGAAATATGAATCAACCCAGCTCGCACCCACAATGCGACCAAAATTTCGGAGTCCAGAAGCTCACAAGGTGAATGAAGTAGCAAGGTGGGAAGAGGTTGGGAGTGAGCAGAGTGGATTCAAAATCTCCCCACAACGAGTGAGGAAGGGAAGTGTGGAAAAGGGCCTGAAATCACATGGCATCAGTGATTCCAGTGGGTGAGGATTGAGCCTGCCATTCGGTGTCAAAGGGGGCAGTGTGGCCTAAGGTTGCTGCATTTTTGGTTGCGGTTGGTTGCTGGAGTGCGACCAAAGGAGGGGTGCAGTTCGGAGATTGAGGCTGGGATTCAGGCAATGGTGAAGAGAACTGGGGATCCGACAACCAAGAAGGGTTGAGGTCGGATGAGGAGGAGGACATGCTCCTTAGGCTGTGGAGAACTAGTGGACACATGACAGAGAGGGCTGTGGAAGTGAGCTTGGTGTGGACATGAATTTATGACACCTGAGACATACAAGCTTAAGAAGTGTTTTTGAACATTTGTGTTTGGGTCACACTAAGTAAAGCATTGTGAGTTCAATACTTGAGTGATGTTGGAATGAGGAGGCTCGGCTACTACTATTGGATTTAATTAAGCGAATGTTAACCTCAAGCTTTCACCCGGATTACGACGCATAAGGGTGGGAGTTTAGGGCTGACAAGCCTCATAATATGACCCAACAAAGCATTGAACACTTAGGTGCCACGTAGCTCAAAATCTAAAAATATGGTTGAAACATCCAACCCCCTACCCCTTATCAGAACCGAAAGCCTCATAATGTGATACAACAAAGCACTCAACACATAGATGCCACCTAGCTCAAAATCAAAAAAATTGGTGTGGACTTCCACCCCCTACCCCCTCTCGAAACCGAGACCTCAATATGTGACACAAAAAACCACTCAATACTTTGGTGCAACCTAGGTCAGAATCCAAAAATCTGGTTGAAACATCCACCCTCCTACCCCCTCTCGAAACCAAGAGCCTCAATATGTGACACAACAAAAAACTCAACACTTAGGTGTGACCTAGCGCTAAATCTGAAAATCTGGTTGAAACATCCATCCCCTACCCCTTCTCCGAACCGAGAGCCTAATATGTGGCACAACCAAAAACTCCACACTTAAGTGCAACCTAGTTTAAAAACATAAAATCTGATTGAGACATCCACCCCCTTACCCCCCCCTCAAAACCGAGAGCCTCATAATGTGACACAACAAAGCACTCAACACATAGATGCCACCTAGCTCAAAATTTGAAAATCTAATTGAGACATCCACCCCCTTACCCCCTCTCAAATCCGAGAGCCTCATAATGTGACACAACAAAGCACTCAACAGTTTGGTGCAACCTAGGTCAAAATCTGAAAATCTGGTTGAAACATCATAATGTGACACAACAAAGCACTCAACACATAGATGCCACCTAGCTCAAAATCTGAAAATCTAGTTGAGACATCCACCCCCTACCTCCTCTTGGAACCGAGAGCCTCATAATGTGACCCAACAAAGCATTGAACACTTAGGTGCCACCTAGCTCAGAATATGAAAATCTGGTTGAAACATCCAACCCCCTACCCCTTATCGGAACCGAAAGCCTTACATGTGGCATAACAAAGCACTCAACACTTAGGTGCAACCAAACTCAAAATCTGAAAATCTGGTTGAGACATCCACCCCCATACCTTTTCTCGGAACCGAGAGCCTCAATGTGTGACACAACAAAAAAACTCAACACTTAGGTGCGACCTTGCTCAAAATCTGAAAATCTGGTGTGGACTTCCACCCCCCTGCCGCTTCTCGATACCGAGAGCCTCATATGTGGCACAACAAAACACTCAACATTTACGTGCGACTTAGCTCAAAATCTAAGAATCTGGTGTGGATTTCCACCCCCTATCCCCTCTCAGAACCAAAAGCCTCATAATGTGACCCAACAAAGCACTCAACACATAGATGTCACCTAGCTCAAAAGGTCAAAAAGTGGTGTGGACTTCCACCCCCTTACCCCCTCTCGAAATCGAGAGCCTCATAATGTGACCCAACAAAGCACTCACCACTTACGTGTGACCTAGCTGAAAATCTAAAAATATGGTTGAGACATCCATTCCCCTAGTTTCTCTCGGAACCAAACCCTCATTATGTGACCCAACAAAACACTCAACACATAAGTGCAACCTGGCTCAAAAAGTCAAAATCTGTTCGAAATATCCACCCCCATACCCCCGCCCCCCACACCACCTTTGAATCGTTTTCAATGTCCACATATATTCAACACATACTTAGAACGTTGGTTAATCAATCATTTTTTGGCCTCCCAATGCTATGCGTACAAACATTGAAGACACTCCTCGTCCACTTTAAACACTCCTCCCGTGGTCAAAGTTAAGATTGCACCTGGTATACACATTGTCATACATCTTTCTGATTCCTCCGATGGTGATCAACCCCCTCTATCCACTCCCATTTTCAAGCCATCCCCTTCCTCCCTCAATTCCCCTTTTCTGATCCCCCTTTTTGTACGCCTTGAAATTTTTTATCATGTTGCTGCAACCCTTCCTAAACCGTGCATTTCCATTCTTCAATGTTTGCGTACTTTAGCTTCTATGCATGGTGGGAAAAACATCCTCAAGAAGCTAAATTATGACATTTTGCAAATCATGGAGGTGAATTTCCTTCCGCCTCGTTTTGATGGTAATCAAATGTTTATTTTCCCCCCCGTTGGTGTCTCATCCTCTCATACGAAGGCCAAATCCATGGACGGCATGGACAAACCCTACGATGGCCATGTCTGGACTAAAACCCAAACCACCAATATTAGCAATGACTTAGGCTTAGTTTTTCACTTGTCCACCTGCGTTGGCCACCTCGAGTGCCAGAATCCTCATTGTAACTACCTCCAACATGTTCACCGTACCTCCTCAATCAATGATACTGAATTCGATGGATTCACCAAGGAGTCCTTTCCCATTGGTGGTCCTGTGCCTACCTTCTCCACTCTAGTGTGCAAGATGTGCAAGGACCCTCCAAATGCATTGCACCATGCATTGCCAAAATATTCTACGTCCATGGCAACGATACCACTTAGCGGGCGTGCATTCATCTTGGCAATCATCGTCACCCCGCCAAGGTCGGCAATTACAAAGATAGCCGTAAGCGCATCGACGCCCTCATCGAGCGAACGCCCCAAGCCACTCACAGCAAAATCATTTTAGTAGCCAGTGAGGACCTTGTGGGTGAGTTCCTCCTCCACAATGATAGTGATCCACATCATTTGCTTTCATTGGAAGAACTTGAGCCCGTCTTTGCTTGTTGCAAGGAATTGTATTCCCCCCACCTCCATAACAAAGCTACAACGTTCAAATACTTGCGTAGATTAGGGGTTTTGGATGGCATTGCTAAGCTTAGAGGTGTCAAGATTTGGGCCTATGTCCAATGTAATCAATTCCCGGGCCAAGGTGATGAGACAGACAAAGTCTTTGTCTTCAAGATGTTTGAGGTTGGCCCTGGCAGTGGGGTTGATCTGGTTAGGCGCATGCACCCAGGCGGGGATCTCGAGAACGCTTGGATCATGTCCGACCATGTCAAACGCATGGCCAAATGGACCACCATGGCTTGCCACGTATACGATAGGACCTACCAATGTGTCATGACCATCGCTTGCTGTGACTTCCAATCTGAAGACAAGGATGCTCAAGTGTTTTTCTGGCATAACTTCAACCACGTCATGGCTCGGTATGGAATCCCCAAGCCTCACTTCAAAGGCTTCATAGCGGACAGTGCACAAGCAAATTGGAATGCCATCAGTGTCGCAACCCTTGCTAGTCCCCTTAACAATCTTACCAATTTTCATTTCTAGCAAAGGTTACGAGCGCTAACCCTTCGCATACCGCCATGCTAATGGTTAGCTCCTCCTACCCCGGACCATATAGTTCATAGGAGGGGAACCAACCCTCCTACTTTGCTTTCGGGACTCACCCTTTAATTGGTAACCCATTTCTTCGCTGTGGACTTCCATCCACGGAAGTCCAATCCCATGTTGATCATCGCGTTGCGGGAGCAACACTACAACAACCCGAACCATACTAGGCAACTATGGCCTCACAATGGGCCAATGCCCATAAAGGCCTTGCCGTTCGGCCTCGGGTGGGTGAAGCCACACCACCTCACCCATATAAGCCTCGAGGACTTTACGCGGGGCCCCTATCTCACCGTCAACCAACCTCTTGTCTCTCTACCAAGAGTTGGGGCCAAGTGGACATTTTCCTTTAGCTGCTGGGCCTAGAACCCCCCAGCAGCTTCAGACCATCATAACTTCCTTGTATGATGTTGGATCATAACAACCAACCACTCCATCTACGCTTCACGTAGATACCGATGGACTCCTCACTTGCCCCATTCGGGCAAGTCTTGAGGAAGTTATGCATGTTTGAACCTTGGCAGTCCCGGGAATCACTCCCAGGCACTGCTGTACCAGGGCGCTGTCCCGGGATAGCGCCCCACTCAAATGGCCATAACTCCTAGCTCACACCTCCGCTTGAGGTGATCTTGAGCATTCTAGAATCACCACGCCATGAGCTACTCATAGCTCATGGCCTTACCCTCATGCCTCCTAGTCTCCGTGGGTGGGAGGCGTTCCCAACGCCCGGGGCCCTCACCCACACTAGGATCACTTGGGCCCTTTCACCAACGGTGCCACAAGTCCTGGGTGTCACTCCGGGGTTCCCCTTGTGCCCATGGTGTTTCGGGCACTCCTCATGGAGAGGTGCGCGACAATGAGGATCGTCTATGGCTTTGGAGATCCCAAGGTTCCGATCCAAGGGCGCAAGAGTACTTGCTTCTTCTATTGGATCCAATCATTGGAATACATACGAATCTCTGTATCAAGCACGACTTGCAAGACCAACACAAGCGTCTCTGCCTCCAATACCGCGATGCTTACTCTATGCTCGAGGCAGAGACGAGGTACCTTGCTATCAAGGTTTGGTGGGCTTCATCCAATTGCACCTCTGAGGACGGTCTGAAACACCTTCAACTTTGGCTAGCCTTTTGGCACTTCCGCTATCGACAATGGGGTGGTTTCATGGAACTAGTGCGTCTCTAGTTTTTTCACTTTGTGTGTGTGTGTGTGTGTTTTTGTTTTTTTTTGGGTTCTGCAACTTTCTTACACTGCCATTCCATTACACACGAAAAAATCATGACCGTTGAGGAGTTTGCACAAATGCTTAATTGCAACCTTGCCGAATCCATTCACAACAAATGGCTTCAAGCATCAGAAAACAAGGGTGGCGATTTGTATGTAGCCAATGTTGATGACTATATTCAAGCGTTCTTTCAAGTCGTGGCGTATCATCAATTTCTAAAAGATGGTGTTGGGGGTGATGGCCCTAGCAAAAAAGAACTCAAGCTTCGATGTGCTCAACGAATTGGTGACTTTGCTATGCTCCAAAAGGTGTTTCTCGACATGCCCGGCGGGGAAGAGTTTTGCACTCGTAATCCCCACCTCGAAGGTGCTGAGGTGTTCGGATCACAGAAACGTAAACCTGACACCTCCGTTGGAGCCGACGAAGAGACCTACCGCCCCGACACCGTCAATTTCTCTCGTCCTTGTGTCGCTTAAAAAACCACACTATCTCATGCTTCACCTTTGCCTACCATCGTCAAGGAATCCTCTCCGTCAGTGCTAGAGGTTTCACCACCCCTTCCTATTGAAATTGATTTTCCCCACGTCACTGCTGTACAAGAATCTAAAGTGGACGAGAAACTTTGGCATATTGCTCGCATTCCTTATAACTCCTTTAAGGCATATTGGGCTATGCATGCGGTCACCAAGAAGAAATGTATTGCCAAAATCGTCACCAATGGCAAGAGCACCCCGGCCTCGGCATACCTTGGAATTTGGAACTATTACAAATTCACAACCCCTAAAGTTGAGAAGTTTTTCTTTTGAGCAGACGACATTGAGCATTGTGTTAAAGGTTCCCGTCGCAAGTGGGTCGACAAATTTTCTCCTGACCAAGAAAGACCTCTAATGGCCGTATGGCCTGTCAAACTTGGCACTAACCTTACTTGTCTAGAGATCCTTAAACTTGAAAATGCAAGTTTTTGACTTCCCTCGAAAGAATGCATCTCTCCAACTCGCCTCTTTAACATATCTGCTCCTCCATTCGACCTCTTTGGTGTGGACGTTCCACCCAATCTAGACTCTTACCCTATTTCTAGGCAATCCAAACTTATGCGACGGTCCAACATGACATCATCAACAAAACAAATGCAGATGGTTGCTTCTGTAAGAACTATGGATAGGTCCATCTTGAAGGTAACCATGATTCCACGCTTTGGATTTGCTTGCGTTATCATGTTGTAGTCCAAACCTACACCTACATAATCTGTTTACCAACTCACAGTGAGTTCTCTACCTGAGTGTAATTGTCCAGCCTTCAAATATATGATATCAAAGTTCGGCCGCAAGCGAAACTATTTTCTACATTGTAAGCACCTCTACTTCATTTTTGTCAAGGTCTCTAATTTGGATCCTGACATTGACTTGTTCATTCACGTCCCGACCTTAAAGCTTCAATGAGGTCAAACTCATACTTCAGGGGGGCCTCTTGACACATTCTAGTTCATAGAATTCCTCTTGGCCTAATACTACATTGTGTCTTAATAGATGTGGTCATTTTTGCACCTCATATTTACTCACAATTGTTTTTCATAATAAAATTAATTCATAGATTATTTTTATTTTCTTCAAAATGTTACATTACAATACTCAACTATGTCATGTGTTTCTCCCACCGTTGAACACTACATGTCCAACCTAATATGCTTTCTCTTTTCATGAACTCTACTTCCAGTTTATCAACCTCCTAGATGCTTGTGGCTTCATTTCATCCGTTGTTCTTGATGGTGGTGGACCCGTTCAAAGCAAATTAACGTAGGATACCGTTTCATCCTTCATCTGATCCTTCAATGGACGACGATGCGGTGATAATCTTTTCATCCTCTCGCGAAACGACAAAAACCTAGAAGATTGGCATACCACCTTGACCTCCTTTTCGATGTCGATCGACTTGTCTTCATTCAAATCAAAAGCATGGTTTGCCTCACCATTCATGCCCCTTGTGACATCCTTCTCTAGCACATCCGCTCATCTCCTATCATTTTTTGTATATCGTTTATGCTTCTCTTATACCCTCCACCTCCATGCTTGTGTGGACTGCAAAAATGGAGTCAGCTCGTAGTCATCACTATATCGATTTGTAACACCTATGTCATGTTCCAGCGATGGATTAAAGGGAACATGGGGATTCCCTAGATTTTTAATCTCCTTCTCCCATCCTAGGCCAGCAAACATGTCTCTCTCCTCTCCCATTGTATGCATGCGTCTCTACATTCATATTGAGTTTGCGTCCTCATATATATTCAGCTCAAGATAATTTCTTCGACCACTAACAATAATTGTTATAGTCCAAGCCTTAGAGTTGACTCACACATAGGACAAAGACAAAAGTGATGAAATAAAAACGGAGCAAGTTGGTCGCCCTCTGTTTTTTTATTGACTCATTCTTCAATTATACCAATCTTTTTCATTTTCATTTATTATTTCTTGAGATCATCCTCGGTTTTAATCATATATTTTTCTATTATATCATAATGTTTCTAACATTTTAGTATTTTCCAGTTTCCAAATTTAAATAAACCATTTCAAATTCAAATTCCTTTTTATTTATTTCTGGACCTATCCATTCTACGGAAATAGGTTTTTTTACTATTTAAAGAAAAATCAAGAATATTTGAAGAATATTTGATTTTTTCCCAACACATCTAAATTTAGTGTGAGTAATTTTCTATTTTTACTTCGTATCCATTCTCCGCTCTCCACATCTCCGCTCACCGCTCACACAAAAGTGTCGTCCCCTCTCAAGATTCACTCCGCAACCTCAAAACAATCAAATCTATAGGCACTTCATTTGCATGGTGAGCTCATAACCTATTGGAGTCAATAGGAGATAGGTTTCAATTGGTATGTCCATGAACATTCAAAGTAACGGTTACAAATTAACTATTTTTAGGATTATAATTGATATTAAGACCATGTCCATTTTGTACTTGTTGTCAAGGCCAAGATTGATTTGTATTTATTGAGATCAATAGGAGATAAAATTGTACAAGTATGAACACCTCTACAAAGGCATATAAACATTGCTTGGAGTGAAATAATCTAATGCTCTCATTGTTCTTTTTTTTTCATTGGTTCACACAAACAATATGGGATAATTCTTATCCCTCTTTGGACTAGCATGGTAGCTTTATTCTAACTTTCTATTTTCTCATGCCTTTTTTATTATATTTTTATTGATTACGAGCAATTTAATGCTCTACCCTCTATAGTATTGACCCGATTTACGATTTTTTGTTGTTTTAAGGTTCCAACACTCTTGTACTGCATGATTTCCTCCACACATTTTTGTTATGAATCCCTTTGGGGCCGGACATCCATTAGCAAGGTGCCTTTGACCCTTACAATTGTGACACCATACATTATGTTGTTTTTCTTTGGGTTGGGGTTTTTTACTTTTATTGTTGGTCATTTTAACCGATAGTCATAATGATTTTTTAATCAAGTTCTACATGGCATTATCATGTATAGCAATTATAGGGTGTTGTTGTGTAGTTCAACTATGGTAGGTCGAGTATACAAAGGTGCATTAGAATTTTGCAATATTGATGCATCTACAATATAATGTTAATTTCTATCAATAATGGAAAAAATACCAAAATGTGATGGAATGGGATTAGCTTAGCTTAGTCTTGATGGGTGCAAGCAAAGTTTGAGTACCTTATTTTGATGTCATACTGCAATTTCTACAACCTTTTAATAATTTATAATAAATCCTATGCTCAATGGTATTTACATCATATAAAGTATGAATCATGTATATGATACAATATTAATGAAAATAGGTTCAAAGAAAAAATATTGTTTTAATGGATACGGTGTTCGGTTTGGATACATACATGATGGATAAGGGTTTTGGGTATACATAGGGTTCATCCACCTACAACATGCTCGAACCATATAATTATTGGAAGAAACTCCAAATTCCCCAAAATGAAACCTCCAATTTGCTTTCACCTTGATGGTGTTTGAGCCTTTTTTTTTTAAAGTTTTCTACCTTGCCTTTACATTTTTTAGCTATGTTATTGCATATAGTTCCTTGCTTTGTAGTTGTTGTTCATGAAGACCTACAAAACCTAACATCAAAAGGTCCCAACTTGAATGAATGGATGCATTATTTTGAGCATATTGTGAGCCCTTCACAATAATTCACTTCATTTTCATTTCAATTTGAGGGATTCTCTAATTACATGATAGAAATAGCACCCTCAATATAATTTGGGTGGTCATAAAACCCTAAAGGCTATACTTGCATTGAACCTAATTTCTTGACAATGGATGATAGTGATTCGCAAGTTGTGGCAATCTTTGATTATTATGTGTCATGGTATTATTATGCTATGGTATTATTATTGTTGAATGGGTATTTTCATTGCATAGAACTTGGTTGCAAGGACTTTACTGGAGTTGAAATTTAGAATATTTATGGCTATTGTAGTTTTTTGTTTGATGAAGTCAGTTGCTTACTATCTCAATCCAATTTGTTTGTAAGTTATTATGGCTTTCTATTTGACTAAAATTCATAGACAATTATGAATCTAGAATTGTGCAATGGTAATGATCTATTTTGGATCTTAGTTTCCATGTCAAAAGATTTCATATTGAGTGATTGTGGTTTGAGCATATTTGGTTGAGACTATACATTATAGTGTTTTTTTTTTTATAGAAACACAAGTTGCAGCATTGATTGGAAGGGTTTTTGAATTAGAATCTCTTAGGTTTATCATTCTCTACATAGAGTTGTGAAATAGTTGCATGATGATGAAATGCCACTACTTGCGTTTCAAGCGTTTGGAATTGTAATACAAGGAAAAACATTTCAATGGATGCAAATGACTCTACCTTAAACCATTATTGAATGTTCATCAACAACAAAATTGAATGGATGACAATTGAATGGATGACATGTAAGTGCATATGTTCACAATTGTACATGTGTAAAGTTTTGTTTGTCTAATGCATATTTTTTTCATAATTTCTATTTGCTAGGATTTTTTGGGGAGTGTATTTAATCAAATATAGATACATTAAGGACACTAAGGGTGATCATGGATGTATGTATTTGTCTAGGGAAGTATCTAAAGGAAACAAATATACCATGTACAAATCCATAGTATAGACATGTCTATCCTTTGTGTTTGCTCCCAATCTTTCCACTCAATTCAACTAGGCATTCAACTTTTCTAGTTTGCCATGAATTGTCATATAAATTTATTTATTTTTTGACACAATAAACAAGTCCATTGCAAATCAAAAGTACAACCAAATGATAATTTTTTTGACATAAGCCTTGCATCAATCATTTAGTCAAATGGATTTATAATAGTCTCACAAGGTTATAAGGTTAACTGGATTTTGATCATGCCTTTGGTGCCTCACTTCAAGAGATTAGATGCACAATATTTCCTTTCTATGTGCAAAAGGATCATGAACCAATCATTCAACTTTTGGTCCTCTAGAACACTCATAAACTCAAATTTACAAATTAAATTTACCACGAGTATATGTTTATACATGACACAAAGATAATTAAATAATAGGTAGAAGTATAAACCATCCTAACATCTTCATTTATACAAGTTTTTAATTGGGGGCAATTTATAAACGTTAAGTAAGATGGCATCAATAATTGATTGCTAGTAGTGGGGTTGGGAGTTGTGGCAATCAAACTCGAAACCTTTTCAAATTAAGGTAACATGTGAATGGCAACCAACAAAGAATAAAATAAAATAAAATATTTTTTTTTGGTAATTTTAATATTTTTCAATTTCGAATCATGCAAATTAATTAGGCTATAATTGTGCTCCACCATGGATGTGAAAATAGATGTGATGCGGTTTTTGGCCATCAGGTCTTGTTACATCTTGGTGTGAAACCCAGAGGACGTTAATGTGGAAATAATTTTATTTATCACATTTTATTTTTACAACGTCACCACAACACTAGATTACTACTACTACCACACCTAAATCCTAGACCCTAAACCCTAATATGTCACATTACCATCTGAGGGATAAATATAACCTTGGGGTTGTGGGCTCTCTTACCACATGCTTTGAATATAAAAAGTCATGCATTGCCTTTGTGATGTGTTCAACTTTGTCGGATAACCTTGGAGGTCGTTGGCATAATGTTGTGTTTGCCAGTTGTAAGCATGAGGATTCTTGTATTATAAGGGTAGTACACCATGGATCCTATTGTGTTTATCAATTGGACGCATTATTCATTGCATGCCAAATTGCTTGTACAATTGTGATGGAGGGGTTTTCAAAAGATCATTTAAAAATGCCACATTGACTCGTTTTTCATTGTGTTGAGGGAGAATGTGATTCTTCCACCACTCTCTAAGAGTGGGAATAATAATACAAGAACTTAGGATATCTTCCATATCCGCCAAATTTCTCGACGTGGCCGTTATTCCCACTGGGTCTTTAAATTGTTTTTTTAGTTGCAATTGAATGATTTCCCATTTGCTCCTCGTGCACCTCACCGTCATTACGCAAAGATGATTTGGAGATCATTTCCATTGTTTGTGTTATTCTCCACGTTATTATTTTTTAAGATCTTTTGATTTTGCAAACACATCAATAAATAGGCTTTAGTTCCCTTACAATAACCCAAAAACAATTTAACGCCTTTTGCATTGAGCTTACCCCTGTTTCCATCCAACACCATTGCGTAGACATCCAAACATATGCATGTGTGTAATGCAAGGTTTTTTCCCACTCCATGCTCATTTGGGTGTAATGGAATTCAACGCCCTTGATGGACATCTTTCATTTGTAAACATCATTGGCCATTGTTTCTATCCAAAACAATTTGGGAAGGTTTTGAGCATGAAACATGTTTTTTGCTATCTCCATGATGGTACGATTTGCACACTCCACCATTCCATTTTGTTGAGGCCAATATAGGGTGGATGATAGTTTTTTAATGTCATGGAAATAAAACTTCCCGATGTTGTTCGACCAAAATGCCTTGATTTTGTGCTCCGATTGCGTGTCTATAAGCGCCTTGAAGTATTTGAACTTCTCAAAATACTTTATTTTAGGCTTAAATGCATACAACCACACCTTCCTCGAGAAATTTTCAATGAAGGTCACAAAATACCTACAACCTGTAAATGTGGTCATGATGGGGCCATACACATCAAAATGCACAATCTCCAAAGGCTTGGTTATTTGCTCCCCCTCTTGTTCAGAAACGCACTTTATTATTTGCTTTCAATGCACACTTTGCAAAACAAAGAGGTTGTGCGGCAAGAAAGTTTACCAAGGTTCATATCACTCATTATCTTTTGGAGCTTACGAACACCTTTCACGTTTAAATGGACAAAGCAACAGTATCAAAGCTCAAGCATATCATCATCCATTGGAGATTGCATCAATTTGATTGTATTTGGTCTGTGCACCTTTGTAAAATTTATTTCGTACAAGTTGTCTTTGCATGACGTCATTGCAATGACTTTTCCATCGCAAACTCTACACAATATTTATTTAAGGTGAATTGCACTTTCAATTATTTGGACAGATCTTCGTTCACCAATAGCAAATTAATTTGCAACTTGGGCACAAGGAACGTATCTATGATACAAATTTGGTTGATTTTACCTTTCATAATTGCTTCCACGATGATGGATCCCATTTTGGTTGCTTTGACAATATTACTATCATCCAAATGCACATTAGATGTAGCAATTACCTCATACATGTCGAATGTGGCCTTATACAAAGTCATGCGTTTGTTGGCTCCAGAGCCCATGATCCATTTGCAAAGTTATGACAATGTTTTCGTTTCTTACATATATTTTCAAACAAACGAGTTAATTCACAAGGATCTTGATCTTGTTGATGTGGTCCAATTGATCATCACCCTCTTGCATCTTGTATGTGAAGAATTTGCGGCAAACAAAGAGGATGTTGGAAAAATTCTTTACCTTGTGAATATTACAAAGGGTTGTCCATGCCTTTGCGGGTTTTTTGCAAATTGGTTGTCCACCAAGTTGAGGTCGATGATGAACATGACTTTCTTGATGCACCTTTAATATTCTTTCTTGACCTTGAGATTAATATTGGGAAGTGGAATTTCTTTGGATTTGTTTATAACGTCCCAAAAATTTATGAATGTTAGCAACGTATTCATTTGAACGTGAAAAAGTTGTCGTTCCCTCCATTGAACTTGTCAAAGATTCTAGCGGCCTTAGTATCAGATGATGCCATCATACGTTTTGAATTTACTTTTGAGAACCTCAAACAAACATTTCTTGGCCTACGATCACTCTAATCCAAATCAAAAAATAACCTAAACCCATTCAAAACATGCATTTGCACCTCAATGTAGTAGAAACATTTCCATATGCTATCAAATAGGCCTCTTAGTTTTTAAAACGTGCCTTTCATCTCAAACTACTCAAATCATTCAAATCACTCAGACAATATCTCTTTCACCTCAAATCTATCAAGTTAGATCTTCTATACCTCAAGAGAGGTCTTAAGACACTCAAATCACTCAAACAAATTATCTTTCACCTCAAATGTGCCTCGATACACTCTCAAATACCTCAAGTTAGATCTTCTACATCTCAATAAATGTCTTAAGACACTTAAATCATTGAAATAAGGTTTTTTGCACCTCAAATGTGCATAACACTCTCAAATACCTCAAGTCAAATCTTCTACACTTCAAGACATTCAACAATATTTCTTGCAACTCAAAACACCTTGAATGGTTTCAAACAAACTCCAAAATAGTCAAAGTTTATAAATAAACCTTAAACCACCTAAAACATTCAAATCATATGTTTTTGAAATTTAAACACCTCCAAAGTTTTCAAATAAACTTCTTAACACTCAAATCACTCAAGTCATCCAAGTCACATGCTTTTGCATAAAACATACATTCAAGCAAAAAAAATACTAAGGATCACTTCCAACAACCAAATGCGCCTTTGGACACCTTCAATGCTTTGGAGCTCCAAAATGCCAACCCTTGAATATCCACTCCGCAACCTTAAAGCAATCAAATCCCTAGGCATATCACTTGCATGGTGGGCCCATAACCATTTGGAAGTTAATAAAACTATACATGAGATTGCACAAGTTTATACACATATACAAAGGCATATGAATAATGCTTGGAGTTAGATGATTTCATGCTCTCCTTGCATTGTATTATTTTATTTTATTTTATTTTATACAAAAATAAAATAAAATAACTAATACAAAAATCTGGGTTAACTTTTATCCCTCTTCAAACTAACATTGTGGCTTTATTCCAATCTTATTTTTTCTCATGTCTTTTTCATTAGATTTTTATTGACTACGAGCAATCTAATGCTCTATTTTCTACATGAACCTCCTTGGTCCCCCTAATATATACCCCCAAACCTCTTGGCACCGGATAAAAAAATCTCATGGCTCACTTCCTTTCATAACCTATCATTTTATTTGAAGATTTGATCGGCATTCGTGATCGGAACGAACATACTCATCAAATGTGTTCATTCCACATATCTTTGAATAATGCTATACATCCACACACCTCTCAACTAGCCATCCGAGATTAACAATAACATTAAAATCCCATGCCATCTCCAAATAAATGGGTTGTGGTCTACCTCTTGGCACATTTGGTTTTCTTCTTCAGAGTGTATCTCCTGGTGTCGAACCCGGAGTCCATATTGAAGGCCCCTTTGAATCCAATTTCCCCACCACATAGAGGTTCTCGGTGGCGTGTTCATTTCATCTGCCATCGTTTCAAAACCAAACATTTTTTTGAGTCTAAATAATATAATCTAGAACGGTAGTGTTTCCAAAATAAACGTTAACATCCAATGAGTTTGTTCAACATGAAGCGTATAGTTATGTTGTCTACACAATATTCTATTATGTAAAACATTTGAAAAATAAGTGTTTATGTCTTGCAAACTTTGGTAATGTTTCAAAATTCTATCCCATATTTTTAATAAATAAAAACAACCGCAATGGATCATGGCGTCACTTGTAGAACGGAGAAAATATGTACATATGACATACGTAAGTCAATGTAATGCATTTTTAATCCAATTTCCAAACATATATCTACAATGTCAGGCCTCCAACTCACCTCAATCTCCAAGTGGCAATGGTTGTATAACAACCAAGGACCCGCCAATGCAAGTGTGGAGTGAGGGTGGAATGGAATTGCGTCCATATATACCCACAAGGAGGACATCGATCGAGTGTGATATCTCCCCACCTAATTCATGGACGGTGTCCATAGGGGACAAACAGTCGATTGTGTTGGTGCAGTTGATTTGTGAACAGTCAATTGTTTTTCAACGGTTGACTTTTAAACTAGACTTAGCAGACAACTACTAATGAACAATCATCTAGTTTAGAAGCCAATTGTTGGTGAGTAATCAACAATTTAACCCAAGGTAAATTATTTTTGCATCCCCCTCATGCCCGGGGGGTGCACTCCATTGTCAAGTTGAACACCACGTGCGAACAAAAAAAATCTATTTTTTCTAAGTTGCACCAACAAAATGGGTCAAACTTTTACCAAAAAAAATTTATGAGTACATATACATGGTATCTATTACATAGTAAAAATTGATAACCAAAATTGATAATTTTTTTTCTTCTAGAAAACATACCGTTTCTAACTAGAATGACACAGAATTGAACTAAAAAAATTACTAGAAAAAATGGAGATGACTAAAAATTTCAAAAAAATACACAAAAGATATCATCAATGGATATGTATATATAGAAGAAAAAAAATTAAAAATTATCTATGGCATATAATATAGGGGTAGCAAACTTTGTTCGCACGTGGTTTTCAACTTGACAATGGAGTGACCTCCCCGTGCCCTCATGACATGACGTTTTTAGGTCCACCGTCACGTCACTATCACAAGATGTGACACTACATGAAATCCCAAGACTGACCACAAATGTGATTTTCTCTCCCCTTCCCCACATTTTTGAATTAAAGACACAAAGACTCAAAAACTCATGATAATGCAATTTTTTTTTAAATGTACACCAACAACTTGTAGTTTATGGTGAGAGAACTGTTGTTGATGGTGATGAACCCCAAACAAAGAGTAAAATACAAGGTGCGCTAACATACATCCAAAGACCCAATGATAGACTTTGAGCTCAAATGTATAGTAAATCAACATCAATATGTCTCATTAAAAGCATGGAAAACCCCGATTCTCAATTTCAAATAAACGCATCCCATGCATACATGCAATTCACTTCATAAAACAACAATTCTTTCAATTGTCATCCATTCATTTATGATGTTTATACCAACAATAAGCTTCAACATTGCAAGTTGAAGCAAATGAAAAACCACAATGTGCTTCATAATGACAACTAAATTCATTCATAATCAGTAGAGGTGCACAAACATGGGAACCTCATTTTACATTGGAGGGACCCAATCACTACATACAATCCTTCTACCAACCACCCTTGAAACAAATCTTATAAGTAAATGTAAACCCCATTATTTGAGAAGACCTCACCTAACCCTTTTGTAAAAGTGCTCTAATTCATCATTCTCTAAAGATCTCACCTAATTTTCAACTGTTTTCCTTTTTGACAAGCCCTAACCCACAACCGGTTCATTGCATTCATGTTAAATCTTGCTTCCACCTCTAACTGACCTCCAAATAGACATCGTATCACAAATGCATAGTGTTAGCAGTGTCAAGTACACAAATCCAAATTCACAACATGTAGGTAACTGGCATGGTATTCTAATAATACTTCTATTTCAAATAGACAAACTGACATAGAGAGGTGGAATTTTTTACACCAAATTTGCAAAACTTACCATGATGCAAGGAACAGGAGGAGGAACTCTCAAAAATTTCAAAGTGTACTCTGCAACCATATCAAGGGTAGCCATCTCGGGGCACTCTGCAACAGGGGTAACCATGCTTGGCTTCAGCAAAATCTCAAACACAACATTGTTCTTTGCCAGGTAGTAGAGCACCTTCGATGACACCTTCTCAGCAACCTCCAATGTCTTCTCAATCCCATGGCTGCCGTCCAAAAGAATCTCAGGCTCCACAATTAGCACCAAACCATTGTCCTCCACACACAAGAATGCACGTGAGTCCTCGTCTCATTAATAGAGTTATGCATCAACATAGCTCGACTGTGATCAGAAGACCATTTCTTTCCCTCCCAATCTCTAATAAATTGTTCTCAATATAACCAGTCATGCCAATGGACATGCAATTGACATTAATACAGTTATTATTGGACAATTTATGACTCTGATACCTTAACCCAACTACTGTCACTAAGCCAGCAAAGTAGAGAGCTTCATCACCAAAATGAAAGGTAAAATTGTACCTGGAAAATTGCGGCATACCGAGCAAGACCCCATGCAACTTCTGTCACGGTCAAATCAGAAGGTCCATTGGGAACTTCCACCACAATCCTCCTGCACACTAATCCCAATGTTAGTTCATCAGGGTTCACCCATATTGCGAAATAGCCACCAGGTGGCAAGAAATAGCGGTGATACTTTCAGCAATTCTTTTATCCCCATGATATTTCAAAAAGGAGATGACAATTTGGCAAACAAGGTGGTCTCTTGAAAGCCTACCTCCGCCATCATTGTTTGAGAGGCAATCCTTTATGTGGGCGAAAAGCATGATATGATTAATTCGCATGCAATGGCAAAAGACCGGTTGAATTTGCTCGCCATTTGGCAAGTCGCGTTCCATGTTTATAGTAGCTAGCCAATCCGTCCAAACCCAGCACCATGACCGGTTGTTGGATTGTGGAAGAGGCACAAGGCCCTGCACCATCACCAACGTCCACAATCACAGTTGGGGTCTGTCATCCATGGGGAGTAGCAAAATATAAAATGGAATGTTACAACTAATCCAATGGGCCTGCTATGAAAATGGTGACATTGAGGACCTATAAATGGGGATGGAATAAGAAGACAAAGCCCAATCTGATCAATCTGATGGACATGAGCAAAGAGATTTCAATGTAAGGAATACAATTTTCTTTGAAAACTTGGTTGACACACAGACAATACCTCCATCCCCAGTTTGAGCTCTTTGGTAAAAATACATCCCTAAGACAAATCCCTTGCCCTAAAGCAAGAGAATTCCTCCTAAAAGACATCATCAAATGATATTGCATCGTAGGAAACAACATTTTGCAGATTTTACTAAAAAGTAATCTTAGACAGTCTAGGATAGTAGTTCCCCTAAGGATTTAGAATTTTAGGACATAATTACTATTACAAGCTTTGAAATCCAGTGTAGACCTTTCTCCATTACCAATGTTCACTGTATGTAGCCATTGGAGATCACAAACAGTAAAGAATACATCAATTATGTAAAGAAAACACATCACTCACCTCACAACCTCAAGGACTACAGAAGTGAAAAATGTAAGTTTAAGCACGTGTAGCGTTGGGAGAAGCTCAACGGTCCTTATGAATGTAGATGTTGCCGCAGCAATTTGTTTTTGGGACAACACTACAGCCCTGCTCAGCCCCAAGCCTTCAACAAACCACCCAAGAGCAAAAGCTCAAGCTGTGGACATAGTATAGCATGTTGTCAACAAGAAGATTGTTTCAACATGCTGTGAGGAGAAATTCATACAAAGTACCACTTCATCAGGCCCATTATAAGTAATAAGTAACTTACTGCTATGTGGAATCGGGGATTATAAGTGTGGAACCTGGGAGCTCGACCTAGCAGGTTGCTCACTTGTTGATGAAGATGTGGGAACATTACTAACAGATTTACAAAGTCTGCATCGTCTCATACTCGACAGATTCCAAAAATTGTATCCTTCATTCTTTCAAGATGTCATTTCAGTTTTTCCTTCCCTCAAGCTTTATGATACTTGTTGCCCACGGGAACCCACCATGCTTTTGGTAGAAGAACAATGTTGTCCTTCTCAGTTTCTCAAAAGTGTTGTTGAGTACCACAAATGCAGACCATGAATTACTAGAGTTTGTGACTCTTCTGAATTTTGAGTGTTTATGTATTAAGGCTACTGCTGTTAATACACATGAATGTACCACATAACTTGCGTAATCTTCTCTTTCTATGTAGGACTAAATGAGTGATTATTTGTTTCATGTTTGATCTCATGGTATTGAGGTCTAATCGGAGCATGGATTGTATAGGACATATGCAGTTGCAGATACGCTTGTGGCATCTATAAGGACAGGACCTTGCAATATAAAGTCTACAAAGGTGCTTTGGACTGGGACCTGTTTCAGCTGGATACTCGTTGATGGTTGCTGAGGTTTGAGGGGTCTAGATTGCATTGCATGTTGTTCAGTCATTTGGATAAACTAGGTGTTCCTCGAATGTCCCTACCCAAAATATTGATTAGGAAAAGGAAAGTGAGAAGTTTCTAAAAGTGGCAGTGTAGAGCTTGCAAAGTGTGTGAAGAACATCAATACTGGAGTTGGGTTACGAATACTTGCCCTCAACAATTGTGTTGGCCTTGGTGCACCTGAATTAGCCTCTGTGCTAAGTCTAAGAGCTTCAGTTTAATAATAGAGAATCAACAGTGAGGTAGCCCGAAGTGGTGGTCTTAGAAAATGTTGTCCCTGAGAAGTTGTTATTGTGGGATATTGTATATTCCATAGAATCCTCTAAAACGATTAGTGGTTTTCTTGAAGTCTTGAACTTCAACCGGTTCATTTGAAATAAGTAGTTGGTTCTCCCTGTTCATTGAGTCAGAGGAGTCACGAATGCAGAGTCACAATTGGCATCACTTGACATGCCTAAGCTAGCAGAGTAAAGCCTTCAGTGCTGGGGGCTGCCATTGTTGGACAATGGTGTATGCAAAGAACACTCATGTTCATCGTGCTCAAATGGGCTTCATCGTGTAGGCAATTCAAGCTTTTGCAGCTGGAAAGCCGCCATGTCCCCATGGTTGGGGGCAGCCTCCGTGTCAAATTCGATAGCACATAAATCCTTGTAGGCCAACCACAAGAAGGGATCTAAACCAAGCGCTTGTATGTAATGGCCAATTGTAGTTTCCCTTCTGTCCGATCTCCTGCAAATGACAACCAGAAGGTAGTAGCTTTCGATATATTTCCATAATCTAATATGTACAATCTCTCGCACAGAAGCTTTGCATTTCTATACAAGTAGCCCCCCAGGGAAGCTCGTACACACTCATACAGGTAGTTCTCCACCCTTCCCTTAACCCTAAATGTGACAACATACATAACCCATCAGGTCATCATCTTTCCCCCACACCAGCAACATATTCTAGTCTTCACCATAATTATACACTAGTTTTATGATCAAATACTTCCACAATATAGCAAAAGTGACACCTTGTAGAGGAACCTCCCATTTGGATAGAATTTCATAAATCTGTATCAACAAATTTGCTCGGAACCAAAAACATCACCAAAATATCATAAAATCTTGTGTGCGTTCCACTTTAAAATAACATCCTTACCTAGGCAGATTCCACTCAATACACAAAGCTCCAAGACCTTGTGGAACCATAAGCATTCCAAGTGATACCTAGTGCAACATCCATACTTCATTTCAACATACAATTACATAGATTACCAAGTTGAGGCCGATGATGGACATGGTCTTTTTGACGCGTCTTTGGTATTCCTTCAACACTTCGAGATCCGCATTGGAAGGTGAAGCTTCCTCGGATTCATCCACAATGTCCCAAAGATCCATGGATACCAACAACATTTTGATTTTGAACTTCCAAAGGTTGAAGTTCCCTTCATTGAACTTGTCAATGACTCTAGTGGCCTCGCTCTCAAATGATGCCATCATACGCTTGGATATGCTCTCACAACACTTTAATTTTTTTAATTTTTTAATTTTTTCCTACAATCAACCCAACTCAAACTAAAGTTTATTTCTTACACCTCGGGGGGCGGGGGGGGGGGGGGGCACTAGCGAAAAACCTAAAAACTACGTGCGATAAAATATAGGGTCTAATATATTCATTGGGGGTAAAATTTGTAAAATAATTAGATGTAATATATGATGTTTTAGGATTGTGAAACATGATTATATGTAATTAACATTTGAAAAAACATGATTAAATTACCTAAGTGGTATATGTAAAATAACATAGGTGAATTCTAAAATAGTGAAATTGGATGAAAAATAGTATAGGTTTTGTCTAAAAGAGAAAAGATGGATGAAAAAAGACAATAGGGTTTAAACAGGCACTAGGCTTTAGACATTGGTTTCACACAATAGGATTTAGGCCCTAGGGATCTAGCACTAGGGTTCGGAATGCAGACACAAGTTGAATGCATTTGGTTTATGCAAGATTGGTTTAGAGTGGGGTTTGCTGGTTTGAGACACCAGATGCACGCTTGGGGTTTGTGAAGAAAATTTTGCATACTACCGTTGATCTTGTGTTACACTGTGTTTAGGGTCGCGCTGCCATGTTGGGGTTTGTGAATGAAAGCTTGCATATTGCCGGGTCGCATGTGTTACACTATGTTTAGAATCATGCAGCCATGTTGGGGTTTGTGAGGACAAGCTTGCATACTGCGGGCCATTTGTGTTTACACGATGTTTAGATGCACGCAACCCAATTGGGGTTTATGAAGAAAACTTGCATACTATGGGCCACTTGTGTTACACTATATTTAGATGCACGCAACCCAATTGGGGTTTGTGAAGAAAACTTGCATATCGCGTTTGTGAGGGATAGTTTTCATATAGTGGTTGAGCTTGTGTTATAACTGCGTTTAGATGCATGCAATGGAATTGGGGTTTGTGAAGAAAGTTTGCATACTGCGTTTGTAAAAGACAGCTTGTATATTGCACCTAAGGGTTGTGTTATAATGCGTTTAGATGCATGGAGCGGGTTTGGGTTTTGTGAAGAAAACTTAAATACTACGCTTTTAGGGAAAGCTTGCATATTGCGGTTGAGCTTGTGTTATACAGTGGTTTAAATGCACGTAGCAGTGTTGGGATTTTCGATAAAAGTTTGTGTTTTCAAGCGCTCGAGTTTGTGGGTTTAGGCTTGTGTGTCAGATTGGCTTCAAGTCACAGCGCCTTATGCAATACTGACATTTTTGTAAGTCAATTACCTTGCAATCATTGTGTGATTTTTGTGTGATTGATGTGGTTGATTTTTGTGTAGCCAAGTCCACGCTTCAAGGTGTGTGTCGTTGTGGATTTGGAGTTATCAAGGCATTGTTCACTTCTGTGTGTTTTTCCTGCATTTCTTTGTGTTGGTGTTGATTTTGTCACGTGAGGTGACATCGGGGGCTAAGTTACGTCAATTTAGGAGTAAATGGACTCCATTAGGAGTCCATGTGTGTTGGGATGAGTAACGGACTCCATTGGGAGTCCTAGTTAGTTGTTCATCCACTCCATGGATGAACTCCACATAGGATTGGGGTTGTATGGAGAGGAAGGCCTTTTGACTTGCCATTGTTGTCAAGTCAAGTCTTGTGAGTGTGTTTTGAGAGAGAGAGAGAGCTTGTTGTTGCTTTCTCATGGCTATGGTGTAGTAGATTATGAGTAAAGCCTTTGCATTCTTTCTCCACCACTTGCACTCTTGGATTCTCCCTTCGTGGAGTGAGAGATAGCTTGACTCTTGTGTGTGAATTTCAGAGTTTCTTAAGCTTGGAGAGAGAAACCCTCATACTTGACAACAATGGCTCTAATTTTTCATTTTTGGTTGTATTTCTGAGCTAGAATGGCCCAGTAATGAGAGTAAATGAGTAATACAAGTGTTTGAAAGCTTAGTTCGTCATTTCTTGCAACCCTCAAGAAAATTTTGAGAGAAATCTTCCCATTTTTCTTTTGTTGTCTCTTGTATTTTCTTCAATTGTTGATGGTTGAATCTTGAGATTCCATTTAGTTTCAAGATTCTCAAGTCACATTTTCTTGCTTGCAAATTGTGAAGCAAAGTTTAATTTAAATACAAACATAAACCACAATCAAAATCCGATTTAGTTTTAATTTTGGTTGAGCTCCGGATGGATCCGGAGCTCACCAGACCCTCTTGGAGCTCCTGGAGCTCCTAGAGCTCCAATTCTGAATCCCGGGGGCGGCAGATCCCGGGCCGGGGGCGGGCGGGCGTCGGCCGGGCCCCACGGGCGGGCGGGCGCCAGCCAGGCCCTGGCAGGCAGGTAAGGTAAGCCCTTACCTTTTTTAAAATTTTTTTAAATTAAATTTTTGTTTGTGTTTGTGTTTTTGTTTTTGTTTTGTTTAATTAAAACATTTTTTTTTTTTCCACATTTTTACTTTCACCTTTCAAACTTGGCATCCAATTCTCACAAACTTTGAGGTTCAAATTTGGGGGCATACTAGCTCCGATTGGAGTGGAATTTGAGCCTATCTTGTGTGAAATTTGCCAAGGAATCCAATGGTGTAATTGGATTGTTGATTGGAATTCAAAATCATTGCTGAAATTATTAATTTCAACGCTGATTTTTGTTTTTGGGAGCAAATTAACTCCGATTGGAGTGAAATTTAAGCCTAATTTGTGTGAAATCTTCCTAGGAGTCCATTGGTGCACTTAGTTTGTTGATTGGAGTCCATAATCACCTTGGAAATGAGTCTTTTCAACGCTGATTTTTCATTTTAATTACCAATCTCAAACCTTTGCACAATTTTGGAATTCTGGGGGCATAAACACTTGGCATTTGGCAAGGGATTGCCATTTAGATAGCCCGCAACATGTGCATGTTGCCATTACCTTGTAGATAGTTGCAGGTACTCAAGTGATTATTTTATGGTGCAAACTAGGAGCCGATATTATCGATCTCCATCACCAGATTACTTGGAGGACGTGCATACCACAAATCTTGAGCCAGAGGTAGATACCAACGAGGCTTTTGAGCCTATTTCGGCGTTGGACACTACTAGTAGGCTTCGGATTTGGAGTGTCGGCACGTTCGACGAAATGGAGGACGATCGCCACAATTCAGTGCGTGATCGGTTTTCAGGTCGAGCTGGGGGCATTTCCTTGCCCGATTGGAAACTCCGGTTTCGTACCTGGATTAAGGAGAAACGCCAAAGGTCTTCCAATTTCAATGATTGGTATGCCTTTGAACTTCTGCCTCAACATTTGGAGTATGAGGCACTCCAAACTTATGAACGTTGGACAGAGGGTCATCAGCGACAACTTCGGGAGGTGGAGCAGTATTGGGAGGCTCGGGTTGAGCTCATTTCAGCCCTTAAGGATGGGGCGGTTGCTACCTTAGCTCCACCCACCTTAAAGGAGGAGGAATCGCCGGCGGAGTCTAAGGACACGGAACTGGCACTTGGGCCAATGGTGGCTAGCAGTAGCACGGCAACCCTTTCACGGGTGGCACGTGCTACACAGGCAGCATTGACGGCTGTTGGTCCACCACCTCCGTTTAATCCCCTTACTGAATTTGTCGCACATTTGGAAGTGGAGTATGGTGGGTTTCGGTGAGACCAGATGCAGCGCATCCAGGATTTCCGCCGAGAGAAGGATGATACTCCACGGACCATGTATACGCGACTCGCACGATTTGCTGTAGAGTCGGGAGGTGTTTTTGCTGAGAGTCAGCTTGTTGAAATCTTTTTGTCTAAGATTGACAAGCGGCTACTTGAGTTGGCATCACCTCGGATTATCCTCGACTACGAGGGCCGAGCTACGCTTGCACAAGCGTTTGCCGTGGTTGAGAGATGTGATCGGGCTCTTTGCCAACATGATGCCACGGATATAGTATCTTGGATGACAGAGAGTCCGAAACCAAGAAGAATTGTCACAGCTACTAGTAGTTTAGCTGAGACTCAACCCGTCAAGGAGCAAAAGATTTTGCATTGTTGGGGTTGTGGAGAAGCTGGTCATTCGAAGAATGATCCCAATTATCCTAAGAAGAAGAAAACTCAGCCTTTGGGAAAATTAAAACAAAAGATGGAACCAGTAAAGGCAGGGGACAATTCTAAGAAGAGACAATTGAAATGTAACCATTGTGGTGGCACTAATCACGATGTGGATCATTGTTTCCAACTTCATCCTGAGATGCGGCCTGCCAGTTATGTCACTGGAAAGTCTCCAAGGGAGCAGAGTCTTGAGGCTAAGGTGGCAGAGCTTGAGCAAAAGCTCAAATCTTCTGCATCTTTTGCTCAAATTTCTGAGCCGCATGTGGGTGGTGGCACCTTGGGTTCAAACATGTATATGTTTGGAACAGCTGGAGAGGTGGTGGCGGCGGCTTCTACTCGCTCACAAACATTGGTAGATGCGGTGGCTTCCACGAGTGGTGGTAGCAACGAGGTGCTACATCCTCGCCATGCCGGACCAGCTGATCAAATTGGTCAAGCACGTTTACCTCTTTCATTTGGATTGGTAGATACCACTGTTGTTGGGGCTAAAAACCCTGCACCTTTGAGAGATGGGGATTCCATCTCGAAGGATGTTACGCAGGCATTGGCATATAAAATTCTCCATATGCCAATTTTCTCGGGTTCGGAGTTTATGGCTTCGGATTTCAAGCCTGCTGTAGTTTTTCATTTAGCTGGGAGAATGTTAGAAGGTAAGGCGGATTTGCCATCCCTTCAAGTATCCCAAGTTGTGGTTGACGTACCTGTGGCTGAGGAGGTGGAGGACTTAGCCAATTTGCGAGCGAGTCTTGCGGATGCGGCGATCATTGCTTTTGGTAAGCAAACTGATATTCCTCCAGCATCAATTTCAGCAGTGGATACGTCATTTTCGAATTATGCGTCGGGAGCGGCATATCTTGCAGACATTTCTGCAAGGCCTACTCGCGAACGGCATAATTTGCAACCTGGAGTTGTACGGCTGATGAACGACAAATCTTTGTTTGTCGTTTCACGCACGGATATGCCCACTATCCGTGCTACACCACTGAGAGTTATAATGGATTCCGGTGCTCAACCGGTTATGATTGGCAAAGGACTTGCTGACAGTCTTGGATTGACGCCAGCAAGTTTGGATCCTTGTCCATTCACTATTGTGACTTCAGTAGGGGGCACTGAACGTGCAACAGGTTACGCCAAGGCACCTCTACGTTTGATTTTTCATGTGGGGGCAGGGCCTACTTACACTCATTTGTCAATGAAGTGTGTTGTTACTAATGCTACCTACTATGATATACTTGTTGGTCAGCAAGCTCTTTACCCACTTGGCTTTGGTTTGGATAATTGGACGGAAGAGGCATGGATTAGACCGGGATGGTCCACTGGAGATGGCAGGAAGGTATTTATTCCCGTCACATTTGCAGCCACTGCTATGACTATGGTTGCGGAGGCAATGTTTGGTTGCAGCGGTTCAGTTGCAGATTTGCCTTGTGCTCCAGTTTTATTGGAGGAAACAATGGACTACACTTGTAATGCGGCATAACAACAATTTTTACCATCTTTTCAAATTCCTGCTCGACATTTCAAGGATCCACCTCCACCATGGCGAACTCCTAAGGAATTATCCGACCATTGTCAACACATTGTAGCGGATTTGGAGCTTGGAAAAACACCTCCAACTTCATCCTCATTTTCTTTTGCTCAACCCATTCGTTGGCAACCATCACCTGAAGGTATTGTCCTTGTAGAGATCTTTGGAGGCATTGGCACAGGTTTGGCGGCAGTGTTGAAAGCTGGAATTACAGTTTGGCGATATATTCATGTGGACAATGGGTATGCAGCCAACAGAGCCGTCCGACACCACATCCAACAATTGTTGTTAAGATACCCCGCACAATTGTCAGCCTCTGCCATTCATGGATGTTGTGGTCAACTTCCTGAAGATATCACTATGATTAGTGATGTGGATTTGAGAAGGTTGGGCCACGTGGATTTGATTATTGCAGGACGGCCTTGTCAAGGCCATTCGCGGGCAGGAACTGGCCAGGGATTGGATGATCCTAGGTCTAGTTTGTTTGCGGATTTGATGCGATTGACGCAATGGTGGTTTACCCACCAATCAACTCCACCAGGGTACATTTTCAAAAATGTACCATTATTGGGTGATACCCGGCACAAAATGGTGAAGGATGGTGAGTACATTAACCAAATTCTGGGTACTCCAACATTTCTGGATGCTGCATCTTTGGGATCCTTTGTTCATCGGCCTCGTTGGTTTTGAACCAACTTGGTATCACCTCGGGTGCTTTCAGCGGCGATTGCCCGCATTCCCCGCCTTATGGATCGCAAGGTGGATGACATTTTAGATGATCATCGTGTTTCCTTGGCAGTTACCAAGGATGACACCTTGCCATTTGCATTAATTAATAAGGTGGGCATTCCGAGAGGTGCACTACCTACTTTTGTGACATATCCACAGTCTTTTGCATTTCGATCTCGTGGACCTGGGATGGTTTGGGATTCAAAATCCCAAACTTATGAGGAGCCTACGGCAGATGAGCGGGAACGCGCCATGGGTTTTCTTACAGGTACCACGGTTGCTCATGGGCTTCAGGAAGGTCAGAGACGTTTCCTATTGGGGCAAGCTATGGATCTTAATAGCATTGTGTGGATAATTGGAATTTGTCTTGCTGCTCAACAACGTATGGATGACCAATTGCTTACTCTGAGGGCAGAGAACAATGGTCAGGGGGCAATGGAGCCGCAATCCAAGGATCACATTGAGGTCAATGACACCGAGGGATTATTTCCTTTGAAACTTCATGTTGCGGAAGAGTTTCGAGCCCAACGTGTTTTTTCGGCTTTGGCCTAAGAGTTTGGGAAATTGGAGGCCCATAAAATGTTTTCACTTCTATTTCTTGGTGATACTTCATATGTGGGTAGCTATTTAGCTACACAAACTGATTGTAGTGGAGAGGATACGCATTTGGATTCAAGTGCAGATGATGGGGGCAAAGGTGTTGCCCTCTTCACGGACTAGCAATCACAGGCTGTGCTGGCACCAAGTGGCAATCCTTCTATGAAGAAGGAAACCACGGAGTTTGACGATTGGCCAATTGAAGTGGGGCCAAAGCTTACTGGTGCCGAAGCATGAAAGGTACGGGCATTTATTCGCTCTTACCGTAATTGTTTTGCCTTTAGTCTTCATGATCTTGAAGGATATAAAGGTAAACCTGTTCGTATTCAACTCGAGGACGACCACCCTATTTTCAGACGGCCGTACAGACTTAGTACCTCTAAAAGGTTGGGTGTTCAAACTCGATGTCAAGAGTTATTGGCAGCGAAATTGATTGAACTCTCCAATGGAGAGTATGCTTGTGTCACGGTTATGCCGTCAAAGAAGGATATCTTTGGCAACTGGACGGAGAAACGGATGTGTGGTGATTATCGTCCAGTCAACCGCAAGACCAAGTCGGATCGATATCCAATGCCGATGCCGGAGGAGTTGTTTGATGCACTGGAATTTTCTAGAATCTTCAGCACTCTGGATTTGAGGTCTGGTTATCACCAATTACCTTTGTTGTTGGGTGATCGGGTGAATACCGCATTTTGGGAAATTGATAAAGATGGCAAGGATCAACTTTATCATTGGAAATTTCTGCCATTTGGTCTCAAGAATGCACCAGCTGAATTTCAGCGGGTGATGGACCAATTATTGGCTAGTTTGCCGTTTGCTAGATGTTACATTGATGATGTTATCATCTTTAGTAATAGTCCACAAGATCATGTGAGACATTTGCAAGCGGTATTTGAACGACTTCAACGGTGGGGACTCCGTTTACATCATGGAAAATGTAAGTTTTTCCATGATCAATTGCCCTATTTAGGCCACATGATTGTTCCTGGCGGTCTTGGTGTGCAACAGGCGAAGGTGGATGCTTTGCACAAAATTCCCGCACCTAGTGATGTATCACGGCTTCGTGCATTTCTAGGATTGGCAAATTATTATAGGAGGTTTGTCAAAAACTTTAGTTTGATTGCCAAACCTCTTACCATTCTCACTGGGAAAGACCAACCATGGATTTGGAGTCGGGAACAACAACAGGCATTTGATACATTGAAGCAGAGGCTCGGTTCAGCGCCAGTGCTTCGACGCCCGGATGTGTCTAGAGCTTTTCAATTGCACACAGATTGGAGTGCAGTGGGATTGGGAGCGGTATTGACACAGAAAGATGAAGAGGGAAAGGAATATGTGGTGGCTTATGCATCTAGAAGCAATAATAGTGCTGAATCTAATTATTCTTCTTATGAAGGCGAGGCCTTGGCGGCCGTTTGGGCCATTGCACATTTTCGACCTTATTTGTATCGGCAAAAGTTTACTTTGGTGACTGATCATCAGCCTTTAAAATGGCTTATGGAATCAGATAAGCTCACCGGGAAACTTGCTAGGTGGGCATTGTTACTTCAGGAATATGATTTTGAAGTTGTTCACCGAGCAGGAATTGCCAACTTGGATGCAGACGGATTGTTTCGCAATCCAAGTCCTTCATATGAGGATTTAACTGGAGCCATGTGGCATGGAGATTGTGATCGTGAGGCAGTGTCGGGTTGGCATGCTGCCACATATCTCACAATGATGTCGGGATTGGCTGCTGAGATCCTTGTAAAATAACAAGATGAGGAGGTTGATAAATCTCTCGTTGTTAGTGATGTGTGGGAAGACCAGACGGTCTTGCACAAACTTCAACAAGGGATATTTCTTCTTTTACTATCTGCTATGGAGCGAGATAGAGTTAGTCACCGGATAACAAGGTTTCGTTGGGCAAACAACTAGTTATTTCGTGTGTGGCCGAACGGAACGAGGCGCATCGTTCCAAGGCCAGATCAAAGAGCTTCTTTGGTGCGGCAAGTGCACGAGGAGCTTGGACATTTTGGAGTGCGAAGGACGCACTCTATGTTGCGCAACCAATATTGGTGGACTGGTATGTATCAACAGGTTGTCACTTATGTTTCTCGGTGTGAAGTATGTGACCGGGTCAGGTCAAGTTCTAATACTTTGTCACCTCAACTTCAGCCTTTACCTATTATGGGCTTGGGATATCGTTGGTCTTTGGATTTTTCCGGACCGCTTACTATCACTCCACGTGGTTCCAAGTATGTGCTTGTGATGGTGGAGCATTTTAGTAAGTGGATTGAACTCGTGGCTCTTCCCCAAAATTCCTCAGAATTGGCGGCTATGACATTTCTTGATCGAGTTTTGGCACGGCTTGGAGCACCTGCAGAGGTGTTGACGGATCAAGGGAGAGAATTCCTTGGATCTTTCGAGGCTTTGTGTACCAAGGCTTTGATTGATCATCGGACAACTTCCAGAGATCACCCTGAGGCAGATGGCTTAGCTGAACGAGTTGTTCAGACGGTTAAGCGCGGTTTGCGGAAGTATGGATTGCTTCATGGCAACCATCGCGATTGGGACTTGATGTTACCATGGATAGCAATGGGTTATCGTTTCAGCAGGCAAGCATCTTTGGCATCCTATAGTCCTTACCAACTCTTGTATAGACGGGAACCAATTTTACCTAGCTCGGTGCGAGAGAAATTGGCTCCCGTGGTAAACTTGGATGATCCAGATGTTTGGGCTCAATGTCTTTATGACCGAGCAACGTTCTTCCAAAAGGCCATGCCTATGGCTATGGAGAACTTAAATATTGCTCAACATCGTGATACATTACGGTATGCCCGGATCCGCAGTGGAGCTTATCGACCTCAGGTTCGTAGATTTTCCAAAGGGGATTATGTTTACTTGCAACGGGAGGCGCCTACGACATTGGATGTCAAGGCTGGGCGCACAATTTTGCGGGTAAAAGATGTCTTGCCAAGTGGTATATTATTGCTTGAAGGCAAGGATGGACGGGAATGTCGTGAGCATTCAAAGAATTGTGCTCCATGTCACCTTCCCATCGACGGCTCTGTGCATCCCGAGTTGGCGGTTGTACCACAGGGTCTGCCTTGTTATGTTTGTGGAGAGACGAAAGGAGCTGCAACAATGTTATTGTGCGACCAATGTCAACGTGGATGGCACATGGCATGTTTGACACCTGCCCTTTTTACTCTTCCTTCTGGCAATTGGGTTTGTCCTCGTTATCGGAAAGCTTCTCATTCCGTGGCCGTTAATGGTCATGATTGAGAATTTTGTGGATGTTTACCACATGTTTTAGTGGTGAAGTTGTTATTTAGTTGGTTGGAAATTTTATGGAATTAAGACCACATTGAAAGAGTTATCCAAGAATTCAACATTAATTGTTGAAGGCGATTAAGGATGGGGCTCACATTGCACCCAACCTACAGTTCTTGGATTATTTTGTCAATCGCGAGTTTAATTCCTTCGATTACTACTACCCAATTAAATATGTATAGATGTAGCAACAACTTCATCATGTTCAACAACTCTACCGATGAGTGTGTTTGTTCCTAGCCGATTGGAAGGGCTCCTTATCTGCTAGTGGGGGCACTTGAAGAGGTGGTTGTTTAGCATTTTAGTTTGCCATTTTATTTTGCTAATTGATGTTGACAACGACACTCGATTTGTTGTGTTTAACGATCTTAGTTTACACGACAGCTGTCACGTGAGGTGACATCGGGGGCTAAGTTACGTCAATTTAGGAGTAAATGGACTCCATTAGGAGTCCATGTGTGTTGGGATGAGTAACGGACTCCATTGGGAGTCCTAGTTAGTTGTTCATCCACTCCATGGATGAACTCCACATAGGATTGGGGTTGTATGGAGAGGAAGGCCTTTTGACTTGCCATTGTTGTCAAGTCAAGTCTTGTGAGTGTGTTTTGAGAGAGAGAGAGAGCTTGTTGTTGCTTTCTCATGGCTATGGTGTAGTAGATTATGAGTAAAGCCTTTGCATTCTTTCTCCACCACTTGCACTCTTGGATTCTCCCTTCGTGAAGTGAGAGATAGCTTGACTCTTGTATGTGAATTTCAGAGTTTCTTAAGCTTTGTAAGAAGACATTTTAGTTTCTTAAGCTTGGAGAGAGAAACCCTCATCTTGAAGAGGTGGTTGTTTAGCATTTTAGTTTGTTATTTTATTTTGCTAATTGATGTTGACAACGACACTCAATCTGTTGTGTTTAACGATCTTAGTTTACACGACAATTTGGGTTTCCAAAAAGTTGTGCATTGCTGCTTTAGAGGATGTTGGGTACGCAAGCTCGATTTGGAAAAGTTTGAGAAAGGTGCAGGAATTACAGATGATCTCCCCAAATCAAGTATGTGCAATCATGGTGTTTTTTTGCTCATTTAATTTTGTGCATCATGAAAAGTAGTAGCAAAGTCTTGGGGTTTGTTGTTAGAATTTGGGGTTGTTGTTTAGGGTTTAGGTTATAGTTCATGGTTTCCGGTTTTAAAGTGAAGCCTTGGGTTTCTTTGCAGGTGATTCAACTGCCGGTTTAGGGTTGGCAAAGACTGGTGCCATGAAGGTGCGTGTGAAGATTTTTTCCTCAAGCAAGAAGGAGATCCACCTAAGTTGTTGAGCTCGATCAACATTGAAGAAGATGCCACTCTAGAAACCCTAAGGACAAAATTGGAGCAGTTGAACGTCTTCAAGCAGTTGGGGCCGTTTCAGTTTTGGGATGCCGAGGAGGATTGTAGGATTGATGTTGATTTTGAATCATTGAATTCAATTCAAGATTGTGTTCACTTAATTCCACCAAGGGACAACGACAATCAATGTTGTAAATGTCCTTGGGTGGGCGTCATTGTATGTGGTGGGGAATCTGAATTGGTGAGGAAATATTCACTCTTGATGCAAATCCACTAGTTCCATCGAGCAATGAAGTTGTGCAAGCGGATCCAACCTCCTTTTCAAGAGTTAGTAGATCGGAAAAGCCTTTGATGATGGAAATACCTCCTATGAAGTCCACCTTGATACTTACTGATGTGCTTGAGTGGTATAGAAAGGCAGAAGAAAGATTGTGTAAAGATCTCAAACAAGTGTCCATGGAGGATCATGATTGGTCTTTGAGGTCATGGGATCGAGGGGAGGCTAGAGTAGTTAAGTTGAACTGCGGTGAGTGTTGGAGTCTCATTGGTGGAAGCACCGACAAACACACTAAAATTTATGTCACCAATTTGTTTTCCAAATTTTTTTTTAAAAAAAAACCACCTCAACAATGCTAGCCATAAAAAGAATTATTGCCAACAAAGAGAAGTGGCATTTTCCAACCACCCCTAAGTTAGCAACACAAGAAGAAATCCCTTGATAGTCACAATGGCCAACCACAAGAGGATGGTCAAAGAAGGCATCCAGATTATTGCAAAGGTGAATGAATCTTTTGATTTAGATAACCCAACTTTCCAACTCGTTGGTGATCCAAACAACCCTGTGATTAAGTCTTTCTGGTTTAAGGTAAAGTGCCTCATATGCCCAAAGGAAGTATTTCACTTGTGCCCCCCCTAAAACAAATTTTGGAGGCAAATATACTCAACCATCTTCATGGAGTTGTGCACACAAAAACCTTGGAGGATTTGAATAACAATTCTGCACAAGGATTGGCAATATCCACTTCTGAACACCTAGCCTATCAACCAGCAACCACTTTACAACCAGGACTAGATGGGGATGCAAAATATGAGCGTGCAAGATTGGAAGGTCTTCCCAAAAATGGACTTGATTCAAGGAGTATCTCTAACCCAAACGATGTTCATGAAGATGATTTAGTTAATGATGGTGTATTGTGCTTGCCTGCATTAGAGGATGAAACACGGATTGAGCCTAGGAAGATGTTAAGTGATCATGAAATACAAATTTTTTCTGATCCCATCCTTCATAAAATTGTTCATATTGTCACATTTTAAGGTCATTCTATTTATAAATAAACATTTGTGAGTAATTTAATGGAAATCCACATTTGTTTAAGGACAGATTAACTAGGATGAAAAACTCTATATATTTAAATAATTCAAATGATTACCTTACTGCTGCATCATCGACTACATCCGTGTTGTTGGGTTTGGGTTCTGACGTGGGTGTTTATTTTAAAGATTCTAGGAGACCTACTACTTCATCAACTGTAATGGCATCCAAAAGAATAACAAAAGGTAGACCTGTTGTTGTCAACCGTGGAGTGGACAACGGGATGTTTTATATAGGAAAGGTTTAGAAGATAAGGATGAAGGTGGGTACTAAGTGCGGCAATTGTAGGCAACCCATTTTATTTGAATGGACATGTTGTTCAAAACCAAATACAGGAACGCTCTTCCCAACAGCTATGGCTTACCTTTATTGGTTCAAAAAACTACCGAGCCTCAACAAATATAGGTATGTTGAGAGTGATTGTGTATGGGTCAATATGGATGCTATTATTTCAACCGTGTCTTTAGAATATGAATCACACACCAATATCTACACCTTAGATGGAGTAGAGGCAAATTCATTGAATGATTTCATTTCGATTCAGTAATAGATCCTTCTGATTTTTTACTATCTCTCACATGTGGGAATGTAATGAACATGGACTCATGAATGGATATGAGTATACCTTTAAAATCGGAATAGTCATTTTAGTCCTTAAACCCTCATATCTCCGACATGTGAGTAACTAATCATCTCAATCTTCTAGTTGAGTGCATATAAAAATATAATGATTCATATTATATGATACAAATTATGTCCTAGATACCAAATCATTTGGCACCTAGTGTAAGTGTGTTTTCTTGCATGGCGTGGGTTTTTTTATGTTGTATGTCTAGATTTGGAAGTGAACGCACTTGAACACCAAGTGTCATGAGGTGACACTATTAATGAAGTTGTTGATCATTAATGTAGCCTAGCATACGCCTCAAAATATGGTGAGAGACAATATTACACATGTGACACAAAATATCATAATCAATGTAATGTTGCTCGGTTGTCAAAATTCTTACCTATTTATAAATTAAGATTCTAATTTGTTGAAAATGATGGCAATAATTACATGCTATGGATTTATTAGGAATTGTTTTTAAACAAAATAGATTTATTCTAAAAATCTAAATCACCATCAAGTATGCAACACTAAGCCTTACTTGTTGGGAGGTATCTCAAATCCCTGAGTCGCGTTGGGTCTCCATGTACGTCATGGAGAAAACTAGATTCAACCTCAACTACGGATTATTTGTGAAGTCTTAGATGCTCCGTGCACTAATTATTGACCTTTGCATCCGATTGTTGCCGTTAGAGGTCTTTTTGGAAGATGACTTTGTTGTGTAAATAGCCATTGTATATCACTGCAACTCGAGTACCAACCACCCCTAATAGATAACACTAAAACAAATCAAAGGCACAAATAGACAACACACCTCAACAGAGAAGGAAAAAAGTCAAACCTTTGCAAGAGCTCTAATCCCCTCTTCAAATTATCTCTCACTCCACTACAGGAAAATCCAAGAGTGAAAGAAAGCGGAGATAAACTCAAGATTTATTACAAAAACATGCAATCTTCACCTCACACAAGCATTTTCCATACACTCACTTACAAGGCTTGACTTGGCAAGAATGCCAAGCCAAGGAAAAAACTCCTCAATTAAGAGCATCTTCCCAACTCCTAGGATTCATCCATCCAAATCTAAATGGATGAAAACCCCACGGATAAGGTGTGGCCATCAACGTCGCATATCATGACAATTATCGTGTAAATAATGACTGTGTATCACGCAGCTCGAGTACCAACCACCATTAATAAAAAAACACTAAAATATAGCAAAGGCAAACATACACAACACACCTCCACATGCCCCCCCTTAGCTGACTATGAAGTCCCACCAATGCCAATCCAAAGGGCATGGATAATGAAGAATCGCACCGCAACAAACTAGTGTGGTGAATGTCATTCCAAAGAACTGTAGGTGGGGTGCAGTGTGAACCCCATTCTTAATTGCGTTTGATGTTTGGCAATTAAATTCCAAAGAATTAATTCCATCGTCTCACATTTGATCGCATTTGCAAACCATAACTCTTCATTTTCCATTTAGGTAGGCACAACACGGTGAAAACCACACATGATCATTGATTATGATCGGTGAAAACACCATGTACCAAAGATCCTCGATAGCAAGGACAACTCCACTATCTAGATGGTAGAGAAGTCAAGGGTGGCCGCAGGCATGCCATGTGCCAATCACGTTGACACTCATCACACAAAAGCATAATAACCGTTCATTTCTTCTCCCCATATACAAAACACGGAAGACATTATGACATGACGGTCAATTTAGGATGAACTGTATCCTCAATGGGTAGATGACATGCGGCACAATTTTTGGAATGCTCGTGACATTCTTGTGACATGCTTTCCAACAACAACAAACCACTCAGCAACACCTCCTTCACATGAAGGATAGTATACTATGCCCTGATATCCAATGTCGTAGGCGCCTCACATTGGAAATAAACATAATCCCCCTGCTTAAATCTTCACAACAAAGGTCAGTAAGCATCACTGCCAATGTGTGCATAATGCAATCTGTCACGATGTTGAGCAATGGTCAAATTTTCCATGGCAATAGGCATGGCCCTCTAGAAGAATTGAGCCTGTTCCTGCAAATACTTTCCCCAAACGTTTGGATCATCCAAGTCCACAATAGGATCTAGCTTTTCCCGAATAAAACTCGGGAGTATAGGCTCACATTCATATAGCAACTGATATGGGTTGTATAATGCCAAAAAACTTGTTTTCTAAATCAAGCCCATAGCAATCCAAGGCAACATAAAGTCCCAATTCCGGTGGCTCCCCCAAAGTAATCCATACTTCCTCAAGCCACACTTGGTTGTCTGAACAACCCATTTTGCCAAGCCATCTACCTCTGGATGATCCCAATCCGTATCATGCCAATCCACCAATATTTATTACGCAACATTGAATGTGTCTTGCGTATGCCCAAATGGCCAAGTTCCTCGTGCACTTGCCACACCAAGGAGGCCCGCTGATCCGGTCTAGGAATAATATGCCTTGTCCCATCACACAACAATCAAAATAACAAACCATTCTCTCAATGGAATTTAGTTATTTGATGTCCAATCCTATCCATTTTCATCGCCGAGATGGAAAGGGGAAAGGTCCCATGTTGAAGCGTATGCAATATGGGAAAATTCTCCCATATATCCACAATAACTTGAGGTCAATTAGTCTTATTATCTAAGCCATGTATCGCAACCTCAACAAAAGTGTCTGGAATCAAAGTGAGGCAAGTACCTACGTGCCAACCAAAAACCACCTTTCAATCACAATCCCCATGCCACCTAGCTTCGATCAAGTCCTCATCCAAAGGACTTGGATTGCGTAAAAGTCCATCTACATCCATGTTGGTATTCTCAACATGGTGTATCACCTCAAAGTCGTATTCTTGGAGCAATAAAACCCACCAGGCGAGCTTGCCAAGAAGTTTATCGGACTTTATGAGCCACCTTAAAGGCTGATGGTCAATCACCAAAATAAAGCGCTGACCATAAATGTCGCAACCCTTGCTAGCCCCCCTTGACCATCTTGCCAATTTTCATTCCTAGCAAAGGTTACAAGTGCTAACCCTTCGCATTCCGCCATGCTAATGGTTAGCTCCTCTCACCCCGAACCTTATAGTTCATAGGAGGGAACCAACCCTCCTACTTTGCTTTTGGGACTCACCCCTTAATCGGTAACCCATTCCTAGATGTGGACTTCCATCCATGGAAGTCCAATCCTATGTTGATCATCACGTTGCCGGAGCAACACTACAACAACCCGAACCATACTAGGCAACTATGGCCTCACAATGGGCGAAAGCCCATGGAGGCCGTGCCGTTCGGCCTCGGGTGGGTGAAGCCACACCACCTCACCCATATAAGCCTCTAGGACTCTACGCGGGGCCCCTACCCCACCGTCAAGAAACCTCTTGTATCCCTACCAAGAGTTGGGGCCAAGTGGACATTTTCCCTTAGCCGTTGGGCCTAGAGGCCCCCAGCAGCTTCAGACCATCATAACTTCCTTGTATGATAACTGAATCTAACAAGGAACCACTCCATCTTCATCCACGCTTCACGTAGATGCCGATGGACTCCTCCTTTGCCCCAATTGGGCAAGTATTGAGGAAGTTATGACTGTTCAAACCTTGGCAGTCTCGGGAGCCACTCCCAGGCGACTGCTGTACCAGGGCGCTGTCCCGGGACAGTGCCCCACTCAAATTACCATAACTCCTAGCTCACACCTCCGATTGAGGTGATGTTGAGCATTCTAAAATCACCACGCCATAACCTACGCATAGCTTATGGCCTTACCCTTGTGCCTCCTAGTCTCTGTGGGTGGGAGGCGTTCCCAACGCCTGGGGCCCTCACCCACTCTAGGATCACTTGGGCCCTCTCACCAACGGTGCCACAAGTCCCGGGTGTCACTCTGGGGTTCCCCTTGTGCCCATGGTGTTTAGGGCACTCCTCATGGAGAGGTGCACGACACTCACCCCCACCAAACGAAGTCGATGCCCTCATCGACTATACTCATAGTCGGCACACCAATTCTCAAGTTGCCATCCTCTATGGTGCGGCATTGTGTTTACCTTAGGGTGCCACCCCCACAATGCATCTTCAAATTTGGCATAGTCCCAAAGGTGGTCCGTTAGCAACCTTGGATCTCTCATCCAAGGTCCTAACCTACACTAGACCCACCTACTTTGGGACTCACTTGGGTTGCCCCTCCTTTGGGGCCTCCCCCGATAGGCTCCACTAGCCTAACATGACACATCTAGGCAAGACCTCAACCCTTCTACTAAGTCATCTCGGTTGCAATTCCGAGATGGCTTTCCATTGTTAAACCACGCCTTGACCACACAGGGGTGATGCCAAGTCCCACCCGACTCGGTTCCCACTTTGTTCTTTCGAGACATGGGTTCATGACTCCCATGCGCCAACTCACGTTAGCTCGCGGGTAACACTTTTATGAGCACGCGCCATCACCTTGCCCCCGCCCGGACAAGCCCACAACTAAGAAGTTTCTTGGTTTTATCCAAGGCCCCTCCAAGCCATGGCCTGCAATTACTCGGCTTGCCCAACCTAGTTTGGCATATCTATTCCCCCTCTTCCATTAACCAAACACAAGTACAAGACTAGGACCTCATCTCATATTTTTCTCTTTGCACCACTAAAGTTTGGACTTTATGCCCTCTAGCCAAAGAACAAGTTCATGTTGTGGAGCAATTAACCTCGAAGCTAAGTGTGCTACTAGCGTCTCTCCCCCACTAAAGGAGATTGATGTCCTCATCAATGCCTACGCTTCATTTCATTGGAATGTCTAGCCTTAGTTTCTTCAAAGTGCTTCACCAATTCCTTGGCGTTCATCATGTCTCTTGCCGCTACCCAAGCGGTTTCTTTCTTATGGTATCCTCACCATTTCACCAAGTATTCCTTTGTACATTTTTTTTCTTCACTTGGGCTTCCTACATTTGAGGATGCCCTCCTACCTCATGTTCCAAATGACGTCCACAAGGTTAGGAGGTACCCTAATCACTTGCTTGTGATCGGGCCACACGGTGTCATCCTTAAATGGTTTTAGTAATGAGACATGAAATGTCGAATGCACTTTGATCTTGGGCGGTAATTCCAACTTATAGATGTTCTTGAACACTTGTTCCACAATGGGAAACGGAGCTTCAATTTTGGACATGAACTTTGGAGTGAGGCCTTTCGACAAAGTGAAGTTGTTCACATTCAACAACACCTTTTGGCCCACCTCATTCTCCACTTCGCATCTTCCGGCATTGACTTGCACTCCGTAGCACCTTCGGGCTTTCTTTACCAACCACTTGGTCATCTCCAAGACTTGTTTACCATCCTTGGCCAAGTTTTTACCATATTGGTTGAACTCTAGTGTTGAATGTGCCCCCTCGAGAGCTAGGTTAATAGGTTGGAGCGCATCCACTCCATAAGCCACCATGAAAGACCACCCTTTGGTGGCCAACTGCGTGGCTACATTGCAATTACACTCCGCTCGATCCACATAGTCCGCCCAATCTCCTTGGTCTGCCCCCACCAAGTTCCATAAGTATTTCTGCAAGACTCCATTCACAGGCTCCGCTTTCCCATCCATTTGGGAATGCAAGGCCGTGTTAAACCTTAGTTTCAATCCGAATTTCTAAGAGAAATGCATTAAAAATGCACTTGTGAACTTTGGATCTTGATCCGACACAATCACTCTTGGCAACCCGTGGTGCCTCAACCATCCTTTGAAGAAAGGCTATGCGGTTTTCAACACGGTGGCAGTTCCCACAATCGGCACCATGTGTGCCAACTTGGCAAACCGCTCTACCATCAACAAGATGGCATCATATCCATGTGACTCCGGCAAACTTGTGATCAAGTCCATGCACATACTATGTCAAGGCCCCAGCGGGATAGGCAACGGTTGCAAGAAGCCGCCTTGCTTTTGGTAAGAGGCTCGGTTCACTTGGCACTTCATTCAAGCCTTCACAAAGTAGGTTATATCCTCCTTTATGCACCGCCAATAGTACCTCCTTGACACCATTCTATGGTGGTTTTTTCTTTCTCCTCTATGGCCGGCAATAGGACTATCATATTCCTCCTTCAAAACCGATAGCCTCAACTTGCCTTGTGACACATATACCCGACTTTGCTTGCACTTGAACAAGTTAGTATGCGAGCGGAGAGCGGAGAGCGAAGAGCCGAGAGCAATGACCTCAAATTCAAACATGAATTGAGAGGGGAAATGCACCTGTAACCGTGGAATTGAGGGGAGAACATCAAACTATTTTTAGAAACATTTAAGAGATAGGGTATCTATTACCGTGGAAATAGGCCAACATTTCCCCATTCATAACGTTTATATATTTTTGAAACATAGATATATTATAATAAAATACAAAATTAGGGCTTACATCACTATGACGTCACAAATACATTTACCAAACTTGTGTATTATAGTACATATTCTGTAAATTAAATTAAATTTACTATTTGAAGGAAACACGAAGGAGGTTTGTGAAAACAATTCCCCACATACAGTCCACCCTCTATTAATGTTGCACCTATTAGTCTTAACCCTTCCTAAATGTTATCTTTATTCTACTCCCCACATATTGCACACTATAAATGTTAAACGTGTTAATTGTTAACAAAATGCTACTCCCTTATTTGTAAATTTGACTCTATAAATGTTAACCAATGACATACAACCATAACTAGTATTTTGGGAAGACTACGTTTGGCTACTTATAATTTCAGTGATGGAAGTTCAAGAATGGAGGCACATGAGAAGTTCCATTAGAAGGTACATGGAAGGTGTCCAAGTATGTGGGTTTGTTGGTGCACGTTGATAAATATTTGCAAGTTGTGCTTGCACATGAATTTCACCAAAGAACCATTGATTCATACTTCATCCATGATTTGTAAACTTCATATTGAATAACGTTTTGATTGGGTTTGCAATTTTGTGAATGGTATCCTCTCACAAGTATTGTTCACAATTGCTTATAGTTAGAACATGTTAAGATTTGTATATTGCTCAAAAATTCTACTTTATAATTGTTAATTGTTAACACTTTTATAAATGTTCACATTGATCCACTCCGGAGGGCAAACATTTATAGAGGGTGAACATTATAGAGGGTGAACATAAATGAAGAATGCAATGCAGGTAGTATGAATTGGTGTGTGTTGTGTGGTTTGCAACTTAAGTATTATTGAATACTTATGATTCAATGAAACAAGGAGGAGGTGTGTGAGGCACCAAATTTTTATTGGAATGGTTGGATGCTACATTGTTTTGTGACTAGCGGTTAAGATTGTGAGAGCCATATTGTTTAAGGATACTTAAACTATACTTAAGGGCTAATCCACAAACTAAAAATATTAACATCAATAAATGAAGATTGGAATGCGGGTTGACATTATGAAAATGAAATAAAGAAGTGCAAGTATGAGACTTGCGCCGGAAATAAAAAAAGCCAAAAATAACACAATCCAATACAAAATGGAGTTCAAGGAATAAACTCATCCTCACTATCCGAAGCACTATGATCTATGAATTTGAGTACTCTTGGATCGTATCTCTGACGTGGACTAGAAGAGGCACTACAACTAAGGGAGGAGTCTTTGGCATAAGCTACTGCCATAGCCTTTGCATAACAAGGAAGTTGCATGCTAGAACTAGTCGGTGAGCCGCAGCCTTGAACCATCAGACTGCACCAACAAAGGACAAATTACAAATGTTAGAATCCTTCCAATTAAATGCAACATTTAAAAAAAATAAGTTTAAGATGACAAAAGACTTACTCACATAGATTAACTGCACCCTGTTGAGGGAGGACATCGTCGTCGTCATCAAGGTCTACATAGTGGGTTGGATCGACCCCCTGAGACTCCGACGCGGCGACCTGAAGTGGGTGCAAAATTTCTTCGTACAATTCCTTGTCTCCCTCAAGTGCCACTATTGCTCTGTTAGCGGATTGTGCTGCAAGAATCGAGGCACCTACAAAGAGCAAAATAAATAAATTAGAAGAATGTGATTGAATAGAATGCCTAAGTCTAGAGACATGGGAATGTTGAAAAAATTACTCATACCAGTTCCAGCAGTGAGGTCACAAATAATCCCCCCCGGAGGGCTAAGGCCACTGCCTTCTCCTTAGGGCCCCTCCAGAACGTGGCACCGTCGTTGCGCTTGAGTGCAGTATCAGCGGTGACAATGTTGAAAAGCACGTCATCACTTGCAAGGTCAACACCTTCAAATTCGTCACTAGAACAAATAACAAATTCCTTGGGTGGCCTAGCCAAAGGTGTGGGGAAAGATCGAACCAACACGATTGCTTTGAACTTCAAAGTCTGGACATCAAACATAGGCCTCGAATTGTTAGTAATGTGATTGAAATTATGAATGAGGTAGAACTTGAAGAGTGGAAAATGATTACAATTACTTACCCGCTTTGAGTTATGCATAGGGTGAGTGAGGTGGAGAGAATTAATAATGGTCCATTCTTCCTTGACCTCCAGATTGTTGTTGTATAGAAAGCTTAGAACCTCTTTCTTGATTTGCACACTGTCAGGATAAAATAAGAAGAGTGCACCGTTGTCGTGAAGATAGCCCTGACAGAAGCCAATTGTGAACTTGACAAAGTTCTGAACCTGCTTATTCCAATTTGGAACTTGCCCGAGGAATTCAGATACTCCTGGGACAGGAAAACCATCATGGTACTCTACAATAACAAGGTCCACGGCAGCCTTCTGCAACACCTTGCCTGAGAAGAAGAATTCCCTGGATGCTCCAACCTTAAAAAAAAAACCAATGAGTTGGTGAATAGGGGCTTGATAGCTGAATTGAATGGGAATTAAGCACCAACATTAGTTTCCAAAAAACCATGGCATTAAGTATAGAAAACATTTGTGAATAGAGGAAGGCTAGCTGATTTGAATGGGAATAAAGTTAGACATGTACCTCATTCAGAAAAGCAACCATGTCATCATAAGTTGAAGGGAATTTGTTATGCTTCGCCTTAAAATCCAACATCATGTGGAAGGAGTCATTAAGTACGAGAACCCGAGAAGAAGCATAGGAGGAGTTGTATGCCTGGGAAGAAGACATTGCCTTCACAGCAAGTGGGATGAATCCGATGGGATTGGATTGACCAGCAACTCCAAGGCGAATACGCTTTAGAGCAGGTGCCCACGGCGGATGGGAGCTGAAAGGCTCTGCAAGTTCTGCAGGTGGATCACCGATCTCACAACCTGTTACAAGAATATCTTCCTCCATGGGGTCCTCAACTAACTCAGCAGCCTTCCGCTTGGATCCCCGAGGCGTACTCGCCTTACTAACGGTCTTGCTTCTGGAGGAGCCACCCTGGGTGGGTGTAGGAGACTGAGATAGTGGAACTGAAGTAGCGGGAGAAGGTAAGAAAGGTTGAATAAAGTCCCTGAGTACGATGTCAAAGGGAGGAGGTTTCTTGAACGGACAGTCCAAATACCATCCGCACTGCTGAAAATGAATTGGATCCCATGTTTTTACAATTGCAGGAGTGAACATGGAATCAAGACTTTGGATATCCAGGTAGTTAGGGAAGAAAGGGGGAACCTTAGAGATGGCCTTCCTGGGTAGGAGAACGTATCGAAAATACATGTAAAGGACCCTGCGGACAGCTTGCCCGAAAAAATGTTGCTTCTCCGGGGGGTTGTTCTTGTGAACGCCGTTATCTCCACCCAACTCAACGAAGAAAGCAATCTCCCAGAGCTGACACCTCATAGCCTCCACATAATCGAAGATAGTTAGGATAGGATCTTTGCCAACGGGATTGTAGTCAACAACTTCCTCAAGATCTGTGAGAACACCCGAGAAGAGCTCCTCAGCCTCCACTGCAATCTGATCCCAAGCACACAAACAGTTTTAAGAAATTAGATATTGTCTTAATTCCAGAGTTTCATAGCTCATTAGGGGACAGTGAAATGACAACATGAAATTTAAGACGAATATTAACCTGCGCCCACCATGTTGCCCGATTCAGCCATTCCGGGAGCTTGGAGTCGGCGAAGGCAGTTTTGGGAAAGCGATGCGCATCCCGAATTGCCGCAGAGGAGTTCCACCTCTGGAGCCACTTGACCATCATCTTCGAAAGCATTGCAAAGGTAGCCAGCATATACAGCTTCTCCTGAAGCATCTCAGGTTCATCGAATTTCTCATAGTGAGCTTTTATCTCCTCAAGAAAACCTGGAGTTAGCTTGGGATCCGCAACAGGCAAATGCTCCTGAGCTCCGTGACAAGCTTATCCTCGACTTTCTTCACAGCTTTCCTAACCCATTCCTCTGCATTACGACATGTCCAAGTGCTAGAATCTGGGTTCTTCATCTTGTATTTGTCTTCAGCAACATGAGCAGCTTCTGCAATCTCTTGCTATAGATCAAACAATCATTTGAATCAGTTAAATGAATTTCTTGATCATAAATGAAATGACAAAAAAACATTTGAGGTTGAATTACCTGGTAAAGAACCGCAGTGAGACCTTCAACGGTGAGGGTAAACCAAGTCCGATGTTTTCCAGCCTGTTTCTTCCTTGCAGCCTCCAAAACAGTTGGAGATACCAAACCCTCAAAGTACGACAGTGGTTGTGGAGCAAGATTCTGGATGCGAAACAACTTGTGAACTAGGTTCGTTGTGACGTGAGATTTTTGGTTCTTCCTGCAAATCCAAAATTTTACATTAAGAAGATGCATAAAATTCAAATAATAAACTCAAACACTCCCGGCAAGAATTAGGATCTTACCAATTCACTTCGTGCAGAGCGGCTATCATAGATGGAACGTCTCCCTTTGGGTCAAGAATTACACCCTCAATACAGAAATGCCAATTCATATCATGAGTATGAAATTGCTCAATGATAGGCATCCATGCCTGCAGCCGATGGTTACCATCCCAAACCATGAACATTTTGTTAGAAAAAATCTTTAAGTCATCATCGGCAATAAGTTTCTTCTCAAACTCAGCATTCATCTCCTTCCACTCCGATGACCACTTAGCCAGCATACTCGGGGTCACGTCATTGGTGTGCCCATGGTGATCCTCCAAAGCCACCTAAAAAAAACCACACCCTTCCATATAGCCATCGGTCATAAAATGTGTTGCAAGTTGGGATACGTCGTTCTTGAGGAACGGTCTCACCACAGGAAGAGGCATCATACGGTAGAGGAGGATGAAGAGACGACCCTTCTGTTTTGGTTGCCATTTTAGCTTCTCTAGACGAGAGGCTGTTGGAACGCTCTCCTTAATCGCAAGGTCGTGAGCTTCAACTTCAACTCCGAATCCGTAAGGGGGACTGCATCAAAGCGAAGTCATCAGCATCGTAATACATTCAAGAAGATATAAAAACTTGAACTTATGTACAAGGAGCCCCAGACCATTCCCAAAACCTGCACATAGAAACGGAAACATTGCTGCCCTTAGTGAGCAACACAAAACAGACTTCAAAAGAATAAAACAAGGTCCCCAAAGCTCACAGGCTGCAACCCATGGCCTCATCTGCAAAAACAAAATAAACATCGGGCCCTTGCTGCCCATATTAGACCAACCAAAACATACAACAAAAATTAAAAATAAGTGCATTCGAGCTCGGATGCTCCAGCCCATGGCCTCCCCTGCACGAAAAAAACCAACCCGACCCCAGACTGGCCCTATTCGACCAACCTAAACAGACATCATAACTAAATAATAAGGGCCTTCGAGCTTGGGTGCAACCAAAAAAACAAACCTTGGACCCCCTGGATGCCCATTTTCAACACACCAAACAGATTGTAAAACAAACAAAAAAAAGTCCCCCGAAGGGGGTGCCGTTACAGGCACCCTCTCGGGGGCTCTCAATATGGCCTCACATGCAACCAAAATAACCAACCTTAGGCCCCTGGCTGCCCATCTTAGACCAACTTATACACATTGTAAAACAAAAAAAGACCCCCGATCGGGGTGCCGTTACAGGCACCCTCTCGGGAGCGGTGAATATGGCCTCACATGCAACCAAAATAACCAACCTTAGACCCCTGGCTGACCATTTTCGACCAACCAAAACATACAAACTAACCTCATAATAATGGCCTTAGAGCTCTAGGGCTCTCAATATGGCCTCACCTGCAACCAAAAAACCCAACCTTAGGCCCTTGGCTGACCATTTTCCACCAACTTATACACATTGAAAAACAAAAAAAAGGCCCCCGATCGGGGTGTCGTTACAGGCACCCTCTCGGGGCCTCTCTATATGGCTTCACCTACAACCAAAAAATCCAACCTTGGACCCCTGGCTGCCCATTTTCGACCAACCTGTGAGCCCAAAAGGGTGCCCACATTTAGTCTTAGACCCTTGAAACGTTAGTTGATGCACTTTGAAGTAGCATGTTACTTCACAAAAATATAAAAAGAGTGAAATGTTAGTCTTAGAAGTACCATGTTGTAAGAGGCTAGGATGTGAGTTGTTATTGTGTTTTTACCTTCGGAAGGATTTGAGTGAATGAGGATAGGTAAGGAGAACTTGGATTGAGTAGTTAGTGAGTAGGCTAGTACAAATGGATGGAGACAACCAAAGTGACTCAAGAGGCAAGTGCATTCGAATTGGGATGAATGGAGGATCACATGGAGCGCACAAGTGGACCACCTCATCATGGCCACTTAATGGGGAAGGCCCAAGGAAGAATGCAAGGTGGAGGATAAGCAAATTCTCAAAGCACCAATCAAATCACGAGTTAAGCATCGTGGTTTGAATTAAGTGGTGAGCGACGATTTGGGAAAGTAAGGGGAGAAAGTTATGGCGGCGGAAAGCGAAGGAGGCTAAGTTTGGGTTGAAGCATCCCAAGTTTGGTAAAGTGTGGTAGGTAGAAAGCCAAGGCTAGTTAAATGTTCGAATTAGGATCCTTGTTGATCATTTGAGGGAGGGAGGCTTAGAAGATAGGATTGGCGCCTACTAAGTAGGAGGAAATCTCAAGGGCTTATCGTGAGCCTTGAGGGTGCTCACCCCCTCAAGCTTACTATATAATCCCTCATTCTTCCCTCACTCATCCTCTCTTTCCTTTGTGCTCCAAGGCACCCCACGAGTTATAAGTGTGGGTGTGGGAAGCCATATTTGAGCACATGTGTGTGCTTAGTTTTTAGTTTGAGAGCCAAGGCTTGTTAGCCTTGAAGAGGGCTTGACCTCTTGGTAGAATTAGTGTTGACGTGAAGGATTTTAAAGTTAATTCATGATTCCAATTTGTGGTACTTAAAGTTCATGTTTTGAATACACGTGGTTGCAAGTTCCATGTTTAAGAGTTGAGCACTTGATGTTGTGATGAGTGCAAAAATATACTTGTGTGGATTAGTTAGTCTTAGTGAAGTTAGGAAATTCTCTCTCCCCCTCTCCTCTCTAGGATTTTAGGATTTTAGGATTAGAGAAGAATTGTGTGATTAGAAAGGGGTTGTTAGTAGAATTAGGGAAATTAGGTAGGAAGATTAGTTAAGGGCTTGAATAATTAGTGAGGTAGTTGGGGATTACAACTACAAAGTTGTGGGTTCATGAAGGAGCTGGGTTTATGAAGGAGCTGGGTTTGTTTAGTTAGAAAGTAAAGAGCTGGGTTTATGAAGGACCTGGGTTTGTTTAGTTAGAAGCTAAGGAGCTGGATTCATGAAGGAGCTGGGTTTATGAAGGAGCTAGGTTTATGTAATTAGAAAGTAAAGAGATGGGTTCATGAAGGAGCTTAGTAGATAGCCTACCTAATTAGCTCATAGACAAGTAGTTAGTTACATTATGCTAGTTAGTGTTATGGTGGCTTTCACAAGTAAATGTATTTGAGATTGACTATAGAGAATAGTGTTTTTTTTAACACTTGCATCCTCTCTTTAAAAATAAACCACGTGCACAAATTAATGGAGAATGTGGAGCACTCTCGCGATGGCAAGACAAAGGAAGCAAAGACCAAAGGTGCGAGGGAGAGATTGACATAAGTCACATAAGTATTTCTTAATACTTAAAGGCTTATGTACGGTATGGAGACACCAAGTGAGACCTCTTATAGTAGCGATACGGAATACACAAGTGATAGTTCAAGTGGTAGTATAGAGTCAACGGCACGGACTCCATTTAGGAGAGGGATATCCTTAAGGGCTTGTGTAGCTAAAGCGGCCGGATGGACGTTAGAAGCAAACAAAGACAAAATAGCACCCGAGCATAAGGAGGTTAAAATAACATAGTTAACTTGTGCATTCTCCACATACGTATTGAAATTGTACATTGAGTTGTTAAAAGTGAAATTCCAGTTAAATCCAAGACCACTTGAAGGGTGAACCTTGCACTATGGACTCATCCAAGTCCAAATCCAATACCGCGGAGGAATGTGAGCCCAAACCCACTACTCGGACTACGGACGCTTAAGGGTGGGGGGTTTGGCCTCACACAACCAAAACAGACAAACTAACCTCATAAAAATGGCCTTAGAGCTCTAGGGCTCTCAATATGGCCTCACCTGCAACCAATAAAACCAACCTTAGGCCCCTGGCTGCCCATCTTCTACCAACTTATACACATTGTAAAACAAAAAAAAGGCCCTCGATCGGGGTGCCGTTACATGCACCCTCTCGGGGACTCTCTATATGGCTTCACCTACAACCAAAAAATCCAACCTTAGACCCCTGGCTGACCATTTTCGACCAACCAAAACAGACAAACTAACCTCATAATAATGGCCTTAGAGCTCTGGGGCTCTCAATATGGCCTCACTTGCAACCAAAAAAACCAACCTTGGACCCCCTGGCTGCCCATTTTAGACCAACTTATACACATTGTAAAACAAAACAAAAAGGCCCTCGATCGGGGTGCCGTTACAGGCACCCTCTCGGGGGCTCTCTATATGGCTTCACCTACAACCAAAAAATCCAACCTTAGACCCCTGGCTGACCATTTTCGACCAACCAAAACAGACAAACTAACCTCATAATAATGGCCTTAGAGCTCTGGGCTCTCAATATGGCCTCACCTGCAACCAAAAAAACCAACCTTGGACCCCTTGGCTGCCCATTTTAGACCAACTTATACACATTGTAAAACAAAACAAAAAGGCCCCCGATCGGGGTGCCGTTACAGGCACCCTCTCGGGGGCTCTGTATATGGCCTCATCTACAACCAAAAAATCCAACCTTGGACCCCATGCTGCCCATTTTCGACCAACCAAAACAGACAAACTAACCTCACAATAATGGCCTTAGAGCTCTGGGGCACTCAATATGGCCTCACCTGCAACCAAAAAAACCAACCTTGGACCCCCTGGCTGCCCATTTTCCACCAACCAAAACATACAAACTAACCTCATAATAATGGCCTTAGAGCTCTGGGGCTCTCAATATGGCCTCACCTGCAACCAAAAAAACCAACCTTAGGCCCCTGGCTGCCCATCTTCCACCAACTTATACACATTGTAAACCAAACAAAAAGGCCCTCGATCGGGGTGCCGTTACAGGCACCCTCTCGGGAGCGGTGAATATGGCCTCACATGCAACCAAAATAACCAACCTTAGACCCCTGGCTGACCATTTTTGACCAACCAAAACAGACAAACTAACCTCATAATAATGGCCTTAGAGCTCTAGGGCACTCAATATGGCCTCAACTACAACCAAAAAAACCAACCTTAGGCCCCTGGCTGCCCATCTTAGACCAACTTATACACATTGTAAAACAAAAAAAGGGCCCCCGATCGGGGTGCCGTTACAGGCACCCTCTCGGGGCCTCTCTATATGGCTTCACCTACAACCAAAAAATCCAACCTTGGACCCCTGGCTGCCCATTTTCGACCAACCAAAACAGACAAATTAACCTCACAATAATGGCCTTAGAGCTCTGGGGCTCTCAATATGGCCTCACCTGCAACCAAAAAAACCAACTTGGACCCCCTGGCTGCCCATTTTAGACCAACATATACACATTGTAAAACAAAAAAAGGCCTTCGAGTGGGGTGCCGTTACAGGCACCCTCTCGGGGTGGGTGAATATGGCCTCACATACAACCAAAAAACCCAACCTTGGACCCCTGGCTGCCCATTTTCGACCAACCAAACACACATCCTAACATGATAAGTAAAGCCTTAGAGCTCGAATGGTCCAGCCCTTGCCTCACCTGCAACCCAAAAACCCAACCTTGGACCCCCTGGCTGCCCATTTTCGACCAACCAAACACACATCCTAACATGATAAGAAGAGCCTTTAAGCTCGAATAATCCAGCCCTCGCCTCACCTGTAAACCAAAAACCTCAACTTGGACCCCCTGGCTGCCCATTTTCGACCAACCAAACACACATCCTAACATGATAAGTAGAGCCTTAGAGCTCGAATGGTCCAGCCCTTGCCTCACCTGCAACCCAAAAACCCAACCTTGGACCCCCTGGTTGCCCATTTTCGACCAACCAAACACACATCCTAACATGATAAGAAGAGCCTTAAAGCTTGAATAATCCAACCCTCGCCTCACCTGCAACCCAAAAACCTCAACTTGGACCCCCTGGCTGCCCATTTTCGACCAACCAAACACACATCCTAACATGATAAGAAGAGCCTTAGAGCTCGAATGATCCAGCCCTCGCCTCACCTGCAACCCAAAAACCTCAACTTGGACCCCCTGGCTGCCCATTTTCGACCAACCAAAACATGTTACCTAACTTCGGAGTAAGGGCCTTCTAGCTCGGATTCTCGAGCCACTCGCCTCACCTGTAAAAACAAAAACAAACCCCAACCCCTCGCTGCCCATTTTCGACCAACCTAAACAGACTACAAAACACACAAAAAAAGTCCCCCGTGGGGGGTGCCGTTACCGGCACCTCCTCGGAGCACATCCGAAACAGCAAAATCCTTTACCTGTTCCTTGCTCCCCCTCCATCGCATGTCTTGCTTCTCCAACCTCCACTATTGGGGCTATCTTATGGTCTGGGGCTAACTTCTACCACAAGAGTCAAGTTTAGGGTTCACTAAACCCACCTTCCAGTTCCATCAAGCTCGTCTCTTCAACCTCTTCCTCCACACTTTGCTCCTCCGATGATGGTAGGGATGCGGGATTGGATTGGGTACCCACATCCTTTTATGCTTCTAGAGACTGAGATCCTCTCCCCCGGGTCATTGACGGACCTTGAGATTCATCCACCGTCGATAATGTTTCGTTCACTCGTGTGTCTTCAAAATCCAAAACTTTATTAATCCCGTCTGTCTCATATTTTTCAGTGGCCACCTTCTTCCTCCCCATTCTACTTGTCTTCAATGCCTTATTGCTACTGAAATATAACTTCCCTCTCTTCTTTCTCCTCTTGATAGGGGCCTGCATGTCAGGTGTCACCCTTTCAAAGCATGTCTTCTCCAACACTCGCAAAACCCTCCCTTCAACCGATTACATTTTACGCCACTCGCGAACTCATAACTTTTGATACTAAGTCCAAGGATATGAGTATCACTCGATCGGATACAGATGTTCCCCCGAGGGACATTCCTATATTTAATGCCCAATTAGGGTTTCGTCATTCAATATATTCTTGTCCTTAAACATCTAGTCCATAACTAAACCTATCTATGTCTAAATTAACCCAGCTATAACTAAACACTTCATACGCCACTCAAAAATTCATAACTTATGATACTAAGGGCCGCTTTACACCTAGAGGCCGGGCCAATTTCCCTTGAGGCCGATTGCACAAAATTTCAGCCTTTTTTGGGTTGGAGGCCGGCCTCTACAACTCATTATAATAAGATTATACCGGGGGCCAATTTTCCCATATGTAAAGGCCCTCGGGCCAAGAAGCCAAGCTGATTCAAAAAAATTAGCCTAATCCAACGGATGTAGCATAATCTAAGATAGAGCCTTTAGATTCCACATAATCCAATGGATTTAGTTCACTTTAAAAAATTATACTTTATTTAAGAAGATTTTTTTAGTGGAATATGACATTGGCCTCTAGGCCAAGAATTGGCCTTCCATTTTGGGTGCACCCAATTCAACGAGCTCGGGCCGTGTCATAACATGCATTTTTAATTTAAAAAATCATACCACCAAATCGGCCCGGCCTCTAGATGTAAAGGGGTTGGGGCCGATTTGAGCCATTTGACCAATCACAAATGAGGATTTCAAGCCTCTTACACAACGAATTGGCCCGGCCTCTAAGTGTAAAGCGGCCCTTAGTGAAAGAAGATGAGTATCACTCGATCGGATATAAGACTTTCCAATATGGACATTCCTATATTTAATGGCCAATTGGAATTTCGTCATTCTATCTATTCCTGTGCGGAATCGTCAGGTCTATCTCTAGACCTAAAAATGAATCAGGCTTTAAGTCGGCGCCAACTAATCATATGTAATTGCTTGTCCAATAGTATGTCTACCATGACTTGGACGCTTTTATTTTGTATATCATGGCAGCGTTTCAAATTTAAAAATATTAATGTTTCTTTCTTTCATAGTTCATTCGTCGAGTGGATCATGTGCATCGTTGTTCTCTTTTGCAACACATTTCTAATAAATAGGTAGCCCACAATGTTGAGAATCCTCTTTCAAATTTCCATCTTCGCGCAAGGCCTCATTCACCTCATCATGGCTCATCTTCCTGCTAACGGAGAGTTGGAGATGGCTGTCCTCTATGCTGATGGAGTGAGAGTCCCACTTACCTTTCGGATGGAAGAGGACGGCCTAGCTTACGTGACGGCACAACGTTTGAGTATTCGGTTCGGCTTCAGAGAGGACACTATTGTTGTTGACGAGGATATTTTCGATGTTGTCACGTCAAAGCTTACATACCCTTGGTCGGATTTCGCATCGCGATGAGAACAATAACATGTTTTGGACTCTTCATCCAGGTAGTTACCGAGTGTATGGCCTCACTGAATCTCAAATGGCTGCTTCTATTGAGATCCTAACTCCTCGTTCTTCCTCTACCTGCACCATTCAAACTCCTCTGCCACGTGATGTGAAGGTCAAGCTCGAGCCCGGGGTCGGGACGCCTATTGTAGAGAACGTTAGAGTTCAGTCTGTAATTACACTTTCTTCAGATGAAGAGGTCAGTCCCACCAAGCCCCCGCCTCAGTTTACAGTTGGTGGGAACGCTCCTAAAGTATATCCTTTGTCGCAAGATACTGTTAGCATAGTACCCTTATTAAAACAACTTGCAACAATGCCGGGGAAAAAAAATATTCTTAAAAAAATAGACTACTTGGTTATTAGACACGAGAGGGTAGAGTACCTTCCTGCTATGTTCGATGGTCTCGTCATATTTGAGTTGCCACCCGCTGGTCACACGGCCTCACGGTCACATGCCAAGTCTATGCAGGGAATGGACAAGCGTTACGACGGCCATGTGTGGACGAAGACCATCACCACCAACATCACAAACGATTTTGGTTTGTCCTTTCGTTATTCCGGCTGCGTTGGACACCTGCGTTGCAACAACAAGGAGTGCGAATATATGATCCGCCGACCTCGTATTTTCGAAATCAACGAGACAGAGTTTGAGGGTTGTACCCTCCAAGCCTTTGTAGTGGATCAAGCACCCCCAACTGAGTCTACGCTTGTTTGCAAGGTTTGTAAAGAACCCCCGTCATGTATTGCTACATGTGGAGCTAAGATCTATTATATAGCTGGCAAAAGCAATCATACAAGAGTGTGTATCCACCTTGGAACTCATGATCACCCAGTCAAGGTGGGCGACTACAGAGACACTAAGGCTGAGGTTAGTGGCCTAATTGAAGAACAGATCGAGAAGACTCCCCAGGCTACCAAGAGTGCAGTTGTGTTGGAGGCTAGCAAAGTTCTAATTGGCAACTATCTTCTTCAACCCGATGACGCGCCACCAAAGAAGCTTATTCTAGAGGAACTTGTTCCTGTATTTGACCGATGCAAGGACATGGCTTCCCCGAACATCCGCAACAAGGTCATGAGCTTCCGTTTCCTCAGAAGGTATGGTATCATGGACTCTATCACCAAACTCCGTGGAATCAGTTTATGGGCCTTTGTTCAAGAGAACAAATTTCCAGGTCAAGGGGCTGATTTTGACAAGGTTTTTGTCTTCAAGATGTCGGAAGTCGGGCCTGGTAGTGGGGTAGATTTGGTGAAGCGTATGCAGCCCGGCGAAGATCTCGAGAATGCGTGGATGATGTTCGACCATGTGAAACGGGTGAGACAATGGACCACAATGGCATGCCATGTGTATGACTCCACGTATTGTCGTGTCATGTCCATTGTAAGCTGTGACATGCAATCTGAGGATTGTGATGCCCAGATCGTTTTCTGGAAAAATCTCAATGCTGTCATGGAGAGGAATGGCGTTGTCCAGCCCAACTTCAAGGGTTTCATGGCCGACAGCGCCCAGGCCAACTGGAATGCAGTTCGGGTCATATATGGCAACGGAAAGAAGGAGGACCGCATGGACGACCGGGAGAGAACCTGTCAGTTTCACTAGACCCAGTCTATGGTTAAGTATACCGAGAAGTACATTCCCGAAGAACTTTGGGAGCAGCACAAGAAGATGTGCCACCAATATAGGACCGCGCGGACCATGGACGAAGCGGAGAATCTGTACCACGGGCTACGTGCATGGTGGGTATCCGCCGGGGCAGTGACAGAGAAGGCACTTGACAAACTGGAGCTCTGGCTTGCATTCTGGCACTTCCGTTATCGCCAATGGGGAGGCTTCATGACCGGGGTATGTAGTCCCAAAACTTGTTGTTTTTTTTTTTCTTTTGTTTTACTCTAATATGAAACAACTCTTCTCCAAATTCTAATTGCTTGCACTATGTACTCGCAGAAATGCCTTCATGTAATCTCGCCGAATCAATTCACAACAAATGGCTTAAAGCGTCTGGAAACAACGGCGGTGACCTATATGTTGCTACAGTGGACGACTTCGTTCGAGGCTTCCTACAGGTTGTCAATTACTACCAGTTCCTGAAAAGTGATGTCGGCGGTACAGGCCCTACAAAGAAAGAGCTCAAGCTAAGGTTGGCAGAGCGCAGGGCGAAGCGAACATGTAATCCTTTAGTGCTTGAAAACCCCATGATGGACATGCCTGGAGCAGAAGAGTTCTGTACACGAGTGCCTCGCATGGCTAGAGAAGAGGTTTTCGGGTCCACGAAGCGAAAAGCAGATCTACCTCTTGGAGCTGAAGAGGAGTCGCACAGACCTGATAAGGTCAACTTCTCACATCCCCGTGGCTCTGGTAGGGCTGTCAGGACTCATTCCACTAACTTGCCCATAATTCTTGAAGAGGAAGATTCCAATGTCCCAGAAGTTGCACCCCCAGCGCCTCATGCCGACGATGTCGTCCCGTCCCCCACCCCCGAGGGACAAATCAGCCACGTCTCTGCCATCGAGGAGACTAGGGTGAACGTGAAGGAGTGGCACATCGCTCGGTTGCCAAAGACTTCTGCCAAATGTTGTTGGGCACAGAGAGCTATCACCAAAAAGAAGTGTACTGAGAGAATTGTAAGGGGTGCAAAATCAACCCCTGCCCCTACCTACACCGGTCTATGGCACAGCACTAGGAGGAATGTGAAAGAGACCACAGAGTTTTTCTTTTGCTCAGATGATATCCAAAGGTGCGTCAAGGGTAGCAGGCGCAAATGGGTTGTTCAATACTCTGCGCAGCAGGAGAGACCAAGCATTCCGGATGTTTGGCCAGTGAAACTTGGCACTAACCTCAAGCAATGTGAGATCCTGGCCCTCGAAGCGGCCGGATTCCAACTGCCGCAGAAAGTGCCAGTCTCACCCAGAAGGCTCTTTTCCACTGCCCCGTCTCCGGCGAATCTAGACTCCGTGCCGGTGCCAGCAGATGCGGACAGGTATCCTGGGAAGAGAGAAAGGAAGCTCGTTAAGCGCACTGCAACCCGTCCAAACCCTCAGCAGAGGCTATCCATGGGTTCTTCGGACTCCCTCAAAGTTCAACTCCGCTTGGTCACGATGATCCCTCACCCTGGCCATGGCTGCATCATTGCGCTAGATTCGATGACGCCACCCGACGTGACACAATACCATATCACCATCAGTTCCCTCCCAGGTTGCACTTGCCGTGCATTCAAGAAGACAATGACCAATTTTCGAGGGCGGAGTCAATTCTCGTATTGCAAGCATGTTTACTATATTCTTTTAAAGGTCTGCCATCGCAATCCTGATGTAGACCTTTTCATCCACGCGCTAACCTTCAGCTTCAACGAGGTCAAAGTAATTCTCGAAAGTGGAAATTTAACTCACCCTTTGGATCGGACCTAGGATTTACTCTAGGAGTGTCCCTTTCTAAAATCAACATGATAGATGAAGTAGTGCCTATTCATCCATGTTTCTAATCGAGTGCGACATAGACTAAGTGATATAAGATTTTCATTGAATAATTTAAGATTGTCAGCTCAATAATATAATAAATATAATCGCATGGATTATTTTTATTCAGCTCAAAATGTTGTATTACAATACTCAACTGTATCATGTGTCTCTATACATCTTGGGATCATCCTTGGTTTTCATCATCTACCATCCATATCTAAGTGTTGTACAAACATCCTCGCCAACCAACCGAGGAAACATGACTTGGTGACCACCAACATAACTAACCATAACTTATACAAATAACACAGAAGTCACTAACTACTCACAGCTATAATGAGTTACTCTTACTTACTCTCATGGTTACTATAGTGTACATCCTGGAAAGGGGAGAGTAGTATTGCCCCAATTTCCCTTTACTGGGTCATGGGGCAATACGAAAGGACACCTATTCACGCCGGTCCTTAAATAAGGACCGGAGTTACTATTTATTTATTTATTTCATCATCTACTTATTTATTATATCACAATTTTACTATCATTTTAGCACTTCACGGTTCCCAAAACTAAATCAGACCATTTCAAATTCAGGGCATTTATTTTATTTAGTACCTATACATCCCACGTAAATAGGTCCATTTTTTCTATTTCTGACAGAATATAGAATATTCTGAGTATATTCATTTGCTATTATTATATATTTCTAAATTTAGTATAGAAAATGTCATATTTTTACATCCTCTCCGCTCTCCGCTCTCCGCTCACATATAAGTCTCGTCCTGATGTAAGGCACTGCCAAATTTCTTCTCGGGGTCATCGGCTTTAATGCTCGTGGCAATTTTGATAATCCTCGCCACAACCTCAATAAACTTTGGAAATTTGAACTTGGTATTCCCCACCCGCTTTTGAAACCCCACCTAAAATGATGCATTTCTTACAAAGCTCATCCATTTTAGGTGTATCCTTCATTTGTGTGTTTGAATTGCGCACATAGGCCTTAAGAGGCCCCGGGTGCCTCATTCACACCAAGTTCATTCCAACATCATCACATTCTAAGCATTTTGGATTGGAATTTCAATCCAACTTTCCAACCTTCCAAGCTTTCGGGTGCCTTTGGTATTTTAGCCCCCGAATACATTTCGAGGTTTGCGGGAGCCCTTTCAAAGGACTCCTCCATTTTCCTTACCGATCCACCCTCATGCCCACCATTGTCATTAGAAGCAATGGTATCGTTAAAATCCACTTGCACATGATCCTTGTTCCAATTTGAGCCTCACAACCTTTCCGAAACCCCGGGCTCACCATCAAAACCCGTATTTTTGATAGCCATGTCTCTCTCAAAGTGCTAGCTCAAAAATTGGAACCCTGCTTTGATACCATGTGTCGCAACCCTTGCTAGCCCCCCTTGACCATCTTGCCAATTTTTATTCCTAGCAAAGGTTACGAGCGCTAACCCTTCGCATTCCGCCATGCTAATGGTTAACTCCTTCACCCCGGACCTTATAGTTTATAGGAGGGAACCAACCCTTCTATTTTGCTTTCGGGACTCACCCTTTAATCGGTAACTCATTCCTAGATGTGGACTTCCATGCATGGAAGTCCAATCCCATGTTGATCATCGCATTGCAGGAGCGATACTACAACAACCCAATGAACCTCAATATGTATGCAACTAGACAAATTTGGAGACATCAGGACGTCGAAGAACTCGACCCTAAACCCTCTCTGCTTTAATGTCTCAAATGCCAACTATTGCTCACGACCCTAAGTCCAAGGTTGGTCCTTGTTCGTGAGAATGGTAAGAAGCTTGGCGATTAAGCTAAAGTTTTTGACAAATTGTCGAGACTAATTCGCTAAGCCCCAGAAAGCACGAAGTCTTGGCACATCGATCAATGTCGAGATCTTTTGCAAGGCATCCACCTTTGTTTGTTACACCCCAAGATCTCTTTGAATAATCATATGACCTAGATATGTCAGCCGGTCGTGGAAAAACTTACATTTGCCATGGTACAAACGCAATTCCCACTGCTACAACCGTTCAGAAATGGTTTGCAGATGCCTCACATGCTTTTGTGGTGTTTTGCTAAAGATGATCACGTCATCAATGTAACATCGAGTAAAGGGCAAGCCTAAGAGGACCTGGTCCATCATTCTACAAAACTTAGCAAGTGCATTCTTCATGCCAAATAGAAGAAACTTCTAGTGATATAGTTGATCATTCCCATCCTGATCAATTTCCCACAATGCGGTTTCTACTTTATCTCCCGCAAGTAATGGGAGTTGGTAATAGCCGGATCTCAAGTCCAAGGTGCTGAAGACTTGAGAAAAATCAGATGGCATCTAACAACTCCTTCGGGATTGGCATGGGATACCGATCCAACTTAGTTTTTCGGATAAGTAAATGGTGATCTTTGCACATCCGCTTCTCTGTCCAATTGTTTGATATATCATTCTTAGATGGCATAACCGTAGCACATGCATTCTCCTCGTTCGAGAGTTTCATTATCCTTGCTGCCAAGAGCTCTCGACAATGAGCCTGAACACTAATCATCTTGGAAACACTAAGCCTTTAAGGTTTCTGAAAAATAAGATGGTCATCCTCCAGAAAAATGTAAATGGATTTTTCTTTATAGCTTTCAAGATCCTGAAGGCTAAAAACAACACACCTACAGTACAAGCAAATGAATGCTCGTACCTTTTGTGCCTCAACACCATTGAAATAAGGGCTTAATTCCAATGGCCAATCATCAAACTTTGTGGTCTCCCTCTCTAACAAAGGGGAACCACCTGATGTTGGCACAAATTCTATATCGCAACCCTATCTAGCTCCCTTAACAATCTTGCCAATTTTCGTTTCTAGCAAAGGTTACAAGTGCTAACCCTTCCCATTCTGCCATGCTTATGGTTAGCTCCTCCTACCCCGGACTTTTATAGTTCATAAGAGGGGAACCAACCCTCCTACTTTGCTTTTAGGACTCACCCCTTAATCGGTAACCCATTCCTAGATGTGGACTTCCATTCATGGAAGTCCAATCTTATGTTGATCATTGCATTGCTCGAGCAACAATACAACAACCCGAAGCATACTAGGCAACTATGCCTTCACATTGGGCCAAAGCCCATGGAAGTCATGCCGTTCGTCCTCGGGTGGGTGAGGCCACACCACCTCACCCATATAAGCCTCTAGGACTCTACGCGGGGCCCCTACCCCACCGTCAAGAAACCTATTGTTTCTCTGCCAAGAGTTGGGGCCAAGTAGACATTTTCCCTTAGCCGCTGGGCCTAGAAGCCCCCAACAGCTTCAGACCATCATAACTTCCTTGTATGATGTTTGATGGTATCAAGCAACCACTACAACTTCATTTACGCTTCCCGTAGATGCCGATGAACTCCTCACTTGCCCCATTCAGGCAAGTATTAAGGAAGTTATGCATGTTCAAACCTTGGCAGTCTCGGGAATCACTCCCAGGCACTGCTGTACCAGGGCTTGTCCCGGGATAGCGCCCTTCTCAAATTGCCATAACTCCTAGCTCATACCTCCGATTAAGGTGTTCTTGGGCATTTTAGAATCACCGGAGTCCCCCTTGTGCTCATGGTGTTTCGGGCACACTTCATGGAGAGGTGCGCGACACTCTAATTGCTATTGAGAGAAGGAGGCATTAACCATGCCTCCAACCTCAATGCCAATAATAGAGTCCCGGGGCGATGACACCCCTTTACATTTTGTAATCACATGTGATAATGGAGTATTTAAGGGGGGGATATTTATGCACCTCTCAATATTTGTTCATGGTCTATTTCTAGATATGAAGCTATTTTGACATATTTTAAGCACCCTATATTTATTTGTAATTATTTAAATAGGTTAATTTTTGGCACCATATTTTTTAAATAAATCATATAAGTACCAAATAATGGATGGAATAATATAGCATTGCAAAATCAATTATGTGAGCAAAAAACATTCCATACCATCCGTCTTGTCATTCAATTGGTTTCGATTAATTATGCCAATCCTAAATCATTAAAAACACAACCAATAGCATTTGGATACTAATTAAAAAGTTACCAATAAATATGGAAATAATAAAATATACAAGCTAACATAGATAAGTTATAAACACGGATAGAACAAAATAAGACATATAATTTTGTAAGACTACCTACTCCCAAAAAAATTGCATTCAAATACAAAAGCCATATTTATCTTATTGATCTTACTGCACACTTTTAGGGGAATTTAATATCTATAACCTTATTTTTTTCTAATGATTACTAAAATGAAAGAATTATTCATCACCCTATTTTACATATAATCATGTAGGGGACATATTTCCAATGCCATGGTAGATCTAACGAAATTATAATTTTTACCCTCAACGGATTAAATTCATCTTATTTTGTATCTCACATGGTTTCTTAAATTCCTATAATCACTTCCTGAGAATAGATTCTGGCCTCTCTTCATCACCACCAATACCTCTCCTCCAAGACGCCAATCTTTACCTCCAATTTTTTGGAAAGTGAAGTGGTTTTCCACCGTGTAATTATTTCACCCATAGTGGGAACATTTCAATTGCTTCGGTAAAGGTTTACCATCTTCTTTTGTCGAATCCTTAGCGGTAACAACTGGCTTCCGCTTTGGATTATTCACGGTATGGGCCTTCATTAGCTTTAAAGGATGATATTTCTTAGCGTGGGCCGACTCCCCAAAAGAACAACAATATAAGGTCTTATCCACCTCCATCTCTACCAATCCTAGAATCGTGATCGGAGTCTTTCGGGATTTGCTAAAATCCACTAGCAAAGATACCAAACCAGTGGCATTGTGCTGACAGAGGGCACAATCGTACTGCTCCATAATGGCAAATGCAAGTGTCACCCGCCTACCATAGTCCATGATGATCATGGATAACGCTCAATTAATGAGGCGTTTGTCAATCGTTGATAAAAAAAACCTTCACCAATTGGTTTTCCCCAAAAAAAATTCCAAACTTCCTAGAAAATCTTGCCAACCTTGTGTACATGATACAAGGTGTATAATCCTTCTATATTGATCCTGACGAAAACCTTCGTAATCCTCCTCCAAATGGAGATAAAATTATTGTAAAGGATTAAAAATAAAATTACTTAGATTCTCCAAGGAAACTACCCTTCATATCTACTATAAATGTGCCTTATGTTTGTTCCGTTTTAACCGTAGGAGCGGCCAATGTATTGGAAACCGTGCATTTTTTCAATGCAAAAACCAACTACACTTGAGTTTCCTAGTATTACTCCACTTGACGCAACTTCATCCAATGAGCATCTCTTCATTGTTCATAAGTCTGAAGCGTTTCATGCTCCAAATGATAGGTAAAAGCTCGAATGCATACCAATCATAACAATTGGTATTGCGTTGACGTTTTTTCTTCATCAATCACCTGAACCGGATTTTCCAAATTTGCAGAGATATGATCCATGTTTGACTGGAAGACTATTCATAAATTCCTCGCGTCTCCTCCTTCATATCGTCAAATACCCCATCCAAAGAACGTGAGTTCGGGTGGTAGATTCTCATGCTGAAGTAGGCTAAAAAACTATCACTCGTTCAATTTATGAGAGGCCAAATAATCGACCTTCCAATACACCAAGAGACAGGAAATGATAATGTTGGCTCCAATTTATAATCATAAATCCACATTGAGCCCGGTTACTAAAGCCAACAACTTACACTAATATGTTGTCAATGTAAAAGGAAAAAATATAAAAAACAACTTGCACTTGCAACCACCACCAACCTTATGGCACCGCTCACTAGGTCCACATACATAGATCTCATCCCTCGTCACTTCAACCTCACCCCCACGATACCCTATCATAAATTTGTGTTTCTAAACATAATTCGACCTTAAGATTTATTTTTTCTAGGTCGAACAGTGATTCCACATACCACAAAATTCTTAGTGGCAATCCCTCACCAATCTCATGCCCCACAGGTTCTAAATGAACCCCAATGTCAACCAACTTACCTATCAAGAATTTAAGTATGTGGTTTTTTAAGTGCATTTTCTTTCTTTTTTTAATCAAAAGAAAAGGAAAGCACCCTCTTATGCCAAGTACCTCTCCTAAGTTGATATGAAAGAAAAATCCCACGCCCTCCGCGTGTTTTTGGATGTTCCCACAAACTCTCCTTTGGATGCTCCACGTCTTCCGAAATTCAAACACCTTAATTTTTTATAAGGTGTCTATGGATGTTGGTATTGGATTGTCTCCAAGCCCCCAACTTTTGTTATTGATTAATGAAAACAACCTTGCCAAATGCTTTTGCAAAAATTCTTTCATAAACCCAAGAATGTTACCTCGAATAAGATTTGTGAACGCCCCTCCCAATATATTTCTTTGATTGATTTCTTTTTTAAAATAAAAAGCCCCCCAACCCTATTGGCTATTAGCCTTAAGAGCATCTGTTCAATTTCTAGGATTCATTCAATCAAATCTAAATGAATGAAAATCCCACGGATAGATGTGACTGACGACATCGCATAGTGTAACATAATGGTCATTGTAATAATGATATTTGTAGATATGCCATGGATTGCTTTGAAAGGCCTTTATAAATGATTAATTCATGCATTTTGTTATGTCAAAAATATCCTCCCATAGCACAACTTGAATATGACGCTAAAATTTGCAGAGGAGCAAGATGTAAAATAGTAGTTGCTATAATGATGCAATATTCCAAAGCACCCGCTTTTGAGAAAATCTTATTTAATTGTGTCATGGTTGAACATTGTTGTTCAATCATTACATACACATAGTACAAATTATCACTATCTAAGGTGCCTTGTGCGTTACACTACTTTTGGTTAAGTATAATATCAATAGCGATAGTAATTTTTCCAATTTGTCTATATCTTATTATAAGTTCTCGTTGACCATGACCTATAGAAACCAAACTATATATTGTTTTTTTATCATGTTTGCATGTGTTTGTAAACATGTTTACATGCAATAATCTTGGGAGGTTTAATTTCTATATATTTTTGTTTTGCATCATCTCAAGAATTTGTTCCATCGACAAATATTCCTAAAGCCTCAACCACATGACCTAACAAAGTTCTTTCCACATGAACATTCACAATAGTGTTGAGTACCAACATTATGAAGCAAATTGAGATCGAACAGAGCAAAGGGTAGAGGAAGAAGTTGGTTTGAAGCTAATTAAGATCAAAGGTTGAGTACTAACATTATGAAGCAATTGAGATCAAACAGAGCAAAGCGTAGAGGGAGAAGCTGGTTGAGATCAAACAAAGCAAAGACTTAAAGCAAATTGAGATTAACAGAGAAAGATAGGCCCTGAAGAGGCCCAATATACGTTAGCATAGCACTAGCGAAGGGAGGAAGAGAGCCAAATGCCGAGAAAGACAAGGACCAGACCCCGACCCGACACATGTACCCCGACCTCGGCCACGGGAATAGAGCCACCACGGGAATACGTGGCGTACGCGCGGCGACAGGATCCACTACTCACGGCCATAGGGTGCTGGCCGAATTAACAAAGGGAACTAAGTGTTTAGACAAAAGTTAGGATTTTACGTATTAAGGGAGGATATGTTAGGGGCAATTAGGGAACATATAGGGAAGAAGGATTTTGAAGATAAAAGATTATAATTATACAAGTAATTAGATTTGTAAGATTTTGAGAATCAACAATTATGATAAAGGGGCATTATGATGGAGTATATAGGAATGTGGCAATCTTTGAGAACATGATTATGGAATGTATAAATATTGGATATGCATTATGAGCATATAGGACAAGGATAGATTCTACTAGTATGTTTAATACAAATCATTGGAATCAAGCAAATGTGAAGACTTGATTAAATTCTCAAAAGGAATTACAATGTAGCCATGACAAGGATATAGTAGAATCTTAGAGACTTGAACATTCAAATGGTGAAACGGTTATAACCGTTTAGGATAGGAATCATCTACATATATCAAAGATAGTAAGTATCTAGGAAAGTAGAAGTTAACAACCACTCTTAGTATAGATTTTGGATAGGAAGAAAAGACTATATAAGGGAAGCAAATTAGGAGACTATTACCTCATTTTATACACAACGAAGTTATCTTAAATTTGAGTGTCAAGAATCACTTGAAGCTTTTGTAACTCTCCTCTCGAGGAACTTTTGCAATACACTTATCTTTTCTACAAATGCGTGTGACCTTTCTACCTCTCTCTCAAATTGTCTTACAAAGTTTGTCAAGCGGTACTTGGAACTTGAGTGATTGAACAACCGAGAGTAGAGTAGATTGAGTAGAATCTTTTGATAAAGAACTCAAAAGATAGTGTGAGGGTGAGAACAAAGCGCTCAAGACATTTTGGAGAATCAATGGAACTTTGAGAGAGATCGATTTGAGAAAGCAATTACCAATTTATACAACTTGAGTGAAGGAAGCAAGATTATCTCTCAAAGCGGAACTTATCATTGATCTCCTCAAAAGGGAATTATAAATATACATGTGATTGAATGCTTGAAAAATTATAATGCATGAATGATTAAAATGAAAACCTCTTAACGAATACAAACTCCTTCAAAAGAGGAGGAGCTTATTATTATAACTACATAATCGACTTATAAGTATTACACATATTATACTACATATTGATTGTTGAACTTATGATTGACAAGAACGATGAAGACATAAATTCATATCAAAGTTTGAATACATATGAATGAAGTAATATTGATATAAGATAATCTACTTACTACAATTGTTATTGAACCTCTTTCTTTTAAGATACTTTGTGAGTTGTTGGATGTCATTAATAATTGAAGAAGAATTCTTTTCTCTTGAGTAAACCTCAAGAGAGTTATAATTACTATCGTCATCAAGAAACACTTTGAAGTTAAACGTGACATTGCAAAACAATTAATGAAGTGTTCATGAACTTATAACTACTATATGCATATTTGTCAAGTTACAATATTATAAGTAGTAACACTTGAGCTTAAAAAGGAAGACTCAAGAATATGAGAATATTCTTCGTCATTATAAGATTACTATCATTTGTGTGATTGATGTTTATTAACTACGAACCTTAAGGATTCATATAACTTATTGAAAACTATATTATGATCAAGGATAGTGTTACACCTCTTGAAGCTTTCTTTAAATCTAATGGTTCTTATTATCAATGATGCCTTACATTGAGAGTAAGAATTAAGATAATGAGATTGTGCTCACTCCAATAATTATATTCATATCATAAGGAGAAGAGAGGGATTATTAATTCAAGACCGAACATATTAATGAGGCACGGTAGTTCTCAAGCGAATATAAATTTACGTGATGTCTCACCGTGAGTCTTCTTGAGCTAAATTGCAAGGGAACGACCCACGGCGTCCATCAAATAGATATGGTGTGTTTGACAATGTTTCTATTTTTAGTATTAGTATTACTACCAAATATAACAATTCCTACAATCTCATTTTCTAGATTGAGAGCCATTCCTTTCACACTACTGGCAAATTCAAAAAAATTCTAGCTTGAATCTTATTTAATCCATTAACATGTGCAAGTCCATCTTCAACTGATACCACTCAACCGAGCTCATCCATTTGCAATTTGGTGTAGTAATTGGTAATTATTTATTCAAATGATGTAATTCCGCTCCAGCCAATTTATTTCTAGTCAGTTTGTTCAAATATTTATTAAACCTTCTACTAATCAATTAAACATATGTACAATTTGAACCTTCATATTGTGCCCAATTTATCATCTCCAATGATAGATCAAGATGGAGAAGGGGGATTCATAACCTAAGTTTCTTGAACCCAATAAAACAATAAAAGAAAAAATCAATTGGGGCAAATTTAAGGTAATTTTTGGCGCAACAATTTTTTTTTTTTTCTACTTTTTATTATGTCAAACCATTAAAGTAGCAAAGACCCACTATATTTTCTTGAATCCCCATCACCCAAGCACCGCATTTTTACAAAAGTTCAACACTCCTTATGTTTTGGCTCAAAAAAATCAAGTTTGGTTTGAATATGCAAATTGGAGTATTCATCATGTCCTTAAATTGAGCCAAGCATGCAATTACTACAAAGTTTGATATTATCAGGATGATCAATAGAATCAATTGCTTATTTTCTACTCAATTTGTCATAATGATTGCACAAACTTTATTCCCAAGGATTAGCAAAATCAAAAGAACAAAATTCTTGAGTCATCTCAATAGGTTAAAAAACCAAACAAACTCTTTGACTCATCTTAACATATTTCCACATATCCACTTAAAAGAAAATATTTATATGAAGAATGACCCACAAACCAATAATCTATTAATATACAATGTAGATTAGATTGATTAAAAAAATAAACACCAAATATATCCCAAACTTCTCGAAACCACCAGTTGTTTGATGGAATTATATTGACTACCAAACAATTTGGATGTATTTTGTCCACACTAGTTTGTATGCGAATGCATATTTTATATTGAATGCATTGAGTCAAGAATTCCATCGCAAAGCCCTAGTCTCCGCCTGAATTCTTACGATATAATAAAGTGTTATACAAATCATGCAAAATGGTCACCCATCACACTGCACTTCAACTCAAATCCATCTGAGGTTGTTTGCAATCATATGGCTCCAAGCGTGGGTTTTTTTATGACAAATTTGGCACAATAGTATGTAAAATGAATTTTTAAAATTCCCAAAGACCACTATACATGAAACACCCATGGCTTTGCATTATGGCCAAAACTAACATATATGCTTTTCAAAGCTATTCAACCTTTGTGTTGTTTTTTTATGGTAATTTTTGTAAGCAATCAAGCAATGAAATTTGAACGGCCTTGTTTTTCATGATTGCCAAATCTCAACCAACATTTTGTTGTTTCGTAGCTATATTTGATCATATTGCATATAGGGAATGGCTCAATGACACTATGACATGAGCGGTAAAGTGAAAATATGTCATTTTGATGACTTCACACCGTGGAATAAAATGAAATCTGTGAATATTTGGATCTATTACCGTTGTTCTGATATTACAACTATGGAAAATTGGTTTTCAAATAATTTTTTTTTACTTGGAATATATGAAATTAAGGTACATTGTTCTAGCAACATACAAAATATGTGAAGAAAATAAACCAACTCAACAAAGTTTGAATTCTTAAATGTTCAAAATGATAATGATATAATTTCAAAATTCTAGAAAATAAATGGAATGGCTAATAAGTTCACAACATTTTATTTTTGAGTAGGATGTTGATTAAACCACTAGGACAATGTCTCACTCCAAACATTGTCCATATGCCTTTGTATAAGTGTTTATGCTTATGCAATCTTATGTCCTATTGGTTCCAATAAGAATAGACAAATCCCACCTACTCAATTGTGCAATGGAATTATCTTGGTTAAAATTGCGACGAGTGGTTTTGTCATTTCTACAAAAAAAATGCCTCTTCAGATCAATTGGTTTGATAATGATTTGAATTTGTGCAGCAAATGACCTCATTACTACCAAAGAATTGTTCGTGTGCCATATGTTGTCAAGCGTCATAATCTCACAAACGATAAGGTTAGGTCCTCTTTGAACTAGCCAAACACAAGGAAAACCAAGACGAGATTTGATCCACTTGTATCAAATACTTTTGCAATATCGTCATGGTAGAAGGTAAAATTACTTGTTCAAAATCCTTGTTTTTATTTTGCACATAGAAAAATCCAAACTATGTAGGGGCAGAAATTGACATTGGTAGCTTTTAAGTGCATTTTCATCCAATTCTAGGCTACATTGCAAAGCAAGTATTTTTTTTCACAGATGGCACTCGATAAACATGCCATTGATGAATATTGTAGTAATTTTCTTGAACTACAGTGACATGATGAACTAAGTTTGTAACATTGGATTCTTGGTTCTCACAAATTAGGGCCAGTTGTTGATTTGTCTTTGTCGCAACTTTTAATTGGTTTTATAATTGTTGAATCTAAAATTTCAAAACCATATTTTTTCATGTAATAGTTTAGCTTATTTTGCAGCTCTGAAGTGGTATTTTTTAATTCCGATAGTAGTCTCCATTTCATCAATTGTTTGTGTGATCTAGGTTTGTCAGCCCTAAACTCCCACCCTTGAGCGTCGTAATCCGGGTGAGAGCTCATCATTTACATGAACTCCACTGGCCTTGGTAAGCAGTTGTAACTTATATCCATTCCAATTGGTGAATCAGTGTACTTGACACCTCTTCCTTTATTAACTCAAACTCAAGTGTTTACAAACACTCGAGTATCACACTCACACAAATTTTTAAAAAAACTCAAGTTCAAGGTTGTAGGCTAAATAATATTAACCTAGAGATCTAATGATATAATACCTCTCACTGAGGTTCACTACTTGATCACAACACACATGGCATATTACCAAGCTTATCACTAAGCCTACTCCAACCTTGTCATTCAACATTCATAGGATTCATAAATCCTTTTGCTAAACATTCTTATTATTTCCTTCTAAGAACTTTGTGCCTTCATCTACCTAGTGAGGGAGAGATAGAGACAAAGATAATATTAATCGCAATAGTGAGAGAGTAAGAATGAGCCTCCGCCCTTCCCTTCGGGGAACTACCCCTTCCATCACCAAGCCTTACTAGCCGTAGATCTAACCATACCCACATCTAACGGTTGGAATTGCCATCCGTCATACTGTAGCCGTCATCCCTAGCCGTTATCCCTAAAATTCCTAGATCCAACGGTCTTGGTCTTCCATCCACTTGATCAAACGGTCTTCATCCGTCCGGCTTCATCCGCTTAGCATCATCCACCGTTCGTTGTCATCCTTCATTCGTTCGTCTTCATCCTCCGTTCGTTGCCATCTTAGTGTCCTTCACAAGTATCTTGATTTTTTCATACGAATAACTTAACTTAAATCTAATTTGAACCACTGACTTCTTTTCTAATTAACCCGCGAACCTTAATAAACCGTGAGCGGTTAGGTGAATATAAGTAAAATACCTCTAAAATATGAAAAGTAATTGAGAAGGTTCTACTTACACATATGTAGTAACTTCTTCTCCGTATCCGCCTATAGACTATTCCTGCTTTTATCACTAGCTCATCTTGGGATAGCACCAGTCAATGGAACCAACCGAATTCAAACCCGGGTTGGTCCAGACCTTAATCCAGTCTCTTACATACAACTCGCATCCACAGGCGGATGTGCCAAAATCTAGTGATTATTTATATAGGTTAATAGAACCCCGTTTACTAAGCTTAAGCCTTTAAGCCTAGGAACCCCATTAACCAACCTTTAACTAACTCTAACAATTCCTTCTAGCACTCAAGCACTAACACCCTAGCTTCAACTTAATTCAACTAATAACTAAGAACACAACTTGTTTTTATATTTTTGAATATTTGAACACAAATGAAAGTCCAAGTTTTGTTAACCCCTTGCGATTAAGAACATATGTGGGCGCCATATTGGGCTCACAAGGTTTTGAATATTTGACTGGCATGTTTGTAGCATCCTAAAATCTTTGTTAGTTCCATTGTGTGTAGTTTTTTTTTTCAAAACATTTGTTGTGTATTGTTTCAGCAATGGCTATCAATATGTGTGGTATTTCTTTGGCTCCTGATGACTCACCTTTGGCATGCTCTGCCTCAGGTTCATTTTTTTTTTGATAGCATGTACCTCTACTGATTTTGAGGGTATGAGTAATCTTGCTTATATATTCTGTTATATAATGAATAAATCTTCACCAATCAAAAACATAATGAGTGGGGGTCCTATGAAAATTCTCAAATTGATGGTCTTATTCTTGTACAGTTGTTTTTTCAGGGTGATCACTTCCAATTTCATGTAGTCACAGAAGAACTAGGGCCAATCAATTTCCTTGCCATTGAGAGCATCTTCAATGAGTACAATTGGAGGGCATGCAATGATATTGGCATTTGTTCTGAGAAAAAATAGAGAATTGAAAAACTTGAAAGTTCTTTTTACCTTCAGAATCATGCATGTTCACCACGATCTCAACGACGAAAGGGGAGAATCACCAAAATCACCACATGAGAAGGATTATATAATAAGGTTTACGAGGGCCAATGAACCGGTTACCAAATTAATGAAGATAGTTAAATTAGTAACTACGTAAAGTTAAATGGCCGAAATTAGTAAGCCATTTAGATTAGTAGGTTATGTAACAGGCAAGTAAACATTAGTAGCATTATTAGAAAAATTAGTTTGCCACATAGCAAGCCACTTAGGATTAGTGGGCTTCATGGTGTAAAACACTCGCCTAGGCCACATAGGTGAGAAAAACGGAGGTGGAAGTAATTAAGGGCCTTAAGAATCCTCCCTTACTTAGATATTACATATGTAGATTTTACGCTACAATCTTCCACATTTTGAATGTAAAGAAAATAAAGATTATATGAACTCTTTCCGAGGATGTCCGGAAGAGCTATCTTCAATTTTTTTAGAAAGATTAAAGATATGATAATTAAGAGGACGGCACATGTTAGACACCTCCTCTCAATATATATATATAAAGTTGGGATTAGAATTTGAACACCTTACCTTATTCACGTCGATAGGCTACACAAGAGCTAGGTCCTTTGTATCTTTACCATTTTGGAATACAAGAGCATCAAGCTCACACCTTCATCTAAGTTATTCAAGGTAGAGGCAAAGTAAAGTTTTAGCTTAGACATAGTCAAGTTGAGCGATTACAATTGAGACTTGAGATGATCTATAGTCACTCACATGAGGTGAGATAGTTGTCAAAAATTATTATAGCCACTCACATGAGGTGAGATAGTTGCGAGAGATTTTATAAGGATTCATATAAGGTGAACTTAGACAATTGAGGGAACGAAATCATGATAGAAAGTACGACACAAAGGAGTGAGTGACTTGGGAAATTGAGGCATGAATAATTAACCATTGAAAGTGAGTAGTTAAAGATGTGAGGAAATTGTTGTTGATACAAAAGACAAATTATAAAGAAAAGAGAGAGAAAGAGATAAGTAGAAGAAGCCAAAAATCGTGCATGATAGCAACTAAGACATAACAAATTAATCTTAAAATACTTCTCCACATTCTTTGATCACATAACTTCCCTCACAAAAAGAAATACGATTAATTAACTACATGTTTGAAGTATTTCGCTTATGAGTATATTATTAACTTATGATATGAATGTCTGCTACTAAATGCTAATGCATACAATATATCTATATTGCTAAAAGAAGTTAATTAATCGTGACTCGAATACTTTGAAACATAAAAACAATTAATGAATGAGTCTTTGACTAACTTTGTTATGACCTCATTATGATATTACTTTAACCTCGATTGGTTATATTGTAATTATGCTAAAAATAGGTTGTGTCCAATTATATAATAATCATGCCAAGAATAGTATATTCTTAATTATAGTATAAACTGAGATTATATGAAATCTGTGCTTTAATTATATTATAATCATGCCAAAAATAGCATGTTCTTAATTATAGTAGAAACTGAGATTATATGAAATCTGTGCTAAAATAATCATGTATTAATTATAGGCAAAACTAAAACCGAGATAGAACATAACTAATCTAAAAATATACTGTGACTAATTATAGCAGAGACTGCATGATTGATCTAAAAATAGAATGTACTTAATTAATGACAGGGATTATAGGACATATTTAAAATAAAATTGATGGACCCCGTGGGTCGTTCCCTTGCAATTTAGCTCAAGAAGACTTACGGTGAGACATCACGTAAATTTATATTCGCTTGAGAACTACCGTGCCTCATTAATATGTTCGGTCTCTAATTAATAATCCCTCTCTTCTCCTTATGATATGAATATAATTATTGGAGTGAACAAAATCTCATTATCTTAATTCTTACTCTCAATGTAAGGCATCATTGATAATAAGAACCATTAGATTTAAAGAAAGCTTCAAGAGGTGTAACACTATCCTTGATCATAATATAGTTTTCAATAAATTGTATGAATTCTTAATGTTAGTAGTTCATAAACATTAATCACACAAATGATAGTAATCTTATAATGATGAAGAAGATATAATATTCTTGAGTCTTCCTTTTTAAGCTCAAGTGTTACTACTTATAATATTGTAACTTGACATGTATGCATATAGTAGTTATAATTTCGTGAACACATCATTGATTGTTTTGCAATGTCACGTTTAACATTCAAAGTGTTTTAATGACAAGAATAATTATAACTCTCTTGAGGTTTATTCAAGAGAAAGAACTCCTCTTTGATTGTTAATGACATCCAACAACTCACAAAGAATCTTAAAGTAAGAAGCTTCAATAACAATTGTAGTAAGTAGATTATCTTATATCAATATTACTTCATTCATATGTATTCAAACTTTGATATGAATTAATGTCTTCATCATTCTTGTTAATCATAAGTTCAACAATCAATATGTAGTATAATATGTATAATATTTATAAGTCAATTATGTAGTTTTCAATAATAAGCTCCTCCTCTTTTGAAGGAGTTGCAATCGTTAAGTTGTTTTGCTTAAATCATAACATGCATATATCATTCAATCACATGTATATTTATAATTCCCTTTTGAGGAGATCAATGATAAGTTCCGCTTTGAGAGATAATCTTGTTTCCTTCATTCAAGTTGACAATCGCTTTCTCAATTCAATCTCTCTCAAAGTCCCATTGATTCTCCAATTTGTCTTGAGCGCTTTGTTTTCACCCTCACACTATCTTTTGAGTTCTTTCTCAAAATAGTCTATTCAATCTACTCTACTCTCGGTTGCTCAATCACTTAAGCTACAAAGTACCATTGACGACTCGTAGTTCAAATTGAGAGAGGTAGGAAGATCACACGCATTTGTAGAAAAGATAAGTGTATTGCAAAAGTTCCTCGAGAGGAGAGTTACAAAAGCTTCAAGTGATTCTTGACACTCAAATTTAAGATAACTTCGTTGTGTAGAAAATGAGGTGTAGGTCTCCTAAAATGCTTCCCTTATATAGTCTTTTCTTCCTATCCAAAATCTATACTAAGAGTGGTTGTTAACTTACACTTTCCTAGATACTAGCTATCTTCAATATATGTAGATGCTATCTATCTAAAACGGTTATAACCGTTTCACTACTCTAATGTTCTTAATACCAAGATTTTACTATATCTCTCCTTGAGAGTCAATCAAATCTTTGTGCGTGATTGATTTGATTCCGATAATTGGTATTTAGTACATACTCGTAGAATGTATTCTAGTCCTATATTCCCCTTAGTGTCTTCATAATGTCACTTGAACTTTATATCCAAAATTCCCATATATTCCATAATCGTGCTTCATCAAAATCCTACATTCTAAACTATTCCATAATCATGCTTCCTTGGATATTCAATGCAATCCTTAAATACATAATTATGTCTCTTCCCTCATCCTCAAAATCCTATATTCTAATATATTCCATATACCCCTTAATATGCACCTCTAATAACTAAGCTCTTTTTGTAAAGGAGCTGGGTTTCCTATATCCGTGGGTAGCGGACCCTATCTCCGCGCGTAAGTAGCGCAATGCCATGGGAAAGGGTCCCTAAGGCCGTGGCCAACTCCATGGCCGAGTCCGAGCTCCATAGCCGAGGTTGAAAGCTTCCTCTCCCAATTTCGGTGCCGCTCCTTGAACTTCCTCTTGCTTGTTAATTCCATTTGATGCTTGAATGTGCTTTGCTCCTTAGGTCTGTGTTGATTGATCGTACCATTTACACATCTCTTGTGATTCATAATGTTGTACTCAACAAAAATGTTCTAAATATAACCGATATTGAGTTATAATTTGATTGAGCTAAAAATAGTTTGGACCTAATTATAAAGCATTAATTGACTACTCACGAAAAGATTACTTCAAGAACTTGAAGATGGTTATGTGGCTACTTGAAGATAGTCACTTAAAGAAGAGTTTTCGACTACTTAAAGATTGTTTTGGATACGTTGAAGACGTTACTTGATCAAGAAGAAAATATTACTTGACACTCGAAGAAGGGTTACTTGAAGTCTTGAAGACGACTACTTGGCCAATTGAAGAAAAATACTTGAGCAATCGAAGATGGTTTACTAAGTTACATTAAAGACTCAAAGACGATTACGTGGCCAGTTGAAGATAATTACTTGGCCGAATAGAGAAGATCATTTGGGCACTTAAGAAAGTTACTTGGATAATTGTAGAAGGTGATTTGGCTACCTTGAAGACGGAGGTTTCTTGTTACTTAGACATAGCTACTTGAGAAGATTATGTGAACACTTGAAAAAAATGGTTTAACCATTGAAAAATGTTACTTTGACATGAGAAGATGGATTGAAAAAAATTACTTAGTCATTCAAAGAAGGTACTTAGGGCCTGGCCGCACCAAGTGGTGCTGGGCCGGGACGCCGTAAGAGAAGGCCCTGCCGGGAACCTCGCTGCCGGGCATGCAACTTACTTGGTCCATGGGTCCGGAACAGGAGGGGGGGGCCCGCACAGGTTGGGCCTGTACCCGGGCATCCAGAGCATTCATCCACCCACTTCTGTCGCCTTCCTCTCCCCACCAACCTTTTGCCTCCCACGCTCCGAGGGTTTCTGGTCTCCCTCGCTCGCACGTCCGTGCGAAGTGAAATGGAGCGGGTGCGCACGTCAGTGGGCGGCGAGATGGAGCGATCAACTGTGACCACGCTTGACACTGAGCTACGGGAGCTGCAGTTCGGGTGAGTGATGCATGCCTCTTCTGGTTTCCTAGTCTTCGCTGAACATTCGTTGTATCGGGCGATAGCATCTGGTTTTGCAGGTGGGAGCGTTTTCCTTGTCGTCTGTGCAACTGTCTACTCCCTCACTCCCCGGGCCGGAGATGTCGGTGCCTCGCCGTGTTGTGAGTTCTTGTTAATTCTGCTGCCGCGGAAATGATGTTTTCAAGAGTTGCCGCTATTCCAATACCTCTGCGCCTGGGAGCAACCCCGCGTGTATTGAGTTTCTTGGGAGATCTTTCATTCGTGATCCCCTGTTGTATGGACATTTCGTTGGGTGGTTTTGTGTTGTTGTCATTTTTTCGCGGAAGCTGGGTGTGAGTGTGGTGCCAGTCTGGTCCATCCGGTCCTCCTATGCACGTCGCTCATGGCGGGCATGCGGAGTGCGGTCTAGGGTTTGTCGGCACGCAGCTCCAATGCGCGCAGGAGGGGTTTAGGGTGGTCGTGTGCTTGTCGATAAGCCCATGTTCTGATGCCTTCCCTGGCAGGTCGTCGCTTGCGCGGATGTCGTAGCAGAAGTAGTCTGTTCTTTCTCCCCCCCTCCTCCTCGTCCGACCCTCCAAACTGCAGCTCTTCCTCTGTGCGGCAGTCCACTCTTGCATTGAGTTCCGCACGGCTGCGTCGGGACGCCGCTGGAGTTTCACTACGGAGCGCAATGGCGGGAAGTGCTGATTTGGTTCCAAGTCCACTCGGTTTTGGCTGCAGATGCCCGGAACACTAGTGGGAGGGATTCAATGATGTGCGGGGAGTTGTGGAAGCTTGGTGGCCATCGGTGGTGCTGGCCCCCTGCACCCGCCTGGCACCTCAGCAATCGAGTTGCTATTTTTGTCACACGCGGCCCGGCGACCAAGGCAGCTCCATCTCCTGGAAACGCGACCGCGGCTGCGAGTTGGAGGCAATCTGCATCGGAGTGTGCATCGGGGAGCCCCTAGTCCAACACCCGGATCCTTTCGGCGAGCAACCGCATCCAGCAACAGGGTCAGCCGTTGGTGCCACAGAGTGCACCAATGCCGCACTCGCAGTTTCCAGTCGTGGATGTCACCTCTGTGCTGCGGGGCCTGCTCCGCATGAGCATTTGGGCCTCGCTTGTAGTCTGCACAGTTGCAACTTCCAGTCCTGCCATGTTTTTAGACCGTTCTGTGCATCAAATTCTGGCCACTTAGAGGCCTGCAGCCTTCTCCTCTTGGGGTGTTGGGATATCCCACCGTGGCAATGTTGGGTCTTTCCTATATGTGTGCTACGTTTATTTGAAAATAAATTTATCTGTGCCTTCAATGAATTTCTCGCTGGGTGATCACACCATTCTTCTGTTCTTTCTATGTGTGTCCATTTTTTTCCAACTCCCGTGCATGAATGTTGTTTTTGCGGCATGTTATGTGCTCTGAACTGTGCGTAGCCCTCGGGGCTGCCATGCCCCTGGCTTCTGTTGGCCACGCGCCTTCTGTTCAATGTGTGGGCTGGTCCCAAGTGTTACAAGGCTCCCGGTCCCGCGCTTTGCCGTCTGCGCATCCCTTAGTGCATCCCTTGCATCGTTACTGTGCGTACTCGTGTTCCATGAAATGGTTGTGGCTGCTGTTTCAATTAAACGCACTGCTGCTCTCGCAAGCAACTGCGCAAGGTGGTTTGTTTTGCTACTAGACGTAGACGTCGCACTTTTGGGTTCATTGCTGCAGGATTCCGGTGTAAATTGGGAGCCCACATCCATGCCGCTCTTGAATTGGTTTTCTGTTCACCCCCCCCCCCCAATTGCCTAGCAGTCGACTTCGATCTTTGCGGCACTGTCGGTGCTTCTACATGAACAATGCCGCAGCTACCCCAGGAGTGTTGTTCTTCGCTTAATCTTTGCCTGCCACTGCACCCACATGGCGCAGCCCATGCTGCAATCGTATTCTAATGCCTGAAATTTTAATGGCCACAATAGGACTGCTGGTTTCAGCTCCGCATCCTTGTTTACGTTGCCTGTGTCTTCACCCAGATAATCCCCCAAATTACATGCACCAGGTCTTGTGTTGGAACTCTGGAACTCTTCACCTCCCGCTCTTCCTGTGCCAGCTTTCTCCCCTCTATTCTGCCATTCATACATTTCGCCGTCCGTATGCATGAACCACCACCCAAATTTTGATCACCAGCGTCATGTGCATTGCATCCAGTTTTAGAACACGATTGAGGCGCACTATTCTGTGCGCACAAATAAGTGGAATGGATGTCGGCATCACATATTGAGTAGTCTTCCAGAGCTTCGTGAATTGTTGTGTCTCTGGCCGTGCAACATGCCACTGTCCTACAGCGCATAGTCTATGTGGGTGCCTTCGGTCCACAACCGAGTTGCACATACTGTGCGCTCCAAGGGGACCAGCTGTGTCCATGGGTCACACCAACTTCCAATCTGCATTGTGTGTAATGGCTTGGGCTTTCGTATGCATGCATAGACAATGTCGCGTGGTGCTAGCATTCATGGACTAGCAGTATACTGAGCACTGCTTGTTTCTTCGCAGAGTGGAGGATTATTGGCATGGTTACAAGTTGTTATGCTATGCCTATTATTTGCATTCGTTGCCACACGAGTCCGCATTTCGTGAGACCAAATTGGGTTCGTGGTTTCACTCCAACACTTTGGTCTAGTGCTATTGTTGTTTGTTGCCATTGTTGTTTGGTTTTATTCACCACCTTTATCGTTTGGGAGTGGAGGTTCGTTTGGGTGATTGTGGGTCCCTGCAATGATGCTTATGTGCAGGACAACTGGTATGGCGGCGTCACACTAGATTGCCTCCTCCATCACCACATGATGTCCGCAACACATGATGTCCGCAACACATGCATGCAGTTGCTCCCTATCGTGGAGATGTATTGCAGGTGGGAGTTGGAGGAGGACTGTACCGATCTTCAATCACTCATGTTACGGTTCGATTCCGAGGAGGAATTGGAATCGCACGAGTTGGGCCGTTCTCTTTTGTACATGGTCAGGGATGTCGATGCGGAGTTTGATAGTTTCCCACTACATGCTCGCACCGTTCAATGTGCAAACCCTTTTGAAGACATTAGGCAGAGGTTGGCGGCAGTTGACGTCGCCATCCATGGACTCCATGCACAGGTACTTGAAGTTTTGGATTTGTTTTGCATATGTGGACAAAGATTCTTATTGGAAACAACCCGTGACATTTTCTACCACAAAGAAGGGTTATGTTTATGGCACTGAACTGTATGTGCAAAAGTCATGCCTCATCTGTACATGTAAGCATATTTTAATTAAATTGCAATTGTTGGTGGAATGTAGTTTAACATGCCAACTCCTCATACAACATGAAATGTATCCAGGTTCTCAAGTGCCCTCCATTAAAATTGCTTGCATTCTACATTTCCAATGTGCGTCTAGGTTCCAAAACCGCAAGGAGAAGTCCCCTCTCAGTCCCCCTCCGAACTAGATCCTCCATCTGCCTCCCGACCCGCTCCTTTGTGCAAGGGTTTAGGGTTTAGGGTTTAGGGGTTTAGTCCCCACATCACTACACATCGGATAGGCACAAGCCCGAAGACAACACGTTGCATCTCCAACATGTGAAGCAAATTTCCGACCTCGTTGTTTGGCACATAGGGGTTCTCGATGCAAAATGGTATGTGAAGCCAAGGTCCACATGCTGGTTCAATGAATACCTTTTCAACATCTACACACCTGACATGTTCTACGACATCCTGCGAATGAGAAGAAGGATGTTTGACAGACTAGTGAACGATCTCCGCCCATTCATATAAGGACAACAAACACATTGGAGACAACCTATAGGTGTTGAGAAAAACGTTGTGGTAACACTATTCAAACTCATGCACGGCGTGTCCATTCCATTGGTCGCAGACAAGGCCGCACTCGGCAAGTCCACCGTCCACGAAATTCTGCGCCAAGTGTGCTCAGCCATAAGCACTCACCTCGGCCACCTGATTGCTTGGCCGGTGGGTCGGAGGTTGGTGCGCACAGCGGCAGGTTTCCAATCGAAGCAATGGTTTCCTAACTGCATAGGTGTTATCCAGGGTTGTCTATTGTGTCGTGACGGAGGCTAATCCCGACATAATGTCGTGCCGTATATCCGTCACGACACATATCCGTCACATATCACATATCACGACACATATCCGTCACGACATTATGCCAGATGCTGTCTTTATCCTGACGGACTTGAATTTTACCGAATTTTGTGTGTAATTACATTACCCCATTTCGGACACGTAGGATGTAAGATGTCCACGTGATATGACATGTCAGCAAAGTAGAGGTAAAGTGGGGAAAAAATTACTAGCGCCTGTCCGCCCCCCCGTCCGCTCCATTCCCAACCCCGTACGCCCCGTTCCCCCCCGTCCGCCCCTCCGTCCGCTCCCCCGTCCGCCCCGGGTTTTTTTTTTTTTTTTTCCTTCCCCGTCCGCCCCATTTTTTAAAAAAAAATTCCCCCCCCTCCGTCCGCCCCCGTTCCCAACCCCGTCCGCTCCGTTCCCCCCCCATTCCCGACCCCGTCCGCTCTGTTCCCCCCCCCCCACCCCCGTCCGCCCCACACCCTCCTTAGTCGTTTTTTACTACTTTGATTTTAACAAAATGGTAAACAAAATGGCAAAATGATTTACCTGGCGCTAGGCATATCCACGACCACGTCGGCGTTTTCTGCCACATAGGACGCCACCTTGGCAAGAAGGTAAGTATTTTACCCACCCTAGTCCGTTCCCCCTATGTTGACCCTACGTGGACCCTATTGTGTCGTGACGGAGGGGTCCATCACGACACGACACGACATGACGGCACGACACCGTCATAACGGCAGGATAGACAACCCTGATGCTATCGACGGCTCCCATATCTATGTCGCGGCTCCATCGAACACTATTGTCGCGGCGGACCACCGCAACCGGTACAAGTCATTCTCTATATTGCTACAAGGTGTTGTTGACAGTAAGTGTTATTTTACATCCATAAACACAAGCCCTCCCGGCTCTCTGCACGACAACGCTCATTTCAAATCAACGGAGCTTTACCGAAAGGTTGACGAGGGCATAATGGGGGGTTTCCATGATGATCCGTTGACTTGGGGAACATGATTTTCATTTCCTCCCTACATTGTGGCCGATCAAGGCTATCCACTATTGAGTTGGTGCATTACTCCCTTCAAAATGGGACCCATGGAATTGGCGCTCACACAGGAGGAGGCATGGTTCAATCGGGAGCACTCCTCAACCCGCATGAGCGTGGAGAGAGGCTTCGGCATACTGAAATCAAGGTTCAAAGAAATCGGCACAAAGTCATCACTCAAGCTAGATTTTTTGCCTACGGTTGTGCATGCATGTTGTGTTTTGCACAACATACTACTTGCAAGCAAGGACCGCACCCTGGATCAAATTTTGGTGGAATGCCATCTACCAACAATGGATGACATTACATGCACATGGAGAGAGGAAGAGGACGGGTTCAGGCCTCCTAGGCCAATGGGACTAGTGAGCGAGGACCGAGCATTGCTAGAGGGACAAATGGCAAAGGAGGACCTCTTGGACTATCTAGTTCGTGTTCAAAATGCCGAACACACAAGAAGACATCCAAGAAGGGGAGTAGTGTGAAAGGAAGCCACAATCAAGGATAGGAAGGTAGAGCGGAATACCTAGTAAGGGCATCCATAGATGATGCGAGCATGAGCAGTGCAACAGTCATGTTGCCTAGGTTCTTGGTCTGTTCGACCTCCAACTCGTAAAGTTTTTGATCCATGCTTACAACATCAGTCTTTTTTTGTGCAATTCTCGCCTCTCGTGCTCTATCGAATGCTAGCATGTCGCTCCTCCATGCTTGTCTATCCTTGTCTTGTGCCTCAACACGTGCCAAATACTCAAAATTGAAGTCCTTCACGAAGTCAACCAAGTTGTCCGTGCCAACTACCTTCCTCTTCCTTCCCGTCGATCCAGGCCTATCGTCTCCGGGTGTCACCCTCGATGGAGAGTCCGAGGCAGTCGTGGCACTAGCGATGGGGTTGTTAATCCCACCACTAGCATGAGCACATGGGGTGGGCGGGGAACGACCAAATTGCCTTGATGTCGTTGGCGCCACACGGTCGGAATCCACCACGTCCGTGGCTCGCCCAGAAATTTGTCTCTTCCCAACAAAAGCCTCCATTTCAATGTACATGGACTCACTAAACTCCAGTGACATCTTCCTAGTCCTGGACAATTGTTTCTTCTCTTCCCTACTCAATCCCCACCAATTCGCCGAGCCCGAGCCATCTATGTAGTCCTTTAGTTTCTTGTAATCCTTAATCAACCCATCGCATTTATTGTGATTTGGTCGGTGTCCCTAACCCGAAACCCCACTACGCCCAAGCATCCGGCCAACACCAATTTCCAAGCCGTGGTGCCATAGACAAACCGTGCGAGAGAAGGCTGACTGTAATTATGCCTTCCGTCCCACTCTATGCATTTTTGGCCAATGAGTACTAGCATCTCGGCCTCGGTCCAATTGGGACCACGAACCTTATGGGGAGTGGCACCCTGTGATTGAGATGGACATGACGACGAGCGTGCACTAGGCGTTTGACTTGAAGGATCCACACCCGATGACTCGTGAGGCTGCGGATGTGTGGCAGGTGCTTGGTCATCAAGAAAGTCACCCGAATTCACAGTCCGTGTCAATGCGAGTTGTGTTGAAGGGCACTGAGAGGTGTCCCCTAAATGTACAATATCCTCCATCATTACAAAAAGAATCCAATCCTGGCACACCCAAAATTGTGAAGTCAATAGTCCGAGCCACAAGAGACACAGAGATGCACACACGAACTGAATGCGGAGCGGCAAGCTGTGGGGCCCCGAACAGAACCACAGCCACACAGAACCACAACCACAGCAGAGGAAAAAGCATGATGCCCCTGGACATGGAAATCCCGACTTCCATATGTAACAATGAATGCAGACAAACAAAGAACATGCCAATGCACGGCGAGCAGGATTAAAAAAAACCAACAACAGTTTGAATGCTTCCCCAAATCAAAGTGCAGAAGCCTAATCATTGGACCAATGCACCCTGTGCATCGGCCTGCAGGCACAGAAGGGCAATCGGACACTGGTGACCACACCTGCGGAAGGGGGGATCGGCAATTGCTGATGGCGATGGAATAGTGGAGATACACAGCTTCCAGCATGCAGGTGGGCGTTGCGTGGAAGTCCCGGGTCCTTCTTCTGCAAACGGGGCACAGAAAAAGTGGCAGTCAATAACGTGTGAGGAACAACCAAGGCGAGCAGACCTGGCGACCTGGATCGGCCCCACAGAGAGGGTCAATGAACATCCAGGCACACAAAATGCAAAGACAGGAAGTGTTTGGCACCAGCTGTATTTTGAAACCGGACGGCATCTGGAATTGCAGGCCAAACGGTAGGACCGCAAGCACCCCTGCACTCACCTGCGAACAATCAGGCGAAAAAAAAAAAAAAAAAAAAAAATCCGACGGCATATCTGATCCCCGGGTGCTGAACGCAAAGCGAAGACGATGGGTGGTGCGACGTTGAACCGCAGCAGCTCCATGCACAGAGTCCAGGGCGGTTGATGCCCCCAGAAATTTAAACTCCGGCTGTAATGTTTGAAATCGCCAATTTTATGGGGCTGCGGGGCAGCCCAATTGCGCACGTCGGCATTGACCTGACCCTGTGCATATATATTACGAGCCATACAATGTGGCCAGAAGCATAAGCGAGCCAAACATAAGCATAAGCATGAGCGAAAAAAGGACCAATTCCAAAAGGCAGCAATATAACGTTTTGCGGCTTTGAATGGGCAGGCAGAAATGGCAGGGCATGGAGGAGCAATAACAACACCCAAACAGTTGTGCCCGGAACCCACACTGCCTATCAAATTGGCAGGACATGTTGCTGGGGAGATTACTATGCAGGCATAATTGATGGACCTCTTGTTATAGTGGCAGCTCACAGAGTTTCTTCCAAAGAACGCCCGAAAAAAATTTATGACACTGGGCTCCACGAACATAAATTTGCGCACCGTCACTGGCGATTCACATCGAGCACCAAATCTCAGTTGCACGATCGTCGACGCGGGTTGTGCCATGGGATTGGCACGTCAGGTCGATGTGGTTCTGGCCGGACACAGTGGAGCGTGGGTAGACAGAGTACCGCGCAACGTGAACTACACGCCACCACACACACTGCCTGCGCACAGAAGGGCCCCGCCTCGAGGTGGGAAGGCAATGCACTGCTCCCACAACTGACCCCTACATACTGAACTCCGATCTTATGGTTTTCTAGAGCGACATGAAAGCAAGAAAAACCCAGGAGGACTCGCCGCGGAGGCAACAGAGGACGGAGCTAGAGTTTCGGCGGAGAACATCCGACACAACGACTTCGCAGAGGGCCCCCAAGCCAACAGCAAAAATCATATAGTGAAACCAACCTCAGGAGCGCACAGTGGCCAACGGAAAAAATAGTTGCAATGGCGTTGAAACAGAACCTCTCACCGCACGAAGGTCCAGCTGCATTGACAACAACGCAAGCGGCAATAGCGCGAATTGCCTCATCGGGACCGTGTGGCCATAGCGGCTCTGCTCGTCTGCCACATGCGACGGGGACAACATAGCACAACAACCTCATGTCGAAGGTCTCTACCGCCCTACTATCGCTATCCTCCGCTTTCCTCCCGGTGTCCCACATACATTCTACGTAACGGCAACCTCGCAGCATAGCAAATTCTCACCTTTAGGATTGCGCAACACAGTCGGCCATGGCGGGAAAAATCGCTCCTTCGTAGCAGCCTCTCCTCGCCCGCACAGGACTCCTCCTAGACTCCGCGAAACCCCAACCCCAGCTCGCAGACCCGGGCTTCCACTGAGAGACGTCCGCAGGAGGGGATGACTTTCATCGGCAATTGCCGATTTTCATTCACTTCGTGGGTGGACTCAGTCGTAACGTTGGTGTTCACCAACGGTGAGAATGCAGTGCAAACAATACCGGAGTGAAAAATTCCGGCAAGAAAGACATGCCGACAAGGTCTGACATCCGGCTTGCCCTCCATCTCGGCACCCCCCTGTGCGGCACCGGTTAGCTCCCACCGAACGGTCCCGGGCCCATATCCGGCTTGGACACCCCGGGTGCGCCCCCCCCCCCCCCCCTTAGCCTACTAGAATTGAAAATCCAAAAAAAGCGAGAAGACGATTAGGCACATGAAGACCTTTACAACACAAAGAGAAGATTAAAAATAAGATTAAATAGAAAAGAACCACTTTGAGAGATATCAAGATGAGAGGTTCCCTCGACGGCACGAAGAGTTACATCATTATAGATACAAAATAAAGGAGTTCTAAAGAACATCCGGTCATCAATAACTAAGTTGAGTCAATAAACTCAAGGATGCCTCCTCAAGAGTCGATAAGAAAATGGAAGATTAGTAGAGGCAATACTACACATCTTAAGAGGAAATCTCATTTACATGGAAATTTTTTTTTGACAATCACTTCATTATTGTTAAAATATTATCAACACATGTTTCAACGGCGGGAAGTTCCGGTGGTGGAAACTAACAATTTAGAGACTAAAGATAAGACTTGCAAGAGAGGGAAAAGTTTTGGAACGAAAGGTAACTTGGCTCATTGAAGCCGGCTATTTGGCTACTTACCAAATGTAAAAGAAATGACAACCGCGAGGCGATAAAAATGCATGAGGAAATTGGGTAGTTAGGTCATCATAATCCGGACGACGCTCTAAGTCACTACGATACGGCCATCCCTAGGAACAAGTGGAGGTAGTTGAGCTCTACAATGCAATCATCAATTTTGCATGTGCCTAGCTTGTTCTTCATTTTGTCATTGATGTTGGGAAATCAATCAATAACCTTGATTGTTGGCATGCCTGGTTCTGACTTTGCTAAAAATATGTTGAGGTAAAACACCGCCTTTATCTTTTGTCTCCGATCCTTGCCAAAAATTGGTATGACCTTCCCATTCAACTTCATCTCCATGGTTTCTGTATCCAAGTTGGTGATCACTTCTTGGATGACGTGTACATGCAATATCTCCCATGTGACCTTAGTAACGAATCTATCCAAACCTATCAACTGCAAAAATGTTTATTGTTCTTGGCAAGGTTCAAAATCCAATGTTGCCATCTTAGTGTTGAAGATTGTGTCTTTTATTGTCCTCACATGGCAACTTTTCCTTTGTCCTGAAGAGTCGTCCTCATTTTGACACAAAATCCTTCTAATCCTTGCTTCTCCCTTAACTTGCTACTATAACCTTCTCCTAAACAACTTCTCTACCCAGAAAATTTGTTGTGCAACTTTGAGCTTGAACAACATGTGCTTAAAAGAAATGGTGATATTGTTAATGTCCTCTCAAATGATTATGGCATAGTGTGAATGATGATGAGCTCGGTTGAATCTATTGGGATTTTTTACTGCTTGTGGTTGTGCCAATTGGCTATCTTGGCCCTATTACGTGTAATGTGGTTGTTTGGTAATCTTCTATGGTTGTTTGGTAATCTTCTATGGTTGTTTAGTTTTTTACCAATGAATATTTTTTCATTTTTTAAATTATGATTCATCTTTGTTCCACATCTTTTTGACTTGTGGGTTTTTCATGTGTGTGTGTGTGTGGTCTTTGCAAGTTGTAAAATAGTCAACAAAGAGAATACTACCTTGTGTAGTGGGCCCTTTTTTCTTGGGGTTTGCCTTGTGCAAACCCTTCCAATATAAATAAAAATTGGATTCAAATTTTAGTTTATGGTTTTGAATAATACATTTTTGAGTTGTTATAAATGAATTATTTCTTTCATATTCATTTCAATTATAATTTATGCTCCATAAATGAATGTATGATAACTACATCTTGTTTGAAATGTGAAAGCCTTGAATTTGGTATTGAGTTTTTGAATGTTCTTTATGGATGAATGTAAGGTGAAATCCATTGTAAGTTTCCATTTTGGTGCATTATTTTAATCATGAGCACTACCCATATTAGATTCCATAGGTTCACCCATACTTCACTGTCAACCCTAAACCCCCACCCTTAAGCGTCGTAGTCCGGGTGAGAGCCTATGGCTCACATGCACTTGCTTCGCACCCTTGGCCTTGGGATTCAACTCCCAATGCTCCGACAATATGAATGTTAAACACAAAACCTTTTATTCAATACCCCAAGGGTTCAAGTATTCATAAACACTCCACTACCCTGTGGTAAGTCTCACACACAATCACCCATAGAGCTTTATGTTGCTCTTGAGTCTCATAGCTTACCCTACCAATCTAATCACTCACTCACACAGTACTCTAGTGGCCTTGAACCAGTGCTAATTACATGTTAGCTTGTTCATGCCGCCTAGGTCAATCTCACTAATTGCCGAATTATCAACTAAATGATTGTCTATCTAGCACACATCACACTGGTCCTCATTCCTACCCTTAATTCTCAATCCACGTTACCAGCTTCCAACCACCATTCCTTGTAAGGCCTCAGTTGCTTACAATTGTTCCCCAGTACCCTTCTCCAACTTTGTTCCCTCTCGGCAGTTGAAGGGAATGCCTCCCAGCTCTGTGAGATGTTAAGACTCCTTACCTCGAGGTTACAGCAGTCCCTTCCCCTTCCAGATTTACCTCGGCCTTGCCACTGCCTCACAGCCTCCCATCGTGTTCCCAGTAGCGGAGGAGTCCCTGCCGCATTGCAGCCTCGACCTCTATCCACTTAGAAGATCTCCCAGGGAATGTGGATCAACTGGATGCTTGTGTGGGATACACCCACCGACCTAGCTGCCTCACTTCCAAATCCCTTGCCCTATTGGTCTCCCGGCATCGCCTTTGTTTATTTGAGTCGATTGCCACCATACTACTAGATTTGTTGGGTGATTATTGGTGCCGCCAAATGAACTGCCGACTTCTACTTAGTGAATTGTGTAGCCTCCTTCAGCATCAAGAGTCCTGAATTATGAGTTTACCAAGTGCAATTCGTGCTTGAGATTGAATGCAAATCCCTGGGATTTTGAGCCTAAACTGTGTGGGCGTCAAGTGTCAATGCAGTTGGGAACCCTCTTTCGCTGATTTAGCCAATCTCTCCTTGACTCCTCTCTTGGTTCAACACTCAACCTCCCTCCTCCACAGCTCAGACCCTCCTCCCTCTTCCTGATCTCCTCACTGGAGAGGCAACCATTCCCTGAGCCTTTCCTCCAGCTCCCTCTGCATCATCAGCTCACATTCCCCGCCCCAGTTCCACGTTGTTGTGTAATGCTCAAGCCCTTCCTACAGAGTGAAAATCTACCAGGGCTTCGCCCTACCCAGACTGCCTTCCGGTCACGGGGAGGTCACTTCATTGTCAAGTTGACACCACGTGTGGACAAAGTTTGCTACCCCTATATTACATGCCATATATAATTTTAATATTTATGATATTTTTTCTACATATACATAACCATTGATAGTATCTTTTGTATATTTTTTTGAAATTTTTAGTCATCTTTATTTTTTTTAGTAATTTTTTTAGTTCAACTCTGTGTCATTCTAGTTAGAAACGGTATGTTTTATGAAAAAAACAAATCATCAAATTTAGTTACCACTTATAACTATGTCATAGGTACTATGTATATCTACTCATGAAAAAACATTTGATAAAATTTTGACCCATTTTGGTGGTGCAACTTACCAAAAGAAGATTTTTTTTGGTCGCACGTGGTGTTCAACTTGATAATGGAGTGATCTACCCGTGCTTCCGGTTGCATCCCAAAGAGAGAGAACAATGAGCCCAACTCTGAGGCTTCTAGGGACCCCCAAAACCAAGCCCAAAAATCCAGTCTTGATCCATTTTGCCGTGCCGAGAAGGAGCCCTCCCCCTCCTTAATTGAACAGTGCAAGAGGCCTAAATGCCCAATGCCCTTAGCATCAAGCCCCCTTAAGCGTGGCCTTGTTTTAAATTCTAATTGAGTCTCATCACTCATTTTTCTTTTGGTCTTTTCCCTTTTAATAACCCAACCTCACAATTAAATTAACCAAGCCTAAAATTTAACACATCACTTTGTATTATCCCTTAAGCTACTCACACCACACAAATTTTAAAGTTTTAATAATTGTAATAGTTAGGTAGACATGGGAGCACAATATTGGGCTCACATTCACATGTGTGGTATAACCTTCTTTTAAGTGCCATCTTGTGATGTGAAAAAAATCTTATGTCTTTCACACATGTATTTTTGTCATGATCACTTGTCATGTCATGACTATATGAAGCCATATGAGTTGCAGATGTATACCTCCCCTCATATGTGTATGGATGATATTTTTCAAAAACATTTTTTTAAACCTTGAATTTGAAGGGTGTAAATTTGTATTCATGTTCTCATCATAGGGTTTAATTCTTGGTTTTGTCATCATGAATCATTTTTCTTAATGGTTGTATGAAACAACATTCCAACATATTTTGGTACATTTCTTGGTAATCTAGAAGTGTTGACAAAGACTCATCCCTTCTTGGTCAAAAGTAATCACTTGGTTGGGTTTGAACGAGTCATATGGCAAGAATTTGAATGACTTCCATCTCCCTAAATCTTTGTGATGTATGGTCTTGATTCCAATGGTGTCATCATTGTGAATTCTCGTGATGGTGTATGGTCCCACCCATTTTTGTTCTGCAAGGGGTGCCATAATTTGTTTGTGTGGTCAGTATGCACTAGCTATTTTTTGTCCTCCATAAGAAATGCATTGTTTCTCCTTGTTGTATGAATGAATTGTTTTTTCATTGTGGTAGTTTGTGTCTTCGTACAAAGGTTCTCTAACACAAAACCCAATTGTTGCCTTTCGTGATTATTTTTGTTGATACAAACTTCCAGGACATAGGTTTTTGCCTCTAGGGGTTTGTGGTAAGGTTTAATCTTGGTCATATTTACCTTTCCAAGGGATTCTTCTTGTGAAGTAATTACATCCACAATGTTATTATATTATTAAAGATCTCTTTGATTATGGGTCCATTCCATTGGATTTTAAATTTGTGCGGATTAGGTTTGTTGATCTGTTGATGCCATAAAATCTTTTAACCTTTGTAAAATTTTGGGATTTTTTTTCCCTCTAAATATCTTTTTCCTTGGTTAACTTTGTCATTTTTTAATAGTGCCTCCAACCAAGATACCGGAAAAAAATAAACAAATGAAGAGGATCCCATCGGAAAAGAGGGATGTGACACTGAAGGGGGCAGAGCAAAGAAAGGAAAAGAGGATGCGAAAGAGATGGAGTTCCCTCCCCCTTTTGGGAACTCTTTGGATACACTGCCAAGTCATGAGAACATACACCAAAACCCCGGGCCTTCGGAAGATGCCAAGACCTTGGTCTTCGATGGGACAAGAGACTTCCCTATGTTTGGATATGAAGACCCTGACTTTTAAAACCATTTTAATCTAAATGGTTCTTTGGCTAATTTTCCTATTAGTAATTTAAGGTTTTTTCTTAAAACCCTCAATTGTGAGCCTTTTTACCGTTGGGGACAAATCTGAGGCTCACACCATGAGAGTTAGAAAAAATGACGTTATACAAAACTAAATGTCAATAATAGTATACGTGTGATCACCTTTGTAGAAATGGAAAACATTAATAGTATAATTTTGGTAGGAGTGATATTCATGTAAATTGGTCAATAGCGGGTTTCACCGTCTAAGGTTGAGGGTTGAAGGTGTCTTTGACATTTTTCCCTTTAATATTATTGGGGTGTCTTTTGAAATGTTTGCAAGCCTTGTCTTCCATTAATTTTTTATCCTCATGGTTTGGCTATGTTTCATATTTTGCATTACTTCTACGCGAGTAAAGTATAGAATCTTTAATTATTTCAATATTTTTTGTAAAACAAGGTGGAACTCTTGACTTCATGGTAAATTTTATTCGTTGTAGATATATGTCATATGGAGTAAAGTTTCTATGCCAAACACCAGTGAAAAAATGCGTATATTTTGTAGTTATTTTATAAGTTTTTATATATGCCAATAAAATAGCATGTAATTTGGTGTCCCAATTTGTGCGATTTGCATTCACCATTTTAGTACATGCTACCTTAATTTACTTTTGTTGGTGCGTTTTGCTTGTCCATTTTGTTGAGCGTAGTATGTTGTTGATATACCATGCAAGATCATAAATGTCTTGGTTAAAAATTGTATGGTTTCATTTAAGAAATCGTTCCTTTAGTCGCTCACCAATTCAATTGGACATCCAAATTTGGTGATGATCTCTTCGAAAATAAAATTTGTTGTGGATGCTGCGGTATTGTCTTTAAGTGCCCTACTTTGTGGTGTAGTATATGGCGGTGATGATATACCTATTTTTGGTATGTTTGGCTGGAGCATTTATTGGGCCAATAAAAATTTAATTCCCATTTTTGGAAGACTTCTGTGAGCATGATTGGATGTAGTGGTTGTGATGACTTGGAGACCTTTGGTCCCACTTTTTGACATATGTCATGTTGTTTACAATACATTTATACGTCTCCTTTCATGATGAGCCACCAATAAAAAACTGTAAAATTATATGAAGGGTGATGTTTGCTGCAAAATGTCCACCCGCAATACCTTCATGTGCTTTGGCAATAATGGCCATAGTGATCAAATCTTTCTTTGATTAATTTTTTCCATTAATTAGTTGTAATGGTCGACTTCTTATTGCTATTTGTTGTCTTTGTGAAACCGTTGCCAGTGCCATCAATCTCCCATGTGTGAGGTAGTTTATAAATGGATTTCTCAAATCTTGTTGGGGTTTGGTAATGATTATTGCTCCACATTGTAATCCAATGATCACCTTGTCTTCACATTTTGGCGTTCCCAAGTGATATAATGGTTAGCCTTTGGTGCTATATTTTTTTTTTATGAGTAAATATCATAGGTTTCTGTTGTAAATTTTTGTTTCTTATGTGAGCCTTAATGTCCTTAAGTTCTTCCATAAGTCAAATATACCATTATTGGCATCCGCTAATGTTTTAGGGTAGTATTAGCCCTTGGCATTTTGAATGTACCGTTTTTTAGTTGATTGCATGTGTGACAATTTTTTACATGATCCCGAATGTCTTGACCAATGGTAGGCCATCACAAAGGTCCATGAGAGATTTATCCAACATTTTGTTGGTTGTTTGATGTTATCCGTGAAGTTCATCAAGAAATTTTCTTATCCAATTTTTGGGAAGGCATTTTTGAGGCCTTTCACTTGTGATAATTTTCCTCATTATTTTTTCTCCTTTGGTGGTGAGAAATTGACTATGATTTGCAATTTGTTCATGTTTTTTTTGGGTCAGTTTGTCATATATTTTTTTCCCAAATACTAAATAATCATTGTAAGGGCTTCTTCAATTTGTTGGAAATTCTCCCCTTAATGTATTTACAATTTATTTTTATTCATATCTTCTTGTTCAATGTTGTTGTCTAGCATACATTATTTACAATTGTACTCAACATGATATTTGATGACCACTTCTATTGTAGGCCACCAATAAGGACTAAATCATACTAGTTGTTTTGTTATGGCTAAGGTTAAATGTTTTCCTTTTTTATTGTAGATTGCCACAATCAATTTTCCACCACGGCTTTGTGTTACGCATATTTGAGTATCCTCATTTGGAAATAACCTCAACAAGATTCCCCCCTCTAGAAGATAACATTTGCAATTGTTAGCCCATTTGTCATCCACAAACCCCCACCCTTAAGCGTCGTAATCCGGGTGAGAGCCCATGGCTCACATTTACACCTTTAGCCTCATTAACTCCAATATCCAGCTCACAATGCTCCACGATGTAAAACATATAACACCCAATTTATTATGATGGCCTAAGTTCACAAGTGTTTATGAACACTTGATTCCCTTGTCTTGGTGCTCACAATCAGCCTACAACTATTACATTCCCCTACTCAACTCACTTAACTAACTCTACCATTTCAAGAATGGCCTTAGGCTCCTCAAATTCAACTTGGTACCTCCTGATTTATTAATTCTACTAGTTGTTGCCCTAGCCTAATTTCTCTTCCTACCCTACTTGATTAAGTAACCCAACTTAGCACCCCAGTTAATAAACAGTAAGTCCTCATCCCAACCGGCAGTCGATGCCAATTTCAGGAAGGATTTCGGCAGCTCTTCGGTCAGCTGGTCTTACAGAAGTGTGGCCAGAGCTTCGGCACTCGCAAGCTTGTCCAACCTGGAGCCTTTACTTGCCTTCAGCTGAGAGGGTAATGCCGAAGCATTGGTTCTGCTTTGTACCCGAATTCAGCTAAGGAAGTCTGCATTTTGATCGCCCCTTCTGTAACCTCTTTCCAACACTTGTCTGGTCCCTTTCCAATCCCTGAATTCGACTGCAACCGTGATCAGTAGACTTCCCAACATCTGGGAATTGCTTGTTGCCCAAGCCCTCCTCACTCAAAGTTTTGGCCATACCGAGTTTCCATCCAACCTTCCAAGCTTACAGGCAGCAACCAATTGTATAGCCACTGTTCTCCCGGGCACAGATAGCCCCCTCCGCACTATGTATTGCTTCCAGATTGTCCACGACATTCTTCAACACCGAGGTAGGTGTGAATGGTTTGGCCAGGAATTCTTAGGCATTCTCTCCCTCCTAGTTCACACTGGTGGGAAGGTTCGAGGTGGGCCGCCTTATCCTCCTACCTCTGATGCCCTCATGCCGCCAATGCCTGCACTGACCCATCGCTGCATCTCCAATGCCTCACACCTCCCTCAGTGCAGATTCGGTTCAGTTGCTCCTCCGCTCAGCAAGCGACACTTGGAAGCTTCAAGCCATTGTTGGCATTTTATTCAGCGCCAAATCTCTGCTGCCATTCCCCAATGGGGCCCCCTGCAATCCATGAATTCGGTTTTCTACCTAGCCGCGCCTGATCTCCATTCCGCATCCCATGTTCTCTCCTCCAACAACCTTTGTTTTTCTGCTTCCCCACCGCACTGTTCCCTGGCAACCGCTCCTTCCCTTCTGCCGGAATTCTCTAGGTTGCTAACCTTTCTATCCTAAAACGGACAGCAACAAGTCCCAATACCAACTAACATAAACCCAACCACCTAATGTTTAATACCCAAGTCCCCCCACACTTACACTAATGCCCCTACTAACTATTTCCTCTCCTCCAACCACCAAATGCCATCATGCTAGGCTAAAGTTTAAAACCGCAATTCAAATCAACTTTCACTCTTTTTATGTTTTAGAATAATAAAGGAAAATTCCAATGCCAAGTGTTAATCCTCCTAGGCCTAAGGATATATGTAGGCATCGAATTTAAGCTCACACCATTGTGTTTGTTTCTTCTTGGTGACATTTTTTTCTAGGACATGGCTAATAAGTTCACAATCTTGAGTTGATCACCACGTTGCCGGAGCAACACTACAACAACCCGAACCATACTAAGCAACTATGGCCTCACATTGGGCCAAAGCTATGGAGGCCTAGGACTTTTGGTAGGGCCCCTACACCACCGTCAAAAAACCTTTTATTTCTTTACCAAGAGTTGGGGCCAAGTAGACATTTCCCCTTAGCCAGTGGGGTTAAAACACCCCAACAGCTTCAGAACATCATAACTTCCTTGTATGATGTCTGATGCTAACAAACAACCATGTCATTATCATTTATGTTTCACGTAAATGCCGATGCACTCCTCACTTTCCCCATTCAGGCAAGTACAGAGGAAGTTATGTTTTTTCAAACCTTGACAGTCCTGGGAGCCACTCTCAGGGCACAACTACAGTAGGGCGCTGTCATGGGACAGCGCTCCACTCAAATTGCCATATCTATTGGGTCACACCTTTGATTGAGGTTTTCTTGAGCATTCTAGAATCACCACGCCATAAGCTACATGTAGCTCATGGCTCTACCCTCGTGCCTTCTAGTCTCCGTGGGTGGGAGGTGTTCCAAATGCCGGGGGCCCTCACCCACACTAAGATCACTTGGGCCCTCTCACCAACGGCGCCACAAGTCTCGGGTGTCACTTTGGGGTCTCCCTTGAGGTGCGTAACAAATAAACCATAGTTTTTCACGCACTTTGGATTCTTGTACAATAGTGACCCGGCAAAAGTCAAGACCAATAAGTGAGGTTGGTGCGACCTTTACCACAGATGCAGAGGACTTTTCGACGATGGTGAGTAAAGTGTAGCATGAGATCTTGTGGTTTTTTGAGCGACGTAAGAGTATGAGAAGTTGATTTTTCCAAGGCGGCATGTTTTTTTAATCGGCTCCAATAACGATGTCGGGCTTGCGTTTTTACAATCCGAATACCTCGACACCCTCAAGGTGAGGACTATGAGTGCAGAATTCATTCCCGTCAGACATGTTCACCAAAACCTTATGTAGAACAATGGGGTCATCAGTACGTTGAACGCATCTAAGCTTGAGATTTTTTTGTTAGGACCGTCACCCCCAATGTCATTCTTTAGAAATTGATGGTTCGCCATGACTTGGAAGATCGCTCAAATATAGTCATCCACAGTCGCCACCCTTGTTGCCAAATGCTTGAAGCCATTTTTTGTGAATAGATTTGCCAAGGTTGCAAAATCTGCATCTGTGCAAACTCCTCGGAAGTTATGATTTTCTCTTGCGAAATGGAATGGCAGTGCAAGAAATTGGCAAAGCTAGAGAAAAAAACAAAAAACTAAAAAACTAAAGACACACCAATCCCATGAAGCCACCCCATTGTCAATATCAAAAGTGCTAGAAGGCAAGCCAAAGTTGAATGTATCTCAACCCGTCTTCAATGGTGCAGTTAGACAATACCCACCATGTTTTGATAGCAAGGTACCTCATCTTTGCCTCCAGTATAGAGGAGGCATTGTGGCACTTGAGGTAAAGACATTTGTGTTGGTCTTGCAAATCATGTTTGATATAGATTTTGGTGTGTTTCTCTAAGGATTGGATCCAGTAGAAGCAGCAGGTTCTTTTGCGGCCATCGATGGGAACCTTGGGATCTCTGGAGCCATATACAATCCTCATTGCATTCCAATTGGTTTGCGCACTATCTGCCATGAAGGCTTTGAAGTGTGGCTTCGGGATTGCATGCTAAGCCATGATTTGGTTGAGGTTATGCCAGAAAAACTCTTGAGCATCCTTGTCCTTGGATTAAAAGTCACAACAAATGGTGGTCATGACATGCTGGTACATCCAATCTTATACATGGCAAACCATGGTGGCCCATTTCGCAACGCATTTGACATAGTCGGACATGATCCAAGCATGCTCAAGATCCCTACCAGTATGCATGTGCCAAACCAAGTCGGCCCCATTACTAAGGCCGACCCTTAGACATCTTTAAGGCGAAGACTTTGTCACCCTGGCCGGGGTATTAATTCCACTGAACATATGCCCATGTGTTAACCCCCTTAAGCTTAGCGATGCCATCCATAACTCCCAACCTATGCAGATATTCAAAGGTTGTAACCTTGTTGTGCAAATGGGGGAAATTCAACTTCTCGCAACGATCAGAGACGGGCTCAAGTTCTTTCAATAAAAGCAGTTGATGAGGATCATTATCATGGCGGAAGAGGATCACGCCCATAAGGTCCTTACTGACTTTGAGATTGCATGGCTTGTGGGATCCGCGCAACGTACTCCTCAATGAAGGTGTCGATACACTTGTGGCTATCTCTGTAGTTGCCGATCTTGACGGGGTGTTGATGGTTGCCCAAATGAATGCACACATGATCATAAATGTCATTGTTGTGGATGTAGATGATTTTGGTATTGCATGGTGCAATGCATTTGGGAGGCTATTTGTAGATCTTGCACATTAGAGTGGAGCTGGCAAACAAAGGACCACCAACAAGGAAGGGTTTTTTGGTGAAGCCATCGAAATCATTATCATGGACAGGGGAGGTTTGATGCACACATTGGAGGTAATTGCAATGAGGATTTTGGCATTGAGGGTGGCCAACGCAGATGGAAGAACAAATAACAAGATCTAGGTTGTTGTTGATGTTGGTGGTCCGAGTTTTGGTCCAATCATGGCCATTGTATCGCTTATCTATGATGTCCATGGATTTGGCCTTAATATGAGAGGAAAAGCCATCGACGGGGGAAAGCCATACATTCGGTTATCATCAAAGCGTCGGAGGAGGTAATTCACCTCTTCAATATGCAATGTGTCATAATCTAATTTCTTGAGGATGTTTTTCCTACATAGCATAAAACCCACTTTATGTAGATACTGAATATTGGAAATGACCGGTTTGAAGGGGGAGGGAGGGAGTCCATAGACCATGCATGAGTTCTAGCCATCATGGAAGATTTAGGATCCCACCTTACTCAATCAAAATCATTGGCAACATATATGGGAGCTCCACCACATACTCCCATGTGAGATAATTGGGACCACGTTACCAAATCAATATCATTAGAGACACCATAGGAAAAAAATTCTTTAGCCTCTACCTCTTCATAACATTTGTAGAACCACAACTCTTATGGCTAGAAACCATATGACTATGCTAAGACATTAACACATCAACTAATATATGCATCATTACAATCTATACAAATGACCTAGCCATCCTCACAAATAAAAAAAACACCAAAAATTTGTGAAGTGATCACACATGGACCTAAACCTTGCCAAAATATGCCATCACAAGCAACCCCAATATAGAAAAACTCAAACCAACCTTATTCAAGTACAAGTTTTCATCTACAAAAGAAGAAATTCCCAATCGTAATACAAAATGAACCATATTCCTATTTGGGCATCCAATTGGAACCTTCTCTAGAATGGGAATTTCAAAATGACATAACCATTGACCTCACCAATGATGATTAGACAAAGATTCGATATATTAACTATAGGCATCAAACCTAGTATAGCCTATGCCTACAAAACACCATTTTTGAAACCATATTGACAAAATTAAAAAAAATCTCAACAAAATTACCAAAAATATATGCACAATCCAAAAATAAAACATCAAACATACTCACACACCTAAATACAAAAGACTCCGGCATAAACACCACATCAATACCCCTTGACAACATGAACTAAGTAGATAAGCAACTCATCCAAACACTTAGTAATTGAGGACAACTCGAAAAAATCTACTAAGTACTTATTGAATATAGAATAATTAAATATGAATTTTTTTTAAACCCTCTATAAATGCAAGCATACCAAGTTAAAAAAAATATAGTCAAAAAAAAATTTTACTAAAAAAATTATATAAATTATATGTAATCTCACAAAATCAATCATTCCTTATCAAACAAACCTAGTTTGAAACAAAATGGCAAAATAATAATATAGAGTTTTTCCCAATAATAAAAAAAGCACGACATACCTCAAGAAACTATAACAACACATGAAAAATCCAAAACCATAATCACACCAAAATTATATCCACAAACATATCCAAATGTGAATACATAGCTATATTGCATGCCCCACCCTAGAAACTATAACTCAACCCACCAAAAAGACAATGTGGTTGCTCATGGGACCCAATCTTAACAAAAAATTGGCAAAGAATAAGATAAACTCGTTCACATACAACCAAAACCACAATTGAAGTGATCCATTGGGCAACAATCGCCAATAAAAACTACCCCATAATATTGCCATCATTATCCTCAAACATTAGGATCGATCATCCCAAAAATTAACAACAATATAATAAAACATACACATCCATGGTATCATCTCACCAAATGTTGAAAAATTTGCGCCAAGTCCTCAATGGCCACAATACTACAACCAACTTGAGCCAACATTCACAACAACTATCAAAATATTTAGCATAGATACTCCACCTATACAACACATGCTTGCACTTTGATGACAACAAATCATCCAAAACGAACTTAACATAAACATCAACATACAAAATCCATCAACCACCATAGAACACTACAAAATACATACCTCAATGAAATGGACAAACGCATAGAAAACAATACGCTATCTTGATACCCTCATGACTCAAAATACCAACCATACCACCAAAATGTTGCATCATAAACCAACTAAAATACGATACCTTATAAACACACACACACACACACACACACACACATATATATATATATATATATACATACGCCCTTTGTACTACCTTTTGATAAACGCCATGGAAATGTAGCAAGATCAAAATTATATAGCCTAATCAACATACAACTTGGATTTAAGAACATTTTACATGTGCAATTCCACGATTTGGTTAACATTAGTTAACACACAAAATGGATCCCATAATATTCATGTATTTACTGGCAACCTTAACAATATTTACCTCACAAATAACCACATGAGGTGTCCATCATCCCAACACAACTACTTGACAAACTTTTCATAGCCTCAATAAACCACCTTATCATGTGGTTCCCAAGAAAAATTAACATACAAAAAGTTAAAGCCCACACATGCATCCAAAACATCAACCAAACATACACCTTAGCAAACGACCACACAAAACCTACCATCATCCCAAACCCACATATACACATACCTCACACCACACCATATAGACTAGCTAAACCACTATTGATAAATAGATCCCGAAAACTACTACAAAACCTAAAAATGTTCATAAAAAACAACATAATAAATTAACATTTGGAAACCTAAACAATTATGCTATGCAAAAATGGATTACCAATGACCAAATCCACCATTAATTATTCACCTCATATTGCAAAACACAACAAACTAGTGACATACAAATGACACAAATATTGATATTCATGTCAACCCAATACACAAGAAACCACACGATAAACCTAAGACCCCAAAATCCCTAAGTCCCATTGTACATTATGCATAGCAATGACAAAGATACATGGCCACACTATTGCCCCTATGCAATCATAACTTCTTTAAAAGCCCTCATAAAAACAAAACTCAATGTTGCATTCCAACAAATCTCTAACATACTAAAATCATGTACACACAAAAGATGTTACACACTCACAATGCCAAAAGAAAAGAAAAGACCATTCCAAAGGAAGAATCGTCCCACCATGGTTTCTACACTGCTCATGCCAAGCAACAACCTATACTTCGTTCAACAAAATTGTGCCCAAAGATAATGCGTGTTCAAGGTATAACATTGGAGCAATCTAGCTTGTTCATTCCGGCCTTGACCTAGCCATCTAGATAGCATATCCATATTCACATACAACATAGTCACAAAACAAATAATGAAAACTAAGTGAGACAAATACAACCCTCTTAATGCCACAAACAAAATACAATGATGGTTGGTAAACCTATTCATAACCATCACTACAATGTTTGTGGTGTTTTTGTTAGACGATTGAATTATGTTGAGTTTAGAGCATTAGGTTGTTTGTATTTATAGGATTGTGATTATTAAAGGTATAAAAACGAGTAAGGTTTGAATAAACCATATACTTTGCAAAAGTGGGAGTTGAGATATCCCTTATGTATTGTATGAGTCAAGGAAGAAAGTGGAATAAAAACAAGGCCAAGGATGAAGGTGATGTTCTCATTCCAAACATTGTTCATATGCCTTTGTGTATATGTAATTTTATGTGAAATCCAATCTTGGTTAAAGTATGTTTCAATAAGTTATAGGCCCATTCATGCAACTTCTATAATTAAAGATTTGATTAGCTAGTTAGGGAATGAATCTTGAATGTTTGTAGTGTTTGGAACAACCTTTGGGGTGTTGTGTATTGGAGGTACATTGGTACACGTTTGGAACATCAGTTGGTGCTCAAGGTTTGAAGATTTGGAGATTGTAAATGTACAAATACATATGTGGAGGTTGTAAATGTTGATTTGAATGTATCAAAAGACATGAATTGAGGTTGTTGAGTATAATTATATACATTTGAGGGTATTAAGGTCATTAAAATCAAAGTGGACATGATTTGAGGTGGTTGAGTGTAATTGTACACAATTGAGGGTTTTAAGGCCATTTGAATTTAAGAGGACATGATTTGAGGTTGTTAAATACAATTGTACACATTTGAAAATATTAAGGTCATTTGAATTTTTATAAAATTGATTTGAGGATATTGATTTCAGCTAGGCATTTTAAAAGGCATTAAAGGCATTTGAGTTGAAGAAGGTCTAATTTGAATGATTTGAGGGTGCAAAGACACATTAGATATTTTTAAAAAACTTTATTTAATCCATTTGAGTGGTTTGAAGTTGCATAGTATATTCGAGTTGAATATGATTTAATTTGAATGATTTGAGGATGAAACACACATTAAAGTTAGAAAAAAATGTTTGATTTGAAGGTGCAAAGGCACATTTGAAAGAATGAAAGCTCATTTGAGGTATAAAATATATGACTAAATTAGACCGAGGATACAAACACATATTTGGGACCAAGGGATATCATTTGAATTCAAAAATATATGATTTAAATGAATTGAGGATAAAAAAATTGCGATTAAGAGGACCAATTTTAAATCTAAATTCTATGAATGAATTGACTGTGTAAAAACACGTTTGAGGATAAAAAGGCATGGTCTAAGTGGATTGAATGTTCAAAGGCTCATTTGATTTCAAGAATATCCAAATGTAGTGGATTGATGGGTATGGGATTCTTTTAGATCAAAATTGATTGAGAGATTGATTGAGGCTTGTGAAACCATTGAATGCATATAATCATTTAGAAAATGTTGATTTGGATAATAGAAAAAATATCTCCAATCTTTGAGTGTAAGTTCACATCACTTGAAAGGTGAGGATGCTAGAGTTATTTAACATTTCAATGTAGATAAATTCAATAATTGAAAATTCACATTGGAAATTGGGTTGGCTTTGGTGGACCTTTGGTATATTGTGGATGAATCCGAGGGAGCTTTGCTTTCCATTGTTGATTCCCTAGTGAAAACATATTACTAAAGGTGTATCAAGAATACAATGTTTATTATTGCGTTTAACTTGGCGGACAATCAACTTGCATATATAAAGAATTTCTAAGGACCAACAGACACATAAAAAAACCTTTGCAACATTGCATGAGACGAAGATTTTTTCCAATATTTTATTCATTCATCGCAAGTTTTTAACATGCAAATGACAAGGATGTGATGATTTGTTGGACCACATCAACAAAATCAAGGCACTTGTGGATCAAATTTTTGCTTCGGATATTCATGAGAATCAAAGGTATTGTCATGACTTTGCTTGAAAATTTGCCACCCTCATACAAATACTATATCACCGTTTTGGAGACTATGCCAATAAACGAATTGACAATGGAGTACGTAATCGCATGTTTGAATTGACTATGGATTTTTTTTCCCCCAATATGATGATGCCACAATGATATTGTGTAAAGGCAAACAAGACAATCCATCTTCATGTAAATATATCAAGACGTAATATTGCTGTAGCAAATTAAGCCACATTGCGTGTTTATGCTACAAAATAAAATACAACAACCAAAATTATGCAAACAACACCAAACATGATCATAATTACATGTGTGCGATGCAACATGGAACACATAAGAGACCATATGCAAATGGATTGTGGATTTGGGAGCAATGAAACACATGAATTCTTGTAGGTCGGCTTTTGATACTTACAATATAATTACTCCAATTAAAATCTATTTAGGTGATGACAACATTGTGAAAACAATTGGAATGGGTTCCATCATAGTTGAGGTGATAGTGAAAGACAAAAAAAAGGATTTATAACAAAGATAACCTTTATATATCCAAGTTGTAAGTAAATTTGCTCTTTTTAAGCAATTTTTTATCAAATAAGTTGAGAATGCAATTCAACTTAAATGAACGTATTGTAAAAAATCCAGATGGAGATGTGATTGCATTGGGACTACGTGAAAAAAAATTGTACGAAATAAATTTTATAGAGGTGCATGAAGCATATGCGACAAATTATATATATAATCATTGAAGAAAGATGGCGCACTTCAATTTTGGCATTGTTGGCTTAGGCATTTGAATGTGAAAAATATTCATACACTTCAAAATATGATGAATGACATGAACCATGAACTCTTGATCCTAATTCTTTGTTGATTTGTAAAATATCCATTGAGATCAAACAATATAAGATAACATTTTTTTCATTGTTGAAGGATGTGAGCAACTAAGCCTTTGTAGATTGTGCATTCATAAGTGTGTGGTATCATGAAAGATATTGTGTTCATAAAGGGTAATTCAAAAATTGGGAGTAATTTGGAAATGTGTTAAAGTGGCATAAATGAGCTCCCATTGTGATTAGGGTTGATGAATATTCAAAATCACTTTTGTTTGGTTTTGGTGAAGATATTGGAAAGCATAAGGAACAAATGGGAGATAAACTAGTTGCAATTTAAGAACCAAGTGGAGAACCAACAAAAAAAAAATGTTTTCCAATACCTTCTTCCCAAAACCATTCGTAAGAGGGAATGCAACCATATCTAGGTGTTCATGAAGAAAGGCAACCTTTAGAGGAACAAAGAAACCCCACAAAGGACGCCGACCGCTTAGAATATGGTGGAAAAACCACATATGGCCCCAACAAGGGCCAATGTGGCAAATTTTAGAAATTATTTAAAGTTGTTTATAGCCATGCTATTTGAAAACATGGCATTTACAAAGGATATGCGACAATCACTATCAAGGGCAATGAAATTGCAATCCATTGATTACTTGCAAAGTGACAATGTGAAAATGAAAAATTAATTTTGTTGAAGATAAAACATTACATTGCTTGTAGTCATTGGATTGTAATTGTTAGACGTATAAAAATGAATAATAATTTAATAAAACCATATGCCTTGTGGGAAGTGGGAGTTGAGATATTCCATATGCATTGTATGAACCAAGAAATAAAATGCAATAAAAAACATTGCAAGGGGTGGAAGGGACTATCTCACTCCAAACATTGTTCATATACCTTTGTGTGTGTGTATTTTCTTGTACAATTCGAACTTTAGTTCTATTTTGTTTCAATACGTGACTTTATTCACACACAAAACATAAAACAATGCAAAAACTTACATAAACCCCCTACATTTATAAAAAACAATAAAATAATTTCCACAAATTTACTATTAAATACCCAACATACTTAGCCTCAATAAAAATAAATTAGACAACAAACAATAACTTATACAACCACCTATACAAGAGCCAATTGATGGAACCACCTACCACCCAAAGTGAACCCACCCATTGTAAGGATTGGCAATATACCCCACACAAAAACGATGAGATTTTTGTTTAGAGAACGGCCAACGGGCTCAATTCACTTCTATAAAAATGGACTATTATGCCTTTTTTTATGATACATTAAATGTCATGATGTAAATGAAATTCCATTTAAAAAACTACTTATGTTGACTAACAATATCATTTTGGCAATCAACGGACATGGCACTTTGAAACCTCTAGGCATTTGGTTTATGCCCTTTTGCATATAGTATAAAGGATAGTAAATACCACTTCACACATGAGAATAAGGGTCCAAATTCACTTCACATTATGCTTGAGGGACCAATGTAGTAAGTGAATACAAGATGGACGTGAAGTCTACATGGATTCCTACGGGGCACCAAAAAGATCATGTCTCATAGTCACTTGGATTATTTTCAAAAACCATTTTTGGGAGGTAGGCCTAACACAGAGCCGGGAGACCATGACACTCCAAAATCTCACAACTATTGATTTATTGTATTTAATCATGTGGTTTTTGAGCAACAAAGCTTATACCCATTCTTGAATCGGAATTCATTGAAATAACATCTGGTTGAGGCCCTGGTCCCATATGACCTCACATTACACTTGAGGGCCCGTGACCACACTACATGATTTTGGAAGTGTTTTGGGACGGCCTTTGGACACTTCTATTGGGCTCTCACAATTTCATGGTCACGGCTCTTGGCTCGTGTGTGAAGGGCCCTAAACACCATTAATAGTGTAGTAGGGGTTAACTGCACCCACCAATCCATCTCATCTGAAGCGTCCAGCGATTGCCAAGTGCATCCGGCCTGCTGGCACCCGAGATCCCGTCCATAGAGGGGGCCAGAAATACATCCCGTTGGCCCCGTCAAGCCGGGATTATTATTAAAATGGCCTTGAAGCTAGGACCATTTGAAATAGCCAGGTCAGGCTCGGTCAAGGGACTCATAAGCACCCTAGGGAGGCCTGGTTCAAATATAGCACAATCAGCTTTGGTTGGAGTTATTTATAGTATTGATCTGGGTGGTGTTTCTACAAGGTGCCTTGGGACTCCCAATAGATGGGCAAGAGAGAGCAGTGAATATGAAAGGACGGGGTCGGTGGGAAGTGAAGGTGTCTAAGAGGTCCTTACTTCCGACTACTAAATTGTGGGAAGTTGAGGCCGGTAAGGATCTCGTATTGTCGCGAAAGGCTGCTCCGCATCCGGACCACATTCCCGTGGGTGAGAGGGCGGTTGCATGTAAAGACACAAGATGTAGTGGAGTTTGGGGGCTGTTTGCAGTGCGCGCGAATGGGTTTCGGTGTATAAATTGAGGTCAAGGACTTTCAGTATGACTCCTGAGGGGTTAGGGGATCAGTGGATGGGAGGTTGCGGAGGATTATGTGATGGTGTACCTCCAGCAGTAGAGAATTTCGGGTGGTGTGAATGCGAGTGGAGATCGTGCAAACTTCTTTGGATTCTGTTGTGAGCTTGCAACCATTGGCGGCTCCTGGGAGTTGGAAGGTGAGGTGCACTATGACGATTCTATGCAGACCTGCGAATGTCAATGGTCTTTTGCATAATCAGTGTGGGTTTGCAGGTTTGAAAAATTTAGGATCTTGCATTGTGAGAATTTTGTCTTCTCGTTCATGGACTAGCAGGTGCTCCTATACGATAGTTCGAGAAGCTTTGGGCAGCTTCATAATATTGTGCATGCATCCAGGTATTACTGGAGTCTGTTAGACCTCTCCAAAGCTTAGCAAGAATTGATAGGTTTTCACGGTAATGAGCTGCTTAAGAGGAAATGCCTGGAGGTTTTAATTGCAATCGATAAGTCTCGGCCAGCCTATTATGGCTTTACTTCATCGCAGATTCCCACTCCTATTGCAGAAGATTGCATCTTAGCTCACTAGTATCCAATTGACGCATATTTTCTCCCTTACCCGAATATAAGTGGATGACTTGTTTGTCTCTGAGTGGAAGTTCAAGTTACGGGTTGTGTCAAGTTTCTATGTTCTGCAAGCAACGGCTGGGCTTGCAGATTTTATGGCTGCGACTGCACAATAATGGATCTTCAGTAGTTCGTGTATATTCTGTATATGATTGTCATTTTGGGGGCCCTCAATTTATCTGTAATGGTAGTGGGTCACTTTATCTCATCACGAGAAACTGTCTGTCTTTCGTGCCACTCTCATCGCCCATCCCTGTTCGAGCCACTCCACAACCTCTCTGGATATTGCTAGTACTTAATCCCTGATTTTTCTTCGTACACGGGAAATCTTTGCTCGGTGTTAGTCCGAAAACACTGTGTGTCATTAACACTGCAAATCCATCAAATAAGAAACCGTTTTCTGGTCGCCATGTGAAGCATGGCTCCTTTGAGTATGTCCTGTATTGAAAGTTTTTGCTTGACATTCGTAGGATACGATTTTTCGTGAGCATTTCTCTTAACGGGCTTTAATCTTTACTAAGCATTCAGATATTCACACGTATTGAAGTTGGAGTCAGATCCTAAAGATAGCACTACTGTCTTCACTCGGTCGTTTAGCACAATTTTGATGTTTGGGAGCCCTAGCGTCAACTCCTTTGTCCTTTGATCCCGCTCCTGAGCTATTGCCTTTGTACATGTTTTACAGAATCTCTAGAAAATTCTTTATGTTTGACACGCTGTCTGCACACCTCCTGAAGCAAAATGGACTTTTTATCGCTAGTGGGGAAAGTGGAACTTGCGTATACGTATTATCGTGTCAGGTCCTCCGTTAAAGCATTTGATGGATGTAATCTAATTCACGTATTATCTTTTTATACTCTCGCCACCTATGGGAAACCATCAACTTTTGCGTTTCCATTGGTACCTTGAGTGGAAATTGCATCAGGTATATCCTGTGCCCTATTTCTGCGGAGGCTGCAGACACATTGACAGGTCAGTGTTGTGAATCCGAGAGTATGTAGCATGGAGAAAAATGACGTACCTTTTGTCTTTGGGTAAATTTGTGTCGACGAGTAGCTGAGCATAATGTGAGCAATGTGCAGATCATAGATAGTTGGCTAGCACGCTCCAACATCTGACGCAATGCATTCGCTTGGATATGCGGTCGGAGGCTTGCATGCACAGGGCAGCCCAGCATGACCATTGTCAGGTGCCAGAACGACTCTGGGATCAAAAGGACATGCAATCTTCGATTTGCAGTTATAGGTTCCTTGCGCTCTTAGCCACAACGTCTGAGCAGATGGCAGGAAGGGATGATATGGAGCCTTGGTATTGGCAGGATGAATCATTCAAGCTTGATTCGGAGTTTCCTCTAGGTCTGCATATTGACAATGCTCGTACACTTCAATTCCCTCACTGAAGTAGAACAGTCTCTGTTAAGTAGATATGTGCAAAATAGGAGAGCTCTTGTCTATTCTATTGGCTGAAGACTCTTGTCATTCTTTGCAGCTATCTCTACATCGTTTTGGGAGGAACTAACGCACAGCGGAGGCGGATCTCCTAACTTATTTGGCACAGCTCCTCCACTTGTGGATACAAGAATCCATCTATCCAAACCTCCACATCATGCTATTACCCTTGATCATCTAGGTACACGATGATTGATCGTAAATATTGACAGTATGATTTATATGGGCAAGAACTTTCTGAGAGGCGAGTTTAACATCCTTTCTCCTGACTCTTCAGGTAGTGACAGTAATGGCTCTTCTTCATCTGAGTACATTAAGCAGCATGGTGAACGCTATAAACGGCGGCGGATGCTACACTTTGCAGGAGCAAGAACAGAGGGGATTGTTCCAGGTTCTCCTCCGCATGTCAATATCCTGGGCTCCCCTACGGCACTTCAATCTTCCTTGAGGGTAGGTCCTTTAAGCTGTCTATCACAAAGTCTCACTAATAGTCAAGTTACTATCTTCCAGGGTCCCATGTGGATGGAACCTAATGTGATTCTGTGGTCTTGCTATAATTGTAAGCAGAGCTGCATACCTGCTTTGGTATCTAACAAAGAGGAATTCATCGTGCCAGTCCCGTGTGGACCACCTGGCTCACCAACATCTTTGTGGTTTTCGAGAGTGGGTAAGTATTTCACAGACTTCCATCTCTTGCACGCTTGGTGCACTGGACTAATTGGTTGCTTCACATGTGCATTAATCTGCTTCTGCTCTGGAAACTTTTGCAGACGATGTCAGTGATTCTGTTCCTGCCCATTTACAACAACCTGTGGACAAGTGGATGTGTAAGTCTTTTGAGGACAAGGCCTGTAGTGCATACGAGCAGATGTAAGGATCACTGTATTTGGATTTCCTTGGTACCGTTTTTCCTGTTCTCTTTGGGATGTATCAGATATTCAAAACTAGGATTCAGTGTTGGGAGCTGATAGACTCACTGGGGACGTTGTGAAAGGTGGCTTGTTTTACGGGGATCGCTGTGGATGGACCCTGGTCAAAAGGCTTGCTGCTATTTGGCTATTGCTGCATGTTTAATTGTTTTCTACTTTATTTTACTTGCTTTGGTCGAATGTGTAACTATAAAATTTCTGGAGTAACTCTCGGTCTTGATAATTATTCTGTTGATTATTGATTACCTATATCTGTAAGTGTTGTCTGAACCTTGATGCTTGAAAGGGCATTGTTCTTTAGGTTACTAGGCCAGCTTAGCTTTATGGATTTGTCGTTATTGCAAACTCTAATAGTGTGTTGGTACTCCTTATTTTCCAGGAAAGCTCCTATTCTTCCATTTAGTGATCATGACATGACTTTGGTTGGGGGAAACCACGTACAACAAACTTGGCAACAACAATCACAAAATTTGCAGCTTTCAAGGACTCCAGAAAATAAACTTCAAGTTCTGCAGTCCCAATGCAGATCGCAAAAACAGCAGCTACATGAAGCTGAAGTGTTACAAGGTCCTCAGACTCCCTTCTCCAGGCCTCCCATTCCTGGTAAATGCGCCTCTTTGCTACCTCACTCACTGCTGTTTAGACCTTACGAAGTCTTGCATTGTAGGATATGGAAGTGGCACTCACGTGATCCATATGTGAAATTTTTTTATTCTTCTGTTAGATTGATTGTAGAGTTTCTAGTCTGCTATGTGGCAATGTTTGTAATTTGCTTTTGATCAGCACAAATACTCTTGTATTATCATCAGAGGTTTATAAAGTCCATTTCCCTGCCTAGATTAGTCGAGTACGGAGATCCTCTTGAACACATCATAGGCTTATGTAAAAAAAAAAATGGTGCAGGTCGAAAACAGTCTACAGGACCTAGTCGGTTCAAAGGAAAGTCATCAAACTGTGTGGCATTTCCATTTGCTTTGGTGAAGCCATCTGCTGCCCAAGGGGATGTTACATTGAATGACATTAACAAGCACCTACTTACTCCCCCTCCCATGCCAGAACAGAAGCCATTTTCTACCAATATTGAGAAGCCTCCAGCTCAATCAGGGGCAGGGCTTTCGGGAAAGTCTGTTGTTACATGCACCAAGATCCACACGGAAGGTCATGGCACTATCACCATTATGAGGACCAGGGGATGAAACACGTTTACTTCCCACAAAATGTAGGTTAAGCATTGTCAAAGCATCCAGGGTCCACAGGCGGCAACACCTGTTGATGAAAGCTATTCTGAATGGCATAATCTTTTCTTGCAATATGGTGTGCATCTTCAAGGACTAGCAATTCGCTAGCTTAGTTGAGTGTATAAGTAATGGATTTTTCTGATAGAAGGGCTTGTGATAGCTTTGAAGAAGATTTCAAGGCTTTTCGACAGTGTAAAATAGAAATATGTGCACCTTCATGGCTAGATAGTCCTTAAGTCTAGACTGGTGTAGAGTACACTGGTGTTTTAAAGTCTGCACTAGTCTACACCACACTGCTCTGTAAAGTAGGAGGTGGTGACACATTGTCTGCATGCATTGAACATTCTTCACGTTGAACACCCTGTATCTCTTCAGATAGGGCACTTCCATGTACCGCCGTTTGGCAAGGCAAAGTAGAGTTATCTGATATCGGCGAAGCTTTCATTGGTATCTTGAAGCATCTTGTTGGTGGTTAAAAATGTGAGATAGTAAATTTGCCTTATTATCCAACATGGAAGTTGGAATGTGGCTGTCCTTTTACTTGCCCATTTTGAATGGGGCATGACTAGATTGATTGAGCATTTTGTTTCTTGAGACGCTAGAAATATGAAAATTCAAATCTTTTTGTGTGATTTTTTATTCAGACCTTTTGGCGAGGTTTGAATAATAAGAATATAATGCCATGGAAAAGTGCAACAATTTAAGTGCAGAAACTAATTTCGTGTTTCTGGGAAAGAGAGGTGGTCAAGTCCCCTGCAATTGTGTTGGCTGTTGACTCTTGTTCTTGGGATAAATTAGCGCACACTTTCATGCATCCATGACCAACGACAAACATCCGTTTTTTAGAATAACGAATAAGCATGTTCGTGCTTTTATGAAGTGCTGCCGGTACTATAAGCCCAGGAGGAAGGTACAGTAGATTATTTCACAGACGATGATGAACGTTGCCATGAGGAACCACAGCCCATTCCCTCTAGTGTTCAATCCTGGAGTGCAACTAGTGGTGGTATCAGGAATTCTCTTAGCAATGGGCCTAAATGTAGGTCGAGAAGGACTGACTGCCAAAGATAGAGTAGGACCGGGTTCCTTAATACAGCTACTAGGGCGGCCTAATTGAGCAGGACGATTGTATTCGGGAGGGTGAGGTACTTGTGCAGGACGAGCATTTTGAGTCTGAAAAGGTCTGATCCCCTGACAATGCTGCACCCTCATTGAAATTGACTTCGCTGGAACATTGAGTGCACTGGAACCATCATCAGACTCCGAAATCTCACTAAGAACAACTGCACCCCTATTTGCCACATTTGCCCTGTGGAAAGACCAATTTCCATTTGCTAAAAGTGATCAGATTCCCTCACTTCTTCAGTTTCCAGGTCATAAGGTGCCCTTGCCAATGCTTGAGCTGCTCTCACTTTGAGAGCCTTCACACAATTGTATCGTTCGATACTGGCAATGTTTTTATGCCCAGAATTTGCAGCAATCACATCTGCTGGAAGATTTGCTACGCTCATCCTAGTGAGAATTGTCACCCTTTCTGACTTGTTCGTGAAATTGCCTACAAGATCAGCAGAAGCCCCATGGTTCGAATAACATGCTGCAGTGTTGACTCCCCAAGGTTTACATTCTTCTTAAACCGCACAGTACTCTTAGGGTGTTGAAACTGAAAATGATTGTCATAGCGTTATGTCTTGTGATAAAGGCAGAGTTTAGAGTTAGCTTTGAACTTAGATTACTCAGGAAAAATTGTAGAAACATTATGTTATTCTATTGTCTTTGCTTCATAATATCGGCATACTTTGTGCTTTTATGTGCTGTGGCTTGGGTACCTTCATCCTTCAGTTCATTCACCAAGTTAAGCACAAAATCAGAAATAATTTCCACAATAGTGCTTGTCTAGACAGTCGTCAGGCATATGAACATCCTTATCACATCCTCATCGAAGGAATAATACACTTTAAACTTGTCCCTCTTCGAACCTGCATATCCAAAACCTATATTAGTGTAAGCATTCTAGTTCATGCACCCATTTCATGCACAAAGTCAAGGAAGACATCGTAAGTTTGCACTGATGATCTGGATGCTGTAAAATACGTCTTTCATCATCATCTGGGAAATAATCCACCTTCCTCCAGGGCTTATTAGCACCGAAAGCAATACTTCTCTTCATAGAAGCAAGAACATGCTTATCCATTATTTTGAAAAAAACGGATGTTTGTAGATAAGAACTCCAGGCTCTCAAATTCTAAGTGCATGAAACTTGTGCAAGATGCGATTGAAATCCTGGTAAATCCTCTCTACATGTGAAACCTATTACAAACCCCAAGCGAGTGAACCATGGAGACTTCAATGCATTCCCATAGCTGGCCGTGGGAGTACATGCCCATGATATTGCTCAGGAAAGGAGCTCAACAATCATCTTGGGTGAAGACCCGGAATTGCTAGATTTATTGTTTCGTATCTCAATGTTTCAATTGCTGGCCTATAAGTTGACAAATCAAGGATTGCAGTAGACAATTAAAGGTAGTTCAACTGGTTGGGTGCTCCTAGTCAAGTGCTTCACTCAACCAAGAGTAGTTGGCCAACTAGTCGATTGTTAAGATAAAAAACAAAAAATAAAGTTCACAAAAATCTAGATCATTAGCCTTTACAACCAACATGATCTAACAATTCGTATTTTTTTTAAGAATATTAATTTGTGGTTGATGTCTATGTTGAGTGTACAGTAATATTCGAGTTAGCATCCACCCAATTGACTAGATGGTTGACAACATCAATCTACCCTTGGAAAAAATTTCAGACTTATCCTTTGCCAATGTCACACTTTTGAGTCCAATGTTATGTCCTAGGGATGTGACACAACTTGATGTGAAATCCCTAGGTTCAAAGGCTTCTTCAACAACAGCGTGATGTTCCTATGGCCTCATGGTAGACTTCATAGTCTACTTGGTCAAATCTTGAGGTATGGGTGAAGAAGCTCAATGGACGCTGGATGGTTAAGGAACTTTGGTTGTTCCTAGGCCGTACGGTCTCAAAGATCCTAATCGCGACTGTGGTGATTGAGACCTTGACCTCACAACCTAGTTGTGATGTGGTTCTAAAATTTTGTTTTTCCCAACCCAATTAAGGAGCAAGTGGGAATGGGGAAGCATACCTAGGGGGTGGACTCTTCATTGGGAATTATTGGAAATCTACATGATGTGCGTGGATCATTATGCAATTAATCCATCTATATACGAGAAGTTTAGAGAGGAAAACAAGTGTATACGTACTAACGGCATGCTAGGGTATTTATATTGTACTTTTCAATTTAATGTGATGAATGCCTCCACTACATATACAAAATATATATCATGAATTAATCAGGCCTTTATTGAACATAAAATCCACTTTCACTTTCCTGTGAAAAAATCATTTTCATCCTCAATGTGTAACTCAACGATTGCATCCAACAAATAAAGACAAGAGCACAATAACTCAAGGAAACCCACGAGTGCTCCAAAGAATCATTAGTTTATTAAAACTTAAAAGCTCCATGGAAACCCTAACAAGAACATGCATGGTAGTCATTAAGGACTTTGACATTATGGCAACAATGAATGAAAACATGAATTGGATGAAACTAACACCTTTATTGTCAATATTTCTCTAAATCTTAGGCCCCCCCTTTGTATTTCAACCTCTACTTTAGAAAGTTTAATAACCCTTTTAGGTGTACACACTAGAGAAATATAGGACGTCTCCTTTATGTGTAGTATGTAGACTAATACCTAAAGTAACACCCTTCTTACACTCACATTAGTTTGTATGTGCTATGAAAAACCCAACCCCCAAGGCAACATATGAATTGGAATTCCCTCAACTAAGCATGTTTGGATAGGCTATTGTCTTAAGGTATTGAAAAGAAAAGATAGGGAGAACTATAGCGTGATAGCAATAGTGGTATTCCTTGAAATCCCCACATGTTTTAGAGGGGATATATGACAAGGATTATCTAGCTATATTTTTTTGTTTTATTTTGTGTGGTGATATCAAAACACCCTGTCGTATAAATAGCGATTGTGTGTCACTACAGCTCGAGTATCATCCACCACTAACAAACAACACTAAAACATAGCAAAGTCACACATAAATAACACACCTCGACATGCCCCCCCTTAGTTGACTATGGAGTCCTGCCAAGCAGCTAGGACCAATGCCAATCCAAAAGGCATGAATAATGAAGGATTGCTCCACAACCAACTAGTGTGGTGAACGTCATTCCAAGGAACTGTAGGCTGGGTGCAGTGTGAGCCCCATTCTTAATCGCCTCTGATGTTTGGCCATTAGATTCCAAAAATTTAATTCCACCGTCTCATGTTCGATTGCGTTTCTAAACCATAACTCCTCATTTTCCATTTGGGCAGGCACAAGATGATGAAAACCACACAGGATCATTGACCACGACTGGTGGAAGCACCAAGTACTAAAGATCCTCGACAACGAGGACAACTCTACTATCTAGATGGTAGAGAAATCAAGGGTGGCCTCAAGCATGCCATGTGTTAACCACGTTGACTTTGATCATACAAAAACATAGTAGCTACTCATTTCTTCTCTCCACACACAAAACATGGAAGACCTTCTGGCATGACCAGCAATTCAAGATGAACTGTACCCTCAATGGGTAGATGACATGGGGCACAATTTTTGGAATGCTTGCGACATTCCCTGCCATCCTTGCCTTCCAACAACAACAAACCACTTGGCAACACCTCCTTCATCCGCAAGATAGTGCGCCCTGCCTTGACATCCAATGTTGTAGGCGCCTCATGTTGGAGATAAACATAATCCCCTTGCCGGAATTTCCGCAACCGAGGTCGGTAAGCACCACTGCGAATGTGTGCATAACGCAATGTGTCACGGTGTTGAACAATGGACAAATTCTCCATGGCCATAAATATGGCCGTTTGGAAGAATTGAGCCCGCTCTTGCAAACACTCTGCCCAAATGTTTGGGTCATCCAAGTCCACAACAAGAGCTAGTTTCTCCCGAATAGAACTTGGGAGTATAGGCTCATGTCCATACAACAATTGATACAGGCTGTAGGATGCCAAAGAGGCATGTCTATTAAATCGATAGCCCATAGTGTCAACCCAATGTTGTACCCACATTGGCTCTTAAGCTTAAAATCGTCAAAGACCTTAGGTTCTAGCTTTACATTGCACAATCAAAAAGATAAAAAGAATGATGTTTTTTTTTTGGATTTGAATTGATTTAAAAAACTAGGTTAGGAGTTATTCACTGTTAGGAGTTTAGTGGAACGGAGGGGAGAGTTGTTAGACGTAAGTGATATGTAAGGCTAACCATGTGAAGCCAAATCTTATGGTGTTGTTCGTTTTAGGAGAGGTTAGGTGCTAAGTGGATAAACTCGGGAAGATGAGGCCAAGGGGGCTCCGAGGGAGGCCTGTAGAGACTCTTGGGAACAGGGGCGCCGCAAGGAAGTCAACTGGAAGTCTAGTAACAGGGGGAGTGAGCAGGAGAGTGAGAGACAATGCGGAAGCGCTGTGCAAACTTACAATCACTGGATCGATGGATGGGCAGCTGAAGGTGCTAAGGGGGAACTAGGATGGAAGGAGTGGCTGCTGCCGTGAAGCAGCTAACGGCGCTCTCATATAGCGAACATAGGGAATGCGGCTGGAGGGGTTGAAGCAGACGTGAGTTGATCGTAGAGGGTGCATTGCCTCCGAAGATGGGCACTAGATATGAGGGAGACAACGGGGAAAAATTGAAGTCGGCTCCAGAGGAGCTGGGCAGTGAATTGTTGTGCTGAGGGCTACTAGGCGGTGAGCAACGCTGGCTAACTCGTAATGCTGAATTGACACTGGCCGCTTCCGTTTGCTGGCGGTTGTGCTGAACATCCAGGTTTTACAAACCCAATGCCGAATTGTTTTGGACAGTTGGGAGAGGTCAGCATAACGAGGGTCTCGGATTGGCGGATCTCAAGAACCATGTCCTTGCTCAGATCCCGGTGGGTCAAGCCAAAGTCTTCTGCAAACATTTACAAAGGCTCAGGCAATTCCGAGGTACTCGGAGGTATACATGCCTGTAGAGCCTCCCGAGTCGGTAATTACAAGGAGGTCTTGCCAGCAGATCCAAGCTTAAATCCCTGATGAGTGCCAAGGTCTGGTAAGCATTCACGGCTGTAGAGTTGCCCAAATCCCAGGCAATCTGCTAGTTGCCTAACTGTGGAGCTGCTGGTGTGTTTGAATTGGATTGAAGCTATTGGAACCGCAGGCCAAAGGAGAAAAACAGGAAGATGGAGAGGGTGCACTCGGCGAGGGAGGCAACAAACCTTGCCACAAGCCGCCAAGTAGCAGCAACACTTCAAGGTCTAGCAAGGGCAAGGGGAGGAAAAGTGTGAAGGCCGCACATCTATTAAACTGAGGTCTAACCTTGAAGTAGTAGATTATTTGGTGATTAGAAATTAGTTATCTTAGGTTCGAGTGGGAGGTTAGAATTTAATTGTGTGGCACTTAAGTAATGATGTGGGATTGAATAATGGGCATAAGTAGGCCAACTGTATAATTTGGCGTTGTTTGATGTCATTAGGAGACAACTTAGGTAGTTAGGTAGATCATTGTCATAATGTTGAGGCTTTGAGTGGGGATTGATGTTTATGCGTGTGAGTGTGGGTGCTAAAGATCACAAGGCCACGAAGTATTTCTAAATACTTGGACCATGTGCTAATTGAATAAAGTTGTGTGTTTAATATTCGTATTGGAGGAGTATTGGGAGTTGGATTCCGAGGCTAAGGGAATTAATTAAGTACATGTGAGCCATAGGCTCTCACGTGGACTACGACGCACAAAGGTGGGGGTTTAGGGCTGACACATAGCAATTCAAGGCAACATAAGGTTCCAATCCTGGTGGCTCCCCCGAAGTAATCCATACTTCCTCAAGCCATGCTTGGTTGTCTGAATAACCCGTTCAGCCAAGCCATCCGCCTCTGTGTGATTTTGTGGTCTTACGATTTGTTTTGTATGCTTTTAATTGTTAAGTGTTTTACACTGGATAGACCACGAAATGCAACTTAATGAGACTAAGGTGACGGGCAATTTATAGGTTCAACCTGTTGCACAATCTTCATAAATTGGGGCCATTACTCTCAATATATGGGGTCAACAACATAATAGTGGATCCGCGGGTCATTAATCCCACTTTTCCACAACAACATTCAGAGTGGTCGTGTCGGTGATTAGTCCGACTTAGCACATACAAAACTTACTAATAAATAAAACTACTATCATAAAAACATACCAAAGGGCCCGATAACAATGCAGTTGGGTACCCTCTTGGTGGTCAAGTGATCAAGCCACTTGACCTTACGAGATAGGTGAGTGGGTTTAGGGATGCATACCTTGGCCGCGCTCCCTCCAACTCTAAATGAAAGGCTAGGTTTAGTTAGTTTACCTCAATTTTCATCAGCTGATTGGGCTCAATATAGGCTGAGTTGCTACCTAATTTCTTGCTCCATTTTCCGGACGTTATCCTTGTCTCCTTCCTTGTAACTAGTTTGATTATAAAACTTATGTTAGTTAACGATTAAAACATCATTTATTTCTTTTGCACTATAATTTAGGCCTAAGCATAATAAATTTACTTAATGCACATAATTATCTTTCTAACGATCTAAAAATCACTTTAATCGGATAAGAAATGCAAAAGTTATAAGGGTTGGAAGTGCGAGGTCGATTCAACCGACCCTTCCAACCCATATATCCAATTTCCAACTTCAAAACTTCATAGTAAATTCATTAATACTTGGATCTGGACTTTCCATACACTATTGGAAATAAATTAACAAGTTCTAAATGAGAAAAATATGATATCAGCAAGTTAAACCAAGATGAATCCAACAAACTCCTTGTAATACAACAGTCAACGAGGAAGTCTTAAACTACGTATCTCGTCTTCAAAAATTTGTCTCTAATTCATTTCTTATTCAAATCAATCGTTCTAAATAACATTGGAAAAATATTCAAAAAAATAATAATATCAGCAAGTTAAGCCAAGATGTCTCCAGTAGATTCTTTGTAATACAACAGTCAACTAGGAAGTCTCAAATTATGTATCCCAAATTCAAAAATTCATATTTAATTCATGTCCTACACAAATCAAATATTCTAGACAACCTTAGAAAGCTAGACAAAATATCTACTTGGAAAACACATGGTTTTTTAAAAATAAAATTTTTATTGGGTTTGCAGGTTTGATCCAACAGCCGTTACCCAAAGGAACACCTTGTTTTTTCTATTCTATCTTTAAAAATTCATAATTAATTGCTGCCTTAACCAAATCAAAAATGGAAAATGGCTATAGATAGTTATAGGAAATCTCTATAACCGAATAATAATAATTTTTGTTCTAGATCATGAACTAAATATTTATGCCATTGGCGGCTAAGGTCTACAATGCCTCTACTTGCAATTATACAATCTAACCTACCTCTATAAAAGAAATAAAGAATTTTTTGTGTGTTGACAAACACACATTCTAACTAGGAGAGATAATAAAGGATTTTATCAAACCTAGTTATTAGGCCATTATGAAGCCAAGATAAAAGTTTTTTTCTAACTACATAAAAACAGAGCTTCGCCCAAACATTTAGAAGAAGAGAGAGAGTACAAAGTGGAATGAGGGGTTTTTAAACCCTTTCAAAAAATGTTTGGACCCCTCCGCCACTTGCTCTATTCTTTGAATTCTTTATCAAAATTTAGGCTTGAGGGTTTTCTCGGTTGAGGTTGTCACCCTCTTGCCGAGGTGGCTCCGACGGGAGACCTTAAAAATATTTCCAAATTTTTGCCATAGAGTTGGCAAGGGGGCAAGTGGGCAAGTAATCTTCTTGCTTTATTTATTTTTTCTTAAAAAAATTTCATGTCGATTTTGCCTTCTTACGCCAAACACCTCCAATTATCTTATGTGGCCTATATTAACTAATAAACTAATATTTTCTTAGGTAGGATCTACTAACTTAAATCTTACCTAGTTGTTTTTACTAGCTAGCATATTTTTTCCACTTCGCTATTTTCTAGCATTACTTAGTTTTCATTTTGGCCAACCTTACCATTCACTAGATTTTTGTTTCGTCTGGTTGAAGGCCCGAAGTCCTCGGTAATTCACATTCCTTCTTCAAGGCTAAATGCTAAATGAACTAATTTTATCTAAATTCACTATCAATTCTAAAATTTAATGCTAGCATCCTAATAAAAAGTGATCCCGCAGAGTGGTGGACCACTGTAAGGGTTCACATCGGTCATCACTCCGATCTTACTTCCACAATACCTTATCACAAACTTGTACAACACAAATTGGGGCAAGTTGGCAATTGCCAACAACACAGCCCGCCATGGGGGAAGGTGCCACGACGAAATACAAAAAAACAATGCAATTACAACACTTGATCCTCTTTCCCAAACAACACTTAAGTAAAAATGAAAATTGACCACACACAATCGGCAATCGCCTGCAGTTGGTAGTCAAATATGAAACATCCATGTTGTCTTGGAAAAAAAATTGCATATAAGCACATCTCTTATCTTCCGCTACAACGTAAAAAATCCTCTATAATTCCAAAAATCTTCGAAATATGTGTTTCGAAATACAATTCACCCTTAACAGTTAGGTTGTTAAGTTGAATGGTGATTCTACATGCCAAGTCTTCCAATCCCTCAGCAATTCCACACATATATCCCCAAATGAATTCCAATGCTTACAACTTGCCCCCAATAATTCAAGTATGTGATGGTTAAATGTCTTCCCCTTATTTTTCTTTTTAATCAAAAGAAAATGAAAACACCCCTATTCCAAATACCTCTCCCAAATTGTTGCGAATGATTAATAAGCCAACCGCACATTCGCTACAATCTCACGCCCTCCGCGTATTCCCGGATGCTCCCACGAACTCTTCTCGCGAATTCTTCTTCTTCCGAAAACCAAAATACCTTAAATGATGATAAGGTATTTGTGGATGATGGCATCCAATGTCCTAAACCCCCACTTTCCATTCTTGATTGATCAAAACAATCTTGGCAAATACTTTTGCCAATATGTATCTTGATGATTCAAGAATGTTACCTTCTACCACTAAGGTTGTGAATGTATCCCCTTCTAAATGGATGTTAATTATTCTTATTCTTATTCTTATTATTGGACAAGTTATTGTCACCAGATTTCAAATTTGGTTAAGAAACTAAAATTTCAAAAATTAAATTTGTTTTTTTTTCAAAAGGCCCCCCACCTGTCGGCTGCTGGCAGGGGGGCCGGGGAGCGTCCCTAGGCTAGGGGGTGGGGGTAGGAGGGGGGGAGACCCCCCATAGATAAGGGATAGGGTAGGCTGGGGGGGGGGCGGGAAGGTAGATAGGGGGCCTACCTAGGGGGGACGGTAGGCTGGGGGGAGAGAAAGGTAAAGGGAGGAGGAATGGGGGGAGGAGAAGGATGGGAAACGAGAGGGCCGGGGGAGGGGCTGCGAGCCCAAGCAGCCAACATGCCGCCAGACGGCTGCCGTAGACATGCGCTGTTGGAAACGACCTGGGGCTCTGGCTCTTGAAGCCTCCTCCTCTCCTTTTTTATAATTTTTTTTAATGAATTTGTACTTGAATTAGAATCAAGAATGATTCTTCACGACTCAATAATGTGAATTCAAGCTTGCAAGCGGCCAAAAGACATGAAATTAAGGATATTCCTCCTCACTCTTAGAAATTAAGGCTTCCATTGGCTCAATTTCTAAGGGGTTTATTACTCATAAATATATAAGTTATGAAATCCTAAAGACACATTATTAGGCTAAAATGTAAAGGTTTAAGTAATTGGCATATCTTCATAAAATTATGGAAATAAAAACTAGTCAAAGGCTTATGAGCTCACCTAATTTCCTAAGTTATAAGATTATATAAACCAATCAATAACGAGTTAGACCATCTAAGGCTAAGGAAACCTACAAGACCAAGAGGCGACCTCAACATTTTGGCGACCATGTTGGAAACTGCCACACAATTTTATGACTAAGGAAAATTAAGGCTAGGTAAATGTTTGATTGCCATTAAGAAGGGTTTCAAGTGACATGATATGAATTAAACAATGCGTTGTATATTTTGAAAAGCAAAGAAATGATAAACGAACACTTGGAACTAAAATAGACAACATGAACATGTATCAAACTTGGGGAACCCGATTGCAACAATACATAGATGAAGAACACCATCTCCCTAGGAAACAAGTATGTGAAAAAAAACAGGTGCAAAAAATGCCATTCAAAACTAATTTGAGAGAATTGATCTCAAAGGGTTGACCAAAATTTAAGAAACATCAAGGTAAGCAAGAAAAAACTAAAATAAAGAAATCAAATGACCACAAATATTTGGTCGTGGCTCTACCCAAAGTATGGAAACAACCAGTATGATCAAATGATATGGGAAAGACCTAGAAGATTCTACAACTTGATGTGGTAAATGCAAATGACATATGAAGATGAGACTTTGAGAGTTTTTGAAGGGAAACAAATGGGATGTTACATATAGGTTTTGAGAAACAAAATTTGGAATTACCAAAAGCATTATAAGCTTTGATAATTTCCAAATTTTGGAACAAATAAAAATAAAAATGATAGGGTCATGTGACCCTAGCGCTACCAAACATTGAGGTTATTATTATTTACAAAAAAGTTGGTTGTACGTGTTATACGTTCAGAGAGTTTGGTTACCACTTTATAGAGGACTAACAAAGTCATAATTATCCAAGAACGATGACTTTAGATTGACAAAGAAAGTTTGATCGGTGGTATGGAAAACTAGGTAAGAGAAAAACAACATACACAAGACCAAAAAGATCAAGGTTTTGAAACAATGAACCATAAGCAATCAAGTGCATGTGAGGCATCAGAGCTAAGGAAACCGGCCAAGACAATGATCTCAAAACACTCTAAATAGCATACATGGTTGATTGTGAAGAGAAATCTAGTACAAAAAATACATCACCAACACATAGAGAGCAAAAAAAAAACAAAAGCATGTCAAACGCATGCAATCCCAAGATGATTTGGAAGGTTGAACTGAACAACAAAAAAATAAAAAAATAAAAGGCATGACAGACATATTCGACAAAAAACCAAATGAAATGAAGAAATAAAAAATGCTCTTGAACTACCTTTAGTAGGTTCCCATACCATTAAATCCTAAAAACACTCTATTGGCCTAAAATTTTGAGGTCTTAGTAATTGGCGGATCTATATAAAATAATGAAAATAAAATGGAGTCAAAGGCTTATAAACTAGCCTAATATCCTAAGTTATAGGATTGGGCAAAGCGGTCAATAATGGGTTAGATCGTCTAAGGCTGAGGAAACCTACAGGACCGAGAGGTGACCTCAACATACATACCATGCGTCTTAAATTAAGAAAATCATGGTTTCTTTGAGATGTATGGGAGTTCTACAATATAAAGGACAAAAACTACAAGTTGGAGGTACGAACATTTAATATCCCAATTCTACCACCTAAATGTTCGTGGCTAGGTTTCTTATGTTGCACACAAAACTTCAAGTACCATACAATTAACAAGTTCAACTCTATCAACAATGCTTGTAAAAAAACATTCGCTGACCTTGTGCAAGAAATTTATTTTATTATTTTCTCCAATGTTGTATAGAATAAGGTGTTTGAGAAGCACGAGAACAAGAACTTATTGACTTCAAAACAAATGAAACCTTTGGTTAGGAGAATTTGTTTAATGTAACAAGGTCTTAACAAGATAAACATAATTAGGGTGGCAATGTACACCCTCCATAATTAGTTGATTATAAAAATGAAGGAAGCTAGAGTGTTATTTTTTTGGGAAATTTGAGAATCCTTCTAAGTACTTCTAGGGTTTAAGCATGTAGGTGGATGAACCCTATGCATGGCCAAAATCCTATCCACCGCATATTCAACACCAAAACCTTATTCATTATGAATACCTTTTTCACCATGTGCGCCATAGTGTTAACATCATCATTGCATACATTAAGTATAGTTAACTTATTTATTTTTAAAAGGTAAATATTTAAAACCATGTTTTGCATCATATGATATAATTCTAATAGAAAAATACATGCAATGACATATTTATGAAGATGCAAGTGAGACTAATTCAAAAAAATACATTAACTTTTATTTTTGTAAAAATAAACTAATCGAATTTTGCAAAATGATTGATCGACATAACTTAGTACTTATGATGAAAAACAAATTCCAAAAAAATTACATATTCTAGAAGATGGAGCAATTGGTGTGCAAATGGTGATATTTAACAAATAGATGTTTTAATTTTATTTAAAATATGATAAAATAAATTGAAATGATGATTTCTTACAAAATTATTTGATATTGACCTCATGTAATACTGAATTCAAAGAATATTAGAAAATCATTATAATTAAGATCTTCAAATTTACATCCAAATTCAAATGTTTCTCTTTATTTATTAGCATTAATTTTATTGATAAATCTTTACGATCTCAACTTGGTAATCCACATTTGAGTATTTAATACACTAATAAAGGATTACCATGAAGAAACATCCAACCTAAACAATAGTTTGCTATTATTTATACTTGAGAAATTTTTGGTCCATTTTACCATCCTTGCACACATGAGGTTATTTAGGATTTCATCATTGTATGTGGTTAGTGGGTGTTTGAAAAATCATAAACCTTCAAATATATCTTCAAAATTATCTACAAACATCATTTATATAATCCATACTATATTCATAAATTTTGAATTTTTATATATTATATTTTTATTACAAAATTTGAAAAGAATATGTCCATATATATGTAAACAAAAATTCCCTATATGTTTTAAACATTTAGAAAAAAAACTTTATATTTTATGGTATTAACATTATATCATATACATGAATCCTAATTTATATGATGTAAGGACGATTGAGTGTAAAATTAATTATAACCTCCCAATGAGTTGTAGAAATTACAATGTAATACCAAAATAAGGACACTTTGGTTTGCTTAAATTTGTAAAATTCCACTACCTCTACTTGTTTGTAGGACTGACCGTATTGTAGTGATTGAGAATGTCATCCAAATTGAGATAACTAAACTACCAATTCTCTTAGTCAATTTCTTACCAATCATCTTCAAGCTTACATGGATGTTCTTCTTTTGTATTATTTGTTGCAGCCCTTGCTAGCTTTCCTTAATTTATTTTCATCAGAATCCAACTCCAGGAAGTGCCACGAGCGCTAACTTGCACATCCCACGTACATGCATGGTTAGCTCCCCATACCGTGGACCTCCAACCTCATGGTTTGGTCATCAAACCCTTTTACACATACATTCAAGACTTTCCCCTTAGTAGGTGGCTAATGGTGAGATGTGGACTTTCATCCATGGAAGTCCACTTTGGAGTTGATCATCATGTTGCCAAAACAACATTATAACAACCCGAAGCATAGTTACCAAATATGCTCCGGGTTGGGTCGGTCGACAAAACCACCTCACCCATATAAACCTCCAAGACTTTGGGTAGGGCCCTTACCCCACCGTTATGTATCATTTTGTCTCTCTAAAAGGTTTGGGGCCAAGTAGACATTTTCCCTTAGCCGCTCGGGCTAGAAGCCCCAAAGAGCTTCAGACCACCATAACTTCTTCTTATGATTTTTGATGCTATCAAGAAACCACTTTATTAAAATTCATGTTTTGCGTAGATGTGGAAGGACCCCTCATTTGCTCCATTGAGGCAAGTATTGAGGAAGTTATAGTTGTGCAAACCTAGGCAGTCGCGGGCGCCATTCCCAGGTCACTGCTGTCCCAGGGCACTGTCCTAGGACAGTGCCCCACTCAAATTGCCATATCTCTTAGCTCACACCTTTAGTTGAGGTGGTTTTAAGCATTGTAGAATTCGGACACCATAAGCTACTCATAAGTCATGGCCTTACCCTCGTGACTCCTAGTCTCTATAGGTGGGAGGCATTCTCAACGCATGGGGCCTTCACCCACTCTACAATCACTTGGGCCTTCTCACCAATAATGCCACAAGTCCTAGGTATCACTAAGGAATCCTCCTTTTGCCCATGGTGTTGCACGCACTCTTCATGAAAAGGTGCACGATATTGTTGGTGTGAGCCCCAATCACCCCCACCTTTCAATTGCGTCCTAGTCCGGGTGAGGGATCATGTGCCACATTCAAGCATATCATTCACGTGTGCAAGCATAATCAAAGAATTGGGAGAAGTGGTGTGTATAACACCTTTTTTATTATTATTAAAACTCTTCAAGCATTCATAAATGCTCTTACAACTCACAAGGTTCCTTGGATCCCACACAACATTTCGGAACCCCTAAGTTTGATTGTCCAATCCTCTAGACCCTCTGCCTACCTAAGTTGCTCTTACTCACCCTCGGATATATCCGCTACCCCCACAGTGTGAGCACCCGGTTGGGGCGACCCTTGCAACAACGATGCGCTGCAGCCTAGTAACCTCCATCCCTCTCTTGAATTGTCGGCGTCGCAGTCTTCTAAGTAACCTGTAGCTCCCTCATGGCTTCCGCGTTGGGTTAGTCTGATGTCACTTTCTCTCCGCAGCCAACCGAGACCATCCCCTCCGCTTACACTGGTGGGCTAGCAATGGGGAATTCCCTTGCCACGGCAATGTAGGCATTTGTGATGAGACTTCAGTAGCCCTTGCTTCTGTCGAGGCCACCTTGAACCCTCAGCCTTAGACGGTGTAACCCGCTGCTGAACCGGTTTACATGGAAGTCACTCCCACCAAAATTAGACCTTTTTAGGTTTCCATTTCTATGAAGGTGGTTGCTTGTATACTATTATTTAGATTCGTGACATTTTGCTTCCGTGCTCTTTTGAACTCTCAAGGAGCAGATGACCTAGGTTTGCAAGTTTATGTTCCCCTAAATCCTAATGTCAAGGTTAAGTGTATTTAAAAGAACTTCATTCTTGTATACAATGTCTTTCATGGTTTGAATGCTTAAGACCATTTCTATTCTTCCAAATATTCCAAGAATGTTATATTAAAAAAGAATGTAGCTTTCATAGGTCTCAAGCATACTTCCTCACTAATGCAAGTTCATTCACTTAGATAGTATTCAAGTATAAGAATTTCCCTATTCATTCATCAAGAATTCTTTCATCAAAGAGTTTGTTCCAGTTCCTATTCAAATTCTCATTCCTCTAAATCTTTTTGCCCTCATTTAGAATTCCATCATCCTCAATCAAGTTCACAATCTTTTACTTTTGAGTGTTTATTAATCATATTTAACAATCCATCTATATTGGTATGATGTAATAACTTCAATGTAAGATTTGACTACTTGATGGTCTTCGAATTCTCTTATTCTCGAATGATGGCTTAAAGCCTTCTTAATGTCTTCAATTACTAGAGTTTCTTTTGTCTAGTTTCCCTTTGACTTCTCTAATTGGGAGTTTCAATCCTCCGGTCTTGAAAGGTTCCTCTGGTCTTCATTCTTCAAGCGATTCTTCTTCAAGTTCTTTTTTCCCTTAATCTTGAAGGAATTTTCAATCTCTTTGAAATGCCTTCGTCGTGAAAGAAACTCCTTAGTCTTGAAAAGAAATCCTTTAGTTTCCAAAAATGCCTTTAGTCTTGAAAAGAAACCTTCTTAGAGTTTGGTCTTGAAAATCTCCTTAGCCTTTGGCCTATAAAATCTTCTTAGTCTTCGGCCTACAAAATCTTCTTAGTCTTCGGTCTTCAAAGTGTCTTCATTCTTGCGACCTCCGGTCTTGGACACACGGGCCTCCAGTCTTGGTCTCGCGGGCCTCCAGTCTTGATCTCGCGGGCCTTCAGTCTCAGTCCTTCAAAAAGTCTTCAAGTCTTCTCGCCTTGCGGTTGAAGCCTTCCGGTCTTCGATTTCTTCAAAAGGTCTTTGAGTCTTCGAGTCTTCCCGCCTTCGGTCTCGCGGTCCTTCAGTCCCGTGGACCTTCAGTCTCGAAGCTCTCCGGACTTTGAGTCCTTTAAAAGTCTTCAAGTCTTCTCGCTTTGCGGTCCTTAGGTTTCGAGGACTTCCAATCTTCAAGTTCTTCAAAAGGTTCTTCAAGTCTTCGATTTCACTCCCGATAAACTCCAATGACGCTCACGTTGAATAGTCGTATTTGAGAATGAGGTGTTTTAGTGCCTCTTAGTGCCCCTTTATATAGGACCTAAGATCTATTATTTCCTTAATTAGGCGGTTTGACCCTATTCCCCTATTGCCACATGTAGGAATCGGCTATTTTTATCCTTGTATATACATGTAGTCTAATTTTAGCACATCTAGATCTATTTTCAGTAATAAGCACATGCTCTAATTAAATGTACATGTGGCATGCATATAAGGTAATTCTTCCCTTTCCTAGATGTGCCTAGGAAATTCGGTTACATCCATGGCCTTAGTTCATCCAAAATGTTCCCCATTCATTGATGGTGGTTGAGGTAGTTATATTCATCCAAGGGATTCTCATCTCCTGGCCATGTCCTTTCATCTACTTCCATTAAAGACATCATCGTTAGTAACTAAGCTACCTTAACGGGTGACTAGGTATTCACTGGTTACTACCTAATCTTAGTTCACTAGTAACTATGTCCATTCCCGCCGACCTAACGTCTATTACCGCCGGCCTAACATCCATTCCCGACCCACGTGGCATTTTATGGTTGGACCTGCTCCCCTTCAAAAGCTCAGTCCTCGCTCATTATCCTTCAGTTGCCCGGTCGGCTCCTCCCCAGTTACCCGGGTTGTCAGTCCCGGGTCTTAACCTGTCTCCTCGCTCTCGCCATTGCCAGATACCCGGCTCCCGGTCCCTGCTCTCGTTTCCTCCCCTCCGGCTGCTCGTCGTCTCTCCTCGGCTCGCCTTCACGCCCGTGTCTTTGGCTCACCCTCTCGCCCTCGTCTTCGGCACTCTGTACCCGCAGCTGGCTGGCTGCTTTTTGCTGCTACCTTGTTGGGTGCATAGGGTGTACATCTTCCCATCACCCGAGCTAGTTGTCCGTCTGCCTCCTCCCACAAGCCCAGTCTGTTCCATTGAGTTCTGCCATCCCCATTGCTACATGTAATGGCTGCTGCAGCAGGTGTTTCCCCTTGTGATGACGCTCACGCTTTTATCAAGGTATGAACTACCTAATTCCCCCTTTCCTCCAACTCCAGCATTGCCTCCCCATCAACAATCCAACATTCGCCTTTGTGAATGTCGCCATGCACCTCGGCGACTACCAATGTCGCCTCTCCCATGACACCACAACACAATGGTGATCACCCCCTAACCTTGAAGCAATTCCCTGCGACGGACGTACCCAGATTCCCTACGCACCAGCCTCCCGTTCTTCTTCTTACTCTTGTTCCCAAGCCTCTGTCGCCATCCTGCTTGTGTATTCACCTCCGGTGGCACACGTTCCCTCCGTGATTCAAGTTCATGCCCGAACTTGGAGGTGGTTGCCGCCAGGGATGACCCCCAAACACCACAGCTGAGCTGCTGGCTGGACTGGGCTGCCGAATCGAACGTAGAGGGAAGTTGCTTGGAATAGATCCGTGGATGCTACATTGGTCTAGGGCGACCCACCTTGAGGACGATCTTGAATGTTGTATGCTCCTCGATTTGCGGTCAAGCGGTGCTTAGGCGTGGGTTTGCTCATCACTCCCTTCCTTTCCTCCACCCACTCAGTACCCCACTAGGCTTCCCCGCCGTGTCTGTCGCAACCCTTGCTAGTTTTCCTTCACCTAGCTTGACCACCTTTCCAACCTAGCAAGTGCCACGAGCGCTAACCTGCACATCCCACGCACATGCATGGTTAGCTCCCAAAACCGCGGACCTTCAAGCTCATGGCTAGGTCACCAAACCCTCCTACACATGCATTCGGGACTCTCCCCTTCGTAGGTAGCCAATGGCTAAGGTGGACTTCCATCCATGGAAGTCCACTCTTAAGTTGATCATCGTGTTGCCAAAACAACACTACAACTACCCGGAGCACATTGCCAAGTATGCTCCGGGGGGGTCGGTCGGCTAAGCTGCCTCACCCATATAAGCCTCTAGGACTTTGGGCGGGGCCCCTACCCCACCATCAAGTATCCTTTTGTCTCTCTACAAGGGTTGGGGCCAAGTGGACATTTTCCCTTAGCCGCTGGGGCTAGAACCCCCCCAGCAGCTTCAGACCACAATAACTTCTACATATGATGTCTGATGCTCTCAAGCGACCACTCTATTGTCACCTACTCTTTCCGTAGATGCCAATGGACCCCTTTCTTGCCTCATTCGGGCAAGTATTGATGAAGTTATGGCTCTTCAAACCTTGGCAGTCCCGGGCACCACTCCCAGGTCACTGCTGTCCCAGGGTGCTGTCCCGGGACAGCGCCCCACTCAAATGGCCATATCTCCTAGCTAGCACCTCCGATTGAGGTGTTCCTTAGCATTCTAGAATTCCACCGCCATAAGCTCTTCAAAACTTATGGCCTTACCCTCATGACTCTTAGTCCCCGTGGGTGAGAGGCGTTCTCAACGCCCGGGGCCCTCACCCACACCAAGAATACTTGGGCCCTCTCACCAATGGCGCCACAAGTCCCGGGTGTCACTCTGGGGTCCCCCTTGTGCCCATGGTGTTGCGGGCACTCCTCATGGAGAGGTGCGCGACAGTGTCACCACCACAGCGCGCCCCTCATCCCTCCACCAATGCTCTAGTCACTGAGAGATGTGATCCTCCGCTTCGGCCGTGCAAAGCTTCCAGCAGGATTAAGGTGCACCAGCGAGTTGTCCTTGATGGGGCGGCCGTGTCGGTTTTGACCGTCTTGGCTTCCGCCCATTTAGTCAAGTACTCGGTAGCTACAACAATGTATGCCATCCCTCTCGAAGAGTGGGGATGGACCTCCCTTACATAATCTATTCCCCATTTCTCAAAGGGAACTAGTGGTAATGAAATGTGCAATGACATCTCCATCCTAAGGTCATTTCTAGCGTACCTTTGGCAAGCATCACACCTTCTAACATAGTCGTGTGAATCCTGAAACAATGTAGGCCAAAAGTAACATGCTCTAAGGATTTTCTGGCCGGTAAGTTGACCAGAAAAATGCCCTCCACAAGCACTATCATGACAAGCCTCTAGAATATCCGGAACCTCTACTTGCGATACACATCTTCTCAAGATGGTGTCCGTTCCTCTCCTGAACAATCTATTGCCTATCACTGCAAAGTGCCTACTATTGACTCTAACCTTTCTTTTCTCCTCTTTCGTCCATTCGGTTGGTAATTGTTGAGTGGTCAAGAACTCTACAATTCCGGCATACCAATCCGGTGTGGACGTGACTACAAACAATCTATCATCCATGAGGCTATCATCTATTGGCGTAGTGTCCATCTCCTCCGACAATCTAGACAAGTGGTCGGCTTGTAAATGCATACGGCCCGGTTTATATTCCACCGTGTAATCAAACTCTTCGAGTAACAAGACCCACCTAGCCAACCTTCCACTCAACTCCGGCTTGTTGACCAAATATTTAATGGCCATGTGATCCACAAAAAATACTACCGGATTACAAATAAGATAGTGCCTAAACTTCTTGACCGAAAATGCCATGGCTAGACACTCTCTCTCCGTAGTGGAGTAATTCCTCTCCGCGGAAGTCAATTGCTTACTAGCATAAGCTACGGGTAGATCCTTCCCCTTCTCTCCCATGCATTGACACAAGGCACTACCCACCGCTACGTTGCTAGCATCACAATACACATGAAAAGGCTTTTCCCAATCCGGTGGCCTTAAGACGGGATAAGTGCTCAATTTTGATCTCAACTCTATAAAGGCTTTTTGGCACTCATCCGTCCAAACAAATTTGACATCCTTCTTGAGCAATTGAGTGATAGGGACCGCTATCTTTGCAAAATCCGGAATCAACTCTCTATACCATCCCACATGTCCTAACAACTTAGAGATTCCCTTGGCATTTTTCGGAGTTTCTAACCCGTCAATGACGGCTATCTTGTCGGGACCCGGTTCTCTTCCATTTTTGCTCACAACATAACCCAACAAAACTCCCCTTTGTACCCCTAGGAATGTCTTGTCCGGATTTAATGCCAACCGCATTTGCCTACACCTAACTAAGGTCTCTCTCACACAATGCACATGCTCCTTAGTGCTAGATTGGATACTAAAATCATCAATATAAACTATCATGGATTTGAAGAGCAAGTCGCTGAAGATATACATGACTAGTCGTTGAAATGTAGCCGGTGCGTTGTATAAACCAAATGGCATCACCACCCATATGAAAGTCCCCCAAGGTGTTATAAATGTCGTCTTGTGTAAATCCGCTAATGCTATGGCTACTTGGTTGTAGCCGACGTATCCATCCATGAATGTATACCGCTCATGACCCCCTACCTCCTCTAACAACAAGGTAATGAACGGCAAAGGAAAGTGATCCTTTTGCGTACAATCATTGAGCTTCCTATAGTCTACACAAACTCTAAGCTTCCCATTTTTCTTTTTCACTAACACCATGGGAAAAACCCAATCCGTAATCTCTACCGGCTTTATAAACCCAGCCTGCAACAACCTCTCTAATTCTGCTTTGATTAATAATTGCAATCTAAGATTCATCATTTTTTTTTTGTCTCACCGGTTCATAGCCCGGAACTAACGGAATACGATGCTCAACCATCTCTCTAGGAATTCCCTTGAGTTCATCGTATGACCATGCAAAGGTATCACTAAACTCATCTATCAAATCGCTATACTCTTCGATCTCCTCATCATCGAGTTTAGAACCCATCTTCATTGGTCTAACCTTGCCATTCTTCATTTTGACATCCACAAACTTCCAATCTTCTTCGACCACTCGTGTTTGCTCCTCGGTATCTCTATACCAATCGTTGGGGACATTAGGATAATCCTTGATATCATGACCCGCTATAATGCCCGTAGAAGTAGTTTTAAAATGCAAAGCAGGCTCTAATTTTGACAGTTCTAACATGGCCTCCTCATCTTGAGTCCCATCTACATGTACCAAACTCACATCACTTAACTCAATATCATCTAACCATGGAGTGAGTCCTCCCTTTACCCATTCCTCTTCCGTGAGAACCTCACATGGCTCTAAGGACAAATAATATTCTCTAGACACATCATCTTGGAGGATACAACTATGAGTCATCATCATGACATCGCTAATGGACTCCAGGTATTGTCTTAGCCAATGTGTAAAATCTCTATCAACATCTTGATTGTAAAAGCTAGGACCTAAGAACCCGTCAGAGGAATACATTTTAGCCTTCTCCTTGTTTTGAACAACCCCCACCAATGTATCCTCAAATTTCTCATTACTTCCGCCATTCTCCTCTTCATCCGACATTGGATCAATCTCCTCCTTAACCCAACCACTTAAAGGTGCTATTGAGACCTTGACCCTATTATCTACGGGACCATAAGTGATAGAAGGTTTTTGTCCTCCCCAATCTACTACGGCGTTAGACATCCTTAACCAAGGTCGTCCTAACAAGATGGGAAATGCATCCTTATTGTCATGCATCTTAATCACTTGAAAGGTCACAATGTATTCTTCACCTCCCGTGCTAAGTCGACAATCCTTAATAATCCCCACCGGAACCACCAGACTTTGGTTAGCCATATTGATGACGAATGGCGACGGACTGGTCAAACTTAATCCCAATTTCCTCATAGTGTGCTCGGGTAGAATATTGAGACTACTTCCACCATCCACCAATACATGAGGAACCACCTTGTCCACTATCGTTACTTCAATCTCCACCGCCTTGACTTCCCGAGTTCTCCCTTGCATTTGGACCCTCGCCGACACTCTAATCTTTGGCCTCTTAACCCTCCTATTCACAGGCATTCCGTCCTTCAAAGTCTTCCTAGCTACTGGTGAAATTTCTAATAATTGACCAAATGTGATATCGGCCTTTAGTGAGCTTAAGTCGGTCCAATGGGGGTCGCATCCCGCGGCTGAACAGCAACAAACGGCGTATGTTCGGTGGCGCCGAACACGGAAGGCAGCAGGCCCGCGGTCCGACAGTCACAAAACTCCAGCGCCGGCTCCGAAGCAAACCTGCAAAGAGGGGGGCCACGGCGGCAATCATGGTTTCCACAAATGAGCAATCAAGGTTTCCATACAGGAGCAATCAGGGTTTGCACACAGGAGCAATCGGCATGTGCAGTAACCCTCATCCGGAGCTCCACAGGCAGCTGGTGGGTGTTGCTGTTGCGCACACAAAAAAGGTGCAGCAAGCAGGCTCGCGGTGGCCTTTTTTGACCTGCAAAAATGCAAACTAAAACAGAAGCTCAAATCGCGATTGCTCGAACTCCTTCATAGACACCGGGGTCAACACCGGCAGAAGAAAACGCCGTAGCTCCCACACTCTTAAACCCCAGCCCATGGTTCCACACCTCTATCACCTGTATCGCCTGCGCGAGAGCCTGTAGGCTGGATGTGTCGCGAGTCCGCGCGCAGGTTCACGATCGCATCTCGTCTCTCACATTGGTGCCGCTCCGTCCGTCGTCGCCTGTTCTTCGCGGTGAAATGGCAAGGCACGTTACTCCGCACAGTGGAACCGAAACCCGGTCTAGCAATTGTGCGGGAGGCGTCCGCATACATGGGTGTTTTTCATCTGGAGAAAAAGTTTTCATTCTCGTCATCCACGGCCTGCACCAGAACGTTGCATTTTCTCGCCGGTGAGGTTGTGTGGCTCTGGGCATGCCTTGGACCCGTTTCCGACAGGAAGGAGGGGGGACAACCTCTGACATGCCTCTTACCCGCTCCGTCTTGGGAGCCCCATGTGCGGGGCCAGTTAGCGCTTTGGCACCGGTGCCAGCCCCATTACCGGGCTGGACACCCCGTGTGTGGCCCCCCTTAGTGAGATAAATAAGCTAACCAAAAGGAGGTTTAAGGACGGCGGAGGGCAGGTAAGTGTAATTAGTACCAGCCTAACCACTAAAGGCTATTATTATTCTTACCACGAGCCGCCAAGGAGGCCAAGCAATTGGCAGTTACACCACGCGAACAGATTCACGAAGAAATCAGGCAATAAACTGTTCAAGTGGGCAAGGAAGAGGAGGGGTTGCTGTGTGGGGAGTCTGCTAGGAGAGCAATTATGAAAAGTTGTTTGCAGCAAAGTGCGCGCGTGCAACAGGTAAGTGGCAACCTCTGTGAAATTTTTGCTGTCAATATAAATATATGCTTTGCTGTTAATGGAATCGAATTCAGTTTGCATCAGACTGTTGTCTCTTGTAAGTAATGGATTGATAGCAACCAAGGCTATGGACTGATGGTGATAGTGAGAATAGCTCAAGCATTAGAAGAGAGCATGTGAAGCCATAGATTGCAGTCAAGAGTGATTCAGAATTGTAGTAAGAGGTGGCTCTCAGTTGAAACAGAAACAGTTCGAAGAAGTGTTGATTTAAGTAAGCAAAAGAGAAAATGAGCAGACAGATTTATCAAGAGAGCAAAGTGATTAGCAGATGCCGAGTGGAAATCATGTGAGATATGAGAAAGAAAGAAAGAAAGAAAATGACGAGTGAATGAAGATTAGGCCATTGGCAGTTTGGAGTGTAAATGAAAGATTCGGTAGAAAATTATCTCTCATACACTGATTTAAGAGCAAATATGATAGTTTGAGTGACCATAGGCTGAGCAATAATCTTCAGAGAGTTGTTATTATAAGAGAAGATTATCATCTGAGGGAAGAAGCTCTAAATCAGAAGCAAAGTAGTGAGTCCAAAAGGAGAGAAAAGTAAAAAATAAGAGAACAGATGCCGCTGAAAGGTCGAGGATAACCCAAATTTGGAAGAAGATGGCGAAATCTGAAAAGGAACATCAATGAAGAAAATGGAATTATTTCAGAACTTAGGAATTTTTAAGTGTCGCAACAGGAACTCAAAGATAGAAAGGTCAATAATCTGGTTGAAAAGAGTTCATTCTTCTCTATAGTGAAGTTAATTAGATCTTCGTCCATAATCTCTTATCCCTTTCCTCTCTATATAGTGAATCTAGAAACAAAGTCATGGTAATCTCAATGGTCCATAATCTAAAATAAGAACAGTTAGGAGAAGAATGTGTAAAAAGAGCAATTGTTACCATGTAAAAGTAGAAGGATGTCTATTCTTATGTAGCCACAGTCTAACATGAGTATTTATCTTGGAAAAATCTACTCGGTCAATGGTCTGTAGGGGTAAATACTACCTAGGAAGTCCCGAGAGAAATGATAATTCAGTCCTGAGAGATAAAAACAGTTAAACTCTCTTGCGAGGTCAAGTCATTGATGAGAGACTCCCTCAGAAAAAGAGAAATCTACTAAGAGAGAATCTGAGAGTAGCTTATAGAATAGTTTCATGGACTGGTAGTTTTACTGCTCCTCAAACCATTGACAGACATTTACTGGGACTGGTAACAACTCTTACAGACTATAGGCTACATTGAGTCACGGACACCAAGTTCACCCATTAGGGGAAGACATGACGATCTTTAGCTATGCCACGAGAGAGGAAAAGAAAGTGGAGGAGGCAGAGCCCACCCTCCCACTCAAGCCCTTGGTGTTACCGGTGGTTTCCATGCCGCTGAAGGTAGCCTGGAAAAATAACAGGGACAAATTGGAGAAAGCAAGGATGTTCGATTATTTTTGTTGGATTCAAAATGTGACAAGGGTGGCCTATGTGGAGAAGGTCAAGCAATTCATCAAGACTTATGATTCGAACACAGCTACTGCGCAAGTAGATGGTAGGACCATAGACGTGGGGATCGATGCTATAGCCAGACTTTTGTGGCTGCCAAAGGAAGGACTGTTACTGGATTCGATGCCTGGGCTCACTAAAAAGCAACACAAAAATTTGTTTGAGGGCGAATTCATTCGTACACCGAGGGGGTGTCCACTGGACAAGGCCAAGCACCATTGGAGGCCGTGGCTCAAATTTGTGAACGATTACCTCGTTTTTCGTCCTCAGAAGGAGGTGATGACCCAGAAGATTATTATGGCAGCCTTGTCCACTTGGGAGGGTAAGAAGGTGAATTGGGCCCGAGGAGTGCAGGAGAAAATGGGAGAGGAGATCCGAATTCGGCAACAAGGTGCTCCCAAGACACTAGAGATTTTTTCAGCTTTTTATATTTCAATTTTGTGTCAAGAACTACCTGCACCAGTGGTAGCGTGTACACCATCGACTTCCAATCCAACTCCGAGTTCATCGACTAGCCCTGGAGACTCTGACAGTTTACACAAGGAGAACCATCATCTGAGAGTGAAGCTACTGAAGTTGAGAGAACACCTGCAGGAAAAGAGAGTGGCTTTGGTAACTTGTCAGACAATAGCAGCGAAACATATTTTGGACCTGGCCGAGGCGCTTAAAGAGCAGATGGACCAGCAAGCTAAATTGAAGGAGAACAAGAAGGCCATAGACATTTTTGTGAAGCGGTTGGCAGCGGCAGAAGAGGAGAAAGTTGTAGTGCTAAAGCAACTTAGCGAATACAAGGGCGAGCACGAGCAGCTAGCAGATTGCCAAGCTGCTTTGAAGCAACTTAATTTGGAGAATACACAGCTGAAGGAGAAATTGCAGGAGCAGGACGGCGAATTGGCGCGACAAGCGACTTTGGTTACTCAACCAAGTACCGTGCAGCCTTCCATGACCTCGACGGTATCAAATCTTGTCAATTCACCATCTTTACCTTCAGATTGTGTGGTTGCGTTGTGGAATTGGGAATCAAGAGGACCCGCTCCCAAGAGTTTGTGGCAAATGTTCGAAATTCAGTGTCAATTGTTTTTTGTGGTCACAGGACTGAAAGGAAAAGAATGGTTAGACCATAGTCGTTTTCAGAAAATTGTGGCAACAAAGTGTAGACTGGGAGGTAGAAAATTTGTTTGTAGAAATTTTGGTTAGGAAAATACTTAACCTTTCCGACCCCTATTCAGCTTTTGTTATTATTGGGGATGTCGGGGCAAGAGTCTTGCTTTATTACGCTGCCTTAGAACATCAGTGGGTATTAAGACACCAGTTTCCTGTTCAGGCCGAGAGAAGAGAGGTGTCAGTATTTGAGTACGGGATTCAAGTCAATTCCCAGTTCTATAGTCAAGCCTGGGATAATTTAAGGCCATGGAATGAAAAACTGAAAAAATTGCTGGGCCAGTTGAGGTATCCCGATTTTGTGTCAGATGTCCTAGTTGCAAACAATCAGCGTCTTTCTTTTTGTCCGAGTGTAGATTTTTCAGGGTCACATTACATTTACCAGTTCGACAGGGTGGTCAATAGACTTGAGCGTTATATAGCGGATGTCTCAGTCCAAAAGAGACCATTGTTGAATTTACAAGGTCAAGGCAATTTTGACCTTCCCCCTAAGCATTACGTGTCTGTTTATCCGACCATAGATTTACCTGTGATAGGCTCCCCTTACCCTTAAGTACTTAGGACAATATGCTCTTTTGTTCGACAAACCCGAGGAAGAACCAGTTCCGACCTGGTCGGCAATTGCCTGGCTGTTAGAAGACTATGGGCTTTCAAGGACAGAGGAGGTACCTGCCGATATCCAGTATCGGAGGATTTCAAGGCAATGGCCTACAATCCCACCAGCGGCTATAAAAAGCCACCCACACTATTGCCCTTGCCCTCGAAGACAAAAGTGGAATCCAACAGCTACATTGGCGAGTGTGGAGTACAATTGGCCGATCATTTATGGGCCCAAATCGACTGCAGCTGAGTGTCAAGCTACTTACAGGCAATTCTTTCAAATGCATGCTCATCACAAGGACCCTGTTTGCTTTCAAGCTGCAGTTTTTGCGAATGTGCTCTTGAATTGGTGCGGGCAGTGGAATATGTCAATTGACGTGAACCAGTATCACGAGAGTCACCACGAATTTCTGTTGCTGCTCAAGCTGCAGTACAGACCAACACGATGGGTGCGAATTGTAGAGGCGATGGCCATTACTCATTTCATCGCCGGAGCTCACAAATGCCTTATTAACGAGTTCCCAAACACAAGGGCAGGGCCATTGGAGAGATTCTTGCGGTGGCAGAGGACGAACGCTCCTGAGTTGGTGGCGAGAGATGAGGATCTCCAAAAGGCGATCGAAAAGATGGAGCACCGCGAGCTCAAGAGAATTGCAGTTGAGTCGGCTTATCAATTCGGACCTGCTTCAAAATTACTCCGTAGATAGGTTGCTGAGGGACTAGCAACAGTTTTAGTAGGGGGCTATGTCGTACGTATTTTTTTGATTTTGTTGACCATTTCAAAAGAAAATGTGAACATGGTAGAATAATAGCATGATGTTATTGAACTAGAACACAAAAGTGAGGTTAATATCTCGAGATTCCAGGAATTATTGATTGGAAGAGCTACAGTCTGATCCAAAGGAGTGTAGTCACTGGATTCTCTTTCAAAGGGGATTCAGTACGGAGGTATATAGCCTGACAAGAAAAGAAAAGAAACTCTCTCTTCTTCTTTTGGCGATAATCTGTATTAGTTGAATATATAAAGTTTTATGGCCAGGGGGCCATTTTTAGCCTTATCGTGAATAACCATTCTTCAGTTGTCTGTGAAAGTGTTGAGGTCCGTAGGAGCGGCCATTGTCTGATTCTCTTGAGTGATCTCTGTGTAATTGCTTTTGGATTTGATTTGCGATTAAGAAATAACTATTACTTGTGGTGTGTGTGAAGTTCAAGAAAGTAACAAGTGGCCGAATTGTGAGATCTCTGTTCGCTTTCTACGATAGTGACAGATTGAATTATCGATTTACGTCAGCGTTAAGTAGAATCTGTCCATATTCCTGTATCTATCTTGAGAGTCATTCTGGTTGAGCAATAATCTGTGATAGAGAACAAGTTGTGTGCAGTCCTCGTGAATCTGTCATAGCATCGAGTGTAAGAGTGAAAGTATTTCTAAGTCGGATTAACTGAATCGGAGAGCTTGTGCCGATGTTTGAGAAGTTGCAAGTGTCACCAAATTAAGTAACATCTGACTTGCTCTTCCATATAGCTGATTCCTGATTAATTAAATTCAAATCCATAATCGAGAAATCAACTTATAAATGGTACCTGTCCTTGTGAGAAGCAATTGTTTGGGGCTGTATCTGGAGATGAGTGTATCAGTGATCGGGGAGATTTTTGGGCACAACCGACTGAGATCCTAGTGTTTTCAAGTCCAACCAGTTACATGTCGACATCCTCCGGTTTTCCTTTATTAAATTGGGGTATATTCTACAAATTCCTCGAAAATGATCGGCAAATTTCCTGCAGTCTTGAGCTTCAACCGGTTATTTCTCAAACTCAACCGGTTCATTTGTCACCAACTGCCGGTTTTCCCCGATCATAGGAGTGTATGTGGACGCAGGGGAGGTTGAGTAATCTTCCTGTATATGGGCGAGGCAGTAGTTTGATGTAGAATAGTAAAGGGTGGAATCCCAAGTGTCAGCAGTTGTCCTCGAACAGTCCCGGTGGAGCCAGCCTAACTGTTCAATGTGATCTGGTGAAAACTCTATTTGGCGACCTTTGGAGGATTTTACTCGGGAGGTGAAAGGACGAGATAAAAAGTCCATTGTCTGTAATGGAGACTGGAGCCAGGCATTGAAGCAGCCGAATTGCCATAGCCTTCCTATCCATGTATGTGTATTTTATGGATTAAGTAAATGGACAAGTGAATTAAATTTACTCACAGAATTGTTGCAAGAAGAATTAAATACTCACTTGTTGAATTTAGTGATCCGCATGAAATCCTTTAATTAAAGCAGAGGAATATATCACTATCTTTATTAATTTGGGACTTTTTTGGCATTTTGAGATAGTTACACCTATAAGAACATGGATAAAATCACTCAAATATTGGAGAATGTTGTAAGATGTAAATACTTTGAAGCGGGTGTTCATATTAAGAACCCAATTAAGAACTCATACCAAGGTGGTTTAGGTAGACAACCCAAACATTAGACCATGTTGTTGTGGTCCATATATTACTTTGAGACAAGAGAAAGTCTCAAATTAATGAATATAATGATATATGTGAGAAATGTATTACAAGCAACAGGTGCAATGATATTAATTCTGGTGGTGGCCAGGTACTAATCAAAAAGACAATTGTCAGACTGCCACATTAAGAGGATTATTTAATTAATAAACACCGAAGAACCTTGTAAGGATTACTGACTGACATTTCAAGTTATATTAAAAGGATTAATGAAGGAAAAGACTATGGGTTTCTCCAAAGGGCCCTTGCCTCTGGAATTAGACCAAACTGTGGTACTCTATTCATGACAATGGTCTATGGCTGTGCCTATGCTTGTGCCCCGCACTATTGTTTAATTGAAATGAACCCACTGCCAGACTATTGCTTGGGGGAAGTAGAGTGAGGTGTGAGATTGTCACATTTGCATGTACTGACATGGAGTGGTTTTTAGAGTTTTTATCCCTTACCCGTAATCCAATTGTCAGCCTAATCCAAAATGAAGTGATATAACCTTGTGTTTTCCCTCATAAATCTTATCTAAGACACCTAGATGTTGTACAAATCACCTTTTAAGTTTTCCCTGATTGTTTCCCTGGGTTTTGTTTCTAACCAAAAACCTAACTACATGCGCCATTGGTGAGAGTGCCCAAGTAATCCTAATGTGAGTGAGGGTTCCGGACGTTGGGAACGCATCCCATCCACAAAGATTAGTAGTCATGAAGGTAAGGCCATAAGCTATGCGTAGCTCATGGCGTGTGGATTCTAGAATGCCCAAAAACACCTCAATCGGAGGTTTAAGCTAGGAGATATGGCAATTCGAGTGGGGCGTTTTCCCGGAACAACGCCTTGGTACAATAGTGCCCTGGTACAATAGTGGCATGGGAATGTCTCCGAGGACTGCCAAGGTTTGAACAACCAAAACTTCCTCAATAATTGGCCAAATGGGGCATGTGAGGATTCCATTGGCACCTACGTGAAATTTAAATGATATTGGAGTGGTTGCATGTGAGCATCAAAATAATGCAAGGAAGTTAAGTTGTTCTAAAGTTGTTGGGGGCTTCTAGCCCCAACGGCTAAGGGTATATGTCCATTTGGCCCCAACTCTTGGTAGAGAGACAAAAGGTTTTTTTATGGTGGGATAGGGGTACTGCCTAAAATCCTAGAGGCTTATATGGGTGAGGCAGTGTGGCCGCTAAACCCACGCGAGGCCGACTGGCACGGCCTCCACGGGCATTGGCCCATTGTGGAGGCATAGTTGCCTAGTATGGTTCGGGTTGTTGTAGTGTTATTTCGGCAACACGATGAATAACTTAAAATTGGATTTTCATGAATGGAAGTCCAAATCTTACCATTGGTCACCGATAAAGAAGTGAGTCCCAAATGCGAATATAGGAGGGTTGGTCCCCAATATTGGGAGCTAACCATTAGTGTGGTACTTTTGGGCCACCCCCTTTCGAGGGAGCCTAAAAGTATTACACAAGCCCTTCGGTGAAGGTGGCCTGCATTTGCAGGCGCCCAAGCCGAACCCGGATGATAGGTGTATAACGTGAGTAGTTAGATTTTTAAGGGAGATTAAATATGCGTCGTAATACCTCCGGAGGTTAGGCCTTAGTTTTTTACTAGTGTGGCTTTAAACTCCACTAACCAATTTCATATCTAGTTCTAACCTTAACCTACAACCTATTCTACGCGCAGACGCACCAGCCTTGAAACCAAGGCAATCCTAATTTGTGAATTGGGATGGTTCTGATACACCCAACCGGGTGTGACTCATACCACCCTAACTCAACGAACGGAATAACGACAATTTGATGGACCATTCAATTCTTCCTATTTCTTTATTTAGTTCTATTTAGTTTTCTAAGCGGGGGAACTTGGCCTAAGTCCCACCCTTCACACAAATTCCTTCTTAATTACTTACTTTTGTTTGCACGTCCTAACTTACTACATTAACATATTAGGCATCACCCCTTACCTCGGGTCTCTTGCCAACAAGGGTTTACGATTTATTTTGTATGTTTTGATTGTTAAATGTGTTTACACTGGATAGACCACGAAATGCAACTCAATGGGACCAGGGTGACGGGCGACCTGTAGGTTCAACCTGTTGCGCAATCTTCATAAATTGGGGCCATTACTCCCAATTTATGGGGCCAACAACATAATAGTGGATTCGCGGGTCATTAACCCCACCTTTCCACCAACAACATTCAGAGTGGTCGTGTCGGTGATTAATCCGACTTACCACACACGAAACTTGCTAATAAATGAAGCTACTACCACAAAACATACCAAGGGCCCCGAAAACAATGGAATTGGGTACTCCCTTGGCGGTCAAGTGGTCAAGCCACTTGACCTTACGAGATAGGTGAGTGGGTTTAGAGATGCGTACCTTAGCCGTGCTCCCTCCAATCCTAAATGGAAGGCTTAAGGTTAGTTAATTTACCTCAATTTTCCTCGGTTGATTTGGGCTTGATGTAGGCCGAGCCGCTACCTCCTTCCTTGCTCCACTTTCCGAGCGTCGACCTTGCCTCCTTCTTTGTAACTAGTTTGGTAGTAAGCGTACCTTAGTTAACAATTAAAATATAAAGTGTTATTTTGCCCTGTAATTTAATCCTAAGCATAATATTTATACTTAGTGCACCAAATTATCTTTCCAATGATCTAAAAATCACTCTAATCGGATAAGAAATGCAAAAGTTATGAGGGTTGGAAGTGTGAGGTCGATTCAACCGACCCTTCCAACCCACCTATCTACCTTCTAACTTCAAAAATTCATAGCACATTCCTTACTACTTGGATCTAGGCTTTCCTTATACCATTGGAAAGCTATGAACAAGCTCTAACTAGAAAAATTATGACATCAGCAGGTTAAGCTAATAGAAATTCAGCGGACTCCTTGTAACACAGCAGTCAATCAAGAAGGCTTAAACTATGTATCTCGCCTTCAACAATTCATATCTAATTCAAATCTTAGTCAAATCAAACGTTCTATATGACCCTGGAGAGATATTAAAAATATGTATTTGATAAAAATATGTGATTAGAAAGGTAAGCCGAAGTGAACCCAGCAGGTCCTCTGTAATGCAGCAGTCAACCAAAAGTTCTCAAACTATGTGTCCCATCTTGCACAATTCATATCTAATTCAAATCATGCTCAAATCAAATGTTCTAAGCCATTTTGGAAAGCTACACAAAAGTTCTACTTGGAAAAAATATAATTTCTTGGAATTAAAATTCCTATTGGGCTTGCAGGTCTGATCCAGCAGCCGCTACCCACAAGACCACCCAGTTTTTCTACTCCATCTTTGAAAATCCATAACTAATTGTCATCTCAACCAAATCACAAATGGGAAACGGCTATGGATAGCTATATAAAATCTCTCTAAGAGAAAAATGATAAGTATCTTGTTCTAGCTTTTGAACTAAGCCTTCAGGGCATTGGCAGATGAGGTCTATAATGCCTCTACTCAAAACTCTACCATCCAACCTACCTCTACAAAAGAAGGAATAATTTTGTTGGTGTGTTAATAAACACACAACCTAACTAGGAGAGAGAGAGTAGAGGAGGTTCTCAAGCCTTTCTTTTAGACCATTGAGAATACATGCTAAAGGATTTTTTCCTAACTACATTGAAGCAGGGCTTCGCCCAAAAACTAGAGAAAGAGAGAGAGCTACAAGGTGGAAGGAGGGGTTTTTAAACCCTCTCACAAAAGGGTTGGACCCCTCCTCCACCGGATCCATTTTTCAAACCCTTTCCCGAAATTTTGGCTCGGGGGTTTTCCCGGTTGAGGTTGCCACCCTCTCGCCGAGGTGGCTCCGACAAAAAACCTTTAGAAATCTTTCTAATTTTTCCGCCATCGAGTTGGCAAGGGGGCAAGTGGGCAAGTATCCCCCTTGCTTTTTTTTTTTTTTTGTCTTCAAAATTCTTCACGCCGATTTTATCTTCTTACGTAAAACACCTCCAATAGTCTTGTGTGCCTCACACTAACTAATAAACTAACACTTGCTTAGCTAGCATCTACTAACATTTGCTTAATAACTAGCATCTACTAATATTTGCTTAGCTAGTTGTTTTTACTAGCTAGCACATTTTTTCTACTTTGCTATCTTCTAGCACTACTTAGTTTCATTTTGACCTTCCTTCTTCTAAGCTAAATGCTAAATGAACTAATTTTTCCTAAATTCCCTATCAATTCTAACTTTTAATGCTAACATTCTAACTAAAAGTGATCCCGCAGAGTGGTGGACCACTCAAAGGGTTCACAATTAGCATGGCAGAATGTGAAGGGTTAGTGTTCGTGACCCTTGCTAGAATTGAAAAATAACCAAGATAGTTAACGGGAGCTAGCAAGGGTTGCGACACTTAGGCCGCTAGTCATGGTGACCAACTTCAATGGGTTCCACCATTATAGTTGTCCCTCTTGCTTCATATTCCTATTTTGGTGGTTGTTAATATTTTGTTGATTTTTTTTTTTTGTTTTTCCTAATAGTTTTCATTGGTGTCCCTTTGTTGTAATTCTTATCTTCATTTTTGTGCTTCCAATATATATTTTTCAAGCTCAATTTCTTCATCTTGGTGCTTCTTGATTTGTCCCAACCGGGCCTAGTACAATGTGCAACATTTTAGTCACCCCTTTTGTTTAGACCTTGCCTTTAGGGTCTATGGATCATCCTCGTATGAGTTAATTGTTGTTTGGGCACGGAAAATATGGTATTCTCTCCATGTGTATAGAAATCATGCCTCTGAATAAGGTTGTGGAAAATATCTAGAGTTGTCATTTCTTGCAATTTGGTTAAAAAATGAAATCTAGTGGAATTAAAATGGTGTTCGCTTAACTGTTAGTGGCTTTCCGGCACCTCTTTAAACATTGATAAGTTTTCTCCTACCAACCTTTGAATTGCTTGCTTAAACTCCTCTTCATAATGTCTGATCAATTATGCAATGTGAGCTAGTTTAGAGATCAAGTATGATCTCATTGTTGGCAAAGGTTAATTAAGGCTTTGTTTGTATAAAAACCTTTTGTGATGGGTTTATTTTTGGGTGATTGTGTAGAGTCAATATCTTGCAATGCATAATGATGGGTTCACCACATGCAATTCCATTAATCCTGATGGTAACCTCAAATCACCTAATACCTACATGAACACAAAGGTTTCACTGGTTGTTGAAGTGTTTTTCCCCCATGGATCAGCTCATTGATTTTGAAAAATTTGTACCCTTATATAAAGATTTGGTAAAAAATATTTTTGAGGTAATACCTCCGGTGGCTTGATATACATGTCTTCTTGACATGGCTAAGGCTAGATTGTTCTTCACATCGATCAAAATGTTGTCTTCCTTAGCAACACATTCTTCCGTGACTAATTTCGTTGTTGCAGCTCTTACTTCCTCCAGTGTGGCTTGCAATTCCTTTTTTTACTAGAGTTGATCTTATTTTTGATGCAGTATGTTGTAATGTCTAGGTGTCAGAAATAAGTATATCGACAGTTAATATAAATTTGCTTTACACTATTTTGGATTGGAGTTGACAATTAGGTGATTATTTAAGGAATAAAAATATCACAATATATATAAGTACAAATATATATTTTTCAAATTTTTTTTTTGAACTGTCAACATATTAATACAAGGTCACATTTTCTGCCTTATTTCGCAAGTGCAACAAATTCATCTCATTTTGGCTCTTGCATCTCAAGATATGGCTCAAGCATAATTCAACCAACTTTAGAGAATAATCATTAAGGACTTTGTTTGTTTTGCAAACCCTAAACCCTAAACCCTGTAAACACCTAATCTCCAAGAGTTGGTTTCATGATTGTGAGCCCTAAAAGTTGTGCTCACATGGTTGTTAACTTCACCGTAAAGGTGAGAGATGGAAAACAAGTTTAATAAGGTCAACTTTACCTTCGGGAAGGGGTAAGGTAAATTAAACAAAAAGAAAAAAGTTAAGTACAATTAAAGGGTGTGTCAAGTGGGGTCTTAGAAGAAAAGGGCCAAGGAAAGAGGCCTAAACCCGTTTTTCTTTTTAGGCGGCCCGAAAGATGCCGGGCAACGTGAGAAAAAAGGGAGAAGCTTGGAGGGGTCTTGGGAGGCAAGGGATAGGAGCCACATTATGCATGTAGTAGAGAGAGGAGGAGGAGAAGGGGCGAAGCCCTACCTCATTGGGGTTGGATGCAAGGAGGGAAGAGGGGCCATGGGGATTAGACGGAAGCCTTGCCGCTCTGGAAAAGAGTTTCGGAAAGGATGGTGGTGATTCAACAACTCTTTGCAATTGGTCGGTGAGTGGTGGCTAATGGATTGGGGGTTGGAGGATCAACCAGAAAGAGGAATGGTGAGGTTCAGGGCGAGGTCTGGAGGAAATCAAAGGAGTTTAGATGCTGAAGGGACTTGCGGTTGTCGGTGCACCGGGCAAGGCGGAAGAAGGATGCGGAGGCAGAAGGGAAGAGGACAGAAAAGAACAAGAAACTGTAAGTACCTCCAACCATTGAACTAAGACTTGCAGTGGAGGCAAATGAGTTTAGAGGGGGCTAAACACCCATTCCATCCCGTCTCATTCCGGACTCAAGCCACTAGATTAGCTCAGATCAGTTGAGGGAAGCACGAGCATTCCTAGCCCTGGTGGGGAGGGAGAGTCGAAGCCCTCGAGGAAGGTAAGGACCCAAGACTTAAGGTAGATTAAATCATGGGCGGGGGAGGAGCAGTGAGTCATTGGAAGAGAGTGTAGCCCTGGGGAATGAGGAGGTTAAAGAGCCAAGTTGCCTGATCACTTGAGATTGAGTAAATCACTTGTTGGGAGGAGGAATCAGAGAAGGAGCAAGGAAGATAATAAGGCCCGAGGTGCCAAGATGGAAGAATGATTAGGTCAGCGAAGAAGGGGTGATCGCCATAGAAGGGGAAGAGACAACAATGCTTGGCTTCTGATGGCAACATATTGGAGGAGGAGAAAAGGGCGGCGAACTAAGTATCACCGAATATGATTTGGAGAAAACCATTCGAAGCTTAGCCTACACAGCCAAATGATCTTTTTACGAAGGTGTCGACATTGTAGTTAATGTGGGCTAATTGCCCACACGCCACGCATCAGCCGCCAGGAGATTCAAAGACGATTCAAGCGCGGACACGAGATTTGAATTGTTCTATGGCTGCAACCTCATCGTCTTCCATTCTCACCCGACTCTTGCAAGACTCCTAAAGTGGTCACTTCAATCGGAGCAGTCATCCCGCTTCGAGCCTTTGCTTCGATCCAAAACTTAGTAGTGTCCTTTGACGATTGAAAACTCAATGCTATTGGTTGCCAGTTGGGAACAACTAAGGCAATGAGCTGCACTCGAGATGGGGTGCGGTGGACTTCGAAAATTGATTAGCTTCCATCAGGTGGCAAGTACGGGAAGCGGTGATTACCTGATATCGGAAGGCGTCCGGGAAATTCCTTCTTTGTTTGTTTTTTTTCCCCTGTGCACATGGAAGTTGCTGCCCATTTGGGAAATTGAAGATGTGGGGGTTGGCAGCTGCAGGCTAAGGACATCATAATCCACGGAAAACTTCGCCTCCATGACACAAGACTTTGGTGAAGGGAAACTACCGTAGATGCACCACGATTCACATTGGTGCAAGCAACCCCAAAAGGGAAGTCACGTGATGAATAATCACTCCGGCTGGGGGCCATTGGGGGTTGCGGCACAGATCCAGAGGTTGAACTGAGGAGGGGAGGAGGTCAGGTGTTACTACAAGCCCTGCTCCCACTCTTCTCGAAGCAATGTGTAGAGGCATCGACCCAGCAGGCAAGGGAGCTCTGGAGACAAGACGAAGGACGGCCAACGGCGAGACGAGGACAGCCAGCAAAGACGAAGAGAGTAGAACTGGCAAAGAGCCGGTGTAAACGGGACCAGCGAAGACGAAGAGGCAGAGCTGGCAAGGAGCCAGTGTAAACGGGACCGGCGAGGCGAGGCCGGTTGGGAAGTGAACAGCCAACAGGAACGACGGATCCGGGACTCTGAGAGCGAATGGGAACAAGGCCAGCTCGAGAACTGAAGAGGCACAAGCCGACCCCCCTTTTTAACATGTGGGTAATTGAAGGATGGATGGATGATAATCCAACTAGGGGATACGAAGGGATATGTAGGTAGGAAGTACATGTTAGGCAAGGTAGATTTAGAAACTTTGAATTAAGACTTTGAAATCAGGCTATAAACATATACATTTCTAAATTTAGCTAAAACTGACATTTATTAAAATCTTACAAAAACATAGATGTGGAAGACTATATAAGAGGCCAACTTAAGGGCCCTAATACACATCATTTTGCCCGAAGATCATACGTGAGTGTCCAAGCTCCCGAGCATTGCATTTGAAGTCAAAATCGGCACCTTCGGTGCACTAGAACATTAGGGTTCAAATCGGCACCCTCGGTGCATTAGAGCTTTGAAGTCAAAATTGGCACCCTTGGTGCACTAGAACATTAGGGTTCAAATCGGCACCCTCGGTGCATTAGAGCATTAGGGTTCAAATCGGCACCCTCAGTGCACTAGAACATTAGGGTTCAAATCGGCACCCTCGGTGCATTAGAGCATTAGACTTCAAATCGGCACCCTCGGTGCATTAGAGCATTAGAGCATTAAAAGTCAAAATTGGCACCCTCGGTGTGGTAAGGTATAATTTGGCAATCAACGTGCAAAGTTATCACGAAGGACTAGGCGATTATTTGAAACATGAGACGAGCAAGCTTTGGGAAAGGAATCAATTGAAGGCCATACATGCGGCTTATTGGCATTATAAAAACACTACACAAGGGAACTCCGATAATTGCTTTGTGAATTCATATAAGTTATCTAAGGAGAAGCAACCGCATTTACGGCCAACTTGAGGTTATCACGTAGCAACTCGGATTAATTATGTCATAAAACAAAGCTACCCAAAGTTGGCAAATTGTTAAGGTAAGAGAATGTGAGAGGAGCTAAGTGGAGGACATCAAATCACTTAGATAGTGCTCATTGGAAAGAGGGGTACGATGCCCTCGACCGAAGTTGACACCTAGGTAAAGGCACTTATAATTACCTTCCACACTATCGGATTGGAGATACCTAGATTAACCTACTCGAAAGGATGGGTAAAATCTAATCGATGGGTTCTATCAAATGGTAGGTAAGCAAAGGGAATTGGTTGAAGGAGGCTAAGTTGCGGCCTCATCATCAAATCTCTTATCATAACCTTTTCCCCACCCAAGGAATTTGGGGCCTAAGGAGAATACTTCGGAATACCCTTAGAAGAGGAGATCATTATGGATCAAGCCTTTGGAGATTCTTGATCGGGATGATACACACTTATGAATAATGGAATGAATAGGGATTTTATGATGTCAAGTATATTCCACATGCTAGGTAGCTTTGAATTAGCGGGGAAGCATGCTTGCCTAGTAATAAGCGCTTAGGCAAGGATCCTCAAAGGAACATTGGAGGAACTAGAGAATTCTCATGAGATCCCTTTAGTGAGAGAGTATGCTTGAAAACTATAAACTCTCTCAAAGGAACATTCGTGAATTACTTTGAGAGAGTAAGGAAGGTTTTAATCATTCAAACCATAAAAGATATTGTATACAAAAATGAAATTCCTCTAAGTACCCTTAACCTCAACATTAGGATTTAGGGGAACATAACCTTGGAAACTTAGAGCACTTTCTCCTTGGAGATTCACTAAGAAGAAACATCATATTAGAAACGTTACGCATCAGACCACCTTCAAGTTTAAAAATTTGTAAACATGCTAATTTGGATAGGTGTAGTGTTTGTATAAACCGGTCAGCAACGGGTTACACCGTCTAAGGCTGAGGGTTGAAGGTGACCTCGACACAATGCAATTGGCAACAGGAGCTGTGTGGCTAAGTATGGCTAATTAGTTGCCTCCAGGAGGCAGAGTAGGACTAAAGAGCGACCAGGGTCAGCTAAGGGCCGTCACACACGAACTTTCAAGTTAATACCAATAAAAGGGAGCACTTATATAGCACAATTGGGTGGTATGCAGGTTTAAGAGGTTGGGAGATGTTGTAGTTAATTGATGGGGTGGTTTTCTTAAGTGTAAGGCCAGCATTCATAAGTGCTTGGACATCTTAATGAAAAAAAAAAAAAAAAAGGTGTTATACACACCACTTCTCCCACTTCCCTTGATTATACTTGCACATGTGAATGGTATGCTTGAATGTGGCACATGATCTCCCACCCGGACTAGGACGCAATTGAAGGGTGGGGGTGATTGGGGCTCACAATGATGTTTGGAATTTTGTGAGCATCAAGCAAGTTGCCAAATGCTTTAGGAAGGTGTAGAGCTCAATTATCTCCATTTGTTTCTATGGTTGACCGTATCGTAGTGATTTAGAGTGTCATTTGGATTATGACAGCTAAACTACCAAATCTCCTTGTCATTTGTTGTTCTCTTCTTTTGGTTCCAAAAATGGTTTCCTTCACTATGGTGTCTTAGTTTTTCCTTGAAAAACTCCTTTGTATTCATTATGATAGGTTTTTAAATTTCCCTTAAAAATACTTCTATTGTAATGAACTCTTCAAGTAATTACATCCAACTAAATGTGATTCATAATCTATTAATTTGATTGTTTGTATCATTTTTGTAATGTTGAATTTTCTTCATGTGCCGCAATTGTTTGTTTAAACTCAAGTATTATTTCTAAGCAACTATGTAGAACTCGTTAATAGCCCCTCATGCGTCGTGGTGTTGTAACATCTTCATGTGTCGCAATTATCACTTTAAGCTCAAATGTTATTTCTAAGCATTGATCTAAATTTTGTTAATTTCCCCTTGTGCGTCGTAGTGTTGTAACATCTTTATGTGCTGTAGTTTTTCTCTCTCTAAGTAGTTACTTATCTTCCACCAAGTATTTTAGTAGGCAAGTAACAAGATTTTCTTCTTCTCAAGTAGCTAGTTAATTTTTCCTTCAAGTAGTATAGTAACCCAATAGCCAATTAACAAATTTCATGTTTTCTTTTTTTCTAAGTAGCTAAGTATCTTAAGTAACCAAGTTGCCAAGTTCCTTTTTCTCTCCCAAGTAGAAAAAAAATGTCTCTTTTGTAGTAAATTATTAATATTCCAAGTAACTAAATATCTTTTCTTTGAGTATCAAGTTAACCAATTGATCGAGTAACATTTTTTCTTGGTGGCAAATAACTAAATGTCCAAGTAGCCCAATAACTTGGTAACCTTTTGTTTCAATTTTTTTGTTTCAACTCTTTTTGTTTGTATCCTAATTGTGTATCTTTGTTACCTGAACTTCTTTCCAATGAAACATATGTGGAAATCAATTTATTAATGTCAATTTTTTGTTATCAACTCTTCAAGAGGTATCTTCAAGTCATTATCTCAAACATAAAACTTTCTCTTGATTTCCAATCCTTATAAAATAGATTCCTCCAAATACTATTGATAATTAGTATTTTAGAATTGCAATTATATGTGTTATAGTCTATTTTTAGTAAAATCCCATCAATTGTATTACAATCTCAATTATAAATGGATTAAATTCTACTCTTTTTGTGGCTTCTTAATTTATGATAATTCAGCAATAAATAACTATTGTATCTAGATTATCGTATATTCTTTGTGTAGCTTTTTATTCTATGAAGTTTCAAGTGTAATAGCCACAATCTATGATTACAATAAGCAACTATACAAATATAATCATATATAACACTATATTCGTTAAATTGAGACTTTTTGGGCATTTTGAGACATTCACATAAATAAGAACAAGGATAAATGGAACACATATTGGAGAAAGTTGTAAGATGCGAACACTTTGTGTCGGGTATTTAGAACAAGAACCCCATTAATAACTCATATTTGGGATTGTTTAGGATGCGCAATCCAAACCTTAGGCCAAATTGAAGGGGAAATCTTAAAACATTCATATTATCGCACACAAAATATGAGATCTTGTATGAATATGTTTTAGGTAGGGCACTCCAAACCCTTAGACCATATTGAAGGGGAACTATGTGAACCAATATAATATAACATACAAAATATTCCAAACTCATATTTGTGATGGTTTAGTTAGGGCAATCCAAACCTTGGACCATATTGAAGGGGAAATCATGTGACACTTATATTATTGCAAAAAAAACATACAAAGTATGGCATGTAAAATGCATAGCATGCTAACACCACACATACATTGGATAGTGCGACCCAAAATGATGTTGCCTATGGCCCAAAACCCTACGCCTACTATGGCCTATCTAGCCTCGGAGATTGTCTCTTTTTCTTTTGCTTTTTTATCTTTTGCCTCTTTTTCTTTTGCTGCGGCTTCTTTTGCTCGCATTGCTTCAACATTCCTGAAAATCTCCGCCCCGCGACTATAGCCATTCTTGGGGTGACCGCCATCCATAAGACATTTTGGAGTCCGTCGGCCGCCCGAAATATACGTCGAAGAATTCGAATACGATGAAGTGGATTGTCTCGCATTTCTGGTCATGGCGTACATACGCTCGAACTCGATGGACGCACTAGACCGCATAGGTTTACGGGTGGGAGCAACCTGCAACGCGTCATTGCAAGACCACATGTGTTAGTTTAGGGAGGAAGACCCAAACGTGTCACACGATCATTTTTTAAGTGCAAAATGATTGTAATGCGCGGTTAACCATGTTTTAGAGAGGGGGGGGGGGTTCACCTTGTCACCGGGGGCGTTCCCATCGGAGTTGGCAAGGAGGGGCAAGGCGTCCCGCAAAGGAATAGGAAGGGTTCCACTCTTCGTTGGCCGTGCGTCCATCCGCAGCCGCCGTTGAGGTGTAATACTTCCGCCGGGCCGAGAGGGGGATGTCCGGACGCATTTGCGATTTATGCCCTTGAGCGGCGACGGGGACGGAGATCGCCGTAAGATTTGCTTGGGTGGGGGGCTATCGACGACGCCGGCGTCAATAGGCTCCTTGGAGTAGTCAATGGTTGACGCAGCGTCGTAAACGGTCTCGTAGAAGAAGCTCCCCAACTCTGACTCGCTGACGATGTCAATCGAGGGCTCCAAACGCTGGCGCAAAAAAGGAAACGAAACAAAACCCAAAGGAAGAGGGTTTGCTAGAGCGCGTGAAAATCAAGATACATATGAAGCATATATTACACAAAGTGGGCGGGCGCATACACACACACACACACACACACACGTGCTGCCTCAAATGAGCTTGTTAAATTTCGCGTGAGAGAACAACTCTCTGTACAAATGGTCTCGTGGATCCAAGTATCTCTCGCCTATCGGATTATTCCTAACAAAATTGTTTACAGGTAGTCCGCTTCCCCTGAGCGCCTGGAGGTATTTACTAAGGTCTAACAAAAATCGGTCCCGGACCTTCTCGACCGTCCACGTAGGGCAAACTATTAAGTTGGCCGTCGGGTTCAACATGTTCTTTGCGGCGCTGTCGTCCACCATGAGCGTGTTCTCCCGGGTGGGACGGACGTCGTAGGGGACACCTATCAATGACGGACGCTGGTCCCAAAAAATGGGCTTCAAGACCTTGAGGTATTGGGGGGAAGCGGGGTTGTTTGGTTTTTTGACGACTTTGCCGTCCGGTGTGTACAATATTCTACAGGCTTCCTGTGCTAGGACCATGCAGGGGGGCTCGATGCCCTTGAAGATGAACTCCACGACTGCATTGGTGTTCTCGGCCTTCATGGAGTTCCACACGACCACCCACCATCGTTGTTGGGCGATCTGGAGGAAGGTCCGAAGCCACGGGCAGAGGTGAACTAGCTTGCTCTTTATGAACGTGGGCGGCCCGTCGTAATTCGCGTCCTCGGGTTTGCAAAAGGCCACCGTGGGGGTCCTCGGGCAATGAACGCATTGGACGAGGACCCCGTTGAGGTCTAACACCAGGAACCGGGTCTTAGGCGGCAAAGGTGGAACGGGTAAAATGGGGGGGACCATCGCGCTACCTTCCTCGCTTCTTGGAGAGGCCCGGCGGGGAGCCGCGACGCTATGCTCCGATCCCTGTGGAGACGAGCGACATAAGGCGGGGGAAGACTATGTCATGCTATGTCCACTTAAAGTGAATACAATATTTTCTGTGAAAAATACAAGAACCACTATGCATAGGCGGCCATACAAATGCAAGAGGGGGCAAGAGGAAAAAATATACATTTGAACACGAAAACAAACATAAGGGCACAAAATAATAATTTTATTGTTTGCAATGCTCTATGTACAAAATGCCTAGGGGTGTGAAGCCGCGTTGAACGATCCTTTCAAACTATCCTAATTCAACATCTACAAAATTGTGTGCACGCCTCCAAGTTCGAGTAAAATCGTGGGACGGGCGACGTTAATGATCGTCGGGGGGGGGGGGGCTGAAGGGATGCGAGAGCGGATGGACGGGGTGGGGGCAGTTCCTCCTAGCTAGGGGGGACACGACCACGGCAACAAGACAATAGACCAGGAGTTTGGGTCGAGCGACCCAAACTGAGGAGGTCTCAGTGTATTACCTCTCCCTGGTCATGCCTGGACGCCATGGAAGCCTCCACCGCCTCCGCTTGTCGTTCTCTCTTGCCACCGCCTTCTCCGACGATGTCAGCACCCTTCTCCTGCAAGCGTTCAGTGTCAGGACCTTCTCCTAACCCAACCTCCGCATGTGCATCATGCATAGGTTCATCGATTGGGATAGGAGTAGAGGTATCACCAGGCCCTCGAGGACCTTCAACATCAGGCATGGGTGTGTCTCTTTCAGACCCATGCTGGTCCATTGAAGACTGAGCGGTAACGGGGTTTGGGTCGGCCGACCCAAACTCTCGTGCATCATGAGATTGGCCTTGTTGCACTGTAAAGGGGGGCGGGTTTGGGTCGGACGACCCAAACATGTGGGGGTCGTCCTGCTGATGGGGCGGGGGGATCACCAGGGGCGGCCGAAGTGGTGGGGGGGTCACAGGTCTAGAAGACCCGGGAAGGCGCCATATATTGGGGTCATCCGCTTGTTGAACCGGCGGATACGGACGGACGTGGGGGGGAACCATGTGCTGAAAGCTGAAGGAGGATTGCGGCACGGGCTGCGGAGGAATGTTCTGGGGAGGGAAGCCGGGGGGCAAGTGTGGAAATGAGCCCGGGGGAGCCACCACCAAACCCTGCGCCCACATGCCTCGAATCACTTGCGTGATCAAGTCCGCACTAGTTGGAGGTTGCGCCAATGCCCGCAGTCGCTCTTGCTCCAATAAGAGAGCCCTTAGCTCTGCCACTTCGTTCCGCACTGAGGGTTCTTCAGCAGCGGCCTTTTGCAAGCGGACGCGTTGTTCTTCGTCCCTTAACATCTTCTCGTTGGCTTCTTGCACGGTGAGGACTTCCGGCTTCACCTTCACCATCCCTGCGAAGGCACCTGGAGAGGGAGGGTCCGACCTGAGCCGTTTCGCGAGCTCCATGTCGTCCTCGTCTTCGCTGCTAACACTAGTAGAAAATTCTACGTCCGGATCAACAGAAAGGCGTTGGTCGCGGTTGTTACTTAGGACGCGTTGACCTGGACATGATGTAACACAATTTTGTTGATTTTTTTCTGTTGATATGGTCACAAAAAGATTTTTTTAAAAAAACTTATTTTTTATTTTTTATTTTTTTATTTTTAAATATATATATATATATTACATTAAATAATAAAAATAATAATAATAAAAAATCTGCATTTCCTAACACCTCCCAAGTAACCCTCAACCTATACCTCACCTACAAAGTATAGACTACCTACCACTCACCTAGGTGGCAAGGCCCAAGCCGAAGGTGTCGGCCACGAGAATCGAACCTTGCACCTAGTGACATCCACACATGTGCCTTAACCACTAGGTCATCACATCCCACATGATATAAATGGAGTGTTTTAAACCTTTCTAGAATAAGGCCACTATTTTCTCTTTACTACCTACTTGATGTATATATTTACAGTAAATATATACAGTATATATACAGTATATAATTACAGTAAATATATATAGTGTATATATAGTATATAATTACAGTAAATATATACTGTATATAATTACAATAAATATATAGTGTATATATTTACTGTAAATGTATACATATTTATATATTATATATTATATACATATATATATTATATACATACATGTTACATATATTGTATACATATATGTTACATATATTATATACATATATGTTACATATATTATATACATACATGTTACATATATTATATACATATATGTTACATATATTATATATATATTATATACATACATATTATATACATATATATTATATACATATATATTATATACATATATATTATGTACATATATATTATATACATACATATTATATACATATATACATATACATATATATATTATATGTTACATATATTATATACATATTATACATATACATATTAATTCATATACATATATATATATATATAATATATAATATATAATATTAACAATCAACTAATATAATATTTATAATATTTACACACCTTTGAATTCGTAATTATTTCCATACCCATACACTTACAAGTCCATAAATTGCAAAAAATTAAAAAGATTTTACAATATTCCAATAGATCCTAGAATATTCCAAAAAGATTTCACATTTACTAAAATTTTGTTGATTTGGTCATTGTACTATTCTAATCAACAAAAATGTAGGCAATAAACAGTTGATTTTTACAAAAATTCAAAAATCAGTGAAATCGGTCATTGCAGTGCCCGGATCGACAAAGATCTGTTGATTTTTTGTTGATTTGGTCATGATTTTCTAGTAGTGTAATGGCAATTGTCTCCTCGATGGCATAGTCGCCATAGAGTTTCTTGCCTTTTAGTTTCCTCCTTTCCCTGAACGCGGCAGTCGCATCCCTGGAGTACATGTCGCGGGCATCATCAACCGTCAGGACGGGCACCAACTTACTTTGTGGAGTTGCTACCCGCATTGCCTTCTTTCGTTGAGGGGCTTCAGATTCCTGAGTGAAGCCTGTTCCCCCTTCTTCGACCTCGCCCTCCACTTTAGCCTCTTCTTCCTCCTCTTCCACCTCCTCATCCTCCTCCCCCTCCTCGTTACGCGGTCGCCGAGAGGATGTGCCTGGATGCACTTGGACCAGAGGCTCTGGTACAGCAACTGGAACCTTTATGGCCAATTCTTTAGGGTTGACACGCCTCGCCTTATCCAGCGGGCTCTCACCCCCTTCAACAGTCTCCTCGGCGTAGCTCCCAGGGATCCAGTCTAGTATATCCATCTTCTTCGCCAATGATTTTTGGGCCTTGTAGAATTGGATGTCATTAAGGTCTACATAGCTGTACACGTTCAGCCCCAGCATCTGCAGAAATCCCACCAGATGTTATTATATGGCATAACATGTGATTCCACCGAAAAGGGGAAGTACATACAAGACCTAATATCAATTGCAAAGGTCATAGTTTGGGTCGAGCGACCCAAACTAGCATCGGTGTTAGTTTGGGTCGCTCGACCCAAACTAGCATCGGTGTTAGTTTGGGTCGCTCGACCCAAACTATGACCTTTATTATGGTAAGGAGCTTACCATGCCAGCGAAGACGGGCTTGGTGCCGCCGAAGACGTTGAATATACAGTCCCCTCTTCTCGTCAAGGCCCTCATTATTCGGAGATAGAATTCCATCCGCAACTCGTCCGAATGGTATATGGCATATTTTGCCTCGTCGTAGAGGGACTTACTTGCGCCCAGGCCTTCTGGAACTTGGAATAGTTTCTGCATCCGGGTTATGGGGTGGTTCTCCACCTTCAGCAAGGTTGCTTTGAACACAAAGTACAAGCACAACAAATTCATGACTTTGGTTTTCTTGTCCTTTAGTGTCGTGTACACCCCCTCCGCCGGTGCAGCAATGTAGTGAGACTTAGACACCGCATACTCAGGCTGCAATTTCCTCACAATTTCATACACCTGCTCTGCTCTCCTATCCTCTACTATCCACAGCCACATATCGACCTCCCTAAGCTTAGGGCTTGCATACTCCACGAACTTCGACATGAAGGGCTCGTAGAAGGGTGTACCCATTGTGCCCTCAAACGTACTCCCAGGAATGCTCCGGAAGTCTATTATACCAAAGGGGAACCGGTCCGCTGCTCTTACTCGTATTTCTTTCCTGGAATCAAGGCCGGGCCATCCCTGGATTTTAATAGGGTCAAAAGCGACAAGGTTGAAATGCGCATCCCCCTCAAAACTTACAATCTTCTTCTCCTTTATAAAGTTTGAGAAGGCACGCGTCGAGTGTTCTGGAAGAGCCAGGTTCTTCCCACCCTTCACCAGTTTTGACTTTAGGAAGTCTTCTCCTGCCTCCCTGATCAGAGCTGCCATGGATGCACTGGTGAAGTTGTATTCAGCCTTGAACACTCTCCAGTTCACCTCGTTCACCTCGTCATCGACAAAAATGTTCTTTTCCGGGATTAGCTTCTGCAGCTCCTGGACGATCGTTGTTTTTTTCTTCCTATTCTCCGCCCATTCCTTCATTGTGTAGCATGAAGGAACAAAGGATTTCGGCTTGGTGAAGACTATTTTGGGGTACACCCAAAATCTCTTAGGGGTTGGGTTGTTGTGCAAGATGTGCGTTGCCGCCTTCCCCATTTCCGCCTCCGAAAGACCCTGCAGACTTCTAAAGAATTCTCTCATGAGAGGCTTCATCGCCTTGAATCGAGAGGACGAGTTGAAGAGGTTGCATGTGTCAGGATCCATGAGATCCCCTGTCTCGTGTTTCTCAAACACTGTCTTCCACTTCTGCCAAACCATGTCGGATGATGTAATCAAGTAGATCTCTCCTCTTAGCTCATTGTACTTCTTTTGCTTGTGACTTGAATTGTCAATTGAGGAGAACTTGTTTATCATTTGGTATTTGAAAAGCTGCACAAGAGCATAGAATGCGTGTTAATTCTCAATATGTTGTTTCCAAACAAAGAAGAAAAATGATGAACAACAAACTGCGTAGACAAACACAAACTAAAACACAAGGTTTGGGTCGAGCGACCCAAACTGTATGAAGAAACACAAGGTTTGGGTCGAGCGACCCAAACTGTATGAAGAAACGCAAAGTTTGGGTCGAGCGACCCAAACTGTATGAAGAAACGCAAAGTTTGGGTCGAGCGACCCAAACTGTATGAAGAAACCCAAAGTTTGGGTCGAGCGACCCAAACTCTGTTTGAGAAACAATGCTCACCTCCCACTTTGGATTCTTGTCTTTTGCATTCTCCCTTTCCTTGGGAGGCCGGCCGTAGAACTCCCACACATCCCGCGATGCCATGATGTTCCTAATCCAAGAAGCTTGATATGCCCGCTTCTTGTTATTCATGTTGAAATAGCGGGAGATATCGCTCAGCCGGGTTTCGTCGTCCGACCACACGACCAATGCCTTCCATACCTTCAATTTTTCCTTTAGACCATTAGGATCATTCCACTCCGTCATCAGTTGAAGTTTCTTTGAAGCTTCAACACTGTGCTGACCGTCAATCAGCCAAAAATTGCCTTTCTCTATAGAAGGCCACATATCCGGTGTAGGCATTCTTTTGTGTCCCTGAGGCATGACAACAATAGTCTGCCTATCATGTTTAAACTGGTCGCTCACCATCTGGGCGATTAACCAATCAACATACGCATCTTCCTTTGCCCGAACGCACTTCTCTGGTGGCGCTAGGTGGCATTGTGCGATGTTGACATCAAACTTGAATTCTCTGCCCATGAAAAAAAAATGTAAACACTTGGTGTCGAAATTGTTGAGTATTTTCTGGATCTCCGATGGCTCCACTCCTTCCCCGGGCTTGGGCATACGTAGCTCCGGTGAAACAGGCTCATCTGTCATGGCAGATACTGACTCTCTCGGCCTCTTAGATGGTGTCGTCTGCCGGCTTTGTGATGGCGTCGGTGTTTCACTATCAGCAGGAGTTGCCGTAGGTGTTGTTCTCCTCGAGTCAGTTGGAACCGGTCGGGGCTTCCTCACTGTTTGAGGTCTTGACGACCCTGCGCCCTCTTCAGCAGTCGCCTTGCGCCTCACAGCTTGTTGAGATTTTGACTTGCTTTGCTGGGTCTTGTTTATTGCGTTGATTGCCTGCTTAAGTTTAGTGAACCTGGTTGCAACCTTCGTGTTTGAAATGATCGCATCTATGAAGATTGTATCCGGTTTAACAATGTCTGGCTCAGCGCAGGATTCCTTCACGTATACCGGATCGAATGGCTCGGCTTGCTCATGCATGAACATGTGCACATTTTCCAGAGAAGAGTTTTCCAGGATGACGTCAACGTGCTCTCCTAGAGCATGAACTGATGCCACCTCCCATCCCGTCAAAGCATCCCATGTGTGTTGCTCCTCCGTGCCAACCTTCAAAACAAGGAGGATTTTGAATTGAGCTGCCTTTACTACAAGAAAGGACCATGCAATTACAAGGTCTTCTTTTGCTACGTAGGATTGGTTTTTAGGAGTTTCGTGCTCCTGCCAGATCGCGTCTGGTGCCGGCTTGAACCATCGTTCTCCAGGTCTTTTCTTGGGGGGCATCTGCAAGTAGAAATACATATGTTAGTTTCGGTCGGGCGACCCAAACTCTTTCAAATCATATAGGCTTATGTCTGGGTTTAGTAACATTTATATATGGGGTTACTTTTCACAGGTTTGGGTCGAACGACCCAAACCTGTGCCTACAATGGCTAATGAATAATATATTATTTGGCTACGAAAACCAATCTTTAAGTTCATGGATACAACAATCATCACGAGCTACTATTCTAGTTGTGGGTCATTTCATTATTGCTTGGGTGTTTGAGTTGTTGTTTATAAGTGTAAGTATTGTTCGTAAGCAGTAAAAATTTACGCAAAGTTTGGGTCGTTCGACCCAAACTTTGTAGCGGTATGGAATGATCGGCTATGGCCTTAGATCATACCCAAGATGATGATTACCTAAATTATGAATTACCATTTCATGCGCTGTTTGGGTCGAACGACCCAAACTCTGCAGATGGATTGGGTCGATAGGGTTAGATATTCACCCAAGATGATGATTAAATTAATTATAAATGAACATTTGATGCGGAGTTTGGCTAAACCCTAGACCCAAACAATGCTTATGGTTTGGGTCGAGCGACCCAAACTCTGCAGATGGATTGGCGCCCACGACCCAGAGCATCTGCTAGTTTGGGTCGAACGATCCAAACCAGCTGGAGAGTTTGGGTCGCTCTACCCAAACCAGCTGCAGAGTTTAGTGTTTTAGGGTTTCAAACTGAAGTTTGGGTCGTCTCTCGAAACACTTTTGATTCCAGAGACCTTTATAATGTGTTTACGCAGCATATACAATGCTTATGCATTGTAGATGCTGCGAAACTCTAAAGAAATTGACACACATAAAGAAGTTGAAGAAATCACCTTGCTTTGCAAACTACACAACAAGCTGCTGTTGGAAGCAGTTCTAACAAGCTAGTCTTGGAAGCTGATTCTAGAAAGGATTGGATATCAGAAAACTAAGAACGCCTCACAAACATTCACTCTGAATTGAAGAAGCTTTCACAAACATTCACTCAGAATTAAACAATCCCTCACAAACATTCACTTAGAATTAAACAATCCCTCACAAACATTCACTCTGAATGTAACAAGTGTTTACAAACATGAACAAAGAAGCTATCTGAAGGCCACACATGCATCCTGATTTTCGAATAATCATTCTAATTCCGAAATCACTCTACACTCACACATGAATGTTTCTAAGACCAGGAGGAACTGACACAACCACTTTGAAACAACACTCACACTCCAAAACAACAAAGACGTTCTGAAATGGCTAAAATGTATAGACTTTAATACAAAAACAAACCCTAAACTCATACTACACTCAGAACTCGGTCAATGCGCACTCAATGAACAACAAAATAGATCAAAAGAAGAGGAGGAGTGAAAGAGAGAATGAGATAATGATGAAGAGGGAAGGAGAGAGGGAATGCGAGTTCGACAAGGAGAGAGAGAATGCAAGGGAGGAGGCGGCGCTTTCAAGAGCGGCGGCGCCTCCAGAAAGTATGAGGAACGTACAAAGGAGGAGGAGCTTGGAGCGGAGGAGAGAGAAGGAGAAAGTGCGGAGGGGAGAGTGAAAGGGGGAAGGTCACTAAAGGGCGGGACCCATTCGGGCCGGCGCCTTTCGTGTCCGTTCGGCTCATGGCCGCCACGTGTCACGGGGCGCTCCATGGCCCAAACGAATACACAATCTGAGCCATTGGAGAGCCCCAGGCCCATCGACGGTCGATAGGCCTCGCAGGTGGGTATCCTTTAGCCACCTATCCCATACCATCCTTGAGGATACTAAAAAACCTTTATAGCCTAAGGTTTTTAATTTAATGGTCCCCCGATGGATTTGCTAATATCAAATAATGAAACTGTATTGGTTTTGTAATTTTAGTAATCTACACATATGCATGAATCGAGAATGATAGATACTAGACTAAGAGGAGTATTTAATAATTATATTGCAATCCTCGTAGGCAATTACATAATGGAATAATATAACTATGGTAACCATTTACACAATGAATGGTTTCGAGTTATATATTGTAATTATCTATGAAGGTTGTTGGTAAAGGACAATGCTATAGCCTACGATGGATCCGTTAACACATACCAATGAACTAAATCTAATTATACAAGTTTATGTAGTGTCATTCATTATAATATGGAATTATGCAATATTAAGTGTTGACAACTTAATATCATTGTTGTTTGCGAAAAGCAACAAAGATGTTGTTTGATTTATAGCATGATGGAACATTAACATACTTATTTACAAGTTTACATATTTATGAGATACAAATATATTGAAGCGGGTGTTTTTGCTGAAGAACCCAATTAAGAACTCATATGAAGATGGTTTAGGTAGGACGACCCAAACATTAGACAATGTTGTTGTTGTTCATATATTTAGTTGAGACAAGATAAAGTCTACAAATATTGAATATAGTGATAGTAAATGAGAGAAGCACCATGTATACAAATATGAAGCTATCAAATACTAATATGTGGAGTTCAACATTATATGAAGCCATTTAAGCAATCACTTTGTTGTTGGATGATCCCTCCACATATATTAAACAACATATCTTATTAGGAAATGAGGCACAAATTACAGTAGATGGTGTTCTATATGGAAGCCACACGGGTAGGTCACTCTAAGGCATTTTTGTGCACCACGTGCGGCTCAGGGTTTTTTGTTTTGGGGCTATTTACCTTCAAGGGTTGAATTAAAGCCTCCCTATAATTACTTGAATTTCAAAAATGGCCCATTTGTTTGCACCCTTCCATTACTTATATTGTCCAAGTCACTGCAATTTTTTGTACTCTATATTCCTTTTAAGTAATAAAAGCTAATCTACTTCCTGTTAAGGGAAACCATGGAAACAAAGAAGGGTGCAAACAATAATATCATTGCAAACAAAGTTATGAAGAAAACACATAGGAGACCATAGCAAACATTATACTAAACATACCTTCTAGGAACCTTATCTTCAGCCCCTATATTAATTTTACAAAAAAATAATGGCCCACATTTTATGTCCATCTAACTTACTTATAATGGGATTGTCTACATTTAATGGCCCCTTCATTATTTGGAATTCCTTTATAATTTTTATTTCAAATGATTTCAATCCTCTCTATATTATGCCGCACGTCGTTTTTAAAATGCACTAAGTGACCTACCCGTGGGAAGCAACCCTGAACAACTACGAGGGTGTAGGGTGTAGGGTTTAGGGTTTAGGGTATATAAATGTGTCTTGTTGCACTCGAAGCCATAAATGAATGGCGCATAGGTCAAATGAGGGGGCCAAGTCGCTTGTGGTTCTAAAAACAAATGTATATAGATATCACAATAGTCTAATTCATGAACATGAACGTTGGTTACATTTCATGTTATGTTTGTTATGTATGTTATGTTACGTCGTAGATGCGTTCATATTTAGTGTATAAATCTCTAAATATCTTATTTAGTGTAGTGACACTAGAACACACCAACATGTATTTAAGGACATGTTCTGCTCAACTTGCATTGAATAGATACAACTATATATGTTTAGATTTTTCATCAAACATTTGTTAAAACAAATAAAGTTGATTACATTTTTTTTGGCAAGCCAAATCAATAAAAACTATAGGTACAAAACACAACTACAATAAGTATGATATTTAGTGTTTGATACACTAAATACAAGTGAATACACAATATATCAATAACCATATGAAAGTAATAAACATTAAATATAAGCTATAGTAATATGTGGCATTGACATGTTTGAATTTAGTGTTAGTAAGGATGTGAAAAGAAGAAATATACGTGAGAGTAGAAGGTAGCAACACATTTACTTCTAACACTAACTGTCATAGGATTGAAAATTAATGTTGAGCATGTAAGGGTGGTAACCATAGTCCGCCAAGAGCCTAAGGCTAGTGTAAATGCAGCCTACAAAATTTGTGACTTAGCCTATAAAATTTTGAAAGTGTAGGACAAAGAGCCTATGGACAATTTTAAAACATAGGATATCAACCTATGTGGTAAAAAACATGTAGGAAATTTTGCCTACAAAGTTTTTAAAAGAGCGGATTTTAGCCATTCATCCTTCTTCAAATTGGGAAATTAGTTGGCCTAAGTACATATCTTTAGGCTAATACTCGGGGCTCTTGAGTGGCACATAGGCGGATATCAATAATAGCCCTGACTCCCTCCCCGTCGATCTTTACAAATACCACAGCCCAAGCCCCATCACCGCATAGAGGTTGAATCAGAAGATGGTGAGGACTTTCACCCTTAAACTCATTTGAATTTTAGCAACCTTTCATAACTTATAATCAACTCTTTAAAAAGGAGTTGGTTAATCCTTGGCCTTCAAACGTGGTGAAGGGCTTAGCCAGGTTCAATTCCTGCCAAGGATACCACTTAGTACCGTAACACCATAGCAGGTTCATCACCTGGCGAACGAATATTTATTTATTTTGAAAAAATAAGGTTTGTTTGCTAAAAATAGATTTTTTTGAAATTCGTTCTTCTATTTTGAGGAAAAATAATAATTCGTCCTGGAACAGAGTAGATGTACCGGGATGACAACTTAAATTGATTTTTTCAACAGAGTCTGCTTCACCCAACTTTCTGGATTTTCGTTCTTTTCATAATATAATTTTCCATAATTTCGTTCTTCATGGCCTGGAATTTCTGATTTTTTTCGTTTTTTTTTTTGGAATTATTTAAGAACGAACCTGCTATGGTGTTACGGTACTCAAATTTTGAATTTAAAGCCTACAACATTAAAAGATATGAAGGATTTTAACCTACTAAAAATTAGTTTTAAAGGCAATTGGCAGGTAACTTAAAAACTCAAAAGGTTTTCAACTTACAAAAATTTGATATTGTAGGATGCAACCTATGCCATGAGGGAAATAGCCTATGCCCTTTTAAAGAGGTAGGCAATTAACCTCAATAACTTCAAAAACTTTTCGGACACTGGTGGTAACAACACTACATATAATCAAATCCACACATCATATTTTGTGTAGTTATTTAATAGCGGAATTAGGAGGTTAGTTGTCCAAGGTCATTTGATGGTTGGCGCCACGAAGAGGCAAGCTAAATATGGATGCTCTATTACCAACAAGAAGCGGGAAATTCTGTCAGAAGGTTTGAACTTAGGTTTAGGGTTTACGTTCGAGCGGGAAAGGGATCCAAAGAGGAAGGCCAAGGCGGAGGCGGGTAGTATAAAGTACCAAACCCCCCAAACTTTGCTCATTTTTTCTCATCTCTCCATTCTGAAATGGTTGCAAGCTCTCTCAAGTAGTGGTGGAGTGCAAGGTTCGTGTATGCATCCGTTGATGAGTAGCTAATTACAACAGCCATGCACGGCCTGAATTCTTCCAATGAGTATCCACGTAGCTGAATATGGAAGATTACCGCAATTTAAGGCGGAATTTGCGGAATGTTTGGGTCGCTCGACCCAAACCCACCCCCATAGTGAGGTTTGGGTCGAGCGACCCAAACCCACCCCTATCACGGGCTGGGCCTGGATTAGCAAGCCCATCCTGTCACGAGGTTTGGGTCGCTCGACCCAAACCCACCCCCTCTCACGGGTTGGGCCTGGATTAGCAGGCCCATCCTGTAACGAGGTTTGGGTCGCTCGACCCAAACACACCTCCATTGTGAGGTTTGGGTCGAGCGACCCAAACCCACCCCTGTCACGGGTTGGGCCTGGATTAGCAGGCCCATCCTGTCACGAGGTTTGGGTCGCTCGACCCAAACCCACCTCCATTATGAGGTTTGGGTCGAGCGACCCAAACCCACCGCTATCACGCGCTGGGCCTGGATTGCCAGGCCCATCCTGTCATGAGGTTTGGGTCGCACGACCCAAACACACCTCCATTGTGAGGTTTGGGGCGAGCGACCCAAACCCACCCCTATCAAGGGCTGGGTCTGGATTACCAGGCCCATCCTGTCACGAGGTTTGGGTCGAGCAACCCAAACCCACCCCTATCAAGGGCTGGGTCTGGATTACCAGGCCCATCCTGTCACGAGGTTTGGGTCGCTCGACCCAAACACACCTCCATTGTGAGGTTTGGGTCGAGCGACCCAAACCCACCCCTGTCACGGGTTGGGCCTGGATTAGCAGGCCCATCCTATCACGAGGTTTGGGTTGCTCGACCCAAACCCACCCTCATGCACACAATGGGGATGTGCATAGACGGATCCTGAATAAACTGTTGTGCGCTCCATCTTTTTGGAACCCATCGATATAATATTCATACAACAAATTGTTGAGTATTTTCTGGATATCGAAATTGATAAGGTTTCTGTGTTTTTCTATTGGACCCTATAGCTTTTGTCAATTCTTTACAAGGTTCCATGTTCATGTGTGTAGGCAAAATGGATGGGTATACTGGAAGAGGGTATTCGTCTGGAGAAGACATGGCCACTTGGCCATCTGCATCTGAGGAAGAGCTAGACATTGTCGGGGAGGCTACTATGGATGAGAGTTCAGATGAAGAGCATTTCGATATACCTTCGCGTTCCGTACCGGACTGTCCCATTCCAGAGTGTGCCGTGCTTTCAAGAGCTTCATGGGTGAATTTGGATGTGTTACTTCTTAATGACAATGGGGTTGTTGTGGCGGAGGGTATCTGTCGTAACACCCATCCACAAGATTGCATTGATCAAAATCCGCTTGGCACCGAGGACGTTGGGATTGTCATATTGGAGTCACTCGTTCCTTCTGAGGTGGATCCCACTCATAGGTTCACCCTCCGCAGGTGGCCATTGAGGAATGTCACGACTGATGGAGTTAGCTTGCGTGAACATGAGCAACGACACATGCAACTCGAAAAGGAAATGCAATCAAACATGCGGCCACGCAAGGGTCAAAGAAAGTACAATACTGTGGCACGTCCTTCTCCATCTGCAACTGATTGTAAACGTCAAAGGCTGCTTGGGGAGGAGTCCATAAGAGAAGTTGCCACAAAGGATTGTTGTGTGCATTGTTGTTGCCAATTGTTTCCAAGGGATAAATTGAAGGCCATCCGTGAAGAAATGTGGCTTGGAGATTTTCGTCTAAGATCCACAAAAAAACTTGATGTCCATAGGGCAATACATGTGAATGGGACGGGTCGCAAGGTAATCACCATTGAAAGCATAGACGTGTGTTGTAAGGCATGGTACACCATTTACGGTGTGTCGAAGGCGGACTTCTATAGACAAGCTGCTTATGCCAAGGAAGGCCGCCGGTCCCGTCACCATGGGAACGTGGGTTTAAAGAAACCTAGGGAAGCAACAAGGCAAGCAACGGCAACTCTAGCAACCATCATTGTCCCCCTTGCTGATGCAATGCCGCACAAAACACGCACACTCACAACCGGTGAAAAGGTTGTGGAGAAAGTTCTTCCCACAGGCACAAAATGGAAAGACATATTGTTGGACGTTAATGCAGTTGGCGAGAAGATTGGGTTGGAGCCAATTTCATTGTCAAAATTAAGTGCAATCAAGAAACAAAACTTTAGCGAATACATTACAAAAAGACGAGGGGACAAATTTGCCAGGTGCTCTAATTGCGAGAAGTTGAAGCGCCTCCGGGATGCACACACGATGGGTACCGAGTCATATGCAGCGCATCAATTGAACTATTTCAAGCACGTAAACATGCAAGAGGCACACCGTAATGATTACTACACAAATAGAGCTTTGTCCATCTCCAGGCCCTTGGAGGTTCTTACGGTCATCCATGACAAAATGGACCATGCCAAAACAGCCTCCCCATGTTTTGCAAATCGAATCAAGGCCACGGATGGGTTTTTTAAGTTGCCTGTATCGGTTACAGGTGAACTTCGAAACAATGTCATGACATACCCTAAATGTTGTGGTTTTTTATTCCGTGATGTACTGGAGAACATGGATTCCTTCATAATGGTTTATTCATACATAGATGCTAATCACGTTGGGTTGGCATTGCAGGAATGATTGCACATGGACACGGTGATGTCAAGTTTGCTCATTATGCTCTTGATTTGTATCCAGCGGATTCAAACCACACGATAGGATCATTTGCAAGGCTTTTACGTGATTTAGAGAAACCACCAGCCTATTCTTCAGGATTGTTATTTGAGAACACGGGTTCAACACCTTTATATGAAGCGGTGTTGGATGGAAAAGATGTATGCTTGCATTCGTTGCCCGAGCCACCCAATGAACCCGTGATTGCCAAGAAGTTGCCTCCAACTTTGCGTGTCCAATTGGACAATTGTGCCAAGGACAATAAAAGCAGATATGTATTTGCATATTGGTCGTTGTTGGTTGCGAAAGGCATTTTCAAGGAGGTTTTTGTGTCCTTCCTATTGGTAGGCCACACGCACGATGATATTGATGCATCTTTTGGGCGGTGGAGCATGAAGTTGCGGGAGGAGGATTTTCCTACAATCCCATTATTGATGAAGTCGTACATGGATTTGGAGAACGTTCCCGTCATCCCCCATATGATTGAGGAGGTGCCAGACTTCAAGGCATTTATAGAACCTTATATTCGAAGTGGAGCTCATCGATTGATTGGCCATACGAAGGCACAACAATTCCGGTTCTACATGCGTGACGATGGTGTCCCGGCCATGCAATACAAGTTGTTGTGCACGACACAAGACTGGAGCCCGCCGGAGGGTCTTCTTGTGTGGCGCGTGGATGCGGATGGGAAGACCATGTTACCAGATGGGGAGCCTAGTCCTTGTAAGCCAATAGCCATGAAGAATTTGGAGGATATTTTGAAAGGTATATCAGGCTTCATACAATATTGGGAGAGTTTGAAGATAGCGGATGTTGGCGGATCATGTTGGCATCGTTATGGGAGTTGGATACATTATTGGACACGTGTTCGTGCCGCCTTGGTAGACCTCCACCAAGATAGCCCTCATACTTTGAGGCATGGATTTTGGCCACAAACACGAGTCGATGTACAAGCTTCAGAGGCTAGTCTTTTGGGAAATGGAGAGGTTCGAGAGGAGTTTGATGTGGACGACCATTACGTGGGGCCTGCTAGTAGTCGTCCGCCACCATCTTTCCGCATTGCAGTGGATTGTCATGAAGGATATATGCTCATTTTGCGTCCTGGAGACGAGACATATGTGAAGCCAGTGTGGGTGGCAAGAGCTTTGTCCAAACCCAATTTTGTAACTTCCAGCCCTCATTTTCGACAAATACAAGTGGAGTACTACCGACCGACGGCAATGAATGAAGATGTGATTCGGCATTATACAGGCTGGGATACAAACCCTAACTTTCGGTGGAAGGTGGATTCTGAGCACGGTCCATCTTGGGTAGAGACAGATTCCATATTCATAGCATGGAAACCACGGAAAAATCATAGTGGATCAGTGTCCATCCCTCAAAAGTACATAACTTTTGCAAAAGACAACCTTGCTCGGATCGCAGAAGAAGCAACCCACGTTGAATGAGAAATTGGTAGGATTGTGTTAGCATGATTATAGTGTAAAAAATAATTCTACGAACATATATTACTCATATGTGTGCTCTTCAAAATTGGGGCAGAATTTGGGTAGAACTTACGAATACTATATTGTTTTGGAGTTGGATGAATATCCATTTACTATATTTCAATACAAATGTGAAGTTCATTTTTTTATTAAGTTTGGGACTAAATTGTCCATTGAAAAAATGTGCATTTATTACATGCACTTTGTATGTTGCAATGTCTATATTCTATGGAGCATGCTAATAATAGAAATCATTATATATATATTTTTGGGTGAAACTTGTTTGGAGTGCTCTACCCAATGTGTTTTTGTTGATGAAATTGGTGTTGAGTGCTCTACCATATGTGCTTATGTCCGCACATCATAGGTGTGGGATATTAGAACATTTAATATATTTGAGATTGTTGACAATATAGTTTCAGGCATCTTCATGTTGTTTGATCCTTATATTAATTTGAGACTAGAGAAAGTCTCAATTTAACGAATATAGTGTTATATTCAATGTCACCATAATAAAAATTACGTCATAACACGTTTTAAATTCACACCACTTGTTGCAATTGATTTCTTTAGGCAATCAATCACAATAATTTAGGTTCAATTATCATTATAATATGAAGAATGATGACAAAATGTGTCGAGGTCACCTTCAACCCTCAGCCTTTAGACGGTTACTGACCGGTTTACATAGACATTAATTCTACTAAATTAGAATGCTCTTACAATGTTTTTTTTATGAAGTTGGTCATATGTATTTTCATTCTCATATTCAATATGATGTTAGTTTTTGATGAACTCCTGATGGATTAAGTGCCCTAGGTTTTCAAGTTAATGTTCCCCTAAATCCTAATGTCAAGGTTAAGTGTTTTTTAGAGCACTACTAGGAAAACAGTCTAAATATGACTGGGTTTTGTGACTGAAAATGGGCATAAAGTGACCTTATGATTACTACCCATTTTAGTCATCAACCCAGTCATAACGGACAAGTCAAATTTTGAAATATGACTACAGTCATATCTACAGGCATACGTTCCCAATGGCGCGTTCCCGAAAGATTTTTGGCTTCTCGATTTTTGGCAGCCCGTGAAATGTGACTATTGCTAATCATGAATATGTGACTCGGATTAGTCATAATTATTTGACTGCATTTAGTTAGCTTCTTCAACTCAATGACTAAAATGTCATGATTTAGGGTTCTCATAACATGACTGCCAGTGGTTGCAGAATATGATCGTGATGACTACAATTAGTCATTCTTTCGTTTTTGATATTCTTAAAGCTTGTCAGCCATTCACATGTGTTGGTAAACATTCGAGATGTCGTGACTATATCCAGTGTCGGGGGACTACAATTAGTCACATTTAAAAACAAAATATTGGTTTCTGACTGATTCTCCAGAAAAACGACTAATCATAGTCATGCACTTAAAAAAATTGCGTATGCTTCCTGATCACTGGTAGTCATCATTTCCAGTTACGTTACTACTTTGTATGTGAAACTGTAGTCAGAACTTTAGAAACATTCAAGATCACGCCCAATGATATGGCGATATAGATGCGATATATGAGAACAACGTTGAGAAAAATAGTGAAAAATCAACCTTTGTTTATATAGTCATTGCTTTCAAACATGTGACTAGAGCTAATGACTACATATAGTCAGCTTGGGTCACATAACATATTCATCAGATCCAAAAAATTCACTAAACACTAAATGACTACATATAGTCCGCTCATAGAAATCGATCACTACAATCAACGTCAAGCTCTAATATCCATATTGTTCTAACCAAATTGAATAGTGCCCTATTTTAGCCTAATTAAGTGCACATGGATGCTTTAGGAATTGGGTGGGCCACAATATAAAGCTCCCTACTGCTTGTCCCATCTTCGTGATGGGAGGGTCGTCCAAATCTACGCTGCAATAGAGAAGGTACTCGTCGAGGTTGCTCTTCTGCACCTCCACGGAGACGCACCTTTCTGGAATGGTGACCCCATGCAATTTGCCCCCTTCCAAGTTAACCACTTTTCCAATACCAGCCACCTCTTCTTCTTCCCCATCTGCAACACCCATGATCTCCACAACATCACCTTTGCAAAATTTCAAGGTCGATGAACCTTCATCCTTTTGTCCACTTATCTGCAATAACACAAACACTTGTAAAGAAGGGAATGAGGACTGCTACTAAGACTATTCATGCAGTTTAAAAAAACACCAAATGTGCAGTGCGTTGGGTACCCTTACCTTTGATGTGCTCTTCTCTTGGTAAGCCCCCATTTTGTCTTCTTTCCTATCTATTGCCAAGACAACATGATTGCTTGATTGCTTCTGTTTCGCAGCTTGTTCCCGTGTCTTCCTCTGCTCAACAACAGGGGATCCCTTCTCTGACCGGCTCTGCTCCCCCTCGTCCAAGGACCCCTTGTTTTTCCTCCTCTGCTTGCCGGTGGTACCCTTCTCCGTCCGGGGTATTTTCTGCTCACCCCCGATGATTTCCAGCTTCTGTATCTTAGTGATCCTCTTCTTCTTCTCAGCAGATGGACGAGGCTTCGGCAGGGACGTCAATGCAGCGTCGTCCACCTCTTCCTTCCCTTTGCTGACTTCTTCCATCTGCACGTCCTCTCTTCCATCAGAGGTTTGTTTGGACCCCTTAGAACAACCAGAGTCAGTCACAGTCACAGTCAGGGTAAAGGGCATTGTTTGACTAAACCTAGTCAAAAATAGTCAAGAACATGACTAACTTTAGTCATAGACTCCATAAACTTTACTAGCACTAGTCATAAGCAATTCGGAACTTTAAGGTTCATAGGCAACGAGCACAAAAACACCACAACTTAAACAAGATAATGATTATGCGTCTCAAACTGTTGCAACATACCTTTCCCCTGTAGACAATATCGCCAATTTTCAAACCATTCTTCATTTTCTCCCCTCCGCTGTCACTTCCAGGTTCTGTGACAATGTTATTTTTGTCCAGGTTCTCTGCTGAGCAGCTTGCAGCTCTGCCTTCCAGTTGTACATTTGGAGGAGGTACGACGTCTACCTGTGGAATCTTCAAGGCAGCTAATATCAACTTCATGCTCTCCTCTAATCCATCCATGCGTCTGTGTATGTCTCTATCCGGCACTATTTTTGAATGCATGCTGGACGGCGAGCTGTGATCAAATCTACTTCCTCCTGGAGACATGGATGAGACATGGCTGCCACCTGCCTTCCTACTTACGGCCTCCTTTTCCTTTCGCATGGACAAGTCAAGTTCTTGCTGTGTTAGAGTCCTCTCCAATTCAATGGCCTGCACCAACATAGTCTTCCCTTGCAAAGTGGATCATTGAATCCTATCATGAAAGATTAATGTAATATTGACTGCCTCAAACAGTGGCTGGTTTTCCAAAACTTACCAGATTTGCTGCAATCTCATCTGAGTCCCGAGCCGATATCGATGGCCTCTTCAACTGTGCCCGGTTCTCTTTTAGCTTCTCCACCTCTTTTATCTTCCTCTCTTCCACAATCAGCTTTGAGAGGCTCACCCAATGGTCTTGACGAATGTGCTTAGGCTTCGTCCTCCCAGCTAGTAATGCCTTCTTCAGCTAATATCTCTTAGTCTTCAACTGGTCAACAACGAGTGGAAGGCTTCCTCGGTGACTCGCCCAATTCCCCCCTCGTAATCAAAGGTGTTGTCGACACGTTGCTTGATCGAAAGCAACATCGTTGTGTTGTGCCTGTGGTAGTTGTCGACGTTGAAGTCCACATCCTGGGCATGGCCCCACAGGCATGTTATCCACAATGGTTTGTTTTGACCGCAGGGATGGCCCTTCATGTCAACCTCCACTGTGTACCTCTTCTTGCCACGGTGCTCTCTTTCCCGAACTTCCATTTGCTGCTGCAGCTCTACCTTTCATCTGCGACTGCGGAGCTCTAAGTCCTCCTTCCGCATCACCGTGTCTCGCTCCAGCCTATCGCTCCCATGTCCTTGCCCATGCTGCGCACTGCCTCCAGAGTATTGTGCCTGCACGTGTTGTCCATCTTGTCGTCGACGTTGTGAACTTAACAACTCCAACTTTTGCAACTTCAATTTCTTGATCTCCAGGTCCAGTGACATGGCTGCATCCTCGTCCTCATCACCTTCTGAATCAGGAGCGCGATCATCGATATTTGAAGATGGAATCGCCACATCGTCCAGTGGAGGTTCCTCTTCATAGAAATCATGCTCCATTGAAATGGCGGACCATGATGCCTGCGACATCTTCACGGCGGGTGCACTCGTGAGGCGTGGCAAACCTTGGGTCACGTACTTCGGAACCCTGAACTCGGGGGTGGATAGAGAACGACGTCTTTTTACTGCCCACTGTACTGGTTTTGACGTCTTCAGCTCCTACACATGACATGAAAAACAGAAATCATGCAGCAGTATTGAAGGACTTCACAACAAAGGGTAGGGATTTGTTGCTATAATTATGGAAACAAACATAAATTTGCTTCACGTGCATTATGATGAACTGACAAAGTGCTTACCTTTCCTCTTCGCAGCGAGCTCAGCGGTTGTGGTGGCGCATCCTCCTCCAACAGAGTATCCGTGGCCTGTGGTACTTTTGGGCCACCCCCTTTCGAGGGAGCCTAAAAGTTATCACACAAGCCCTTCGGTGAAGGTGGCTTGCATTTGCAGGCGCCCAAGCCGAACCCGGATGATAGGTGTATAACGTGAGTAGTTAGATTTTTAAGGGAGATTAAATATGCGTCGTAGTATCTCCGGAGGTTGGGCCTTAGTTTTTTACTAGTGTGGCTTTAAACTCCACTAACCAATTTCATATCTAGTTCTAACCTTAACCTACAACCTATTCTACGCGCAGACGTACCAGCCTTGAAACCAAGGCAATCCTAATTTGTGAATTTGGGATGGTTTTGATACACCCAACCGGGTGTGACTCATACCACCCTAACTCAACGAACGGAATAACGACAATTTGATGGACCATTCAATTCTTCCTATTTCTTTATTTAGTTCTATTTAGTTTTCTAAGCGGGGGAACTTGGCCTAAGTCCCACCCTTCACACAAATTCCTTCTTAATTCCTTACTTTCGTTTGCACCTCCTACTTCACTACATTCACATATTTGGCATCACCCCTTACCTGGTTGGTGCACCTCTTACCTCGGAACCTTCTAAGGCCTCGTGCAAGTCCTTTGAAGGTTGAATGACATCTCAAACCCATTCGAAAATCAATGGTTCGAAGGGTGGTATCACTCTACCGAGTTAAGTTTCCGATTCGGGTCTCTTGCCAACAAAGGTTAACGATTTATTTTGTATGTTTTGATTGTTAAATGTGTTTACACTGGATAGACCACGAAATGCAACTCAATGGGACCAGGGTGACGGACGACCTGTAGGTTCAACCTGTTGCGCAATCTTCATAAATTGGGGCCATTACTCCCAATCTATGGGGCCAACAACATAATTAGTGGATTCGCGGGTCATTAATCCCACCTTTCCACCAACAACATTAAGAGTGGTTATGTCGGTGATTAATCCGACTTACCACACACGAAACTTGCTAATAAATGAAGCTACTATCACAAAACATACCAAGGGCCCTGAAAACAATGGAGTTGGGAATTCCCTTGGCGGTCAAGTGGTCAAGCCACTTGACCTTACGAGATAGGTGAGTGGGTTTAGAGATGCGTACCTTAGCCGCGCTCCCTCCAACCCTAAATGGAAGGCTAGCGTTAGTAAATTTACCTCAATTCTCCTCGGTTGATTTGGGCTCGATGTAGGCCGAGCCGCTACCTCCTTCCTTGCTCCACTTCCCGAGCGTCGCCCTTGCCTCTTCTTTGTAACTAGTTTGGTAGTAAGCGTACCTTAACTAACAATTAAAATATAAAGTATTTATTCTGCATTGTAATTTAATCCTAAGCATAATATTTATACTTAGTGCACCTAATTATCTTTCCAATGATCTAAAAATCACTTAAATCGGATAAGAATTGCAAAAGTTATGAGGGTTGGAAGTGTGAGGTCGATTCAACCGACCCTTCCAACCCACCTATCTACCTTCTAACTTCAAAAATTCATAGCACATTCTTTACTACTTGGATCTAGGCTTTCCTTATACCATTGGAAAGCTATGAACAAGCTCTAACTAGGAAAATTATGACATTAGCAGGTTAAGCTAATAAAAATTCAGCAGACTCCTTGTAACACAGTAGTCAATCAAGAAGACTTAAACTATGTATCTCACCTTCAACAATTCATATCTAATTCAAATCTTATTCAAATCAAACGTTCTATATGACCCTGGAGAGATATTGAAAAGATGTATTTGATAAAAATATGTGATTAGAAAGGTAAGCCGAAGTGAACCCAGCAGATCCTCTGTAATGCAGCAGTCAACCAAAAGTTCTCAAACTATGTGTCCCATCTTGCACAATTCATATCTAATTCAAATCATGCTCAATTCAAATTTTCTAAGCCATTTTGGAAAGCTACACAAAAGTTATACTTGGGAAAAATATAACTTCTTGGAATTAAAATTCCTATTGGGCTTGAAGGTCTGATCCAGCAGCCGCTACCCACAAGACCACCCAGTTTTTCTACTCCATCTTTGAAAATCCATAACTAATTGTCATCTTAACCAAATCACAAATGGGAAACGGCTATGGATAGCTATATGAAATCTCTCTAAGAGAAAAATGATAAGTATCTTGTTCTAGCTTCTGAACTAAGCCTTCAGGGCATTGGCAGATGAGGTCTAGAATGCCTCCACTCAAAACTCTACCATCCAACCTACCTCTACAAAAGAAGAAATAATTTTGTTGGTGTATTAATAAACACACAACCTAACTAGGAGAGAGAGTAGAGGAGATTCTCAAGCCTTTCTTTTAGGCCATTGAGAATGCATGCTAAAGGATTTTTTCCTAACTACATTGAAGCAGGGCTTCGCCCAAGCATTAGAGGAAGAAAGAGAGCTATAAGGTGGAAGGAGGGGTTTTTAAACCCTCTGACAAAAGGGTTGGACCCCTCCTCCACCGGATCCATTTTTCAAAGCCTTTCTCGAAATTTTGGCTCGGGGGTTTTCCCGGTTGAGGTTGCCATCCTCTCGCCGAGGTGGCTCCGACAAAAAACCTTTAGAAATCTTTCTAATTTTTCCGCCATCGAGTTGGCAAGGGGGCAAGTGGGCAAGTAGCCCCCTTGCTCTCTTTCTAATTTTCTTCAAAAGTCTTCAAGCCGGTTTTGTCTTCTTACGTAAAACACCTCCAATAGTCTTGTGTGCCTCACACTAACTAATAAACTAACACTTGCTTAGCTAGCATCTACTAACATTTGCTTAATAACTAGCATCTACTAATATTTGCTTAGCTAGTTGTTTTTACTAGCTAGCACATTTTTTCTACTTTGCTATCTTCTAGCACTACTTAGTTTCATTTTGACCTTCCTTCTTCTAGGCTAAATGCTAAATGAACTAATTTTCCATAAATTCCCTATCAATTCTAACTTTTAATGCTAACATTCTAACTAAAAGTGATCCCGCAGAGTGGTGGACCACTCAAAGGGTTCACATGGCCACTACAGTGCGCCCTGCCTCACAAATTTGTTTGTGAAATGTCGACTTCTTCGGTTCGGATTTTTGCTTTCCACATAAGAGCATAGCAGCAACAGACAGTAGGGGATTTTAAGGTAAATTAGGAGCATAACCCTCAATCCTTTCAGTTCATAAATGAACTGAGTTGCAGTTCATTTCACTCCCTAAACCAAACGAATTCGAGATGCATCATCTATTTTTATTACCAATTAGCTCAGAGGTGACCTAATTGGAATGGATCATTGCAATTACAACTACTTGACTAAATGTAGTCAGATTTTTGGACTAGGTGACTACAGCTAGTCATAGTTGAGGGCAGATGTGACTAAAGGTAATGAGAGTCATAGTCATACTTTCTGAAGCTACGACTAGAATGACTACAAAAACATTGTATGTCAAGAATTGTCCTGATAATGCGTTACCTTTGGGTTAGGGTGCAGATGCACAAGCGAGGCTGGCTCCTCCTCCTCCTCCTCCTCCGATGCCCTCTCCTCCGACTCCGTGTCCTCGTTGTCTTCAGAAGGCTCTGAATCGTCAACACTCTTCTTCGATTTTGAGTTTGACCTACTTATCCTCGCGGATCTCCTCGTACTTGAAGGTTGGCTGGAAGGCTGTGTACACCGCACAGATTGCCGAGTGGACCTCCGGTTCTGTGGAATGGGAGCCTCCCTGGAGTCTGCAAATATGTCAGACATCACATTTGCCATGCAATTCAAGACATGACTCGATATATGTGGCAATCTAACAACTCCCTGGAATACTTCTTCCACACGTTCGTCCGGCAAGTTCGCCACCAACATCATTATTTCCTCTACAGAGGACTTATAGGGATTATGCATTGGCTCCATTAACAAAACACACTGGAGCTAGAGGAGGAGCTAATAAACGAAATTAGGGTTTAATACCACAAGCACATAGGCCCACGTACGCACTCAGAAGAGGTGGAGCTGCGCCGTTTTTTCCCTCTCTCAGATGCCTTCGGAGGCTTGGAGAGGTTTGCGCCCGCCACCCCTGCAGCCAGGTTGTTGATGCCCAACTCCCGAAATCGAGCGAGATTGCGCTCAATGTTCGCCCGCCTCTGCGCCTCGTACGCGTTTGCCGATCCCGGCTTAGCCGCAGTTGCCCTGAACTTCACCGCCTCCGCCTCCACCTCGGAGTCCTCGCTGTTTGTGAGGCCAAACCCACCACCCTTAAGCGTCCTAGTCCGGGTGATGGTTTTGAGAATCACATGTATTGTATGTATCTTGAAAGATGCTCTCTTCACATCCCAAGGCCTTCATGTCATTTTGAACCACTTTGTTTATTAGTAGTCGCCTCTTGGCTTGGGACCAAATTGGCCTTCTCAAGGGTCCAACCGGCGGCCTTGGCAACACAAGCTCTCAAGGATATTCTCCTTGCATTCTTGATTATCCTCTTCTTCACTTTCCCACTGCTAGAGTCCTCCTCTTTCTCCATTGTTATATAAGTGATTGATTTTTACCAGAGAGGATGTAAGTGTTGAAAAACACTCCCTCAATGGTTAATCACCAATACATTCAAAAGTCATACACACACCTTCTTCCTAATGAATCCAACACTTACCTAAAAACTAAGATGGCCTAAAATAATTCTAGTATGGTCTAGATTAAGTTTTGCGAAGCCACTAAGTTGCTAGACCTTGATTGATAAGTTGCAATATCTCAAAGGCTTAGCCTAACCCACAACCTAGTTAGCTAGTATAACTAATTAAAAGTTAATCTAGCTAACCTAGGCTCACACCCGGGTTAACCCCAGCTCCAACTGCCTTCGGCCCTAACCCAGCTCAGATGTCCAGCGCCTTCGGCTTTATCTAGCTCAGATATCCAGCGCCTTCGGCCTCGCCCAGCTTAGATGTCGAGCGCCTTCGCCTTACCCAGCTTAGATGTCCAGCGCCTTCGGTCTTACCCAGCTCAGATGTCCAGCTGCCTTCGGCTTTACCCAGCTCAGATGTCCAACGCCTTCGGCCTTGCCCAGCTCAGATGTCCAGCTCCTTCGGCCTTACTTAGCTCAGATGTCCAGCGCCTTCGGCCTTGCCCAGCTCAGATGTCCAGCTCCTTCGGCCTTACCCTTAGCCCCCTCCAAATATTAAGCACCATCAAGTGCTTCTATTCAATCATAAATTCCACACTACAAATCTAAGCCTCATAAGTCTAACTAGAAGAGTGAATACTAAATACTATAAGTCCAATACTAAAAATCTAAACACTAGAGTTAGGCACTTGTTTATAAATGCCTTGAGTCTAAACCACATTTAATAATGTAAGGCTAATTTTCAAGACTAATTGGTCTTGGCTAAAAACCTTGCACACACACGTGCATCTCTATTACTCCACACATACACAAGCTCACCCACACACTCTCACATACTCCCCATCTTCTTAAGAGGAGAGTGGAGAGGTGAAGAAACCAAACAAAAAAAAAAAAAAAAAAAAAAAATGAGAGAGGGGAAGATAAGAGGAGAGAGGAAGAGAGCACATGAGGGAAGGATAGGATGAGAGGATTAGCACCCCCAATCACAATGCCTTAATCCTTTAATCCCTTCCTCCTAAGTAGGGACTCACCCCATCCACAAAGCTCTTACATTCCTAAATCAACAAGGTGGATCCTAATGTGGGCATTTAACCCGCGGAGCTCACCTTGGCTCACCTTACTCCCTACTCACCTAGTCAAGGCATTACTTATTGAACTTAACCTTGAAACAATCACACAACACTCCCTAACCTCTAAACTTCCATCCACACCACACTTCACTCTTTTTATATTTTTGTGAACAATCATAACACTTCAAAGTCTTAACTAAATTGGTTTCAAAGAGTTAATCACCACATGTGGGCACCATTTTGGGCTCACACTGTTGGTGTTGCCGTCGGTGTCGGTGTCGGTGTCGCAGCCGCCGTTGCTGCTCGCCCACTCCCCGCTCGACTGCTCCGCGTCGGACGTCTCCTGCGAAGAGGACCTCGCCGACTTAGTACTCTTCGAGCTTGACCTCTTGCTCTCTGTGGACTGCTTTGACTTGGCCATGGCGACAACACAACCCCTTGGCGCGAAGACGACGTGCGAGTAGGAGGTCGGCCGTGGACGTCGCCATTTCTCCGCCTCCCTGCTGCTATAAGGTAAGACCTACAAAATCGCAATAACAACAACGAATTAGGGTTTCATAATTAATGTCCCATGTCCAATTGCTGTTCAAACGATTTGCACGTCAGTATCGCTACAAGCCTCCACCAGAGTTTCCTGTGGCTTCGCCCTGCTGAGGCATAGTTCACCACTTTTCGGGTCCTAGCAGGTGTACTTACCCTCAAACCTTCCACAGAAGGTCTCGGTCGGTCGGTCGGTCAGGGGGGGGGGGTTATACCTGCCAGCGTCCTCGTGGTTCCGTCGCCTCCAACGCCTATGGGACATTGGGGACAGCCCGTACTTCCCTCCTTCCCTAGTTTGTGCATCAAGGACCTATTGTTGTAAACCAAGAGGAAGTGGTGAATGATGCTTGTACTTGAATAATACCGATAATAAGCTGCACTTGAATTCTAAGTTAGCGGAGAGGATTCTAGTTAGCAGGCTGAGGTCTCGTTCGATAACGGAATTAACCAGACAAATCACTCCACCAACTAAGAACGGCCATGCTCTCAATCTATCAATCCTTACTATGTCTGGACCTGGTAAGTTTCCCTGTGTTGAGTCAAATTAAGCCGCAGGCTCCACTCCTGGTGGTGCCCTTCTGTCAATTCCTTTAAGTTTCAGCCTTGCGACCATACTCCCCCTGGAACCCAAATACTTTGATTTCTTGCCTGAAGAATTTGTTGTCTCGCACCTGAACTCTTTCTTTGCAAATCTCATCCCTAACCATGTAGTTTCTCGGACCACTCCGAACCCTCCCCTGCCGAGTTCTTCGCCTTCGGACAAATCTTTGGGGCTCACCCAGAAGATGAGAGGTGAGGGGGTCAAGCCACTCGAGTCGATGGCTATGTCCGAGGGTTTCACATTTAGAATTTCCAGCAGCCGCGTTGCAAGACATTGAGAGGATGGTTCACGTTGACACCTTACATCATCTTTGTCACATTCGTGATTCTTCTTCAAGTCTCTTAAGCTGTTCTTGAGAGTCTCTTCATCCTGCTTTGCTGCGACCAATAAATCGAGATACTCAACCACAGTCGACTTCCCTTCACATGCTCTGTTTGAGGGTAAGCACTGTGGAAGGTTTGACGGTAAGCATTCTCAATGAAGCCAACTTTTGCTGCTTTGATTCCAATAGCCTATGATACATCTCTCAAACTAACCCTAATATGTGTCAATTGAGAGTTGCATTTTATTGCAATTCACATGGCAAGAATTCTGGAGGTGAAGTAGAGATTTCACATTTTGGGGTTCCTCCTATTTGACCTTAATGATGAGGGTAGGGAGCTTCAAGGACATGTATACAAGTTATCAGAGGTTGACTGCTTGTAAGGTGCGTGAAGGTTACAGAGGTTCTTGTCATGTTAGTGTTGTCTGACATTGTCGCTGCTCAAAGTTTGAGGTCCAATCCTCAAAACATAACTTTGAATTGTTGTTTTGAAGGTGCATTACTTTCTCGCGTAAGAGTCTTCGTGGGTATTTTTCAAGAAATGAGATTATATTTGTGTTACTGAGAGATTCGCACTTTACTGTAGTTATTAGAATAAGTATGCTTAGGTAGTGTGATGCTCAAGGGTTTTCATATCTAGCCAAACTCATACTAACATCTTCAGGTATGGTTGTGGATACTTATTTGGAGTGTCATCAAAATGCACAACAAATTCTTTTATGCATCTCAAGTTAATATCTTCTGTAAGATTTTGACAAGAGAACCAACAAGACAATTTCAATAAGTAATTTTAAGGATCATGGTGGTCAGACTTTGAACAGGTTGGTTGTGATTTGGTTGCTCACATTCTTGTATCTTGGCTTAGCTGGAGTGAGTTGCTTGTTGCAGATCCTTTATTGATGCTTTACAAGTCTTGGAAAGCACTTCTTTGGGGAAGAAATAGTGATTTATATTGTTGGGTAAAAGTGACACATTAGCGAACCTTCTAGTGAACCATTAGTGCACATTAGTGAACCTTTTAGCGAACCATTAGTGCAACTTCTAGAGCTCCTCAAAGTTCCTACATACTAGGCTGAAATTTCTGGGCCAAAAAATTCGTAAGCATGTTGTACCTGACTGTACATCCATGTCTATTTTTGGTCAGACTTGTGACTGTATGACTAAAGGTAGTAAGATTTGGAACTACATGACTAAAGGTAGTCGTAACTTGAATGGCTAATTCTACAACATTTCAATGAATTGAGTGTACTGTAGTAGCTCCTCAATAAAATTGAATGTACTGTAGCAGCTTATCTATAAAATTGAATGTAATGTAACAACTTCTTAATAAAATTGTGGTTATGTTGTCTAGGTGGACCACATTTTAGCCGATGGATCCGACATCACGAGAGGATCTTTTGCAATTGCTACTATGGGACATCGAAGAGAAAGAAGCAGACCGACAAGGTCTAACAAGTTACCCTTGCCCATGTAAGAAATGCATGGGTGCAAGAATATTGTCAAGGAAAACCATCCGCAAACATCTTCGGAAATACAAGCGAGATCCTGAATTCAAGAGATCAATCCTGGTATGCTATCTATAATTTTTGTATGATATGTTGGATGTGACTAATATGGGGAACTAATGCGGTTGCATTACTTTGTGGCAATGAAACATGTAGGAAACACAGAGACCTATTCTACTGGCCGCAGCAACTACTGCATTAAAGTCAGTAATTTCAGCTACTCTACCGCTTCAAAGGATCAGAGAGGGTAGTTTGGTTCCCAATCAACAATTGTCTGTGAATATTGTTCACACAGATAGCTACCATGGGCAGTGGCGTATAGGCCCCATCCCAAAATTCACGTCCTCATCACATTTTGGGATAGAAAGTGGGAGGTTAGGGTGTCAACACATCCGCACATGGGATGGGGCCTATATGCCATGGAAACAGCCAAAGCTGGTGATGAGTTATTGCCATTTGTTGGGAAACAACTATCAGGGGCAGAGTTCAAGAGTATGTGTCAAGAAAACCAACGATTTGCAAAGTATGCAATACACGTGAAGAAAAATGTTTATCAGGATGGAGATGTTTTGAATGGAAATGTAGCAGGGTTCATTAACAGTTCTATTGGAAGAAAACATTTAGGGAATGTACTTTGGGAATACGTGTCATTGCCTACTCCATGGAATCCAAAAACTTGGGGGTATATCATGACTATAGCAACACGTGACATTGATGTGGGAGAGGAACTATTCACATATTACCCTCAAAATTGACAGGACGTCTCTATTGCAGCAAAGAACTCGGTAACAATACTCAAAATTGTTGTAATACTTCAGTGCTCAATGATTGCTTACTCTGTTAGTTCACTCTAATCAGTACATGTAGTCATTGTTTTTGCACAGATGACTAAATCGCTGTCACTATTATGGTGTGGACGACTAAATTGCAGACAATGTTACCAAATAGATGGCATTAGTATTTAGATTCATTGAATACTGTTACATTCTCCTAAGCAATGCAAGTAACGTCACCTACCAACAAATAATTGGGGGGTTGTTATTCTGTTGTGTGGAGTCTGGAATACTGTACGAAACTGGGCAAGATTTCCAGGACCTCCACGAATGCAATGAAGCGCATGGGGAAATCTTGAAAATACAAATCGACTCTGAGGAATTTGAGCTTACATGGATGGTCACAGAGTGCTTTGGTAGATACGACAACATCCCTCCCGCTACCAATGATGGAATTGATGAGGACGAAAATGACATTGCTTTGGAAGACGACGACCTCAATAATATACATCTTACGAAAGTCATTGAGGAATCAAATATTCCACTATACGAAGGCTCTCAGACAAAGCTCTTGGTTGCAGTGCTTCTCCTATTCAATTGCTTCACGGTATTTGGAGTTTCAAACACTTGTGCAGATGAAATCTTAAACGTGATCACCGAACTTTTCCCCAAGGGTAATAAACTGCCAAAATCCCACTGGGAAGGGAAGAAATTCCTACGGCATTTGGGGCTCTCCTACAACTCCATCCATGCCTGTAGAAACGGCTGTTGTTTATTTCGAGGAGAATTAGCAAATGCCTTGACCTGTCCAAAATGTGGGGAGTTGCGATACACATCAGACAATAGTACAAGGGCAGTGAAGATACTAAGGCATTTTCCACTTATACCCCGACTGTTGCGAATGTTTGGATGTGCCCGGCTTGCAGAGTTAACCAAGTGGCACACATCAAGGAAAGAACTGGACGGTAATATGGAGAGTGTTCCAGACTCAAAAGCTTGGAAACACATCAATGCTGTATACCCGGAATTTGCCTCTAAGGAGAGGAACATACGATTAGGGATGGCCCTAGATGGTGTGAACCATTACTCAAACCAATCATTAAGTCACTCAACGTGGCCAGTAATATTGTTGAACTACAACCTTCCTCCCTGGCTCATCACGAAACGTTTTTTTTCTAATGTTGGTTCTTCTAATCCCTGAAAAAGAAAGCATCACATCGGAAAATATAGATGTCTACTTGGCCCCACTTATTGAAGAGTTGCAGGAACTGTGGCATGTCTCCGCTGACTGTGAAAACAAGAATTTTGTCCTCAAAGCAATTTTGATGTGGTGCATTCACGATTATCCTGCATATGGTCTTGTCTCTAGGCAAGTGACAAAGGGTTACAGAGGATGCACTAAATGTGGCCCTAATGTTAGTACTTGTCGCTCAACTGCACTTGGCAAAAATGTATATTTGGGTCATCGGAGATACCTAAAAAGGAATCACCCGTATCGACGACTCCGAAGAGCATTTGATGGCGAAGACGAAAATAGAGCGCTACCTTGCCCTCTTACTGGTCGAGACATTGTGCGACACGCTAATGCGAGGGAGAAATGGCTAAATGCCTCTAACGAGAACAGACACGGGGGGGTCAATGATCCAGTGCACCAAACTGGAGTGAAGAGGTTGTCAGCCCTGTTTCGTCTTCCGTATTGGCAGGTTAGTGAACCATAGCCATTTCCAGACCTTAGACCTTTTTACATTGTTCCTGTACTGTATGACTACAAAACACTATATGTGATCAATACAAGATTATCTGCACTCAGCGCATGACTATATGTAGTGAAGAAATTAGTGTTGGTAGTCACATGTTTGGATCCACTGACTCACTAAATACAATATGACAAGTTTGAGTCATCAACACCGAACCCACGACTACATTTGACGACTAAATGTATGACTACATACAGAATGCCGTAGTGAGGAGATGTGTAGAATTGCTCTAACATGGGTTGAACACTGAATGCAGGCTCTTATGATCCGCCATGTGTTGGATCCAATGCATTGCAAAAAAAACATGTGCGAAAACATCATGAAGACAATATGGGGATTGAAGGATACATTGAAAGTAAGGCTAGACCTTAAGGAGGCGTCGATACGTCCCGAGCTCCACCCAAAACCAGGTGGAAATGACACCATCATACTACCAGTTGCTCCCTATGTGCTGTCAAAGGTGGAGAAGGCAAAATTTATCAAAACTTTCCGCAACCTAAAGACCCCCAGCAACTACGTGGGGCAGTTGTCGAAGAGGATTACCGTTGACGGAGACCTTCGTGGGCTTAAGTCACATGACTACCACATAATGATGCAGCAAATTCTTACTTTATGTGTGCGCACACTCCTACCAAAGGAAGTTCGCGCAACAATAATTCGTACAAGTAGGATCTTTGTGCGTTTATGTGCAAAGTCTGTGGATCCATCAACAATGGCAGACCTGATGGAAGAAACAGCAGTAACTATGTGTATGTTGGAGAAGGTCTTCCCACCGGCATTTTTTGATGTCATGTCTCATCTGCCGATTCACTTAGTGCAACAATTAGACATTTGTGGTCCAGTTCACACACGTTGGATGTACCCTGTGGAACGGTATCTGAAAACGTTGAAGGGCTACGTACGGCAACGAGCACAACCGGAGGGGTCGATGGCAAGAGGGTATATCATGGAGGAGGTGCTTGGATTCTGCACCGAGTACATGCAAAATTGTACTATGACATCACGCCGTGTATGGGACGACAAAGAGGAGCCAAGTACAAATGACGAAGTGCTACAAGGGAAGGGGAGACGGCGCGTATTGTCTCCGGAACTGCAACAGTGGATTCATGAGTTCGTGCTTAACAACGCTGAAATACTTCAAGATTACAGAGAGTTAGCACCTAAGCAATATAACTGTTACATAATAATATACGGCAAACAGAGCACTACGTGTAGTCATCGTTTTTTATTTTAGGACTAGCTATCAGGACGAGACAAATGAAACAATCAAAAAAGTGAAGAAAACTACTATGTATAGTCACAGTTATGAAGAAGATGACCAACAAAGTTGTACATGATGTAGTATAGAAACAGTTTATGGAAAATAACGGACTTGAGGTGATGTGTATATTGCAGGCGGTATGCCACTGAAATGACTCGACGACAAGAGGCCAGAAAAGTCGTCCAAAGACGTAGCAAGGGAAGACGCCCGGATTATCCCATTGATATACGGCAGGAATCCTACAGTACGTGGTTCCAAAACGCATTGTCCGAAGACATTGCGAGGGGGAATGATGTCTCTGAGGATGTACTAGCACTGTTGTTGCCTCCTAGATGAGAAGCAAAGGCATACAAGGCGATGTATGCATATGGCAATCATATACGAGTACGGGGAGCAGAAGCAGCTATGTCCACATGTGACAGTGGAGTAGTTGCTACGTTTCTCCAATCTTGTCGGTCTAGTTCTAGTGACAAGAACATGAGGACAACAAATCTGGAGTATGTGGGGTGGATGGACGAAATTATCAGCGTAGACTACGGGAAATATGAAGTGGTGGTGTTGTATTGCACATGGGCACAAACCAACAAGAGGGGAGCTCGGGCTACAATGAAATGCGACGAATAGGGATTCACATTGTTCAGATTTGATCGACTGATTCCATATTCAGTGGATTCTTTTGCATTTCCTCTTCACGTACAACAAGTATTTTTTGTAGACGACGAGGAGAACAATGAATGGAAGATTGTTTTGCGGTGACAGCCACGTGGTGCAAGAGTCGAGTCAAGCGATGGCGGACGGCATGAAATGCAAAGTGTGCAGTTAGGTAGAGTGGATGAGCATGCAGGCCTGCGGCCCATCATGCAGTATCATGGACAAGGAACCGGACACTTTTGATTTTAGCTTGTGCAGGAGACTTACCACCCAAGATGTAAACCAAACTTAGGTTGTTGTAGAGGAGGATCTAGAGGTGGGACATGACCAACTATCAAACACACTATGAAAGGTAGTCATTTATGTCATTGCCAATATATACAATTGGACTTGCTTTCCAATTAACTTCAACGTCACTGACTGAATAAAGAACATGCGTGTGCATTGGCTCAAATTAAAATCAATATCGACAAGTATTTGAACAATGTGCAAAAAGAATTGTAGTGATTGTAGACAGTTTGAGTTTGTAACTAGAAATTTTTTCCATAACATTTGAATTCAAAATGAGATTGGAAAATGCTTCCAAGAAAAAAATTCAAGAATGAAAAAAAATTCAAATAAAACTCATATAAGTTTACGAAAATTTAAAGACATTCAAAAAAATACAATAACCCTAAGGAGAAAACCTTAAAGGAACAAAATAAAATCACGAGAAGAGTGTAAACTGAAGGAAGGAAAGAAGAAGTGAAAGAATAAATTGAACACAAACAAAGGAAAAAAAATTGCATTAAAACCATGAATGCCCCACTCCTAAATCCCCCTACAATTGGCTGCCCAAAACTATAGTCACCTAACTACTAATTCTAGTCATATGGCTGCCCATGAGAAAAACAATTGGGAGAACATGTTCCCTACGTAGTTCCAATTGAGGCCCCCTAAAAATATGACTAAAATCCTAGTCATGTGATGACTATAGTCATTTCTAGTCACCAAAGTGGTCACTGATGACTGCATTCTAACCGATAGTCATATCCGGTCATAAGGCCCTAATCATATTTCGTTTGTTTTCCTAGTAGTGGAGGACAACCATTCTTATGTCTAATATCTTGGAGAGTTATTCTAATCTCTTTCATGGTTTGAATGACTTATAACTATTCTTATTCCATTCAATATTCCAAGAATGTTTCATTAAGAGAGTCATAAAGTTTTGATGTATTTGAAGCATACTCCCTCATTAATGTAATTTTAGTCACTCAGATAATATCCAAGTACGAGAATTTCTCATTCATTCATCATTTCCTAAATGTAACATCAATATTTTTACATCAAAGTGTTTGAATAATATTCCAAATATGTTATAATCTTCCCGTACTTCCTATACATCTCGCGTACTTATCCAAAGATCCCTTTTTGATAATGGTGAGAATGTTGAGTTTTTAGTTTAAACTTAGTTGGATGATATTTGATGAATTTGTATTGCCGGCTTAGGCTTTTCTCATTACGTGGATCCACTCTTTTCTTATGAGGATTTCAAGTGTTTGGAATCCCTTTAAGTCTTCAAAATATCTGGAATTTCTTCTTGGGAAGTTTCCTTATCCTGGGTCTTCGAAGGTTTTGTGAAAACTTTAATCTTCTAAGGTTTGTGGAAACCCTTAGTCTTCCGATGTTCTTCCCTCTTGTGTCCTCAAAGGTTTTGTGAAAACCTTTAATTTTCTAACGTTTGTGAGAACCCTTAGATTTCTTGTCTTCAAATCCTTGGACTTCTTGTCTTCGAAGGATTTGTCGTTGTGTCCAAACTTTTTCTAAGTATTTCAATATTTCTTCGTCTTCGAGTCCTCTTGGATTTCAACAAAGTCTTTATCTTCCTGAAGTCTAAGCCTCATACTCTTGAAAGGTTTTGCGGCAATTGTGCGCTCCCAATAGGCTCCGCGGCGGTCATTCTCTCCCGATAGGCTTTGCGACGCTCACGTGAATTTGGTCAATAAAAATGAGCTCCCATAGGCCTCCTTTGTGCTTCCTTAAATAGGTTCTAATATCTACCATTTAGTTGTTATGGCGGTTAAGTCTCTTTCCCCAAATGCCATATGTATGTTTTGGCTATTTTTATCCTTGCATGTAGTTGTAGTCTAATTTTAATACATGCACATCTATTTATAGTATTCATTACATGTTATAATTAGATGTACTTGTGGAGTGCATTTGATGTAATTCTTTGCTTTTCTAGATGTGCTATGGGGATTCGGTTACGTCCCGTATACTCCATCCATCCAAAATTCCTACATTCATTTAAGGCGGTTGAAGAAGTTTGTATTCATCCACATGGATTATCATCCCTTGGGCATGTCCCTTCATCCACACTCTAAAAGTCACTAGGTGTTTACTAGTTTCTAACTATCCTATTCCACTAGTATGGCCGTGCATGTTCCCACTTTGGTTCACAAACGTGTTCTCAAACTAACCGTTCCCTACGGCTTAAGCCCGTTCCCGTTGCTTAGGTTCCCCGTTTCCGTGCCGTCCCTTGGTCACTTCGCCAGGCTCCATATCTTCTCCCCGTCCTCGGGCCTTCAACTCCAGCTCGCCCTCTTCCCTTTGTCCGCTTAGCTTCCTCCCGGGGCCCCAGTCTCTCGACCTGGCCAGCCCTTGGTCTTTGCTTCCGGTCCGTTCCGTTGGTGGTCTTGGTGCTATCTTCCGAGGCTCTACATGATAAATAAATACTGCAAGGAAGTACTTATGATATGGTTCATGCTAAGACTTGATAATTCTAGACTCATAGCGACATTGATTTAGGAAGATACATGTGTTCAATTATCAAATGTCCTTGTATGCAAGCTCATACAATCTTATTATGATATTTTTTAAAAAAATTTCCTCTCGATGATTTTTTTAATATCTCTAATATTTTTTGTTTTTTGTTTTCCCTCTCAATCGGTGGTCTTTATATTTTCATGTGTTTCTCAAGTGTCCAAATTCACTCACCAATTTTGTAATGTAACTATGCTCACTTCATGTGAGCGTCTATGATTTCTCATTACACAATTCCCTTTCAACACTTACAATTTGTCTCGCCACATGTGTGTATCTATAATTCACTCTTTACACAATTGCCTTTCAACATTTATGTTTTCTCTCATTGTTTGTAAGTTCTATAATAATGTTTCAATCACACGCAACTCCCAATTCATGTGATTATCTCACCTCATGTGAATTTCTATTCATAGCACTCGTCAAATCTTCCAACCACAATCAAATTGATGATGTCTATGCTATCAATTATTTTTCTTTTACCTTGAATAATTAAGAAGAAAGCTTATGCTTGAAGTTTTTGTGATCATAAAAATAAAGATAAAAAGGACCTAACCCTCGTGTAGCCTATCGTGGTGATAAAAAATATTGCGCAACTCTTCATGAGGAGTGCCTAAAACACCATGAGCACAAGGGGGATCCTGGAGTGACACCCAAGACTTGTGGCGCCGTTGGTGAGAGGGCACAAGTGATCCTAGTATGGGTGCGGGCCCTGAGCGTTGGGAACTACTCCCACCCATGGAGATTAGGAGACACGAGGGTAAGGCCATCAACCATGAGTAGCTTTTGGCATGCGTCTTCTAGAATGCTCAAAGACACCTCAATTGGGGGTGTGAGCTAGATATGGCAATTTGTATGAGGCGATTTCTTGGGACAACGCCCTGGTACAACAGTGGCCTAGAAGCGGCTCCCGAGATTGCCAAGGATTGAATTGGTATAACTTCCTTAGTAAATTTCCAAATGGGACATCTACATGAAACGTAGATGACGATGAAATGGTCATGTGTGAGCATCAAAGATTGTGCAAGGAAGTTATGGTGTTCTTAAGGTGTTGAGGGCTTCTAGCCCCATCGGCTAGGAGAAAATGTCTTCTTGGCTCCAACTCTTGGTAGAAAGACAAAAGGTTTCTTGACGGTGGGGTAGGGGCCCTGTCATAAATCCTAGAGGCTTATATGGGTGAGAAAGTGTGGCCACCAAACCCACCCAAGGCCGAACGAAATGGCCTCCATGGATGTTGGGCCAACGTGGGGGCATAGTTGACTAGTATGGTTTGGATTGTTGTAATGTTGCTTCAGCAACGCAATGATTAACTAAAGATTGGACTTTCATGGATGAAAATCCACATCTTATCATTGGTCATTGATTAAGCGGTGAGTCTCAAATGCAAGTGTAGGAGAGTTGGTCCCCTTCCTATGACTAAGAGGTCCGCAGTTTGGGGACCTAACCATTTGCATAGTATAATGCGAAGGGTTAACGCTCGTGATCCTTGCTAAAATTGAAAATGGGCAAGATTGTTAAGGGGGTTTGCAAGGGTTGCGACAAAAGGTATGTTAATACATCTATAATTCTATATGTAGTGGGAGGTGGTACCTAGCATGTGCCACCTTCCTAGATGACTATGTTTTCTTTTAGATGAAGAATGTTTTTGATATCCTCAAGAAGTGAAAATATCTCCTCCAATTTTTTATATATTCATAGTGTGGTAGATTGTATCCTAGAATTTACCTATCATAATTTAGGTATGGGAAAGTTTATAGAATGATTCAAGAAGTTGTTTTTTGGCTTTTATTCCTTTCCACCTCCGGTTTCCTCTCCTATGTGGTTTTTTGGTATTTTAATATGAAGCACATTAATCCTAAATGGCTTGCAATGTGGCTTACCAATTCCTAATGAATTTACCAATGTTTAATTTGCCTTTAATGGTAGCCTGCTATTCCAAAGCGATTCATTAATTGCAATGGCTCAATCTTACTAAGTGGCCCATGAATCTTAGATTTCTTTAATATCTCAAGTATGATTACTTAATAAATAGCTCATTAGCTTGAGAACCTTCTCCTGGTTGATACCCTCAAAGCCTTTTGTTGATACCCTTGGGACCCCCTATTGGCTCCCTGGGTTAATACCCTTGAGACCATCTTGTTGATATCCTCTTGGCTGGCGATGCCTTGCTCCTCCTTTGGCTGCCGATATTGTTGTTGCCTTGTGGGCATTTCTGTTTTACTTTTTTTTATTGTTGTCGCTTCTTCGATGTTGTACTTGTGCTGATGTTGTTGTCTTGCCTTGTTGTTGAGTTTTTTTCCCTACTCCTTTGCATGTTCCCGATTTGAATAGACCTAATAGAAGGACCATATTGAAGTGGCTTTGTGATTATTTCAAATTGGATACACGAAGGTATGTTGGGGTGGAAATGGACTTCCACACAACTCCAACATTGGTGTGGGAATCATAGGCATAAATGAATCCTTAGTGTCATATTGCTAAAGTGGAATGGGAGAAGTTGCGGGCCATTATTTGTGCCACCTCTACATCCACAACCTCTTCAAGCACACCCATGGTCCTGTACAATAATCAAGGATGGCATGATAAGATTTTAGTTGCCCAATGCATTTATGTGGCAGTCCACATAGGCCATTATGGATGCCCTAGCAACAAAAAATACCAAATGCAATGGATCTTAGAGGAGCTTAAACATGAGTCTTTCCATCCAAAAATGCCATTGTCTTTGTTATGCCATTCTCATGTGGTTGCGGACATTCCATTTTAGTTGATATGAGTACATCCATGGCTATCAATGTGCACATGTCCAACTGTAGTTAATGTTTATGCTAGGGCTCAAACTAACCCAAATAAAACAACCTGGGGACTAAGTTTCAAGGAAGACTAAGCTAGTGTCTATAAGGATTAATGCCACATTGGACTAAGGATCTAATAAAAATTTAATTTTTTTACTCCTTCATTCTTTATTTATTTGTCTAAATCCTCATTATTATGGTGATTTTGTCTGATTATTCTTTTGAAATTCTCTGTGATCATTGGTTGGAATTCTAATTTTGTTATACAATTCTATAGTAGATTGTTCTCTAAACTTATTAGCTTTACCTTGTTGAATTTCAATCCACAATTCATCTACACTTGGAAGGATGTTTTACCGATATCAAATTTTTTATGATCTTTCCGATGTATCATATATGTAATGTTTTAACCTGGTTTGTCTATCTGTAAAAATGCTTAGGAGTTTGTAAATTCTAATGTTAACCCTCACAATGGGTTCAATCACTAGGCGAATAATGTAAGGTCTAGGATGAGTGTAGGGATAGGTATGTGGGGTTGTAGATGGGTTTGACTACCACCAACATGACCCTTATTTTTATTTCTATGTCCTCTAATCCTCCATATATTTTGTGTGTTCATTAGGATTAGTTTTGACACCGACCATTTGTTCTTAATTCCTTTCCAATTTAAATCTTCAAAGACCACCACAACCTTCCCTGGTAGCGGCGCCAAAATGTAATTATTGTTCTTGCTAGGTCTCAAACTAACCCAGAGAAAACAACCCAGGGACTAGGTCTCAAGGAAGACCAAGCTAGTGTCTATGTGAAGCGTAGAAGCGGAGAGCTTAACTATGTGAGCGTAGAGCGGAAAGCGGAGTTTGGAGAGCGGAGATTTGAAATTATTGTAATAAATTTCGACAAAAAGTGGGTGTATTACCGTGGAATTTGGAGGTATTTTTAGAAACATTTGTTGAAAAAGGAGCCCAAGTCCATTGAAATGAGCATAAATTAGGGTTGACCTCAACAGTAGGACTTAGCAAAACAGAAATTACAACAACAAAGAGCATTGCAGCCTCAATCCCCCAATACTAAAGGGTTAATCCACAAACTGAAATTATTAACAAGAATAAATGAAGAATGCAATCATGGCTGACATTATTAAAATGAAATAATGAAGAAGAGAAAATAAGAGACTTGCACCGGAAATCAAAAATAAAACCAACACACAACTCTTATGAAATCCAGAAAACAACAAAAGAAAAGGAGTTATAATCTCCAAAACCAAAATGATAAACTAAGGGCTTGGACAACATTCCCTATCACGCTCCTCACCCTCCTTTGCTTCTAACAAAAAAAGATTTTGTGTCCCACGCGAGAAATGACGAACGCGATGAGGAGGTGGGGATTTTGCCTTAGCAAAACAATCCGCCATCGCACTAGCATACGGGGGAAGTTCAAATGGCTTCGGAGGACTTGAAAACATGCCTCAACGAAGGAATGGTTTCCCCTGGCACTCTGAACCCCCAAGCAAGAATATTAGAAACAAGATGACACAGGTAGATGGGAAAATGACATCAAGGCAAACATGGCAAAACACAGAAAGCAAACTTACGCACAAAGAAAACCGAATGCGCGTTTGGTCATCTTTTGAGGCGGATCAAAAATAAATGTAGACGGTGGGGCAACTGAGCGGGAAGTACGCGCAGGCTGGGGATCGCGCATAGGGAGTAGGAGTGCATTGAAAATGATGGGATCACTCTCAAAGGCCACAATATGCCGCTCAAGGGAGCGACATGCTGTAATCGAACCACCTAAAGCGAAGAGAAGGAAAATGTTAGTATGAAAACTAGTGAAGCAAAAATAACGGAAAATTTAAAGTAAGGATGATGTTGAAAGAGAAGGCGTACCTACACCACACTGCCAGTCCATAATAACATCATTCTTGTCGGTGACAGTAGCGAGATGATAGAGAAGAAAACATGATGTTTTTCATGAGCACCTCTCCAAGGTACCCCATCATTGCGCATCGCCTAGCTCTTCTCATCAGTGAAGGCATTCAACCATCCATCTCGCTGGAGGTTGTAACCATACTCTTGCATGGCCTCCTCCCGCATTATGAGAACGGAGTTAGCACGAACAAGAACCTTGATGCTGAATTTCCAAGTGTCGCGCACCTCTCCATGAGGAGTGCCCGAAACACCATGGGCACAAGGGGGACCCCGGAGTGACACCCGGGACTTGTGGCGCCGTTGGTGAGAGGGCCCAAGTGATCCTAGTGTGGGTGAGGACCCCGGGCGTTGGGAACGCCTCCCACCCACGAAGACTAGGAGGCACAAGGGGAAGGCCATGAGCAATGCGTAGCTCATGGCGTGGTGATTCTAGAAAGCTCAAGATTACCTCAATCGGAGGTGTGAGCTAGGAGTTATGGCCATTTGAGTGGGGCGCTGTCCCGGGACAGCGCCCTGGTACAGCAGTGCCTGGGAGTGATTCCCGGGACTGCCAAGGTTCAAACAGGCATAACTTCCTCAAGACTTGCTCAAATGGGGCAAATGAGGAGTCCATCGGCATCTACGTGAAGCGTAGATGAGGATGGAATGGTTGGTTGTTATGATCAGACATCATACAAGGAAGTTATGATGGTCTGAAGCTGCTGGGGGGTTCTAGGCCCAGCAGCTAAAGGAAAATGTCCACTTGGCCCCAACTCTTGGTAGAGAGACAAGAGGTTGGTTGACGGTGGGGTAGGGGCCCCGTGTGAAGTCCTAGAGGCTTGTATGGGTGAGGTGGTGTGGCCTCACCCACCCGAGGCCGAACGGCACGGCCTCCATGGGCTTTGGCCCATTGTGAGGCCATAGTTGCCTAGTATGCTTCGGGTTGTTGTAGTGTTGCTCCGGCAACGCGATGATCAACATAGGATTGGACTTCCATGGATGGAAGTCCCCATCGAAGGAATGGGTTACCGATTAAGGGGTGAGTCCCGAAAGCAAAGTAGGAGGGTTGGTTCCCTCCTATGAACTATAAGGTCCGGGGTAGGAGGAGCTAACCATTAGCATGGTGGAATGCGAATGGTTAGCGCTCGTAACCTTTGCTAGAATTGAAAATTGGCAATATTGTCAAGGGGGGCTACCAAGGGTTGCGACACTTGGTATTAGAGCAGGGTTCCAAGTTTTGAGCTTGCACTTTGAGGGAAACATGGGTATCAAAAATGCGGGTTATGATGGTGAGCCCGGGGTTTCCAAAAGGTTGTGAGGCTCAAATTGGAACAAGGATCATGTGCAAGTGGAATTTGACCATACCATTGGTTCTAATGACAATGGTGGACATGAGGGTGGATTTGGTAAGGAAAATGGAGGAGTGCTTTGAAAAGGGCTCCCGCAAACCTCAAAAATCATTTGGGGCCTAGAATACCGAAAGCACCCAAAACCTTGGAGGGCATTAATGTTGGATTGAAATTCCAATTCGAAATGCTTGGAAGGTATTGATGTTGGAATACCCGGGGCCTCTTAAGGCCTATGTGCGCTATTCAAACGCACAAATGAAGGATACACCTAAAACGGACGAGCTTTCTAAGAAATGCATCCTTTTAGGTGGGGTTTTAAAAGCGGGTGGTGGATGCCTTGTTTAAGTCCCCAAGGCTTCTTGAGGACATGGTGGGGACCATCAAGTTTGCAAGAGCATTGAAGCCGATGGTCCCAAAGAGAAGTTCGGCAGCGCATCACCACAAGTGGCTTTAGCCAAAGTAGGTCCCAAAGAAATTAGTGCAAATTATTTGGTCCATTTTACTTAGGCAAAACATGTTGGTGCCGCGGACGGAATGTTGAAAGGTGGCTTTATGCTTCCAAAGCAAATCATACTTGTGCCGCGGACGGAATGTTGGGAGGTGGGTTTGTCCTACCAAGGCAATTCATGTTCGTGCCGCGGACGGAGTGTGGGAAGGTGGCTTTGTGCTACCAAGGCAAAACATGTTTGTTTTGCGGACAAATTATTAGAAATTGGTTTTGTGGCACCAAACCAATTTGTCCCGCGGACGAAATGTTTAAAGTTGGCTTTGCGGACCAAGCCAAGCCAAGTTGCCGAGGACCAAATGTTGGACGATGGCTTTGTGGCCAAGGCTAGTAGCCTTAAGCCGAGGCCAAGTATTTTGTACCTTGAGGCTCAAATGAATGGGAGACTTGTCTCATGGGTTGACAAAGAGTTAAGGCATTCTTTCATGACCCCAAAGCTCACAAGGGAGTTGGGGTTTGCCGATTGGTAGAGTGGTGAAGCCCACCAAGGTGCAGTTTGGAAAGGGCGAACTGCATGAGACAAAGGAGGCCGCGATGCATGTAACCTTTCAATGTGGGACATTGGAATTTTGTCAAAATTTCACACCATGTAAAATAGATGAAATGCATGTCATTGTGAAGGCCGCCTTCTTTGAAACTCACATGATAGATGTGAGGTGCAAGCCAGTGTGCTTGCCGTGCATTATGATGTGTCATAATGGCAAAGAATTGAGGTTCAAATTGACAAGGACTCCTATGATAGGAGGACCCAAGTTGAATTTGGTGTGCCTCCACCATGCTATGAGTCGATGATTTCCTTCCCACACAAAGAAAAGCTCTCCCACAGAGATGTACAAGATCCTGGTCATCATTGAGTTTGACATCAAACTCTGCATTGGCATTTTGCCAAAGAGGGCTCCATGAAGCCATAATCGCACGGGAAACCGGTAGGTCCACGAGAACGTCCTTGACAGCGGAAACGTACATTACCTGATCTCCCTCTCGGTATCCCATTACAAATTCACAATCCAAACGCTGCACCTTTACCTCACTAATTGGACGGACAAGAGGGAGGCCTCGCAAGTAGCATAAGGGAATGAACAAGCGGGACTTACTGGTAGGCTTAATCTGGAGGCGTTGGATAACACCATTAGAGTCTTCATTTTGTGATTTGCGAAGCTCAAGCTCATACACAACATGATCTGTATCGGCAACTGCGAGGACGGTATCTTGGCCAATTGCAACAGCCTTACAAAACGACAAACAAGAAATACATGTTTAGAACGGAAGAACTCAACACCCTCAAGACATGTGAAAAAGTGGAACGTGTAACTATTGAAATCACCTCTCTCTGCATTGGACCTTCCAAATTGGCACTCTCAACCTGGGTGGCTTCAACTTCGACCGCGGGGGCAGCAAGAACAACGTCCTCTCCAGATTGCTGTTGCGCCTGCGCAACTTGAAAGGATTCAGAATCCTAAGAACATGAAAGCATATTCGAACTTCCCAAAGAACAATAAAATAAGAACGCATAAATGATACCAATATCTTTGTAACTATTAACAAACAACTCACAATTTAGTTTGAACCCAAAGTAATGTAATTATCAACTAGGAATCAAATGAGAACTAACGATATTCAAAGCCGCCACCATGATGAGATACAAAATGTGAAACAGATCCTCGCGAGTGTACATACAAAAAACTTCTGAAAAAAAGCAAGGCCGAGCCATAATCGTGTAGATATTTCAAAATTCCAAAAACAAAACCCTCAGCCAGGAGGAGGCCTCGGATCCGAGGCCTCCTCCCCTACCTCTCTCATATTCAACTAAACAAAACATACCAACGCCGAAAGCAAAATCAAGTAGACATTTCATATAGATTTACAAACCAAAAACCCTCTCCATAAGGAGGCCTCGGATCCGAGGCCTCCTCCCCTACCTCTGACAAATTCACCTACACAAAGCATACCAAGGCCGAGAGCAAAGTCAAGCACACATTACACTTAGATTTACAAAGAAAAAACCCTCTCCAAAAGACGGCCTCAGATTTGAGGCCTCCTTCTCTACCTCTCACATATTCACTTAACAAAACATACCAAGGCCGAGAGCAAAGTCAAGTAGACATTTCATGTAGATTTACAAACCAAAAACCCTCTCCAGAATGAGGCCTCGGATCTGAGGCCTCCTTCCCCCAACCTCATATTATCCACACTTCTAAACCAACATAGCATGGCGGAGAGTTCAAAAACCTTACCAAAACTTGGAGGAAGCTATTCCCTGAAGTCTCAATCATCGCGCCACTATCTTCCGAGATCCCGTCCTCTGTCGGCGTTATTGGAGTGCTCCTCGAGTCACCTAGGTTTACCTGCGCCTTTCCTCTCCCACGGCCATGCCCTCGCCTCGATGTCTATTGTGTGCCGCCCGCCTTGCTTTGCAGGAATCTTAAAGCAGGGGTCACAATATTCACATTTAGGGTTTGGCGCTCCAAGCCTCCTCCTTCAGCTTTCTCGCGGCCTCCTGTGAGGCCAAACCACCCACCCTTATGCATCGTAGTCCGGGTGAGGGCATGGGGATCACATTCATGCTAACCTAGCTAAATCTTCCCAATGTCATTATCCTCCATTGCATCTCACATCAATTTTGGCATCCCAATTTATTCCATGGCGAGGATACAAACATTGAAGAACGCTCTTCCCTATTATCACCCCCGTAATACATCCCATCGCAAAACCCACACACCTAATGAACACTTAATGCCACCACCTCGCATTTTGTGGTTTCCTCACTTACTAATTAACTAATTACCTAGACTAATACTTTATATTAAGCCTACCCAACTAGCCTCTATTGTAATATAAGGTGAATACTACCACTACCCCCCTTTGATTCAACTTTAGTAATTAATGTGGCTTCGGGATTCTATATTGTTGGGCTCGGGGCTACGCCCGTCACTGCCCGTCAAAAGGGCTTTTGAACCTTTGAGCTTGGCTCGACCTCAAATCAGATTCCTAGTTTGGCTCGACCTCAATCCAGCTTCGAGCTTGGCTCGCCCTCAAATTAGATTCCTAGTTTGGCTCGACCTCAATCCAGCTTTGAGCTTGGCTCGACCTCAAATCAAATTCCTAGTCTGGCTCGACCTCAATCCAGCTTCGAGCTTAGCTCAAACTCAATCCAGCTTCAAGCTTGGCTCCGCCCGTCAACCCAGCTCCTCCGCTTGCTCTCCCAGTGCCAAGAGAGAGAGAGACACTCGATAACGTGAGGCCCATAAACCTTGTGAATGAAAAACCCAAGCCTATCCACTAAACCCTCTACCCTTAAACCAACACGGGAAGGCCTTAATTCAAAGAATTAAACCCAAAGCCCTTCCCCTTACTTAACACACACACTCTCAACTTAATTCAACCAACCCCCTAATGTCGCTAATCCTTTAATTAACCACACCGCATAAGCCTAAGGCCTAAAACATAATCCCACACCAAACCTTACTTTTTTTTTATACTTTTTGATGTTTCACAATGATGTCAAATGCAAATCTAAGTAAATTCTAAGCATAAAACAAATGTGAGCAACCATTTTGGACTCATACCTCCCAACAAATTTGAATTTAGATCTTCCTCTGACGCTGTCCTCTTGGACGCCTTCATTTATTTTTCTTCTTTGAATCGTTGGTTGTCCGGACAACGTTACTCCCTCCGTTCCTAGCTCTTCTAACGCCTTTTCATTTTGTTGTGCTACCTCCACATTGTCTTCTTCTTCGTAGCTATTTCCACTCTCTCCACTCCCCCCATCCTCCTATATTTAAGAGATAACAATGTTTATAACAATGATGACAAACCATAATATTTAAGAGATAGTTGTTTCACATTTGAATTTGTTCTACCATTTTAATTATGTGCTCAGACAACTGAATATATGGAGAACCCGAAGAATACGTACAACATTTGTAGAGTTCATCTCTTCGCGTGAGTCCTGTTGGATGTTGTCACTTCCCAACTCTTGCACTTGTGCCATTGTATGTGTTTTACTTCCGTCCGCCTCTTCTACAATCGGTGATAAAAGAAAAGGCCGAATCTCATAGTCTAACCTCCACGAAGGTCTCCGCAGGTACTTGTTGCTTTGGCTCAAATCCTCGGGCGTCCCACGGCCCTCTATTGGTGCCTTCCTTGACTGTGTCTTTTGTGCCCTCACTGTCTTCCTCTTCTTATCAGTGTAATGTGTAGACGATCGCCTCCTCTTCTTCTTCTTTGATGGTTCCGCTGTTGGAGGTTGTGAATTGCCTATTTCCTTCATATGTTCAGGCCTCCAGCAGTTCAGACCAAATCGCTCTATTTCCTTTCCACAACCTCACCACATCAAATTCACACATTGGAAAGAGAGTGAGCACTCCCATTCTTCTCAATATATAATTGATGTTTAGGGTTTTCCACTTTCTTTCAGACGTTCCCCATTTTCCCTTTTGGGCATCCTTCCTCTATTCCGTATATATTTCCATGGCTTCTTCGTCTTCTGTGCCTTCTTTGTCAGAGATGGCGGAGGTCCGTGCCAATGGCTACGGAGTGCCCATCCTCTTTCCCATGGATGCAAACGGATTTGCACATGTCTTTTCCCTCCACCTTAGTATTAGGTTCTCCTTACAGGAAGTTCAATCTAGGTCAAACGCGAGATTTATGATCCCCTTACCTTTATGTTGTCCTTTGACCATGCATGAGAATTCCATTCTTGCTGACAACAGATCATCGGTGTGGGAACCTGCCGCATGTAAATACAGAGTCTACGGACTCCCTAAATCTCGGCCACACGTATCCACCGAGATCCGCACCCCTCCTTATTCGTCCGCTTCCACTTTCAACACCCCTCCCGCCATTCGTGTCAAAATTGAACCTGGCATTCACACTGTCATACATCTTTCTGATTCATCTGATGGTGATGAGCCCGTTCATTCCACTACTATAGTTGAGCCATCTTTGTCCTCTCTCCGTCCCCCCTCTTGAACGCCTTGATCCAATGTGTCAACTTCCCCCATCCCCTTCCACACCCTCTATGTCCATTCCTCAATGTCTTCGTACTCTTGCTTCCATGCCCGGTAGGAAAACATCCTCAAGAAGCTAGATTATGAAACCTTGTGAATTGAAGAGGTGAATTTCCTCCCCCCTCGCTCTGATGGTGATGTGATATTTGTCCTCCCCCAAGTTGGTGTATTTTCCTCTCATACGAAGGCCAAATCCATGGACGGCATGGACCAAGACCCAGACCACCAATATCACCAATGACATGGGCCTTTTTTTTTTTCTCTCCTCCACTTACGTTGGCCACCTCCAGTGCCAAAATCCTCAGTGCGATTACCTCCAACGTGCTCATCAGACCTCCACGGTCAATGATACTGATTTCGACGGCTTCACCAAGGAGCCTTTCCCCATTGGTGGTCCCTTGCCTTTGCATTCCATACAAATGTGCAGGATCTGTAAGGAGCCTCCCAAATGCATTGCACCATGTCACGCCAAAATCTTCTACGTCCACGGCAATGACACCACTCAGCGTGCCTGCATTCATCTGAGCAACCATCGTCATCCCGTCAAGGTTGGGAACTGCAGAGATAGCCGCAAGCGCATCGACGCCTTCATCGAGGAGCGCGTCGAGCGAACGCCCCAAGCCACTCATAGCAAAATCGTCCTTGAAGCCAGCAAGGACCTTGTAGATGAGTTCCTCCTCCGCAATGATAGTGATCCTCATCAACTTCTTTCGTTGCAGGAACTTGAGTCCGTTTTTTATCGGTGCAAGGAGTTGAATTCCCCCCACCTCCGAAACAAGGTTACCACCTTCAAATACTTACGTAGGTTAGGATTTATGGATAGCATCGCCAAGCTTAAAGGTGTCAGCACTTGGGCCTATGTCCAGTGGAATCAATTCTCGGGCCAAGGTGACGAGACGGACAAAGTTTTTGTTTTCAAGATGTCCAAAGTCGGCCCTGGTAGTGGGGTCGACTTGGTTAGGTGAATGCAACCTGACGGGGATCTTGAGCATGCTTGGATCGTGTCCGACCATGTCAAACGCATCGCCAAGTGGACCACCATGTCCTCATATATATTCAGCTCCAAATAATCTCTTCGACCACAAACAATAATTGTTGCAGTCCAAGCTCTAAGTTGACTCACATATAAGACAAAGAGAAAAGTGATGGAATAAAAACGAAGCAAATTGGTCACCCTTTGTATTTTGATTGACTCATTCTTCAATTATACCAATCTCAAAAAAATCATTTTCATTTATTCTTTTTTGGGATCATCTTTGGTTTTAATCATGTACTTATGTATTATATTACAATTTTCCTATCATTTTAGCACTTCACGATTTCCAAACTTAATGTGACCATTTCAAATTCAGGGTTTTTTTAAATTTTAGGACCTATACATTCCACGGAAATAGGTCCAATTTTTTTTTGTGGAAGATATAGGAATATTCCAACTATATTCCAACCTTTTTAAAAATATTTCTAAATTTGGTCGAGGAAGTTTGCTATTTTTACTTCATGTCCACTCTCCGCTCTCCAAATCTTTGCTCTTCACTCTTTGCTCTTCACTCTCCGCTCTCCGCTCACATAGGAGTGTCGTCCTTTATAAGGATTAATGTCACATTGGATCAAGGATTTAACAACAATTAATTTTTTTTACTCCCTTATTCTTTCTTCATTTGGCTTAATCCTCATTATTATGGTTCATTGGTGCTTTGAGTTGTGTGTGGGTCTATCTTACATGTTGATTCTTATCACTCTAATTTCATGCATTCTAATTCGTTTGTGAAGCTCAAAAACTTTGGCAATAGTCTTTCAATGGATTTTCATCTTATTGGGGTTAGTATTTTCTTGCTTCAATAAAATAACAATGCAATGCCATCAATCATAATTCAAATGGTTTTGTTCAACACAATGTTTCATTTCCTTATTTCCTTACATTAATGTTTCTTTATGAACTTATCTTATTCATGAACCATCACACATAGCCTCTCGGTCGGCAATCTTTGCACAATTCAAGAAAAAACAACCACACATCGCTCTATCTTTTTTGCATAAAGCTTAAGTAGCCAATTATTATTCACTTCAATAAGATAAATGAAATTCTACACTAATTCCTAAATTATCATTTTGGTGTTGAGTGGTAGGCTCACATACTAAGTAATCATAAATATTATTCTCTCTGCCCACTATTCTTTCACTTCCATGGGTGTGAGCCCTAAACCTCCACCCTTGTGCGCAGTAGTCCGGGTGAAGGCTCATGACTTACATGACTTAAGTGGTAGTGTTCCACCAGTGGGACTTAACAGCTGCAATACCAACCCGGTGAACAGAACTTGCACGATTTTATTCAAAAAGAAATAGGGTTGCAAGCATTTAAAATTGTTATTCTTCTTTGTAGATGTGCAACATGGGTGCATGCTGGGCCTCACTCTTTCACTTGAGCATGCCCATTACTAACACAGCCCACCTCCTGTCGGTGTTAATGCATTACCAAGGCATACAATCGGCCATAATTGGCCTCTACTTCCATCCCATCCTCACCTACTATACAACACAGCCAACCTCCTATTGAGGGCTCCTACCCCTCCCTAATGTCAACAACCATAATGCCAGCTGACCCTGCCCACTTCCTTTGAGCAGTGCGCTCCCCAACCTTTCGGTGCTGCTCCCTGGCACAACCAACTCAGTCAATCAGCGAAACAAACAAACTCGAGTGCCTAGACCTGTGCTCCCCCTCCTCCTTGTACAGCAGCGCCTCACTCCACTGCAGCAACCGACTCCACTTCGGGTTAGCAACCTTCCGTTCACCACCCCAGCATCCACTTCACCACTGGCTCAATCCCCCTGCCTGCTGAGCCTTAGATCTGATCTGATTCAATCACATTTCCTCCTGCTCCTCAGTGGGGCAAGAGACCTTCACATTCGGCTCAAAATCCAGCACCAAGCCCATCCTCAGTCCACCTCACACCAAAGCTCAAAAGTAACATGTCCCCCCAAGTCTAAGAGGTAATGCTTACCCCTACACCTGCGCCGCTGCCATTGCATCAAAAGACCCTCCGACAATTCCGCCCTGAAGAATGAAATCTCATTGCATTCCCTCGATCGGAGGGGAGATTCCCAACCCCAGCCACTACTCCTGAATTCCCGAGTTATCCCTCAGTCCTTAAAGTTTGAATTTGAGCGACCCCACATTAGTTGCAGCCTCTATGCCTGCTCAGGTTAATGTGTCGCAATCGTTCAACCCATGTCCTCGGCGTTCCTCCCAGTTTCCTCACACTCTGCCCTCGAGGCTTAATTGGAATGGCATTCAGTACCGAATTCAAATCTCGACTGCCAGAGTTTCGGCGGCAGTCCAACCTCCTCATGTGACAGCAATTTCCCAGCCAGCCTGGGCTTGTTGAGACCCATGTGCGCTCTTCCGATCACGGTTGATTCCTAGTATCTCACTCCATCATCACTTCAGGGAGAGGACCCTCCTTGCCTCCTCGGAAATTCTGCAACCTCATCCACAATTTAGGAGATCCCCCCCTTAAACAAACACCACGCTCACCCTAAACAACTAATTAACGTTGGCCTAAGCCACTTCTACCTATCATCCATCAAACTCAATTTAAAACTACTTCACTCTTTTGTTTGATTTTTTACTTTTAATCACTATTGGTCTCATTAACTTAGATTCAACTATATCTAAACTTAAGGCACTCCCATCTCATCTAGCTTTTAGACTAACTTAACTACATGCTAATCCTAATGATTGAATACGATTTTAAGTTAAGTTGAAATGTGGGCACAGAATTGGGCTCACATAACGCTAACATGTCCGTTCTCTCATCATATAATTGCATTTTGCTCCACTCTAGTATTTCTTTCAACCATCTACTCATGTTACGTCTAATCGACTCTCGATGTTTTCACCTCTCTCAGGCAATTGGCACTTCCATTTCATTTCTTTCCCTAACCTCACCTCTCGTAGGCTGTTGGTTTTTTAGGTCTATAGTTTTTCCTCCTATTCCTAGTGCTAATGTTATCTCTCAGCCCTCCAACACTCTTTTGCTCTCACATTCCTTTGTTGTGACATTGCTTTCCTTATTGTTGTAAGATGACTGCCTTGCTAACTTTCGGCAAAATAAAATTAGGTTGACATTCAAAATTTCACTCAATTGCTTACCCTTTGTATCTTTGCTCTATTCGGCTATAGTCCACATACTTTAATATATCTATGCTCTTCTACGCATTAACTACTTCAATCTTCCATCAATATTGAACATTCCATTATTGGTTTTTTTTCATAGATATGTTTTTTTCTCTCTTAAATACATTTGCTCCCTGTAGGGCTTACTACTCTTAGACATTGGGTTTTTGATTTCCGCTCATACTGGTGAAACTTATCTCCTTCTTCCACATGCTCAGTTCATACATTTACATCTTAAATGAATCAAAATACTAAATGAATTTGTGGATTATAGCTTGATTTGTCACTCATTACAATGCCTCACTAACATTCTATCACAAAGTCAAGACAATGCCATTCAACTTTGACACCTTGGCTTGACTTACAAGTTTCTCACTACACGCGACTACTTTAGCTGATTGCAAAAAAAATCTCTTTGATTATGGCATGTCTCTTCCCTGTGGCAATAGTCATTTCTCCCATCATTTTCTGAAACGGTTGGAACTCCTTCCTAGCATCATTCAATTACTTCAACCGCTACTAAGATCATTTCATCTAATCTTCAAAAATCTTAAGTAAAAACATGTTGTTTTAGACTATAGCCAAAAAATATATGTTCTACATCCACCACGCTATATTGGTTGCCATATTAGATGAAGGAATAATGATTGATGTTGTGTGCCAAGAGATCTTACAACTGCAACTAAACAAAGTTGAGAGGATCAAATGGCACCACCTCACAAAATGAAGGCATTTAATAAGTAGCATGTAGTCAAAGTAAAATATATGCATAATTGATGGCATTGCAATTGATTCACATAGTCCCAATAATGTTCCAAATGGTAGCAGAGGTGGACAAAGGCAAGGCCCCCCATGAATCTTGAGGAGGAAGAAGAATAACAAAAAATGATGCATATGAATATATTTTTGTAGGTGGGGAGGGCAAGATCTTGCACAAACCATGGAGCAATTCCGAAATGTCGTGTGTCGCCATAAAAATAATAATAGTTGATTAATGCATATTTTAAGGAATATTGGTACATGTGATGAAAGAGCTTATAGTAAGGGATGAATTCTGTAGATTTTAGATTATATATCTTGGAAACAACTACAATCCGTTGTTATTCACAATGATAGACTTAGCATGGGTCATCTAAGTTTGGCTTCCAATATAATATCACACTATTTGTGCACACGAGTCGTGGCAACATTTTATGGACAAAGGCACCGTATTGGGTGATGGATAGATGTAAATGATTTGCTTGCTACAATCCATTTGGGTTTGAGGGGTGTTATACATTGGGCACTTGTGGGTGTCAATTGCATCCACAGTGTATGATTCTTAAGATGATAACCAAATGGTGGTGCTCCCATTCCCTTCCACCCAAGGTTACAACTAGAATTTGGCATGCTAAGGGTGATGCCACTGCAATTTGGTTACAATGCATCTCAACAATGTCAAAGCATATATGCTTGAGCAATTTTTTTAAAAATAGGTTGGTGTTTGAAAATGCGTTTTTCTCACATTCCCCACATGTTAGCTTTAATACTTAAAAAACCAAATTCTTGTAAAAAATACATCAAAATCACGAAAGGATACCGTTGCCTTTGTAGCATACCATCATATGTTGATAAACACCACTTTGGTAGAGATCGCAAACAAAGAGGAAGACATTTCAATTATCACTTATCAGAATCGTTGTTCTATCCCACATGAGTGATCTACAAAGTTTTGCATAAGACTACCAGACCTCTAAAATAAAGGTTTAAAACAAAAACATGCAAATGCATTAAATCACACAACCATTTTACTCATGGGGTTCTATGTACAATGTTTTAAAACACCTACATGCCTTTTGGCCTGTTAATCTCAATTTTCTAAGCCCTAGCCTTTCTTATTTTGTTTTGTTTTGTTCATTTTGTATTATTAATTCTCATATCTTAATTTGCTAAACCTTGAAATTGTATTATCTTTCTTTTTATATCAGACAATCCCAATCTTGGTTATAGTTTTTTTTTTTTTTTTTTTTTTTTAATAATGTTGACCATATTTTACTTTTGGTTTTCTATTTGTGGCACGTTTTTTGTTGGGCTCGCAAGTCAACACTTGCTAATCAAATTGTTGGTAACCATATACTAAGGTCTGATGGATGGATTATAGGTTCCCACGAGTTGGCTTTGCATTGGTGGGTTTTGGTTTTCGCACAAGTGATTATATCTATTGCTAATTGGTGAATTGAATGTTCTTGGTTGAGTTTGTGTTTGTAACAATGGTATAATTTGTCATTTTGGTAGTATAAAGGTTGCATTTATACTCATCCCTTGGTTTTCTTGGTAAAGACTATTCGTTGGATGATTATTGGGGGACTAATTGGGGTACAAAGGGTGTTTTTGCTTTCTTCCCATCTTGTGGTACGATTTTAAATTGTTTAAATTACAAATTTTAGGGTTGGGTACAAATTTGTCCATGAAGATTAAATACACCGTGTTATTCAATAATTGATACTAAACTTTAAAAAGTCCTTACAAACTAGGTTTGAGTTTACCCAATGTATAGTTTTGTTCTTTTGTCACCCAACTACATTTTTTTTGGTTTGTAATGGCGATTGGCCCATTCCAATGGTTAAGCTTGGGGTCACTTGGTTGTGCTCTTGTCCCATGCATCGTTACTTGTCGAAATGCTCTAGATCATATAGCCATGTTTGGAGTATTTTTATCCCCATAGAGTCATATGACCAGTCAAGAGTAATTGCTCACTAAGCAATGGCCTAATTCTATACACCAATATGAATGGCATGTGATTGGTTGAAATTTTGTATGTTGTGCAATAAGAAAACAAGGTGGTATGAAGGTGTTCATCCCAATCTTTTTTTTGTCATTCACCAACTAGGTGAGTACATTGGTTAGCACCTTATTGGTAATTTTGGCGTGACCATTTTCTTGGGAATACAAGGGGTTAAAAAATGGTGTTGAAAGATATGGTGTTTGGTGAAGGTTTTTTTTTTTATTGCTGACCAACATAACTGGGCCACCAAATTTGGTCAAGATGCATTCATAAAAAAATCTAGTAGTTATTACAATTATGTTTGGAGTGCTTTGGTCTCCACCCATTTCATCGAATAATCCACTGCAACCAATATATAATGATTATGTATATGTTGAGAAATTGGTTCAATGGGTCCTACAAAATCCAATCCCCATTTCATGATGGTTGGTTGGTTGATCTTGTATGAATGTGGTTTGATTCATCTGTAAAAACTATTATGTTCTCAAGAATCTCACAAAATTTACATTATTTGTACATATCAACATACATAATGGGCCACCAGAAAATTGTTTTGGAAGATTTATTTTATTATATTGTCAACTGCAAAATGGCCACCAGGTTGGTTGTGCATGTCTCATAGGTCTATAGAAATTTTTATAGTTGCACACATTGTCCACCATTGGAGAAATTAACATCCTATTTAATATTCATTTAACAAATGATTGTTGAGAATAATAGTTGATTCAGATGTTGTCTAAGACATATCTTTTTATTCTAAAACGTGGAATTTATCTCCTTGGCACGATGTAAAATGACATGCAATTCACTATATAAGTTCTTAAGATTTTCATTCATCGTTTTTGCAAAGATCTAGGTATTTATGTGGGCAAAGAAAAATTCTCACCGTGGTAATTAATTTATGGAATGACAAATATTGGATGATTGATCAAGAAGTTAGTATTTACATATTAAATTTGTTTAGCATGGTGAAAAATTTTACAACATATTCTTGTATAAATTTGAAACGCAAAGACATTAGAATGAGATATTTTCATGTGGTTGATTTTAATAGATTCCCTCGATGGATGACATGTGTAACATGCACTAAATGTAGATCGACCAATTGAGGATGACATATTTGTATGATATTTGAAAGAACCAATATCATAATTAGGGCATGAACATTACCACAAAGCCATTTGTATATGTGAGGCCAAACCTACCACCCTTAAGCGTCCTAGTCCGGGTAATAGGTTTGGAGATCACATGTGTAACATAACAACTTGTGGTATGTGAGCCCAAAATGGTGCCCACATGTAGTGATTAACTCTTTGAAACCAATTTAGTTAAGACTTTGAAGTGTTATGATTGTTCACAAAAATATAAAAAGAGTGAAGTGTGGTGTGGATGGAAGTTTAGACGTTAGGGAGTGTTGTGTGATTGTTTCAAGGTTAAGTTCAATAAGTAATGCCTTGACTAGGTGAGTAAGGAGTAAGGTGAGGCAAGGTGAGCTCCGCGGGTTAAATGCCCACATTAGGATCCACCTTGTTGATTTAGGAATGTAAGAGCTTTGTGGATGGGGTGAGTCCCTACTTAGGAGGAAGGGATTAAGGGATTAAGGGATTTAGGGATTGTGATTGGAGGTGCTAATCCTCTCATCCTATCCTTCCCTCATGTGCTCTCTTCCCCTCTCCTCTTATCTTTTCCTCTCTCAATTTTTTTTTTTTTTGTTTTGTTTCCTCACCTCTCCACTCTCCTCTTGAGGAGATGGGGAGTATGTGAGAGTGTGTGGGTGAGCTTGTGTGTGTGTGGAATAATAGAGATGCATGTGTGTGTGCAAGGTTTTTAGCCAAAACCAATTAGTCTTGAAGATTAGCCTTACATTATTAGATGTGGTTTAGACTCAAGGCATTTATAAACAAGCGCCTAACTCTAGTGTTTAGATTTTTAGTATTGGACTTATAGTATTTAGTATTCACTCTTTTAGTTAGACTTATGAGGCTTAGATTTGTAGTGTGGAATTTATGATTGAATAGAAGCACTTGATGGTGCTTAATATTTGGAGGGGGCTAAGGGTAAGGCCGAAGGAGCTGGACATCTGAGCTGGGCAAGGCCGAAGGAGTTGGACATCTGAGCTGGGCAAGGCCGAAGGCGCTGGACATCTGAGCTAGGTAAGGCCGAAGGAGCTGGACATCTGAGCTGGACAAGGCCGAAGGCGCTGGACATCTGAGCTGGGTAAAGCCGAAGGCAGCTGGACATCTGAGCTGGGTAAGACCGAAGGCGCTGGACATCTAAGCTGGGTAAGGCGAAGGCGCTCGACATCTGAGCTGGGCGAGGCCGAAGGCACTAGATATCTGAGCTAGATAAAGCCGAAGGCGCTGGACATCTGAGCTAGGTAAGGCAAAGGCGCTGGACATCTGAGCTGGGTTAGGGCCGAAGGCAGTTGGAGCTGGGGTTAACCCGGGTGTGAGCCTAGGTTAGCTAGATTAACTTTTAATTAGTTATGCTAGCTAACTAGGTTGTGGGTTAGGCTAAGCCTTTGAGATATTGCAACTTATCAATCAAGGTCTAGCAACTTAGTGGCTTCGCAAAACTTAATCTAGACCATACTAGAATTATTTTAGGCCATCTTAGTTTTTAGGTAAGTGTTGGATTCATTAGGAAGAAGGTGTGTGTATGACTTTTGAATGTATTGGTGATTAACCATTGAGGGAGTGTTTTTCAACACTTACATCCTCTCTGGTAAAAATCAATCACTTATATAACAATGGAAAAAGAGGAGGACTCTAGCAGTGGCAAAGTGAAGAAGAGGATAATCAAGGGTGCAAGGAGAATATCCTTGAGAACTTGTGTTGCCAAGGCCGCCGGTTGGACCCTTGAGAAGGCCAATTTGGTCCCAAGCCAAGAGTCGACTACTAATAAACAAAGTGATTCAAAATGACATGAAGGCCTTGGGATGTGAAGAGAGCATTTTTCAAGATATATACAATACATGTGATTCTTAAAACCATCACCCGGACTAGGACGCTTAAGGGTGGTGGGTTTGGCCTCACATGGTAATATGCGATGTTCGTTCTACCTTGATGACTTTCTAATTTAATTCAAATCATGACATTTTATTAGTGTGAACCTCGTGCATAGACACATACTTGGCTTTTTTCAGAGTCCATCCCACTGCATTTGCCACGCATGCCTTCAATGATTTCCCCCTTGCAACTTTGGTTCTGGCTGTCGATTCTTCACTGGTGCATGACACCTCGCTGAGGTTATGATATGTTGATTCCATGAGGCACATAAGTATTAATACAAGTGTTGAAAAACACTTATATAACTTAACATTACCTCCTCTTCCACAAGTCCCTCGCAAATCCTTCCCAACTTCATCTCATAATGCAACCACTAAACTAACTAGCCTAACCCAACTAGCCTAACCCTCTAGCCTAACTAATTAGTCTAATTAACCATCCTCACTAACTAGTAGTAACTTAGCTTGTTGTCACTTTTCTTGGTGTGACTTATAAATTATGGAGGTGAGGAAAGAGATCCTGCAAGCCCACTTAAGTGAAAAATCCCAAACAGGGGATAGGCATGTTCGTGTCAATTCTTAGTCAAGCCGGAAAATCACCTCCGTGTCATTCCTTGAATTGACACTAACCATGATACCGAGAGTGAGGGGCTGACCTTTGTCATGCACCACGTTAAGCACCGAGGCATCACCCTCTTGTCCTCAACATGATGCTATGATTCGGGAATTACCCTCTACAACGGATAACGACAAATACGAGTACGAAAATTATTAATTAATTAATTAATGAAAAATGTGTTTACCTCAAGTAATTCGCTTCCTTCTGTAAGTTAGTACTCGCACTCGACCATGGTTGATACAACAGAATAACCAGCCTAGCAATCATAATTCAAAAGTAACAACCCTTAGTTCAAGAACTTAGACACTCACCCCGAGGTGAATGTCAAAGTTGGATTTCCTAAAATTTAATGATCCCTCTAATTCTTAGTGAACTAAGTCGAATCCTATTAGTGTGATCTTGTTATGCCATCCCAAGAGAGTTTAGCATATACCTTAGCCGCGCTCCATCCATAAATGAATTTGCATAAATCAAATGCAATTTATTCCAATGAAAAAAAACTACACTATCCAATCAAAATTTAAACACGAAATACTCACCTTCCTCGAGCGCTCCTTCTATACTCGTGTCTAACTCCAAGTCCTCCTAATCGCCTTCCAAGTCTTCTGGTTGCCTCCAAATCTTCCTTCTAGTTTCCGCTTTGCTCCCGGCGGACGCACTGTATATGTGAGGCCAAACCTACCACCCTTAAGCGTCCTAGTCCGGGTAATAGATTTGGAGATCACATGTGTAACATAACAACTTGTGGTAACATTGGATGTACGTTTTACCTTGATGAGTTTCTAACTTAATTCAAATCATGACATTTTATTAATGTGAACCTCGTGCATAGACACATCCTTGGTTTTTTCCAGAATCCACCCCACTGCCTTTGCCACGCATGCCTTCAATGATTTTCCCCTTGCAACTTTGGTTCTGGCTGTCGATTCTTCACTGGTGCATGACACCTCGCTGAGGCTATGATATGTTGATTCCATGAGGCATATAAGTATTAATACAAGTGTTGAAAAACACTTATATAACTTAACATTACCTCCTCTTCCACAAGTCCCTCGCAAATCCTTCCCAACTTCATCTCATAATGCAACCACTAAACCAACTAGCCTAACCCTCTAGCCTAACTAATTAGTCTAATTAACCATCCTCACTAACTAGTAGTAACTTAGCTTGTCGATCTAGCTTAGACTCGGGAGTGCACAACTAGTTGAAACTAGATTCTTTCTTAACCCATTCGCTAAATCTAACTGGCTCTACTTAACTCAACCGCTAGGCCTAACTTGCCTCCCTCTTCAACCCAGCCGCTAAGCCTAACTCTCTCCAATTTCAAACCAGCAGTTAAGCCCGACTGCCTCCAACTTCAAACCAACAGCTAAGCCAACTGCCTCCAACTTCAAACCAGCAACTAAGCCGACTGCCTCCAACTTCAAACTAGCAGCTAGCCTAAGTGGTCTCCGCCTTAAAGCCTACAAGGTTGAATGCTTTAAATCTAACATAAATCTAGATGCTACAATTCTAAATGTCATAATTCTAAACACTATAAATTTAAATGATATAAGTTTAAATTCTATGAGTTGAACACAACGAGCTAAGCTCTAAATGCCTCAAACCAAAGACTACTCCTCACAAGTGTCAACTAACTTCAAGGCTAATTAGTCTTGATTCTTCACCTTGAGACATTGCACACACACGTGCTCCTTTCTTGCTTCCCACACACCCACACTCATAACACGTGGGGTGCCAAGGAGCACAAAAGAAAGGGAGAGGGGAGAGTGAGGATTATATAGTGAGGTGAAAGGGGGTAAGTGAGCACCCCCAAGGCTCAAGATAAATCTTTTGATCATTTCCTACTTTGTAGGCTCTCATCATATCCTTTAAGCCTTCAAGGAAGTAGGTGAGCACCCCCAAAGCTTAAGATAAACCTTTTGATCATTTCTTACTTTGTAGGCTCTCATCCTATCCTTTAAGCCTTCAAGGGAGTAGGTGAGCACCCCCAAGGCTCAAGATAAACCTTTTGATCATTTCCTACTTTGTAGGCTCTCATCCTATCATTTAAGCCTTCAACTCTTAAACCAACAATATAGATCCTAATTCAAACATTTAATTCAAGGAGCCACCCTTGGTTCACCACACACTATGCTCGCCTAACTAAGGAATTTTCTTCACACCGCTAAACTTCTAATCAACCTAAGGTCTAAACATAACTTCACTCAAGCCTCACTCTTTTTATATTTTTGTGAATAATCATAAAACATCAAAACATAACTTCTAATAGTTTCAAAGGGTTAAGAACACATGTGGGCATCATTTTGGGCTCACAGTATAATATTTGTTATAGCATGTATCATTGATTGAATAACCATACCATACCAAAGCACCAATGTTTTCTCATCACGTTTCCATAATGATCAATTTATGTAACATAAACAAGTACAAATGTACATTGAATTTATCAAAAACCATTCTAAAATTGTTTATGAAATATATATGATCTTAGTTATGTACTTGTATACCAATTGAATATAGTTTGTAATAAAAAAATTATATTTCATAAACTTGATATTTTACACATGTACTAGGAATAAAATATTATACGGCCATAATCATTCAACAATGTCCAAAAAATGTTGAGGTCTTGCTTTGATGAAATATTGTTGTTATACAATTCAAATGAACCAACTAATATGGACAAGAAATTGGGTATAGAAAGGGGTAATCGGACAAACATCCGATTATTTACATGAGGAAACAAAATACCAACCAGTCTTCAATTAAAAAAAATGGATAGTTGGATAATTAACTAACTAAGACATTGGATATTAACCATCCCCTTGAAGGTATTGGCAGATACTAGTTGACCCATGACCACGTGGAGTGGATTTTTGATGTCTATGGGAAGGGTCATTAGGAAGAAAAAAAATCCCTTTCCCTTGCCACTTTTGGATCTTTTATCTTTTTCTGTTTTTCTCATCTCATCTTGCATCCACTCTCAAGCACAGAAGTTTTTGCGACTTTGCCTTTTTTTGTTGTGTTATCTTTCCATAGTTCTTGAGAAGTATGCAACTAGTTGTGGTGGTTTGAGAATTCCCAATGAAATCAAGCCATATCCGGTGATGGTAAGTTTTGTACAAAGTTTCTTATTATTATAATTTTTACAACAAGTTTGTGGCTTAGATGGACAAGAACTAAGGTTTTTTTTCATTTTGCATTATGAAAGACGAACAAGAACTAAGGTATGTAGGCGTTATTTGGTTTGATTAATGTTCCAAAACCGGAATGACACACTTTAATGTTAAACAATTGAGGAATCAATGGAAGGATTTGGGAAGGTGCAAATAAAGAAGAACTTGTTTGTTGGAAGATCTTTGGAAGATTATGGGATCACAGTATTTTCATTCTTGAATTGGAAAGATGGACAGAAATTAAGGTATATTATTTTGTTCGTTTCATGTTTTCCAACTTCTTCCGATTACATTTACAAAAGTAAATTAGTGTTGCATTAATAAATCTATGATGAAACATATGCAAAAATTGGAATGACGTGTCCTTTTGGTGTTCATTCTTAGATTTACACCCAACCATTTTCCATTCCAATGCTTGTGCCCATTAAAATGAAGCACATAAGTAAGACATCCACATTATACCAAGACACATTCTAGAAAATTTGAAAAGCACAGTGGTGCAAAGTGATTTTTGTCTCATGAGATGCTGGATTTTATGGTTTAGTATGTTGAGCTCTTACACTAGTCTTATGATATAATATTATATGGGTTTGGGTAAGTTTTCTTTGCATTTGCAAATCAAGGAGTCCTTCTTTTCCTTACATTACACATTCGAGAATTCACCATATGGATGAATCATCACAAAAGTTCCAAGTTTTTGCACTTGGGATTACAAAGTAGGTGTGCGTGTATTGTTGATTTTTTTTACAAATCATTTAGTTTTACTCAAGGTTGTGTCTTGTTGAATGATCAAATAGTGGAACGGTTTTTTAACATGAGATTTCACTTGTTGGGCCGTAGTATAAGTCCCATTCCAAAATTTGCATTCAAGGTCTATGTGATTTGCTATTGCTTACCAAACAAAACAATTTTCAACCCAATCCAACATCCGTAAATGACTATGGAGTTGGAAGTGCCTATAGGGGAGCCATAAATTTTAACCTGTAGTAGAGGTGTTGGTTGGAGAAACGTACGAACGAACTAGTAGTCTAAGGTGAACACTATTAGGTTGTAGTAGCAAACTACAATACATGTTTTAGTGATATTTTTTGCCTCATCCTTCAATTTTTTTATCAATAGGATGGTTGGTTATGTATTTACCATAAAATTGTCAAAACATCACCTTGATTAATATCAATGGACTTTGATCTATATAGGGCTAAGTTGTTAGAACGTTGTTAGAAACAATTTTGAAAATAAAAACTTATCTATCTAATAGAAATCTTATTTCTTGGTTGAGTGATTTGCTTTGCAACCTCTTCATGCAATATGGCTAGATACACATGCATCATGGATTTGTGAAAATTACTCCTCATTAATAACAATGTGGAAACAATTTGGTGTGCACATGGCTATAGAGTCCAAAAACCTTAAAAAAATACTTACATGAACTTTACATACAATTGATTTTGGTAGTAAATTATGTTATTCTCTCTAAAATATTCACGTGTCGTCATTTCAGTTATGTTGGATTGTATTGTGGTGGACATTAACAAAGAATGTTGCACAAATCTAGAATAATTGACGTGGCTTATTTGGAAATGTGTGGTATGGCATGCATAAGCCTTCAAATGAGCACTCATAACCTTTTGATGAGATGACTAGAAAATACTCCATTATATCCATTCTTGGTGTATGTGTGCAAAGCACTAGGCAACAATAATGAACAACATATTCACTTTATTTTGTTGATATTGATATGATAGGTTATTGTTTGTGCTTAGTTTGTCACATTTTTGGTCTAAGGTACTTCATTGTTTACCTCTAAGTGGGTTTGTGGTTTGATGAAACAAAATGATACGGAGCAATCATATCCAATGTTTTTGTGCTCAAGTTTTAAAACTCAAAGGTGCCAATATTATATGCTTAAAGATAGAATAATTGAAGATCATGCTTTATCGCAATTTCCGGAGAAATGATTAAAGTGTTCCAACTAATAAAGCTTCTTCATTTGAGTGCATAAGTTTACATGCCTTAACCCCTCTACAAGTCATTGTGAATCATTGGGGAGATTCCTAGTACACTCAATTTTCATGGATAGACTTCAACACTGATATTGGGAATGGTTTTTGTAAGGTCTGTAGGGATAGAGGTCGGCACATAATTTTTGCCACCACGAGACTTGTCAACATTTGCATCAGTGCCTTCTAAAACTATGCAAAGTTAGAGGGACACAAGAAGTTGCTTTGGGCATAGCAGCGTGGTGAGCGCACAATGGAGAGAGGTATCATTAAAGCAAATTGAAGAGATGATGATGCAGTGCAATGTCTTTTCCAAGTTTTTGATTATGTAAAGAAAGAGTTCATACCATTTTATAAGTTTCATGGATTGTGTGCTTTGTTGGTTGGTGTAAAAACCAATATGATTGAGAATTTGTATCATGACAAAATTTGTGTGTACATTTTTTTTCTTTTCTTATTGTATGTTGTGCAGAAAAAATGTTGAATCACATTATAGACTCAAAGTTTTATGGTATCATGATTGATGAATCAACTGACATATTAGTGATTGGTCATTTGATGATTTTTGCTACATTTGTGGAAGAAAGTGTGCCCCAACGTGTATTTTAGGCCTCTTATATATTGATGATGGTTAGAAGCATGTTGGAGTGATTTTTGAAATTCTAAAATGAAGATATGAAGTTTAGATATTGATAAGTGGATTGCGTTTGGTTTTGATGGTGTTGTAACAATGACTAGCAAAAGAACATGAGTGGTCGTTTGATATAGAGACATAAAAAATCCATTCCTAATGACAGCTCATTGGGTGGCGCATATAACTAATATTGTGGTCTTGGATGCTATTAAGACTCCAAATTGCAAGGAGGTACTAAAAATTATATTAAACCCCTTAGGGGGGTCCCAAAGATAGAGCTTTGGCTATGGTCAAGATGATGCAACAATACACACAAATAAATAAATATACAAAATCAAAATAAATAAATAAAATGAGGATAATGAAATTTAAAAAAAAACCGAGAATGAAAACATCAATAAAAAATTTGAAAACTTGTTTCCGAATTCAAAATTTGAAGTTGTTAGTTTGTTGTGTTGTTTTTGGGCCACCCCCCTCCGAAGGAGCCTAAAAATGCCATACAAGCCCTTCGGTGAGGATGGCCTGCACTTACAGGTGTCCAAGCCGAACCCGGATGGTAGGTGTATAAGGTGAGTGCTTAGATTTTTGGAGGGGGATTCAAATTGCGGTTGTAGTACCTTCGAAGGTTGGGCCTTAGTTTTTACTGTTGTGGTCTAAAACCCACTATTCATTTTCATATCTAGTTCTAACCTTGACCTACAACCTAGTCTAAGCGCAAACATACTAGCCTTGAAACCAAAACAATCTTGACTTATGAATTGAGATAGCTATGATACACACCAACTGGGGTGTCTCCTACCACCCCTAGCTCAGTGGACGAAATAATGATAGTTTTATCGATCATTCAATTTCTTCCTACTTTCTTATGTAGTTGTATTTAGATTTCCTAAGCGGGGGGACTTAGCTTAAGTCCTACTCTTTACACAACGTTTTTCTTGCTTAATTAATTATGTTCACACATCCTATCCTACTACATTCATCCATTAAGCATCACCTTTTACTTGGTTGGTGCACCCCTTAGCTCAGAACCTCCTAGGGCCTCGTGCATGTCCTTTGAAGATTGATTGACAATTCAAAACCTTCAAATATCAACAGTCCGAAGGATGGTGTCATCCTATTGAATTAAGTTTCCCATTCGGATTTTCCTACTAACAAAGGTTCACGATATGTTTTTTAGGTTTTTATGTTTAAGTGCCTTCCATTGGATGAACCACAAAACGCAACTTAATGGGACCAAGGTGACGGATGATCTGTACGTTCAACTTGTTGCACAATCTTCAGGAATTCGGGCCATAACTTTTAATCCATGGGACTAACAACACAATAGTAGATTCGTGGATCATCAACCCTACATTTCTACCGACAACATACAGATTGGTCATACCGGTACTTAATTCAACTTCACCACATACAAAAAATTATAATAATTAAAGCTACTACCACAAAACGCACCAAGGGGCCCCAAGAACAATGGAGTTTGATAACTGTAAGCCAAATTTTTGGCTTATTAGTTCAACTATAGGCTTAATAGTGGAAGTTGGATGAAGTTCATCCAAACCCATGAATATACTTGAACTATAGGCTAAATAGGAAGTTACAACTATAGTCACGGCCTTAGGAGGCCCTAGCAGGTAGTTATTGTAACTATCATCTCCTCCCTGCCTTGGTAAGAGGACCGGCGAGGGAGAGCAAGGCAGGCAGCCTTGATTATTGTTGAGCGACACGAGAGAACTATAAGCTAACCTCCCTCAGTACCGTGAAGGGCGAGGACCATTGTTAAACCATTTTTCTTTACAGTAATTACTGCAATGATTGCAGATTACTTTATTGTGGAAGCGTATTGTTTGATCGTGAATGAGAACTAATGAAAGATTTGTGATTTAGTGTAACTATCTTTTAAGTGAGTGAGCAATGCGAGATGTGAAATTGTTGACCATTGTTGTAATCGCTTTCAAGGGAGAGATAGATTGCGAGTATGAATGTGTAACGAGTGTGAGTGAGAAGTATGAGTCAGAATTGTGACTGGAATACAGAGTATGAGGTCGAGTTGTGGAGAATAGTGTGTGAAACTATAAACGATTGTTGAGATTGCAATTAGATGAAATTGAGAGAGAGACTGAGATGGAGTGAGGGTAAATTGTAGAACCAATGAGAAGATGCGAAGAGAATCGAGCGAGCAAGAGATTGAATGGATGGGAGTTTGAGGACTTCGCAGAGTTGAAATTAAGATCACTATTATCTGCGAGAGAGGGAATTGAAGAAATAGTCAAACAGAGTCGAGAGGAATCCCTGACCTCATGAACAGAACATAATAAGCGTGAGAGGAAACTATATACATTACGGAACGAGAGTTAGTCTGGAGCGGCATTATCTGAGAGTCCACAAAATTACTGTGATGTGATGAATGAAAGGAAATGTAGAACTATGAGCGCAGTAGAGCAGAACTGAGTTAAACGATGGGCGATGAAGTCCACTGAAATTTGAGCGTAATTCCTATCCTTGGCCGAAGAAGGTGACACCTAACTGAGAGAAATGAGAAAATTGTTGCATGAAAGAGAGGCGAGTGCCGATAGGGGCCGGTGTAATTGAAGAGCCCTGAGCGATCGGGAGTGGAAGAAAGTCGAACTATAGTATGAAGAAACATGGAGTCTTGTGGAGTAACCCTTCGATTACCTGTGAGGGAGAGGAAGTTGGGCCAGCCGAGTGTTAGTCGGACTGTAGTGAAACTATGGACTATAGTTAAGTTTTACTATAGGCTGAGAGGAAGCCTGAAGGCCAAGTGGCGGGCCGATAGTGTAACTATTGACGATTGTTAAGGCCTGTGATAGGCACTGTGAGGAAGTGTGAAGGCCTAAGGCCATTTGATAGAGAGGAAGGGTTATTGTTGAAGTCTGTAAGGGGTTATACTGAGTAGGATGATTATAGTTCAGCCTTAAGAAGATTATAGTGAAATCTTGAGTGTAGGCTGTTAGTGTTGTAATTAAGAAGAATGGAATTTAAGAGGGATCTCAATCAACCGAGGTGATGAGAAATCATTTCTGATCGGTTGACTAGAGAAATTAGTAAGGATTGTAAGAGGGATCAAGTGTAAGAGGGATAGAATTAACTTTGGTTCATAAATGTTACCTAGGCATAAGTTAATCTAATCTTAATTAAGTTTTAATTGATCATTAGTCACGAGGGGAAATCTTTGAGTATGGAATGCGATTTAATCCTTTCAACTATTGTCTTGTGTGTTACCCTGGTTGTTGTTGTTGCAGGTTGTGCAGGACAACCAAGACTATAGCTTGACTGATAATGGTTAATTGCATAAGTTATGAGTAATGATTAAATATGGAGATAAGGAATAAACAATTGTTTTGTATTGGAATTAACATTGACCAAGTAATAAAGGAGTTGTTTTGAATTGAAGATGCATTGGCCAATGGTTACCAAAGACAATTGTGATACTCAAAGACTATTGTTCTCGAAAGACTATTGTTATACAAAATCTCATAACGAGATGGTTACTACTGAGACTGACACACATACCCCACTGAATGAGACACAGTGAGAGGAAACCAAGAGAGAAAAGGAGAATAAAAAACATACCAGTCATGTTTTAGAGTGAAGATAGCAACCCTTTGGTCTAATTAAGGAACTATGAAGTGACAAATGCATGTAATAGACACTAGTTAAGCCTTCCTTGAGAGTCTGTACCTTGGTGTTTTGGGTTATTTAAGTGAGAGCAAAAACTTACTACAATAACCCCTTGGCGGTCAAGTGGTTTAACCACTTGACCTTACGAGATAGGTGAGTGGGTTTAGAAATGTACACCTTGGTTGCGCTCCCTCCAATCCTAAATGGAAGGCTATGGTTAGTTGACTTACATGAGTGATCCTTGTTTAGTTAGACTCGATATAGGCCGACCCGCTACCTCCTTGTCTTGTTCCACTTCTCGCAAGTTGACATTTTCTCCTTCCTTGTAACTGATTTAGTTGTGAAACTTAGATTATTCAATGGTCAAAATATTGCTTTAAGTACTTTAATTTTAGCTTCAACATAATTGATCCACTAGTACATATTATTACATTTCTAGAGATTTAAAATCCACTCCAATCATATAAGAATTGCAAAAGTTATGATGCTTGAAAGTACAATGTTTATTCAACCGATCATTCCACCTCCACCTATCTAACTTAACTTCAAGAATTCATAATTAATTTGTTATCATTCAAATTAGGACTTGTTATACACTTTTGGAAAACTATCAGTGAGATCTGTTAGAGAAAAATGTGAGATTAGCAAGATAAACCGTGATGGATGTAGCAGCCTCCCTGTAATGCAGCAGTCAACTAGAAGCCTAAAGTACATCTAACTTAAGGAAAATAAACTTCTCTAATTCATATATCATTCAAATCCATCACAAAATATAAATATATAAAGAAAATGAAAAAAATATTATAAGGGAAAAAATATCAAATAGATATGTCTTTCCTACTCAACATGGCAACATTGATTTTACACACCTAGGGAACTGTAATGTCCAAACTATGTATCTTGTTTTTAAAAATTCAAAATTAAATTCTTAATAAATAAAATTACACATTCAAAAAACTTTAGAAATTCAAATCAAAATCTATTTGAAAGACATATAATTTTTTAAGATTGAAATTTTTCCTAAGCTGGCAGGTTTGATCCAGTAGTCGTTGCTTGAATGAACACCCTGTTTTGTACTCTAACTTTAAAAATTCATAACTCTTTAACTAGATTGAACCTTTAACTAGATCACAAACAAAAAAAACGTCTATGGCTAGCTACAAAAGAGCTCTAGCAAAGAAAAATGATAATTTTTTTATTGAATATAGGTAGCAGATCATTTATGTCATCAACCGCCAAGGTCTATAATACCTCAACTTTTAAAACATGCACTCTAACCTACCTCCAATAAAGAAATAAAGAAATTTTTCATTTTAATAAACACACATTCTAACTAGGAGAAAATAGGGTGAAGGTTTCTTCAAGCCTTATCACAAAGAAATAGGACTTTGTCCAAATTTTTGAAAGAGGGGGATTTTTCGCCTAGCTACATGGAGGTAGGATTTTGCCCAAGTGTTGTAGAGAGAGAGGTTTTTTGCCTAATTATATTGAGGCAAGGTTTTGCCCCAATGTGGGAGAGAAAACAGAGTTTGCAATGTGGGGGGAAGGGGTTTTCAAAACCTCTCACAAAAGGGTTGGATCCCTCCGCCACCAATTCCATTTTTTCTAATTCAGCTAGTTTCTACCACTAGTTAGTTTTTATTTTGACTAATTCTACCTTAATTAGTTTTTCTTTTCCTTTACGGGTTAAGGCCCGAAGTCCTCAGTGATTCACCTTCCTTTTGGAGGGGGCTAAGTATAAAATAAATTAATTTCTCTCCAATTCTCTATCAATTCTTACTTTAAATTCTAAAATCTTAACTAAAACTGACCCCGTGGAGTGGTGGACCACTCTCGGGGTTCACATCCGCCCTAAAATCCCAACAGATTTCCACCATTATGTGATGACCATAACAATTTGGTAATGGCAGCTATTGCAGATTGGCCCTTACCTCCATCAAAGGGCACCAACGTGACAAGAAAAGTAGTATCGCAACAAAGACACAAAGAAGCAGGTATGCAAAGGGTGGGGGGGGGGAAGCAACACGAGCGTGATAGGGACAATACAAGTGCAAAGATGGCACCAACATGACAAGATGGCAAGCAAGCTTGGAAGCAAGGGGTGGGGGTGCAACTACCAAAACCACGATGGAGACGTAAACAAACAAGTAAGCAAAGCATGCGGGTAAGCACATAGCGCAATGTGAAGCAGTACATCAAGCAGGGATGAAGATCAACAACAAACACTCTTTAGATCAGCCACGAACAAATATCACCACAAACAACAACGATGAGTAACAACAAGTAAATATCACTAATGCATGTAGGAGAGATGAGAATTTGTGATGATGATAGGGGTGAAGGTAGGGACAAACATGAGCAATGTATCTAGGGTGACATGGAGAGCGGTAGCAGGCATTGGCAACGGAGAAGACAAAGACCACCAACCAGCAAGGAGAATGACCACAAACACCAAACTCCTTAGGCAGGTAAGAGAGATGGGGGGCACATTATAACATCAAAGAAAAACACGTGGATGACCACGAGCATTAGCACCAACTACAAGAAGAGCAATAACACAACAACGGCAGAACGAGGAGGAAATGAACACAACCATGACCATGACATGACGGAGGTCAATAACAAGAAGGTTGACGAAGGTGAGCGCCAATGGGTAAAGCAAAGAAGGCCATGCCAAATGACAAGGTGGCGGAGGGAAGGAAGCAGAGCTAGTGAATGGTCATGTCTTAATGGAGGGGTTGTTGGCTACAAGTTGGGAAGTGAGGTAGAAGAGGTGTGGCAAAGTGAGGGCCGCCGCGGGTGATGAGCAACCACAATTAGGGTTGGGGTGGTGGGATGGGCTCCCCTACCCTTAGTCATAGGATGAAATTCCTTAGAGTAATAATCAGGATCAAGCAATGTGGTGGCTCTCCATGGGTACATGGTGATGGCTGGGAAGTAAATATCCCTAAGAATGTAGGGTTACGGGTTACGTAACCTTTTTTTTTATATCGCCCTTTGTTAATATAGCTCCGAGCCTCAAACGTGTAACAAAAAGCCACCATGTAGCTAGGAAAAAAAACATTGGGTGTGGAGGGTTGGTAATATCTTCGTAGTTTGATGCGTTGCAATTGTTTTTGGAGAGTATGGAAAGGTTCCTTCGAGTAGGAGGTTGTTCGTTTTGACAAGACATAGGCTACTGCAGCAGTGGTTGAATTTATTGTGTACACAACTTCAAGTGTATCAACTAATATAAAATGTATTAACATGAGATTTTGATAGTGTTAGTCATAATCATTTTTCAGCCAAAGAATCAATAAAAATGGTTTTTTGGAAGTGTTCTGCTTGAGCCTAAATTGATGACACTGAATTCATCAAAAGTAAACATTGCATAGGTTTAAGTTGACCTATGAGGTACCAAGATATTAGTGGATACCATATTCGTGCACAATACACAAGAGAAAATATATTTGATGCAATTATTCCTTGTTCCAAGTTTTTTGCAGTGAATTTTGTATGTGACATCCAAAGTTTCTCTATCTCACCATTCTTCATAGAATTGTGATCAGTAATGTTAAAATTATGAATAAAAGTGCACAAATGTTTTTATGAGCATTCCAGTAGATAGTGGTTGTGGTGGTGGGAGTTTGTAGATATTACCTTTTCCAATTGTTCCAAAATATTATGATGTATTGAATGAGGCACACCAAGACCCTCACCTGTTATTACAAAGAGTGGATAACAAATTGAGCAGACTACATTCTGTGTGAAATAAATAAAATTCGAGTGCTCCAACATAAATGTCTGATGGATAATAAGTGCAAAGTTGTTGTGTTCTAAAGTTAGGCACTTCATGATGAGTGGCCACATGAAATGTAGACAAAATTGTTACCATTAATTATTCACTTCACTCTGGAGTTTCAGCCACAGCAACAAAGTCTTCGGATCTCTGATAATTTATCAACATTTATTCCGCTCTTAATATTTCAGGAAAAAATTCAAGACAAACTATATAACTTTATGAATTCTCTATAAATAAAATAAAACTAGAAGATAAAAACTAATAGGGCTTTGTAAGCTGACTTTCTGAAGAAAATTCTATGTATCAGCTAGCCAGGAAGTTGGAACTCCATACATTTGAATTGGTGGAATTTAGGATTGAAATCACAAAGAGTTTGGTCTGGGCATTTTTATTTGCATGAATGCAACGTGACTAAATGATCGGTTAAGTAACTACTCTTTACATTGATAAACAAGACAAGGTAATAGATGCAAGAGACACATACAGTGCTCCTCCAATTCCTTGGGAAAGGAATGAATTCTAACCCCTGAAATTCTGGTTATTTGCACCAGGCAAGGTAAAATATATTTGTTCCATACTTCAAAGTCGAAGAGGACATGACCACTAAACCAACAAGATTATTGGGCTTGAACATGACGTCAAAGCACTATAAATGACAGCTTTTAAATACAGAGGCCTGAGATTCTTTTCCAGGCAGATCAGTAGACAAATTCAGATCCTGTGAGAACAACATGGTAAGAAGACAGATTACAACCCAGGACGCAATCAAGTGACTCAGATAGCTCTATGATGGAAGGACCCCACATCATTTTCTCTTTGAAGATACCAATCCGGCAAATGAGACCGGCAAATCAGGCTTCACTGTTATATACTGAACTAAAGCACTTAACAAACAACCCATACATTCAACTCAAAATGCAGCCCAACCTTCTGCCCCAGAGCTGTTATTCTTAATCACTGCCTTTGTTGCTCGCTGTTCCATCTGTTCCAATCACATCCATCACAAGCAAAAAACCTCAGCAAGGGTCAATTTCCAGCCAAATATTAAACAGAAAAATCTAGACTTCAGATGCACACATGATTACCATTGAGGCACAAGCCATAGGCCTTTTGGTTTCCCAGGCATTAAAACCCATTATTTTCATTAATGAAGACTTCATAATAGGAGAGGATCAGATACAAAACACTCATAATTCACTTCTTTTCTTACAGTGCCCCCAAGGTTATTGAAGTAACCTGATTGACCTGGCAGCATAGTTAATAGTACAATCTGTGAACCTATATAACAACATAGTCAACTCTGAAGACAATAGCCCAAGGAAATTGTAAGGACATGAAAAGACAAAAGGCATGAAGCACAATGACTAGCCAAGTGACTAATGGGGTCATCAAAACCTCCAATAACTTCAAATTCTGCATAGAACAACTCCCAATTTGCAGGGAAATCTAGAACTGCCATCCACTGTCTTTATCCTTAAAAGTAAACATGGATAATGGCCCTCAACATGACAGTCATTTAGGCCCCTTGCGAGCACCCATTGATATGGCTTCCACAAGGTACCTGCAAGCACGTAGATGCCTTATGAGAGCATTTAGCTGACCCCTGAAAAGGAAATTGTATTGCCATTTGTCTTCTACGCTTATGAAAGGAGTTGGGATTCATCTTGTGTCTCAAGAGGACCAAATGTTGAATTCTCATAATGTAAAAACCCAAGGCAAGGACATTGGGGAAGTTCAGCACTAGCAAATGAATGATATGAGCCTAGACCTATGGCTTAAAACTATTTTATACTATGTCCAGTAAGCAAGTTAGTTTCCTTTTTGATTTATCACATGATGTGAATAAAAGTAGGTATTGAATCAACCATTCATCCAGATATTGGATGTTTGAATCAGAGATGCAGCATATCACAAAGAGATACTTGACTTCGTCCTTTTCAAGTATAGACTCATGAATATATATATATACTAACCATATAGGTGCAATGCTCAACACCATTACAGATACTAAAATTTCATTAATATTACTTGATCTGTGTAAGCATCTGGGCGTTTTGGAGTTCAAAAGCATTGAAACTGGCAGAGCCTCACAGCAGTTTATAGATTAGGTGTATGCCTTAGACAGGTAGCCAGACCAGCACAAAATAATCTTAAAATTAAAAGCCAAGTTATTTTGGAAAATAAAAACTATTTTGTCTGTTTTACTTCTTTTTAGCTTACAAAATTGCCATACAAGAAATTCCCTGTCTGCACAAAACTAGGTAGATATTTTTTGGTAATTCGTTGTAAGATATTAGGTAGCGAAGGGGTTCATCTTGAACTCAAGTTGGATAACATGAATTTGGAAATCTGTAGAACTTGGTCTACATCCTCGCCAAATTTTTGGACCTCATTTCCACGGAAGAGATGAAATTTTTTGGAATTATGTCCAACCAAAAAAAAAAAGGAACTCTACAAAATACCACCTCCAAAAACAATTTCATGGTTTGAAGTTTTTGTGCAAAAAGTATGCATTAATTTCAGCAACTCTTTCAAGACATGTAAGAAGTTCAAAGATAATGTGTGATGAACAAAATCTTGGAGCTTGATTGTACAAAGAAGAAACGAAATTGGAGTTGTGTTTGACTAAGAAAACTTCAAACAATTGACGAGAGTTCAACAAGAATTTTGTGCTTTGAATTTGTTATGCAGAAGATATGAACCAATTTCAACCAGCTTTTTTAAGAGGTCGAGATTTGAAAGAAGAGAATGGGTTATGAACAGATTTTTAGAGCTTGATTGTGCAAAGATGACAACTTTGTGTTCAACTAAGAAAACTCAAACAATCAAACAGAGTACCACCTCCAACAAGAATTTAGAATTTAAAGTTGTGCAAAAACTACGAAAAAACACACTGGGGCACTACTAGAGCTACAAATCCCACATGGATTGTGGACACTACTCCGCATTACTACTCTACTTGTGTAAAGGGGAGGGCACTCCTCCCAAATCTTACAATTAAATCAATATGTGTTGTGAGTAAACAGGCCGAAATTGATGTATTTCAGCTTCCATATTATTTTATTTTATTTTAAAGTGCCGGACCAACCTCTGGAAAATTAATTAATTATTCAACCCAAGTGTGCCGGACCACCTATATGCCTCCAGTGATTCACCAAGGTATTTCAAACAGGTGGATAATAACCCCAGACCAGAACACATTTCTTGCGTGAAAGAAACACACCTGAATTCCGTAAAGACTAATCATCTGAATTTATAGAAATCTCAGGGACAAATCTCATGCAAATGCTACAAAATCAACACACCGCACCCCAAAGCTTTCCAACACGTTTAATACCAAGAATGCAGCTATCAGGCCCAGAACCAGGAAATTTCAATATCACACCAAATACAAACTGCATACATAATAGGTAGGTTTCCAATACTTTGCATAGGTTCTAAGGCTGTTTCAAAGGCAAGTGATGGATAAACTGCTTCAAAATACTTTGCAGACCAGTGTGGCCTTGGTACAAACTGTGTACAATACGTTGGAACAATTCCATCAACTGCAGAATTAGACTGATGCAGAGGTTACCATGTCTCATTCAAAGACAACATAAACAGTGGACTCCAAAGGATATGACATACCAAGGCAGCTTCAAACCTTGAAAGCAGCAGCTGTAATGACACATACAAAATCGAGAGAGGTCCTGATAAGAACGGTTTGTAAAGCAAGAAGTACCTCCAGCTTAGACAAATACGAAGAAGTTTGTGTAGATCCGGTTCCTGAATCCCAAGGACTTCCAGAACTCCGACCAAAGTCCACGGTAGATGCAAAGGTTGTTCCAGAAATAGGCATAGAGCTAGAGCGGAGGCTTCTGCCATCATCGGGAGGTGGTGGCAGGGGAGAACGGATGCGGACGCCACCTGGAGGGGGGGCTAGAGGGGCTTTCATGCAGCTGGTGCTACTTAAAACGTTAGTGGCTCCCGTAGCACTTGACAGCATTCCTGCCCCAGACCCTGGCTTTGTCTTCACAAGGATCCTTATCGTTTCTCCTTCCTGCACAGAACACATCGAATTTTTTGGATTCCCATGCTCCCTTAACAATTCTCTCCAGAGAGTCCTTAGGGACACTCGTAATCTGGACGTTGTCAATACATTCTTTAGTGCAGAAAAAGGGAAAACCTCAATAATAAAATATCAATTCTATGTTCAGTGAACAGTCGACACTCAACAAAATGGGAAAAGAAGAAGCAGTGATGAAGCTCGCAGATGTAAAATGACCTTGCAATGCTTTCAAGCGTTTAGATGTGGTTGCAAAGTCAAAATGAGTGCACTCTTGTAGCGCAACAAGTGACCAAAATCAAAACATAGTTAGGCGTTTACCTTAAGCCGTAGATCCAAGGACGGATGACTAGGGCTACTATTTGTCGAGTTTCCCCCAGCTCCTTTTTCTATTTCCCTCTTCAAGTACTTTTCGTGATCAGACAGCGCCACATTAAAATCAAAAGCCTCATTTCTCTCTGCGAAACCCAGTCCAATAAATGCGTGTTTCCCTCTTCCGTCATCAATTCTCAGCACAAAATATCGTGACGAGTCCGACACATTTTCCACTGTCGTATCCCTCGTTCCTGGCATCACTGGGCAAGCTGCGAACAGTTCCCCTGACTTTGGATCCTCCAGCCGGACCTCACACATCTCGTTCATCGAAGTGACCCTCAGCCTTCCTGTCCAGATCCTGTCTGACTGGAGCCATTCCGCACACTTGTAAGCCTCGCTGGAGCTTCTAGGGGGGATCTTGTAGACAGAAACTTCTCTTACAATCAGTAACGTGTGCTCGAGTGATTCCTCGTCTGCAATAGCCATCGTGAACTAGCACCCCGTCCCAACACCTCAACCCCAAATGCTGGTGCCTTCAATGCAAATCACACTTGTGAACACTGGAAGGCTAACTTAGCCTGAGTTTCTCTAGATACAAGAAGAAGAAACAATTGTAACAGGTACAGACGCTACAAACCAGAACTTGTCAATACATTTGCTAGGAAGAGCTCCCAAAACAAATGCACGAGAAAAATTTATGCCTTCTGTGACATTCATGCGTATTTGAAGGGATTACACATAACTACAGTAACTTACTGTACTGTACATAAGTAGTTGTTTACATCATGGACTATAAAGTCGTCCCTTGCTCCCCTAAAACATGTGATTGGCCATGGAACTTGTCCCAGTACCACTTTGGTTTAATGTAGAGGCGCCCATTCCCGATGAGGACCCCATCATGAAACTGTACAGTGCCATAATTTTGATAAGACTGGGACTGATTTCAGTAATTTCTTTTCGTGGGTGGTTAATAAAGGTTCCACATTTCATAGGTTCTAAGGGGTATTTTCTATGTAGACTTCTCACCCACCAAATTCTAGTGGAAATGTACATGCCAGCAACTGGCATTTACATTTCTATTAGAATCCAGTGGGTAAATAATCTACGTAGAATCTAATCCTAAGTTTCCAACCTTGGTTTTGGAATCACTTGAGAATCAATAGTTGACATGACAAATGTGCTTGGTTTTAGTGCTAAAGTGAGAAGGATTTTGTCTCAAAATGAGCGGTTATGACAAAATCTAAACACTAAAAATGTATTCATGCCAATTTTTGGCTTCAAAAATTAACAATATTTCAATTTAAAGAATAAATTTGCAATCCTTTGTATTTTCATCTTCCTACGTGAGATATCCAAATCGCTCATAATTAGAGTTAAGGCTCATGGTCTAATAAAAAAGGGAGATAGTTATTAAGAATTAGATTAATATCAATAAGTTGGCATTATTGAGACAATTACACAATACACGAAGATTCGGCACAGCGTTGAGCATATGAAGGTGCGAGCAAATGAAGGTTGTTGGATCAAGAGGATGGCGAATGAAGATTGTTGAATTGAAGGATTTAGATAATGAAAGCTAAGATAAAATCGGCCGTAGATACTAACCGTTAGATTTAGATACGACTAATTCTACAACCGATAAGGCATTGTGGTTGGAAATGAGTGGTCTACGAAGGTTAGCATGGGGTTCACTCTCATTCTCTCTTCCTCCCTCATCCCCCCTTTTCAATGTAGGTAGAGATGCAAAGTTCTTAGGATGCAAACAAAATTAATGTTGAACTAAAGGGTTTATAAATAAAATGATTTTTGAATCATGTTGGATAATTGTTTGGCAAATATGTGTTTGCTAAAGCGAGATGTTATTGGATATGTGGCTATTGGAGTGAACTATGTCTCGATGTGTGCCTGTTGGAGCAAAGGCTATAGCCGGGTAATTCTATATTGTATTGCTATTGGTTGCACAAGTTTCTAGTTACATATATAAGTTTCTGGTTGCAAAAACTTATGATTATATTAACTTTGGTTGCAATAATTGTAATTGCATAAGTTTTGGTTGCATTAGCTTTTGGTTGTATTAACTTATAGTTGCAATAATTATGGTTACAAAATTGTGATTCAATAAGTTTTGGGTGCATTAAATTTTGGTTACATTAACTTCTATTTATATTAGTTGTAGTTGCAATAGTTGTAATTGCATTCATTTTGGATTTATTACTGGTTATTGAGAATTTTGCGGCATTTGAGACTTAGAGGCATGAGGTAGAGATAGTAGTTAGTGGTTAGTGACAAGGTAAAAGACAATGTTATATATTAAAACTAAAACTAAAGTTCTATTTTTATTTTTTATTAGAATATTGGCTTAAAATATGGTAAAAGAGCATCCATTCAAGTAATATACCTTGGAAGGATGGCTTAACTATGGGGAGTGTTATCATGTGAGCGGTGACATGTGAGAAGGGAAAGGATGTTGGTTTCACACACACTTGTATCTTATAACCGTGGATTTTTGACATGAAATATATGAACACTGTCTATAAAAATATGAAGGGGGATTGAATTAAATTGTTTTTATTTTATTAATTTATATTAGCTTGATTATGTGCGAATGCTTAGGTTGTTTCTCAAATTCAAAAGTCAATAGAAGTGGCCAACACGTTGTTAAAGAAATGCTATGCCAATAGAGGTACCTTAATGGATAAATGATCTCAATGACAAAGGACTTGAAATCCATGAAAACCAAGTTAGTTTAGGATTTTCAAAACAAAACCCAACATATTGCGTTTATCGAGCAATCTCCACATTATATCCAACAAAATTAGTAATTTTTTTTTTAATTCTCAAAATCAAACCAATTGTCAAATTCATAAAAAATGAAACCAAAACAAGTGATTTATATACTATGGTCTTATGCTGCCTCTAAGACGTATGACAATAACCTCCTTGTTCTCATACGAGGTACGGGTGTGGATGTGGCTGCCTGTGCAATAGCAATAGTCTTTGCATATACAGAAAATACCATTGCTTTCGAAGGGGAGTCCAATGACTTCATCAACTTTGCACTACAAAAACCAATTATCATATAAGTAAGAAATGACAAAGAAACGCCAATGAAAAAATAGAAACATTAAAAGAAAATTCAAGAAGAAACTCACGTACTCAAACGAGTTTTCCGAACTTTTTTGACAAGTTCTTCATCATCCTCCATGACCATGGATAGTGTTGGTATTTGCACTCTAGGACATTGAACGGACAATATACAAAGTAGAGCAAGAATGGCATTAAAGATACGGGAGTCCGCCTCATACGCAACAAGGTGACGATCACTTTTCAAACACGCATGAACAGAAGCATATGCAAACACCATTGACATATATTTCAATATGATAGACTTAGAAATCAATTTGAACAAATGCACATAGTTTTGGTACAGTTTTAAAAATGAACTTGTTGATGCCACGACATCCACAACTACTCCGCTAGGCTTAGTTTGTGATTCAATAAACATTTGGTGTATGGCTGTAGGTTTTCCTCGAGCGCCCCGCCACGACACCGAGCCATCCATCAATTGGTCATTCTCTGAAGTGTTGTTAAAGATAATATCATCGTACTTGACACACACACCTTCTTTGACAAGGACTTCATTATTGTTAAATGAAACGACTATGTTATTTTTTTTTGCTCGGCAGTACAAAAAATGCGAGATCTCCTCGACTACAAAACTGAAAATATTGTGGGCGTTAATATATGAATGTATTTCATGCCAACATTGATGCTTTCATATAAGAAATTTAAAAAAATGATCAGCTACACACATCTTTGCAGATGCATCCACACCCAAACACAAATGCATAAGTTCTTGCAAATGGTTGAACATCAACTGGAACATTTTTAGATTCTCGCACGAATAAAAGCATATGTGCATCATCGTGAAGAAAATGATATAAATTAAAAACATTGTTTCTATCTCATTACTATTGCATTTATTTCATTTTAGAATAGCATATGGCAATATAAAAGGCACGAGAAATTCTTCAGGTAGATCTACAATCAACAAATCAAATCATTTTTGCGAAAAAAATTCGTTTGAAATTTGTGTTGTACGTACATCATCAAATTGCACTTGCAAAAAATATGATAACATTAGGAAAAATGATAACAATTTCATGTAAGAATAAAAAACTAACAACTATATATAATTATTAAGTCATCAAAAAAAGAATGTAGATGCTCATTTTCTTTACAAAGTCGTGAGTCTTCAATAATAAAATATGTGAAGAAGTTAATATCAATCCCATGATAGAAGTGTTTTCCAACAACACTGGAACAAGCGATGAAAAATGCCTCGAAGGTTGTTGAACTACAGTCGAGACAAGTTACGAGAATGAAAAAGATTTGTATACGTCCATAGGAATAAATGTACACATTGCATCATCGGTGGTTACGTTTGGAGGTGTACATGGAATATCAACTTTCCTAATTATTTTTCCGTTTTCCGGTTTGTATGGCCACACATTTTTACATGAGTTGGAAACCAACCTTATTGGTTTCAATTGTATCTTGCGATGCATCAAGGGGCATATTTCCGATCACAACCTTGTACTTAGCATCTTTCTCTGTTGGGTAGAAAGTAGCAGAACATTATTAGAGAACATTAAAATTCCAAAGTTTCAGTTGTATGGAAGTATAAATGTAAATTTTGTGGGTTTTGTCAACCCAAGCATTTTAAAAAATAGGCAAAGAATGAAATTCTATTATTTTCTTTGCGAGCAACTTCCTTCGCATGTACCTATTTTCAACAATTACACATATTTAGTCCTTGCATTGCAAATTACAAAATTTGAATGAAGATATTCAACAAACTCAAATGTGGTATTAAAGTTTAAATTATTTGTATAAAATTCTCTTCATAGCTATCTCTCCGAAAGGAAAGTCTAAAAATTTGGTGCATTTAGAGAATGGAGGCACTGCACATATTAAAGTAAAAAATGTTTTATCCCAAAGCATAATACGTCATTTCCCAACATAATCAGAGGCCTATAGTATGTCATCCCTTCACTTGACTTTATCCAACTCTTTTCAATATGCTCGAATTCATTTACAACTTCTTTTTTCAACTACATAGTGTAAAAAACATGAATATACAAAAAAACAATAAATAAAAATAAAAAATACATTAAGAAATCAAACATTTACATGTATCATGAAATTGAAATATTTTGAAATACATGCGTTCACAGAGATGTTGGAGCAAGAAATGAATCCAAAAAACATTCCTTTGCTAGAAAAGGTAGGAAATTATTAGAGGTATGCAACATAAGGCTAGAATTCCACCACCTCAACCACCGCATCTTATATAAGCCATGAAGCGCTAATGTGGTAATTTTCTGATATTTTTCCAATGTCATTACCAATTTTGGATTGGAGCTCCAATGCGTGTTGATTTGGATAAAAACTAAAATCATGAATATGTATCAAATATACAACGATAATGTATGCAATAATAAAAGTATGTAAAAATCAAGTATTTAATTATGCAAGAATTTGAGTCTAAATGACTTCAAGGACTTAAGAATCGGAGATTCAAATTTACAAAAATTTAAATATGTATAAACCCAAGCATGCAAAGTTCAAGTATGCAAGACCTAAGTATGAAAAATTACATATATTACAAACTAAAAATCAAAAAATCAAGTAAATCAAGTAAATTACAAATCATTAATGATGAGATATTAAAATTCAATCAAACAAATGATAATGACAAAATGAAAATATGTAATTAAGTAAGCTTCAAATATTTAAAATTCAAATATACTAAATAAATATGATTTCACACTCACACATATTATCACTCCCACACATCCATATACATTTTCTTTCAAAATACATACACACACACATACATTTATATTCTCATACATACACACTTACATATTCTCATTCATACTCTTTTATACATACATTTACACACTTACGTACATATTATCACTTATACTCTCATACACATTCACATACATATTTTTATTTACATTCACATACACATTCATGGACATATTATCATTCACACTCATATAGATACTCACATACATGTTATCATTCATACTCACATACACACTCATATACATACTATCATTCATACTTATATAGACACTCACATACATGTTATCACTCATACTCACATACACACTTATATACATCTTATCACTTACATTCATATACATACTCTCACACATACACACTCATATACACACTCATGTACATAAAAGTACTCACACTCATATACACACTCTCACATATATATACTCACATACATGTTATCACTCACACTCTCACACATATATACACACACACATGCACACTCACACATATTATCAATCACACTCACATACACACTTCCACACATACACACTCACATTTACAATTTTACACCTATATACATATATTATCGCTCAATCTCATATTCTTGTTCATACTCTCACATATACATACTTATACACATTCTCATTCACACTCTCTCATATTTACACTCATGTACATGCATTTTCATTCAAATTTTTACACACTCATATACACATATTTTCATTCACACACATACACATATATCTTTGTCATTGGATTTGATTAGGTTGCACACCCCAAATTCATAGCTTTTGGGTTATCTTTCATACATACACCAACATAAACATTCTCACTTATGTTCATGCACACATTCGCATTCACACTCTCATACAAATATTTGCATTCACACTCTCATACACACATTCTCATTCACACTCATACCCACATACACACATTTTCATTCACAAACACATACCTTTGTCATTGGATTTGGTGAAGACATTGGGTTCCATATTTCAATTTTATATTTTTTGGCTTATCTCTCACACCCCTACTAACACTTTCATTCTTACACTCACACACATATTCTCACTCACATGCACATTCTCACTTATATTCATACACACATTTGCATTCATACTCACACACACATACACATTTTTATTCATACAAGCTTACACACACATACTTTTGTCATTAAATTTAGTGAAGATATTAAGGTTGCATATTTCAAGTTCCTAACTTTAATTTTATCTCTCATACCTACACTAACACTTTCATTCTTACATTAACACACACATTATCGCTTATACTCATACACATATTCGCATTCACACTCTTACACACTCACACATACATATCTTTGTCATTAGATTTGGTGAAGACATTGGGATTCCACACTCCAAGTTCCTCCCCTTTGGTTTATCCTTTATACCCACATTAACACTCTCAATCTCACACACACATTCTCATTCACTCTCTCACACATTTACGATAAACCCTAATATTAAAAACATTGGGTTGCACACTAAGTTTGTTGCTTTTGGTTTGTTTCTCATACCCACACTTACACTTCCATTTTCACACCCACATACGCATTCTCTCTTACATTCTCACTTATACAAACACACATATTCTCATTCACACTCCCACACTCTCATACTCACACACATACATTCCCATTCACATTGCCATACACATTCTCATTCATACTTTCACATACTCACTCATACTTACACACACTCATACACTCACACTTACACACACATTCTTACTCTCACACATACACACACATTCTCACTCTCAAACTCACACACTTATGATAAACCCTGATATTGAAGACCTAATACGAGCCGGAGGGTGAGAGAACGGGGGTCAAGTTTTTTCTCTCAAAGTGGCATCTTGGATCCGAGATGATAATTTGAAAAAATATATCAATCCCCCCACCGAAAAGTTTCATAAATAATTCAATCAAAAAAATAAAAAATACCTCAAATTTTTTGAAACATTCAAAACAAATGTAAAGATACATTTGTAATTTTTTGAATTTCCTTGAATTCCTTTGAATCGTTTGTAAAACTTTTCGTGGGGGTGATTATTTTATTTTAAAAAAATTGCATCTCGGATCCAAGATGTCACTTTCATAAAAACAAACGATCAACCCTACAAAAATGTTTGCAATTTAAAAAAAAAATCAAAAAAATCAAAAAAACAAATAATCACAAAATTTAAAACCATGTACCTTGCATGTAAGAACATACTTTTTAGTTTTTCTAGATTTTTTGGAATTTTTATAAACTAGTTGTAGAACTCTCCAAGAAGGGAGGGTATTGGTATTGTTTTCAAAAATGGCATCTCGGATCCAAGATGCCACTTTTTTAAAAAACCATCTAGCTCTCATAAAGTTTTACAATAAACTCAAGAAATTCCAAGAAATTCCAAAATTATTGAGCTGACATGTAAAGACAGATTTGTGAATTTTGTGAAATATTTTTGAACCATATATAAAACTTTCTAGGCAAGGGAGATCAATTATTCTTTTGATAGTGGCATCTCGGCTCCGAGACTTTAGTGTTTTTTAAAAAAAACATCTATCTCCCAAATTCTTTTACAAACAATTCACAAAACATTTAAATAAATCCAAAAATAAATAAAATATCCAAAACCATTGAGTTCATGTATGAAGACAAATTTGTGAATGTTTTTGGAATTTTTTGGAATTTTTTGGAATCAGTTTTGAATTTTTTTTTGGGAAGAGGGGATCTTTAATGTGGCATCTTGAATCTGAGATGCCATTTAAAAAAAACCATGTACCTTCCACAATGTTTTATAAAAAATCCAAAAAAATCCAAAAAACCCAAAATTATTAAGCTCTTGTGTTAAGACGAATTTGTGAATTTTTGGATTTTTTTAAAAACATTTATGAAAATTTATGGGCAAGGGGGATCATTCATTCTTTTGAAAGTGTCATCTCGAATCCCAGATGTCATTTAAAAAAAACCATGTACTTGCCAAAACGTTTTACAAAGAGTTTAAAAAAGAATTGAATAAATCCAAAACTATTGAACTCATGTTTGAAGACAAATTTGTGAAATTTTTGGATGTTTTTGGAATTTTTTGGAATCAATTATGGAACTTTTTGGGAAGGGGGGATCTTTCAAGTGGCATCTCGGATCCAAGATGCCACTTCTTTTTAAAGGAAACCATCTACTTCCCAAAAATATTCACAAATAATTCAAAAAAATCCAAAAAATCACAAAATCTAAAATCATTGAGCTTATTATGTGAAGACAAAATTTTGAAATTTTGAAATTTTTTTGAACCATCTATTAAATATTCTGGGCAAGGGATCATTTATTCTTTTGAAAGTGGTATCTCGGATCCGAGATGCCATTTAAAAAAAATCCATGTACATGCCAAAAACATTTACAAAGACTTTTAAAAATTGAATAAATCCTTAAAGAATTCTCTAAAAAATCCAAAAAAATTCAAGATTTTTGAGCTCACGTGTGAAAACAAATTTGTGAATTTTTTGGGAAGTTTTTGGAATTTTTTGGCATCAGTTATGAAAATTTTTGGGAGGGGGGGGAAATCAATTTCTCTTTTTAAAGTGTCATCTCAGATCCAAGATGTTTTTTTTTAAAAAAACAACCATCCTCTTCCCAAAAAGTTTTACAAACAACTCAAAAAAATCCAAAAAATCACAAAATCCAAAACTATTGAGCTCTTGTGAGCCCAATTCAGTGCTCACAATTCAAATTAACTTAAAATCAATTATGAACAATTGGATTGACATTTAGTTGAGTTGTTTTAACGATTGATAGGGTTAGAGTGGTTTAAGTTTAGTTTCAATTGAATTATTGTGCGAGCGTAATTGTTATCAAGAAGGAGAAAAACCAAAATAGAGTGCGGTTGTTTTAATGTTTGTTTAAGTGGTGAAGATTAAGAGGGGCTTAGGCCTGGGTTAATTGTTCATTTTAGGCTTTTGTTGTGTTGGTTTTAATATTGGGATTTAAGGAAAAAAGGTCGGGCATGAGCCTAGCGAGACACAAGTCAGCTGAAAAACCGTTAGGTTTCGACAGGGGGGGGGGGGTTTCGGAACTCAGAGGCCGTGTTGAGAACTCTCTCTCTCTGAAGTTGGCGGCTAAGGGGCCAGAGCGGAGCTCTGGGGAGAAGCAGGGAAGTCGGTGATAGATGAGAACAATCTCGAACTGATACCAGCAAGGGGCGGAGGTGTGGCACCAGGGAAGAATGCCCGACGAGGCTGCCCCAGGGGAAGAAGGTGGCTGCATTGTGTGCAATGCTGCAAATTCAGTCAGGCAGCAGGGCAGGGAAGTAGTACTAAGCAAAGGGAAGCGAATAAGGCGGTGCGTCCATCAAACAACGATTTTTGTGGCAGCTTGGAAATGTTGGTTGGGGCGCTAGTCGCCATAGAGGCTCAATCGACACCCACAACCGGAATTTTGTCCCGGTCCAACACGAGAATTCGGAAAGGCTCAGCACACCTCTTTGAAGTTGAGTGGCAACATCCCTCCTAATGGTGAGGTGGATGTGGAGGGTGGTTTCCTTGTGCTAGGCAGAGGGTTGGTGATGCAAGTGGCATTGACGATTTAGTTCGAGGTCATTGGAAACAGGGGCATTGCGGGGTGGAACAGCGCATTCGGGGCCGGTTGTGATATCAGATTGTAGGCTCAAAGAGCTGACTAATGCTGACAGGGAGAGGTTAGTGAATCCTTCGAAGGGAAGGTAATGTAGAAGAACCACTGAGACGAATCAAGGTTGAGTCTTTCAGCCGATTCCAATCTCGGCGGTCTACATCATGGAGCCAGGTGGCTACTGCCTCAGAGGGGGGGGAAGGTTACAGAGTCTCACACCTCGCATCGGAACAGGGTAAACCATGTGGCCACTGGAGCTAGCAATTGGGAGTTGCAGAAGGCTGACGGGAGGTGACAGGCTGCTACTGTGCTGCAGAGGGGAGGATCCAGCAGGCACCAAGACCACATCAGAGACTATTACCTTGGCTTAGAAGATATTGGGTTGGGATTGGGCACTTAAGGGGCTAAGGTATCTAGTATTGGGAGTAGGTTTGATGAATATGGATGTGTAAGCCAAGGGTGAATTTGGGTTACCTGAGCCATTAGAATATTGCTCGAAATTGTTTGAGTAATGCATTGTTAGGCTTGTTGATTGAAGGGGGCGTTTGAGGTTGATGAGAATCATGAGAATAGGGAGTATTTCTAAATACTTCAACCTCGTGCCAATTGAATAAAGTGTGTGCCCTTTGACATTGACACCATGGTGCATTGGAAGCCGATTCACAAATGTTGAGTGAGGTAAATTAATCACATGTGAGCCTTGGGCTCTCTGTTAGCCACAAACCCCCACCCTTGTGCGTCGTAGTCCGGGTGAGAGCCTGAGGCTCACATGTGATCGCCTAATTCCACCTAGCTCTTGGAACTCGGTATTCCATGCCCCGAATGTGTAAATGTTAAACACCTTTCTTTTTATTCACTTCACTCAGGGTTACAAGTACTCATAAATACTCTCCCCCTTAATGAACAATCCACACCACACCCCAATCTTCTAACTTCCTAAGTGGCTCCCCTAGGATGAACCATAATTCTCACTAATGTCCACCTTAAACTAATTCCCAGTACTTCTATTAACTAATCACTAAATCTTCTACCAGTAAGTCCTTCCAGAAACTCCACACTACCCCATCGCTAACCTAAGACTAATTTCCCAACTTCAGCTGACTGTAAAAAGTCACGGCGGTCTCCTATACCCCTGTCTGGCACCGAACTGAAGTTGGATCCCCTTGCCGTCCAACAATGCTCGGCTTCCAACTTCAGTAACCGCAATCTGCAGCCAAGGCCGGTTGTCTGTAGTGCCACTAGTGGCTTGCCGTTCTAGCCCAAAACTCGAGAGCTGAGATTAAATCGCCAACACTGTTCAGCCTCGTTTTGTAATTCAGACATCAGTAGCTCCCTCACGTCGGTGCTTCAATACATATTTAATTCCGCCCACAGGTTAGCCTTCGGCCACTGCCACCACCTCCCTGGTGTCTTCCTTCAAACTGGCCCTTTCTTCTTTGACCATTTCATTTCCAGTATCGTCCTCATCGCTTGAGGCTGATGCGTAATTCCCGGTGATCTCACAAGTTGAGTGATGTCGGAATCATGAGAGTTCTCGGACGGCAGTGCAGATTCTCTCCTCCGACTTGCCGAATCCTTCCTGCTCGAGCAACGCTTTTGAGTTTGCTCTGCTCCCCTTACTTTCTCAGTTCGGAATCCTTACCTCCGGCAGTTTAAAAAAGCTTTTTGCATTGGCAAAGCTTCCTCACATTCGACCCCCCCCCCTTTTCGAACAAACCCTGCTCCGACATCCACCAACTTAAGCCGCTCACTAGCAGCTAGAGTGAGCAAGACAACACCATGCCTTCCCACTTATCCTCTGAAGCCAGAATTCACAGTCAGCTATGTGGGCATTGCCGCTAGCAGGCCCTGCCCCCTAGACTCCGAGCAATGTGACTTCGACTCAAAGTCTCCCGCATGAGCAACCATTGCTCCGCCCTCTCGTTTGAACAGTGCATCCAGAATTCGGAGAACGTCTTCACACCATAGTTTTTCTTGTGCCAAACAACATTCAACCAACGAGGGAGCTCTCTTATTTCGCTCAGATCCCTTTATGCGGCAGCTGAACGCAACCTTTTTGCATGCCAACAACAATTCTCCTTTTCTGGCGGCAGCTTGCTGCCTTCATAACTCATTCACGCCGCAGCAGCCAAATTTCTCGAGAAGGGAATTTCTCCCTCATTCCCTTTGTTTTCTGCTTCTTCGAATTCTCCCTAGCACGCTGTTGAGACTCCATTACCAAACTGTTGGGATCTCCCCCCAGTTCCAACCCCACAACCTTAAATGAGAGACTTGGAGCGTAGAGTCCAGCAAGGCTCCGCCCAACTGCCGTTGCGCTCCCTTCTTCGGCATTCCGGTGAGAGAGAGAGGAACTACCGTCACACAACACAATCCAGGGCCCCGGAAAATACTAGGGGTCCAGTACCCCCTTCCTAATTCAAACCTTACCAATCCCAATTCGGCTAATTTTAAGCCCAGCTCCTTAGTCCTACCCGTAACTTGTGCCTCTATCCAAACCCATTCCATAACTAATTCCTACCTCGCTTTCTAACCAACAAAGCCCTAAACACTAGTCTAAGTTTTAAATCACACTTCAATCCAGCTTCACTCTGTTTATGTTTTCAAAATAAGTAATGAAAAATCAATTGCCAATTCTTAGTGACTACTAAGCTTAAAAACACTTGGGGGCACCATATTGGGCTCACACTCTCACCCGGACTACAACGCACAAAGGTGGGGGTTTAGGGCTGACATAAATGGTGCGTCCGCCGGGAGTGAAGTGGAATTAGGAGATTCAAGCTTGGAGCAACAAACTTGAGGGTGAGGAAGGAGCATTTGGTATGAGGTAAGGACCTCACTTGGGTTTTGGTTTTTTTCACTGGTTAGGATAGTTGAATTTCTTTTTCTTGGAATGAATTGCAATTTCATTTATGTATTTCGTTTTGAGGAAGGAGCGTGGCTTGAGGTGAGCCTCTAAACCTTCTTGGGATGGCAAAAGGATATCACATTAATAGGACGACCATTACTTCACTAAATTTTAGAGGGATAATTAATTTTAGGAAGAGTCAACTTTGACATTCACCTTGGGGTGAGTTTCCAAGTTATGGTGTTGGGAAGTCAATATGGTTGGAGTTAGAAGTTGCTTAGCTAGATAATTGTTTTATGATTGATTTGAGTTGAGTCACAATCGAGGGTGAGTATTAACTTGCAGGGGGAGAGAATTGCTTCAGGTATGCAATTCTACAAAGTGAACGAGTTAATTAATTAAGGAATGTTTTTTGTAATCGTTTGTGTCGTTATCTGTTGTGGAGGGTAATTCCTTAGTCATAGTGTTGCATGGGAGACAAGAGGGTGATACCTTAATCTTCGATGTGATGCATGACGAAGGTCAGTCCTTTACTCTCGGTATTATGATGATTGTCATCTTGAGGAAGAGTACAGAGGTGATTATCCGATTCAACAAAGAGTCGACATGAGCATGTCCATCCCTTGTTTGGGATTGTTCACTTAAGTTGGCTTGCAGGTTCTCTCTCCTTACCTCCTTAATTTTTAACCCACACCTAGACAAATGAAAACACTAAAGGAGTGAAAGTAGCAAGGGCTATGTTGGTCAAGTGAGAATTGATCGATTCCTCAGGGAATGCAAGGTAAGACTCGAGCTCACAAGCCAAAGTTGGAGTTAGGACTAGGGAAAATTACACGTAGGAAGAAGTTAGCAAAGACTACTGAAGTTGTAGAAGAGGTGGGAGTTAGACTAGAGAGTTGTTAGTCCTTTGATAGGAAATTTAGAAGTAGAACCTCAACTTGAGAAGGAAGCGATTTCCTCTAACTTGATTGGCGAGACAAAGTTAGAGACTGAAGTAGGTAGAAGGCAGACTTCTATAGAAATTGATATTAAAATAGGAGTAGACGAACCAGTCACCATGGCTCAGGAAGGAGAAAGAGGAGTCCCTCCTCCCAATCCACCCATCGATCCATTGGTGAGGCCGAGAGGTCTCCCAATTTTAGTTCCACAGAACTTGGCCGCGGTGGATATGTCATCCAACCTCCCTAAGTTTTGGGGAACCAAGGATGAGGACCCCTCGAGGCACATGGAGAGATATATTGAGAGATTAGCGAATTCTCTTATTACAGATCCAGGATACTGTTTGGTGTGGTTTCCTACCATACTAGATGGCGAGGCTTACGAGTGGTATAGAGACCATGCAAAGGGTCATTTTAGAGGATGGGATCAAATGTAGAGGGAGTTATTAAATGAATTTAGACCAGAGATGGGTCAGAGCATTAGTGTTGTTAAAACAAGGAAGGGAAGTGGAAATCTCGACGTATATCAGTATGTTTGATTTGGTGTGTACACGCTTCGTGGGCACAATGTTCAATGATGACATACTAAAATAATTCTTCATTCAAGGATTCTTTAAGGTAGGTACTATTAGAGGTGTGTTAGAGAGAAATCCTCAGACCTTAGCGGATGCTAAGGTGGCAGCTAGGGAGATGGAGAACATAGACAAGGACTATGAGAGGTTATGGAGGAAAGAGGACGAATCAATCCCTCAATTCATTCCCATTCGTCCGAGGATGGTGGGAGGAGAGTCAGGAAGGCACGAAAGTCAAGCTCCACATGTTCTCATTGATTCAGGCCCACAACCTTTAGTGGTGAGAGAACCAACTCCATAGTTGGCACTGCCAGCTCCTCGATTGGATCCTCACCTCGAAGATGTCGAGAGACGGTTAGGTGCTAGTCTGTTGGGATTTCAAGAGGCCATGATGAAATAGATGTAGAGTTTGACTGATCAGATGTCATTGATGATTAGGAGTCAACAACCAAGTCCTCCTCCACTAGTTGAGTTGGGTAGACATGCTTTAGAATTGTGGTGTGTCCAATGTGGCCAACCGGGACATACTAAGCAATTTTGTAGAGTGGGCCAAAATTGCGATCAAAGAATGATCAGCGCTCCACCTCCACCCAATGTCCAAGGCTCAAAGTTCTTAGTTCAGATCTATTGGCTCGTGGTTGTTGACTCGTACTTTGCATCTCAATGTTGCAGCCCACAGAGGTTCGTTGTCCTCCTTCCAACGTCCGACCTCCAACATTCGTCCTCCGAATTCGCTCCTAGTTAGGGGTTAGGGTGTAGGCTTAATTAGGTGGGTTGGTTCTATTAGTTGGGATTTAGGTAAATTAAAGATATAATATTTGCCAACTTTGAAGGTCCCATATAATTCTTCATCTACCATGAGACATTCAACTAGAACTTCTAGCTATATACTATGATTACAAGTAAAGTACCGATGACCGATGACCAATGTTTGTTCTAGAGACTGATTACAAACAAAGTAACAAGTTGTATACATGTGTATCATTATTGGAGTTGAAATATGAGTCAATGACCATGTCTGCAAAAGTATGGAGTTTTGTCTGGTCCGCATGTCTGGTGCACAATGTTAACCCTCCTTCAAATGATAAAGGTCTTGGTGTGTCTACGGCATTGCCTTCCCCTTGTCGTGATACCGAAAAGAAGATTTCTTCTATCTTTTTGATGTTGTTCGCTCATATGGTGTGCTCACACTTTGTGTTACTTTGGACATTATTGTTGAATATCATCATTTGCCATAATGAACCACATGATTTATTGTATTTCATTTATTTGAATTTGTATCTTATGAATTTAGGGTTTTTCTGATTTAGCGTATGCCAATTTCTATGTCCTTCCCCTCTATAATATATTATGACTATAAGAACTATCATTTTAACCTACCCATGTGCCATGAGTCAGAGGAGGTGGCTAGGGTTTCCAATTAAGAATGTATTTCACTATATAAAACTCAGTACAAATAAGTGCATTTGTCCATATTATGATGTGTATCTCATTTCTTAAACCCTAAACCCTAAACCCCTAAACCATGGCTACTATTCGCGCTCGTGGATCGTTTTGTGCCCTTTACATTGCCTCTTGAGGATGATAGTCATGTGAGTGTCTCAAAGGATTTACTTGATTTGAGGTTCAATCTCCAAATAAGAACCCATGTACGTGATAAGAGATGTACACTATGGATGGTGATATATTAGAAACAATATTGATGCAAAAGAATTGGAATGAGGATGGTTATGTATGGATTTTGGGTTCGGAAACATTTAGGATTATAGGACATTTTTATTTCCAATTGCAAACTTATATTGTGATTTTAATAAACGAGTTGGTGTTACAACCCTTGTTAATTCCCCTTAACCATCTTCATTTCTAGCAAGGATCACAAGCACTAACCCTTTACATTCTGCCATGCTATTGGTTAGCTCTTTCTACCCCAGACCTTATAGTTTCTAAGAGGGAACTGTCACGGTATGCGGCATCGACGGCCGCACTTTATCCGTTGGGTTTCATCCATTTAGATTTGGATGGATGAATCTAGATGTGGAGAGAATGGCTCCTAAGTGAGGAGCCTCCTCCTTGGCTTGGCATTCTTGCCAAGTCAAGTCAAGTCTTGTGAGTGAGTGTGTGGAGAGAGCTTGTGTGAGGTGAAGATTGAATGTTTTTGCAATAAATCTTGACTTCTTCTCCCCCTAATTACACTCTTGGATTCTCCCGTGGTGGAGTGAGAGATAGTTTGACTCATTGTATGCATTTGAAGAAAGATTTGAAGCTCTTCTGAGTGTTTGACTCTTCCTTCTCACTTGGCAAGAATGCTTCATTTTTTTTTTTTAAATTTTTTCTTCTTGATTCTTGTTATTTAACGCGCAAGGGGGCGCGTGAGGGCAAAGAGCAACGAAGTTCCGGAGTTTTGGAGCGGAGAAAATCATAGATTGTTGAAGCAACAAGAAGAAAAAGATTTTTTTGTGAATGTCACATCAAGTTGAAGGGTGGTGAAAAATCTTTGAATTTTCCACGGAATTTCATGTTATTTTGCTCACATTCAAGCTTGAATTCGTGACATTGAGCTTTGGAAGCGGATTTGTGATTCTAAATGCAAGAATTTGTGAATCAAACACAAAAATTCTGTGAAACATTATTATAAGGAGGGATTCTTAGGTAGTAGTGGATAAATGAGAGATGTGCTTATGCAATTTTCTTTTCGTAAGCACCAAGGGTTCTTCATTTTGACCACCAACTGCAGGCGGGTGCTAGTAGGTTGAGGTCGCTTTCAATTTTTGCTTAAGTGTTGTTTTGGGGAAGAGGATCCAATGATGTTATTGCATAGTTTTTTGTATTTTGTTTTGGTACCTTTCCCTGTGGCGGGTTGTAGTGCTGGAATGTTTCAGCACTGCCCCATTTTTTGTGTTGTCCTAGATTGTGATAGGGTATTGTGGGGGTGAGGTCGGAGTAATGACCGATGGGACCCTTGTTTGTACAACAAGTGGGCGGTGTTTGTATTCCCTTATTTTATCAATCCAGCAAACTATACGTTTGGTGGCGTTTGCAGGTGCAGGTTGTCTTTGACCTTTTGACCTTTTACCTTGACACCACATTAGTTTAGGTTGTTGGCTCCCGTGATCGAATCCATTGCGGGTTTATGGTTATAACTCGGAGCCAACATTATCATTCTCCGTCTCCGGCATTATGAGAAGGTCGATCCTCGGACCTCTCGGACGTTGAACCAATTTGTAGCACCCGACGAGGCTTTACAACCTATTTTTGCATGGGGGATTGCCACTCGGTCTCACGTCCTTTGGGTGGGATCATTTGACGAGATGGAGGAAGAGACATGAGGCAGTATCCGGGACCGATTTTCCAGTCGAGCGGAGATCATATCCTTGCAAGATTGGAAAATTCGGTTCAAGATATGAAACGTCAATGCAATACCAATTTTAACGATTGGGTTACGTTCTAGTTTTTGCCTCAACATTTGGAACACAAAGCTCTCCAGACCTATGAGCAGTGGACAAAGGCCCATTGGATGGAGCTGAGTGAGGTGCAGCGGACTAGGAGACTTGAGTTGAGTTGGTATCCGCATTGAGGGAAGGTGCAACTTCTAGTTTGATGGCCGTTCTAAAGGTTAAGTCGGAGGTGTCGGAGGGAGTATATGTGGTGGATGTGGAGGGAGCTTCTCGTGGTGAACCCAAGGATAAGGGTTGCTCCCACTACGACGAGTACGTCGAATCCCATTCTTCTACTCTCCCGTTATGCTCAGACTACCTAGGCGGCTTTAGCTTCTTTAGGGGCTCCGCCAGTTTTTGAGTCGTTACATGCATTTGAGCTGCATCTACAGGAGAAGTATGGAGGTTTCCGTCGGGACCACATGCAGCGGATAGATGATTTGAGACGGGAGAATGACAATACACCTCGTACCATGTATACGAGGTTGGCGAGGTTTGCCAGGGAATTTGGAGGTGTGTTCGCGGAAAATCAGTTAGTGAAGGTGTTTTTGTCAAAGATTGACAAATGCCTCCTTGACTTGGCGCTGCCCAGGATCATCATGGAGTTTGGTGGCCGGGCGACACTTGCAGAGGCATTCACCATTGTGGAGCAGTGTGATCGTGCATTGTGTCAACATGATGCCATTGATTTGGTGTCATTGCTAGTGGATTCTAGCAAATCCCGGAAGGCTCTGGTCGTGACTGCAAGATTGACTGCGGCAGAGGTGGACAAGACCATGTATTGTTGGTCTTGTGGGCAGGCGGGCCACGCTAAGAAAAATTGTCCTTTGAAGCAAAGGCAAGCCCAACCCGTAGGTAATCCAAAGCGGAAACCATTTGTTCCCACTAAGGATTTGACAAGGGGAGCGGGTAATCATTTATCCAAGCAGTTGAGGTATTCCCATTGTGGGCGGAACAATCACTCAGTGGAGAATTGCTTTGCTCTCCATTCAGACAAACGTCCTTCTTCGGAACGGGAAAGGGCATTGGAGGCGAAGATTGGAGCCTTGGAGGAGAGGTTTAAAAGTTTGGTGTCATCTGGCCAAATTTTGGACTCACCATCTATCAGCCCTAAACCCCCACCTTTCATTTCGTCGTAGTCTAGGAGGAGGTCCAAGGCTCACATGTGGTTGATTGACTTACAGGTATTTGGAGTTGAGTTTCCATTTCTTACTTTGAATGAAAGTAAACACACACTCTTTATTCAAGCAGGAGGTAGCAGTATTTAGGAATACTTCCCCTCCTTATAGTAATGGCATAATACAGTCAACATTTGAGCCGTCACCTATCACCCTTACCCCAATAAACCTAACACTATTACTATCCCACCCTTAGGTTTCATTCCAAGCCAATTCACCCAATCGGTCAGGACCAATTCCCTCACTACCCAATTCCGTGCGTTTAATCAACACCCACTACTACTGCCTTACTTAACACTCCTCCCTCTGTTCCCATCCACCCACTGACGAGGCCCTAATTAACCTGCCCTTCGTCATTAAGAGCCTAATTAACTCCTAACTTGCCCGAGTACCTTCCCTTGTTCTGGTGACCAATCTAATTGACCTCTTCCCAGGGTCTCTGGCCTGTACCCGCTTGCAAGTGCTTTGCTAAACAACCACAGTCCCTCACCTTGGACAACCGGGCACTCGACCACAGCTCCTGTAGTTTCCCTGTTCGGTGTAGGCCATCGTTCGCTCCTCCTGCCTTCACCTGCCCCTGACTTTACTGCTGCGTCTCTTAGCCATCCTTCCCCGGCTCTTCCGAACGACCTGTCAAGAGCCAACGCACTGGCACATCCAAATGTATAGACCTTACTGAGCTTACAGATGAATGTGCCGCATTCCTCACTCCTTTCCCCCTGCTAAATCCTTCAGATCGATCGTTCCCTGAGTTAATTCCCCCCTCACATGAGAATGAATTAGGGTTTAAGGGTTTAGGGTTTTAGGGTAAACCCTAAACCCCAACCGACAATCGGAGCTTCCCAGCCTTCTGTCCAGGTGCGGGGATTACTGCCTTCCCGGCTGGTGGCATTTCTCAAGAGCACCCACATTTGCCTTGGTTGATGGCCGAATGCTCAGAGATGTACCTTGTGCGTAAATGTAAATCTTCTATGTTAACCTGGCAGTGTAGCTCCCGAAATCTGTAATGCTCCCACCAGGAGGTGAATGTCCAGCAGCGTTCTCCAGCTGCCCATGCGAGTTGAATCAGCGGTCGGCGACCCCACCCTTCGAATCCAACTCCCTCTCCCCTACCCGAAGGGATTTTCAAATCCGGCAGGGCTTGTCCCCTCCGGACTGCCGCTCTTTCCCGTGTATCAGAGAGAGCGAAAATGAACCCCTGCCGATTGACTTCGGGACCCCCCTCCAGGTCCCCGGGAATCCCGAACCTGGTCTACTGGGAAGAGGCCTCTCAACCCTTTTTCCCACACACACCACATCCTAAACAAACAATAAAACTTTGGCTCGAACCTCCCCCCCTCCTTTAATCCTTTTTATCTTAGTAACTTTGAATAACCCGGCTAACTCTATTCAACCCCTACGTAACACATTACAAACTAAACTTGACCAAATCTAAACTCTAGCCTTTTTTAACTATCCACACAACACCAATGCAAAATTTTAAATATATTTGAGAGTTAAAAGACTTGTGAACACAAACTTGGGCTCACACCATCTTCCTCCGGAGCTCAGGCTAGTTCTTCTACTCCGGATTATTATATGTTCGGAGCCTCGGGCGAGGTGGTGAGTTCCGCAGCCGTGACACGTGCGCAAGCTATGTCACGAGCCACACCTTCGACAGGGTAGTCGGTGGCAAGTTGTTGGAAGGGAAAACATCTTTACCTTCTCTGACCGTGGTTCAACTCACCACAGACATCCCTGTTTCTGAAAATCCTCAGGAAGTGGCCAAACAGCGAGCGAGACTTGCCGCAGAGACCATTGCGTCTTTTGACGCACATACCTCAGATGACAGGGAATTGACCACGTCTTATGACTTACTAGTATATGCGGGAGCAGCTTATCTGTCTGATGTCGCGGCTAGACCTACTCGTGAGCGCCGCCGCATTCAACCCGACGTCGTGCGTATGGTGAATGGTACCGACATTTTGGTGGTCAGTCGAACTGGGGGCAATGCTACTCGGGTTGCTCCCCGTTGTATGATGATGGATTCAGGGGCACAACCGGTTATGATTGGCAAGAGGCTTGCCAATGAGTTGGGGTTGGCGGCCGAGAATTTGGCTCCCTGCCCATTCACCATTGTCACATCCATTGGTCACGTGAAACGGGCCATGGGTTATACTCGGGAGCCATTACAGCTTAGCTTCCAAGTGAAGCCTGGAGATCCACCCGCACCTCTTCTTCTTAGGTGTGCGGTGACAGATGCGACCAACTATGACATTTTAGTTGGTCAGCAAGCACTTTACCCTCTTGGTTTTGGTTTGGACAACTGGATTGAGGAGGCATGGATCCGGCCAGGTTGGTTGGCTGGGAATGGCCGCAGGGAACTTATTCCTGTGGCTTTCGCGGCGGCCGCAACCATAGTACCATTATCCATGGTTTTTGGATGTGATGCTATTGTGGACACATTGCCTTATGGTTCCGCATAATGGAGGAGTCATTGGCATTCATGGGGAGTACAGACGATCAACGGGATATGGCACCTAAGGGTGTGTGAGCCCAAGATTGAGCCCACATAGGTTGTTAAACCTTAGGATTTATTGAGACTTAGACTTTTTGATTTTATCAAAATATTTAAAACATAAAAAAATGTGAACTTGTTGGGATTAAAGTTTTAGATGGGAAAATTAACATTTAAGGCGTGACGGTGAAAGAACTAGATTAGGACTTAGTTATCACTGTTAATTAGGATTTGAACTTAGGCTTAGGGGAAAGTTGGATTCATCTCGGACCAGGAAGCTGGTTTTAGGGGTTCGAATTAGGATTGGCTTGTGTTTACATTAGGGGGGAAGGGCCTGTACCCCTAGAATTTCCCAGGCCTTGGATCTTAGTGGAACGGTTGGAGGCCGCTGTGTCTCCTCTTTCTCTTTCTCTCTACGTTGTGGAACGCGGCCGGAGCTAGAGCAAAGCTCTAGAGAAATCCAGAGATTGGAGGGCAGTGTGATCTCGGTAGAAAAACTATGGATTATGAAGGTAAAGGGTACAGGGAGGGAGCAGGAGCGCTCTCCAAGGTTTTGAGATTGAGGGGGCCGAATGCAGTTCGGTGGGTTTGATAGAGAGAGGTTGGCAGGTGGAAGAAGAGGCTCGGTGACGGGTTCGGAAGTGAAGCCTCTGCAGAAAAAAGGGCGGAGAAGACGGGGAAGGCTCCTGGAGCAGCCGGCAGACAGAGAATGAGCGATGCAGGAATACTTGGAGGCAAGCAGGAAATAGTAGTCGCCGAAAAAGGGTTGTTGACCACAGGGAGAATGGCAATTGGTACACGGTAGCTGCACCTGGGAAAAGGGCAGCTAGAGGGTGAAATTGCGAATTCAGCTTCGGGTGTGTAAGCGTTGCAATGAACAGGAGGTGTTGGCCATCACACATCAATGAGCCGAGTGCCACGACCAAGGATGATCCAGGGAAGCTTTGTAGAGCGACCAGAAAACCATGTTGCAAGTGTATCAGCTTTCAAACTGCAGGGGGAATTTAGCATCTGGTTTGATGAATGGTTTTGTTTGGAATTGAGGCAGGAGTCATTGTTGGCTGGGTGAGGTGCCTTGCATTCACTTGGTCAATGCCGAATCTGTCTTGCAAGCCCAATGAACATACAATGTTGGGTTTTGACATCATGGTGGCAATCTGACAAGTAGCAACATGGGCTGCAGCTCTTGGCTGGATTTTTTTAGCAACAGGGGATCTCTTTGCACTTCAGCTCTAATGGCAACTACAGTGATATGATAGTTGTGGGGAAAGGCTGTGAGGTAGAAGGTGAAAGCCACTGCAGGTGGTTGGTTGCCTACTCGGAAAGAAAATTGTTGCCTTGGCAATTCAGGGTGCCTCGAGGGAATTTCGGATTGGAGTGGCTGCTGAATGCAGACTGCATTAGCCAGCTGATAGGGGGTTGAGGAGTAGGGTAAGCTGGGTGTATCAACCTCCTGGAGTCCGGTAGTCCAACAGTTACGGCAACAGAGAGAGCTGCCGAACGCTGTAGTTGACCAGAAGAAGGGAACATATTAATATTGAGGCCTAGACATTTCTCAAAAACACATAACACTAAGCATCAGTCAAAACCTTAGGCGTTGGTATTAACTAGTTAGTTGAATTAGGAGTTTGACTATAGGGTCCCAATTATCAATTATTGATTAAGTTAGGTGTTTAAGTTTGGAATTAGCTGGAAAGCAAGTTAAGATACCTAAGTGTGGGTGTTTAGTATTTTATAAGAAATGTTATTGGGTGGCAATCACCACAAGGGAATAATATTTATAAATATTCAAGGCCTAGTGGTTTTGGAATAAAAATGTGAGTTTTATAAGGTTTTGTCATTGAGATAACCATGACTCAATGTCAAAAGATTAAGGATATTAGTTAAATGCATGTGAGCCTTAGGCTCTCACCCGGATAACGATGCTCAAGGGTGGGGATTTAGGGCTGACAGGGTGCATAGGTACGCCATCCCAAGGATCCCCTTCCTCCCTGGAGTGATTCCGCCGAGCTATTCCGGAGGTGTGAGGATATTGTTCTTTTTCTCACTCCTAGGACACCGGTCATACCGGATGCCCCATTGGCATTGGCACATCCCATTTTATGGCGGCTTCCAGAAGCGGAGATTACTTTGGTGGAATTGTTTGGGGGCATCGGCACGGGCTTAGCGGCCGTATTGGAGGCTGGCCTCACAGTCAGACAGTATGGCTATGTGGACAACTCTCAAGTGTCCACCCATGTGACTCGTCACCATCTTCACCAGTTAATGGTGTTGTATCCCCAATAATTACCCCCGACTACCATTCATGGGTGGTTTTTACATCTCCCTCGTGATGTCATACTCATCAGTGAGGCCGACTTACGACACTTGGGTGCAGTGGATATGGTAATTGCGGGATGGCCATGCCAGGGCCATTCACGTGTTGGAGCCGGCCGAGGTCTAGAGGATCCCAGGTCTAGTCTCTTTTGGAACCTCATCCGTCTCATGCAGTGGTGGTTTTCCCACTTACCTACCCCTCCAGGGTATATCTTCGAGAATGTATCATTGTTGGGAGACTCTTGGGACAAAGTGTTAGAGGGCGGTCATTATGTTCGTCAATACCTTGAAGATCCCATTTTTGTGGATGCCGCGAGCATTGGTTCTTATGCCCACCGGCCTCGGTGGATTTGGACCAACCTTGCACCGTCATCTACTTTGGCTGCAACATTTTTTGCAATACCTCCGCCTTTTGATCAAAAGGTGGATGACATTTTGGATCCAAACCGGACCTCTTTGCCGGTTGTTTGAGACGATTTAACCCCGTTGGCATTGGTCAACAAAGTGGGGACACCACGGCGGACCTTTCCCACCTTTATGACATTTCCACAGTCATTCGCCTTCCGCGATCGGGGGCCGGGTATGGTGTGGGATGCTACCACCAAAACCCACACCGAACCCTTGGCTGACAAACGGGAGCGTGTCATGGGATTTTGCATGGGTATCACCGCAACTCCTGGCCTTTCTGAGGGCCAACAACGCTTCGTGTTGGGCCAAGCCACAAATCTTCATACCATGGTGTGGACTATTAGTTTATGCCTTGCATTGCAACGGCATCATGGTGACCAGTTATTGTCTCTGGGGGCAGAGGATTCTGGTCAGGGGACACAGCGGTCCACATCCATGGAGGAGGGAATTGAGGTCGTGGTTGGAGAAGCCGAACAAATCTTTTGATTCGAGCAGCAGGTGATAGGGGAGCTTCGAGCTCAACGAGTTTATATTGTTTTGGCTTCTTCACCTCCAGTGGTGGCTTCATCATCACATATTGGTGGTGATGAAGAGGGGATGGACTCTATTACTAGCACGGAGGTTGGGGGCATGGTTAATGCCCCCTCCTCTCAGTAGCAGTTAGAGTCCATGCTAGCACCATGTGGCTTCCCTTTGGTGGAGAGGGAGATCATAGAGTTTGATGATTGGCCATTGGAATTAGGCCCTCATCTCATTGGTGTTGAGGCACGGAAAGTACAAGCATTTATTCGCTCGTACCGTAGGTGTTTGGTGTTGTAACACTTCAGTTTTCCTATTAGATTTACAACTCCAACTCTTTCCAAAATTTCTGTGGATGTTGATAAAACCCATTCCAATCCATTTTATATGAGGTTGGCTCACCATGGAACTCCATTTCAACGTCCACCTTTACATCCTCTTGTAGCATCTTCAAGTTTGAATATTGTCGAGGCATTGAAACTAACAAAGTCTAGGAAAAAATCTAAATTTAATCTTACAACTATTGACTTTGACAACATTGATATTCGTGATGTCAAGTATTTGCCACCATCTTTAGATGGTGACATTTTTGTGTTGCCCCGTTTGACAATGGGAGTTCCAAGGGCGTATGGCCATTCCATGGATGGCATGGACAAGATGTGTGACGGACACCCTTGGTGCACAACAAAAACAACTAATATCCAAAATGATTTTGGATTATTATTCAAACATTTTTCTTGTGCTGGTCATTTCCAGTGCCCAAATGATTATTGTGATTACATGTATCACAATGGAGGGTTCGCAACAATAGCAAATGGACGGGATCAATTTCTGTTCCATTTTATGTGAAAAATGTGGCCTTTGAAAAATCAACAATGAAATATAAGATATGTCGGTCAACACATATGTGCATCGCAATGTATCATGCTCACATAATATACGTCCACTCCACATCCTTTGGGATGTCGAGGGTTTGTATTCATCTAGGTGTACATGACGACCATGTGTCTTAAGGGTACGTGTTGTAAGTCATTGGACATGGCTTACAAGTGCGTTGCTCAAAAGGTCATGAAAACATCCAGTGCCAAGAACTTTGCTATAGTAATGACAACGAGCAAACAATTTTGGCATACTATCTTCTAAAATCTCCATCAAACGGTGAAAACCATCATTTGGCAAATTTGTCATTAAAGGTGGTTATGGGTAAATTTAGTATTCTTACCTCTCTAAATTGTCATAATTTTGTATAAGGTTTGAAGCATTTTGTTCTTGATAGAATAGGTATGACGGATAATATAATGGCGTTACAAAATATTTCAGGTTTCAAATACATCTATGGTAGTAGGTTCCCATGGCAATCCAAAGATAAAGTGTTTATTTTCAAGATGTTAGTATATCTTCTAAGAAGTGGTATGGATCTTGTGAAGCGTATGTAAGTTGGAGGGAAGATGGAGAATTCATGGATAATGTTTGACCATGTGAAATGTTTGAAGGACTGGACCACCTTGGCGTCCCATGTATACGATAGCAAATATTGTAACGTGTTGGCGATTACATTTTCTAACATACAATGTAAAGACGGTAGAGTACAAACACTGTACTAGGAAAACTTGAATTATGTCATGGCGTGCCAAATGTAAACTTCAAGGGTTTCATGGCAAACAGTGCTCACGTTAATTGGATTGCACTGAAGAAGATCTATGGGGACAGTGACCCACGTCTACTCATGGTCAATCGTGAGTGCCCATGTCTTTTTCAGTGGTCTGCAAGTTTGGATAAGGTGATGCAGAATTAAATTAAACCATCCTTGCAATTTCAACACAAGCAAATATGCAGGGATTACAAAGACGCAAAGACAATGGACAAAGTTGCGACTAAATATCATGTGTTTCATTCATGGTGGTTGTCGTCTAGAGCTGCCACAAAAGATGGCATTCTCAGTCTTTCTGAGTGGTTAGGATTTGGCACTTTCATTACAAGCAATGGAATGGTCATATGCTTATTGTAAGTGCATTGCTAAGTTATACACTTGAGAGTTGTTTGATTTTTAAAATATAAGAAATTTATTAAATTTATTAAATTTTACAATTGTGATGTTCGCAAGATATGACAATAGATGAACATGCAGATATGCCAACATGTAATTTGCAGAAAAGGTGCACAACAAGTGGCTCCAACAGTCCGACAACAAGATGATTTGTCTCTACGGAGTGACGGTGGACGATTTGATTCTTGCATTAATGCATATTGAACATTATAGAGCATGGTTGAAAGGGGGTGCCATTGGTAAAGGCCTTGATTCAACATCCTTGAAATTGAAAGTTGCTGCCAAATGTGGAGATCCCAAGCTGCTAGCATATGCCATGAAATTTTATCTAGGGGTAGATGATCTTAACACTAGGGATTGTACTTTGGAGGGCTTTGAGTTGTTTTGGGTTCACCAAACGGAAGCTTAACTTGCCACCCAATTGTTGGGTCGATTGTGACTCACATCGACCCAACAAAGTTAACTACTCCATACCTTGCCCTAACACTCGTCGGGCTAAAAGACCATGCATAAAGGAGTCCTTGAATTCTAGAGAGCATGGTGTGGCTCATACCACATCTATGTTAGAGAGTGACTGTTGTGCTTCTCAGTGGCACATTGCTAGATTGCCCCCAAGCTTGGCCAAAAGATGTTGGGCAATGCAAATCAATACAGATTCTTTATGCAATGCAAAAGTCAACATTGGAAAACATGGCACTCATGCTCCAACTTACAAAGGGTTGAAGGAAGAGTTTTGTTCCACCAACAATGTGGAGCATGAGTTTTGGTTTTGCCCCGACGACATTAAGCATTGTGTGAGTGGCAACAAGAAAAAAAAACGTTCTAGACTGGCCTATAGTCACGGGTAGATCACTCTAAGGTATTTTTGTGCACCACGTGCGGCTGGGGTTTTTTTGTTTTGGGGCTATTTGCCTTCAAGGGTTGAATTAAAGACTCCCTATAATTACTTAAATTTAAAAAATGGCCCATTTGTTTGCACCCTTCCATTACTTATATTGTCCAAGTCACTGCAATTTTTTGTACTCTATATTTCTTTTAAGTAATTTTGGACAGACGGAAATCCCAATTATCATCCATCCCCGTGAGTCCTAAACCCATTTACATACCATACTAAACATACCTTCTAGGATCCTTATCTTCAGCCCCTATATTAATTTTACAAAAAAAAATGGCCCGTGTTTTATGTCCATCTAACTTACTTATAATGGGATTGTCTACATTTAATGGCCCCTTCATTATTTGGAATTCCTTTATAATTTTTATTTCAAATGATTTTAATCCTCTCTATATTATGCCGCACGTCGTTTTTAAAATGCACTAAGTGATCTACCCGTGCCTATAGTCCCCACCACATGGCCAGTGAAGATAGGTACCAATATCTCGAGGGAGGAGGTGTTGGCGCTCGAAGACGCCCGGTTCCAATTACTATGTTGTTGGAGTGACTACCATGCCATATTAAGGATTTGGAGTGATAATCAACATCATCTCCAAGGAGGATATCTCATACCGTATCATAATTGGCGACATCTTGCATTGCACATGCCTAGACTTCACAAAAATGTCATCTCAGGCTTTGGGAAAGAAAGTGAAATGAGTGCACTGCAAACATCTTTATTATGTTTTTAGATTTATGTGCAAGGTGGATTACGCTAAGGATAAGTTTATACACACTCCAACGTATGCCTACAACGAGGTCATGCAAATACTTGAATTTGCCGGTGTTGTAGAGTGTGAGTAATGTTCTAAGTGTTGTGTTCAACCACATGCTTGAGAATGTCAATAAGTGACATGTATTGGAATGTTACAAAAAAAATCAACAATGGACTAATAGTTTTTTATAGTATCCATGGTAATAGGCCTCTTTCATTGTTGTTCATTCAAAATATTAGTACTTTACAATTGAAAATTGCAATAAACAATATTACCAAATTTAGATTATGGACCCTAAAATTGTACATAATTACTACATATGAAATCATTGCTCACATGTTACCACTCACTGCTCATCGTTCATATCTTAGCTTCCCTCGTTTAACTCTCAATCCTCCCAGTACTTGGCCAACCCAACAAAGGGTGGTCACTGTGGAATTTGGTAGGAATTGTGTACCTTAAGCCAAACCCCCTTGCGGTAGCAACTACTAAGTATGATGGATGAATTTTAGATGAAGTAAAGATAATTAGATTGGATGAAGAATGATTTTGCAAGGGATGAATTGATGGATTTAGAATGAACATAGAATATTTTGCATAGATGAATGCGATTCACGGATATATGTGATGCAATTGGATAATTGTAAAAGATAAAAGATCATTACTTGGAGTTATTAGAGTAATCCATCCATCTCATCAATCTTGTGGCTTGTTATTCCAATTGGAGTAGCAATTATCACCACATCTTACACCGGAAATTTTTTATCATTAATATTTCTCCAAATTTGGTGTAGATTTTTTTTAAATGATCAATTGTAAATGCCTCTACTCTACATCAAGGAAAAAAAATTAGGGTGACAATGAAACTTGAGGTTTCCAAAAGGCTTGTTTTCAAGCTTGTATTATCCATTGTGATGGTCCTACGAGTTTGAGGTGAGAAGAATTATAAGTTCTCTCGTTGCAAAAAGTCAAGGGACCATGGTAGAAAAATGTTGTTATATTTTTATTCTATTTTGTTGCCAAATGTCGGCGTAGCTAAGAGAACAATGTAACGCATAAAAATAACTTCCAAAACCATCATTTTTGGGTTGATGTTAAAAATATCATAACATCCACTTTTGGATTCAACATCTTCTTGGTCCATGTTCAATTTACACCTATTGAAAGATCCAACAACTTTGAAACTTGCAATTTTCATAATCTAACCATGGAAGTTTGATCATGAAAAAATTCCACCTAATTTGGAACAATTTCATGGATCATGATGTAACCAAACCCTCATTCACAATGAAATCATGAATTTAACATTATCAAAGAGTTTTCACTACATTTACTATGATTAATATTGTCAACTACATTATTAATGAGATATCCATATCAAAAACATAATGGATGATACATGGTACACATAGTTTCATTTACCCACAGTATAAACCATTAGAGGTCCAAGAAACAAATGATGATATATCTTTCAAGTCTTTCTCATTTTTATATAGAAATTTTATTTGTAGAGCATCTCATGTTTTTTTTAACACACCAAGATCATCTCCTAAATCTTAGTCATTTAAGTGTAGTGATTATTGTCAAAGGTGAAGTCATTATGAGGTATGGAACTGTACTAAAAAGTAACAAATGTTCCATGTTTAAATATTGGATCATCAAGTATTTTGTAGGCCAATAATGTGTTCTTAACTAGCAATTACATTTAAATTTATCAAGATAACATTTGGTATTTCCCTACGACTTTTAGTTTTACCATTTTAAATTCTACTTCTTTATGGTACATTCAACTCTGAGGTTATGTTTAGATTTCTGTTACTTAAAAGAAAACAAATAATTTTGGGTAATTTTGGTCTTGCATCCTATTTTTAGTTTTCACTCCAATTAAAACATTTGTGCATCGTCTTCACCTACTTCATTCCAAACGGTTGCGTATGATGCCAACATGTGAATGGACAATTTGTATTATTAAAATTATGGTATGGTCCATAAGACTTGGTGGATTATGGCAAAGATGAATAGTTTGTTGAGGTGATTGTGTTGAAATGATAGGTATCTTATGTGATTGTTAATGAATATGCATGTGTGTTGTGGTTGGTCTTTTGTAGTTGTGAGGTCAATGAAGAATGCATATAATTCTACCCATAAAAGGTTTGGGAGGCTAGGGAGTTTTTTGCAATGCGGAGGTCGTCCTCTAGGCTACATACTCTAGCACCTGCTCTGTTACCTAGCACATGTTATTCTAAAACCTATTATGTTACGTAGCATATGTTACTCCAGAGACTGCTATGTTATCTACTATGTTACCTAGCCGGCGTGTTTGTTTAGTAGTATGAGCAAGCCGTTGGAGTATATACATTATCGGGGGTTATATCTGGGGGTTTACGTGGCAAATTGTATATGGTTGGCAGGGTTGGTGTAGCCTTTAGAGTTGTGCACCATATTTTTGTGAGTTTGACTTTGTATGCTATGGATGTGCTTAGGATGACGTTTGTTTTCACATGTACAAGGTAGAGTTTTGATATGTTGTGTATGAGAATATTGATCATTTGTTGTTCTTTTGGGGGGGGTCCTTTGGTTGTAAATATATATTGTGGATGTGTAGTAGTTTTCATGTTGGTGAAGATATTTGGACCATTCATATGTGGGATTGTAGGAAGTTAACGTATGGTGTATTTTGTTTTGGGTGAATCTATCCTACAACCATTGGAGCCTCAAAGATGGGATGGTGGTAATGTAAGATCTTGTGTGGTCGAATATGTTAGAGTTGAGTCTTTGGATTTGAACAGTGGATTTATATCCTATGATGTTTTCATTTGGGTTGTATTTCTTGATGCTTAAGGTTAGGTGTGTTGCTTCAATGGGAAGTAGAATGAATATTTGGTTTTAGGATTGGGAGAAATTGATGTATGTGTTGTACATTGCTAGTTTTTTTCTTTATATATTTTTTGTGTAAGTTTGTTGAACCAAAGTGATTACTAGAAATGACTATAGTCATCATATGACTAGGTTTTTAGTCATATTGGATATAACCTAGATGTGAACCGTGTAGAGAACGTGTTGGGAACATGTTATCACAATATTTTCATGATAGTCATAAAAGACCACATCAGTAAGATTAATACTTATCTAACAACGATTTTCATGTCCTTATAGTGAATGGTTTTTATACTGCATTTGAACTTCCTTCGTACTTATTCATGTCGTGAGTCTTGGGTCTTTGATCATTTCAACAAATGTTTTATGACAATGGCATTTTTGCTGATTGTATTTTGACAATACAATCATTTTTTACTTATTTGCAATGTTGTTGAGTTCTATTACTTTTACACAACATCATAGTTTAGTTCTTGGCTTTGTAATATGCAAATATATAGTCTATACACTCACAAAAAGAATGATATACACCTATACCTATTATTTTTTCATGCAACCTCCCTTCCTAATGTCAAACAACATCATCTTCCAAATCTGGATGTTCTTCCACAACGTCCAATGCTTGGTTCGACATCTTCCATGGTTAGAACCCTGCATCCCCTCAATATAGGGGTATAAGGTGTCATGTCAATGGAAATGGATATGAGCCTCAGGCCATGATGTTCTTCGGATTTGCCTTACTACAAACTATGCATTTCAGCTTCGTGGATATTTTTGTAAAATAATCTTCCACTCATTGTTTTTTTGTCATCTATAAATAAAATTGCTACATATGAAGGGGAAATGCAATTGAATCTACTAAATAAGGTATTAATCAATCAAATTTGAAGAATGTGAATCATCTGCACATGCATTTGATACTCAAAAAATCGTAAAGCAATTTAAGAAAAGAAGCACTACAATGTTATGCGTTGTTCGAATACCCTCGTATAATAGATTTATTTATTCTTCTAGGACCTTCATAAGCTTTACCTCCTCGAATTTTATTTTTTTTCATCACAATGGCATCCTTGTCATCCTCGAGTCCATCATTAATTGCGGTAGAGTTGTTGTTGTACTTGCCTAGGCACTATGTTATCATTCGTACAAATTTGAATTCTTCATGTTTGCTTTCCATATTCGGAGATTCTAGTAATCATGTTCAAATATTATAGTCATAAAGTTCAAAATAAGGCGTACATTTAATTATCCATATGGTTACAAAATTTGTAGTCTTGGAGTCCAAAACAATGACTACATTTTATCATCCGTATGGAAGTCGACTACAATAGTGTCGCAACCCTTGCTAACTCCCTTAACAATCTTGCCAATTTTCATTTCTAGCAAAGGTTACAAGTGCTAACCCTTCGCATTCCGCCATGCTAGTGGTTAGCTCTTCCTACCCCAAACCTTATAGTTCATAGGAGGGAACCAATCCTCCTACTTTGCTTTCGGGACTCACCCCTTAATTGATAACCCATTTCTTCGATGTGAACTTCCATCCATGGAAGTCCAATCCTATGTTGATCATCGCATTGCCGGAGCAACACTACAACAACCCGAAGCGTACTAGGCAACTATGGCCTCACATTGGGCCAATGCCCATGGAGGCTGTGTCGTTCGGCCTCGGGTGGGTGAGGCCACACCACCTCATCCATATAAGCCTCTAGGACTCTACGTGGGGCCCCTACCCCACCGTCAAGAAACCTCTTGTCTCTCTACCAAGAGTTGGAGCCAAGTAGACATTTTCCTTCAGCCACTGGGCCTAGAAGCCCTTAGCAGCTTCAGACCATCATAACTTCCTTGTATGATGTATGATACTAACAAGCAACCACTCCATCTTCATCTACGCTTCACGTAAATGACGATGGACTCCTCACTTGCCCCATTCAAGAAAGTATTAACGAAGTTATGCATGTTCAAACCTTGGCAGTCCCGGGAATCACTCCTAGGCACTGTTGTACCAGGGCGTTGTCCAGGGACAACGCCCCACTCAAATTCTCATAACTCCTAGCTCACACCTCCAATTGAGGTGTTCTTGAGCATTCTAGAATCACCCCACCATGAGCTATGCATAGCTGATGGCCTTACCCTCATGCCTCCTAGTCTTCGTGGGTGGGAGGCGTTCCCAACGCCCGTGGCCCTCGCCCACACTAGGATCACTTGGGCTCTCTCACCAACGGCACCACAAGTCCCGGGTGTCACTCCGGGGTCCCCCTTGTGCCCATGGTGTTTCGGGCACTCCTCATGGAGAGGTGCGCGACAAATATTTTGTTTTAGAGAAAACATCTAAAGTATGGAATTGCTAACTCTTGCTAAACTATGCCAAATGAAGCAATGGATTCATATCTCACTCAAGGCCACTACAGTGGTTCAATTTATTGGATAATATGTGAATAGTTCATATCCCTCTTTAATTTCTTGTGTTGCTACATCATGGCATATTCCCAGGCTTTGGGGTTTCATAATGTAAGCAACGACACAAGGTCCCATTACAAATTGGCAATCTCCTCCCTCCCAATAGAGTTGTAAATGAAACATGTAATATTTACATTCAAAACATATCCCCATTTTGGTAGACGGTTCTTTTAGTTGTAGCATATTTTTATAAACCATGAGTTTGCTTTGTACATACTTTTGCACTCCGTTTTAAAAAACAATTTCTCTACAAATGACAAAAAATAATTCTTGGCCTTTGCTGCTTGCAATGCAAATACACCCATTCCATGTATGAATGCGCTGACACTCTAACCTCCCACTTCCTGTTCCAATATGTAAAGGGTGTCAACTTCAAAATTGCTCATGAGACCCATTGCCTATGAAAAATATCCATTCCAAAATTACGCGCCAACCTTTGTTGGTCGTTAAATGAACTAGGTTCTCCATCCCTTTGAAGTAGTATAGTACCTGAAATTATAGAATGTAAAGCAACAATTGTTGCAGCCTGCACATAAGGTCTTTGCATTTCCTACATGTTTAAATGCAATATAGCAATTACGCACCATCCCACCTAGATACTCCTTAGAAGAAGATTAATATCAACGATGTCTAGCAAACATATTATGATTGATTTCTTGAATTCAAGATTTTGTTTGTACTCTTGAAGATGTTTGCAGATGATTTTTTTTAACAACATATTTGCACCCATGCATTTTAAATATGAGCATGCGTAATTTGTGAGTTGTTGTCTATCTACTTCCTTCTCCTCTATATCCCACAATTGTAATTGCAGAAAATCCTCTCGTGATCTCGGATCCATTTCCAAATGTTTCTATGCATTTGAAATGGATCCAATCTTTTCTTGTACATGTTAGTCTTGTGAAAGACATATACAAGTCCAAGGATGATTGTTGGATTATTTGGAATCTTAGAATGAATGAATTTGATCACGTCTATGCCTCGTCAACTTATGACTACTTGTAGTGCTCAATAAAACAAATTAACGACAACCAATAATAATCAATGTAATAAGCAATAAAGATGTTACCAAAATGATTTGAATTGGCGAAGAAAATTTCATGTTGGATGCTAGTTATTAGTCCTATATTCTCCTATAATGTCTTTATAAGTTGTTATTTTAATTATTGACAATAATATTCATAATCTCCCTTGCACATTGGAGATTTTTTTCATTAAAACCTCTGCCTACCCTATCCCTGTGGGTTACCTACCCTATTACCGCGCGGTTTCCTTTTAATTCCATGGTTGAGTTCATATTTCTGTGCCCGCTTATCTCTTTGCTCCAATGTGTTGTTTTTTTACCTTCATTTGTTCTTCAGCGTTATTTATTTTGGTCTACCATGCTTGGTTCTTTCTATCATTTCCTTAGTTTAAGTTTTGTTAGTACATTGAGGTGTGAAGCTTGTTTCTAGGTGTTTCTAGCCTTTGAATCAATTATTGTCTCAACACTAATTTTTCACTGCAAGGAAAATGGCTCAAATACCTTCACCCTCACCGTCTTCCTTTGTACAGGTGATACTGAGGTCTGTAGCCAATTTACTAGATGAGCATGTAGAAGAGGTATTGAGTGTTGTTTTGGAATGAATGTCAATGTTGTTGTTTGATATGTTTGAGGATTCCAAAAGCGTCTTTATTCTAGGGAAGTGGAGGTGAACTCCTCATAGTAACCATTCCAGGCTATGGACCTATTTTTATTTGATATTCCATGTTTGATTTAGTACTAGACCAAGAAAGGATGACCTTTGTATCGGAGGGAGTGGAGACGACGACAACAACGAGATGATAGAATTAGACAAAGAACGCACACCGTTGCTGAGTCAACGACCCGCAACAAAGGTACGTAATCATAAACCTAAAATCTATAAAGAATATGACTTAAAATAATCATTAGTTTTAAAAATATAACTAAGATTAATTATTACTTTAGAAAACATGACTAAGACTAATCCTTTCTATAGAAAATGTGACTAAGACTAGTCATCAAAGTCATAGCTATGATTAATTGTAGTCATTAGTCTAGAAAACATTATAACGGCTAGTTATGTAATTGGTCATCATTAGTGGTTGTGTATTTACTCGTGAATCGTTCATGTGTATAAGAAAAATGCCAAATATATAGCCTCAGATAAGATGATGACCCTGAACGATGTCGGCAATCGCATGGTTGTTTACGTGGTTTTCTCATGAGGTTTTAATGTATGTATCATTGGAACTGCAGGTAGTTGCAACAAATGAAGAAACTCCACTGTCCTCCACATTCTCAACATAGGATGTTTTGCAAGTGATGGGTTATGGAAAAATGATAAAAAAAATGTTTGCACATTGAAAAACAAGATATGTAGAAGATGATACATTGCATGAAGCTATAATATATAAAGGTTGTGTGTATCTAGAGGTGCAAAGGAGCCATGAGGATGAATATAACCTCTTTAAGATTGTAGAATTAGATAACTCTCTCATAAACAAGATTAGAGAAGTTGTAAGAAACTTTATAATGTAGTCTACCATGTTTCTACACTATGCATGTATAGAGTCGTAGGTGAATGTAGGAAATATATTTTGGGTAGAAGATGGGTAGTAGTGTATATCATCTGTAATGAGTAGTTTGAATATGCTTAGCGATTGATATATGTACATGGGATGTCTTATAATAAATATTTGTAAACATGGACTATATTTTGCCATCTATCGTAGTAAAATATTTCAATATATTGACTATACGAGTTCATCTTTTGTAGTCCATTATTTGAATATGATGACTATGCTCAGTCATATTTTGCTGTAAATTATTTAAATATAATGACTGGATTTAGTCATATCATAGAGTAAAATGTTTGAAGATGATGACTATGATTAGTCATCTTGTTCATATGAATAGCAAAATTGTTATGAATATAACTTTTGATTATTTTAATGATACTATTTATAATCATATGAAATGACTACATTTAGTCATTAAAATTGAAATGCTTAATATTAAACCAAAAATAATGATTAGCCCCTTAGAATGTAAGGCGCCAAAGATTACTCAATTTGACAAACAATTATGTATTATATGATTATTTCTAGTCACAATATGACTAATAGGAATCGTTATTGAACATGTATTTGTTATATGACTACATGTAATGAAGATTATGTTGTCATATAAATATAAAATATGACTAATTATTCTCAAAGGGTAGAACTACATATGACTAAATACAATCATATAGGTATGACTAAATATAATAAGAAATGATAAAGGGTCGAGGGGCAACCAAAACGAGGTCCCAAAACCCCATGGGGAACGGAAATTGTCCAATATGACCGTAGTCATTTTGTTTGGAGCGATTAGTCTGACATGACCAGGTTGAAGACTAGAAATAATGCTAGTCATTAGTCCATTTTCTTACTTATATTAGTCATAAATCCTAGTCCTTTTGTTGTATTTTTGTTGTAGTGTGGGCTCCCCATTTATCTTTTTAGGTGGTGGTTTTTGTATTGATGATGGCTTGTATTGGTTTATTGATGGCACAGGGAGGTCACTTCATTGTCAAGTTGACATCACGTGCGGACAAAGTTTGCTACCCCTATATTACATGCCATATATAATTTTAAAATTTATGATATTTTTTCTACATATACATAACCATTGATAGTATTTTTTTTATATATTTTTGAAAATTTTCGTCATCTTTGTTTTTTTAGTAATTGTTTTAGTTCAATTATGTGTCATTCTAGTTAGAAACGGTATGTTTTATGAAAAAAACAAATCATCATATTTAGTTACCACTTTTAAGTATGTCATAGGTACTGTGTATATCTACTCATGAAAAAAAATTGATAAAATTTTGACCCATTTTGGTGGTGCAACTTACCAAAAGAAGATTTTTTTGGTCGCACGTGGTGTTCAACTTGACAATGGAGTGATAACCCCGTGATTGATGGTTGGATTGCATTGGTTGTTGCAGACGGTTTGTTTATTTTGCATATGTACTTGGGGTGGGAGGGTGGTAAATGAGCAAGTTTGGGGAGGAAATAATATATTTGCTTGACGTAGGGTTTTTTGATTAATTTTGGCATGACATTAAATCTTTCCTTGAAATTGTGTGGGGATAAAATATATTGGGTGGTTGGGTTTTGGATTTTAGTGATGATGGTAATGACATATATGTGACAAACAAGGTTCTTTGTAGATTTTTTGCCTTCAGAAAGTAAATGTAAGTGAATATCATATAAATATATGTTTTCAATGTATTGGTATCCATGTACAATGTTTTAAATTATATGTGCCTCACAATGTGCACAATGGGGTTTTGAATTTGGTTTGTGGTTATTCTCACCAATTGATTGAAGCTTAATTTCAAATCCAAAGCCATTTGATATTAATGTTGATTTCAACCATTTATCAACTATAGTGAAGAATTATGCTTTAGAATTACGGTGTTGGTTAAATGATTTGGCACATGTTGGGTTAATTAATCATTTAGAAAGGCGACCTGTCAAATAATACCATCACAAACTCTACCTTTCATTTTGAAAAAAATACTTAATTACAAGTCCAAAAATTTCAAACAACACCAAGATGTTAAGGATTCTACTATGTTTCACTTTGATGTGAAGATGTTCATGTATTTATGGATTAGAGAGTTTTTAACATACGGTGAAATTAGAATTTTTTTCACCTTGCATTTTGGTATTGGTTGCAATTGTGAACCATATTCTAAACTCACAAATATATCAAGATCCACCTACATTTTACAACCACAATTGGAAGTATTGGCATTTGGCTGACTTATGGAATTTGTCTTTGAGTTTTGTAGGTTGCAATTTGAGGTTTTACACAACCAAGATGGCCAACCATCTACCTTGATTGCATTATCCACACATTTTTAAGGCAAGCGTGTGTTCACCTCATTGTTGGATGGGGAGACCTCACAAAAACAATGATGTGACCATGGCCAAATTCAAAATGTTTATCCTAATGGATTTTATGAGGGAAGAAGTCTTGTAGGAGATTGATGCCCCAAAGACACGAGACCTAATGGATTCCAAAATAACAAATTGGGCTTGAATTTATGACATGATTATGGGAATAAATTTTCCTCTCATGTACATGATGAGACCACTTGCAAGAAATCTTTTAGGCATAGGGGTAGGGGTAGAGTTTAGAATTTAGGATTAAGATAAATTTAAGATAGCTTCAAAATAAATTACATTATTGCAAGATTCATGAGGGTGGTCAACTATCATGCAAGGGCATGTGTCAATTTTGAGGATTACTGGAGCATGACAAGTTTGGAACAAACATCAAAAAAATTACTCAAGGCATTATCTAAGAAATCTACTATATCCAATAATGATTTGGACGTAGAACTCAAATTCAAACCCTTACGACCAAAATTTATTATGTACCCAACATTATTATTTTCATCAAGTGATAATGATAGTGAAGAAGATGAGGTTGAGGTTGTTGACATTTGCATGGATGATTAAAGCTTTGAAAAACATGAATTGACTGACAATATCCTAGCATTACACAAGGTGGACAATGTTTTACCTCCCAATCTAGAGGTTTGGAGTTGATTGAATTGCCCGTTAAGCCTAATTATAATTACTCTTAAATCCTAAACCCTAAACTTGATGGGAACATTGCAATATAGTCTATTTTGTGGGGAATATGCAATCTAATTTGGAGATTGTTGCCAAGGGATTAACGGTCCAAGTTTTCTCTCAAAGTTCACATCAATTAGCTATCATGCTTGATTCATCATATGAGTGTGTTCATGGTTTTGCAATGGTTGAAAATTTAGTTTTTATCTTGGATACTTTGTACATGGATTGGAGTCACAAATATCCAACATTAAGTTTAACCTTATTGCGTATGTGGTGCAAATTGGACAATGTGTGAATAAGAAGTATCATTGGGAGAGTTGGGGTGTTTAAGTAGGTAAGTTGTCATTTCCTAGCCATTTTGTGATTCTTCCATATTTAGGAGGCCATTGAAATAGTTTTCAAAGAAACTATATGTTGGGGAGCTCAATAGGAGAGAGCAAAAGTGCTTCCGCCTATTGATGCAATCTCCCTGAGCTACCAAAAAAATATGATACAAAAACTCACCTCTCACCTCTCAATTCATATTTTGAAGCGCACGACACCAAATACAATGAACGATGTAATAATGCATCAATTATGGTACAATTATTCTTTGTATGCATGGGGAGATCTCTTGATTCAACCTCGACCAACCCAAAGATGTATTTATTATTTGGGTCTACAAATGATCCCTGTCAATTCCTATAGCCATAGATTGTGTGGATGTTGTCTAGCCCATACCATTATATCTACATTCAAATGACTTGGCTAGGAACGATAAATATGTTAATATGGTATGATTTTTATGGTCCATAATGACCATTAAAATATTCCAAAAGATACATGTTAGATTTCTACTTGTTGGTCGTATTCACAAAGACATGGATGGATTTTTTAATTATTTGTTTAAACAATGTAAAACATCCAACAAATTTGTTGGTGGATTTACATTTTAAGACAAGTATCTAAAAATACAACAACCCTATCATGGATTTCCATTACCTTTCATTCATTCCAGATTCAATTCAAGAGGTTGTTGATTTCAATTCTTTAGTCAAGATGTAACTTATAAAAAATTTGGGATAGGAAGAAATAGATTTTTTGATAATTTTTTGGACAATGATGATTGGCATGTTTTCAAATATGAAAATCTTGCATTTATATTATGGGGATTGTCATGATACAATACGATTCACATGTGGAATGATGATGGTTGTGGTTATCTTTATAACAAAAAACAATTTATCCGCTATTGAAGTTAGACTTCCTTAAGGCCATGCATTTCTTGGACTTTACAAGGATAGAAGAAGTGTTCGTTGACTATGGCCATGATGTAAATCCTAGAAAATTGACGTATTAAAGAAATACATTGAAATTTGGGAGACCAATTGTTCTCAAGATAATCATTACAATGGAAATGGAGCATTATGACACCTTACTAGAAGATGTTGTCAAGGAATTAGATAATCCATTTCCTCCAATGATTTGCAAGCTGAAACTAGTTTTTGACAAAAACCGGTGTTGTGTTTAACAAAAACCTAGTTCTAGTATTTTTTTAGTGTTGTGTCGAACACACATTAGGACAAATTTCATTTCTTTTGTTTTTAAATGTCATTTATCATGTTCATGATTGAATGAAATGGAATTATTGTTAATATAAAATATGCCACAATGTTTTATATTTAAAAATACAATGGGAGGGTTCCAAATTTGTTATTGTCCACTATATCCCCCACGCAATGGAGGCAATTGAACTAGATACCTCTTCTTGAGTGGAATTTTTTTGGATTTATCATACAAATATTGTGGGATGATATCGTCTTGCTTAACTATTGTTTATTTTATTGAAAATCTTAAATTTTCTTAAAATACACACTAAAGGAACGTTTTTAATCTTTTTTTTGTATTGCAATTCCTATAGTTTTGTATTTGATCATTTTGTGGGGATTGTAGAAAATTTCATAATTTTCTTCTTTGAATATGCATGTGATATAAAACGGGATATCCCCTAATTTAGCTTTAATGCTAATACTTGTGGATTTTCAAATATCAAGCACCACATAAGTTTATAGCATATAATACATGTATGTTCATGGTTATAACATTTCCTATCATTACATTGGGGTTATTGTTTGTATTAATGTTTTGATTTACACTCAAAAAAATGTTGTTTGATGCATTTTGGACCAAGAAAACTCTCCATAAAATAATGCACCCTGCCAATTAAAAAACATATCATTGAATATTAGAAATTATGTAACATCTATGATCAAATAACATATTGCAAGTGGGTCGCAAGTCATCATCATGAGATTTCCCCATGCCATATGTATTTATTATACATAAATTATATACTTATCTTTAATATAGGCTAGTTATGAATTTTGAATATTTGAGGTTAATTTTATTATTTTAAGTGTTTTTATAGTTATTTATTCATTTACAATCCATTACAACACTAGGTTGCATAGATGATAGCATAATTTCTCCAACTTGAATGCATACATTGCAAGGACATGAACGTGCTCACAAATCCTGAATTCTCACAAATACAAAGTTGTTTAACTATGTCATCACATGACATGTGATGCAATAACCTTTATTTCAAGTTGACATGAATAATGAAATATAAACATTTCATGGAATCTAAAGCAATGCAATCCACAACTATGGTACAATAATCTTGTTGATTTCCATATACACCCTTTGACCAAATGGGTGATCAATAATGCCAATTGCATCATAGCTTATTGCATAGGAAAATGATCCAACATACTTGTGGCATCATGCAATCTTCAAAGTGATAATTGTGTGTGGTCACAACATCCATAATGCGGATAAAAAATAGACAACGCGTTTGAAAAATCTTTTAGGAAAAAATATTGTTTTCTTTTGAAATATACATTCACAATTATGTGAACCTTTTGTCTATCACTGTCACGACTACCAACCCTTTTAGCCAGACCTACACCATACATGTCCTTTTCATTGAATTTTTTGAAAAAATGCTAGGAATAACCCAATATTATTGCATGAAATTTCCATGGTCTTCAATGTCTATTTGCATTTATGTAATGTGTAGTTGAAATTGCTCATATGAAAAATTTCATGACCTCTCCAAATAAAAATATAAAAATATATAACCTAAGTGACTCCAAAGGCATTTGTAATCTAGAAGGAAGATTGCATAAGACTCAAAACAACAAAAACGCGTCAACATGAAAATGATCAACATAGAAAAAAATTGATCAATTGAATGATAATAAATTGACATTTTGGGTGCGCATGCGTCAATTTATATAAGGGAAGATGGTAGGAGAGGCCAAGTGGAGTACAATAGGAAATTGCATGAACAAACGGTAATCGGAACAAATAGGTGTGGAATGCCTGAAGAAGGTGGCTTCACCTAATCATTCAAGATGAAAAATGCCATTAAAGAATGTGGATTAGATACAAATTACAAGCTCTATCAATGTTATTTAGGGAATTATTACTTTTGAAAATTCTTGCACCAAAAATATGTGTTACAAAGTGAGAATATACGCTTTGAAATTCCAAACGATGGTAAAAAAAATCCAATTACATGAAAACCAAAATGGATGTGGTGCCCCTTAATTAAATCAAGGTCTTCAATCTCATGGAAGGTTGTGAAGCCTTTGTAATATCTCCTTGGGGGCCTCACTCCTTCTTATATTTTGCATACACATGCGCTCACAACTTATTTATTGGGGGGTTATTTACCTTGTAGAAAATATTATAAGGTATGGTATTTTTTCAAAATAAATGTAAATGTTTGTATTTTAATACACCTATTAGTAATTATAATTATTTGATGAATCATTAAAAATACCTTATTTTATTTAAACTGCATTTTTTCCCTTATACCCCAAGTAACTGATTTTTTTGATCATACCCCATGTTTTTTCTTTCTTGGAGCCCAATTGTTGTCCATTTTTTCTTATACTGCATTTTGTTTCTTACATCCTTTTTTTTCATGAAGGACATTTCTCTTAAATTTTTTTTTCATCCACTAGCATAGACCCTACCTTAGACCCTGTGGGAACACGCGAACACCAAAAGATCCGGATTGGCGGTTTTAAGTGCCAAATCCGGGTTGTCCGGATGACCCTAGTATCATCCAGGGATTCTGTGAAGTGTAGGAGGTCTAAAACTCTCCGTACCTGCTTATTTCCTCTTCCTTAGCCAAATTTCCGGAAATCCTAATTTCCGGATATTTGGTCTTTGGGGACATTCTTAGCCTTTTTCCGGAGTGTGCCTCTCCGGATGTTATTTCTAGGTCCTCTTTATAATACTTACCCACCCCTTTATGTCTACCCTCTAGAATAGGTGGTTTCTTCCGGTGAAGACGTCCTTGATAAGATTAGAATCCGGAAACTCCTTCACAACCAATCCGGATTGATCAGGTCCGTCCTGGCAGGTCACGCAGAGAGATTCGGATTGTTTCTTGAGACCACAGTGACCAGAAGAGTTCGGATTCCGACCGGAGATCTTACTCGACGGGATGAGTTGGTGACCCGTACCACTTTCCGGATTGTCCCGTCCACCGATGAGGAGACCCCTTCAGAAGATCAGATCAGTCTGGAACCCTTCCGGACCTTTGCCTAATCCTCCCCACGGCTATCTCACCGGGACGTTACCTAGACATCCGGAACCATGAGGATTTCTTCCTACTACACTCCGGAGGTGGCCTCCAATCCGGAATCCTTACTGATCCGGACCTCTCCTTCCCCGTCCGACAGATCTGTCCGGCTACCTCTACCTTGGATTCTACTCAATCTGAGCTAACTGGGCGATCCGTACCACCAATCCGGATAGGTCCGTCTAAGGACGGTGGGACCTCTTCAGAAGATCAGATTGGCGTAAATCCGGATCCCTTCCGGATCTCACCCAATCTTCCCAGCGGCTATCCCACCTAGACGTTACCCAACCCACCGGATTAGTGAGGTTTCCCTCCCACTACACTCAGAGAGGATCTACAAGGCGATAACCGGATCTGATCCGGGTCTCCTCTCTCATGTCCTATCCGGAACTCCTATCCCTCATGCTCTCTCTCTTTCTTCCACTAGCAATCTCCGGATCATTCACGCAAACATCAATCAAGAGAAGTCAAGGAGTGAGAGGTAAAGACATTTATTCAGAATAGGAGTAATCGCAATACAACAATTGAGAAGGAACCCTTCTCAAGCTCCTTATTCAGCCTTAAGTAGAGGCTCAAAAATCCCTAAACTGAGGGCGGCGGCCCAAGTAGCCGCCGCTTAAGAAAACCCTAACTACACCCGGTCTCCCGGATTTCCCGGATCCAGATCCGGGTTTTCCGCTGACACTACCAAGGGAAAATTTTATTAATCGTCTTCAAAAACTCCTAAGTCCTACTTGCCTACCTCTATTCTGCCTAACTAATCTAGCTACTCTCCCAACTAAGAAGACCGATGCTTCTTCGGAGCCGATCCCTCCTTTGAGTGACTCCCTAACCCGCTGACGGCGGATGAGCCCCCTGCCGGCGATGCCTTCTGCAGCCGCGTGAGCATCCTCCTCATGTTCGGAGACGGAGCAACCTCGTCCTCCGAATCCGCTGCCCTCTCGGTCCGTGGGGTAGCGGTCCCTGGTGTTCCGGAGACTGTCCCTGGGGTTCCGGAAGCTGTCCCCATCCGGATGCTTCGGACTGGAGAAGGATCGCTTCCGGTGCCCTGCTCCGGATTCCGCCCGCCCGAGATCGAAGCCGTCCGCGGATCCCTGTTGGAGGCCGCCCTTGAGGGTGGCGGAGGAAAGGGACTCACCATTTGGCAGTCCCGTGGAGACGATGGCGAGGCGTGGGTCATAGGGGCCTTGCCCCTATACGGGGTTGCCTCCCAGTCGGAAGTCTGGTGCCGGATCGGCGTCCTAGCCCTATCCGGAGTCCGGGACCTATCCGAGTTCCGCGGCACAGGGGACTGGCCCCTTCCGGATCGAACCGACCCGGTGCTTTTCCGCCTCACCTGGGGAGAACGGACCCTTTCCGGAGCCCCTCCGGAACTACCAGGCCGAGAGCCGCCTCCTTGCTGGCTGGGTCCTGCAGAGGCCGGCAGATTCTGAACCAGGGCTACTTCACCAACCACCTCGTAGAGGGTTCCGGTTGGTGACCCTGGCGGACCCGGATAGAGCACCCTCCGCGGTGTTCCGCTTGGCGGGACCACCCTCTGGATTTCCGCCAGGAGATCCTTCATCGTTCGTGAATACTTCACGAGGATGGGGAGGGTCTGCCTGGCGGAAGCGGGATCTCCGGACTCCATCATCCGGTCGTAGAGATGTGCCTTGTTAACGATCTCCGCCGGATGACCCACCAGTTCCCGGATCCGGCTGAAGAGCACTGCCTGCTCCGCATGGTACTTCCGGATCTCCTCGCTCTTCTGACTCAGCTCCTGAGTCATGGCCGCTACCTGTGCGGTGAGGTGGGCGTTCTCCGTCTTGGCCTGCTCCAGCTCCTTCCGGTCCGCCCTCTTTGCCAATTCCCGGAGAATGTTTCCGGGTCCGCAGTCGTCCAGAGCATGGTTCACCCCCCTGACGATGTGCTCCAGTCGGTAATACTGGGTCTTGAGGTCCTCCATGCCCTCCTGGAACCGTTTGAACGGATTCTCCGGAAAGTCCCAAGCGGATAGGTCCACATTCCGCCATGGGGTCTCCCGGCTGGGTCCGGCTTCCGGATGTTGGTGAGGGGGAGGAGGAGAGAGTGGCCTCGAGACGGTTGGCGGCGGGCTTCCGGGTGACGAGGGAGGTGCTTCCGGAAGAATAGGATCGCTGGAGGTCTCCGTCTCGACGTCTCCGGCTTCCGGAAGCAGCTTGTAGGTGACCTCATCCGCCGCTATTGTGAGCAGGTCCTCCTCCTCTGCCGTGATGCAGTCGAAATGCTGGTAGAGGTGCAAAATGAAGGGGGAGAGGAAGGAGGGTTTCCGGCCAATATGGGGGAGGGCCCGCCCCACTATCTCTTGGATAATCAGCCCCCAGTTCACCGGCCGGACTCCGGACATGGCACCGAACAGCGTGTTAGCCATGGTAAGGCTAATCCGCTTCGGCTTGTCCGGGTTAAGGATAGGCAGGAGGAATTCCAATACCCTCCTCTCTCTTAGGTTCCGGCAGTTCCCGGGGTGGAAGTCGTCCTTCGGATCCGCGTCCCCTCTAAATTTTCCGGCGAACAAGCCGTCGCGGCGGCCGGCCCATCCTTCTGTAATCCCCCGAGGAAACCCGTAGACCCTGTTCCAAATATCCGGAGTCCAGTGTTCCAGATCTCTCCTCTTTGTCCCTAACCACTGATTTCCCCTCTCAAACTTAAACTCTCGGAGAGTATCTTCGGCTCGGAGGTTCCAGGGTTTGGCTAGCAACCCCGCGCAGCCCATAACCCGGAGATCCTCCGCGAGCTCCTGTAGCTCCCTATCTTCCCTCAGAATTGCAGGGATGAGGGCTTTGAGCGGAACCGGGATAGGTTCCCTCTGATCCTCTTCCCGTGCTTCCGGCATTTTCCTCTTCTCTCAGTTTCCGGCTCAACCACGGAAACTCCCTCTCTTCCGGATTCTTTCCCTTCCGTCTAATTGCCACAGAGTCCCGGCAAGCCCACTGCCGGTGACTGAAAAGTGCAGAGTCCCAGCAATCCCACTGCTGGCGGCTCGAAAGAATTAACACCTCACCACTCGTTCTCTCAACAGGTTGCCCTTTTCAGAAAAAAAAGTGGGAGGGAGAAGGAAGGGACCCTTAAATATCCTTCCTCCCTCTTCCTTCCCCTGTTACCGTTTGGTTTAACGGAAAACGGTTACCAACCGTTTTCCGGCGGTTCTCCCCAACGGTTTTACTAACATTTTTACCAACGGCTTTCTTTTCCCCCAACCGTCATAAGGCCCGTTATAACCGCCACTTCCGGGCCGTTGGGTAATCTTGGCGCGTCCGTTACTTGGTCCAGACCAATGATTTGGACCATGATTACATGGTCCGCCCATCTTATTTGACGGACCGGTCATAGTACTTATTTAGAGTGGTTTTATCGCACGAGGCGGGGTTAGAATACTCTATTTCCTGGTACAATTAATTTTGTCCTAAGAGACCCTATTATCTTCAGATAAGCAAGGTAAAATACGGAAATTGAATCCGTATTTCCGTATTTCCGTCTTTCCGTCGAATTTGGACTCCCACAGACCCTTTACCCTTAGTAAAAAATTTCATGTTATTTTTTATATATTGGCTAGATAAAAGAGGCCATTATATGTGATGGTATTTTACATGTAAACATGTTTCATTATTTAAAAACTCCCTATATTATTTGTATGGTTTTTGAAATAATTATCTACAATGAATATATTAGACCTATTTTTTATCGCACGTTGTTTCTACGATTTTTTTCAATGATACCCCTGAGGCTATCGCACAACAAAGGTTGATGCCAATAATAATATTTATTGAAAATTACATTACATTTAATATTCCCGTTAATAAATGCCACAATATTTCAATTGGGCCCATATTACTCTTCAATATACCCCCAATCTATAGTTTCAAATTAATGTGGATGATAATTTTATTGTATGCTACTTATGACTTTCAATTAATATTCAAGCTTAAATATTTCCACCTTGATTAGAAATTTTGTCTAACCCACAATGCGTAATCTCACATTGATAAGATCATTTAATTTACAAACAAATAATATTTTGAAAGATTTAACGCTAAAATTTGGGCATAATGTAATAACCTATTAGATTTCATAAAATGAACATAGATTAGTGAAACTAGAGAAATGTATTGACGGCACTAGACTTTCTTGATATTAACACTTGAAGGAAATATATTGGATGTATGGATAAAACATGTGTCCATCGTCGGGTACAAAGAAAAATTGTGGGTTGATGTCACAAGGGATGAAAGATGTGGATGACATCATCAAAGGTGTTTTCTTGATGATGCTCTACATGGTGATCACTCCGGGGGGGGGGGGCAGTGTGTTGAAAAGTTAAGGATATAGGTGCGAACAACCACTATTTTATAAGGGGGTATTACTTTCAATTCTCTTCTTTTTTCACATTCTATCATTATGTAAATTTCTACTTTGGGTCAATAGAAAAATGGCTTGCATTACTTATAATTTCAAATTACCTATTATTCCATACCCTATAGTACTTTAAAGATGTCTTGTGCCATTTTTGATACCCTATATTACTCTTAAGCCCAATTATAATTGTTTTCTCCCATGTTTTTAAAATACCCTATCATTTGTTCGCACGTATATTGCTACTCCAACCAATGACTACTCCCCCCGAGGGTGCTCATGGTTGGGACCAATGACATTGGAATCAACATTGTTGAGGACAATGGCAACTCCATTTTAAAACCTTTTGTCTGATGCATAGGGGTAATTGATGGTGGAGTTGATCCTAATTGAACAAAATATGTTTCTCACACTAAAAGAAGGCAAAGAAAATGTCACCCAAGAGGTGGAAATACGTCAACAAACTTTGTGGACATTCAAAATAGCCCCAACATGCAATACATGCTCTGTCATTCCCAACTACTTGGGTTAGACATTGGGAATTGCATACGCATTCATTCCCATGTGGTTGGGGAGGTGAAAACAACAAAATTGTGGACATTCAATGAAAAAATGCGCAACACGAGATGCCAAACCCTTTGAGCACTAAACAATGCACACACCAGTCACATCCTTCCCATATCATTTAATACAAAGTCATAATCTTATTAGTTTCTTGGATACATAATCTCTAGATAGGCTTATGATTATGATGCACTATCTTTCATTCAATTTTACGTAATTTATAAACAATTTTATCCTCAATATCACTTTTAAAATGAAATGTCATTTTGTTGAATTTCATTATCATTTGCTCTAAAATCAAATCTTGCAAACATGTAATGAATTCATGAACCTCAACTTCAAATGTGTGTGAGTATGCGTTTGGATCAAATTGGTAATAATATGAAGTGGATGTGACAAATTGGTATGTGTATATTTTGTAATGATTAACACATTCATCAAATAAAAAAAACACAATAGAATTGTCATACATGCATTTATTGTATAATTGTAACCATATAGTGTATATTACCTACATTCCAATATTTGTAAGTGTTTGTCCAAATATGATCCACATTCTAAACTCCCGCTAGATTGGTAGGGCTAAGTTTGTACACTTAAGAAAAAATTGATGCATGGTGCATTGGTTGAATCCCTAGGGGATTGGAAAAAACACAAAATGGTCTTTGAGTTAGTTGAATCTATACAAAGACATGTAGTTCTTGATAAATATGACCGATTATATCTTTTTTAGAGAATGTTTTGTGGACTAATTGAAAACATGATTTCAAAGGCTATACACATATTTTTTCAAATTCATCATCAACCAAATTTTGCCATTTTTGGCTCAACACCATCAAATTCTCTCAATTTTTTCAATACCTCCTCCAACATATGGCAATAATTAATGCACCTAATCCAAAATTGTTACCATTCACATTTGCCTTGATTTTACATGCATTGATGGTATTTTTCCTTTGATCATCATTCATTGGATTCAACTTATGCACATAAGCAATCACGTCATGATGTATGATTGTTTGTTTTAATGCATGTTTGATATTGATGTGTCAAGAGATCAATAGGAAGTCTTGTGGACCCGGGCATTTTCAATCTCAAATTGGGCAAGTAAATACAAAATACTGCCTTAAGCCATTGGTGGAATCGGATGTATATGACAATTTCTAATTTGGCTTTGTGTAGAAAATCCTTTGAAGATCATTGTTTTCCCTAGTCCTTGGCAATATATGTGTAACCATCCACTGCCAAACTACTAGCCGCATTTTCCATGTCTACCGCATTGTCAAAGCACACTTAGATGACATTTTTGGGATCCATTCCAACAATTTATCTCTTGATCTAAATAGCAATGTAGTCGCATTATTTGGGTTATTGGTCGGGAAGATAAAACCAAAACACACGTCACTTGTTGCAAATTTTGCATGATGTTTATCAAAGGTTGGTGGACAATATTCTCCCATCCGTCCAAATAAATAATACAACCATATTTGTGGATGGATGATATTTCCTTTAATTATTTTAAATTTTCTACAAGAAAATAAAGTTTTGCAACCAATCCTTGACAATGACATGATTTTTTGTTTTTGTCATTTTTTTTGTACCCCAAATGGTCAACCATTTGGTCTTTCCTATACAATAATTCCGATTTGCAAAATTTCCACTCTATCTTCTTGGCAGTTTGGAATACATTTCTTGGGCATTTACGAAGGTTTCGTCTCATATATTCACACCAATATGGCTCATTACCTTTGTATATTTGTAATCAAGGTCATATAGAGTTGGCGAGAATGTTGTGTGTCCATGAAATGGGGGTTTTATGAGCCCAATGCATTCACTTGCACTAATTATAAAGAAAATCTTATTTTATTGGTAGTCATGTTCAATCCCACACCAAGTTTATTATGGAGGCAAGCCATTGAAATGTTTTGGAGGTTGCCAAATGCCCTCTGCAGTCAATATGGTAGTCAATTTCTATATCGATTGCACCAAGTAATCAATAAAATACATCGATTGCAATGACAACTGCAAACCAACAATAGACTACACCAAGATGACTATTGGGTATCAAATTAATTACTAACAAATAGTCAATTGCGCTAAGTCGACTGCGTTAAGTAGAAATTGGTTGTTGTATGTCAAATGCTCAATGTCTATGAGCACATTTAAATTGTATTTGTAAACATAATTTTACCTTGTTATTGAACACAATGGTAGAACGGAATTAGATGATGAGAGATAACATGTTGAAGGGTTCCTAATAAGGTGTTTAAATGGCCTAATAAGAGACAAAGGCATTCCGATGTGGGATTGATTAATTATGTGGGGTTAAAAAGAAAGTTAAACCTCCATTCATATGCTAGCACACTCATCCGTCCAATTGTACATGCATACTCGTGCAAGAAAGGAGGGGTTTTCAAGGCCTTAGGATCATTTATTAAGGCGGGAAGCCAATGGTCAATTTTTGGGAAGCTATAATAAAAAGTTCCACTACGCCATCAGATTGGTATGTGCGTAATATCATCACCAAATGGAAAATTTTAAAGCATTATCCAAAATATCAAGTGGCTGACCACATGAAAAAATTGATTGAAAAAACCTTGGGATACATAGTGGATGGATTCAAGTTTATTGAAGACGTGATTGAAGATCAAAATCTTGTATAATTTTACTTACGTGTGAAAAAATATTATGCTTCATTTAAATATGGATGGAAGCCTAAAGATGAGAGTGTGCAATTGGGGGTGCACGTCAAATAAATGTGAGAATGTTGACTCATTGTGGGATGCACAAACTGATAAGGCTAAGAAAAATTAAAATAAATAATTGGTGGATTCCACCCGAGTTGTTTAAGGTCTAGAGTACGAGACATCAAGATCCACCTAAATATTGCACTAAGAAGGTTGAGAGTTTTATGGTTGGAAAACTTACATGGCAATTTTTAAGTCAAGGTCATGATCGAATTTTCAATATCAGGAAAGGTTATAAAAATTGGACCTTGGCCTTAAACATTTTGTGCAATATCAACGTGTGATTTATTTACCACAAGACATCAAATACCGATGTATTATGTGAGGTGAGATAAGCATGTAGATTATTAGAGGTTTAAGATCATGGATAGTATGAAAAACGGGTAGTTTTTTCCAGCTTCCTAAGGGGAGGGGTTTCATAGACTTAATAGGCATGTATCATTAATATGAATTTCTTTGTAAAAGTTGAATATATATCAACATTTTTGTTATGATACAACAAATTCTTAGTACAAAAAGTTGTTGGACTTTATTTCTTATTTGTATTAATCCATATAATATGAAGACCTAAGTCCTTAATCCAACCGCATTTTTTCTCAATATTTTGAAGACCTTTTTGTTTTCCATGGTCCACTACCACACATGCTCTTTCAAATTGGGACTAGCGTACTCAAAGAACTTTGGAAAGAAGAAATCGTAGAATGTTATATTCATCATGCTTTCCAATGAAGTCCCATGACATATATGAAGTTCATTATTGTAAAGGTGAAAATGGTTTCTTGTTTTGTCCATATAGTGGCTTGCAAATTATCACAAAGCCAGTTGTTGACCTTCAAAAGATCTAAGCAAAAATTGAATCAAAACATATGAGTCATTTTTAGGATTTTTGTGTTATTCCAAGATCATCTAACAAACAAACATGAACCACATGAACCACATGAACCACATGAACCACATGAACCACATGAACCACATGAACCACATGTCCATTGTTTTATTTGGGTTCCATTTGCAAGGACAAAAACAATGCTAGGATTTTCCAATTTATTGGTCAATCCAAATCAAATACTCACCATAACATGATGTTGATGAAAAAAATATCATTATCTACGCAAAATTTGTATGGAAATCATCTTGAAGTTCATGAGTGCATGTAATGGGTATAAGTTAAGACAATATGGTTATGTATGAGTTTTATTATAATTTCAATTAGTCATGCTTATAAAATGAACATATAAGCAAGATGTTTGGATCAATTGATTGAAACAAAAAGAATTTTTTTTGTTTACCAAATGTCCATTTAAAGTATTTTTGTAGAGGACTTAGGTTTTGTGCATGAATGCCTTTGGTTGCAACAAATTGAGGTGTAAAGAGTTTGGCCACTTTGATGTCATTAAAAAAGTAGTTTGGGTCGATTGACTAGAATTCATTATGAACAATTGACAAAAATGGTCTACAAATGAATACCATTGACAATGTCAAAATTTCAGATCAATCAATCAAAATTGAACGTTGGTTTGGATTGTAATACCCAATATTTCATATTGTTTAGGGTAATATTTTTATATTGATAATTTTATCAAGTGAAATATGTATTTGTCAAATATAACTATTAATATTCTATCTAGAGGACAAGATTTTTGTATTTGGGTTGATCAACCCAAATTTTGGAATGCTTAAAGGAAGTTCATGTAGTATCAAGAATAATATCAAGTTTAAAAATGGAAATTGGTTTGATACACCCAAATTTTTCTATATAATACAAAAAATTGCTAATATTAAATAAATGTGCAGGGAGAATTTGGATTGTTTCACCACATTCCATTGTTGGTCCTTGAATTGAAATCATACGCCCCTAGGTAAGACCTCATAGCATCTTCAAAGAGCTTGGGATTATTAGCGTGCACTTCAAGGACACATGGTCAAGCTTTTTCTTTGAAAATCCACGTTTCAACCACAACTAAATTTGCAATTTGCATGAATGCTCAAATTACATCATCCATCATTACCTCATATAAACATGTGATTTTGTAACTTGATTGTTGTAGCCATTTATTATGCAATAGTTTGGAGAGGTTTGAAGTTGGTTTCTGGACATGTTGCTCCAAAATTTGATCCTACTATAGATGATGTCAATCAATATAAAAATAATGTTGTAAACCATGATTGGGACATAGATATGTGATGAAGATGAAAATATTGGCTACAAAGGTTACTTGCCATGAACATGTGACCTCCCCATTGTCTATATTGATAATGCCATCTTTTGTGGTTGCTCCTGATGACAACCACCAAGCTCATATCACATGGTGTTTGACATCCACCTCCTCCATACTTTTGGCATCCTTGTATTCCATACAAACTTGTTTGTATTGATGCTACAATGGTAGTTATTTTATCCATGTTAGCATACCAATGGAAAATACATGTATGCTCATGCCCCTATAGAGGAAAAACTACATTACCATCATCATGAACCTTTCTTATGACATTCCAATTTGCTTATGTATTGTACGCCATGAAGCCTTTGAAGTCCACCTTGGGATTCCATTTTTGAGTGATAAACACCATTGACTCAAGGTATCAAACCAAGGAAAAGAAATAAGATCAATAGGTAAAAAAAAAACTAGGAAAAAGAAAAACCACTACAAATGGAAAGAAGACCAACAAATAAAGGAAGAAAAAAAGAACAACATGTAAAGAAGTCGAATGAATGAAAGAAAACTAGTAGACAAGAAAGTCAAGCAAATGGAAAGAAGATCAACAAATAATGGAGCCAAACGGACAAGTAGAACACCAACATGTAAAGATGAGCCAAACATGGGTGTGAACACTATTGTGAATAACAATAGTAGCCAATTTTATGCCGAGGAATGCCACCAAAAAATATATGGAACCCAAGTATTTGAGTTGGGTATCACCAACCCGACATGAGGGTATTGACATGGCAATCAATCACAAGCCCAAGGGCATGGCTGGGTATCTAGCCTAGCATGGGATTAAGAAGCCATTTGGAACTAGTTAGCCATATTTACAATCAGTTTATCAAATCAGACTAATAACCACTTAGAGGGCCACTTAAGACTAGTAGGTCATTTGGATTTAAGTTAATTCAAATTTTAATTAGTTAATTTAGTGCCATTTGGGTAATCCGCAAGCCACTTAGGATCAGTGTACTTCATGTGATTAATGACATTTTTGACCACGTAGGTGAAGGACCTGGTCAAAAAAAAGAATTGGAGCCAAAAAGAACTTATTGGAATATTTTTAAAACTTTCCAGCACCTAGATGATGATAGATAGGTCTTAGGGTGAAGACTACCACATTGAAGATGAAAAATAATTCAAGGGAATTAATATCTCTTTGAGGATTGTAAAGGGACATTCCCCATCTTCTTAATAGATATAGGAGATATGGTCATCTAGGAAGGTGGGCACATGTGAAACACCATCTTTTCTGATATATAGAGTTAGGATAAATGTTAGCATACTTTATTCAAAAGGATAGGCTACACAAATGCTAGGTATTTTGTATCTATACCACTATGATTACAAAATTTCAAGCTCAAATTTTTTTTAGTTATTCAAGGTAGAGGCAAAATAATTGAGACCATAAACATCATCAAGTTGATTATGATTGAGAGATTTGACAAGCTCTATGAATAGAAACTCACATGAAGTGAGATAATCACATGAGTTGGAAGTTGAATGTGATTGAAAATTTATTTAAGAACTTACAAAAAGTGAAGGAAAATGTAAATATTGTAAGACAATTGTGTAAAGAGTGAATTATAGAGACGCACATGTGGCGAGATAAATTGTAAGTGTTGAAAGGCAATTGCATAATGGGAGACCATAGAAGCTCACATGAGGTGAGAATAATTTCATTACAAAGTTGGTAGGTGGAGTTGAACACTTGAGAGACTCGTGAAAACATAAAGTTCACTGATTGAGAAAGAGAGAGATGTTTAGGTAATCATTGAGAGGAAGAAAAGATTTAAGACTATCATAATGAAAATGTATGAGGTTGCATGCAAAGATTTTGATAATTAAATATATGTATCCTTTGAAATGTCAATGTCTCTATGACTTTAAAAGATATCAAGCTCTTAATTTGAACCAAATCATAGTTAATTCCTCACAGATCTATTTCACTATGTCATCATTCTTCATATCTTAATGATTAATGAACCTACGTTATTTAAGATTCAAAATTGTGATTGATTGCCTAAGGAAATTAATACAACGAGCGGTATGGATATAAAAGGTGTTATGAAGTGAATTTTTTAGATTATATTGTTTAAAAAATAGAATATGTCAATTATGGCAAAGACTCATAGAATTCAAGAAATACACTAAAAAATACACTACAATATGCTATATGGTTGAGATTGGGATACAACGACTATAGAATGTGGCGATTTATAGCTTGAATATCATACATTAAGAAACTGCACTAAAACAAATTGTAACCCATTATAGGTGAGACTATACTAAAAATAAAATGGATCACACATATTTTTTATTACAGAATACTTAATGTCAATAGTATGAAAAAAAACTATGTGGGAGTCCAATATTCGACGGAAATATGGAAATACGGAAATACGGATCCATTTTCCGTATTTTACCCTGCTCGTATGAGGACAATAGGGTCTCTTAGGGTAAATTAATTGTACTAGGAAATAGGGCATTTTAAATCCGCCTCGCACGATAAAAAAGATAAAAAAAAGCATTATTACCGGTCCGTCAAATTGGATTAGGAGGGGACCGTTTGATCATGGTCCGGACCGCTGTCGGAAAATGGTTGGCAACCGTTTTCCGTTAAAACGAACGGTAACAAGGGAAGGAAGAGGGAGGAAGGATATTTAAGGATCCATTCCTTCTCCTCCCCACTTTTTTTGTTTGCAAGAGGCAAATTGTTGAGAGAACGAGTGGTGAGGTTGTTTTTTTTTCCGAGCCGCTAGCACTTGGATTGCTGGGACTCCGCAATTTCCAGTTACCGGCAGTTGGCTTGCCGGGACTCTGTAGCAATTAGTCGGAAGAAAAGGAATCCGGAGGGGAGAGAATTTCCTGAGTTGTGTCGGAGGTTGAGGGAAGGTAGGAAAATGCCGGAAGCACGGGAAGAGGATAGGAGGGAACCCATCCCGATTCCGCTCAAAGCCTTCATCCCTGCAATTCCGAGGGAGGATGGGGAGCTGCAAGAGCTATCGGAGGATCTCCGGGTTATGGGCTGCGTGGGGTTGCTCTCCAAACCCTGGAACCTCCGAGCGGAAGATACCCTCCGGGAGTTCAAGTTTGAGAGAGGGAATTAGTGGCTAGGAACCAAGAGAAGGGATCCGGATAGTTGGACTCCGGAAGTTTGGAATAGGGTCTACGGGGGAATTGCAGAGGGATGGGCCGAACGCCGCGATGGCCTGTTCGTCGAAAAGTTTAGAGGGGACGCGGATCCGAAGGACGGCTTTCACCCCGGGAATTGCCGGAACCTTAGAGAGCGAGGGTCTTAGAGTTCCTCCTGCCCATCCTTAACCCGGACAAGCCTAAGCGGATTAACCTTACCATGGCTAACACCTTGTTTGGTGTAATGTCCGGAGTCCGGCCCGTGAATTGGGGGTTGATAATTCACGAAATAGTAGGGCGGGCCCTCCCCAATGTAGGCCGGAAACCCTCCTTCCTCTCCCCCTTCATTCTGCACCTCTATCAGCACTTTGACTGCATCACGGCCGAGGAGGAGGACCTGCTGACGATAGTGGCGGACGAGGTCACCTACAAGCTCCATCCGGAAGTCAGAGACCTCGAGACGGAAACTTCCAGCGACCCCATCATTCCGGAAGCGCCTCCCTCTTCACCCGGAAGCCTACCGCCGACCCTCCAGAGACCAGTCTCTCCTCCCCCTCATTACCATCCGGAACCCGGACCCAGCCGGGAGACCACTTGGCGGAATGTGGATTTCTCCGCTTGGGACTTTCCGGAAAATCCTTTCAAGCGGGTCCAGGAGGGGCTGGAGGATCTGCAGTACCAGTACTTCCGGCTGGAACACATCGTCCGGGGAGCGAACCAGGCCCTGGACGACTGCGGACCCAAAAATATTCTTCGGGAGTTGGCGAAGAGGGCGGACAGGAAGGAGCTCGAGCAAGCCAAGACGGAGAACGCTCACCTCACCGCGCAGGTAGCGGCCATGATTAAGGAGTTGAATAAAAAAAAACGAGGAGATCCGGAAGTACCACGCGGAGCAGGCGGTGGTCTTCAATCGGATCCAGGAGCTGGTTGTCACAACCCTTGCTAGCCCCCTTTGACAATCTTGCCAATTTCCAATTCTAGCAAAGGTTACGAGCGCTAATCATTCGCATTCCGCCATGCCAATGGTTAGCTCCTCCTACTCCGGACCATATAGTTCATAGGAGGGTAACCAACCCTCCTACTTTACTTTCGGGATTCACCCCTTAATCGGTAACCAATTCCCAAATGTGGACTTCCATCCATGGAAGTCCAATCCTATGTTGATCATCGCATTGCTGGAGCAACACTACAACAACCCGAAGCATACTAGGCAACTATGGCCTCACAATGGGCCAAAGCCCATGGAGGCCATGCCGTTCGGCCTCGGGTGGGTGAGGCCACACCACCTCACCCATATAAGCCTCTAGGACTTCACGCGGGGCCCCTACCCCACCGTCAACCAACCTCTTGTCTCTCTACCAAGAGTTGGGGCCAAGTGGTCATTTTCCTTTAGCTGCTGGGCCTAGAACACCCCCAGCAGCTTCAGACCATCATAACTTCCTTGTATGATGTCTGATCATAACAAATAACCACTCCATCCTCATCTACGCTTCACGTAGATGCTGATGGACTCTTCACTTGCCCCATATGACCAAGTCTTGAGGAAGTTATGCATGTTTGAACCTTGGCAGTCTCGGGAATCACTCCCAGGCACTGTTGTACCAGGGCGTTGTCCCGGGACGGCGCCCCACTAAAATGGCCATAACCCTAGCTCATTGTGAGCCCAAATTGATGCCCACATTGGTTGTTAACACTTGTAAAACATTACAAGTGGTGTTTTGGTGATTTATGATTATTCACAAAAATATAAAAAGAGTGAAGCTTGAAGAAAACTTAGTTTGAAGCATTAGGCTTTTGTGGAGTGGATTTAAGTAGGAGAAGGACAAACCTTGGTAAAGTGTGGTAGGTAGAAAGCCAAGGTTAGCTACATGTTTGAATTAGGATCCTTGTTGATCATTTGAGGGAGGAAGGCTTAGGAGATAGGATTAGAGCCTACAAAGTAGGAGGAGATCTCGAGGGCTTATCGTGAGCCTTGAGGGTGCTCACCCCCTCAAATTCACTATATAATCCCTCATTCTTCCCTTACTCATCCTCTCTTCCCTTCGTGCTCCAAGGCACCCCACGTGTTATAAGTGTGGGTGTGTTGGAAGCAAGATTGGAGCACATGTGTGTGCTTAGTTTTTAGTTGGAGAGCCAAGGCTAGTTGGCCTTGAAGAGGGCTTGACCTCTTGTTAGAATTAGTTTTGGTGTGAATAATTTTAAGATATTTTATGGCTTCAAGTTGTAGTACTTGAGTTCCTATTTTTGGGTATTTCTTGAATAGTCTAGGTTGTAAGGGGCATAACTTCCGAGCAGAAGAAGATACTTTGTTGAAATTTAGAGGGTTAGTAAACAACTTGTTGATATGAACATGGTCAAAATCTGAGGATGTTTGGAGTACTGGAGCAGCAGTTATGACATTCTAAACTTCGCCTACATTTTCGAGCTGAAATGGGCATAACTCCTGGACAGAGGCTTGGAAACACATGCAATTTTGAGGGATGCTTTGTTCTTAGGTTTTCTAGTTGTGGTACAAATTTCAAGTCATTTCGAATAGGTGAGAAGGAGATATATCATTCTGAAGTATTTTCAAGAGTTGCAGATTAAAAAGGCCATAACGTTTTGGCAGAAAATGAAAATAGTTTGAAATTTCAGGGGGTCATAAACAATTAGTTTTTGTGATTGCTCCCAAAATTTGAAGTTCTTTGGAGCCTGTGAGAGGAAGTTATGACATTCTGAAATCTGGGTAGACTGACACACTAAAATGGTCATAACTGTTGGACAGAAAATGGGATAGGCTCACAAATTGGTGAGATGTTTTTTGCTTTGTCTCCTTAGTTACAGATAAAATTTCAGGACATTCCGAGAAGTAATGGGAAAATTACACTATTAGCTAGTAAAGTCTAGGGGAACAAAGGAAGTTTGCTTGGTTCCATTAGGGATAACCATTAGTTTCATTAAACCAATATAGTGGTTGAAGCGTGAGGAGAAAACTACAATAAATGACAAGTATTTATCAATACTTAAACTTGTGTAATTTATGGAATCAATAAGCGAGAACTCATATAGTAGTGTGAAGTCGACGGCAAGGACTCGCTTCACAAGAGGGATATCTTTGAAGGCATGCGTGGCCAAAGCGGCCGGGTAGACTTTAGAAAAGTACAAGGATTTGACATTACCCGAGATTAAGGAGTGTAAGAAGACATAGTATAGACTTGGCTAAGTTGTGTATATTCCAACGATAGATTGGAATCATACATTGTGTTACAAAGAGAGAAATCTCTACATGTCATTATAAACTTCTTCATTCGAGCTAGGACGAAATTGAAGGGTGGAGGCTTTTTAGTGACACTCACACCTCCGATTGAGGTGTTCTTGAGCTTCCTAGAATCACCACACTATGAGCTACGCATAGCTCATGGCCTTATCCTTGTGCCTCCTAGTCTTCGTGGGTGGGAGGCGTTCCCAACGCCCGGGGCCCTCACCCACATTAGGATCACTTGGGCCCTCTCACCAACGGCGCTACAAGTCTCGGGTGTCACTCCGGGGTCCCCCTTGTGCCCATGGTGTTTTGGGCACTCCTCATGGAGAGGTGCGCGACACTGGTGGGGCATCTGGCAGAGATTGTCAACAAGGCGCATCTCTACGACCGGATGATGGAATCCGGGGAACCAGCTTCCGCTAGGCAGACCCTCCCCATCCTCGTGAAATACTCACGGGCGATGAAGGATCTCCTGGCGGAAATCCAGAAGGTGGTGATGCCTAGTGGAACACCCCGGCGGGTACTTTATCCGGGTCCACCTGGGTCACCAACCGGAACCCTCTACGAGGTGGTGGGAGAAGTCGCCCTGGTCCAGAATCCGCCAACGTCTGCGAGACCCAGCCAGCAGGGAGGCGGCTCTTGACCTGCCAATTCCGGGAGAGCTCCGGAAAGGATCCGCTCTCCCCAAGTGAGGCGGAAGAGCACCGGGTCTGTTAGATCCAGACGAGGCTAGTCCCCTGTTCCGCGGACCTCGGATCGGTCCCGGACTCCGGACAGAGCTCGGACCCCGATAAAGCACCAAACTTCGGATTGAGAGGCAACTCCGAGTAGGGGTAAGGCCCCTATGACCCAAGCCTCGCCGTCGTCTCCTCCGGACTGCCAAATGGTGAGCCCATTCCCTCCGCCACCCTCAAGGGCGGCCTCCAACAGGGATCCACGGACTACCTCGATCTCGGGCGGGCAGAATCCGGAACAACGCACCGGAAGCGATCCTTCCCCGATCCGGAGCGTCCGGAAAAGTACAGTTTCCGGAACACCAGGTTCCGGAACACCACGGACAGAAGGAGCAGCGGACTCGGAGGATGAGATTGCGCCTTCTCCAAACATGAGGAGGATGCTTACGCGGCTGCAGAAGGCATTGCCGGGAGGGGGCTCATCCGCCGTCAGTGGCCTCGGCAGCCATTCGAAGGAAGGAACAGCTCAGAAGAAGCACCGCTCTTCTTAGCTTAGGATGGTAGTTAGAATAGTTAGGCAGAATAGAGGTAGGAAGATAGGACTTAGGAGTTTTTGAAGTTAAGGAATAAAATTCTCCTTTGGGTTTTTGTCAGTGGAAAATCCGGATCTTGATCCGGGAAATTCGGGAGGACGGAAGTAGTTAGGGTTTTCTTAGTGGTGGCCGCCTGGGCCGCCGCCCTCAGGTTAAGGATTTTTGGGCCTCTACTTAAGGCTGAATAAGGAGATGGAGAGGGGTTCATTTTCCATTGTTGTATTCTGATTACTCCTACTCTAATAAACCCCTTGACTTCTCCACTCTTTGACTTTCCTTGATTGATTTTTATGTACGAATGATTCGGAGATAGTTAACACAGGAGAGAGAGAGCATGAGGGGATAGGAGTTCCCGGATAGGACATGGGAGAAGAGACCCGGATCAGATCTAGTTATTGCCTTGCGGATCCTCTCTGTGTGTAGTGGGAGGGAAACCTCACTGTTCCGGATGGTTGAGTAACGTCTAGGTGGGATAGCCGCTGGGAGGATTGGGTGAGATCCGGAAGGGATCCGGAAGGGATCCGGACTTGCGCCATCCAAGCTTCTGAAAAAGTCCCACCGCCTTTAGATGGACCAATCCAGAAAGTGGTACGGATCGCCCAGTTAGCTCAGATTGAGTAGAGTCCAAGGTAGTGGTAGCCGGATCGATATGTCAGAAGGAGGAAGGAAGGACCGAAACAGTTAAGATTCCGGGTCGGAGGCCATCTCCGGAGTGTAGTGGGAAGGGGACCTCATTGTTCCGGATGTCTGGGTAACGTCTAGGTGAGATAGCCATGGGGAGGACTGGGTAAAGATCCGGAAGGGATCCGGACTTGCGCCAATCTGATCTTCTAAAGAGGTCTCACCGCTTGTGGACGGGACAATCCGGAAAGTGGTACGGATCACCCACTTATCCCGTCGAGTCAGATCTCTGGGTGGAATCTAGAATACTCCGGTCGTTGTAGTCCTAAGATATAATCCGGATCTCCCTGTGTGACCTGCCAAGACGGATTTGGCCAATCCGGATTGGTTGTGAGGGAATATCCGGATCCCAATCTTATAAGGGACGTCTTCCCCGGAAGAAACCACCTATTCTAGAGGGTAGAACGTAGAGGGGTAAATCTGGACCATAGGGGTGAGTAAGTATTATAATTAGGACCTAGAGATACAATTTGGAAAAGCAAACTCCGGAAGAAGAAGAGTTTCTAAAAGACCGAAAATCGGGGTTTCCGGAAATTCGGCTAAGGAGTGGAAAATAAGTGGGTACGGAGAGTTCTCGACCTCCTACGCTTCACAGAATCCTTGGACGATACTAGGGTCATCCGGATAAAACCGGATTAGGCACTTAAAAACGCCAATCCAGATATTTTGGTGTTCGTGTGTTCCCACAAACTATCTTACAAAAGGGTTTGAAAATTAATAGTAAATACTAAATTCAAGAAAATGACTCAAAATGCCTCTTTAAAAGTTAAAAAGAAAATGGGGGATTGGTAGAGGCATTATCATACATGCATAGAAAAAATCTCCAGTACATGGTAAAAAAATGTCCAACAAAAACTTGATTATTAACTAATTAATTTCTACATATATTTCATTGGAAGAAGATCTAGTAATGAAGACTAACAATTAACATGCTTCAAAAAAGAGTTGAGGGATCATTTTTTTGGAACATAAGGCTATTTGGTTACTTGGTAAATTGGATATATGAGGAAAATTTACTTAGTTACTTCATTATTTATAGAAAATATACTTAGCTACTTGGAAGAGAAGAAGAAACTTGTTACTTGGTAAATTGGTTAATTAGCAAATTGAAAAAAAAAACAACTTGTTACTTGGCGACTTGGCTATTGAAGATATTTCTACTTGTAAAAAATCATAGAATTTGTTATTTGGCAACTTGGTTACTTAGAAAAGAAAAAATAACCAATTACTTGGAAATTGGGTTACTTAAGGTATTTAGAAGAGAAGAGGTTACTTGTTGCCTTACTACTTGATGACTTGGTTAACTTAGAAGACATTTACTTGGCTACTTGGATTACTAAGCTATTTGGTAATGTGAGCAAGAATCATCAACCCCCTTTTGAATGCGTCCTAGTCCGGGGGAAGAATCCTCCTTCATACAACCTAGGTTATCATTCACACATGCACCTTGTTCATCTAATTGTGAAAGACGTGGTGTGTATAACACCTTTTCCATTAAGATCTCCAAGCATTTACAAATGCTTGCACTACAATAAGGAAGCAACCCCACTGATTAACTACAACATTCCCCGAATTCCTAAACCTACGTGCCACCTTCAATTGTGCTATCTAACTGTCCCCCTTCATTGGTAATAACGTGAGGGTTTGTGTGTGATGGCCCTTAGCTGCCCTTGGCCACTCTCTAGTCCTACTCCACCTCCTAGAGATGGTTGATCAGCTGTGCGTAGCTACACAACTCCTGTTGCTAATCTCCCAGTTCTGAGAAGAGTTGAAGCAGGCACGGTAACGCCACTTGTCATCACCCCCTCCTTCGTCTGACTTCCTAACCTACACAACAACACACCAATAGCCTCCAGTCGAGATGATTCCTCATTGAATGTCGCAACCCTTGCTAGTTCCTTTAACAATCTTACCAATTTCCATTTCTAGCAAAGGTTTACGAGTGCTAACCCTTCGCATTCCGCCATGCTAATGGTTAGCTCCTCCTACCCCGGACCTTATAGTTTATAGAAGGGGAACCAACCCTCCTACTTTACTTTCGGGACTCACTCCTTAATTGGTAACCAATTCTTAGATGTGGACTTCCATCCGTGGAAGTCCAATGTTATGTTCATCATCACATTGCCGGAGCAACACTACAACAACCCGAACCATACTAGGCAACTATGGCCTCATATTGGGCCAATGCCCATGGAGGCCATGCCGTTCCGCCTCTGGTGGGTGAGGCCACACCACCTCACCCATATAAGCCTCTAGGACTCTACGCGGGGCCCCTACCCCACCGTCAAGAAACCTTTTGTCTCTCTACCAAGAGTTGGGGCCAAGTAGACATTTTCCCTTAGCCGCTGGGCCTAGAAGCCCCCAGCAGCTTCAGACCATCATAACTTCCTTGTATGATGTCTGATGCTAGCAAGCAACCACTCCATCTTCATTTATGCTTCACGTAGATGCCAATGGATTCCTCACTTGCCCCATTCAGGCAAGTATTGAGGAAGTTATGCCTGTTTGAACCTTGGCAGTCCCGGGAATCACTCCTAGGCACTGCTGTACCAGGGCGCTGTCCCGGGACAATGCCCCACTCAAATTACCATAACTCCTAGCTCACACCTCAGATTGAGGTGATCTTGAGCATTCTAGAATCATCACGCCATGAGCTACGCATAGCTCATGCCCTTACCCTTGTGCCTCCTAGTCTCCGTGGGTGGGAGGCGTTCCCAATGCCCGGGCCCTCACCCACACTAGGATCACTTGGGCCCTCTCACCAACAGTGCCACAAGTCCCGGGTGTCACTCCGGAGTCCCCCTTGTGCCCATGGTGTTTTGGGCATTCCTCATGGAGAGGTGCGCGACATTGAATGTCACCCCGTCTGCACTCGCAAACGCTCAGCAGCCACCCCGGTTAGGCCCTGGTGTGAGCCCAATTCCCCCTCACCCTTCAATTGCGTCCTAGTTCGGGTGAGGGTTCTTGAGCCACATTCGAGTTAGCAAATCACAAGTGCACACAAAGAATAGATTGGGAGAAGTGGTGTGTATAACACCCTTTTCTTTTCTTTTCTTTTTATTAACCAATTGAGCACTTACAAATGCTTGAGCGCATTACATTGTATCCCTCCCTATTACTCAGCTAATTTCCTCCTCCATCCTAACCTAATTACACCGCTTCCTCACTGGGAATGAGTCTCGGTGTTCACCCTTGCCTACCACTCAGATGAGCATCCCAGAGGCTTCCTTCGGCTTGCCTCTAACTCCCTCCCCTGCTTGGAAGTCAGCAAGCGTCTCGCCGAGACACCTTCGCTCGTCGGGACCGTATGCAGATTACGGGCTAGGAACCTCCGCTTGCAGCACTGAAGTGGTGCGTGGACGTTGCTGTCGACCGCCCTTGGAGTACCTGCCGGTAGTCGCCTACTCTCCTTTCCGTCCTAGCAGTCGCACCCCATTCCTTCCCACTGTTGGTCTTCCGAGACACTGGATGGAGGATCGGCACTCCGTTCAGCCTAGGTCGCTTGCAGCTCCCGACTTCTCCTTCCAGCCAGCTGCACCATCCCACCTCGGTCAATGCCCGAGACAACAGACATTAAGTTTGACCCTCTCAGAGAGCTCCCGCTCTCCGCATTCCCCGACTGCTTGTTAGCCACCGCTCTCCGCACACACACCAGCCAAACCTCACACTGAATTATCCACCGACCGCCTTCCTTCGTCGGAGGGGAAAGAAGAAACGCACACTAACCAATTGCGGCCACCATCGGCGAGAGGAGTAGACGTCGTCCCTTCCTGACACTCACACAAAACTCCATGGAATTAGACAGTACCCATCTGCTCCACGAATTCCGTTAGCACTTCGCCTGTTGCCCAAGTGAGGATCCCACGCATCCCCTCTCAAATCCCCCGCTACTACCCTCGTGCCGTCCAGTGCATCCCGACCCTCTATTACCTCCTTTCGACAACCCACAGGGATCGCATGTCACAACCCCCAACCCTTCTAATTCGGTGTGTTATGCACCATAGCCGAAGATCGTCTAATCACTACCCCCAATCACAAGAGAACTCCCTGGGAAATCATTCTGTTCCCGACAGTGCAGGCCAGGCAGTCGGAGGCGAGTCATAAGTCAAAACAGCAACACATCTATTTTACTAACTTCCTTTCTGTTATTTGGTGAGTTAGAGTGGAGGGATTGCAACCCCGTTGGGGTCAAAATGAACCCGCTCGAAGTCGGTGACCCCGCGTAGGGATTCGCTTGACCCTCCCCACTCGGAGATGAATCATGGGATCCCTCCCTCCAGCCTTAGATTCCGCTTCTTGCGGGTCTTCACCGTAGTTCTTCGGCTCTCTGGAGTTAATCCGTGCGTGACCTTTAGCTCCCCTTGTGCGTTGCTCAAACCTTCCTCTCCAGTAGCCTTCTCAAGTTATGCCGTCGATCGGCTGCTCATCCCCGGTGCGTCCTCCTCAGCTGGTGACTGCCCCTTCAAATCACCATTCGTCCGCTTCATAGCCCACCAGGACGTACACCTCCCCTTGGAGGCAGCGCTTCCTCCTGGATCTCCCTCATGGGCTTCCCTCCCAAGCAGGCTCCCTATTCCGATCTCTCTCTCCTCTAAACCTGCATCGTTCACATCAAATCCCAAGGCGGCAGGGCATCGCCCTCTCGCCTTTCCTCCCTCTACCTCTACCCCCTAGACATGCATAATGAGGCTCCTTGCCTCTACCTCTGGAGACCCCTCCAACCTCTACCTTTTTTCCCGGGTTGCCCGGCATCCTTCGGGCCGCCCGAGAGAAAAAACGGGTCAATACCTTTTCTTTTGGCCTCCCCCCCTTTCAAACCCACTTTCCCTATTCTTCACTTGACTTCTTCTCCCCCTAGACTCATAGATAAATAGAACTCATAGATAGATAGATAGATAGTTAGATAGATAAGATAAAAGTAACCCACCATAGTTGTTAGCAAGTAATTACGCTCGCGTTATGGTATAAGTTGAGGATTGTTGTGGTTGTGGTCACCAAGTAATGTTTCCTCGGTTGGTTGAGGAAGGATGTTATCACACTTAGACGGTCCGAGTTCGATTCCCGTTGAGTTCGTCTGACCGTTTAGTGCCTTACACATGACTTGGCTAGTGATTGCTAGGCAGGTAATTAGTTTCCAACCAACCAGCGCTTACCCATTCTCCTGAGCTATTCATGTAACTATCCTTCAATAAATAACGGTCATTATTATGACCCCTCCTTTATTCTATTGGTTTTTCTTGGTTTTCCTAAGTACGCTTTTACTAGACTCTCCATTAAACGCTTATGTCTTCACATCCCTTTTCTCCTCTAAGGTTAATTTCACTTCTAGCTCCTAATTACCTCTTAGCCTAATTTTACCAAGATATTCAACGCCTCACCTTTCTCATCACTTGATACTTCCATCAAGCGTGAGATCAACGTATTAGCCATGTTTTTTGCGATTAAGGATTAATGTGAGTACGATTTCGGGCTCACACCTGGAAAAAACTACCTAATCACCCTATAATTGTGAGGAAGAAGGAAAAACACTTCACCAATTTCTCTCTCGCTCTCTATCCAAGATGGCGGACTCCTCGACCTTGACAAACACACAAGAGGAACTCGCACTCATAACTTGGAATTTGGATCACCTAAAAGCAAGAAACGCCAATCTATCTGCACCCGCAAGCAGGAACTCAACCAACCCTCACAAAATACATCATTAGCAATTCGGGCTCAATTTCCCACACGCAATCCTGAATGACTTGGTTCCCCCCTCCCATGTACCGAAAACTCTTGAACAAAGTTTTTCTTCCCTTTAACCCAACTGCCACTGTTTCCCAACCCTACGGAGGACTATACTTCACCAACTCAAGGTTATCATGTCTGCCACACACTACAATTGCACAACTAGGGTTGCTGCTAGGTTGGCACAAACATGTATGCTAGCTAACCGGTTTGCAGACTGATTCAAGAAAACAAATTCTAACACAACCGCTTAGTCCGGGGTGCGGACAATGAAGAACCACCAAAAGTTGCTCCACGTGTTAAGAAAAGCTCACACAACAATGTATCCAACACACTTGCATCATGTTCCCTGGCCGCCGTGGTAGAAAGAAGAGCAACAACTCTTCCTTGTTCTCCGCGCTCGTCAAATGGCCACTTTGGTGCCTCCGCAACTGCGCCGAGATCCACTCCCTCCTCATGAACCGTTCCCTTCCGCAAAGCTTGACCCAAGTGGAAGTCTGGTGTTCGAGTCTCATTCTCTCGCTCTTGTTGGCGCTGATCTTTGACATTGAGCAGGACTGCCTCCCTGCATTGCCCACTTTGCCATGACTAGCTTGATGAAAACAAACTCCCCTCACACTGATGTTTCCCTTTTTTTTCTTCCATTTCCTTTTTTTTTTGCTGTGTCTGATGCACTCACAACCTGCAAACTACTCCGACATCTAACCTACCTTAACTCCCTCCAAAACCTTGCACTGCAACCTCACCATTCCTTGTTTTGGTTGACCCACCGCCCTCTAGTATACTGATCACCACCACCCACCGGCCAACGGAGTTGCGGACTCACAACCATCCTCTCAAAAAATTTCCCAGAGTGACAGGGTTTCCGCTCCCTTGTCCTTGGGCCTTTTCCCCTTCCTCTTTCTTTTCTAATGAGCCATCTCTTCTCCTACCTCCCGAGACCCCTCCAACTTCTTCTTTTTTTCTCGCATTGCCCGGCATCTTCAGGCCGCCCCCAACGAAAAAACCGGGTTTTGCCTTTCTCATTGCCTTTTTATTCCCTTGTAAGACTCCACCTTCCCTCGCACGGTGATTGAACTTACCTTTTTATTTTAATAATTTAATTTCCTCTTTTTTTAAAGGTGAGGTTAACCTCTTTAGTTTGCCTTTTTACTTCCCAATATTTGTGTTAGGGTTATTTAACATGTGAGTACGTTTTTCGGGCTCAGAGGTAACTTGGTAATTTGGTTACTTAGGATACTTGGCTACTTGAGAAAGAGAAGTTACAACACTACGACGCATGAGGGAAAGTTAACAAGATTTGGATGAATGCTTAGAACAACGTTTTAGCTTAGAAAGACAACTATGGCACATAAAGAAGTTACAACATTTCAAAGGAAAATACAAACAATCAAGTTAATATATTAAAGGCAACATTTAGTTGAACCCGACCACTTGAACAAATATAATCAAGTGCACTACAACAAAAAAGATTTTTAAGTTAAACTTAAAAGTCTGTCATGACAAACACAAGGAAGAAGAGCCTTTATAAAAAGACCTAAGACACCGTAGCAAAGTAAACCATCTTCCAAACCAAAGGACGGTTACAACAAACAACAAAGAAATTAGGTAGTTTAGCGATTTTAATCCGGTCAATGCTCTAAGTCACTATGGTATGGTGAACCTTAGGAACAAATGAAAGCAATGGAGTTGTACATCAAACATGACTGCATTCAAATTCAACCTAACCATCGTCTACACTTTGGCATCCTCCGATTGCATATCACAACATGCTATAGTCAATATCTTGCAATGTGTGTTATCGTAAACATGACACGCCATCGTAGTCCAATCATGGCGTCATTTAGCATGGTCACACATTATCCAAAAATTCTCCATGATTCCACCGTGTTGCGTGCGTCTAACCATTTTGACTCAACTTCCACCAAGATCTATAAACATTAGCTTTATATTGTTGTAGGGATCTTATGTTGTGCACATATTTGAATCTAAAGTGGGTTGTTAGTGTCAAAATAATATCCATGGAACCCATTCAATTCCAAATGAACATCTTGGAACTAGCCACAAAGTTTGTGTAATTGTTGGAGTGGATAATTCATCCATGACACCTCCAATAAAATGCCATGAAGCTATTTATCCTTGAGTGGGAGGGTGATTTAAGGATGAAATCAATGGGGTACATTATTGTTGGAGTTGAAATGACAAGCATAAAGAATAGAATTTGCATCACATGTGTGCTTCACATGCCGAAGTTGCAAGCCAACTTGCATTCGATGATTAAGTTTTTGTTGAACATGTTGAAAGTGTAATTTTTTTTTTGTAAAAGAATGCATTTGGGAGGTGCCAACAAAAATGTGGTTGCAATAACACAATGCAAAGGGGATTTGTACCAAATGATCTTCACAGAGGTATGTGGAGTAGATGTAACCAATATTGTGCATTTGCGTGCAGGAGGCGGTTTGGTGAAGCTTTGGATTTGCCGACTTGGTCATTTTAATGTGAAGAGCATTTATGCACTACAAAACATGTTGAGGGGCATGAACCTACGTAAAATCTGTCATTCCACCTCTACATTGGTTTGCAAAGTGTGCATGGAAGGTAAGCAATATGAGGCAAAGTTGGGCAATGATAAGTAAAGGCAAGCAACAAAACCCTTAGAGATTGTGCATTCGGGTGTTTGTGGCTCCATGAAAAACATGGCCATGGAAAGGGAAAGTATTTTATTAATTTTGGGTATGATTTTTAGAGAAAGGTGTGGATTTACATGATGAAATCCAAAGGAAAATGGTTTGAGAGATTTAAGGAGTGTCAAGCATTTGTAGAATATGCAATTGGAGCATGTAATTAAGGCATTTCTATGAATGAGCGGAGGGAGTCCATTTTGAAAGTCTTTGAAGTTCTTTTGATGGAACACAACATTAAGAGCACAACATGCCTTGCTATGGTATTTACACAAAAAGGCCGACTACCTCTCAAGATTTTATGAAGAGGTGGGCATAGTGAACATTGATGATGAACTATCCCATGATAATTTATTTCTCATTATGGTAGTGCCATCGTGGTATGCTCACATTGTCAATTCTTTGAACATTCAAACAATGACCAAAGTGTTGGACAATAATGAATGGTGGAAGATTAAAGTCCACAATCGTCATTATGTTATCATCGCCAATCATCTCTACCAAAGGAAATTGGATGGGGTCCTTTGCGAATACGTGAATGCAACCAAAATCTCAGATATCCTTGTAGCATGTCACGACAACACTTGGGGGGGGGGGGCACTTTGTTGGTCGCCTAGAGGCACAAAAGGCCCTTTGAGTTGGGCATTTTTGGTCGACCATGTTCACGGATGTTCACAAACACGCTGGTAGATGCGATGCTTATCAAAGTTATGCAAAGAACGACCTTCATATGATGTTCCTTCTCATCACATCGCTACCATTTCTTTCATTTATAAAATGAAAAATTGACTATGTAGGACCAGTCCACCGAAAAACCTCACCCTATCACCCTTAGACCAATGACCTAGCCAAATGAGTTAACCAAGCCATTGTCCATATTTTAAGAAAGATTGTAGAAGATTATTGGAGGATAATACTAGGTTGCATTGGTCACATTGTCCCATATGGGATGGCAATGCTAGTTTTAACCTCGTCAAATAAATAAAAACATAAAAAAAAACTAATCACAATCTTTATTATATGCAACGAGTTTGTGTTGTGTACGACCTTTCTATGATGGTCTCTCTACTTATTTTCATGATGGTCCTATCTTATTTCCATCCTATCATACGCTCAATTTGCTTTGAAGGAAGGTAACCAATTTTAGGAGGAACATGAAGAGGGCTAGATTTGATCGGAGGCGTTTGGGAGGCGTTTGGGAGCTTTTGGAAGAGTCTTGGAGCTTTGGAGCAACTTTGGAATACCTTGGAGCATTCTTGAAAGACAAGACCAACGTGGAGCACCTTGACGGAGTGTTACCACATCCGCAAGCTCATTTGGTGTGAAAATACTCCTTTTGAATGCATGAATGTAGATCCAATTCGTTTTTGAGTGAAGATCTAACCTTCGTGAGTGGTTTGATCTTGATGGAGTGATGTTCACCCTACATTTGTTTATTTAAGAGGTTTTGAGTGATATTGCATCTATCTAGAGTATTAAGATGTTGAATTTAATAATTCGCACATTTTTTTAGTAGTTTGAGGTGATTTGAATGCCAGAAAACATAGATTTTTTATAGAGGTCTTGGAGTGATGTGCCAAAAAACTTAAACTTACTCTTTGTTGAAGGCTTAAGGGTGACATTGTATCATTTTGGAATGTTAAGGTGTTAATATAGGTGATTTTGTTATTTTATGAGTGGTTTGAGGTCATTTGAATGCCAAAAAACTTAGATTTTCTCTAATGATGAATTTAATGTGATATTGCATCAATCCAAAGTGTTAAGGTGATGACTTAGGTAATTTAGACATTGTTTGAGTGGTTTGAGGTCATTTGAGTACCAAAAAACTTATATTTTCTTTATTGATGGATTTTGAGTGATATTGCATCAATCCGGAGTGTTAAGGTGATGACTTAGGTTATTCCAACATTGTTTGGGTGGTTTGAGATCATTTGAGTGCCAAAGAATTTAGAATTTTTTTATTAATAGATTTTGAATATGTAGAGGAATTGATATATGAGTGGAACCAATAATTGGATGAGATCAATAATTTTGTCCTCCTCCCAAAAAATCTACCTTCAAGGTTACTCTATTGTATTATCAACACACAACACTTGGAATTAGGCATCAAAGGCAACCTTCCCTACCTTGGTGTATGTGCACCCGATCTGTCAATGATCACTTCATTTTGATTGTTTTTTATTGCATATGTAATTGTAAAAAAATTGGATTGACTATCTTTTTTTTGTTCTCATTTTAGAGTTTACAACTTAGTTTAAACAATTAAGTATTCTTTGCATATTGATACTTACAAAGATAAACTAAGCCACTTTGTTTAGGATGTTTGTGGTACCAAAGAATCGTCCTCAAGTAGGTTGTGATATTTAGAGGAGTAGAAGTAAATAAGATTTTAAGAGGAAATTTACACTCGATTTCAAAGAATATTGTGTGTGTGGATTTTAGAGTTTAGGGTTTAAGGTCTAGAATGGCATGATCTAGCGAGGCTGGTTGAAACTAATTCTTTGTTTTGGACTATTCATGAGACACAAAACTTCAATATTCATGTAGACATAGATTTCCTATTTTTTATGTTTCTACCATATGTATTTTTTTCTTTCCACCCGATTGATCTCAATTTTTGTGTAATCTTTGAGTGGAGGCAAAGAGTTTAAGGATTCTAGTTGAAATTTTGTCCAAGAATTATCAACCTCCTACACATGTCAATAATTTTTTTTGTGTGACAATTGCCACAATGCGACATATATATAATTACATTCTGGAACCTTTGTTTTGCAATAGATCTATGCAGGAGTGATCAAGGAGATTTTTGGACATAATCGGTTGAGATCCTAGTGTTTGCAAGTCCAACCGGTTAAACGTTGACATCCTTCGGTTTTTCTATATCAATTTCAGGTATATTCCATAAATTCATCTGAATTGATCTGTAATTCTCTTGAAGTCTTGAACTTAAATTGGTTATTTCTCAAACTCAACCAAATCATCTATTATGAACAACCGGTTCTCCAATCATAGCTATGTGGTCCAATGTTTTTTGTGATTTCAATTTGGAGAGAATTGAGGCCTTTAGAAGGCCCCTTCCCTTTGTTACACTACTCATTAGAAATGAACCAACATCAACCAATATATTGAAAAATAAAATAAAATAAAAATTGCAGTTTAATGTGGCAAAAAATCATCCACATCATACGATAACTTTTATTTAAAATTTGTTTTTTCAATAAATTCTCTCTAGTGACTTCTGCTAAACCAAAGTGGGACCGTTATGAACTCCCATGTTTCCCCTAATTTCTTTTGGTGTGATTGGTTGTAGGCTTCTTGAACCTCTAACTTCAAATCATATATTTGTGTAAAAATGATTCCAACATGTTTGGGGTTTAGATTGCATGCCTTGTTTGTTTGTTTTTCTTTGCATTGTTTAGGGTTGGTTTTTTTAAACTAAGTTTGTTGTTGACGTGCAAAGGTTTATGGTTATGGCCAAACACTCAATGGCCTCTTCCACAAAGGATTTTGTGATTGAGATTGAGGGGAATGCATTTGAATATGTTGGCCTTATTAATGTCAAATTGGCAGCACTACTTTCAAGACAATATTGTGTTGGACTCGAAATACTAGTTTTGGGATATTGAAGAGTCTTCAAGAATCAAAGTGAAGTTAGAGAGGTTGAATACTATTATGTTGAAAGTGTATGTGATTCAATAATTAGATGTTGGAGAGAGGTTGGTGAAGCATGCGCGTATTGGAGATGATTTTGCTGTGTTTGATTCAATTAACATTGGAGTATCCAAATTCCTAGATTGCGATCTAATAGAAATTCCAGATGAAGATGATTTGGAACATAATTATGCCTCTATTGATTGGGTTAGCTATACAAAAACAACACCTCCCATTCTCATTTCAATAATGATTTCCAAAGACGTCCTTGAATGGCACGCAAAGGTTGAGGATAAATTAAGGAAAAACCTTGATCACATCACATTCGTACGATTACATTTGGATATTGAAATGATGGGACTAGAAAGGAATGGCAATTGTTAAGTCATGGTGCAAAAAGTGTAAAAAAATCTCTTGGTGGGGATTCATGCGATCATACAAAGGCTGGCATAACAAAATAAAATCTAACTTAAAATAATCACATAATAAGAATTGTTCACGTCAAAAATTATTGTCGTCGTAAAGGTATTGAATGAACTGAATATCCACAATTTGGTCCCAAGAAAAGAGGATATTTTAATTCTTACGGTTGAGGATCATAAACGACTAGTAAAAAAAATACAATTTGTGGATAAGGTCAATGCAAAATTAGACTCCAAGAGACCACCATTTGTGGTAGTAGGGGACCGAGTTAAGTGCTTTTGGTTAAAGGTCAAATGAACATATTGCTATGATATCTATCAATTGTGTCTTCCAAAGAAAAATCTTTTGACATCTTCAAAATCATATACGTGGCACAATACATTGCAAAGTTGTTGAGGATGATGCAACTGCAATGACTCATTATTTGGTAATGTCTACGGGCAAAAGGGGAAGACCAACCTTGTTGTCTGGCAGGAGGGTGTCAAGCAGCAAGAAAGACTTGCACAAGTGCTTTAAGAAATTTTCAACCAGTGGTGAGCAAGGTGACTTGGTTTCATGGCATCATTCTATTTTTGTCGTTCATATGTGTTGGGGGTTTGAGAGGGCATGTTCATAAAAAACCAAACAACAAATAGAAGAGGACCACTGAAAATGGGAAAGGAAGCTCAAACATTAATTGTCCATGGCGGGTATGAGACCATCTTAGCCATATACCAGGCTTGAAAAAACTTGAATACTCTGAGGGTATTGGGCAAAAAAAAATGGTTATTGGACTACTACCACGGGTGTCTATCAACAACGCCAAGTCAATATCACCATAATTTCCACTTAATGAGGATTATGTGTTTAGGTTTAAAGAGGCCTATGGGACGGTTACCAAATTAGTATAGATAATTTAATAACCATGTAAAATTAAAAGGGCACCATTAGTAAGCCAATCTAAACTAGTGTACTATGTAGGAGGCAAATAAACATTAGTGAGATTATTGATAGATTTATAAGCCACTGAGAATTAAAGAGCCCCATGGTGATTAATACTCAACTAGGCCACATAGGCAAGACAACAGGAGGTGGAAGTAAAACAAATGCCAAAAAATGACCTCTTGGTTAGGTTTAAGAAGTCTCCCATATTTAGATATTATATAGGTAGATTCTAGAATGCAATCTACCACATTTTGATTGTTATAGAAGATGTGGATTATACGTGCTCCCTATAAAAATATCTGAGCGAGCTATGTTCATTTTCTTAAGGAAATAAGAGATATAGTGATATAGGAAGAATGCACATATTAGGCGTTTTTCCTCACTATATACAGAGTTAGGAGTAGAGTAGGAATACCTCACCTTATTTACATTGATAGGCTATATAAGAGCTAGGTCCTTTGTATCTTTACCATAAGGTAGATAAGCTCACTACTACAAAACACGTCTATTATTCCAACACCTACTTCACTACATGTCTTTTACTACTATAAACAGTGATTGGAGGAATTATAGAAATCCACATGGGCTCATTTGATGTCCGAATTAACTTTGCGGAGTCATAGTAGTGAAGTGGGACAACAATTCAGTTGGGAACGCTCTTGTAAACGTGTTTGGGAACATCCAGTAGAACGTGCATGACTGTGGGTAGTGAAGTGGTCCACATGGAGAGAATGTTAAGTCCAATTGTCATGTGTTTCAGGGTTTTCGACAGAATACTCACAAAAAATGACCCGTTAGTGTGTATGAGTGTGTGAGTGTGAGTATGTGTGAGTGTGAGGGAGTATATGAAAGTATGAATGAGAATGTGTTTGAGAGTGTGAATGACTAGTGTTACTACTTATAGTATTGTAACTTTGATATGTGTAACATATAGTGGTTATAACCTTATATCCAAAACATCATTGATTGTTTTGCAATGTCACGTTTTTACTTCAAAGTGTTTCTTGATGACGAGAGTAATTATAACTCTATTGAATTTTGCTCAAGAGAGAGAACTCTTCTTTTTTATAGTTAATCGTTCACTTGTAATGACATCCAACAACTCACAAGAATCTTAAAGGTAAGAAGTTTTAATAACAATTGTTGTGAGTAGTTAATCAATCAATCTTTTTTAGTATCAATAAAATCTTTGTTACTATCCTTACAATTTACTTAAAGAATTGAATATGAGTAAGTTCAACTATCATCCATAAGTCACATAATATATATAGGTAGTTTATATTCAGAAGTTTCTCTCAATTAATTGTATATCTTTCTTAGTAATATTTAAGAAGTCTTACTCTCAATTTAATTGAAATATGCATGCAAGTCTTATCAACTCAATCTTAATCACTCTATCACTTTATATTTGGATAATTCCCTTTTGAGGAGTTCAATGATAACTTCCACTTTTAAGAGACAATCTTGTTTCCTTCATTCACGTTGTATGAATTGACGTTTGCTTCATCATAACAACATCTCTAAAAGTTCCATTGATTCTCCGAATATCCTTGAGTGTTTTGTTCTCACCCTCACACACTAATCCTTTGAGTTCTTGCTCAAAAGAGTCTATTCTTCTCTCGGTGGCTTAATCACTTAAGTTCCAAGCACCGCTTAACAACTTGTAAGTCCAATTGAGAGAGAGAGATAGATCACACATATTTATGGAAAGATAGTATATTGCAAAAGTACTCCGAGAGGAGAGATACAAAATGAACTCAAGTGTTTTTGACACTCAAATTTAAGATAGCTTCGTCGTATTGAAAATGAGGTGTAGTCTCCTAAAAGTGTTCCCTTTATATAGTCTTTTCTTCCTAACCCAAAATCTATATTTAAAATGGTTGTTAACTTCATTTTCCTAGATAACTACCTATCTCCGACATAGGTAGATGATATCTATTATAAACAGTTATAACCGTTTTACAACTCTAATATTCGTCTTTCTAAGATTCCACTATATCTTTGTCGTGGCTACATTCCAAATCCTTTTTGAGAATCCATCAAATCTTCATATTGATTGATTTAAATTCCAATGATCATACTAGTAGAATGTACCATATTCTTCTATACTCCTTAATACTTATATACTCCTCGTAATTGCTTAAATATTCTTCTTTCATAATTGTCCTTGAACAAAATCTCGTATACTCATACTAAGGGAATGTAATCCTAGTCCTATATACTTTCTAATATCCCTATATACTCCTATATATTCCTCATATAAGACCTTTCATACTTACATAGTGATCTTCTATCTCTAAGGTCTAAGTTTCCTTCAGTAGGCCGCTGGGGATCTATTGCCGTGGGTAAGGGGCCCTATAACCGCACGACTTCTTTGTATATACGTGGAAAGGGGGCCTAAACCCGTGGCCGAGGGCTCTCCGAGTTCCTCTTGTCTTCGGTGCTCATTCTTCATTTCGGTGGTGATTCCTTTCTCCTCTTGGTGATGTATGTTGTCGTTGGCTTCTCCATTGTGCCTATTTTCTCTCTTATAATGTTGTTACTCAACAAGTGTAAGTGTGGATATGAGAGACAAGCCAAAAGTGAGGAACTTAGAGTGTGGAACCCAATATTTGCAATATTAGGGTTTACCATAAATGTGTGAGAAAATAAATGAGAATGTATGTATGACTATGATAGTGCTAGTGTGGATATAAGAGATAAATCAAAAGCGAGGAACTTGGAGTATGCAACCCCATGTCTTCACCAAATCCAATGACAAAGGTATGTTTATGTATTTGTGTGAATGGAAATGTGTATGTGTGTGTCAATATATGTATGAGTGTAATATAAGAATGTTAGTGTGGATATGAGAAATAATCCAAAGGTTAGGGTTTGGAATGTGTATCCTAATGTCTTCACCAAATGCATTGACAAAGGTATGTGTATATTTGTATGAATGAAAATGTGTGTGTGTGTGAATATATATATATATATAAGTGTAATGATAAGATTCTTAGTGTAAATATGAGAAATAATCCAAAGGTTAGGATTTGGAATGTGTAACCTAATGTCTTCACCAAATGCATTGACAAAGGTATGTGTATATTTGTATGAATAAAAATGTGTGTGTGTGTGTGTGTGAATGTCGCAACCCTTGCTAGGTCCCTTAATAATCTTGCCAATTTTCGTTTCTAGCAAAGGTTACGAGCGCTAACCCTTCGTATTCCGCCATGCTAATGGATAGCTCCTCTTACCCCGGACCAATAGTTCATAGGAGGGAACCAACCCTCCTACTTTGCTTTCGGGACTCACCCCTTAATCGGTAACCCATTCCTAGATGTGGACTTCCATCCATGGAAGTCCAATCCCATGTTGATCATCGCGTTGCCAGAGCAACACTACAACAACCCGAACCATACTAGGCAACTATGGCCTCACAATGGGCCAATGCCCATGGAGGCCTTGCCGTTCGGCCTCGGGTGGGTGAGGCCACACCACCTCACCCATATAAGCCTCTAGGACTTCACGCGGGGCCCCTACCCCACCGTCAACCAACCTCTTGTCTCTCTACCAAGAGTTGGGGCCAAGTGGACATTTTGCCTTAGCTGCTGGGCCTAGAACCCCCCCAGCAGCTTCAGACCATCATAACTTCCTTGTATCATGTCTGATCATAACAACCAACCACTCCATCCTCATCTACGCTTCACGTAGATGAAGATGGACTCCTCACTTGCCCCATTCGGGCAAGTCTTGAGGAAGTTGTGCCTGTTTGAACCTTGGCAGTCCCGGGAATCACTCCCAGGCACTGCTGTACCAGGGCGCTGTCCCGGGACAGCGCCCCACTCAAATGGCCATAACTCCTAGCTCACACCTCCGATTGAGGTGTTCTTGAGCTTTCTAGAATCACCACGCCATGAGCTACGCATAACTCATGGCCTTACCCTTATGCCTCCTAATCTTCGTGGGTGGGAGGCGTTCCCAACGCCCGGGGCCCTCACCCACACTAGGATCACTTGGGCCCTCTCACCAATGGCGCCACAAGTCCCGGGTGTCACTCCGGGGTCCCCCTTGTGCCCATGGTGTTTCGGGCACTCCTCATGGAGAGGTGCGCGACAGTGAATATATATGTGAATGTAATGATAAGATTGTTAGTGTGGATATGAGAAATAATCCAAATGTTAGGGTTTGGAATGTATAACCTAATGTCTTCACCAAATGCATTGACAAAGGTATGTGTATATTTCTATGAATGAAAATGTGTGTGTGCGTGTGCGCGCGCGCGCGCGCGTGTGTGTGTGTGTGAAAGAGGGGACCTAAACCAAAGCGTATACGTCTGAGTGAAGACGAGAAATTAACTTTGGAGGCCGGTGCAATGCTGCAGAAAGGTTACGTTCTCACGAAGGGGGGTTGCATTATTCTTAGTGTTTATGCTAAGTTATATTTTTATGTAAACATAACTCCACATGGTGAAGTATCACTGTAGCCAGTATACAATAATGGCCATTGTCATATTTTTTTACTACCCGTAGTCACTAACGCTTACTACGTATAGTTATTGGCCTGCAACATAGTTGTCCTATATTACTAGAAGCAGTAATGTGATAGCCATAAAGCCGTGGAGTGTTTAGACATTAGAGATGGATTTCAAGAGATATACATTTATGTAAGAAGTGGTGCATACTAAGAACCAGATGTAGGAAATTCTAAAACTAGGAAATTCTAAAACTTTTGGCCATGTTCGGTAGAACTAACATTAATGTCCTTCTCTACATTAGTTTACAATGCATTAATCAATGTAAGGCTAAAATGGTTGAATAAACATTGCATAAAAATTGAGGTCTAGCCCATCAAAAACATTACTGCACATAGTAAACATTACTGGACATAGTAAACACTACTGGACATGTCATAGTAAACATTACTTGACATAGTAAAGAAAAACTGATATAGCAAAGTAGATATGACGACAATGTAACTTTAGTACTTTGAATTGAATATTTCTTTGATCTGCAAATATCAACACCAACAAAATAGTGTGATTCGTGCTCAAAATTTGGAACAGTAACATATGTACGTGGGAATTGTGCAGACTACGGGGGACTTGGTTTACCTGCGTGGCTATGATTCTCTGGATTCGAAAGCGAAAACCATTGGGAAGGGTGTAGTTCAAAATGTAGCAGGTGGGATGCTGCATGAGAAGGTGATTGGCAATGGTTATGTATCATTGGCCGTCACGGAGTCACTTGAAGACGACTATCCTTTGCTCGAACCTCTCACTGGAGACGACCCTCCAGTGACTACTATTGGCAAAGCGAAGGGCCATTACATTCTTTGGTCAAGCGAATGTGTAAATTTATGTGTGGCTATGTGAGTGTGGAGTGGATTTGTAGACCTAGGTTGATTTGCAGAAATTTAGAATTCAGTGTTTACCATTGTTAGAAGCAATTTGTGAAACATTCATGACACTATTGGATGAATATGATTTGGTTTTTGAACTAAATGAACATGTTTGCGATGATCCTCGTATGATAAATATCAATATATTGTTAATGCCATAAATTTATGACTATGTTGAATCAGCCGCATGTTACTAGTTGCAGTAAACGCGCACAGTTGCAGCCTAATCATGCCACTTAGCGCAGTCGATATTCACTGCAGTACCAGTAATATACGCTAAAGACATGTGAAGACCACATAACCTCACAACGTACAACAAAATACCAAAATTTGTTGTCTATATTACGTTACATAGTAATATAGATATCACGACTTCAAGTAAGAAATATATGCCAACTAAATATGTATTCACTCTTGGTAGTCACAGACACTTACTACGTACAGTTACACATACACTTGGCAATATCATGTATACTTCACTGCTAGTAATACACAAAAAATATATTTGTGAACCACATGACCTAACAATGTAGATCATAAACCACTGGTTGAGGTAAACATCACTCCAGACAGTGATGTTTACATGACGACGTGAAGTAAGAAAATATGCAGTTGTTGTATGTATTTACTACCTAAAGTCAAAGAAGCTAACTACGCAACGTTATTGACTACCCACTTGGTTGTCCGCGATTACTGTATGTATACGCATTTTTCATTGTATTACTTTGTTCAGTGAAGTAAACAAAACCTTACATGACTAGTGCCCGTGATATTGTATCACTTTGTTGAGTTATATGGACGTGTGTCGTATCTTACTTATATTGCCAAAACATAGTGAAATAGGACATGACTCTATGAAGTAAGGCACGCGTCGCAAGTCCAACTTCACTGCCATTGGGAACGTATCCATTGGGAACGTCCTGTCCGATATTCCTTTACTGCTTGTCCGGAGCGACTGGTCGTTTTCCACGTCAGTAAAGTCTTGGTTTTCTCACTTGTATGAGTTGGAAAACCCAGTTGTAAAAGACGTGTTTTGTAGTAGTGGCTTTTAAAAGAAAAATGAAGGCACAACCATGTTGACAAGATAAGACAATCAAGAAATGACTACAACAAGCGATGAGGAGATATGGTAGTTTAGTCATCATAATCTGAATGATGCTCTATGTCACTACAATACGGTCAACCCTAGGAACAAGTGGAGGTAGTTGAGCTCTAAATTTGGCGACCATGTTGGGGATTTCAACGTGACTAAGAGATAAGAAAAATATGATGATGAAAGAATATAGAAAGATTCAATGATGAGTAAGCAAACTAGACGTTACGCCAAAAAAACTTATGGACATCTTCAACGACAGTTTGAGAAAAAAAAGAAGGAAATCACATTGAATTCATTTTGGCTGTGGGAACATCCGGCATAAAGCAACAACAACAACAACCATCAAATATGAGCAAGTGCGAACTCTAGTGAAAATTTATGAATATAGTATACAGTGAATGAGCTTGAAACGAATTTGAGGAGAAGAAAATGAATTTCACGTATAGATTGGATTTTGAATGAAAACCAAAAGTGCTACCAAAAAAACTACAAGCAATTATAATTGCTAAGATGCGGAACGAAGGAAAAATAACCTTGTGGGAGTGCATGTTCGGAACAACAAGACAAAATGGCTACCACTATAACCAAGAAAGATTCCTTTACAAAATATTATGTGTAAATGTTAAAATATCAATGTACAAATATTAGTGATAAATATTACTCTAGAGTGATAAATTTTAGTCTAAAATAACGGTGGGAAAAATAATACAAATAATGAATAGAGAAGCAATAAAGAAGAAGTATTTCATAGGGCCGAGGAATATATCTCGGCAAGATCAAGAAATCCAATGGACAGTTAAAAAATTAAACTTGAAGGGTTTGTTCGTACAAATAGATTATGGAAAAGATTGTGATCACTGAAGAGGCGGATCATTGGCCGTGGGAATATCCTAAGTACAACAAGAAAACTCATACGAAGAGAACATGGCGAAGCACCTATAAATTCTTAGAGTTGATAATGTTAATGAATAAATTCTATGAGAAAAATATGTGACAACAAATCAACCAAAAACTTGTAGGATTTATATTTAGATCGGGATTGGAAAGAAGAATTTTGGAGATACCGGAAGAATTGCAAATCAAGAATATTTTAAAGCTTTGGAGAAGCGGACAAAATAGAATGGAAATTTTAGATCAAGGAGCCACTCAATACAAAGGATTTCATTATGAACAAAAAAACCTACTCTACAACTTGTCATTTGAAAAAATCATGGTACCACGATATAGGATATAAGATAAACATAAGAAAAATAACAACTAAGCTTCGGCCAATCATACTGCATGTTGAAGATTAAAGTGAGATTAGATTAGATATTCTAAGTATACATCGAACGAATGACGAATAAGGTGCGTCGAGGTGATAGTATGGGGATGCTGGTCTAATTACCATCTTTTTATCAAGTCTAGTAGTGTTAATGTACAAGGAAAAAAAAAAACTCTGAGAAAGGAAGTAGATCACCACCCTCAAAAAAAAAATGCCGATACAATGCACATTCAACGAATGCAACATGGTGTGCATTCCAAAATCAACGAAGGAAGAATTGAAAGACAAAGAAAGAGAAAAAAAAAGATGAAAGACATTAAAGACAAACTATTCAAAGGACGACAAACCAAACACATGGGAAAACAACGTCACCTCCAAACATAGTGGGAAAAAACCATCAATTTAGAAGTGGAAGTAAAAGAGAGGAAAATGAAGTGGAAGAGATTTTCCTTGAGCAATTTACAAAAGAACATGAAAGATTCCGGAAATAAAACTCAGATACTTTGGAAGGCAAATATTTAGTCCAAAATGCGCCATTAGGCTCTTACAACTTAAAGAACACCATAAAAATAACCTCTGACATGGAAAAATAAGTATTAATTGGAGAATCAAGTCAAGAAATCATCATGGGAAAAAATAACAATATAAAAAAAGATAGAGACAATAACATTAACATCCAAGACACTAGAAATGACTTACAAAATCTATTCAGACTAACTTCACCCGCTACCCCCAAAGTCATAATGATGTTGGGAATTGGTCATAATGCTCGTAGAAGTAAAGTGTCACTTCCTAATTACAAAATGAAAAACGACCCAAATACTTATTTACAAAAGTTCAACAATGTTTGCACAACAAACCAAAAGGCGGCCGACCCACTCAGACTTCAATTATTTCCGAAGAAGTCAAGAAAAAGGCTCTAGATTGGTATACTCAATTTCCCCCTGGACATTTTGCAACACGACATGAAATGAGAGTAGCGTTTGTTCAACGATTTCGAACCAATAAATTAGAAGGAAAATTGTGGGAGCCCAAAAATCCATGGAAGTCTGGATTGGCTTCCGAACCGGATTAATACCCGGATAATACCCTAAGATTGTTATTAAAGTAGGGTTTCCTAGGGTAGGTTAGTTGTTTTAGGAAATAAGGTTCTAGGCATCCGCCTTATGTGTTAAAATAGTTAAAACGGATACTTTGGCCGGACCGGATATTAACAGGGTAAGACCCTTTAGGAACGGTCCAGTCGGGAGCGTCCGGACCAGGAGACGGTTACAACGGACTCCGAACGGTTGCGGGGGAACGATTACGGAACCAGACCCGTTAGAAAAGAGAGAGAAAGACGGAAATAGTACTTAAGGGAATTTTTCCTCTTCTCCGAGTCATTTGCGCGAGCATTATTGTTGAGAGAACGAGTGGTGAGTTGTTTTTTCAAGTCACCAGCAGTTGGTTTGCTGGGATTCCGTAGTGATTAGCGGGTAGAATTCCGGAGGAGAGAATTCGGATATTGTTGAAGGTTTGAGGTCGCGAAGCAAAATGCCGGAAGCGCGAGAGGAGGATGAGACGGAACAGGTCCCGATTCCAGTGAAATCCGTATCGCCTGCCATCCCAAAGAGAGAATCTGAGTTGAAGGAGCTCATAGAGGATCTTAGCCGGATGGATTGCAAGGGACTACTCGCCAAACCCTGGAATCTCCGGGCGAAGGCCACATTGCGCGAATTCTATTTGAGAGAGGCAATCAGTGGTTTAGGACGATTAGGTAGGATCCGGAAAAATGGACGGCAGAGGTATGGGTTGGGGTTTACGGATTTCTGCGAGGAAAGGGCGAGGGCTGGGCTAACCGCCAGGATATTTTTTATGAAGGAAAATTCCGAACGGATCCTGATCCGAAAGACGGATTCCATCCCGGGAATTGCCGGAACCCTAGAGAGCGGAAGGTAATAGAATTCATCCTCCCCATCCGGAAATCCCAAGCGGCTTAGCATTACCATGGCCAACACCCTGTTCTAAGCGATGTCCGGAGTCCGGCCTGTCAATTGGGGAAGGTTAATTCAAGAGTATGTGGAGAAATCTCTCACCCACATTGGTCGGAAACCCTCCTACCTCTCTCCCTACATCCTCCATCTCTACCAGCACCACGGCTGAATCAATGAAGCGGAAGAAGATATGCTGACGATAGCGGAAGACGAGGTGGTGTACAAGCTTGGTCCGGAAGTCGAGATTGCGGAAACCGGAACTGCAGACTCTAGTGACACCGCAGTTCCGGAACCACCTCCCGCTCCGTCCCCTCCGAAAGTTCGGAAACCAGCCTTACCACCACCACGACAGGAAGCCAAAACCAACCGGGAAGTTCCCTGGAGGGACATCGACCTATCGACGTTTGAGTTTCCGGAAGCCCCCTTTAAGCGCGTCCGAGAGGAGTTGACGGAACTTCAGAACCAATATTTCCGGATGGAACATATAACTCGCGGGGTGAACCGGGCCTTAGACAACTGTGGACCCGGAAATATCCTCCGGGAGTTGGCCAAGAGGACAGACCGGAAGCAGGTAGAGACCCTAGAGACAAAGAAGGCGTAGCTCCCCGCGCAGGTGGCCGCTATGACACAGGAGCTCAGTCAGCCAGCAGGAACTTCCAAGCCACCGGAATCCGGAAGATTTCCGGATCGGGAGAAGACTCCTGTCTCGGAAAAGACCCGCCCATCCCAGGTTCGATGGAAGAGCACAGAGCGGTCAACCAGATCCGGACGTAGGCAATCACCGAATCCGGATCGGGCAGGGCATCAGAGCAGTCCAGAACACCGGAAAGGGCCAGAACTCCAGAAAGGGTGAGGACACCAGATCGGACGAAGACTCCGGATCGGGGTAAGGCGCCGATGTCGCAGGCCTCACCAACTCCTGCTCCGGATCGGGGTAAGGCGCCGATGTCGCAGGCCTCGCCAACTCCTGCTCCGGATTGTATGATATTGGAGTAGTGGGCGCCCCCACCCTCACACGCGATGTCAGCTAGGGATCCTCGGGCGACTTCAAAATCTTGTGGCTGAAACAGGGAGCGGACCACTGGGAGTGATCCTTCATTCATCCAGAGCTCCCGGAAGGAGAAGAAAGATTCCGGAACAACGCGGTCCGGATTGGGTGGCGGACCAGGAGAAGATCCGTCCGCTACCGACGACTCCGAGGAAGAAATCGCCCCCTCCCCAAACATGAGGAGGGTATTTACGAGGCTGCAAGAGCGTCAGCTTTTGACCCCTGGAGGAGGCTCCTCCGCCACCAGTGGGCCCACGAATCACTCCAAGGACGGGATGACTTCGAAGAAGCATCGTACCACTTAGTTTAGACTTAAGCATGCGTGTCACGCACCTCTCCATGAGGAGTGCCCGAAACACCATGGGCACAAGGGGGACCCCGGAGTGACACCCGGGACTTGTGGCGCCATTGGTGAGAGGGCCCAAGTGATCCTAGTGTGGGTGAGGGCCCCGGGCGTTGGGAACGCCTCCCACCCACGAAGATTAGGAGGCACAAGGGTAAGGCCATGAGTTATGCGTAGCTCATGGCGTGGTGATTCTAGAATGCTCAAGAACACCTCAATCGGAGGTGTGAGCTAGGAGTTATGGCCATTTGAGTGGGGCGCTGTCCCGGGACAGCGCCCTGGTACAGCAGTGCCTGGGAGTGATTCCCGGGACTGCCAAGGTTCAAACAGGCATAACTTCCTCAAGACTTGCCCGAATGGGGCAAGTGAGGAGTCCATCTTCATCTACGTGAAGCGTAGATGAGGATGGAGTGGTTGGTTGTTATGATCAGACATGATACAAGGAAGTTATGATGGTCTGAAGCTGCTGGGGGGGTTCTAGGCCCAGCAGCTAAGGCAAAATGTCCACTTGGCCCCAACTCTTGGTAGAGAGACAAGAGGTTGGTTGACGGTGGGGTAGGGGCCCCGCGTGAAGTCCTAGAGGCTTATATGGGTGAGGTGGTGTGGCCTCACCCACCCGAGGCCGAACGGCAAGGCCTCCATGGGCATTGGCCCATTGTGAGGCCATAGTTGCCTAGTATGGTTCGGGTTGTTGTAGTGTTGCTCTGGCAACGCGATGATCAACATGGGATTGGACTTCCATGGATGGAAGTCCACATCTAGGAATGGGTTACCGATTAAGGGGTGAGTCCCGAAAGCAAAGTAGGAGGGTTGGTTCCCTCCTATGAACTATTGGTCCGGGGTAAGAGGAGCTATCCATTAGCATGGCGGAATGCGAAGGGTTAGCGCTCGTAACCTTTGCTAGAAACGAAAATTGGCAAGATTGTTAAGGGACCTAGCAAGGGTTGCGACAATGCGGCTGTAGGTAGATCAAAATTAGGCAGGCAGGGTTTAGGATACTTTTGAATTTTTGGCAAAACTGTAAATTCAATTTTTTTGTCAGCGCAAAAAACGGATTGAGATCCGGAAATTCCGCAAAGGGCAAATTTCCGGATTTCTCGCTGCTAGGGTTTTCTGGGCGGCCAACTGGGCCGCCACCCGTAGTTAGGGATTACAGTCTCTACTTAAGGTTGCATAAGGAGCAGGAGAAGGGTTATCTTCTCCATTGTTGTATTTTGTCGTTCCCCACTCAATAAAGCTCTAGTTCTCACTCTATTATGATTTGTTTAGTGCACGGACTATTAGGAGAATGTTGCAGCTCTAGAGGGAATGAATGAGCAAGAAGTACGGATAGGACAAAGGAGAGGAAACCCGGATCGGATCCGACTGCAGGGTCCCGAAACAAGTCCCGGAACAAGGGCTTCCAAAAGACCATCCGGATCCGGAAAGCCGATCCGGCCGATGGTCGATTTTCAAGCAGGAAAAGAGGGTCCTTGACATCCTACACTTCACAAAATCCCTGGACGATACTCGGATCATCCGGACAAACCGGATTAGGCATTGAAAAACGCCTATCCGGAAACTTTTGGTGTTTGTGTGCTCCCACAAAAATAATTGAAATTTTATCACACGTAAAATAAATAAAACATAAAATCGTGAAAAAATTCTTTGAGATAGTCATGATCGCAATTTCGAAGATCCACCCGGATCCGGATAAATAATTCAAGAGAACTTGAATCTTAAATGGGCTTAGAAAAAAAACTTGCCCAATATGTGGCTAAATACCTAGTGACAACCTAGCAACAAAAAAGGCATCAACTCATAAGGTGGAGATAGGTGTACTCAAGAGAAAGTTGAGTAGTTATGCAAGGTCTAATATATAGATGAGGCGATTGAAGAACCATCACAAAAATCTAGGCATTGTTGAGTGGATAATGATTTTGATATAGCAGAGGCTTTGAGCTTTATAAGAAGAAAAAAAACATAGAAAAGTGGACCTCGTAGGGGTATCAAAATGAACAACCAAATAACGAAGGGTATACGCAAGAGGCAAAGAGCAACCTCATCAGTAGAGTATTGATTAAATGCTAGTGCAGTGAATTATCAGTTTGAGATGGAAGAAGAGGTTCTCATGCAACAAGTGGGATTAGACCGGTTTTTGTTCGTGGTTGCTTGGGACAACAACAACCTAGTGGTGGTGGCAAAAACGATAGAGCATTTGGAAGGGACCACATATGAGTCAAGATTAAATGGGAAAACAATCAAGGTTTTTCAATGAGATTGGAGACGGCAGATCCAATCAATGTATCCTACTCCACATCAAAGGGATGAAAATACTACACCAATGCCAGACAAGGTGTGTTTGTCCACGTTATTTCCTTCATTAGGAGATAAAAAAAAACCCGCATATATCAAGATCAATGAGTTTGGATTACTAAGTTCAAAAAACCTCTTTGGCTCTTGAACAATTTGTTATTGCTTCGCACAAACTCAAACACAATACCATTAAGTTTTGTGGAATACTTGGTAGGTGCTTTCAATGGCTAGGGAACAAATTGGAAAAATGAGTTATACAATAACATGAGGGTTGAAATGCTCTTGCTACATAGGCAAATGTTTTGGTCAGAAAGGGAATAGCAACAATATCAATGATGGTGCCATATTTAACCTTATTGCTAGCAGCACAATGCCACATGACTGTTGACCAGAAAGAACATGTTGACCAGAAAGAACCTAGGTAGTGGGGAGTTTTATAATATCAGCCATGAACACACAAAACCAAGATGTAAATATGGGAGCAAATGAAGGTGATCCCAATGAAGACCCAAGACAACCGTTATTAAGGCAAAAATTGAATAGTTTCAAGGTCCAGTTACTGATGGCAACCAATTGGTATGGGAACTTGCTTGAACATATAACCGCCTTGGATACCATAGGGCTAATAGCCACACTCGAGGAAAAATGAACAATCCAAGAGAGGAAGAACTCGGGGTTAGTCCAATTAATGAGGAAGAAAAAATGAGGATGACTAACCACCAAAAAAAAACTTGAAGCCAGAAAATGAGCTCGCTAACAATATTTTCCTTTAAACTATTGTAGACCTAGCTATAATACAACAAAAAATTGTTCGGTTTATTGGCAAAGAACATTATGAAGTTTTTGCTAGTGTCGTTGAGATTTATGAAAATGAAAAAATAACTCATGAAATCGTGAGACCAGTACATGTGATTTTAGTTGAAGATGAGACAAAAATAAAAAATGGGATAGCATGGGACAACAAACACAGGGGTCGGTGCAAGTTGTATAGCGTGTGACAAGTGCGACTAGCAAATTAAATGCGACGTGATACCTTTAAACCCAAAGCAAAGGCGGGGGTTTTCAATTCCTGTAATAGATGCTAGGTTAGAGTTCGGCCCTCCGTGATCATTGTTTGAAGGGAACTAGTAGGGGGACATTCTGTCTTCAGCGCTTGGAAATTGCTCTTGTAGTCCGAACTCTCTCCGAAAAGGAAGGAAGTGGGTTGAAAGTTTTTTCTTCTATAGCTCCAAGTTGCTCCCACAAGGCGGAGGGGGTGTCTTAGATAGACACAAAACCAGTCCGGTGGGGGAGTGTGGCGGCTTTGAAATGTGTTTTGGCTTTAGTATAGTATTATCTTTTTTTTTCTTCCTTACATCTTTGAAAGGATAAAGTGCAAATAATAATAATAATAATAATAAACAAAATAAAAGTGTATGTGCAAATGATCGTGTGCATGCAGGTGACCGTTTACCCAGGATTGGTGTGCAAGCAAGAGTTGGAGTTCGTAGTGCTCAAATGAGCAGCTCCCCTGATGGCCGACATATGTGAACCCCTAGAGTGGTCCACCACTCCGCGGGATCACTTTTGGTTAGGATGCTAACATTAAAATTTATAATTGATACGGAATTGTGAGCCCTAGGGATGGTCCCACATGTTCATTAACCATAAAATAAATAGTGGAAGGTGAAAAGTGGAGTACGAAGGCCAACCTCCACCTTAAAAATGAGATGAAACTAAATAATAAGGCACAAAAGCAATTAATGTATGTGGGAGGAGGGAGTCTTAGAAGGGGAGAGGCCAAAGGGGGAGGCCAAACCCGTATTTTTCTTCGGGCAGCCCGAAAGATGCTGGGCACTGCGAGAAAAAAGGGAAAAGTTGGAGGGGTCTCGGGAGGCATGGGAAAAGATGCTCATTAGGTGAGTAGAGGGGGGGGGAGAGTGGGAGGAGGCAAAACCCTGCCTCATTAGGGAATGATGCAAGGAAACAAGAAGGTAGAGGGGGGAGACTGGGGGAGAGTGGCGAAAGCGCTGTCTCGAGAAGAACAAAACAAAACCGAGAAGTGTGGTGTGCCGTTGTAGGGAAGACTTCCTGAGACTTCTTGAGATCAGAGTAGCTTGAGATTGGAAAGGGGCGAAAAAATGGAGAAGGGATGGGATGACGAATACTCCATTCTGGATAATAGATTTGACACTATAGGGGCGACGATGGCATAGGAGACCGGAAGGATGCAAGGGCGGTGGGAAGGTGAGCAATCCAGGACAAGGATTAGGAGATCAAGCCACTAAGTTAACTCGAAGAGTGGGTTGGGCCTCGATCACTGGGGAGGATGCCCTGGCACTGCGTCGCAGACTGTGAGGAACGAGAGCCGGAAGTGGAAGTGAACACCTAAGGATCTAGTGCGGAGGGTACTGCTTCAATTCCCTTGCAGGGAAAAGGACGAGCACAATGGGAGGCACCATTGGGTAATTCATCAAGTGGGTGGAAAGGGACACATAAGAAAGCAGGTCGAAAGAGGCAGATATGGAAGGTATCTAGGGAGACTTACATGAAAAATGAATGGAAATAAAAGATCGGACCAGGCGCCACCCCATGTGAGTGTAGTACACGACGAGTCATTGCGGAGAGGGAGCGAGGAACCTGCAACCAGCTGCAGAACGACTTCGCAACTTATGCAACAACACGACACCAGTAGTGGCGCAGCGCGATGCACCGTTGTTATCAAGGAAGTTGATCTAACCCTCCTTGTGGCTGGTAATAGATAGGTCCCATGAGGATGCTAGTGGTAAAGTCGCAGGAGGTCCCCCTCCCTCTCTGTAACTCGCCACTGAGGAGCAATCAGGGCCGTGAAGGAAGCCCGACTTACAGGGTAAGGTTGGGCTAAGCAGATAGTGAGCAAGTAGGAGTTGGGCTGGGTGTCATCGCAAGAATTGTAGTAGGGGGTCTAGGTGTTGTGGGTTGAGCGATGAAGCTTTCCAGTTGGCATGGGTCGTCAATGCAATAGTACAACATCTTGGTCTTCTAGTCCAGGGGAAATCTATACAGCTCAAGGGCCAATCTCTATCCCGAGCCTTAAACCTTGAGGGAAGGGAAGAGAGGAATTAGTCCCTGTGATACCGGGTGATCCTCGTTGGTCCTAGCATAATGTGAGAAACTCTTGTGGCGTCGTTCGCAATGTGATCAGAACTACATGACATTCGATGTTCACCCTTGGATGTGAGGCAACCGACAAATGGGATAAATGAGTGCGAGGAGGGCATTAGTGCGCGGTTGATGGCGAAAGGGGGGTTGACTAATGATTTTTTTTTGTTAGATTGAGAGATTGACACTGTTGAGTCGAATTGCAATGAGATTTTGAAAACAGGGAAAGGTAGGGGAAAGTTATCTGAGGAAGTGCAATTCATGTGCATTGAGATAGCCTCACTTGTGTCATTACTTGTAAGTGGGAAGGGGTGGGTGAGTTAGGTTACGTTGGGGTTGTAGACGACACTGGAAGTGGAAGGCACCACCAGGCACTTGGGAGAATCTACGGGGTGCTGAGGAAATGGTACATGAATTAAAGGATTGAGACAACGACAAGGTCGTGAGTGCGGGGTGCAAACTTGGGCTTCCTTTCGAGGCGTGGTCGAGATCAAGGCAGTTCTATCGACGTTGTTGTGGCACCACAGGAAGGGAAGGCCGGTCATCACTGCCTCTTGAGTGGGGGAGAAGCAGGGCCTCAACGGGCACCAGAAGTATAGGGAGAATAATTGATTGAGAGGGGAGTTGGTCCAATGCACGGGGGAGGGAGGATGTGCTTGAGCTGCACCCACAGGAAGAATGACACGACATGCAAGAAGGGCTCCGATTAGGTTTGAGGGGCAATGGTAGGGTCTGGTACCTGACAACTATGTGGAATGGTGGAGGTGGGCAAGCAACGAACGGTGGGAAGTAGGGTAACAACGAGTTCAGGGTCTTAGAAATTTCACAAGCACTTTAGGTGCTTTGCTAGGAACTCAAATGTTTATCAATGCTGGGTTGTTTTGTAATCTTTTATATAAAATAAAAGGTGTTATACACACCACTTCTTCCACATTGAATGATTTGAAGTTGCATGTGTGTATGGTGAAGTTTGTCATGTGAGGAGGATTCCCCCACTTGGATTAGGACGCAACTAAGAGTGGGAGGTGATTCTTGCTCACAGGAATTTAGGGAAAATTAATTCATCTAGCATTTAGCCTAGAAGAAGGAAGGTTAATTACCGAGGACTTCGGACCTTCAACCGGAAGAAATAAAATTCTAGTGAAGGGTAAGGTTGGTCAAAATGAAAACTAAGTAGAGCTAGAAAATAACGAAGTAGAAAAAACATGTTAGCTAATAAAAACAACTAGCTAAGATTTAAGTTAGTAGATGCTAGCTAAGTAAATAAGAAGGCAAAATCGGCATAAAGATTTTTAAAGAAAAAAGAAAAACTACAAGGGGGCTACTTGCCCACTTGCCCCCTTGCCAACTCGATGGCAAAAATTTAGAAATATTTTAAAGGTTTCCCGTCGGAGCCACCTCGCCGAAAGGGTGGCAACCTCAACCGAGAAAACCCCCGAGCCTAAATTTTAGGGAAGGATTCAAATAATAAAGCTGGTGGCGGAAGTGTCCAATTTTTTTTTCAGAGGGTTGAAAAACCCCCTCCTTTCACTTTGTACATTTTCTCTTCTTGTAAAGGCTTGGGCGAAACCCTATTTCTATGTAGTTAGGAAAAAACTTCTATTTTTCCTTCTCAATGGCCTAATAACAAGGCTTGAGAAAATCCTCTACTATCTCTCTTAATTAGAATGTGTGTTTGTTAACACTTAAAAAATTCTTCCTTTCTTTTGTAGAGGTAGGTTAGATTGTATGAATGCATGTATTATAAATCTCAGCCGCCGATGGCCTAAACGCTTAGTTGTGAGCCCAAGATTGTGCCCACATGTCTTATTAATTTTAAAAAAATTTAAAATGAAAAGAATGGTGTGGTGTGAGTAGTTAAAAGATATAGTAGTTTGAATTTAATTAAAAATAGGTATTTTGTGTGTTAAGTGAATTTAGCCGGGTTAGTATTGAGACTTGGTAATTAAGGGAAAAAACTAAAACATTAGTGAAATAACTATGTAAGGGCTTTGCAATGCTTAGATCAAAAGAGGGTAGATTTCGGAGTTAATGTCCGTTTTAGGAGGGTTGGGCAAGGGGGACAATGTTGAGATCCACGGGTTTAAGAGAGCCGCAAGAAGAATGGCTCTCTCTCTCTTTGTTGCTGAAGTTTTTGCGCAAACAGGGGAAAGCGTCGGGAATGGCTAGCGAAGGAAGCAGAAAATGCCTAGCTGCTGCCGCCACGGGGTGAATCGGAGGATGTGGCCGAAGAGGTCCGGATTTCACCTACATAGATGAAGGCGAAGACAAGGAGAGAAGGGAGGATGAATGAGATAGATTTGGCACAGATCACATCAGGACGCCTCTTAATGAATGTGGTTGGAGTGCCGGAATGCGGCATTGCCTTCGTTTTCTTTCTACCCCGATTATATATGGCACATCGTGAAGCTCAATCGGGACCACACTGATGGACGTTGGGTCTTACCCGCTCTCACTACAGATTTTGTGGCTTCCATTCTCACAGGCTGCAACCTTGGAATGCCGCTTGAAGCTGCCACGGAAAACGAGAGCACATAAATTGTTGCAAGGACAGTCACAACAAAACAGGGTGGGAAGCGGCAGCAACAAGCGACATTGCTCAGAACTCCAGTGTTCATGTTGTGGTTTGCGGATGATTGAATCCTAGGATGGTCACTGCACCTAGCACTAGGCCGCTCATTCACTAATGCAGCCTGTGATTTTCCAATTCAAAGCAACCCCCAATCACGAAATGAGGTCGGATCTGGGCCCGGTCCAGAGAATCCTCCTGAACCGAGTGTGATTCGATTCGCCGATTGACAAAAACTCGGGATAGGGCTGAGGAGGCAACAGGAAGGGCGGAGGAGCTAGAGAAGCGGCGAAGAGAGAATTGGCAGGGGAATGCCTTTACAGGGGCTGCATGTCCAAAGAGCTATTCCAGCACTGTTGGGTAAGGTTTCCAGCTGAGTTGTAGCTGTTGGAATTGAAGGTCAAGGTTAGAATAAGGGGAACAGAGTAGTGACATACGGGTAGGCTTCGGTGTGATGGATGGGAAGTTGGTAGTGGAGGAATTAGGCCATTAAGTAGGATGGAGAAACCAGGCATGGGTGGACCAATTGCATGAATTGGTGGTACTCTAAGGCCGTTGGTAAGTAACTTAGATTAGGGGGTCAACTCATGTTATAAGGGTGAAAGTTAAGTAAGGGGAGTTGAAATTTTGTAAAGTAGAGTGTTAGTGACATTCACAAAGTGAAAGAGTATTTCTAAATACTTGTCACCTTGTGTCCTTTGAATAAAAGTGGTGTGTTTGACATTTAAATTATTGGAGTGTTGGAAGCTAAATGGAATTAGATAATTATATGTGACCTTCAGGCTCTCACCCGGACTACGACGCACAAGGGTGGAAGTTTAGGGCTGACATAAGTTGATCATTTAGAACAAAAGATTTTCTATAGCTATTTGGTTAAGATAGCAATTAATTATGAATTTTTAAATATGAAATAGAAAAAATAGGGTGTTCCTTTAGGTATCAGCAGCTGGATCAGACCTCGTAGCCTAATAAATGTTTTAATTTTCAAAAGTTATATTTTTCCAAATAGATATTTTTTCTAGCTTTCCAAGGTTGTTTAGAAAGTTTGATTTAAGTAAGACATCAATTAAATATGGATTTTTGAAAGCGGGATCCATATTTTGAGATATCCTACTTGACTGCTATATTACAGGGAGTCTGTTGGATTTACCTTGGCTTAACTTGCTAATACCATATTTTTTCTCAATTAGATCTTATTAATAGCTTTCTAATGGTGTAAGAAAATCCTAGATCCAAATAGTAATGAATTTCCTATAAATTGTTGAAGTTGGAAGTTGGATAGGTGGATTGGAAGGATCGATTAAATCGACCTCGCACTTCCAACCCTCATAATTTTTGTTTTTTATCCGATTAAAGTGATTTTTAGATCGTTAGAAAGGTAATTACGTGCACTAAGTAAATTTATTATGCTTAGGCATTAATTATACTACAAAAGAAACAAATGATGTTTTCATCATTAATTAACGTAAGCTTTACAATCAAACTAATTACAAGGAAGGAGGTAGCGGCTCGGCCTACATTGAACCCAATCAACCGAGGAGAATTGAGGTAAACTAACTAAGCCTAGCCTTTCATTTAGGGTTGGAGGGAGCGCGGCCAATGTATGTATTCCTAAATCCACTCACCTATCTCATAAGGTCAAGTGGTTTGACCACTTAACTGCCAAGGGAATACCCAACTCCATTGTTCTCGGGCCCCTTCGTATGTTTGGTGGTAGTAGCTTTATTTATTAACAAGTTCCGTATGTGATAAGTCGGATTAATCACCGACATGACCACTTTGAATGTTGTTGGTGGAAAGGTGGGATTAATGACCCGCGAATCCATTATTATGTTGTTGGCCGCGTGGATTGGGAGTAATGGCCCTAATTTATAAAGATTATGTAACAGGTTGAACCTATAGGTTGTTCGTCACCCTAATTCCATTAAGTTGCATTTTATGGTCTATCCAATATAAACACAGTTAAGAATTAAAAACATATAAAACAAATCGTAAACCCTTGTTGGCAAAAGACCCAAATCGGAAACTTAATTCGGTAGGGTGACACCACCCTTCGGACCGTTGAAGTCCAAAGGGTTTGAGATCTCACTCGACCTTCAAAGGATTTGCACGAGGCCTTAGAGGTTCGGAGCTAAGAAGTGATGCCTAATATATGAATGTAGTAAGGTAGGATGTGGACACAAAATTAACTAAATAAGAAGGAATTTATGTAAATGGTGGGACTTAGGCTAAGTCCCCCCACTTAGGAAATTAAATATAACTAAGTAAAGAAATAAGAATAAATTGAATGGTCCATCAAATTATCGTTATTCCGTTCATTGAGCTAAAGGTGGTATGAATCACATCCAGTTGGTATGTATAAAAGCCATCTCAATTCACAAGTTAGCATTGTCTTGGTTTCAAGGCTAGTGCGTCTGTGCTTAGAATAGGTTGTAGGTTAGATTTAAACTAGATATGAAATTGATTAGTGGAGTTTAGAGCCACAATAGTAAAAAAAAACTAAGGTCCAACCTCTAGAAGTACTACAATGCATATTTAATTCCCCTCCAAAAATCTAAGTACTCACGTTATACACCTATCATCCGGGTTCAGCTTGGGCACCTGCAAGTGCAGGCCACCTTCACTAAAGGGTTGTTGTGATACTTTTAGGCTTCTTCGGAAGGGAGTGGCCCAAAAGCACCACATTGAGCCAAGATGAACACTAGTTGAAGCTCAAAGACATCACAAGGAAAGACTACCAAAATTGGGCATTGGCCCAACGCCTATGCCAAGGTAAGGTGTGAAGTGTTTTACAGATCTTTGTTCATTACTCGAGGTGCATCAAGAATGAACACTTGGAATAGAAAAGTATTTAGAGATTTGCGCTAACTATATAGATATATTTTAATCTCCTCGTTTGGATCTCCAGTCATGTTTAATGTTGTCTTCTAATTTTATTTTATTTTTATTTTTTTCCGGGGTTGGCTTGCAATTTCAAAGTTGCCAAGAATTTTATCAGTCAACAGTGTTTTATTGATATCCAATTTTTTTGTAATATTGTGATGTTGTTTGTATGTTATTTCCGTGATAAATATTCATATTTACATGTCCCACTTCACTTTACTGGAAGTGATAGTTACGAGGTTTTTCTTTTCCAAGATTAGGGATGTGGTTGGAATGAAATGTGTGTACGATTTTCAAGAGTTGATGGAAATTTCTAATACATTACATAGATTATTGAGAATGGAATAAAGTGAAAAAAATCTACAATGTCAAAGGATACATAATAAAATGGAGAATGTTTAGGAGCATTTGCACATGTTGGAAACACATGAAAATATGGTTGACTTTGGAAACTATACCCCAGTTGCCTTGGACAAGGATGTGGTGTTGACCTTGAAAAGGGGGTTGCTGGAAGCCCAAACCATGTTTTGATGGTGCTCAATATGGCACAATCTGTTCAATGTCATAAAAATGAATGGTTTTTTACTCCATGGGTCATTAAGCACGGGGTCTCCAAGCATATGGCTTATATGAAGTCTCAAAATGCAATCCTTTGTGAAGATGGGGATTCAAAGGTTGTATTTGAAGCTTTGGATGCAACCTCAACTACCAAAATTGAGCTCGACAACAGTACTTTCAACAACTATGATGAATTGGAAGGTGACTTCAAGGGAAAGAAAGTGAAATACTTGAATGTGCTGGAAGAAAAAACTTGCCAAATTGTGGCACATATGGTAGATTCCATGGAGCTCTAGGTGACATCCCAAGCTTTGTAACCCAACATACTATCATTTGTAACTTACAAAGGACACACAATTTACAAGTCAATTCTGATATCTTGGTTGAATGGAAATCGTTTTGTGTCAAAAGACTAGCTTGCCCGTGTTTGAAATTCAAATTATTTTAACAATGCCAACGATTATATAGCGACATCGTTGATGATGATGATGATGCTTGGACTTGATTCGGCTTGTGGGGGTTTTGTTTGCAGTGCAATACACAATCATCCAAAGTTACCACTGTACTTCAATAGACGTGGGGGACTCAAGGATTTAGTATTCTACAAGTATTACAAGTATTAGTATGGGACATGGCGGATTGGATGGGTTTAAAAAATCAAGAGGGGTTTGGACCAATGGGAACAAATGGTGACCATGCATGCATGCCATTGATTTGCAAAACATATCAACTCAAATCTACAAAAAAAATCACCTTACCCATTTACATGGTCATGTTGGCATGCTTCAATAAGACACTTGGTCAATTAGAATTTAAACATGACCATAGCAATTGAAAATGGACTGCTTTGGACTGTAAAATTTCTATGGTGACTATGTCTTTTATTCCACAAAAAATTGTATTTCGTTGATACTATAGATGTTGCCTCTTTTAATGATCTTGTAGCAAATAACTAGCCTAGTCATAATTTGATATATTAGTTTATTCTTAATATTGTAAACCTAATGTTTTGTCCAGGTGTATGTGATCCATTTGGTGATTAATGAGTTTGGAGATGATTAAATTATTATTATATTTCCTTAATGACCACACTAATACCTCATGGGATTTCACAATCCTGAGCTACTTGGAGAGGTTGTTGTTTAAATTTGTTGGGTAAGTCCAATTCTTAGATGTTTGTAACATGCATGTAAGAGGTTTAGGATTTAGGGCTTAATCACATTAGTTTTTTGCTACATTAGTCCTTGTAATTTGAGGCTTGTTATTTTAAATTTTTATTATAATTTGAAGGAAAAATATTAGTTTTACCTATAAATCAAAGTTTGAATGGAAACTAAATGAAATATTGGAAGAGCTACAAGCATATTACAACTGCTAAGGTGTGGAATGAAGGAAAATATACTTTGTGAGAGCGCATGCCAGGAACAACAAAACAAAGTGGATATCACTACAACCTAGAAGGATTCCTTTACTACCTATACTACAAAGAGATAATGATACCTATGTGCCAAGGAAATGATGAAACTTAATTTGGAATGATCGTGGAGAGAGTACTATGAGTAATGAATAGAAAATCAATAGATAGAAAGTGTTTCATAAGACCAAAGATTATATCTTGACAAAATCAAGAGATCCAATGGACGGTTAAAGAATCAAACTTGAAGGGTTTATTAATACATTTGATTATGAATATTAGATTGTGATCACCAAAGAGGCGGATCATTGGCTCTAGGAATTTTTCAAGTACAACAAAGAAACTCACACTTAAAGAACATGTCAAAACACCTATAAATTCTTATAAATGATAGTGTCAATGAACAAAGTTTATGAAGAAATATTGTGGCAACAATTCAAGGAGTGAATTGTAGGATTTAAATATAGATTAAAAATGGAGAAGAGTATTTTAGAATTATCGGAAGAGTTACAAATCAAGATAGTTTCTGAACTTTGAGATAATAGACAAAATATGAGTATTGGATCAAAGGGCCACTTAACACCGCGGATTGCACTACGAGCCTACTCTATAACTTGTACTTCAAAAAAAATCATGGGGCCATGATATGGAGGTATAAAAAAATTCAGGAAAATGATAATTATTCATTGGCCACGTTAACTGTAATCAGATTAGATTAAGCATTCCAAGTACACAACAAACAAATGATGAGTAACGCGCGTCGAGGTGACAATGCGGGGAAGTTGGCCTAGGAATCATTTGTACTATCGAAATCTACTAGTGTTAATGTACAAAGATGTAAATCACCATCCTCAAAGAAAGAAGGAAAAACCATAAGAAGGCATGTACAACAAGTGCAACATGGCGTGAATTTTGAAACTGATGAAAAAAATTTGAAAAACATAGAAAAGAAAGAGATGAGATGTATCAGCAATAAACAAGTCAAAAGACAACAAATCCATCATGTGGGAGAACAACATTGCCTTGAAACTTAGTGAAAAAAAACCAACATACTAGAAATAGGAGTGAAAAAAAAGAAGGTGGAGTATAGGATATATTATTTCATCAATTAAATGAAGAACATGATAAATTTTAGGAAGAGAATTTAGAAATTTTGGAAGACAAATAATTACTAAAAGATGCGTTGTTAGGCTCTTACAAAAATAATTTTAAAAAAAAATGACAATTTATACAAGAGACAAAAAAATTATAACTGGTGAAACAAATCAAGAGATCTCCACAAAAAAAATAACAATCAAAGAGAGGATAAAGACGAGAGCATTAACGTCCATGATACTAAAAGATGCTTACAAATTTTATTTGGATCAACTCCACCCCTACACATTGGAGTCATAATGATGGCGGAAGGTGGAGGAATAGGAACAATTGCTTGTAGAAGCAAATTACCACTACCTAGTTACAAAGGAAAGAGTGAGCCAGATACTTATCTACAAAAGTTCAATAATATTTGCATGATAAACTAAGAGGCGGTTGACCCGATCAAACTGCATTTGTTTCTAGTGACCCTCAAGAAGAAGGTTTTAGAGTTGTATATTCAACATCCAAGACAAACAATTTAAAAGAACTTGGTTCCTAAATGGACTTAAGAAAGAACTAGTCAAATATGTGGTTCTACTACCCAGTGACGACCTGGCCACATGAAAAACATTAGATTGCAAGGTAGTGATATGTATACTTAAGAATGAAAGAATGAGAGAAAAAAAACGATATGGATGAAAATAGCAAAGAATCAGATGACAAACATAGGGGAAACAATTATACTAAGGAAGATATCAAGGCTCTAGGAGAGGAATTAAAAGGAATTTTTCTAGGTGATAGGCAAATTCAAATTGGGGTAGTGTGCGGAAGGTGCCAAAACCTTGAACACTACGTGCAAAAGTTTCAATTGAAGTAATGCACTAACTGCAATAGCCTCACCCACAATACCAATGAATGTGTGTAAAATAGGCATGAAGCTCAACGACTGAACGAAAGTAAATGGTATGGATCAATTCAAATTCAACCTCAATTAAAAGAGATAATCTCTTAAGAAGAGAGAATTGGAGGATGTGCATCCGAGATCCCCTTTGGCATTAGAGTATATGAGGGAAGAGCGACCCATACCAAGAAAACGATTACCAATGGGTGGCGGGAGACCCTATCGAGGAAATGAATATCGTAGGGATGAAAAACCTTACAGCGGCCAGTACTATGGAGCCAATGATGGCTATAGGAATGATTATAGGAGGGATGCCCCATATCCCTACCGAGGCCAAATTTATTGGAGAGAAGATGGATACTTCTACCGAGGAGGTCCTAAAGTGAAACAAACAAAGAAATGAATATGAGTAGAAAAAAACAACACACCGTGCCTAGAATTGTATACAGTACATGTACAACCAAAAGAAAATTAGACAAAACCCTTGAAAAAATATCTTAAGCATGGGAAATGAGTACCATCAAAAGCTACAAAAAAAACACACACACATAAAAGGAGCAAGTGATCCATACTTGATGGAAGATGATAAATTGATACGAATCAGTCCAAGCGGAGAATTCAAAACTTGTATAGCTAGACAAATCATTGAGGAGATAATTGCAGAAGCGCATGAACAAGAAAAAAATCATCAAACCTTTGAAAACACTTGGTTCACAAGAAAAAGAGATGTAACAAATTGTTGTGAAAAATATCGAGTTTGCTCACAAAGAAATAAAAGACGGATACATGAAAAAAAATGACACCCTTTTTCTATCAAAAGATGAATCAAGTACAAAAGAAAACTACAGAACAAATTAGGGAACACCATACTTTGCATACTTAAGGACTAGCCATGTCCTAGAAAACAATGTCACCAAGTAGAAACAAACACAATGGGTTAACAAATGCAAATGTTATATTTTAGAGGGGGGAATCTTGTTGAGGTTACTTCCAAATGAGGATACTCAAATATGCGTAACACAAAGCCGTGGTGGAAAATTGATTGTGGCAATCTACAATAAAAAGGGAAAACATTTAACCTTAGCCATAACAAAACAATTAGTATGATTTAGTCCTTATTGGTGGCCTACAATAGAAGTGGTCATCAAATATCATGTTGAGTACAAATGTTAATAATGTATGCTAGACAACAACATTGAACAAGAAGATATGAATAATTTTTTTTTGTAAATACATTAAGGGGAGAATTTCCAACAAATTGAAGAAGCCCTTACAATGATTATTTAGTATTTGGGAAAGAAATCTATGACAAACTGATCCAAAAAAAACATGAACAAATTGCAAATCATAGTCAATTTCTCACCACCAAAGGAGAAAAAATAATGAGGAAAATTATCGCAAATGAAAGGCCTCAAAAATGCCTTCCCAAAAATTGGATAAGAAATTTTCTTGATGAACTTCACGGATAACATCAAACAACCGACAAAATGTTGGATAAATCTCTCATGGACCTTTGTGATGGCCTACCATTGGTCAAGACATTCGGGATCATGTAAAAAATTATCACACATGCAATCAACTAAAAAATGGTACATTCAAAATGCCAAAGGGTAATACTACCCTAAAACATTAGCAGATGCCAATAATGGAATATTTGACTTATGGAATAACTTAAGGACATTAAGGCTCACATAAGAAACAAAAATTTACAATCAAAACCTATGATATTTACTTCATAAAAGGAAAAAAAATGCGGAAAGAATTAACCAAAGGAGATTGTAAAATATATATTGCGGGACACCAAGTTGAGCATTTAATCATGAGGGTACATGATCATAATGGTAGTCAGCTTAACTCGGCCAATACAATGGAACAAATACTCAAGGGCCCTTATTGGTGGCCAAATATAGCACAAAAAATTAACCATTATATCACTTGGGAACGCCAAAATGTGAAGACAAGGTAATCATTGGAGTACAATGTGGAGCAATAATCATTACCAAACCCCAAAAAGATTGGACAATTCCATTTATAGACTACCTCACACATGGGAGATTAACGGCACTGGCAATGGTTTCACAAAGACAACAAATAGCAATAAGAAGTCGACCATTACAACTAATTAATGGAAAAAAATTAATCAAAGAAAGATTCGATCACTGTGGCCATTATTGCCAAAGCACATGAAGGTATTGTGGGTGGACATTTTGCAGCAAACATCACCCTTCATATAATTTTATGGTTTTTTATTGGTGGCCCATCATGAAATGAGACGTATAAATGTATTGTAAACAACATGACATATGTCAAAAAGTGGGACCAAAGGTCTCCAAGTCATCACAACCACTACATCCAATCATGCTCACAGAAGTTTTCCAAAAATGGGAATTGGATTTTATTGGCCCAATAAATGTTCCAGCCAAAAATACCAGAAATAGGTATATCATCACCGCCACATACTACACCACAAAGTAGGGCACTTAAAGACAATACCGCAACATCCACAACAAAATTTATTTTTGTAGAGATCATCACCAAATTTGGATGGCCAATTGAATTGGTGAGTGACCAAAAGAACAATTTCTTAAATGAAACCATACAAATTCTAACCAAGACATTTATGATCTTGCATGGTATATCAACAACATACTACGCTCAACAAAATGGACAAGCAAAACGCACCAACAAAAGTAATTAAGGTAGCATATACTAAAATGGTGAATGCAAATCGCACAAATTGGGACACCAAATTACATGCTATTTTATTGGCATATACAAAAACTTATAAAATAACTACAAAATATACGCAATTTTTCACTAGTGTTTGGCATAGAAACTTTACTCCATATGACATATATATACAACGAATAAAATTTACCATGAAGTCAAGAGTTCCACCTTGTTTTACAAAAAAAATAGGAATAATTAGAGATTCTATACTTAACTCGCGTAGAAGCAATGCAAAATATGAAACATAGCCAAACCATGAGGAAAATGAGACAAAATAAAACACTAATGGGAGACAAGGCTTGCAAATATTCCCAAAAACACCCCAATAATATTAAAGGGAAAAATGTCGAAGACACCTTCAACCCTCAGCCTTAAACGGTGAAACCCGTTGTTGACCGATTTACATGAATATCACTCCTACCAAAATTATACTATTATTGTTTTCCATTTCTACAAAGGTGATCACATGTATACTATTATTGACATTTAGTTTTGTATAACGTCATTTTTTCTAATTCTCATGGTGTGAGCCTCAGATTTGTCCCCAACAGTAAAGAGGCTCACAATTGAGGGCTTTAAGAAAAAACCTTAAATTACTAATAGGAAAATTAACCAAAGAACCATTTAGATTAAAATGGTTTTAAAAGTCGGGGTCTTCATATCTAAACATAGGGAAGTTTATTGTCCCATCGAAGACCAAGGTCTTGGCATCTTTCGAAGGCCCGGGGTTTTGGTGTATGTTCTCATGACTTGGCAGTGTATCCAAAGAGTTCCCAAAAGGGGGAGGGAACTCCATCTCTTTCGTGGCCTCCTTTCCCTTCTTTGCTCTGCCCCCTTCGGTGTCGCATCCCTCTCTTCCGATGGGATCCTCTTCATTTGTTTATTTTTTCTGGTATCTTGGTTGGAGGCAATAATAAAAAATGACAAAGTTAACCAAGGAGAAAGATATATTTTTTATCATAAGCTATAATTGTCTTAGTCCAAGATGTATATTTGAGCCACAAATAAGACAAAAGCGATGGAAAAAAACAAAGAAAATTGCTTGTATTTTGTATATTGATTGATTTAATCTTCAATCATACCAATTTCAAAAATGCCATTCTCATTGATTCTATTTTGATACCACCCTTAGTTTCAATTCTATGTTTAAAAAAAAAATAAAATCCTATCACTTTAGCATTTCCCGGTTTCCAAACATAGTTAAAATGATTTAAATTCAAGATACTTTTGAGATTTTTGGCCTTAGCATTCCACGGAAATAGGTCATAATTTTCCCTAATTTAAAGAGAAATCTTAAATATGCCTAGCATATTTAAATTTTGTGTCAAAAAAAATCTCGGATTAATAAAAAAATGTTATTTTTTTTACTTTATGTTTTTTCTCCACTCACATAGAAATGTCGTCCGCACCCCATCCAATGCCCTTCGGTAGAGATGATAGGCAACAATAATATAGTGACGACTATGGATTCTTATCTTCCCTCCATTCATTTTTGCCCAACCCTTCGGGCATTTTTTGAATGCTGAAGAACTCGGTAGTGTAGACATACCATAATGGAACTATTGTAATGAAAAATAAATTATCATCTGGAAATTCATCGTCAATGTCCACCGTGCCCACCTCTTCAGACAATCTTAAGAGGCAATCGACATGCTATGTAATCGGCCGGGCTTGTAATTTTTAGTGTAATCTAAGCCTTCCATGAGCAAAATCCACCTTGCTACCCGACCACTAAGGTTAGGTTTATAGACCATATATCATAGTGCCAAATGGTCTACAAAGAAGACTACCACGTTTATTAGGAAATAATGTCAAATTGTTTTTGACATTAAATACCATAGCAAGGTACTCTCACTCCATGGTGGAATAATTCTCCTCCGCCAACATCGAATGAGAACTTGCAAGGGCAATGGGGCGGTCTTTGAGGTCAACCTCATAGGGTTGGCACAAAGCTGCGCCTATAACAACGGCACAAACATCACAATAAACATGGAATGGTATATCCTATTCAAGAGGCATGGAAAAAAGTCACTTTGGTTTTGAGGGCATCAAAACCAACCTGACATTTGGGGGTGTACTCCTATTTTATGTTTTTTTAAGTGAGGTTTGTTAAAGGGATTGTTGGTGTGGCATACTCCTTCATGATGTCTTGGTACCATCCAAAATGGCCTAAAAACCTCTGGATCACTTTGAGTCTAGTGGGAGGTTGGAGGTTGAAGATCATGTCTATTTTTTGGGGGCCAGTTCTCCATCGGACTCCGACACAATATAACCTAATAGCACGCGTTTAAAGGCTGACATATATAGTTTGGTCAGGTTGAAAGCTAAGCCATTTTTCCAACACCAAACAAAACACTTGCAAAGCATGGTGAGATGAAGGGCCTTAGTTTTTGGGGTGCTAGAATTATCAATGAATATTGACATACAATTGTGCAAGAGGTCAAAGCAAATGGAGGTCATGACACGTTGAAATGCAGTTGGTGCATTACATAGGCCATCACATAAATGAATGTACCTTAGGATGTTGTGAATGTTGTATTTGGGGTCAATGGACATTTAGTAATAGCCATTCATAAAGGTGTACAACTCATGCTTGCCACGTCATTTAAAATTTGGTTAGCAAAATCAATTGGGAAATGGTTTTTTTGCGTGGCCTTGTTGAGGCATCTATAGTCATTACACAATTTTAATATTTTTTTACTAACACCATAAGGGAGATCCAATTTGTACTTCTACGGATTTGATGAAATCAGCTTCAAGGAGTTTAGGTAGTTCAACGTTCACAATTAATTGAAGGTGGGTATTCATTTAGCATTCATTATGGCAAACCGGTTGGGCATCGGGGATCAAAAGGAAATCTCGAGCGGTCTGTCTTTAAGGTCTTTATAGGACCAAGCAAAAATCTTTTCAAATTCCAAAACGTGAATGCGGTATTCCTTCACTTCGTCCGGGAGAGCTGATATCCCATTTTGATCAATATGTCCACAATGTGTATGGGGTTTTTAGGTCCATGTTATCAATCGTTAGGCACCGATGAATAGATAGGCAAGTCATTTCCTACGTGGAGGTTGGTGGAGTTTTTTTTGGAAGTGAAGAGAAGGGGGAAAAATATCTTCCTTGTTCATGGGTTGCAAAGGTAGTGGGACTGGGTACCATTACATTCAAACATGTACACCGACTTAATAAGGATGTCATCTGCAATTGTAATAAATTCAGGGTATGCATCTTGTACTCCATCGTTCACTGCAAATCTAACCGTCACATAGTGCATGGATTGGATTACATGTTTTGTACCTTCCTCTGAGAACTTTGCCAACCACCTCATAAATTCTCTATCATCCTTCCATTCGTAAAGACCGGGGCGTAGGCTCTTGATGGGACCTAGGTCAATTGGTTGTTGTTTGAGGTCCACTAAGGGTTGACCATACCCTATAGTTTTTAAGGTTTCATCAATGACCTCATATCTATCAAAAAGTTGCAATTTTGGTGTTGCAGAAGTGCACTAATTATGTAGTGGTCCGAAGGTCATCCGAGACCTATATGTGGAACAACATATTTTGGCATCCACTCATCGCAAAATGGGGTAACTATGGGCGCACGTTACAAGACGGTAGACATGGAAAATCAAGGTATAAATATCTCCTCCAATTCTAACCTTGCAATTGGCCACTTGTCTTATTGGAGTCATTCAACATTGGTCAGCCATGTTGACAACGTATGGAGACAAACCAATCATCTTTAAGCCTAGCTTCTCGGGGTTGGAAAATGGCATTATGTTTATGCCAATTCCTCCATCGATAAGGGCATGAGTAATAACCTTGTCAAGAATCTCCACCTTTACATCGATTGGTCTTGCATCACCTATGGGAGTAGCCATAACCAGTTTGCGGGGTACGTAATCATATATATGAAGACATAATTTAGACGCAAACCCAATATGCATGTAGAAACGCATGCACAAATTGGAAGAGGACAGAAACATGTTTGTTGGCCTAGGATGGGAGAAGGAGATTAAAAGTCTAGGAGATCCCCATGTTCCTTTTAATCCATCGCCGGAACATGACATAGGTGTTGCAAATTGATATAGTGATGACTACAACATGACTCCATTTTTGCAATTTACACAAGCATGGAGGTGGAAGGTCGAAGAGGAGCATAAACGTTATGCAAAAAATGATAAGATGCGAGCCCAAGTACTGGAGAAGGACGCCACAAGGTCCATGAATGGTGAGGCAAATCATGCGGTTGATTTGAATGAAGATAAATCCATCAACACAGAGGAGGAGGTCAAGGTGGTAGGTGAATCTTTTAGGTCTTTGTCATTTCACGAGAGGACTATCACCGCATGAAAAGACTATCACCGCATCGTCGTCCATTGAAGGACCGGATGAAGAATAAAACAGTATCCTACGTTGATTTGCTTCGCCCATGTCCACCTCTATCAAGAACAAACGATGAAATGAAGCCCCAAGCATCTAGGAGGTTGACAAACCGGAAGTAAAGTCATGAAAAGAGAAGGCATGTTATGTTGAACATATAGTGTTCAACGATGGGAGAAACACATGACATAGTAGAGTATTGTAATGCAACATTTTGAAGGGAATAAAGATAATCCATGAGATTACATTTATTATGGAAAACAAATTTGAACACACATGAGGTCCACAAATGGCCACATCCAGTAATGTACAATGTAGTAGTAGGCCGGGAAGAATTCTAGGAAGTAGAATGTATCAAGAGGCCCCCATTTCTTGTTTACGTCTTATAAATAATTGGCAATTTGGCTTCCTATGCTTTTTTTTATGACAAAAATAACATTCGTCAATATTTCCTTCTTGCCGTGGTAAGCCATAACAATTGGTTGTTGGTGCTACCTTGTTGTTTGTATTATCCATCATGTGTTGGGGATATTCATGTTGCATGTGGTTGATAGGTCCTTTTGAACCTTCTCATTAGAGGCACTCATTTTTTCTTTGGTAATCTTAGCCTCGACAGGGATACGGTGCATCCTTCCTATAATCATTCCTATAGCCATCATTGGCTTTATAGTACTGGCCATTGTAGGGTCTTTCATCCTTGCAAAATTAATTTCCATGATATGGGCCTCCCACCTCCCATCGGTAATCGTTTTTTTGGTATGGGGATCTTTCATTCCTCCTAAACTCTAATGTCGGGGGGGATCTCATACGTTCACCCTCCAATTTTATTCTCTTAGGGGGCTTTCCTTTTCTATTCTTGTTAAGCTAAGGTTGTATCTAATTCAGACCATATTTTCTCTCTCTTGATCATTGATCCTCATGTCTCTCATATACACATTCATTAGTATTGTGGTTGAGGCTATTGCAATAAGGGCATTCCTTTAATTAACACTCTTGCACATAATATTTAGGGTTTCGACATCTTCGGTACACTACCCTCGTTCAATATCGTTTGTCGTTTAGAGCAATTATTTCTAAATATTTTCTTAGAGCCTTGATCTCTTCTTTAGTACATTGTCTCCACATATTCATTATTCCTTTTTATAATTGGTAAGTGAGAGAGTCTATCTACATTTTCAAAAAGAAATAGGTTTTTTTTTGTTTTTTTTGTTTTTGAATGGTATTTATCCAACATTGACACTCAACCTTTCTCAATCTTAGGACAAAATCAAGGCCTATAGATGTCGCAACCCTTGCTAGCCCCCTTAGCGATCTTGCCAAATTTCAATCCTAAAAAAGGTTACGAGTGCTAACCCTTTGCATTCTGCCATGCTAATGGTTTGCTCGTCATACCCTAAAACCCTTACGCCTCACATCTACATGTGAGTTTTAAAGAAGGTGACCTTCCCAATGGCATGCACCTCATTTATTTCACATAGTGTGAAATCTTCACAAAAATCCAATGTCCCACATTAAAAGGTTACATGTTGCGCCGCCTCCTTTGCCTCATGCGGTCGCCCTTTGCAAACCACACCTTGGTGGGTTTGCCCGCTTTATCGGTCGGCAAGCCCCAACTCCCTTGTGAGCTTTGGGCTCATGAAGGAGTGCTAGCCTCTTTGTCAACCCATGAGACATTTCTCCCATTCATTTGAGCCTCAAGGCCTAAAATACTTGGCCTCGGCTTAAGGCTATTAGCCCTGGCCACAAAGCCATAGTCTAACATTCGGTCCACGACAACAATATGATTTAGTTTGGTCCGCAAAGCCAACTTTTAACATTCCGTCTATGGCACAAATATGATCTGGCTTGGTACCACCAAGCTACCTTCTCATATATCGTCCGTAGCACGAGCATGATTTGCCTTGGTATAATGGGCAAAACTACTTGCGTTCATTTCCTTGGGACGTCTTTCGGCTAAAACAACTTTGTGGTAAGGTACCACCCAACTTTTTTTTGAAATTCGATACTCTTGCAATCTTGATGATCCCCGCCATGTCCTCAAGAAACTTTGGGGACTTGAACAAGGCATCCACTACCCACTTTTGCAACCCCATCTAAACGATGTATTTCTTAGCCAACTTGTCTATCTTAGTTGTACCATTCATTAGGGTGGTTAAATCGCGCACATAGGCCTAAGAGCCTTGGGTGCCTCATTTGGACCCATTCCAACATCACCACATTCTAAGCATTTTGGATTGGAATTTCAATCCAATATTACCACCGTCCAAGCTTTCAGGTGTATTCGGTATTCTAGCCCCCGAATATTTTTCGAGGTTTGCAGGAGCCTTTTCATAGCCTCCTCCATTTTCCTTACCAAATTCATCATCATCCCCATCATTGACATTATAGTCAATTGTGTGGTCAAAATCCACTTGTACATGATCCTTGTTCCAATATGAGCATCACAACCTTTTGGAAACCCCAGGCTCATCATCATAACCCGCACATTTGATAGCCATGTCTCCCTCAAAGTGCTAGCTTAAATATTGGAAACCTGCTCTGATATCACGTGTTGCAACCCTTGCTAGCCCCTTAGCAATCTTGCCAATTTTCCTTTCTAGCAAAGGTTACGAGCGCTAACCCTTCGCATTCCACCATGCTAACGGTTAGCTCGTCCTACCCCAGATCTTATAGTTCATAGGAGGGGAACCAACCCTCCTACTTTACTTTCGGGACTCACCCCTTAATCGGTAACCAATCCTTAGATATGGACTTCCATCCATGGAAGTCCAATCTTATGTTGATCATCGCATTGCCAGAGCAACACTACAACAACCAGAAGCATAGTAGGCAACTATGGCCTCACATTGGACCAATGCCCATGGAGGCTGTGCCATTCAGCCTCAGGTGGGTAAGTGTCGCAGCCCTTGCTAGTTTTCCTTCATTTAGCTTGACCGCCTTTCCAACCTAGCAAGTGCCACGAGCGCTAACCTGCACATCCCACGCACATGCATGGTTAGCTCCCAAAACCGCGGACCTTCAAGCTCATGGGTTGGTCACCAAACCCTCCTACACATGCATTCGGGACTCTCCCCTTAGTAGGTAGCCAATGGCTAAGGTGGACCTCCGTCCATAGAAGTCCACTCTTGAGTTGATCATCGTGTTGCCAAAACAATACTACAACTACCCGGAGCACATTGCCAAGTATGCTCCAGGGGGGTCGGTCGGCTAAGCCGCCTCACCCATATAAGCCTATAGGACTTTGGGCGGGGCCCCTACCCCACCTTTAAGTATCATTTTGTCTCTCTACAAGGGTTGGGGCCAAGTAGACATTTTCCCTTAGCCGATGGGGCTAGAACCTCCCAGCAACTTCAGACCACCATAACTTCTACATACAATGTCTAATGCTCTCAAGCAACCACTCTATCGTCACCTACTCTTTGCGTAGATGCAGATGGACCCCACACTTGCCCCATTCAGGAAAACATTGAGGAAGTTATGGCTCTTCAAACCTTGGCAGTCTTGGGCACCACTCCTAGGTCACTGCTGTCCTAGGGTGCTGTCCCGGAACAGCGCCCCACTCAAATTGCCATATCTCCTAGCTACCACCTCCAATTGAGGTGTTCCTTAGCATTCTAGAATTCCACCGCCATAAGCTACTCATAACTTATGGCCTTACCCTCATGACTCTTAGTCCCCGTGGGTGAGAGGCTTTCTCAACGCCCGGGGCCCTCATCCACACTAGAAGTATTTGGGCCCTCTCACCGATGGCGCCACAAGTCCCGGGTGTCACTCCGGGGTTCCCCTTGTGCCCATGGTGTTGCGGGCACTCCTCATGGAGAGGTGCGCGACAATGTGGCCATACCACGTCACCCATATAAGCCTCTAGCACTCTCCGCGGGGCCCCTACCCCACCGTTAAGAAACCTTTTGTCTCTCTACTAAGACTTGGGGCCAAGTAGACATTTTCCATTATCAGCTGGGCCTAGAAGCCCCCTGCAACTTCAGACCATCATAACTTCCTTGTATGACGTCAGATGCTAACAAACGACCACTCCATCTTCATCTAGGCCACTGCTGTACCAGGACGTTGTTCCGGGACAGCGTCCCACTCAAATTGCCATAACTCCTAGCTCACACCTCTGATTGAGGTGTTCTTGAGCATTTTAGAATCACCACGCCATGAGCTACGCATAGCTCATGGCCTTAACCTTGTGCCTCCTAGTCTCCGTGGGTGGGAGGTGTTCCCAACGCCCGGGGCCCTCACCCACACTAGGATCATTTAGGCCCTCTCACCAACGGCGCCACAAGTCCCGGGTGTCACTCCGGGGTCCCCCTTGTGCCCATGGTGTTCCGGGCACTCCTTTTGAAGAAGTGCGCGACAATAGAAGATTGTAATGGTAACTTGCACTTGCAATACTTGATTAGAATATATGACAAACCAAGTGGATAATACTTGATACATGTGTGATGACAAAAATGAAAGTCATAAGAAAAGAAAATAAGATAAGAAATTGACATTGATAGACATACCAATGACTTAAACATAAAGGCCCATTCACACATTGTGAGCCCAATACGGTGCCCACATGTGCTCTTAACCTTTGTTATGCATTAAAACTCAGGTTGAGATTCTCCATTATTTATTCAAAATACAAAAAAAGTGAAGACATGGTGTTGTGTTAAGAGTTAAAGTTAAGTTAGTAGGTGGTGTTATCGGTTGGGATTAGAAGGGTTAATTGAGTAGTAGTAGTAGTGAGTTGGGAAGTCTTAGAGTAAGGCTTTGTGAGCGGGTTGCAATTGACCCAGTTAGGTTCGGCTGCTGTCCATTAAGGGGGGGAGGCACTGTTAGCCCTAGGGAAATCCGGGCTGGGTGAACCGAGACGGTTGGAGGCGGAGGCAGAGAGGTGGACAGACAAAACACCAGGGAGCGGAATGCGAAGGGGGTTGGACGCTGCTCCTGGCGACGAGGGAAAAAGGCTACAGGTGCTGAATGCTTCGGATAGCGGGGCATGAGGGAGGAATGGATTCAGTGCAGAGGATTGGCAAAGGCCGTTGGAATTTAACGCAGATGGAAGGGGGGAACTAAGGAAAAATCAAAAATATTGTAGGCGACTCAGCCGAGGAGTGTGAGTAGCAACTGGATTCGAGAAGGGTGACCATTCGTGCAGACATGGAGTAGGCTGAGGGAATAATGGTAAGGGATGGAATTTGACCAAAGGGGGCAAAGTATAGAATGCCACGACTTTGGGGGGAAGGTGGCGATAGGGAGGTTGGGAGGTGGGTGCTGGCATGAGAAGTGAGAGAATAGGTGGGTGTGTGGAATGCCAAGTGCTGACCCTTATGTCTGAGGCAGGCGACCAGAGAGGTGTTAGAACAGACTAGAAATCCTTCATACTCAAATGCAGAAAGAGGATTAATGCGGAGGGAAGCTGGTTGAGTGGGTGAATCAACTGCTAGTGGGGAAATATGTGACTGCTCTTCTCGGCCAGCTGCCACGGGATTAGTCAAAGGAATTCCCAGCATGAGTCCTGAAGGTGGGCATTCACAACAATGGGCAGCAGCAGCTGGAAGGAGATTGAGATTTGGTCAGGCTCTCTCGGATGGCCGAGCAACGTCCAAAAACCAGCAGTGACCAGAGGGCAAGAGTGGTTCAAGCAGGCCCTGTAACCAATCTAGATTACCAGGACAGAGAGGAGATAAGAGGGAGTGGGCTGTCTGAGCCCAAAGGGAGGTGGCTGGAGGCTGCTGTAGCTAGGACCGACCTTCATTAGCCTAAATGGCCGTGGTTAAATGTAGCGTTAATTAGGATGTTAGTTAGACTTAGATCAGGGCAAGAACTGAAGGATTAGTGAGTAGAAACTAACCTGGTGTGTGACCGGGAGCACATTAGGCCATTAGTAAAGGGTGTTATTTGATTAATTAAATTCAGTGTTTTAGGTTAGGACTTGTGAGTTGGGTGTGGCTATGATAATAGGTAGTCAAAGTGTCTTTAAGCATTTGTCACATGTTGCTCTTGAATAAATAGTTGGGGGCTCCACTCCTTCCTTGCCATTGTGGTAATCAAAGCTCAAGGCCAACGATTGTTGACATTAATTGAATGTATGTGAGCCAGAAGCTCCTACCCGGACTACGACGCAAAGGGGAGGGGGTTTAGGGCTGACACACATGGTTTTACCAAATAACCAAAGTCTTTCCTAAAACCAAGTAAATTTCTATTGGTTACCTCTCTATCTTGATGGAATTACAAATACTTGCTCCAGAGATTTTGGGGTTGGTTTTAATTGGATAACACTTTTATGTGAGCGGTGAGCGGATATGAAGTAAAAAACACAAATTGCATAGACTAAGATGTTTGGGAATTAAGATTTGAATATATTTGGAATATTCCATATTATTATAAATATAGCAAGAATTTATTACCTATTTCCGTGGAATGGATAAGTCCAAAAAAATGACCCTGAATTTGAAATGGTCTTTTTAAATTTGGAAACCAAAAAATTGCTAAAAATATAGAAAATTTATGATATAATAGATAAGTATATGATTAAAACTGATGATGATCTCAAGAAAGAATAAATGAAAATGATTTTTTCAAGATTGGTTTAGGATAAGAATGAATCAATAAAAAAACAAATGGCGACCAACTTGCTTTGTTTTTATTCTATCACTTTAGTCTTTGTCCTTTGTGTGAGTCAACTGTAGAGCTTGGATTCCAACAATTATTGTTTGTGGTCGAAGAAATTATCTTGAGCTGAATATATATGAGTACGCAAACCCAATATGAATGTAGAAACGCATGCACAAATTGGGAGAGGAAAAATACATGTTTGCTGGCCTAGGATGGGAGAAGGAGATTAAAAGTCTAGGAGATCCCCATGTTCCTTTTAATCCATCGCCGGAACATGACATAGGTGTTGCAAATCGATATAGTGATGACTACAACATGACTCCATTTTTGCAATCTACACAAGCATGGAGGTAGAAGGTCAAAGAGGAGCAGAAACGATATGCAAAAAATGATAAGATGCGAGCCCAAGTACTGGAGAAGGATGCCACAAGGTGCATGAATGGTGAGGCAAATCATGCGGTTGATTTGAATGAAGAGAAGTCCATCAACACAGAGGAGGAGGTTAAGGTGGTAGGTGAATCTTTTAGGTCTTTGTCGTTTCGCGAGAGGATGAAAAGACTTTCACCGCATCGTCGTCCATTGAAGGACCGAATGAAGAATAAAACGGTATCCTACGTTGATTTGCATCGACCAGGTCCACCTCCATCAAGAACAACCAATGAAATGAAGCCCCAAACATCTAGAAGGTTGGCAAACAGGAAGTAGAGTTCATGAAAAGAAAAAACATGTTACGTTGAACATGTAGTGTTCAACGATGGGAGAAATGTAGAGACACCTCCCTAGACTGTGTTCCAACCAGTGACAGCCGTAACAACGGAGGAGGCGAGAAGCTCGAGACAGAGAGGGCGATGGACGGAAGCCAGCGAGCGGAGTCGACACTCGGGGGTGCGGGTGAGAATGGGGCCGGTCTCGGTGTCCAGGTCACCAACGAAGACAAGCTGGCAGACTGGCCGGGTATAGGCAGGTGCTACGCAACCAGTGAGGGCCGGAAGGCCAGTTGGCAAATTACCGGCGAAGGCGAGCTGGTCAGGCAGTTTAAAGACAAGCTGGCGGATGGGGCCAGTTACTAGTAAAGGCCAACGGACGAACTGGTTAAGGGCCGGGCTTAGGGCCAGTATTTATATGGCCGAAGTAGCTAGGTAAATGGGAACATGACCATTTTAAGAACAGAGGAGGCACGGTCCTATTCCCGCTTAGAGCACATGTCAATTAAGTAGCTTAGGTGATATGAAGAGATATGTAATTAGGTATTACATGTTGGACTTTATAGATTTAAACTCTACAAATTAAGACATTTAAATTCGGCTATTATTAGATACAGTGCTAAATTTAGCCGAGCTAACATTTACAAAAATCCTAGGAAAACGTAGATTTGTGAGACTATATAAGGAGGCCACTTGAGGGCCCTAATGCACTTCATTCACATAAGAAGACTTTACATGAGTGTCTGAGCTCCCGAGTCTTGAGTCTTGAGTTCGCAATAGGCACCCGAGGTGCATTAGGAAATCCATAGGCACCCGAGGTGCATTAGGAAATTCATAGGCGCCCGAGGCGCATTAGGAATTCCATAGGCACCCACGGTGCATTGGAATTACATATAGGCACCCGCGGTGCCTTAGTAATTCCGATTGGACTAGCGGAGCAATCTCGGTGCGGTAAGGTTCAAGACGAGAAATTGGCACCCTCGGTGCGGTAAGAAATCATGCGGTAAAAGCAATGTGGGAGTGTTCACGTCGGCCTAGACAATTGTTGAAGACACGCAACGAGCTAAGAGCTTTATGAAAAGGAGTAAAAATTAAAAGGCTTACTCGCGGCTTATTGGCAAGCACCACCCAATGGAAATTCCATAAATGCTCGTGATTTCAAATAGGATTGACTACCGGAGGAGCAATCACTTTACGTCAAGTTTTGGGGTTATCACATATACAAATTCGGAGTACACATGGCATCCGGTAAGGTCACCCGAACTTAGCAAATGTTTTGGGTAAGTAAATAAAGCTAAGTAAAATCAAATCACTTAAGTGGTGATCATGGGAAGAGAGGGACATGAGACCTCAAGCCGAAATTGACACCTAAGCAAATCCACTCATTATTACCTCACACACTCTCGGTCATGAGTTACCTTGATTAGCTTGTTGATAGGACTTGGCAAAATCTAATCGGATAGGTCGGCAAGCAAAGGAATTGATCCAGGGAAGGTTAAGTGTTGGCCTCGTCATCAAACCCCCATCATAACACCTAAGGTAATTGTGGCCTAAGAGAATATTTTGAGATACAAGCCGGCCCTTGGCCGAGATTGGGAATGTTCTAAGGAATTAACAATTATGTATTAAACCTTAGAGATTCGGCTCGAGAGCATACACTGATGACTAAGGGAATGTAAAGAGATTTTGATTACGTCTAAGTAACTCCCGTGAGCTAGGTCGTCTTAACTTAGCAAGGGAGTATGCTTGCCGTGTGAAAGTATTAGGCAATGGGTTTGAAAATTTGAACGGAATAAAGGATAATACTTTGGAACTTGAACGAATGAATGAGGATTTTTATTTAGGATTACAAATCAATATGAAATAAATTCGAACCATTGTTGGAAGGAGATTTTAGATGGTTTCAAATTAGGAGAGTTATAAACTTGAAATATGTTTTAGATGAATTCAACCATGAAAGATATTGTATGAGGATGTTTCTCTCGGGGAAACGCTTAACCTTGACATTATACGTTTGAGAAATATTAACTTAAGTTCTAAGGCACTAACTCATTAAGAATTCATTAGAGAGTTATCGAGAAATATTGAATATGCGTTCAAGTATTTTCTTGATAAAGACATTTCGGGGAACATACACTTGTGATCTTGGATCAACTACTCCTGGAGAATTTATAAGAACATTGGAACTATATGTTACGGGATTGAGACACAGAAGAATGCAAACACCTTCAAGAGACTTAGAGAGAAGATCTAATTTTGGTGGGAGTAACTTCCATGTAAACCGGTTCAGCAGCGGGTTACACCGTCTGAGGCTGGAAGGTTGAAGGTGCCCTCCACAAGAAACACATGACATAGTAGAGTATTGTAATGCAACATTTTGAAGGGAATAAAGATAATTCATGAGATTATGTTTATTATGGAAAATAAATTTGAACACACATGAGGTCCACAAATGGCCACATCCAGTAAGGCACAATGTAGTAGTAGATTGGGAAGAATTCTAAGAAGTAAAATGTATCAAGAGGCCCCTTTTGAGGATGAGTTTCACCTCATTGAAGCTAAATGTCGGGGCGTGAATGAACAAGTTAACGTTAAGATCTAAATTAGAGACCTTGACGAAGATGAAGTAGAGGTGCTCACAATGTAGAAAAGAGTTTGGCTTGCGGCCGAACTTTGATATCATATCTTTGAAGGCCGGACAATTACACTTGGGAAGAGCACTCACTATGAGTTGGTAAACAGATTGTGTAGGAGTAGGTTTGAACTGCAACATGATAATGCAACCAAATCTAAGGTGTGGAATCATGATTACCTTCAAGATGGACCCATCCAAAGGTCGTGTAGAGGCGACCACGTGCATTTGTTTTGTTGATGTTGTGATGTTGGACCATCGCATAAACTTGGATTGCCTAGAAGTAGGGTAAGAGTCTGGATTGGATGGAACGTCAACACCATAGAGGTCGAGTGGAGGAGCAGATGTGTTAAAGAGGCGAGTTGGAGTGATGCGTTCTTTCGAGGGGAGTTGAAAGCTGGCATTTTCAAATTTAAGGATCTCTAGACGAATGAGGCTAGTGCCAAGTTTGATAGGCCACACGGGCGGGATTGGAGGTATTTTTTAGTTGGGAGAGAATTTGTCGACTCATTTGCGACGAGAGCCCTGAACACAACATTCAATGTCGTATGGGCAAAAGAAAAACTTCTCAATTCTAGGTGTTGTGAATTTGTAATAGTTCCAAACTCCAAGGTATGCTGGGGCCGGGGTGCTCTTGCCGTCGGTGACAATTTTGGCAGTATATTTCTATTTGGTGACCGCATGCATAACCCAACATGCCTTGGAAGAATTATAAAAAATGCAAGCAATATGCCAAAGTTTCTCGTCCATTTTGGATTCTTATACAATAGTGACGTGGGGAAAATCAAGATCAATAGGGGGGTGGTGGAACCTCTAGCATTGACGGAGAAAACTCCTTGACGATAATAGGTAAAGGTGAAGCATGAGATCATGTGGTTCTCTGAGTGACACGAGGGCGAGAGAAATTCAAGATGTCGGGGCGGTGGGTCTCTTTATCAACTCCAATGGGGCTGTCGGGCTTGCGCTTCTGCAATCCGAACACCTTAGCATCCTCGAGGCGGGGATTACGAGTGTAAAATTCTCCCCCGCCAGGCATGTCAAGAAGAACCTTTTGGAGCACAGTATGGTCATTAGTTCGTTGAGCGCATCGAAGCTTGAATTCTTCTTTGCTAGGGCCATCACCCCCAACACCATCCTTTAGAAATTGATGATATGCCACAACTTGAAGGAACGCTCGTATACAATCATCCACAGTGGCTACATACAAATCGCCACCCTTGTTGCCAGATGCTTGAAGCCATTTGTTGTGAATGGATTTGACAAAGTTGCAATTATGCATTTGTGCAAACTCCTCGGCGGTCATGATTTTTTCCTGTGTAATGGAATGACAGTATAAGAAATTTGCAGAACCAAAAAGGATAAAAAAAACAAAAAAAAACATAAAGTGAAAAAACTAAAGACTAACCTGCTCCATGAAACCACCCCATTGTTGATAGCAGAAGTGCCAGAAAGCTAGCCAAAGTTGAAGGTGTTTCAAACCGTCCTCAGAGGTACAGTTCTAATATCAAGGCTTGATAGCAAGGTACCTCGTCACTATCTCCAACATAGAGGAGGCGTCGCGGTACTAGAGGCATAGACGCTTGTGTTGGTCTTGCAAATCGTGGTTGATATAGAGATTGGTGTGTTTTTCCAATGATTGGGTCCAATGGAAGTAGCAAGTTCTCTCGCGCTTTTGGATCGAAACCTTGGAATCTCCGAAGCCATAGACGATCCTCACGGCGTTCCAATTGGCTTGTGAACTGTCCGCCATGAAGCCTTTGAAGTGTGGCTTCAGTGTTGTGTCAACGCAGGTGGACAAGTGAAAAACAAGGCCTAAGTCATTGCTAATGTTGGTGGTTTGGGTTTTGGTCCGGACATGGCCGTCGTAGCGTTTTTCCATGCCGTCCATGGATTTGGCCTTCGTATGAGAGGATGAAACACCAACGGGGGGGAGGACAAACATCTGATTACCATCAAAACAAGACAGGAGGAAATTCACCTCCTTGATTTGCAAAGCGTCATAATTTAGTTTTTTGAGGATGTTCTTCTTGCTAGGCATAGACACTAAAGTACGTAAACATTGAAGAATGGAAATGCAGGGTTTGGGAGGGGGTGCAACAATAGGACATAAAGGTTCAAGGCGTACAAGAGGGGGGTCAAAAAGGGGGAATTGAGGGAGGAAGGGGATGGCTTGAGAATGGGAGTGGATAGAGGGGGCTCATCACCATCGGAGGAATCAAAAGATGTATGACAGTGTGTATACCAAGTTTAATCTTAACTTTGACCACGGGAGGAGTGTTTAAAGTGGAAGAAGAAGAATGGGGAGGGGTATGGATTTCCGTGGAGACATGTGTACAAGAATTGGGGAGCCTGTACACCCTGTATTTACCAGCGCAGAGTTCCCACACTCATGATCCGTTGTTGGCAACCCTAGAATTCACACGCATGGTCAATGACAACAAAGAAGTAACACTATCATAAATCTCACGTTCGACCCATTTTGTATAATCTTGCAACGAAAACCTGATACTAAGGTGAAGGGAAAAAACATATGCAATTCGTTTGCATCTATGGAGAAAAGAAGAGAGATTCAGAGGCCATTAGCACGGAGCTCAACCATTTCTGACACACATGGCATAGTGGATGAGAAAGCCATGGACATAGGGAGGCATTGAATAAAAATCCAAAAAAAGAAAACGAGGTATGGCTACCGGACAGTTGTAAACCGTAAACTTTCAACACTGGCACTATATAGGTGAGAGAAGGTTGGGGAAGGGTCCTTTTGTGAGTGAAGTAGAGGGATGCCTAGATAATAGAGAGCACAAAAAAAAGAATCAGAGGGCAATTGGGACGCACATATGAAGGAACCAGACTACAATATAGTCTCCACAATCGATCTTAGAAAGAAACGGAAGAAGAGAAAGGGAGGCATGAGTTTTAGCAATTCGAAACAAAGGAAATGGAGAGAAATTAAGAACAAAGAGGTTACGTGCATTGAAGGAAGAGGGACCCCATCAGATTTGCAGAATACGTGTGCAGAGGACAAAATAAGGTCTTTGAATTGGCATTTGAATCTGCAGTCGATAGAGGAAGAACGGGAGGACAATGGTTCACACGCACCATCTATGGCAGAGAGCGAGCATTGCAACAGTCTTAATTAGAACGGGTCTCGCGAGGAGACAAAAGAAAATTCGATTATTATAGTAAGTTTGTCGTAGAGGTTGTATGCACAAGGGGTATTTCAAGATTTAGGTTTATGGAAATATGACATTGGAAAATCAATTATCTAAATATGAAAGACACCTTGCCACACAATAGGAAGAGCAACATGTTGATCCAGATTTCGAAAACAAGAAGAAACCTTGAGTGGGTTCTTTGTGCCTCAATGGGTTTGACACCCACCTACCGGCATTATTGTAAGAAATTTTGGATCGTGTATACTAATCGGCCTTGGCCCTTGTAAATAGCACAAATGAAAAAACCCATCAACACAAATACACTTAGGTTTCATTATCAAGAAGGATGCATTAATGACCGCGACTCCTCAGGGACATTGTCGCAACCTTTCGCTAGCCCCCTTAGCAATCTTGCCAATTTTCCTTTCTAGCAAAGGTTATGAGCGCTAACCCTTCGCATTCCGCCATGCTAATGGTTAGCTCCTCCTACCCGGACCATATAGTTCATAGGAGGGGAACCAACCATCCTACTTTGCTTTCGGGACTCACCCCTTAATCGGTAACCCATTTCTTCGATGTGGACTTCCATCCATGGAAGTTCAATCCTATGTTGATCATCGCGTTGCCGGAACAACACTACAACAACCCGAAGCGTACTAGGCAACTATGGCCTCACATTGGGCCAATGCCCATGGAGGCTGTGCCGTTCGGCCTCGGGTGGGTGAGGCCACACCACCTCACCCATATAAACCTCTAGGACTCTATGCGGGCCCCCTACCCCACCGTCAAGAAACCTCTTGTCTCTCTACCAAGAGTCGGGGCCAAGTAGACATTTTTCCTTTAGCCGCCGGGCCTAGAAGCCCCTAGCAGCTTTAGACCATCATAACTTCCTTGTACAATGTCTGATACCAACAAGCAACCACTCCATCTTCATCTACGCTTCACGTAGATGCCGATGGATGCCTCACTTGCCCCATTCAGGCAAGTATTAATAAAGTTATGCCTGTTTGAACCTTGGCAGTCCCGGGAATCACTCCCACGCACTGCTGCACCAGGGCGTTGTCCCGGGACAACGCCCCACTCAAATTGCCATAACTCCTAGCTCACACCTCCGATTAAGGTGTTCTTGAGCATTCTAGAATCTTCACGCCATAAAATATGCATAGCTTATGGCCTTACCCTCGTGCCTCCTAGTCTCCGTGGGTGGGAGGCGTTCCCAACGCCCGGGGCCCTCGCCCACACTAGGATCACTTGGGCCCTCTCACCAACGGCGCCACAAGTCCCAGGTGTCACTCCGGGGTCTCCCTTGTGCCCATGGTGTTTCGGGCACTCCTCATGGAGAGGTGCGCGACAAACATGGATTTATCTAGATTTATTGCAGTATCTAGGGTAATCCTAGTTATTATTGTCTCCTCCGCAGGTTGAATATGTTTGCAAGTTGAGGGGGGGAAAAGGGGCCAGATTTTGGTTAGTTAGGTTGGGTTGAAAATATATTCAACTTTGGGGGTGGGTCACATAGAGACCCTCTTGGTTCCGAGAGGGTGGTAGGGGGTACGATATCCACACCAAATTTTGCTTGGTTGAGCTAGGTTGTTTGTATGTGTTTAATGTTTGTTGGGATAGCTAAGATGTGGAAATAAAGGGGTCAGCTCAAATCTGGATAATCTCAAAGTCTTGAGGTGAAAGGGGGTAGTATAAAGATGCCAAATTTTGGTTAGTTAAGTTGGGTTGAAAATATTTTGAAGTTCAGGGGTTGGGTCACATAAAGACCCTCTCGGTTCCGAGAGGGTGTAGGGGTACGACATCTACATCAGATTTTGATTGGTTGAGCTAGGTTTCTTGTATGTGTTTATTGGTGTAGCTAATATGTGCAAGTTAAGGGGTCGAGTAGTATAAAGAGGCCAAATTTTGGTTAATCAGGTTGGGTTGAAAATATTTTGAAGTTCGAGGGTTGGGACATATAGATACCCTCTCGGTTCCGAAGGGTGTAGGGGTACGACATCTACATCAGATTTTGATTGGTTGAGCTAGGTTGCTTGTATGTGTTGAATGTTTATTGGTGTAGCTAATATGTGCAAGTTAAAGGGCCGGGTAGTATAAGGAGGCCAGATTTTGGTTTGTTAGGTTGGGTTGAAAATATTTTCAAGTTAAAAGGTTGGGACATATAGATACCCTCTTAGTTTTGAGAGGGTGTAGGGGGTAGGACCTCCACAACATATTTTGATTGTTTGAGTTAGGTTGCTTGTATGTGTTGAATGTTTATTGGTGTAGCTAATATGTGCAAGTTAAGGGGTCGGGTAGTATAAGGAGGCCAGATTTTGGTTTGTTAGGTTGGGTTGAAAATATTTTCAAGTTAAGGGGTTGGGACATATAGATACCCTCTTAGTTTCGAGAGGGTGTAGGGGGTAGGACCTCCACACCATATTTTGATTGTTTGAGCTAGGTTGCTTGTATGTGTTGAATGTTTATTGGTGTAGCTAATATGTGCAAGTTAAGGGGTCGGGTCTAATATGGATAATCTCAAAGTTTTGAGGTGGAAGTTAAGGGATCGAATAGTATAAGGACGCCAAATTTTGGTTAGTTAGGTTGGGTTGAAAATATTTTCAAGTTTGGGGGTTGAGTCACATAAAGACCCTCTCGGTTCCGGGAGTGTGCTAGGGGGTAGGATCTCCACACCAAATTTTGTTTGTTTGAACTAGGTTGTTTGTATGTGTTGAATGTTTGTTGGTGTAGCTAATATGTGCAAGTTCAGGGGTTGGGTCAAATATGGAATATTTTGGTTGTAACATATCGTTAAGGCTTTGGTTTAACATGTCTTGAATTTGTGTAGGGATCACAATCCATGGATCTCATTTTATTAGAGGAGCCTCCACGGAGGACCGTAATGTTCAATTGGAGCTTCCCGTGGTAGGAGTTGGGACATTGGTTGATGTCTTACACGGAGAGATGTCTTTCGTTTGGTTTTCAATCATCACCTCGGATTCTTTGTGTTTTTATTATTTTGGGCTCTATCTCATGATTTTGTATTACCCTTGTAGATGATGTACATGTTGCACCCGATTCTTTGCATCCTCTTGATGAGTCCAACCCAAAGGAGATTGAGCTCTTGATTCGGAGATCGCAAAAAAAAAACTCTAACGCTGTAATTCACCGAGTTCGAATCAAAACTCTTGTTAAGTCACGTTTCTCTATTCTATTGTGCCGCTTGCGATGTCTTCTTCTTGCTCGGCCCATGAACAAGGTTGATGTCCCTCGGTTGCAAAATGAGTTCGTTATGGGTTACCGTGACGGTTTCCAAGCCATGTATGTCTTTCCGTATAACAACCTTGATGAGGTGTTGCATGTCTGCGACGACATTCGGGTGTCCTGGAGTTCATTATGGCATGAGGCTGTGGTGCTTTTGGGCACCCCCCTCCGAGGGAGCCTAAAAGTACCGCACAATCCTTTCGGTGAGGGTGGCCTGCCTTAGCAGGTGCCCAAGCCGAACCCGGTTGTTACGATATTTAATGGGTGTGTGGTGTTAGTGGAGGGATTTGGTAATCGCGTCGTATCCTTCCGATAGGTTGTGCCTATATATTAAGTGCCTAGGATAATTATCAAGTTTTCTAACCTAATGTCTACTCTATCCTAGTCTACGCGCAGACGCACCAGCCTTGGAATCAAGGCAACCTAACCCTACTGGATGAAATAACCTTACCTTTTACCTTGGGCCACCTCTAATTCTTTACTTCTTTTATATTAAATTATCTAAACGGGGGGACCTTAATTAAGTCCCACCCTCTCAACCTTCATTATTAGTTTATGGTTAATTGAACAAAGCCTATATTACTAAGTTCATAAATTATGGCATCACCACCTACCTGTTTGGTGCACGCCCTAACCCGAACCCTTCAAGGCCCTGTGCGGGTCTCTTGAAGGTTGATTGATACTTACACCCTCCGATCTTTGCCGTCGGAGGGGTAGTCTCAATCCTCCGAGTTAAGTTTCCGGTTGGTTTTGTGCCCACGGGGGTCGTACAAATTGTGTTGGTTATTAATTAGTTTAACACGGTTTGACCACAAAAATTCAACTTGATGGGACTGGGAAATAAGGCAACCTGTGTGTTCAACCTGTTGCACAATCTTCAAGGGTTGGGGCCATCACCTCCAACCCTTGGGGCCAACAACATGATGGTGGTTTCGTGGGTCATTACTCCCACCTTACCACCTACAAACATACAGAGTGGTCATGCCGGTGATTAATCCGGCTTCACCACACACGAACGAGCTATGAATAGAAAGCTACTACCACAACATTTAATCGAGAGGCTCCGCACACATGGGAGTTGAACTTCCCCTCGGCGGCTAGGTGGGTGATGCCCCCCCCTAGCCTTACATGGATAGTTGGGTTGGGGTGAGAATATACCTTTGCCGCGCTCCCTCCATTCCTAAATTGAAGGGTGTAAGGTTAAAATGCTTATCGATTGACTCCCATTTTGGCTTGGCGATGGTTGGTGCGGAACCCCTACTCCATCGCTCGGCCGCCCACAACACCAACTCGTACCCGCCACCTTTGGATGGACAAACCTCTTCTTGTAAGGCAGCAGACACCCCTTCGCTTAAACGGCCATAACTTTTGTCCAAAAGCTTCAATTGGAACAATTATTAGTAATCTGGAAAGCTAACAACAAGAACTATCACTCATCCAATTATCAAAGCAACTGCATGTACCTTCTTAAAGATATAAGCCTACAAAGTCAGCTCTTAGAATTCTAGAGGCAGCTGGGATACCTTCATTCAAACATCCATAACTTTTGCTTATTAACTTAAATTTTCCAGCAAGTTTAGACTTTCTAGAAACCTTAAAATCAGATCTACAAGTGCCCCAAATATCAAAACAACTGCATGATTCCTCTTGCAGGTATGAGCTTACAAAGTGAGCTCTTATATTTTAGGAGGCAGCTGGGATACCTTCATTCAAACATCCATAACTTTTTCTCCTTAAATCTGATTGTAACAAACTTATACTTTCTAGAAAGCTAACAACAAGAACTATAACATATTCAAATATCAAAGCAATTGGATTATTTCTCTTTTAGTTATGCGCATGCAAAGTCAGTATTTGTAGTTTGAGAGGCAGCTAGAACACCTTCATTAAAACACTCATAACTTTCACAAATCAAATTAGATTCTAGCATGCTTATACATTCTAAAAAACTAACAACAAGACCTATAATATACGTAAATACAAAAGAAACTGAATGACTTGTCTTTTAGTTATGCGCTTGCAAAGTCAGCGCTTGTAAATTAAGAGGTAGCTGAGACACCTTCACTCAAACACTCATAACGGTTGCTCCCTAACTCTGATTCTAACAATCTTAGGCTTTTTGGAAAGCTAACATAAAGGGCCACATTCACTCAAAATCTGAAGGCTAAATTTTAATTTTTGTGTGCACAACACTCGCTTGAAAGTGACACAACAACTTAGGGGTGTGTTCAAAAACACACTACCTTCTCTCAAGAGTTCTAACTATTAGAATTCTAACTTATGCCTATCGTGAATGAGTGGGAATGGTTTTCTCCTTCTTACTACAATTCTAGAGGGCTTCGCTGTGCAAAAAATGGAAAAAATTAGAGAGAGATTGAAAGGAGAAGAGGGGGTTTTTATCACCCTTCAAAATGAAGGGTTGGACCCCTTCTCCCTTCCATTCACCGAGGGGTCCCGTTCCTTGAACGGTGGCAACCAAGCCCTCGGAGGTGAATGGGGGTGAGGGGTGCCACCTCGCACCCCACTTGCTCAAGCCCTTAGAAAGGCTTTTCTATTTCCATTTGGAATTCATTTTTGGTTGGCAAGGGTGGCAACATGGCCCCCTTGCCTTAGTTGGCAAAATTCCTTATGCTCATAGTTGTCACTTTCTTTTCTTTCTTGGCCGCTTTCGGAATTACCCTTGTTTTGCCGCCACTTTACTTTTGCTTGCTTGATTTGGTTGTTCCTAACTTAACCTACCTACTAACTAGCTCACTACTTCACGCTTCCGATTCGGGTAAAGGGCATTTCCCTTTTATCCTTTCGGTTTCTAATTTCTATTTGCCCAAGAGTTTAACCCAAGGGTAAAGCTCCTTTAGCCAACCTACCTTAATCTAAACGGTTTGTGCTAAATTTCCCTATTATTCATCTAAGGGTTTTGCTAAAACACCTCAATTGTGAGCCAAATTGCCTTTGGGGGCAATTTTGACGCTCATAGAGACCAATGAAGAGTTCGATTCCATGCTCCAAAATGACTCCAACCTTGCTCACCTTGCCAGCAAAATGTTCTTTGTTTGGGAAGGAAACCATCGGTTGACGGCTTGGTGGAGGCACATTAACAAGAATCAGTCTTTGGACAAAGATTGACACTTCTCTATTGACTGTATTATCATGGACCGGAGAAATTACGCCGCCATCTTCCTTAATGCCATGAATGACATCAACTAGTGAATTTGGTTTGTTGGTTTGCTTGTTTCTTGTTTGTTTGTTATATATATATTTTTTGTTTTTCTCTTATTTTTTTTTTGTAGGTCCACGGAGCACGACCATGTTAAGGACAACCACCCCGCCAAGTTACTCCGCATTCGAATATTTGGAAAAATGAAGCTTGAGGAGTTCAAGGACCTCATTTCCGTCGCCGACCACAATGTGCGCGAATCGAAAATGAAGAATCCTACTTGGTATCCCCTTACATTAGATGTCTTTGTCAAATTCTTGTACAAGGTAATTCTCTTCTTCATTATGCTTATGTTTTCTTCTTTCCATTTTTTTGTCATTTTTTTATATTCCTTTTTGTTTGTATTAAAAAGAGTTATCCAACGCAACGGATACTGCAACAAAGTTATACTGTGAGGCCATACCCGAGGCACTCAGATCTGCTCCTCAAATTTGGGACACGATGACAAAAACCCAAGATAATTTGATCAAAAGTATTTGATATCAGAACTTCGAAAAATTCATTTCCGTCACCCATAAAAATAACGGCAAAGATTTCTTCCACAAGGTGCATGTCCTATCTCTTTGTTGTTTATTGCTTATGACCTCATTTTCAATTTATACTTTATGTATATTTTCTTACATTACATTATTTTATGTTGCAGATTGACCATCATTTTCCCACCTTCCTCGTCATAGATATGACAATAAAGAAACTCCAAAAGGTAACAACCACACATGTCGATGTCTCCATCAAAGCCCAGTGGCTTATGTGGTGGAATTCTCTTATCAAGGTAAAAGAACAGAAACAAATTCCCCTCTGCTCTTCCTCTCAAAGAGAAAGTCCTTGACAACTTGCTTAACAAAGTTTCTTTCTGGGCATAGGTACATCTACAAGTTTTTTTTTTCATTTTTTTTTTATTCTTTGACATTTCTAACTATTGGTCTCTCTTAACATAGTTGGAGAAGGGGGTTGAGGTTGAGATCGCATCATTTGAACATGAGTGTTCTGTTGACATCGACTGGATTTTTACGGAGGATATTTTGCAACCATCCAATTATGTTGAGCATTGGAGGCTCATTTTGTGGGATAAGGCCTTCCGGGTGTATTTTGATGGCAAGGGAGTTTTGAAATTCATTAAAGGCCTTGATCTCATGGAGTTTGAGGAAGGTCCCATAGTAATCAAGCGCATCGCTTACTGGTAATATTTTGAATTGTCATTTAATCTAAACTATCTTTGTTTTGTTTCCTCTTTGCCACTGCTTTTCCTTTGTCTGGTGTTCTTCATTTTGTAGGTATATTCACCATGAGCTCGTTGCAAAAAATGCTTTGCCTTCTTCATGCTTGCCCACTTTTATTGTAGATTGGATCGATGTCAATTCCAATATTTGTGTGTATACGGGCATGCAACTTGCAATATTTCCACTCGTGCACTTGGTGGCTGGTGGTTGGTACTTAGATTGCTCTCGTGGATATGTGCTCGATGTGGAAGAAATCGTTTACAACAGCCTTGTAAGCTCTGCTCCCGAGGTGATTGAATTGGAGGAAAAGCCGGAAGAAAATAATCAAGCTCCTCCTTCCAATGAAAAAGAGGTTGCGTAGATGAAGGGCAAGGGCAAAGGTAGGAAGGTCGATGCACATGCCTCTTCTCAAGTGTCTACTCATTTTTTCACAAAGGCCTCGGTTCAACGCACTACTGCTCCAGCCACCACTGTGGTTGGAAGTCCCACCGCCACTATTTCTGCCCTTGCCCCCGATCCTGTTGCCGCTCCTTCTCATAGCGGCGCAGCCATCCCATCGGTGCCTCGCAAGAGGAAGGTTGTTGCAGCGGATACATCTGCAACTTCCTTAGCGAGGTCATCTAGTCTTTCTTTTATTGAGAATGTGGACATGGGAAAGCTCATTGAGGATCTCATGAAGACCAAGGTTCCCCCTCCGGCTTACCGCCGCATACAATAATTCCTAACCAAGGTTTTGTGTACCGTTTTATTGTTTTATCCATTCATTCCATGGAATTGAAAACCTATTTTTTTAAATTTCTTTGGATTTTTTCTTTTCAGGCTGAAACGGATCGTACTCATCTAAACACCAAGCCTTAGGTTCACACGGGCATTGATCTACTATTTGCAGAGGTGTTCGAGAACCTACATGTGTTGAAGATTTCTACCTCATCCTCGGATGTTCCTCACTGAAACAAACGATCTTCCACATAACTTTGAGGTTTTGTTTGCCTTTGCAAATGCCAACCTCCATGACGACGGAGTCATTGTCTTCGCACATATCGCTGATCCTAATGTCTCTAGATCAATTTACAACTGAGCATACACTGAGGAATTCTATGTTGCCGAAGACTGGTTTGGCATGAATGACCTCGATCTCCAATCGCCCACTAATCCTTCTGAGTTGGTAAATCATTTTCGGTTTTATCCATTTTCATTCTTACCTACCTTTTTTTATTTTTGTATTCTTAATTCTACCGTTCACATTTCGTGCAGACTCGCAAGTTCTTCATCAAGGTGCTCATGCGTAATAAGTCCGTTTTGAATGTTCGGACCTCGGGCTTCGAGGACATGGGTTACAATCTCAAGAAAGATGGTTGGCTCAACAGCTTCACCGATGTAAAGAACCAATCGATGAGGGAAGACGGGGTGCCTTGGAGAGCTGCTCATGAAAAATGCACCGAGTTCTTCTCCATATTTTTCTCCGCCCTCACGGACAATGACGACATTATCATGGATTGGTAATATGGCGTTGGTTTATTTTTCATCTTCTTGTTTTTCATCTCTTTGTTTTTTAATGTTTTAATTTCTTTTGTACTTGTTTCATTTTCCATTCCTTATCCTCATCTTTTCGCATTTCTTTGTTCTAGGAGGTTTCATCATTGCATGCTACTCCATTCAACGCCATATTATGGCGCTTGAGTCGGACATCGACATCCTCAAGTCTATCCTCCCCCCCATGTGTGAGCCGGAGCAAGAACACACTTCTCAACGTGTTGCCCCACAACGAGGGTATTTTTTGCTCTTCTTCCCCAAAAGATGGCGAATCGTAATTTTGATTTGTTGTGTGCGTAAGTTCGTTCTTGGCTTCTAACTTGCTTGCTTACATTTCTATTTTTTTGGATCGGAGTTTTTGGCATGTGCTCACGTTTTTGTTTTCTCGTCCTATATGTTCAGAGTTTAAAATGAGAGCTCGATTTGTGTCCTTAATGTGGACATGTTTGCAACCCCTTCGTATGCTGCTGAGCTTGTCCATCTTTTAGCGGAAGCACCGTCCCCACCTTCTAGTCGCACCCGCCCTTTCAACAAACTAATATTAGATTTCCTAGACATAGAGGCCGAGCAAGGCGAGGATAGTGATAGATATGGTAGTCCAAGTTCTTGACTACGCCTCGTGCATTTGGAAACTCCATCTCGTATTTATTGTTTTTGTTTAAGTTTGTTCTAAGTTCATGTACCTTTTGCAAATCCCATTCAACTATTTCTTCATCTTATGTTGATGTTTGATTTTGTTTGCTAATGTCAACCCTAATTTAACCCTAAAGCATTTGAGAACACACTACAGGATCCTTGATAACAAATACATTTTTCCACTCCTTCACGTTCTATTTGTTTCTCGAATTATATTGTGTTATAATATCTACGGGAATGGGGTACCTTTTCAACAAATTGAATTCAAATTATCTCCAAATTCCATGGTCATAGGCACTCTTTCTATGAAAATCGCCCACCATAATTCAAATCCTCTGCTCTCCGCTCTCCGCTCAACACTCACACTACTAAGTTTCCCGGTTTTAGTTTAGTAGCTTTCACACATGTTCATTGTTGTATCTACAAAATAATGACATGTTGCTAGTTTTTGTCCCATCTCCAAACGTCTTACTACTCATCTATCTTACCATTTGGTTTTGTTAATGAAACTCTTCGCACCCTCATAGATAAGTCTAAAAACAACCAATTACAAGGGTTGGAGGTGATATTTTTTAAATTTTAAAAGTCCTACATTCTTACCTCATCTCCAAGTACCGATACGAGGATACGTGCTTGAGGCTTAAAACCTTTGTTTTTAAACCATGCCACATCTCTTGCCAACTAGGTTTGGGATTAGATAGCGTTGATTGTGAGAAGGTTGTATTTTTAGAATAAGTTTTTTTTAGCCTAAGCTAAAATTAGGTGGGAAGGGGGCATAAGTTGCGCAAGATCTTTACACACTTTAGTATACACTAGTTAAATTAGAGTAGGATGCTCAGTTATTTTTGCAATTTCATCTTTGAGTTTCAATTGTTGGTTAGAATCGCTTCTTTCGTTCTTAGTTAAATGCTATAGACCTTGGACAACTGTCAAAATAACTATAGTTAACTATATTTTTTTCAATATTTTTTAGGAACAACTATAGTTAATTAAAAAAATCCTAAGACCAAATTCAAGAACAACTATAGTTAATTAGAAAATTTCCAAATATTATTATATATATGCGAAGTTTGCCTCTTGATTTGCTTTAGTTGAGGGTCTTTCATATGCTCGGGCCACTAAGGATCACCAAGAAATGCCTTTATATGATCACTCATATTCCTGAGCTCTAGAAGAACCTCCATGTACACCACCAACACAAATAACATACTAATGACACTAGAACACAACAATAGAATTGCGTGGATAGGCTGCACTCAACTTTAATTAACTATATATATATATAGTTAGCTAGATTTTTTGGCAAGTCAAATCACGAACAACTATAGTTACAAAAGGCTACTAGTTAACTAATAGTTAATTAGTTGGTTAGTTGTCCAAGGTCTGTATGCTGTATCCAAGGTTGATTAGTTGGATAGTATCACTCGTCATATGTTCAATAATAAAACCTCATATGTACTCAAACATGCACTCAAGTGTATTCTGAATACGTTGAATACACGTGTGAACACGTGTATCCTGTGTTTGATAACCTAAGGGCCGCTTTATATTAGGGCCCATTTGGCGGCCGGCCCATTTGGAGTAGAGCCCACTTGGACTTGAAGTGGGCCTTAACTTTAGCCCTACTTTACAAAGTGGACCGTTGAGTGGGCCTTGCAATATAAAGTCCATAGGCCCACTTGTAGGGTCCAAATTGGAAATTCTACTTTAAAGTGGGCCTTCCAAATGGGCCTAGGGACTTTATATTGTAGGGCCCAATCCACAGCCCACTTTGTCTTAAATGAATTATGCCCTTGTTTGAACTAAAGTCATAAAGTCATAAGTCATAAAACCATAAAGTTATAAAGTCATAAAGTCATAAATGACTATATGACGGAAGTTGGGTGAAGTGGGCCGTAGATGCGAAGTGGGTCTCCATAAACCCTCGACCCATCTTTTTGCCTTCGTCCCACTTTTTTCCCTCCAAAACGCCGCCATGTCACCCGCCACGCAAGCTTTAGGAGAAGTGGGCCGACTCTCAATATAAAGCCCTTGGGCCCATATTAGGGCCCATTTGGGCAATCTAAGCACTCTCATTGGTTGATGCATAGGGTTTGGAAATGGGCCCTAGAAATGGGCCCTAATATAAAGTGGCCCTAAGTGCAAATGCTCATGTTTACACTTTCTCAAGAATATTTGGCACCTCATGTGCGAAGACCGTCTGTGTCACTTGCAAACAATGTGTACACTTTCTCAGTACCCCCCACGAGTGCACAATCTGATGGTGGTCCTGCATATGCTGCCAATTTTCACTGCTGTTTTTTGTTTCAAACGGTAGTCTTCTCAACAATTCTTCTAAAATTTCTCCAACTTTGGGGCTTCAATGGCAATCCCCAAGCTCTCGCAAGGTACAGCTCTGGCGGCTTGCGGAGCCATGGCGATGCTGTATGTGGGCATCCTCTACGTGCCTCAACTGCTACTTCGACTGCCGCCTGCTCGCACAATTAATGAACATTATATTCGACGTTTTGTGTTGTCAGCTATTGCCTCCGGCCTGGCCTCTTGGGGTTGCTTTTTACTCCTACCTGTAAGTTCCGTCCTCTTTACTTGGCACTTGCAGAGATAAAGTCAAAGGGACTTGATTTCATTTCGGATATTGATGTCATTTTGAGTCAGCCCTCATCTAGTTGAAACACACCGATTTTCAATTTCTTATCCGTTGAATATTGATTGCGTAGGAGTTGGAATATCTGAATCATCTGGACAGGTTTGGTACCCTTCAGAGTTTCTTGGACGCATGTCTAGCAGACTTACTGGAGGAGATGATTGCAACTCATTTGTCAATGAATCTAGCTGATGTTTCATTTCTAATGTTTCATGAAGGTAGAAGGGCAACTGAGCTACAACAAACCATCTCTCCTTGCCATTTTCGGCCTTCGTACTGATCACTTGGTACTTCTGCCTTCTTCTTTGTGATCTAAATCAGCTTGTGACCTCATAGAGACCAATGGCCATTTGCTGTTGAAAGGAGATTTTTGAACATGATCTGATTGGACACTTTTAGAAGTACCACGTGAGGTTGGAAGTAGAGATGTTTTCACTACTCAAAATTCCTTATAGTTTTGTCCATTTCCAGGTATTGCAACTTCATGTATCTTACATCAGAAATTGATATGAAACTGCCCAATTGTAAACGAATTATTAGATTATATATTAAGATTTAATCTCTTAATTTATTTTTATTGCCAATTGATGTCTATAATTTGGTAACTTCATGGATTTAAGTCAATCTTTTCCTTAAGAATTTAGATGCATCCCTTCACTTCAAGAATTTGTTCCTTCTGTATTAATGTATTTGATGAATGAAGTTCTTTTCTTTTATAATGACATTCTATGCATCCATTCCCTCCATCATGATATTGTCAGCTGAGTTCAGGATCTTGCTTTTCTGTGGATCATGTAAATAATCCAGAAGAATGTTTAGGTACATAGACATTTATATAATTCTTCAGCACAGAAAATGATCTAGCTGCCTGGTAGTGTTCCTTGGAATCTTATTGGTATGCAGCTGCGTTTATTTCCTGATGATTTGTGTAAATTTGTCTCTAAACGGCTATTTCCTCCCCTTTTTATCCTCAGTGGCAGGCGACTACATACCCTCTGCTCTTGACTGCTCTCCTGTATCTCGGCCCCCTGGTTATGGCATCTCTCGACTTTGTATCAACTGCAGATTCCGATGCATTAGATTTCCAAGGATTACGTGGGACAGGGTTTGTCCAGAGTTTATTTACAAAGTTTGCAGCTGAAACATGGTCACTTGTTTTTGACGTATTTGCATGGCGAAACTTTGTTGTGGTACAATCTTTCCTTAAATTGCTCTCTCTATCCAACTTCCTTTTGAATTTTCATGGGAGATGATCTGGTGATTACAGCTCATTAAATTCATGGACATTAACCCCACAACATATGTGAGGTTACAATTTTCTTGGATTTTCCTAAAATCAACATTACTTTGTTTCGTGGGAATTTACTTAGCTAAAATTCTAAGGTGCTATCAAGGTAATTGATGTTCTTAATTATTAATCAGTAAATTCAATTCATATTTTGCTTAACCTAGTTTTAATGCCCTTTCAAATGATTGTAACAGGGGCCGGTCACTGAGGAGTGGGTGTTTCGAGCTTGCATGATTCCTCTGTTGTTGTGTGCAGGCTATTCTCCAACCAAAGTTATGCTTTTTTGCCCACTTTTCTTTGGCCTTGGTAAAGTCAAACCTCAATTCTGTGGACTGCATCTATTTGATAATCTATGTTCTCCAATGTATTCACCACCGATTGAAAATATCTTAGAGTAGGCTCCTGGATGCCGGTCTAGTCTACGTCAGAAAATAAATATAGGGTGGGTTCTGGTGAACCTACATGGATAGGCTTTTTTTTTGGCGTTGGATAATTAATTAAAGAGACATGTGTACTTGCAAGTGGCTGCAGTAACCAGAAAGCATTCAAGATAACATGAAAGCAACTTAAAACTTCTTTGGGATGCTTTCTGTCTACTCCCATACTGGTTAATGATTGTTGAGATTGTGGTTAGTTTTCCAAAATCCGCATTGGCTTTGTTGAACCACATGTGCACTGGGTTTGTAGACTCCTTGGGTTCCAAATCGTTCAAGATGGAGTTGGCTTGGCAGCACATTTAAATCACTACTGGGAGGTGGTTTATCCTGAGAAGAAAGATTATCAAAAGGCAGCATTCATTGTGGGTAAGAATCAACTTGAATGCCCCTGCCTTGGACTGAATAAATATTTGAAGTGAACTATATGTCCAAAATGCTAGTGGAATTTGAATAAATTCATAAATTCATATATGAATTTGTGAGCCAATGAAGTGAGCTTTCAGGTTTTTCGTAGATCAGAGGGACATGAATATTTGCAAAGTTGTCAGTTGCCCATTGCAATTGTGATTGAGTTCACATGGTACACTTATAAATTGTCTTATTAGAGTATGTGAATGCAACTGGTAATTTGGAAAACTTTCGATTGTTTCACAGGTTTCAGGTTTGCCTATACTACAATCTTTGGATGGTATGCAGCTTATCTTTTTCTTCGCACAGGTATGTTGACCTTGACCATGAATTGAAGTTACTACTAGGCATAAGAGAGGTGAGTTTTGCTTGTTTTCATACAAAATCCATGTAAATTATGGATGCTTTGAGGTCTCAAACCACAACTTTGTTATGAATGATACTTTTGGTCAACAGCCTTGGGTGAGCTGAAGAAGCTGCTCCAGGGAGTCTATTACAGCACAATATAGCAAGCTGGAACCATATGTGACTTAGTAACCAACATTGCTCATCTGATAGAGAAGTAATGCTTAAATGCAGAATGTGGTGTTCTTTGAAGCGTAGCTCATCATTATTAGGCACTCCTGTTTTATTATGCAATTTTGTGTAAGGTTTCAATATATGTACAAAGGAGTTTTCTAAACAATTAATAAGCATTCCTGACATTGTGATTACAATATACTCACTGATATGGTTGTTTTGACATGCAGGGCACTTAGTGGCACCAATTGTTGCTCATGTGTTGTGCAACGTAATGGGTTTGCCAGCTCTTGGGGACATCTTCAGTTCTTCCCATACCAAAGGTTTTGCTAAACATATTTTGTTTATGGCTTGGGTTTTTGATTTTTCTGGAATCTCCATATAGGGTTTACATTGGTTTCTACAAGGCATGCATGAGGTGACAATCAATGTGTGGGGCCCATTGTTGAGAACCACAAAATCTGCGTCAGCAGAGACCACCACCTAGTGTGAATTTCATCCTCTGCTTTTGTTGAAGGCCATTAGTTTGGTAAAATTATCAATTTTCTTCGGTGTTCCAGCTGCCAATATGTGGATCTTACTGTATTTAGAGCTGTTGAGGGTGGTTATTTATGAAAGGCTTGTCAATCCAACCTTGCTAAATTTTCTGCTGATCAAATCATCCAGGGTGTACAGTTATGTTATGGTCAAGTTTGAACAGTCTTGGCAATATATTTGCAAGAATATATTTTCGAACCTGACATTTTTAAGTGTCCTGGTGGATATCCTGTGCAGTGTTGGGATTTGCGTTCCTTGTTGGTTTGGGAGGCTTCATTTATCTTCTACGGCCAGTTACATCTCCTTTGTTGTATAATAACATAGTCCCTCCTAGTGACTGCAATTGTTGTTTTGGTCACTGCAAGTGGAGGGGCTAAAAGATTAAGGCACCACTACTGATATCCACATAAGCAAGTTATACATGCACCAGCACTAATGTCCTCCCAGGCTATCTGCACTTGTTAGTAGAAAATGTGAAGGACATTCATGCTAAAATAATGGAGTACTCCCTGGCGGTAATGCTGGCAATGTGGTTCATCTATGCAAATCATTAACACTCAGAAGTCTTGTAGCCATGAGACATTGAGCTGAGACATGAAGTCCAAATGAGGTGTATTCGAGTATAAGTAAGTTGAGGTTACATAAGCAACAGCACTGGTGCATTAGATACTTGTCAATAATTCCGGATGGTGTCTAGAACAAGATTGCCATTGAGTTTGTGTAAAACCCACTCTGCACACATAGCTTTAGGTCTTTGGAAACACTTGTTGGGTGTTTGTACTATGGTTTGAACAACTCTTAACAGCCTCAAATTTGCCCATCGTATGCAATATGCAATGAGTCTGATCTATATATTCTGAGCCATCAACCATCAATTCTAGTTTCAGGTTTGTCTCAAACATTGATAGGTCCTCTCAAATGATTGGAAAACCAAATCACCTTAATGACCACCCATTTTTGCGCTCATGAAGGACATTTCTACTTTTTTGATGCAATCCGCGTACAAATCATAAAATTTAGTTTGTCATGACATTGTTTGTCAAATTGTAGAGTTGATGTGATAGTGTTGAAGTGGCTGCCTACAACAAAGCAGAGCATCAAGGGGAGTGAAACAAATTTAGCTTGCCAACTGTGAGATCCAGTATATTGGATTTAGTCTGTAAAATGCAAAAACAAAATCAATAAAATGTACAATGACATGTACAGTATAATGGTCGAGAATTTGCAACATCTGAAGCTCTCTTGGGTAAAAAACTGGAAGAGTTCAGCAGGTGTTGGATGGGGCTTGTTTTAGAGGGTGGGTTGCAAGTTGATTGGTAGGCCTTCCTTGTTCCCTTTTTACTAATTTCAATGAAAGAAAGATAATACGTGCACATTATGAGTTTATATTTCTACTTTTCAAAATTGATGAATCAGAGTGGGTGGGAGGGTGTGGATGATGTGACTTTGGATCCTTGTTAAATTAAGAAATCTATTGAAGTATGTATGCAACAGATGTTGAATTATATCTACCATAAATCCACCTCACTTGTTGGGTTGCTCATGTCTTAGGAGCTTTATTTAGAAAAATTGAATTTTGGTTCTTCTCTAATTTTTGGAAAATGTACACATGTCTTCTTTTATGATATTATTATCTTTGTTGTATTATTGCATATTGGCAATTACAAAAATTATACTTTGAGCATAAAATTACCACAATGCCAAAATACATACTAATATGTGGGGTTGTTATTATACATAGGACGTGTTAAATGTTAACAAGTGCCAGTGTTAAGATATATATAGAGGTGTTTATTAGAGGATACAATACTATACAGTAACAACAATATTTAGACCAAATCTATACCTTAACCTAGTATCCATAATAGTCTTATACCCGTAGTTGGTGTAGGGTTCAATGTTGCTACCCTCTTGTGGGTCCATTCCCACGCCTCAATTATCCTACTATGATTTCTACTAAAAGAACACTTATACTAATATTACTTCCCAAATTCTATGCAAATAATATCTAGTGGTCTGATTAGTCATATTTAAACGAAAATAGTGGGTCTATCCCCATTTTAAGGACCAACTATTACAAATATCACACAAATCACAACCAGAAAATTTAATTTGGGTTTGGAATTTAAAATTTAAAAATTGGCATATTTGAACTACAGATATTAGTTAGATAAATATGTGGTTTCATCTCCCATACTATTTAGATTGACTCCTATTATTGTAGAATTTAGAGTTTGGCTCAAGGGTTGATGTGTAATGTTGTAATTAAAGTTTTAATTTTCTTGAACCTTCTTGAAATTCAAACTACTTCACTTTTATGTGGTTAATTTTTCATATATGTCAACAAATGTTTCAATCTGACCTAATGAAGCCAAAATTGACTTTAATATATCAATAATACTGGCTATGGTTCCATAATAAATAGATAATCAAGCAACATTTGAACTATTAAATGCAAGAGACATCAATTGAACAATAAATCATATCGTTCAATTTATGGTCATGAATAATTTGCTTTGAGATTAATCTCTTACTGTGAGATTTTCTATACAACAACATACATTACAATGTTGCATGTATTTTTAAATTACGACTGATTAAACATCATAAAACCTTGTAGATTTTATTGTTGTTTGTGAAGAATTTATCCTATTCTAATACAATACCATTCTATACTCCAGTTTAGATCAATATTGAACACATGTCATTTTAAAATTGTTCAACACATTTACTATGAACTTTTAGGCTTGTACTTATTTTTATAAAGCTCGTTCAATTTGTATTGGTTTATTGTATATGTCACATCTTAATATACCCATTGATCTTCCTTAATATTGAACTGACATAATTTGGATTATTGTGAATAAATTATATTCAATTTATTGTGATATTTCATAAACATATCATTGTATTGCATTCATCTTTCTTCCATTCAAAGTTAAGGCCTTCATTGTTGGTTTCAAGGTTTTTTTTGGTTAAATCAAATTGGTGAGGCATATCTCTTACTACCCTTGAATGTTCTCATTGAATTCATGATGTCCATGTTATGATAATGCTTTGACACCGTGACACTTAGGGATTTCACGGAAAATGCTTTCACATTTGTCAAATTGTATCTTGGTTAGGATATATGATAGATTTAACCATGGATTCTTATAATCATAAAATTTGAAGACTTTGATTTCAATATTGTGAATATAAAACCATAATTTTTTTTATTATCATATTATGACCAATATTTGTACTTGTTGAGGTCTCCACCTACCCTCAACCTTAGATAGTGTAACATGTTGTGAATCGGTTACACAAAATTCATTCCTACGAGAATTAGGACTTCAAACAATTCTAAGAACCTTTAAGTAATCTGCCAAGGATAAGTTTCTATGTTAGTTTCATGACTTAAGTATCTCTAGTTTCAGAGTTGAGGAATGTATCCTCTTCCAGGTTTACTTTAAACACCTTGAGGGTTCAAACTATCACCTAATTGTAACACTTTATGCTCTCTACTATTTCTATCTCTTTGAGCCATCAAATTAGTTTCTTGTAACTCCTTGAAATCTTGATTGAATGACAAGGTGTGAATTTCCCTTTTTGTTTAACGAATTTCTAAGACATTTTAAATATGCCCTAGAATTCAATGCTCAAAGTTTTGCAAGCTTATGTTTCCCTAAGACCCTAATGTCAAGGTTAGATATCTCTAGGATAACACTAGTCATGTGTCCTCAACTTCAATCCCCCTAAGTATAATTTAAAGGTTAAGTGATTTCTCACCTTCTTTGTCATTCACATGGTCTAGGTCCTAGATCCTCTTATCCATCATTTACTTGGTAAAAAAAAAAATTTATTCCTTTAGATTTTTATTTATAATGGTAGGTATGTTCTCTCACTTGAAGTCTAAATCCACTTCATTATTATTTATGATGTGAAATCCTAGGATTAGTTTGAGTGTGAAGTGATGTTTGATTCGGCCTACTTGGTGGCCTTGTGCTTATCACCTCTCAAATGATGGTTTGCCCTTGACACCGATTAGATCTCTGATGTCATTCTCCAATTATGTTTTGTTGATGTGAGACCTTGATTTCATCCGGTAAACTCAAGTGCTTGTCCTACAAATTGTGGTAAGTATCTTAGTTCCTATTTGATGCTTATGAGAATTCTTATTTTTGAAAATTTTCTAAGTCTTTATCTTCTTGAATTTTTTTGTGCATTCTCCTCCGTGCATGTAAGTTTTAAAATGCATTGTGAGTGCCAATACTAGTGATAAGATTCCTAATGCACTGTGGGTGTTGATACTAGTGTTAGGATTCCTAATGCACCGTGGATGCCAATACTAGTGTTAGGATTTCCTAATGCATTGTGGGTGCCAATGCTAATGTTAGGGGTTTTTAATGCACCGTGGGTGCCAATGCTAATGTTGGAGAGCTAGGACACTCATGGAAAATCCTCAGGGCAAATGAAGTGTATTAGGGCCATTATATTGGCCTTCTTATATAGTGTTTGACATCTAGGTATTTTCCTTATTTAAAATAATTTTTTGTACAACTAAAAATAAAACTTTAAACTTGATGTAAAAGCTTAATTCTATTTTTCTAAATCTAAAGTATTTGAAATGTTCTTCCTATCTACATACATTGAAGTTTCCCATGTTCCCACTTTTAAGGTTCATGAGTAGTTGCGGCCCATGGTAGGCATTTTTATAAAGGTTTTAAGAAATAAGTAAAATCTAATAAATATTATTATCATGTCTTATTTCGCATTTTAAATTTTAATTCATGATTCCTGATTTTGATATACATTTGATCAATGTAATAGGATAGTTGTAGAATCTTTATTTTGACTAACTTCAATTCCATCAAATATAATTTGATCAAAACTCCAAATTGACATTTAACACTATATTAGATTATTCAAGATTTTTTTTGTCATTAGAAGACATTTACATATATAAGAACATAGACAAAGTCACATAAATAATAGGATATGGTGTGTGAAAATCAAACATGCAAACATTTAGTTGTAATGGCCCACATCAATACATGCACAAATAAAGGGCACAACTCAAATAAGAATTCAAATTTGAATGATTATGGTAGGACAACCCAAATAATGAACACAAAGTTAAATCAAACTAAAATCATAGAGAAATTAAGTTACATAATCATTATTGGACGGTCCAACTCAAACTCTATACATATGTAAAATCTTTATGCTTAGTTTGGGCTAGACTGTCCAATAATGCTTTCAAGATTTGGACGTGGTCCTCCTTATTGATAGGGGGGTCTTGTTGCAGAGGAAATTTCTTGCAGTTTCCACCCACATGATTGTATAGACCAAAACCAACTTAGCAATGAGGATGTTGATGTCATCATCCTTGAGTCAAGAATTTGAATAAATGTGAGAATTAGACACTTAAAGATTACTTGGATTTTACGATGCATGGAGAATGGATTCTACGTGACTACTTGAGACTTGGAGAAATGCAACTTGAAAAAAATTTACTAAGAAGAATTCACAATCGATAGTTGAAATATTAGGTTTTGAGACTTAAGTTGGAAAACGCAAAGATCAAAATACAATAAAACACACTTAAGACTTTTGAATCAGTGAAAAGATAACTACTTCAAGAAATTAACAAGCATAGAGAAACTTGAACCTTTTTATATGTTTTGAAAATATTACAAAATAGTTTCTTGAACAAACAAAAGAAATGACCAAGAAAAGAATTCAAAATTAAAAGAGATAAAACTTGAAACATCCTACCAAGGTTAATACTCAATTAAAATTAGATTGGTAGCTCATTAAAGTGTACCCGAAGGAAGTCATGTGGAATCTAATCGAAGTGAAGGAGGACCATTATGCAATGAAAAATTATAGGATGAAGGGTAGATCATGTTGATGATTCACACAACACTGCCAAGTAGGCCAAATCAATTGTCACCTATCCTAAAGTTTTAAAACTAAGATTTCATATCATAAGAATTTTCCAATTAAACCGGGTAGAATCAAACACTAATAAATAAATAAATAAACTCACCAATTACGATTGGTAACTCATGAAGAAATTTAAGAGAAATTATTGACTAATGGACTTGAAATCAAGATAGGAGGATTTTTCCACTTAGTCTATGCAAGTTGTGAAGGGGGTGAAGAATCAAGAGTAGGATTTTAACTAGGAAGGGGACAAATTTACCATTTCAAAAATTAAAGAATGATTGAGTAAACATAGGAGATTTAGGCCTAATTTAATGTAAATGTTAGAAAAATATAAAGTAAAGGTAAATATAAAGAATATGGAAAAAAAATACTTGGACATTAAATGAAGGGATAGGATGATTAAAAGAAGATCATAATTAAATGGGGGATTGTTGGAAAATTTGTAAAAATAAGTGATGTGAAGGATTAGGTTAAGAGTGAAACCAAGGTAACAGAGCTTAGGCCGAAGGATAAGCCAAAAAGCAAGACCAAAAATCAAAAACTAAGGAAATGAGCTAGGAACGAGGCCATGGCCAGAAAGCTAAGGGAATGAGCCAGGAGAGAGGCCAAGAAGCCACGGGTAAAAGAGCCGAATAAGGTTAAGTACCGGCCACAGGCTCAGGCCTTTGACACGGTCATAGGAGCCCATTTCAAGGGAATATGAGGAGATTGCATGGTCTTAGGCGACCTTATCTACGGGGATGGACCAAGCTTAGCTGACGTGGATTCATGCAACTCAATTTATTGCGTCACGGTAATTATGTATTGAGGATTAAACAATTTTCAAGGGAATCTTCTACCCACCTACCATGTAGCCACCACAAAGATATGTTGAAAACTTATAAATATGTACATAAGTAGCTTGACGGTTATAATCCTTTTGTGATAAGCATCATCCACAACCGTCATAGATAGGTTGATATCTAAGAAAGAAGAGATAGCAACCACTCAAAATATGGTTTAGGATTTGAGAAAAAAAAACTTTATACAGAGTGAATTTTTTTGAGAGCAAATGTGGTACTTTTGGGCCACCCCCTTTCGAGGGAGCCTAAAAGTATCACACAAGCCCTTCGGTGAAGGTGGCCTGCATTTGCAGGCGCCCAAGCCGAACCCGGATGATAGGTGTATAACGTGAGTAGTTAGATTTTTAAGGGAGATTAAATATGCGTCGTAATACCTCCGGAGGTTAGGCCTTAGTTTTTTACTAGTGTGGCTTTAAACTCCACTAACCAATTTCATATCTAGTTCTAACCTTAACCTACAACCTATTCTACGCGCAGACGCACCAGCCTTGAAACCAAGGCAATCCTAATTTGTGAATTGGGATGGTTCTGATACACCCAACCGGGTGTGACTCATACCACCCTAACTCAACGAACGGAATAACGACAATTTGATGGACCATTCAATTCTTCCTATTTCTTTATTTAGTTCTATTTAGTTTTCTAAGCGGGGGAACTTGGCCTAAGTCCCACCCTTCACACAAATTCCTTCTTAATTACTTACTTTTGTTTGCACGTCCTAACTTACTACATTAACATATTAGGCATCACCCCTTACCTCGGGTCTCTTGCCAACAAGGGTTTACGATTTATTTTGTATGTTTTGATTGTTAAATGTGTTTACACTGGATAGACCACGAAATGCAACTCAATGGGACCAGGGTGACGGGCGACCTGTAGGTTCAACCTGTTGCGCAATCTTCATAAATTGGGGCCATTACTCCCAATTTATGGGGCCAACAACATAATAGTGGATTCGCGGGTCATTAACCCCACCTTTCCACCAACAACATTCAGAGTGGTCGTGTCGGTGATTAATCCGACTTACCACACACGAAACTTGCTAATAAATGAAGCTACTACCACAAAACATACCAAGGGCCCCGAAAACAATGGAATTGGGTACTCCCTTGGCGGTCAAGTGGTCAAGCCACTTGACCTTACGAGATAGGTGAGTGGGTTTAGAGATGCGTACCTTAGCCGTGCTCCCTCCAATCCTAAATGGAAGGCTTAAGGTTAGTTAATTTACCTCAATTTTCCTCGGTTGATTTGGGCTTGATGTAGGCCGAGCCGCTACCTCCTTCCTTGCTCCACTTTCCGAGCGTCGACCTTGCCTCCTTCTTTGTAACTAGTTTGGTAGTAAGCGTACCTTAGTTAACAATTAAAATATAAAGTGTTATTCTGCCCTGTAATTTAATCCTAAGCATAATATTTATACTTAGTGCACCAAATTATCTTTCCAATGATCTAAAAATCACTCTAATCGGATAAGAAATGCAAAAGTTATGAGGGTTGGAAGTGTGAGGTCGATTCAACCGACCCTTCCAACCCACCTATCTACCTTCTAACTTCAAAAATTCATAGCACATTCCTTACTACTTGGATCTAGGCTTTCCTTATACCATTGGAAAGCTATGAACAAGCTCTAACTAGAAAAATTATGACATCAGCAGGTTAAGCTAATAGAAATTCAGCGGACTCCTTGTAACACAGCAGTCAATCAAGAAGGCTTAAACTATGTATCTCGCCTTCAACAATTCATATCTAATTCAAATCTTAGTCAAATCAAACGTTCTATATGACCCTGGAGAGATATTAAAAATATGTATTTGATAAAAATATGTGATTAGAAAGGTAAGCCGAAGTGAACCCAGCAGGTCCTCTGTAATGCAGCAGTCAACCAAAAGTTCTCAAACTATGTGTCCCATCTTGCACAATTCATATCTAATTCAAATCATGCTCAAATCAAATGTTCTAAGCCATTTTGGAAAGCTACACAAAAGTTCTACTTGGGAAAAATATAATTTCTTGGAATTAAAATTCCTATTGGGCTCGCAGGTCTGATCCAGCAGCCGCTACCCACAAGACCACCCAGTTTTTCTACTCCATCTTTGAAAATCCATAACTAATTGTCATCTCAACCAAATCACAAATGGGAAACGGCTATGGATAGCTATATGAAATCTCTCTAAGAGAAAAATGATAAGTATCTTGTTCTAGCTTTTGAACTAAGCCTTCAGGGCATTGGCAGATGAGGTCTATAATGCCTCTACTCAAAACTCTACCATCCAACCTACCTCTACAAAAGAAGGAATAATTTTGTTGGTGTGTTAATAAACACACAACCTAACTAGGAGAGAGAGAGTAGAGGAGGTTCTCAAGCCTTTCTTTTAGACCATTGAGAATACATGCTAAAGGATTTTTTCCTAACTACATTGAAGCAGGGCTTCGCCCAAAAACTAGAGAAAGAGAGAGAGCTACAAGGTGGAAGGAGGGGTTTTTAAACCCTCTCACAAAAGGGTTGGACCCCTCCTCCACCGGATCCATTTTTCAAACCCTTTCCCGAAATTTTGGCTCGGGGGTTTTCCCGGTTGAGGTTGCCACCCTCTCGCCGAGGTGGCTCCGACAAAAAACCTTTAGAAATCTTTCTAATTTTTCCGCCATCGAGTTGGCAAGGGGGCAAGTGGGCAAGTATCCCCCTTGCTCTCTTTCTTTTTTGTCTTCAAAATTCTTCACGCCGATTTTATCTTCTTACGTAAAACACCTCCAATAGTCTTGTGTGCCTCACACTAACTAATAAACTAACACTTGCTTAGCTAGCATCTACTAACATTTGCTTAATAACTAGCATCTACTAATATTTGCTTAGCTAGTTGTTTTTACTAGCTAGCACATTTTTTCTACTTTGCTATCTTCTAGCACTACTTAGTTTCATTTTGACCTTCCTTCTTCTAGGCTAAATGCTAAATGAACTAATTTTTCCTAAATTCCCTATCAATTCTAACTTTTAATGCTAACATTCTAACTAAAAGTGATCCCGCAGAGTGGTGGACCACTCAAAGGGTTCACAGCAAATACCTCTTTCCATAGCAACGAAGTTATCTTAAGATTGAATGTCAACAACACTTGAGCTTATTTTGTATCTCATGTTTTTTGAGGCATTCTTCTCAATATACATATAATTTCTTTGCACTCAAACAATGATAGTTTTTTTTCTTTCAATCCTTTGTGAGTTGTTGGATGTCATGAGATTTGAATAAGTTGACATTTGAGAGGAAAATAGCCTCTTTTGAGCAAACACTCAAAAGAGTAGTGTGAGGGTGAGAATTAAGCGCTCAAGACTTGAAGAATTAATGGAACTTTGAGAGACAAAGTGACATTGAATTGACATTAACTCTTATCAATGACTTGATAAAAGTAGGATCAAGTTTATTCTTTTTTTTAAAGGAACACTTGTGATTGAGTTCCTCAACCGGGAGTGTTAAATATGATTATCATAACAAAGAAATTATAGTTGTGTTTTAATAACAGAAGAATATTTTGTTCACATGAGGTGTGTTATGATGATATACCATCAAGTATGAGAAAAATTGAATTTATGATTATGTCAATATAGTTAAACTTTTCATATGCTTTCTTAATACAATTATAAGAGTTATATTTATATCTCAAGTAGTAACTTTGAGCTAAAAGAAAAAAAACCTCAAGAACATGTATTTTCTACATTAACTCTCATTATTATTATAACTTATCAAAAAAATGATTTACAAAAAACAATATACTTATAATGATAGTGTTAACAAAAGTATGTGTATGAATGATTTGAGATTGAAGTTCATATACTACAAAATTATAATGTGAACTATGAATGTTGACATTTTTTGTCTGACAAATTTGTATGATGCTCATTAAAGTCTAAACATTCTTCCATCCATCCAAACACATAGTGCACCCATACTTGTGGAAAGTTGATTTTTTTATTAAATCCAATTTTTTTGATATTAAATTGTGTGATGTCAATAATTTTTTTGCACATTGCATGGTGGGTTAGAGGGTTGTATGGAAATTATTTCCCACTTGTTTTTCTCAAAGCTTTGATGATAATATGGCATAAAAAAATAAAACTAATGGGGATATTATCCTCGTAAAAGCCATGCAACCATTTTGGTATCCAATTCTCATATTTTTGACATTTTGCATGCATTTTTTTAGGCCCATTTGGCATTCGAAACAAAGGTGGGGTTCAAGAGTTTATTCAAACATTGCCTTCCTTGCCATTTAAAGGAGGGACATTGCAACAAATATTGGAAATCAATAGGACCCATAATGTATTGGAAGTAAATAGGTCTAAAGATGAGATTGCATACACATATACACATACATAAGGGCATAGGAACAATCCATGAAATGAGATAGTCTCATGCTCTTCTTGTTTCTTATTTTATTGTTCCTTTTTTTGTTCACATAGACAATATGGGATAACTTTCATCCTTCTTGGACCAATGTTCTTGCCTTATTTTAACCTTATTATTTCTCATGCTTCTTTCATTATAATTCTATTGACTACAAGCAATCTAATGGTCTACCTTCTACAATTATTTGTAGTATTACATTTCTATTGATTACGAGCAATCTTATGCTCCACCTTGAGCACTCCCACATTGCGAGTATTCGAAGACTTGTAATACTAATGAATTTCTTAGTTTTTCAACCTTATATAGTGAGGATTGAACATTGCCTATTAGTTTCCACATATATGTTTAATTGCTTCACTCCAACTTAAAGGACTTTCCAATATTGCCACATTGGCATATTCCTCATCGTGTTGAGGCAAAATGTGGTTCTTTCATCTTTGAGAAGTCGTTGCTCCCTGGTGGAATATTGCCAGTCCTCGCTAACTCCCTCAATAAAAACGTCACGGTTTGTTGGTCCTTCATGTGCTTCTTCAATTGCAACAACATTACCTCCCATTTGCTCCCTGCCATCCACAAATCATCCATCACCATCAAACAAAGGCGATTTGGAAGATTCCACAGGGGGTGCACCTACACTTGATTTATGTATACATGTGTGAAACCCCTTATTTAATAGGGCGGGGGGTATTTACCCTCCTTTGTTGAATATTTTCCACCCTATAAGGAGTTAAATTTCTACTGGATGGTATTTTCTAACACCCTATCATTATATATATAAATTTTAAAATCACATAATTATAATCACCTTATCTTATTTATAAATAATAAAAGTTTTGTGTGAAAAATTTGCACATATATTACACTACGTAGATATTACTTTGCACATTACACACATACAATCATACCTAAACTTTAGCATACTACACATGGTTTTTGAACCCCCTAAATAAACCAACCAACCCTTCCATTATCGGATGACGTTATTTTTCACCCAAAAGGGCCCAATTTAACAAATATATCGATATGTCCACATGCAATTTGTTTATTTATCATCCAATGGCAGATGATTTATGTTGAACCTACAAATAAATGAAATCTAAACTTCATTATAATTATTTATATTAAAAAACTTATCACAAATTAACCACAACGTACATTATATATAATTTCCAAATTCAAATTTAGAAAATGCTATTGTATATCTAAAAAATAATAAAAATTATGTGTCTTGAATAAAATCCACCCTACATTTTTTCCCAATTCTAAATTTTTTGTCAATGCCTGCCCCTAAGGAAGATTTTTCCATCACCACCATCATAGGGCCATCATTTCTCCCACTTGGATTCATATCCAAATTGTTTTTAATGTTCTCATTATCTTTTATAAACACATCAGCCTATATGCCTTCATACCTTCATAATATCCGAGAAATAAATATTTGATTTTTTTTGCATCGAGCTCGCCTTTCTTTGCATCCGGAACCATTGTATAAGCAATGTTTCCAAACACACATATGTGCGCAACACAAACCTCCTCCCACTCCACGTTTCTTCGGGTGTAATAGAGCGCAAAACCTTTGTCGGACAACAATTTAATGTGTAGACCGCATTAGCCACAACTTCTGCCCAAAGTGATTTCTTGAGTTTTGAGCTTCAAACATACGCATTACCATTGTGACAACAGTTCAATTTGCACACATGTTGGTCCAATGTTTCGAGGCAAACTCTCTATGCCATATTTTATCCATAATACCTCAAAATCTTTCAAAATAGAGTGCCCACCGCTCATCAACTGCAATACCTTGATTTCATGCTCCGATTGCGTTTTTACAAATGTTCAAACCTCTTTTAACCTCTCAAACAACTTTCCTTTGGATTTTATCATGTAAACCCACACTTTCTTCAAAGAATCATCAACAAAAGTAACAAAACCCTTTGCTCCTCCCACGGATATGTTTTTCATGTGAGGCCACAAATATGTGAATGCACAATCTCTAAGGGTTTTGTTGTTAGTTTCTCCACCGGACTGCCTCTTGCACATGAACACACAAAGTTGGCCGCATCCACTTCGCATACCTCTGTGAAGGTCATTTGATACAAATTTCTCTTTGCGTTGAGCTATTGCAACTACGTTGCCATTCACACCTCCCACAATGCATTTGTTTATGAAAAATTGCACCTTCAACCCGTTTGACAAAAAATTGCTCATCGAGACCAAGTTGGTTTGCAACTTGGACATGTGAAATACATCCGTGATACAAATTTTGCACATTTTGTCTTTCATTTCAACTCCAATAGCAATGGACCCCATTTTGATAGCTTTAGCGATTCTATCATCATTCAAATGCACATTGTATGGAAAAATCACCTCGTAGGTAATGGTGCCCTATGTAAAGTCATGTGCTTTGTGGCCTTTGAATCCATGATTCATTTGCAAACGCTCCATGTTGCGTTGCAAATGCGAATTCATCTTTGTCTTATGCATTGTTGGCAATGTCCCTCTCCATGTTTATTGCTTTGTAACAAAATCATACAATGTGGTCCGGTATGCCGCAATAGAAATAGATCGTTACGCCTCTCTACAAAAATAGATCACCCACTTTATTTTAACGCGACACCATTGCCGCATTTTTTATCATTGGGGTTTTTTCTCCTTACGTTTTAACATCTTGTGCATCAAATGTGCAATTACATACTCCATCGTCAACCCCTTTGTGAACCCCAGAGTGATCCACTACTCCACAAGATCACTTTTAATTAGGATGCTAGCATTAAAATTTAGAATTGATAAGAAATTTAGGGAAAATTAGTTCATTTAGCATTTAGCATTTAGCATAGAAGAAGGAAGGTGAATTACCAAGGACTTCGGGCCTTCAACCGGAAGAAACAAAAATCTAGTGAAGGATAAGGTTGGCCAAAATGAAAACTAAGTAGTACTAGAAAATAGCCAAGTAGAAAAAACATGCTGGCTAGTAAAAACAACTAGCTAAGATTTAAATTAGGAGATGCTAGCTAAGCAAATATTAGTTTATTAGTTAAAATGGGCCACACAAGACAATTGGAGGTGTTTGGCGTAAGAAGGCAAAATTGGCATGAAAATTTTTTAGGAAAAAAATAAAGAGAGCAAAGGGACTACTTGCCTACTTGCCAACTCGATGGCGAAAATTTATAAATAATTTTAAGGTCTCCCGTGGACCCACCTCGGCGAGAGGGTGGTAACCTCAACCGGAAAAACCCCCGAGCCTAGATTTTGGAGAAAGATTTAAAGAATGGAGCCGGTGGTGGAAGGGTCCAAACTTTTTTGAGAGGGTTTAAAAACCCCTCCTTCCATTTGGTACTATATATCTCTCTACTTCTATGTAGTTAGGAAAAACTTCTATCTTGCCTTTTAAATGGCCTACTAACAAAGCTTGAGAAAATTCTCTACTATCTTTCCTAATTAGAATGTGTGTTTGTTAATACACAAACAATTCTCCATTTCTTTTGTAGAGATAGGTTTGATTATATGATTGCAATCTAACCGGCATTGTAGACCTCAGCCGCCGATTGGTTGAACGCTTAGTTCATGATCTAGAACAAAATAATTATTACTCTTCTCTTATAAAGATTTTATATAGCTATCTAGAGCCATTTTTCCACTTATGATTTGGTTAATGTAGCAATTAGTTATGAATTTCCAAAGATGGATGTTCCTTTGGGTGTTCTTTTGGGTAGTGGCTGTTGAAACAAACCTGCTAGCCCAATAAAATATTTATTTTTCAAAAATCATATTTTTTTCTAAGTAGATATTTTGTCTAGCTTTTCAAGGTTGTTTAGAACGTTTAATTTGAATAATATATGAATTAGATATGAATTTTTGAAGGCGGGATACGTAGTTTGAGACTTCCTAGTTGACTGTTGCATTACAAGGAGTCTGCTGGATTCATCTTGGCTTAATTTGCTGATAACATTTTTTTTTAAATATATATTTTTATTATCTTTCCAAGGTTATTGAGAAGGTTTGATTTGAATAAGAAATGAATTAGATAAAAATTTCAAAAGATGGGATCCATATTCAAGACTTCCTGGTTGACTGTTGTATGACAATGAGTCTGCTGGATTTATCTTGGATTAGCTTGCAAATACCATATTTTTTTCATTTAGAACTTGTTAATAGTTTTTCAATGGTATATGAAAAACCCAAATCCAAGTAGTAATGAATTTACTATGAAGTTTTGAATTTGGAAGCTAGATAGGTGAGTTGGAACGATCGGTTGAATCGACCTCGCATTTCTAATCCTCATAACTTTTGTATTTTTTATCTGATTAAAATGATTGTTAGATTGTTAAAAAGATAATTACGTGCACTAAGTAAATGTGTTATGCTTAGGCCTTAATTACGGTGCAAAAGAAAGAAAGAAAATATTTTAATCGTTATCTAATGTAAGCTTTGCAATCAAACTAGCTACAAGGAAGAAGACAAGGCCAACATCCGGGAAGTGCAGCAAAGAAGGAGGTAGCGACTCGGCCTACATCGAGTCCAATCAACTGAGGAGAATTGAAGTAAACTAACTAACCCTAGCCTTCCATTTAGGGTTGGAGGGAGCGCGATCAAGGTATGCATCCCTAAACCCACTCGCCTATCTCGTAAGGTCAAGTGGCTTGTAAGGTCAAGTAAGCCCCTTCGTATGTTTTGTGCTAGTAGCTTTATTTATTAGCAAGTTCCATGTGTGATAAGTCGGATTAATCACCAACATGACCACTCTGAATGTTGTTGGTGAGAAGATGAGATTAATGACCCGCGAATCCATTATTATGTTGTTGGCCCATTAAGTTGCATTTTGTGGTCTATCACACACTTAAATGTAAACACACTTAACAATTAAAAACATACAAAACAAATCGTAAATCCTTGTTAGCAAGATATCCAAATCGGAAACTTAACTTTGTAGGGTGACACCACCCTTTGGACCGTTGAAGTAGTGATGCCTAATATATGAATGTAGTAAGGTAGGATGTGTAAACAAAATTAACTAAATGTATAAAAAAGGAATTTTTGTAAAAGGTGGGACTTAGGCCAAGTCCCCCCTCTTAGGAAATTAAATATAACTAAGTAAAGAAATAAGAAAGAATTGAATGGTCCATCAAATCATCGTTATTCCGTTCATTGAGCTAGGGGTGGTATGAGTCACATCTGGTTGGTGTGTATAAGAGCCATCTCAATTCACAAGTTAGGATTGTCTTGGTTCCAAGGGTGGTGCATTTGCGCTTAAAATAGGTTGTAGGTTTAGATTAGAACTAGATATGAAATTGATTAGTGGAGTTTAGAGCCACAATAGTAAAAAACAAAGGTCCAACCTCCGGAGGTACTACAACGCATATTTAATTCTCCTCCAAAAGTCTAAGTACTCACGTTATACACCTATCATCCAGGTTCAGCTTGGGCACTTGTAAGTGCAGGCCACCTTCAAAAAAAGGCTTGTGTGATATTTTTAGGCTCCATTGGAAGGGGGTGGCCCAAAAGCGCCACACCCTTCATGGGCATTGTCTCCAAAGTGGTGATCAAGTACTTGTATAAGGCCGGCAAACCCTTGAGCAAAGTTATAACAATGTTTTCCTTTTGCACATGTACCTCCAAACACGCCAACTGACCTACAAACACTTTGACCTTGTTGACGTGGTCCAACAAATTGTTCCCCTCTTACATTTTGCATGTGAGGGTAAACAAAAAAAATGTTGGAAAAATTATTTATCTTTTGAATGTTGCAAAGGATTTGCCACTCTTCCGTGAGTCCGTTGCAACTCCTGATGTGTGCAAATTCGTTGTTTGCCAAGTTGAAGCCGTTGATGAACATGGGCCTTTTGACACACTTTTAGTATTCTTTCAACACTTTGCAATTCATATTGGAAGGTGAAGCCTTCTCAGATCGGTCTACTCAAGTCACATGCTCTTGATTGAAATACACATTTAAGCAACAAAAAAAAAATACTTACAACCACCAAATATACCCTTAGACACCTCCAACGCTATGATGCTCCAAAGCACCAATTCTTCAAGATCTTGAAGATAAAATTGCACAAGCATATATATATACAAAGGCATATGAACAATGCTTGGATTGAGATAGTTTGATGTGAGCCCAAGAGTGTGCTCACATGAATAAATAGACTAAAAAACAACCGTGAGGGCGATGAGAAAAACAGTGTGAGAACTTAACTGACATTAAAAAGATAAAATGAACTAAACTTACAATAAGTTGAGAAGAGCTAGGTGGTAAAGTTAAGTTAAAAAGCAAGTAGACGGGAGAAGAGAAAAAATCATGTGGAGTTGTTTTTTTCCGGGCCGCCCAATAGATGCCTGGCAATGCAAGAAAAAAAAAAGCGAGAGGGAGGGGTCTCGGGAGCTCAGAGAAGTAAGGCTCATTAGGCATGTTGCAAGAGAGAGAGGAGGGGGGGTTTGCGGAAACCCTACTGCGGTGGGGAATGAAAGCAGTCACAGTGCCGTTGCAACGTAGAGATAGATGATTTTAGAGTTCATGCAACGCTAGGGCATCAGATAGACACACACAAGGAAGGGAGAAAGGCATCCATGAGAAGCAAGATTTATGGTAGGAGGCAGAAGCTTCGAGGTAGTGTAGAATTTTCCTTGTGGTTGTGGTTCTGTGCCACTCCAGTGGGGACACTACAACAGATTGGGTATTTTGTGACTAAGGAAATGTGACTGGGGATGACTGGTGACTACAGGGTGTCACATTTGGCCAGGCCTCGACCTTTGGGGGGGACGAAATTCAAAAATATGATTCGCAGTCATATTTTACTGTCGTATTCGGAAAATGTACTGTATACGGCATCTGGGAACGACGGGTGTCTTTATAACCGTTTTTGTTGACGGACCCGGAATACGTGTCGCTCTTCCAAATTTTTGGACGCGCTCCCGAATTGTACGGAGTGGTATTGTGAGTGGAATACGAGTGCGTTTGCGCGAGGGAATGTCTTGCGCTACGGCGGAGAGCCAATCAACGATCGGACTTGGATGATGCGGCCTTGAGGGCGTGCCTATCCAAGGAGGACGTGGAGGAGGGCCGGGCACCAAGCGAGCGAGTAACCACCTGCGAAAGAACATACGAGGACCGAGGTAAAATGACGCTGCCTGGTTTCTTTCCTGGTACGGGCCAAAGATGCTTGCGTATACCCGCCTCCTTCATATTGAGACGAACTCCAAGTGTGTCCTTCTCTCCAAAAATGGTTTTCATGACATTCTCAGCGATGTTTTTCTCACAGTGCATAACATCTAATGTGTGTTGAATTAGAAGATCCTGCACAATGACTCGAGCCAGCCAGAAATTTGACAGTGCGAATCACAATAACACTACGTGCCATCATGTGGCTGTACATGACTACATCCACTCACATAATTCTCATAAACAATATTACTACGTGCAATCATGTGACTACGTCCACTCACATAATTCTCATAATAGCACACGTACTTTCCAGTATGGAAGGTCATATAGACATGTCGTCCTCTTCACTCCGTGTTCGTGTACGGGGTCTTTCGTATGTCCACCTTGGTGCGTGCAATGTTTTTTCATCCACTCTTCTCGCTTGTTCGCATATCGCAATTGCTCTCGACCACTCATCCTTCTTGGCGGTGGTCTCATCTCGGGTTGCCCATAAAAAATGGACCTTTGTCGTCTCCATTCGTGGGTCATTGGCAGTTGTCGTCTATGCCCAAGGTAAACATTATTTTTCAATGCTTTGGAACGATGTGTTGCCACGTTGGGGCCACACACGGGACAAGCCACACACGGGAGAACCAAGGAGAATATAGTAGATGCAACAAGCCAGGAGCTTGAAGCACATACCCAAAACACCGAATCGCAAACTCAATCCGAAGAGGAGAGGAGCGATGAAAGAGGACCCAAAAACGAAGAACTTGGAGTGAATGACCCAATGTATTGACCAAATCCAGTAACCAAGGTATGTTTATGTTTGTCTATGTTGGAAAGATTGTGTGCGTATGTGTGTACATGTGTGCGCATGTGTGATAGAAGTTAGATTCAACAATAAATCTCTCTCTCTCTCACACACACACACACACTCACATTCATACAACCTTTCAGCATGTGTATGCATATTTTGGAACTTTCAAATGTGAATGTGTATGAATCTCCATGTCCATTTTTTGAGATCTTGCGTCAAGTGTATGTTAATGTAACAGATTATTGAATATTTGAAATTTTCTCTAAATTCACTTGAATTCTCTGTAAACATTTATATCAAGGGGATGGATGTTTAATTTCTAAGTGGCACCTCAAAAATTTGTCCTCCCACATCAGCTCAATAATTATGGATTTTATAAAATTGGTTATGAAACCTTATGGGCAAGGGGGATCGATTATCATTTTGAAAGTGGCATCTCGGATCCGAGATGCCACTTTCAAAAATATATTGTTCCCCCTTCCTAGAAAGTTTCATAACTAATGCCCAAAAATTCCAAAAAAATCTAAACAATTCGCAAAAGATTCCAAAATTGTGTTCATACAATATATCAATAGTTTTGGATTGTGTGATTTTTTTAAAATTTCTTCGAATTGTTTGTAAACGTTTATGGGAGGTAGATGTTTTTTTTTTAATGTGGCATCTCGGATCCGAGATGCCCCTTTTAAAAGGACAAATGATCTCCCTTGCCCGGAAAGTTTCATAGTTTGTTCAAAACAATTCCACAAAATTCAGAAATTTGTCCTCCCACATTAGCTCAATAATTATGGATTTTTTAAAATTGGTTATGAAACCTTATGGGCAAGGGGCATCGATTATCATTTTGAAAGTGGCATCTCGGATCCGAGATGCCACTTTAAAAAATGGTAATCGATGCCCCTTGCCCATAAGGTTTTATAACGAATGCTCGAAAATTCCAAAAAAATCTAAAAAATTCGCAAATTTGTGTTCACACAATATATCAATAGTTTTAGGGTTTTATATAAGTGTTTGAGTGTGTGTGAGTGTGAGGGAGTATGTGAAAGTATGAATGAGAATGTGTTTGAGAGTGTGAATGACAATGTATGTGTGTGAGTATAAGAGTGTGAGAGTGTGAATGAGAATATGTGACAATGTGTGTGTTAGTGTAAGAATGTGTATGTGGGTAGGAGTGAGAATGTAGTTGTGAGTGTGAGAATGGAAATGTAAGTGTGGATATGAGAGACAAGCCAAAAGTGTGGAACCCAATATTTGCAATATTAAGGTTTACCATAAATGTGTGAGGGAATAAATGAGAATGTGTGTATGAGTATGAGAGTGCTAGTGTGGATATAAGAGATAAATCAAAAGCAAGGAACTTGGAGTATGCAACCCCATGTCTTCACCAAATCCAATGACAAAGGTATGTTTATATATTTGTGTGAATGGAAATGTGTGTGTGTGTGTGAATATATATGTGAGTGTAATGATAAGAGTGTTAGTGTAGACATGAAAAATAATCCAAAGGTTAGGGTTTGGAATGTGTAACCTAATGTCTTCACCAAATGCATTGACAAATGTATGTGTGTGAGTGTAATGATAAGAATGTTAGTGTGGATATGAGAAATAATCCAAAGGTTAGGGTTTGGAATGTGTAACCTAATGTCTTCACCAAATGCATTGACAAAGGTATGTGTGTATATTTGAATGAATGAAAATGTGTGTGTGTGTGTGTGAATATATATGTGAGTGTAATGATAAGAGTGTTAGTGTGGATATGAGAAATAATCCAAAGGTTAGGGTTTGGGAAATGCAAATGTAAGGAAATGCAAATGAACCCAAGTCATGGCCGTTGCAATCTAGCGGAAAGAAGGGCAAGGCAGCCGATGAGGAGGATATCTTGCTGTCCCAAGACACGCAAGATACTCTCCAAGCTTGTGAGATGGACGCCAACAAAGCATCGGCGGACAACAAGGAAGAAGAGGATGGCACAGGGCACTCCAACGAGTTCCTTGACGAGCTGGAGCTCCGGGAGGTAAGCATTTTACGGCGTATGGCTAAAAAGGAGCTGATCCGACACAACTTCGCGAGAAGGTGCGTCGCCTCGGCCGGACGGCAAAGGTTGAAGGCAGTGACGGAAACGCGAGGCATTGACAGTCGAAGTTGAAGAACCTGCGGCGGTTGTTGAAGAAGAGTGACGAGCTGCACACTTCCACTGACGGTCAACGTTCGTGGGTCAATGTCGACGAGGCCGGGTGCCCGACGGGGAGTGCTATCTTATGAGCGGTGAGCGATGAGCGGTAACTTATGAGCAGTGAGGAAGATGAAAATTTTGGTAATAGGGCCACCAATATCCTATAACCGTGGAATTGTGGCCTTAAAAATGATGATTTTAGGGTTTAGTAATAAGAGGGTTGAGAAGGATAAACAACATGAAGTCCAAAAATTTATTCATCAGTAGTAGCACTAGACATGAAACTATATTTTGCCTCGTTATCTATATATATTCGAGCACCTTTGCAATGCGAATTGATTTTGGAACTATAGCAAGATTCTTCATTTGGATCCGAATCTTCAAGATTCAACATTGCAATTGCAACATTCTCGGCATATGATGGGAGACGCGGGCTACGGCTTGGACTTCGTAGGAATTGTCTATGTGCCCAAAACGGGAGACATGTCATCTTTCCAATCGTATTCCTAAAATCAAATCGATGAAACATGTAAATAATGTGAAGAAATAAAAATGAACCAATGAATTGAATGAAACGAATGAATTGAATAAAAATTTATTGTATTAAAACTTACTCACACTCAAATTTAAGCATCTCCTCATCCGAGAGGTCATCATCTTCTTTTGTGAGATCTTGTATATTCTCCTTAGATGACCCCTCTTTCAAAACGTTTTCCAAAAGCGGTTTCAATATGTACTCAAACATGTCATTATCACCCTCAAATGCAAGAAGATGTCTGCCACATGCGCGTGTTGTTAGGATAGAAGCTCCAGTGGAACATGTCAAATCAACAACGCGTCCATTCGATGGTGTAAACAATTCAATAACATCTTGAAAAAAATGTGGCGATTTTTTATATGGCCCCCTCCAAGGTCTTCCTCATTTTTGAAAAAACATGTTTTTTTCATCCACAAAATTGAAAAGCAAGTTTTTGCTTTTCAATCCAGTGCCAAAAAAAGTGGAGTTTGGTTGTCTCGTGGATTTTGTGGTAGTAAAATCCCTTACCAAGACATGAGCCATAAATGCCGGAGTCTACAAAAAAATGTAAATTGTGTTAAAACTATATACAATGCAAATAACACCAAAATAATTAAATAAAAACAATTGTGATGTGTTATACTTACGGTGTAGGTTGGAGACTCTGGATCCTTGAACACCATGTACGAATTGAGGCAAATAAAAGTCCTAAGAACTTTCATGTTGTTGTTGTGTAAGGTTGAATTCAAAACCTTCTTGATTTGCATATCGATAGCAGAAAATACTATGAGAACGCCATCATCAGACAAGATGGACTTGCACAAGGACATTGTTGCAATCATCCAGTTCTTGTCATATTTATTCCAAAGAGGAATTTCAGCAGGTCTATTGGAGAGGTTGAAGTCAAGACCGTCGGGAAATTGGAGAAAAACCAAGTCAACGGCAAAGGGAGTCGGACTTCCCATGACATAAAATTCGCGATTGTCATTGAACTGAAATACCACAACATATCATAATATAAGACACAAAATAAAACCCAAATAAAAGTAAGAATATTAGAAAAAATACCAAAACAATAATACTTACGTTTTCAATTAATTTCCGCCATTGGATCCACTCAGGAGGGCCTACATCCATCCCTTCAGACTTGTTCTTGACAACAGTAGATCGAACAAACGAGAGCGTGAGAAAGTTCTTTAGTATGAATAATTTTTTTCTCAAAATATCCGTTGGTGCACAACGAATAGCGTCATAGGTGCTGGAGTAATGAAATTCCAATACATCGCACCCAGACTTTGAACTTTTGCCTCCAAGTGGATTCTTATCCAAATCATTGGAAATAACAAACAATTCTTTATGTTGTGAAATTTCCGATTGACCTTGTATTTTGGTTTCAGGAACATGTTTCCTCTTACGACGTTTTGTCTCTTTTGGTTCTGGCTCTCTAAGTTTAAGCTGCACAATTTGTGCTTGCAAAATTGCAGTATCACGAGGATCCACATTTTTAGCATCATTTCTCTGACGGATTGTCTTCTCACTTGACGGACATGCATCCTTAGGACAATCAAGATACCAACCACAATCCTCATAGTGTGGGAGCGACCAATCCAAACAAATCTCAGTAGTGAACATGCATGAATCTCCTGCATCAGTGTCACGCCAATTTGGGAAAAAACGAGGTTTCCCTATAACGCATTTATGTGGAATCAAAACATATCGAAAATACCTACACACAAAAATATTGTAAGTCAAATATTCCATGACAATTTGACAAATAAAATCAAAAAAATCAAAAAAATAATAAGATTAGGTTGTATCTGTATAATACACGTTTCATAGCAAGATCAATATTAGGTTGCTCATCCCAACCGTTGTGTTTTTTAACTTTTCCGCTTTGGAATTCACGATAGAATATTGAATTGAAAGCCGCAAACTTCCAGGTTTGGATATACTCGGAGAGAGTAGGCACATCTGCAGGCAACTGAAGAGGACATGAAAGAATACTTTGAAGCTCTTCGATAGTTTTTTTTTCCAACTGTGCCCAATATGTAGACTTTGATAACCAATCATCAAGTGCAGAATCAGAGAGGGACGATTTCGGGAAATGCAATGCATCTTTGTCAAATCTATTGCCATTCCAAAGCTTGAGCCATCCAACTTTGACTTCTGCATCTACATTACTGACAGCAACACGATGAAGTTTCTCTTGTAGCATTTCAGGCACCGAAAATGAATTCCAATGGTGCTTAACTTCTTCAAGAAAAGCAGATGTAAGGTTGATGTTGGCAATCGCTAGTTGTTTCGTAAAACTAGAAGATAACATTGCACATTTTTTGTTGACAGCTGCGGACATTGCTTTTGAAACTCCGTCTGATGTCCGTTCAAGAGGATGAGTTTCATTGTACTGGTTGAGAGCAATATCGCTAGCCTCAGCAAGTTCTTGCTGAAAAATCAAACAAAAGTCAATATTTATAAGTACATATAGATGTAATGTAAAATGAAGATGAATAAACATAAGGCACATATTAGCAATGGTAGAAGAACTTACACTGTACATGTAATCCAAAAAAAGTGGTCGTGTCAAAGAATACCAAGTTTCGACGGACTTCTCCTCACATCGTTTATAATTCTTTGGATCCAGTTGCTTTCTGAAGGAAGTCAAAGGCATGGTGCCAATACTTTGCATCCGATATAAAGTATGCACCAAATTGGTGGATACGTGAGAATTTTCGGTTGATCTGAAAAAATCATTAAATTGATTAGATTCATGATGATATAATTTGGAAAAAAAATATAAACTAGAAATAAGTGTAAAAAAATAGGTAAGAACATTACTTGTTGATGTCATGCATAGCAGTCAACAAACTTGGAATGTCGTCAGGCTCGGGCGCCAAAATGATAGAATCCACAAAGGCATGACGTTCATAATCTTCGGTATACACGTGGTTAATATAATTTTTCCAAACAAAAAATCTATGATTTCCATCCCATATAAAAAACATCTTGTTCTTGTATGACGTCAATGACAAATTTGTATCCAATTGAGATTCAAACAAGGCATTCGCTTGAGCCCAATTTGGGCTCCAAGATGCACGAACCTCATCATTCACGAATTGAAAGTTTTCCTTAGAATCGGTGGCCGATATATAAAACACACGGTCTCCATCACGATAACCATTGAAAAAATCAGCCTCCAATTTAGTAATGTCACCCTTCAAAGCAGGACGCACAATCGGCATAGGAACCATGCGACATAAGGGTGCACGCAAGCGAGCATTAGGTCCAGCACGGATTGAGGAAATTGTGGAAGTGCAATTAACCTTACGTTTGTTTGTAAGTTCCCACACTTTCTTTTGATAAGTTTTATTGTCACCATCATTATCTTCATCCGAGTCAAAATCATCGAGGGATTCATTTATTTTTTTATTTTTCTTATTATGAAGATTTGACGATATGTCATGATGATGATGAACTTGTTGAGATGGACGATCTTGAGTTGAATGCATTGTGGAATCATCATCAGTAGAAATAGGAGTCGTTCTCTCCAAATCCATTGATTGGTTCTAAAACAAATGAAATAAGTGTCATAAATATTTCAAAACTAGTAGCAACACATTAACAATAACATTATAAAAACAACAACAATAGCAACAACAATAACAACATAATACCACGAACACAGGGAAGAATGACAAAAATTATTCTAGACATTGCCATTTGCACCTTTAAATATTATACGATTAGGGTGGCCGCTCACCCCAAAACTACAAGGGCAGACCCTGTGCGTTAACCAAAGTTGGGCGCGAGGTTTGGGTCGAACGACCCAAACTGTCCACGCGGTTTCGATCGAGCGACCCAAACCGCCTACAGCCAGTTTGGGTCGAACGACCCAAACCATGCTCATAGTTTGGGTGGAACGACCCAAACCATGCTCATAGTTTGGGTGGAACGACCCAAACTGTCCGCAATTTACGCCTGATTATGCGCAATTACCCAGTCATCACGAAAGTGCAAACAAACCTTGTACTGCACCTGTAGATGAGAGAGCTTACAGCGACAAGCTCAGGTCCGACAGATGAGAAAAAAAAGACTGAATGCTTTGGGGGTGTGGCAATTTATACTACTCGTCCCTGCAGCCATATTTAACGTGGCTCTTTGTGGCCCCGCATAGCCGCTAGAAAGTTGTCAGCGTAGACCCTGTGCGTTAACGCACAGGGTTTACTTGCCCAACTTTGCGAAGCCTCTAGCTAAGCAAATAGACCCCGTGCGTTAACGCACAAGGTCTGCGCTGGCAACTTTAAGGCCACTGTGCGTTAGCGCATAGACCCTGTGCGTTAACGCACAGGGCCGAGACATGAATTTGAAAATTGGTAGATTTGCCAAAACTTGTAAAATCTAGAAAAAATGCTAATGGGGTCCAAAAATATATATATATATATATATGCTATATTATCTAAATCTCTGTAGCTACAAATTCTTTTATATTTTGTTTTGGTTTGAAATCATTTTCTTTTCTCATTCTTCTATCTATTTCCTTGTTTTGGGCCACCTTGTAGATTTTGGGTTTTGGGGCAAAAAGAAAATTATGCTATTTTGTGTCATTTTCTAGCTCCTATAACGTATTGCATGAATACTTGAGTAGACATATTTATCATTTCTTGCATTCTAACCCCGTTTTGAATAGTTTTTTTGCTCCTACGCTCTGAACATCAATTTAAATTCATACAATAGATATCTGTTTTATTTTTAGGCTCTCCTAGTCGTTTTACCTCTCAATTTTTTTCCTCCTAAGTTGCTCTTACAAACTGCGTTAACGCACATGGTTTTTCCTCCCAACTTTTGGCCTTCCTAAGTTGCTATTACAAACTTTGTGCGTTAACGCACAAGGTTTTGGCTCCCAACTTTTGGCCTCTCTAAATTGCTCTTATAAACCCTGTGTGTTAACGTACAAGGTTTTACCTCCCAACTTCTTGCCTCCTAAGTTGCTCTTATAAACCCTGTGCGTTCTCCTCCTGACTTCTAGCCTTCCTAAATTTCTGTTATATATCATGTGCATTAATGTATAGGGTTTCTCCTCTCCAATTTATAACCTCTATAAATTGCTACTACATGACATGTGAGTGAACGTACAAGGTTCTCCGTCCTAACTTACAACTTATGCACTATCAGATTATGTGAACGTTGAACTGAGTTAACTTTAGTATTTGACGCCATTTTGTGTATATCTTGCTCGTAAATATTTTCTGACTATTATTGTGTTATGTCCACTTCTGTATTATTAGATGCTATGTATCACACGCTTTCATCTCCATCCATTATTGTATCACACGTTTTCATTTCCATTCATTTCCTCACACAACTCTATACAAAAGCAACATTCACCCCATATTTTTGTGATGTATTGTTCATATGTTCTTTTGATTTTCTATGGCTACCATTAGAGCTCATGGATCTTTTGGTCCCTTCATCTTGCCACTCCAAGATGATGGTCATGTGAGTGTTTCAGAGGATTTACTTAGTTTGAGATTCAACCTCCGGATAGGAACCATGTATTTAGAGCATGAGATGTACTCTGCAGATGGAGAGGTGTATGAAATGATTTTGGTTCCAAAAAATAGAACTGATGTTGGTTTTATGTGGATCTTAGGACCTGGTTCATTTATGGTGATAGGACTTTCTGAGTCTCAGATGCAAGCTTCCACTGTCATTTTGACAAACGAATCCGGTACATCCACAGTTCAAATTCCCTCTATCGCACCTGTTAAGGTGGAACCCCTTGATGATAGTGTGTTTGTGCTATCAGATTCTAAAGATGACATTTGTACATCTGTTGATCTTTCAAACACATCGCCATTTCCATTTAGAAGTTTTCATTCTACTCCTTCCCAACTTCCTATACATGTAGCCAAATCCCCTTGAGGTCTTATGTACAAGAAGGTGGTTCTCAACGTCCTCCACTACACCCTTCACCTTCATCTACAGGGTTAACTATGATTGATGCCTTGAAGCTGACAAAGTCAAGAAAAAAATCAAAGTCCGATCTTGCATCCATTGATTTTGACAGTATAGATGTTCGTGAAGTCAAATACTTACCATCTTCTTTTAATGGTGATGTTTTGTTTCTCTTGCCTCCTGTGGCACTCAAAGCTCCAAGTACGTATGGTCGCTCAATGGACGGCATGGACAAGATGTGCGACGGTCACCCTTGGTGCACCACCAAAACCACAAATATCCAAAATGACTTTGGACTGTTATTCCGGCGCTCTACTTGTGCTGGTCATCTCCAATGTCATAATGACTACTGTGATTACATGAATCGCAATGGGGGCCTCCGGAACAACACTGAATGGGCCGGTTCAACTCCTATCCCATTTGTTGTGGGTGTTGTTCCCCCTACTAAGTCCACTGTCGAGTGTAAGGTATGTCGTTCCACACCTGTGTGCATTGCTTTGTGTAATGCTCGAATCGTATACATCCACTCCACATCCGTTGGAATGTCCAGGGCTTGTATTCATCTTGGTGTACATGATCACCCTGTGGCCAATGACACATGCCGTGAATCATTGGACATGGCATACCAATGCGTTGCAAATGAAGTATTGAAAACACCCACAGCAAAAAATTCAGCCATAGTTATGGCGGCGAGCAAACAATTCTTGGCCAATTACCTTCTCAAATCTCCCGCAAATGTCGAAGGCCATCTCTTGGTTGGTTCATCCCTAGAGGTCGTCATGGACAAATTCAGCACTTTTCCGTCTCCAAATTATCGTAACTTTGTATCTAGATCAAAACGTTTTTTGTGTAGTGGAATGGGAACTATGGATAGTATTATGGCGCTCAAAGACCACTCTGCTTTCAAATTCGTCCATGGTAGTCGGTTCCCAGGGCAGTCAAAGGACAAAATGTTTGTTTTCAAGATGTTTGTAGACCTTCCAGGTAGTGGTGTGGAGCTTGTGAAGAGGATGCAAGTCGGTGGGGATATGGAGAATTCATGGATTATGTTTGACCATGTCAAACGTTTGAAGGACTGGACGACCATGGTTTGCCATATGTACGACAGTCGATACTGTAAAGTGTTGACTATTGCGTGTTGTAACATGCAATCTGAAGATGGTGCAGCACAAATTCTCTTTTGGAAAAATTTGAATGCTGTCATGGCAGAAAATGGTGTACCAAACGTAAACTTCAAAGGGTTTATGGCTGATAATGTTCAAGCTAATTGGATTGCGGTGAGGGCGATTTACGGGGATGGTGATCCAAATCTACCCATGGTTGCACGTGAGCGTACATGTCTTTTCCATTGATCTGCAAGCTTGGATAAGGTGACCCAAAAGTATATCAAACCATCCTTGCAATTTCAACATAAACAAATATGCAAGGATTACAAAGACGCGAAAACAATGGACGATGCTGAGACCAAGTACCATGTTATTCGTTCTTGGTGGTTGTCATCTGGAGCTGCCTCCGAAGAAGGCATCCTTGGCCTTTCAGAGTGGTTGGGATTTTGGCACTTTTGTTACAGACAATGGGGTGGCCATATGCTACTTGTAAGTACATATCAAACTTCATCACTCAATGTAATATATCTTATGTTTTTCTTATCTTTGTCTTTCTGTGTTGTTCATAGGATATGACAATAGAAGAGCGTGCGGGAATGCCAACATGCAACCTTGCAGAGACTGTACACAACAAACAACAAACAGTTTGGGTCGAACGACCCAAACGTGGCACGCAGTTTGGGTCGTTCGACCCAAACCTTGTAGGCAGTTTGGGTCGTTCGACCCAAATGTGGTAGCCATTTTGGGTCGAACGACCCAAACCTAGATATATAATCTATCTTATGTTTGTTTTATTCTTGTATTTGTGTGTTGTTCATAGGATATGACAATAGAAGAGTGTGCGGAAATGCCAACATGCAACCTTGCAGAGACTGTACACAACAAATGGCTCCAACAGTCCGGCAACAAGATGACTTGTTTATATGAAGCTACAGTGGACGACATGATCCGTGCCTTCATGCAAATTGCAAATTACCGGACATGGTTGAAAGGGGGGTCTGATGGTAAAGGTCCTGATTCGGCCTCCTTGAAACTCAAAACAGCTGCCTGGTGTGGAGATCCAAAAATGTTGGCTTATGCCATGAAGTCTTACCCAGGGGCAGAAGACGTCAACACTAGAGATTGTGCATTGGAAGGGTCATAACTCTTTGGTTCCACCAAACGCAAACTCAACCTACCACCGGGTGCTGATTTGTGACTCTCATCGACCCGACAAAGTGAAGTATTCCATTCTTCGTCCCAACACCCGAGCAACTCGTCAACGCATAGAGGAATCGTTGAGTTCTGCAATTCATGGTGTGGCTCATACTACATCCGTGTTAGAGACTGATTGTCTTACTTCCAACTGGCACATTGCAAAATTACCACCCAACTCAGCCAAACGATGTTGGGCACTACAGGCCATTACATGGACTATGTGCAATGCTAAAATCGGGACTGGGAAACATGGCACACCTGCCCCAACATACAAAGGGCTCAGGAAGGAATTTCGATCTCCCAACAATGTGGAGTATGAATTTTGGTTTTGCCCTGACGACATCAAGCGTTGTGTGAGTGGCAGTAAGAAGAAATATGTGTTGGACTGGCCTATAGTACCCAACATATGGCCGATGAAGATAGGTACCAATCTATCGAGAGAGGAGGTTTTGGCACTTGAAGATGTTGGATTTCAACTACAGCAGAGGGAGGCATTGTCCCCTCGTTGTAGGCTTTCAACAATTGCAACTCTCCCCATCCCTCGCTCGCATTTTTCTATGCCACCAAACCCGGATGCCCACCCTACATTCAGGTTTGGGAAGACAGTGCGTCGTAATCCAACAACACCGCTAGCGGATCACAAAAACAAATGGGAGAGTGCCGGACTCATGGAGTGTTACTATGTGGTTGGGGTCACTACCATTCCATATCCGGGCTTTGGAGTGATAATCAACATTGTCTCCAAGCAAGATATCACATATCATGTCACAATTGGCGACATCCCGCATTGCACATGCCCGGATTTCACGAAAATGTCCTCTCATGCATTGGGAAAGAAAGGAAAATGGGTGTATTGTAAACATCTTTATTATGTGTTTAGATTTTTGTGTAAGGTGGATTACGAGAGTGACAAGTTCATTCATGCACCTACATATACCTATAACAAGGTCATGCGACTACTTGACTTGCTGGTATTGTAGAGTGTGAGTAGTATTGTAAATGGTCTATTAAGTACCATATATTTGAATGTCAAAAAATGACATGTTTTGGTTTGGATTGTTATAATAAAAATTAGCAATGGACTGGAAGTATTTCCAATGATCCACGGTAATACGATTCCTTCTTGCTTCATTTGAACTCTTTACATTTGAAAATCTTCAATTCATGTAGTACTATATTTAGTTCATGTACCCTAAACCCATGCACCTTTACTATTTTTGAATTCATTATTCATATATTACCGCTCACTGCTCATGTCGTATTGCTCACCGTTCATGTCTTACTGCTCACCGCTCATCGCTTATAAGATAGCTTCCCTCGGTGCCCGATAGGGATCCACAGGCCTGACTGGCTGACGCGACTACGCGGATACTCTCGCGACCTCGATTGGAGCGTCGACAACTTCAAGGCACACCCACGGCCCTTGTTGTTGGCGATTAAAGACAAGATGGCCGCACAGTTCGAGTACCGTGGTGGACTCAGAGACGTGCCTGAAGCGGTATTTTTCCAGATTTTGCGCTAGCAGATGCGGACTCGTAGGTCCAACATGAAAAAACTAATAGAGAGCGGTGGCCCGCTCCCACCGTACGTGAAGAAGGCGCACGTGGACAACTTCAAGCGGTTAATTGTCCGGACAGATAAAATCGCGGAGGCCACGCGCATGAAAGCTGCACGCCAGACGGTGCAGACATTATCCTATTCCAGAAGGTCCGAGGGGGAGGTGCGCTCTAGACTTGTAAGTAATTTTGTGACTTCACCTAGTCATATTTTGAGTTATATGAATACACTAAACTTCACAGTCATATATTGGACGGGTTTGGTAAGTTTACGCATTTTTCATGGATCCACAGTTGCTCCTTTCACAGGCCGCAGATTTAAAGCGGCCCCCGACGCAACTGGAGGTGGAAACCGAGCTTGCAACACTCGGTAAATAAGGACGGGGCTAGTCGTTGTCGTCCAGAGGGCCACTCCCAAATGCAAGACCGGGAGATAGAGGCCTTGTAGTTACGCGGAGCGAGCTGCACGACTTCCAGGATAGCATGAAGGGGGAGTTGGAGGATGTGAAGGCTATGGTGAGGCAGTTACTACAGAAGGTACAGAAGCGAACGACGGGGCCCTTGAAACCGCGTGCCACGGCGGAAGTGGGAGTCGATGTGATCCAAGTAACCGCCGAGAAGGTTGCGTCTGCATCGCCTCTGGTACTCGCTTCGAGTACAGGCCTGGAACACCTTTGCTACAACAATGTTGTATGTCATGTAGAAAGAACGTTCACTAATACATGCCTCATGTGGATCATTAGGACATGCAAGCAACAAGGAAGCGGCGGAATCCCGGCATACTGGATGGACTGCTGCATCGGAGCCCCTGCGTAACACCCTAGCAGATATGGACAACCAACCCGACATTTGAAAGGAGAAACCCATTGCCAAGAAGAGGAAAGGCGAAGCAGAGAAGCTATTGGCGGACCGGAATGCACGGCCTACCTGGCGTGCAATGGCTCGACAGAAAGAGGTTGGCCTTCTTGCCATATGCTCATCATATTTGTCCGGTAGTTATACTTACTCGCAAGTTTCATGTCTTAGATTTGGCCTCAACATTGGACAGTCATATGACTATGTCACATAATATGACTGTAGGCAGTCATATAATATGATTCTAGGCAGTCATATAACATGACATGAGGTTATCACAAGTAGTCATGTATGATAGGGCCGAGTCATAATCTTTTGTATTTGTGTTACTGGGTCGTGGCGCTCCAGGTTATGACGTCTGGAGCGAGTCAGGAACAACCCGTGGAATTAGAGGAGGATGAGGACCACGAGGAGCCTGCGGCGAAGAGGGTGGGGAAACAGGCACATAAAGGAGGCAGTCCACAGAAGAAGATCAAGAAGAAGAAGGCTGCCAATGCTCCAAAGATCCAGCCGTTAGCCGCGAAGGTCCCCTCCGTAAGAGTGTCGGACTCCGGGCATAGGAAATTTATAGTGTTGAATGTCATAGGACTTCTTTGCGATATCAGACCTTTGCACGATAGGAGAGAGTGGGGCCCGGATCTAGTGATCCACCACGCTAAGGACCTGAATGTAAAAATAAAAAAAAGAACCGAGTGCGGCAAGTTTTTATCGATGTTGTGCTCTAATTTTGATGTCGGGATATGGTCGCCCGTAGAGCAGACCGTACTAGAGGTTGTAGCTGTGTTTCTTGCAGACGGAACGACAGCTCATTGGAGCTTTTTGTGGGGGAGATCCTATCCCCTCCAGAACCCAATACGAGACCTCCACAATCTATTTAGTATGATTCCGGACCCCGCCCACGGTGCAACACGATGTCTCCAATTCGATTGCGATGTAACGGCGACGACGCGGTCCCCCCCCCCTCAAATGTCCTAAACGTTCCGCAATGGGATCCCCTAAATCCTAACGATGACTTCCTCTGCAGAATCTGCGGGCCATTCGAAGCATTGGCCCGCAAACAATCCGACACTGAATATTGCGTGGCATATCTGACCAAGGAGGTTGGTCTAGTGTCGGTACTTGCGAACTTGGTAGGTTCATCGACACCCCACTTTTGAGAATAACTACACATTAAAGTTGCTATTGGATATTTTTGTTTCTATTTGGTTCTCATTCCAATCGCAGACAGAGAAAATATTGATAACATATGTCCGCATAGATATGTCACTCTACGAAGTAATATCAGGACCCTAGGCAAATATGTTACTTATTATAGTCATACAATATGACTATGTCCAGTCATATGACTATGGTCAGTTATAGGTCGCAATTATATTACTCATTGTTATTATATATCATGATTTTGGTGCGTTATATGAGTATGTCATGTCATATTATGCAATCATAGCCTACTGTGAGGTCATATATTGAGCATCGAAGCAGTTGTAACTCCATACGAATTATTTTTGTTTGTTGACAATTACGTCTTCGAATGTAGACGCAGGCACAGGAGGTCACTCCCGTATTGTCGGAGACGGCTAATGCGTTGGTGGAGGACGCACCTTTGTCATTGGCCACGGGATCCAATGTCAAATTGTTTGACTTGGACGAGGACAACAAGGCCAAGGCATCATCGTGGCCCTTGTACAGCAACACTCCACGGGCGACTCATTAAGGAGGGCAACGTATCAGTTTGCGTGTCCTCAATCGAGCCTGGAGTAGAATCCGTGTTGCTGTACGAGGGCAACAACGACGACGATATGCCGATGCTGCATTTGGACGATGCATTGAAGTTCATCACCAAGTGGCCAATGGAAGCACTGAAGGCTATCCCGGAGGAACCTCAACAAGCCTCTTAGAATTCGGTAGTTTACGCATTTATGGAAAATGTGGCAAAGATGAACACATTTTGATATGTTTGGAGACATGGACTATATAATATCATTCAAGTTATTTATATTTATCTGTTCAATTTATGTGTTCAATTTTTTATTTGGCTCAGTCATGTAGCGCATGACTTGAATGTGTCGTCATTGCTTGGAATGTGTCCAGAAATATGACTGACATTCAGAATTGCAAGTAATACGAATCTAACTCAATACAGTTACAACCACGCACAAAGAACTACGTAATGTGACTTTCCATCTCAGAGAATATCACTCCATCATGTCATATTGTGCATCACATGTTATTAAGAATATGACTATAAGACGTCATATAATAATGTGACTAATGCCCCAAAAAACATAACTACAAGCAGTCAAAAAACTAGCAGTCACATTCCACGTGGCTTGCCACGTCGGCAAAATTATGACACAGGCAAATCATATTACATGTCAACAGAAAACATGACTACATGGAGTCACATGCCACGTCGGATTGGTATTTTTTCTACCTGGGCAGGTCAAAGAAGGACACAAACTCCAAGGCTAGTCAAGGTATGCCCCACGTGCTGTGGGGATCGTAGATTCTGTCCTTTTATACGCCCCACAACCGTATATATTCATATGACTCATGTCCGAAGCGACTCATCGGTAATGACTAGACCCTGTCACCGTGCGCGTCATCTTCATCCGGAGCCTCGTCAGTCATATTTTGGGATTTTATGACTTAAAGTAGTCATAAATTGCAGTCATAAAATGTGCGTTTTGTTCTAGTGGGATCGGGTAGGAACAACATGCGAAATCGATCTACAAAGGAAGTGATGTTCCAAGAGGGGTGAGTGTCATGAGAGTAGAGGAGGGAGGGATTAGCAAACTAGGTTGGTACACTAAATCCTACTTGCATGAGTTGGAGGGCATTTGACACTCGTGGAAGAAAGAAGAGTAGGCAACATCAGGACGGCAAGCGGGTAGGAAGAGTGAGAGCCGCGAGTGGAAGCCATGCCAAAATGGAAGCTCTAGTGTTCCGAAGCTTGAGGATGGAAGGAGGCTCATGTAGTTAGCTTTTTGGATTAGAAACAAAACCAGGGAACAAATCAAGGAAGACTTAAAAGGTGATTCTTATATCATCTAGGTGTCTTAGACAAGGTTTTGTTAGGGAAAACACAAGGGTACAACACTTCATTTCAACTTCGATATGACAATTAATTTATGGGCAAGGGATAAAAACATCTAAAAGATCACTCCGTTCCAGTACATGCAAAAGTGACAGTCTCTCACTTCACTAGGATTCCGATACAAAGTTTAACCCTTTTTACACTGAAATCTGATTTGCAAAAAATGTAAACTAAAATTTGCTATCACATAGCCCCCCACTTAACTTGTTGATGTCCCCATCAACCTATCTTCTTAGCAACTTCGGTGGAGGTTGGTTACGTTGGGCTGCATCTTCGGCTGCTCTCTTCAACTCTCTTGTCTCCATCTTCTCAATTGCCCGTTGTAAATCCTCGTCGCGGGCCACTACCTCGGGTGCATTCATTCGTTGCCATCTCAGGAATCGCTCAAACGGTCCAGCCCGTGTATAAGGAAATTCATTTATCAAACACTTGTGGGCTCCGGCGATGAAATGAGTCATGGCCATAACTTCAACCATCCGAATTGTCACGTGAGGTGACATCGGGGGCTAAGTTACGTCAATTTAGGAGTAAATGGACCCCATTAGGAGTCCATGTGTGTTGGGATGAGTAACAGACTCCATTGGGAGTCCTAGTTAGTTGTTCATCCACTCCATGGATGAACTCCACATAGGATTGGGGTTGTATGGAGAGGAAGGCCTCTTGACTTGCCATTGTTGTCAAGTCAAGTCTTGTGAGTGTGTTTTGAGAGAGAGAGAGAGCTTGTTGTTGCTTTCTCATGGCTATGGTGTAGTAGATTATGAGTAAAGCCTTTGCATTCTTTCTCCACCACTTGCACTCTTGGATTCTCCTTTCGTGGAGTGAGAGATAGCTTGACTCTTGTGTGTGAATTTTAAAGTTTCTTAAGCTTTGTAAGGAGACATTTTAGTTTCTTAAGCTTGGAGAGATAAACCCTCATATTTGACAACAATTGTTCAAATTTTTCATTTTTGGTTGCATTTCTGAGCTAGAATGGCCCAGTAATGAGAGCAAATGAGTAATACAAGTGTTTGAAAGCTTAGTTCGTCATTTCTTGCAATCCTCAAGAAGATTTTGAGAGAAATCTTCCCATTTTTCTTTTGTTGTCTCTTGTATTTTCTTCAATTGTTGATGTTTGAATCTTGAGATTCCATTTAGTTTCGAGATTCTCAAGTCACATTTTCTTGCTTGCAAATTGTGAAGCAAAGTTTAATTTAAATACAAACATAAACCACAATCAAAATCCAATTTAGTTTTAATTTAATTTGAGCTCCGGACGGATCCGGAGCTCACCAGACCCTCCTGGAGCTCCGGTTCTAAACTCTGTGGCAGATCCCGGGCCGGGGGCGGGCGGGCGGGCGGCGGCCGGGCCCCACGGCGAACTGGCAGCGGGCCGGCAGGGGCGGGTGGTGCCAGCCTGGCCCCCCCCCTTGTTTCAAGGTAAGCCCTTGATTTGATTAAGTTAGTTAACTTAATTAGTTAATTAAGTTAGTTAATTAGTTTAAGTGAATTAAATTAATTAGCTTAATTAAATTAGGTTCATTAGTTTAAGTTAATTAAGTTAGGTTGAGTTAAATTAAATTAATTAAGTTAATTAAGTTTTATTTTTATTTTTATTTTTTTTCGTTTTTGTTTTTTGTTTTTGTTTTTGTTTTTGTTTTTGTTTTTTCTTTGTTTAATTAAAACAAATATTTCTATTTCTATTTTATTTTATTTTCACATTTTTACTTTCACCTTTCAAACTTGGCATCCAATTCTCACAAACTTTGAGGTTCAAATTTGGGGGCATACTAGCTCCGATTGGAGTGGAATTTGAGCCTATCTTGTGTGAAATTTGCCAAGGAATCCAATGGTGTAATTGGATTGTTGATTGGAATTCAAAATCATTGCTGAAATTATTAATTTCAACGCTGATTTTTGTTTTTGGGAGCAAATTAACTCCGATTGGAGTGAAATTTAAGCCTAATTTGTGTGAAATCTTCCTAGGAGTCCATTGGTGCACTTAGTTTGTTGATTGGAGTCCATAATCACCTTGGAAATGAGTCTTTTCAACGCTGATTTTTCATTTTAATTACCAATCTCAAACCTTTGCACAATTTTGGAATTCTGGGGGCATAAACACTTGGCATTTGGCAAGGGATTGCCATTTAGATAGCCCGCAACATGTGCATGTTGCCATTACCTTGTAGATAGTTGCAGGTACTCAAGTGATTATTTTATGGTGCAAACTAGGAGCCGATATTATCGATCTCCATCACCAGATTACTTGGAGGACGTGCATACCACAAATCTTGAGCCAGAGGTAGATACCAACGAGGCTTTTGAGCCTATTTCGGCGTTGGACACTACTAGTAGGCTTCGGATTTGGAGTGTCGGCACGTTCGACGAAATGGAGGACGATCGCCACAATTCAGTGCGTGATCGGTTTTCAGGTCGAGCTGGGGGCATTTCCTTGCCCGATTGGAAACTCCGGTTTCGTACCTGGATTAAGGAGAAATGCCAAAGGTCTTCCAATTTCAATGATTGGTATGCCTTTGAACTTCTGCCTCAACATTTGGAGTATGAGGCACTCCAAACTTATGAACGTTGGACAGAGGGTCATCAGCGACAACTTCGGGAGGTGGAGCAGTATTGGGAGGCTCGGGTTGAGCTCATTTCAGCCCTTAAGGATGGGGCGGTTGCTACCTTAGCTCCACCCACCTTAAAGGAGGAGGAATCGCCGGCGGAGTCTAAGGACACGGAACTGGCACTTGGGCCAATGGTGGCTAGCAGTAGCACGGCAACCCTTTCACGGGTGGCACATGCTACACAGGCAGCATTGACGGCTGTTGGTCCACCACCTCCGTTTAATCCCCTTACTGAATTTGTCGCACATTTGGAAGTGGAGTATGGTGGGTTTCGGCGAGACCAGATGCAGCGCATCCAGCATTTCCGCCGAAAGAAGGATGATACTCCACGGACCATGTATACGCGACTCGCGCGATTTGCTGTGGAGTCGGGAGGTGTTTTTGCTGAGAGTCAGCTTGTTAAAATCTTTTTGTCTAAGATTGACAAGCGGCTACTTGAGTTGGCATCACCTCAGATTATCCTCGACTACGAGGGCCGGGCTACGCTTGCACAAGCGTTTGCCGTGGTCGAGAGATGTGATCGGGCTCTTTGCCAACATGATGCCACGGATATGGTATCTTGGATGACAGAGAGTCCGAAACCAAGAAGAATTGTCACAGCTACTAGTAGTTTAGCTGAGACTCAACCCGTCAAGGAGCAAAAGATTTTGCATTGTTGGGGTTGTGGAGAAGCTGGTCATTCGAAGAATGATCCCAATTGTCCTAAGAAGAAGAAAACTCAGCCTTTGGGAAAATTAAAACAAAAGATGGAACCAGTAAAGGCAGGGGACAATTCTAAGAAGAGACAATTGAAATGTAACCATTGTGGTGGCACTAATCACGATGTGGATCATTGTTTCCAACTTCATCCTGAGATGCGGCCTGCCAGTTATGTCACTGGAAAGTCTCCAAGGGAGCAGAGTCTTGAGGCTAAGATGGCAGAGCTTGAGCAAAAGCTCAAATCTTCTGCATCTTTTGCTCAAATTTCTGAGCCGCATGTGGGTGGTGGCACCTCGGGTTCGGACATGTATATGTTTGGAGCAGCTGGGGAGGTGGTGGCGGCGGCTTCTACTCGCTCACAAACATTGGCAGATGCGGTGGCTTCTACGAGTGGTGGTAGCAACGAGGTGCTACATCCTCGCCATGCCGGACCAGCTGATCAAATTGGTCAAGCACGTTTACCTCTTTCATTTGGATTGGTAAACACCACTGTTGTTGGGGTTAAAAACCCTGTACCTTTGAGAGATGGGGATTCCATCTTGAAGGATGTTACGCAGGCATTGGCATATAAATTTCTCCATATGCCAATTTTCTCGGGTTTGGAGTTTATGGCTTCGGATTTCAAGCCTGCTGCAGTTTTTCATTTAGCCGGGAGAATGTTAGAAGGTAAGGCGGATTTGCCATCCCTTCAAGTATCCCAAGCTGTGGTTGACGTACCTGTGGTTGAGGAGGTGGAGGACTTAGCCAATTTGCGAGCGAGTCTTGCGGATGCGGCGATCATTGCTTTTGGTAAGCAAACTGATATTCCTCCAGCATCAATTTCAGCAGTGGATACGTCGTTTTCGAATTATGCGTCGGGAGCGGCATATCTTGCAGACATTTCTGCAAGGCCTGCTCGCGAACGGCATAATTTGCAACCTGGAGTTGTACGGCTGATGAACGACAAATCTTTGTTTGTCGTTTCACGCACGGATATGCCCACTATCCGTGCTACACCACTGAGAGTTATGATGGATTCCGGTGCTCAACCGGTTATGATTGGCAAAGGACTTGCTGACAGTCTTGGATTGACGCCAGCAAGCTTGGATCCTTGTCCATTTACTATTGTGACTTCAGTAGGGGGCACTGAACGTGCAGCAGGTTACACCAAGGCACCTCTACGTTTGATTTTTCATGTGGGGGCAGGGCCTACTTACACTCATATGTCAATGAAGTGTGTTGTTACTAATGCTACCAACTATGATATACTTGTTGGTCAGCAAGCTCTTTACCCACTTGGCTTTGGTTTGGATAATTGGACGGAAGAGGCATGGATTAGACCGGGATGGTCCACTGGAGATGGCAGGAAGGTATTTATTCCCGTCACATTTGCAGCCACTGCTATGACTATGGTTGCGGAGGCAATGTTTGGTTGCAGCGGTTCAGTTGCAGATTTGCATTGTGCTCCAGTTTTATTGGAGGAAACAATGGACTACACTTGTAATGCGGCAGAACAACAATTTTTACCATCTTTTCAAATTCCTGCTCGACATTTCAAGGATCCACCTCCACCATGGCGAACTCCTAAGGAATTATCCGACCATTGTCGACACATTGTAGCGGATTTGGAGCTTGGAGAGGCACCTCCAACTTTATCCTCATTTTCTTTTGCTCAACCCATTCGTTGGCAACCATCACCTGAAGGTATTGTCCTTGTGGAGATCTTTGGAGGCATTGGCACAGGTTTGGCGGCAGTGTTGGAAGCTGGAATTACAGTTTGGCGATATATTCATGTGGACAATGGGTATGCAGCCAACAAAGCCGTCCGACACCACATCCAACAATTGTTGTTGAGATACCCCGCACAATTGTCAGCCTCTGCCATTCATGGATGTTGTGGTCAACTTCCTGAAGATATCACTATGATTAGTGATGAGGATTTGAGAAGGTTGGGCCACGTGGATTTGATTATTGCAGGATGGCCTTGTCAAGGCCATTCGCGGGCAGGAACTGGCCAGGGATTGGATGATCCTAGGTCTAGTTTGTTTGCGGTTTTGATGCGATTGACGCAATGGTGGTTTACCTACCAATCAACTCCGCTAGGGTACATTTTCGAAAATGTACCATTATTGGATGATACCCGGCACAAAGTGGTGAAGGATGGTGAGTACATTAACCAAATTCTGGGTACTCCAACATTTCTGGATGCTGTATCTTTGGGATCCTTTGCTCATCGGCCTCGTTGATTTTGGACCAACTTGGTATCACCTCGGGTGTTTTCAGCGGCGATTGTCCACATTCCCTGCCTTATGGATCGCAAGGTGGATGACATTTTAGATGATCATCGTGCTTCCTTGGCAGTTACCAAGGATGACACCTTGCCATTTGCATTAATTAACAAGGTGGGAATTCCGAGAGGTGTACTACTGTGAACCCTTTGAGTGGTCCACCACTCTGCGGGATCACTTTTAGTTAGAATGTTAGCATTAAAAGTTAGAATTGATAGGGAATTTAGGGAAAATTAGTTCATTTAGCATTTAGCCTAGAAGAAGGAAGGTCAAAATGAAACTAAGTAGTGCTAGAAGATAGCAAAGTAGAAAAAATGTGCTAGCTAGTAAAAACAACTAGCTAAGCAAATATTAGTAGATGCTAGTTATTAAGCAAATGTTAGTAGATGCTAGCCAAGCAAGTGTTAGTTTATTAGTTAGTGTGAGGCACACAAGACTATTGGAGGTGTTTTACGTAAGAAGATAAAATCGGCGTGAAGAATTTTGAAGACAAAAAAGAAAGAGAGCAAGGGGGATACTTGCCCACTTGCCCCCTTGCCAACTCGATGGCGGAAAAATTAGAAAGATTTCTAAAGGTTTTTTGTCGGAGCCACCTCGGCGAGAGGGTGGCAACCTCAACCGGGAAAACCCCCGAGCCAAAATTTCGGGAAAGGGTTTGAAAAATGGATCCGGTGGAGGAGGGGTCCAACCCTTTTGTGAGAGGGTTTAAAAACCCCTCCTTCCACCTTGTAGCACTCTCTCTTTCTCTAGTTTTTGGGCGAAGCCCTGCTTCAATGTAGTTAGGAAAAAATCCTTTAGCATGTATTCTCAATGGTCTAAAAGAAAGGCTTGACAACCTCCTCTACTCTCTCTCCTAGTTAGAATGTGTGTTTATTAACACACCAACAAAATGATTCCTTCTTTTGTAGAGGTAGGTTGGATGGTAGAATTTTGAGTAGAGGCATTATAGACCTCATCTGCCAATGCCCTGAAGGCTTAGTTCAAAAGCTAGAACAAGATACTTATCATTTTTCTCTTAGAGAGATTTCATATAGCTATCCATAGCCGTTTCCCATTTGTGATTTGGTTGAGATGACAATTAGTTATGGATTTTCAAAGATGGAGTAGAAAAACTGGGTGGTCTTGTGGGTAGCGGCTGCTGGATCAGACCTGCGAGCCCAATAGGAATTTTAATTCCAAGAAATTATATTTTTCCCAAGTAGAACTTTTGTGTAGCTTTCCAAAATGGCTTAGAACATTTGATTTGAGCATGATTTGAATTAGATATGAATTGTGCAAGATGGGACACATAGTTTGAGAACTTTTGGTTGACTGCTGCATTACAGAGGACCTGCTGGGTTCACTTCGGCTTACCTTTCTAATCACATATTTTTATCAAATAAATATTTTTAATATCTCTCCAGGGTCATATAGAACGTTTGATTTGACTAAGATTTGAATTAGATATGAATTGTTGAAGGCGAGATACATAGTTTAAGCCTTCTTGATTGACTGCTGTGTTACAAGGAGTCCGCTGAATTTCTATTACCTTAACCTGCTGATGTCATAATTTTTTCTAGTTAGAGCTTGTTCATAGCTTTCCAATGGTATAAGGAAAGCCTAGATCCAAGTAGTAAGGAATGTGCTATGAATTTTTGAAGTTAGAAGGTAGATAGGTGGGTTGGAAGGGTCGGTTGAATCGACCTCACACTTCCAACCCTCATAACTTTTGCATTTCTTATCCGATTAGAGTGATTTTTAGATCATTGGAAAGATAATTTGGTGCACTAAGTATAAATATTATGCTTAGGATTAAATTACAGGGAAGAATAACACTTTATATTTTAATTGTTAACTAAGGTACGCTTACTACCAAACTAGTTACAAAGAAGGAGGCAAGGTCGACGCTCGGAAAGTGGAGCAAGGAAGAAGGTAGCGGCTCGGCCTACATCAAGCCCAAATCAACCGAGGAAAATTGAGGTAAATTAACTAACCTTAAGCCTTCCATTTAGGATTGGAGGGAGCACGGCTAAGGTACGCATCTCTAAACCCACTCACCTATCTCGTAAGGTCAAGTGGCTTGACCACTTGACCGCCAAGGGAGTACCCAATTCCATTGTTTTCGGGGCCCTTGGTATGTTTTGTGGTAGTAGCTTCATTTATTAGCAAGTTTCGTGTGTGGTAAGTCGGATTAATCACCGACACGACCACTCTGAATGTTGTTGGTGGAAAGGTGGGGTTAATGACCCGCGAATCCACTATTATGTTGTTGGCCCCATAGATTGGGAGTAATGGCCCCAATTTATGAAGATTGCGCAACAGGTTGAACCTACAGGTCGCCCGTCACCCTGGTCCCATTGAGTTGCATTTCGTGGTCTATCCAGTGTAAACACATTTAACAATAAAAACATACCAAATAAATCGTAAACCCTTGTTGGCAAGAGACCCGAGGTAAGGGGTGATGCCTAATATGTTAATGTAGTAAGTTAGGACGTGCAAACAAAAGTAAGTAATTAAGAAGGAATTTGTGTGAAGGGTGGGACTTAGGCCAAGTTCCCCCGCTTAGAAAACTAAATAGAACTAAATAAATAAATAGGAAGAATTGAATGGTCCATCAAATTATCGTTATTCCGTTCGTTGAGTTAGGGTGGTATGAGTCACACCCGGTTGGGTGTATCAGAACCATCCCAATTCACAAATTAGGATTGCCTTGGTTTCAAGGCTGGTGCGTCTGCGCGTAGAATAGGTTGTAGGTTAAGGTTAGAACTAGATATGAAATTGGTTAGTGGAGTTTAAAGCCACACTAGTAAAAAACTAAGGCCTAACCTCCGGAGGTATTACGACGCATATTTAATCTCCCTTAAAAATCTAACTACTCACGTTATACACCTATCATCCGGGTTCGGCTTGGGCGCCTGCAAATGCAGGCCACCTTCACCGAAGGGCTTGTGTGATACTTTTAGGCTCCCTCGAAAGGGGGTGGCCCAAAAGTACCACAACTACCTACTTTTGTGACATATCCACAGTCTTTTGCATTTCGATCTCGTGGACCTGGCATGGTTTGGGACTCAAAATCCCAAACTTATGAGGAGCCTACGGCAGATGAGCGGGAACGCGCCATGGGTTTTCTTACAGGTACCACGGCTGCTCATAGGCTTCAGGAAGGTCAGAGACATTTCCTATTGGGGCAAGCTATGGATCTTAATAGCATTGTGTGGATAATTGGAATTTGTCTTGCTGCTCAACAACGTATGGATGACCAATTGCTTACTCTGAGGGCAGAGAACAATGGTCAGGGGGCAATGGAGCCGCAATCCAAGGATCACATTGAGGTCAATGACACCGAGGGATTATTTCCTTTGAAACTTCATGTTGCGGAAGAGCTTCGAGCCCAACGTGTTTTTTCAGCTTTGGCCCAAGAGTTTGGGAAGTTGGAGGCCCATAAAATGTTTCCACTTCTATTTCTTGGTGATACTTCATATGTGGGTAGCTATTTAGCTACACAAACTGATTGTAGTGGAGAGGATACGCATTTGGATTCAAGTGTAGATGATGGGGGCAAAGGTGTTACCCTCTCCACAGACTAGCAATCACAGGCTGTGCTGGCACCAAGTGGCAATCCTTCTATGAAGAAGAAAACCACGGAGTTTGACGATTGGCCAATTAAAGTGGGGCCAAAGCTTACTGGTGCCGAAGCACGAAAGGTACGGGCATTTATTCGCTCTTACCGTAATTGTTTTGCCTTTAGTCTTCATGATCTTGAAGGATATAAAGGTAAACCTGTTCGTATTCAACTCGAGGACGACCACCCTATTTTCAGACGGCCGTACAGACTTAGTACCTCTGAAAGGTTGGGTGTTCAAACTCGATGTCAAGAGTTATTGGCAGCGGAATTGATTGAACTCTCCAATGGAGAGTATGCTTGTGCCACGGTTATGCCGTTAAAGAAGGATATCTTTGGCAACTGGACGGAAAAACGGATGTGTGGTGATTATCGTCCAGTCAACCGCAAGACCAAGTCGGATCGATATCCAATGCCGATGCCGGAGGAGTTGTTTGATGCACTGGGATTTTATAGAATCTTCAGCACTCTGGATTTGAGGTCTGGTTATCACCAATTACCTTTGTTGTTGGGGGACCGGGTGAAGACCGCATTTTGGGGAATTGATAAAGATGGCAAGGATCAGCTTTATCATTGGAAATTTCTGCCATTTGGTCTCAAGAATGCACCAGCTGAATTTCAGCGGGTGATGGACCAATTATTGGCTGGTTTGTTGTTTGCTAGATGTTACATTGATGATGTTATCATCTTTAGTAATAGTCCACAGGATCATGTGAGACATTTGCAAGCGGTATTTGAACGACTTCAACGGTGGGGACTCCGTTTACATCATGGAAAATGTAAGTTTTCCCATGATCAATTGCCCTATTTAGGCCACATGATTGTTCCTGGCGGTCTTGGTGTGCAACAGACGAAGGTGGATGCTTTGCACAAAATTCCCGCACCTAGTGATGTACCATGGCTTCGTGCATTTCTAGGATTGGCAAATTATTATAGGAGGTTTGTCAAAAAATTTAGTTTGATTGCCAAACCTCTTACCATTCTCACGGGGAAAGACCAACCATGGATTTGGAGTCGGGAACAACAACAGGCATTTGATACATTGAAGCAGAGGCTCGGTTCAACGCCAGTGCTTCGACACCCGGATGTGTCTAGAGCTTTTCAATTGCACACGGATTGGAGTGCAGTGGGATTGGGAGCGGTATTGACACAGAAAGATGAAGAGGGAAAGGAATATGTGGTGGCTTATGCATCTAAAAGCAATAATAGTGTTGAATCTAATTATTCTTCTTATGAAGGCGAGGCCTTGGCGGCCGTTTGGGCCATTGCACATTTTCGACCTTATTTGTATGGGCAAAAGTTTACTTTGGTGACTGATCATCAGCCTTTAAAATGGCTTATGGAATCAGATAAGCTCACCGGGAAACTTGCTAGGTGGGCATTGTTACTTCAGGAATATGATTTTGAAGTTGTTCACCGAGCAGGAATTGCCAACTTGGATGCAGACGGATTGTCTCGCAATCCAAGTCCTTCAGATGAAGATTTAACTGGAGCCAGGTGGCATGGAGATTGTGATCGTGAGGCAGTGCCGGGTTGGTATACTGCCACATATCTCACAATGATGTCGGGATTGGCTGCTGAGATCCTTGTAAAAGAACAAGATGAGGAGGTTGATAAATCTCTCGTTGTTAGTGATGTGTGGGAAGACCAGACGGTCTTGCACAAACTTCAACAAGGGATATTTCCTCTTGGACTATCTGCTATGGAGCGAGTTAGAGTTAGTCACCGGATAACAAGGTTTCGTTGGGCAAACAGCTTGTTATTTCGTGTGTGGCCGAACGGAACGAGGCGCATCGTTCCAAGGCCAGATCAAAGAGCTTCTTTGGTGCGGCAAGTGCACGAGGAGCTTGGACATTTTGGAGTGCGAAGGACGCACTCTATGTTGCGCAACCAATATTGGTGGACTGGTATGTATCAACAGGTTGTCACTTATGTTTCTCGGTGTGAAGTATGTGACCGGGTCAGGTCAAGTTCTAATACTTTGTCACCTCAACTTCAGCCTTTACCTATTATGGGCTTGGGATATCGTTGGTCTTTGGATTTTTCCGGACCGCTTACTATCACTCCACGTGGTTCCAAGTATGTGCTTGTGATGGTGGAGCATTTTAGTAAGTGGATTGAACTCGTGGCTCTTCCCCAAAATTCCTCAGAATTGGCGGCTATGACATTTCTTGATCGAGTTTTGGCACGGCTTGGAGCACCTGCAGAGGTGTTGACGGATCAAGGGAGAGAATTCCTTGGATCTTTCGAGGCTTTGTGTACCAAGGCTTTGATTGATCATCGGACAACTTCCAGAGATCACCCTGAGGCAGATGGCTTAGCTGAACGAGTTGTTCAGACGGTTAAGCGCGGTTTGCGGAAGTATGGATTGCTTCATGGCAACCATCGCGATTGGGACTTGATGTTACCATGGATAGCAATGGGTTATCGTTTCAGCAGGCAAGCATCTTTGGCATCCTATAGTCCTTACCAACTCTTGTATGGACGGGAACCAATTTTACCTAGCTCGGTGCGAGAGAAATTGGCTCCCGTGGTAAACTTGGATGATCCAGATGTTTGGGCTCAATGTCTTCATGACCGAGCAACGTTCTTCCAAAAGGCCATGCCTATGGCTATGGAGAACTTAAATATTGCTCAACATCGTGATACATTACGGTATGCCCGGAGCCGCAGTGGAGCTTATCGACCTCAGGTTCGTAGATTTTCCAAAGGGGATTATGTTTACTTGCAACGGGAGGCGCCTACGACATTGGATGTCAAGGCTGGGTGCACGATTTTGCGGGTAAAAGATGTCTTGCCAAGTGGTATATTATTGCTTGAAGGCAAGGATGGACGGGAATGTCGTGAGCATTCAAAGAATTGTGCTCCATGTCACCTTCCCATCGACAGCTCTGTGCATCCCGAGTTGGCGGTTGTACCACAGGGTCTGCCTTGTTATGTTTGTGGAGAGAAGAAAGGAGCTGCAACAATGTTATTGTGCGACCAATGTCAACGTGGATGGCATATGGCATGTTTGACACCTCCCCTTTTTACTCTTCCTTCTGGCAATTGGGTTTGTCCTCGTTGTCGGAAAGCCTCTCATTCCGTGGCCGTTAATGGTCATGATTGAGAATTTTGTGGATGTTTACCACATGTTTTAGTGGTGAAGTTGTTATTTAGTTGGTTGGAAATTTTATGGAATTAAGACCATATTGAAAGAGTTATCCAAGAATTCAACATTAATTGTTGAAGGCGATTAAGGATGGGGTTCACATTGCACCCAACCTACAGTTCTTGGATTACTTTGTCAATCACGAGTTTAATTCCTTCGATTACTACTACCCAATTAAATATGTATAGATGTAGCAACAACTTCATCATGTTCAACAACTCTACCGATGAGTGTGTTTGTTCCTAGCCGATTGGAGGGGCTCCTTATCTGCTAGTGGGGGCACTTGAAGAGGTGGTTGTTTAGCATTTTAGTTTGCCATTTTATTTTGCTAATTGATGTTGACAACGACACTCGATCTGTTGTGTTTAACGATCTTAGTTTACACGACAGCTGTCACGTGAGGTAACATCGGGGGCTAAGTTACGTCAATTTAGGAGTAAATGGACCCCATTAGGAGTCCATGTGTGTTGGGATGAGTAACAGACTCCATTGGGAGTCCTAGTTAGTTGTTCATCCACTCCATGGATGAACTCCACATAGGATTGGGGTTGTATGGAGAGGAAGGCCTCTTGACTTGCCATTGTTGTCAAGTCAAGTCTTGTGAGTGTGTTTTGAGAGAGAGAGAGAGCTTGTTGTTGCTTTCTCATGGCTATGGTGTAGTAGATTATGAGTAAAGCCTTTGCATTCTTTCTCCACCACTTGCACTCTTGGATTCTCCTTTCGTGGAGTGAGAGATAGCTTGACTCTTGTGTGTGAATTTTAAAGTTTCTTAAGCTTTGTAAGGAGACATTTTAGTTTCTTAAGCTTGGAGAGATAAACCCTCATCTTGAAGAGGTGGTTGTTTAGCATTTTAGTTTGCTATTTTATTTTGCTAATTGATGTTGACAACGACACTCGATCTGTTGTGTTTAACGATCTTAGTTTACACGACAGAATCCACCTCGTAGGCCTATACATCAACTTCAACAAGAGTAAAAATTCAAGGTGACTTTCGTGGAAACGATTGACATCAATGGTCACATTCCACTGGCCACACCAATCGGCCAACACATTAGCAAACACGGCTGCTCGGAAACAAACAGGGTCGCGGTGATGAATGTGCTCTTGGAAAAAATGCTTGTAAGTCGCTCTGCACTCCGCTGGTGTTGATTTGGGCCCTTGAATTAACGGCCAGTTGTACTCGACACTTGACAATGTTGCTTCCGGATTCCACCTGCCTCTTCTGGGGCACGGACAAAAATGTGGGTGACTCGCCACCCCCGCTGGTGGTCCATCAGGCCATCGTCTTGAAAGTCTCCGGTATTGAATATCGGCCGGTACCTCCTCATTACGGGAAAGGCCATAGTCTTCAAGTAGCCAGGTGATGGCTGTCCAGGTGGGTATAGGCTCCTCACCCGGGTGATCAAACATGTTAGCGTATTGCCCCAGGTATCTTAAAGTCAATGGGCTCCCCACTACGGGTACTTGCAGCTGGGGTATGGTAGGCAAAAAGTTAGTTGGGGGTAGTTCAAACTGGACTTGGCTATGGAGGTTCAATAAGGGCTTCTTTTGTGTGTTCACCTCCATCAAATACCTCTCTAGTCTGTTAGTGGTCTTTTCAATTTGAAAAAAATAATGAGACCCGGTAAACGCCGCACTCGGTGACAGGGATAGACGTTGAACATTGGCGGACATTATATTGGTCAAAAAAGTAGGGTGCCTAACTCGGTTAAGCAATTCTTGTAAAGTATCCCGCCAAAACTGTAGACTCTCTAGGGGCTGACCATAAAATTGTGAGTTTACTTGGACTCCATATTCTTGCCAAGATACCTCTCTTTTCGCTACAAGGTTAGTATTTTGACATCTCAAGACCCATTGCTGCTCTAGAGACGCGTAATACAACAAGACTCTAGCCCCTACATCCCCAATTACCATAAAAGCCGAGTAGGGATCCGAAAGGTTAATATGTTTTCGGGCCAGAATTTCTACAAACAAATTTTCTATCCCCAAGTCTAGACTTTGACGCCACAGCTCTTTAAAACGACTATGGTCAATCCATTCAGACTTCTTCAAACCTATAAACAAAAGAAAAAATTGACATTGTCTTTCATACAACTCAAAAAATTCTTTGGGAACCGGTCCTCTGGATTCCCAGCTCCACAATTCCAAACAGAGTTTTTTGGGCGCAGGAGTAACTCGAATCGGACTGGTAACCACCGAGGTCATGGACGATTGTTCCCTCGCATTCAGGTTACTCGCCAACGCTTTTTGCTGCGTCAATTCTTCCTCCAAGGATCGTAACCTTTCGGTTAACTTCTCCTTCTCCTCTGTAACTCGCCTTAATTGGTCTTGGCAATCGTTTAATTGCTCGGATTCACCTCCTTGCTGGTCCAACCTACTTTGCAGGGCCATAATCTCTTTCTCCTGAGCGGCCAGCTGGTCATGGTTCGAGGCTATAGTCTTTGTGCTATCTTCAAGCCTCTTTTGGTGCTCCACCTTCTCTGGGATAGCCTCAGCCAACTCCTGCAGGTGTTTCACGTTCTCGGATTGGCAGGTAATGAGCAATTCGCTCTTCGCCCATAGCTGATCCGTCTTCTCCCGCAACGTATCCCGACACTTTTGCAACTGTAACCTAAGTCTGTGATTGTCCTCCACCAGCTCCTCTGAATTTCCCGGGCTTGACGGCACGGGGCTCACCGCTTGGGACGTCGAGGGTGCGTCCTGTCGTCCTCGGGGTGTAGGGACATCACGGCAGAAAAAATATATGTAAAAGGCTGAGTACAACTCCACTGTCCGTGGCACTCCCACCTTGACCCGCAGAATCTCAGCATGCATTTGTTGTTGAATTATTTGGGACCAATTGATCCTCTTCCCTTCCCAAGTCTGAACGGCGGCCACGACATATTTTTGGGCTATTGTCTCAGGATGAGGTCGAAAAATCAAGTAACTGTTCACAAATTTGAACCATAACCTCCAGTGTTGCCTGGCCTTGTCTCCCCTCTAGATCCGGGTATTTTTAGGGAATTCTCCCTCAAAAATGATTTCGTGTTGTTTTCTCGTCAAGGCAAGCAATTGTCCTTCCGCTATCCCATCGGATGGGATCCACAATTGTCTTCCTATCGCAGGGGCAAAAAACTCAATCACTTGGCCATCGACTTTTGCCGTTTCCATACCCAAAGAGTACGTTTCCAAAAATTGGAGTACATGGCCCACAAAGGCCACCTTAGTGATCGCCTAAACCCAACACAAATACTCAAACACCCCTGCCATTTCCAGCTTAATTTGGTTGGCCTTCCATGCTCTTTTTAATGCCAACGGGATATCAGGTAACACAACGGGCTTCACACTCCATCGTCTTGGGGTTTCTTCCTCCTTCTCTGTTTCCCCTGGTCCCATTTTCCCTTGCAGTCTATAGTTCGTATGGTAAGATCAGTCTTGACGGCCAAAGTCTATCGCCTTTAGTTACCAAGTCTCTATTCACCGTGCTATCGTCTGTCCTATAAACTCAGTCTTTACTACAGAAAGCTATTGCCTTGGGTCACTCGGGAGTCCTTGGCTCGGACTATAGTCTGTTCTCCCCCAAAGAGGTTGTCATGCATTCTGCACAATCCAGTCACAATCCACTTGTAAATATCCTCTTCTCAGTCTTAGCTAATATAGGTTCCTTTATCTCTTCCAGTTCAAGTTGATTGCCTCTAGAACAAATTTTTTTTTTTTTTTTATCTAGTCACCTTCTCCGTATCGGCTTCTTGGTAACTTTTCCATCAAGTTAAATCTTGTTGTCCTATTAAGTTCAAGTGCTAATAAGGCAAGGCCATAATCTCTCAGAAGGATAACGGACCTCTTAAACATCACTCAGGCTATTGACTTCCTAAGTTTCTCTCTTCAGAGACGCAGGGTTAAAGAAGATGATGACAAAAAGTTACATGGCAGCAGTGGGCCCTACCTCTACCCTGTGAAAGAATCACTCTTTCTGGAGGTTATCCTTACTAGGCTATTGTCTCTCGGAACGTCCCTCTTACTTTCTTTTCAGGTGGCCTCACAGACTATTGCCTCGCATTGTATATCAACTTTGCCTGCTTTTAATCAAGACTATTGACTTTCTCCTAGCATTACATTGGGACTTAGTAACTTTTCTCCTTGGCAACAACTTTTCTTCACATGCTAACTTCTTTGGATTACCCTCACTTCTTTGCCTAAAAAACTCATATCTTCCTAAACATTATTTCTTGCAATAAAGACCATCTTTTCAGACTTGTTCGGACTCTCAATAACACTTCCTATAAGGCCAATGATACATCTAAAACACAATGCTACTGGAAAGACCTTTACTGTTTACTTTTGGGACATTATTGGGCTGACATGAAAGTTTCTGACATCTTTCTTCTGTCATTTTTTCCTCACATCTGATTTCTTCCCGGAACAAGGCCATTGTCTTTCTGAAGTAGGTCTCTCATCTGATCTGGCCCCTAAGAACTCATGTATCATGCTACTATGCTTATGGCCATGACCTGATTTGAACCAGACTTTATCCTCCTTTCTCTCTCTATTTTGATCTATCTTTTGAGGCAATTGTCTGATCCAAGTAACCGGCGTTGCCGCAACACATTAGGCTATAGTCTTTGAGAACTCCAAGCTCTCAGTGCGTCACCAAGAACTTCCAAGGTCTCCAGTCCTCTAACTAAAACATGATATGGCAATAGTCTTTGCATACTACAGAGCCGCATGTATCTCTCTTCTCTGACTTCTCTCTTTTATTCAGACTATAGCCTTGAACCGCATTGGTTTCTCATTGTTACCACAAGTCCATAGTCTGATGCAAGTTTCCATGCTCTGATCTCCGAAGGGCCATAGTCTTTAAGTTCGTTCATGCATTTGCAATATCATAGACAATCTTTAAAGCAAAACATGATCTCACTTACACAACAAACACACCAGGTTGGCAACCATACCTGTTACTACGCGAAGAAGACGACTCTTCGCTCTCCCCTTCTGTCCCCGCCCCTTCAATTGCAGCTCCTCAATAGACTATTGCCTGAATCTTGGTTGAGCCTAACTGTTTGAAGCCGTCCGCCTCCTTGGCGGCTCCCGCTCACCGTGTAATGATGGGTAGGTGGTCACTAATGGTACACTAATTGAGCCTATAGCCCACCTGCCGTCACTTCTCCTCAACCACTTCGTTAATTAAGTGCCTAAGCCTATTGCCTACCTCAAATTTAATTTAGGTAGTCTTAGCTGTTCAGAGTCATGGGTGGGATCAACCAACCGGTTCCCATAGGCCATTGCCATTTGGAAATTTAATTTATTTGACTTACAACTTAACTCTTCCAGTTGCCTTGCGTAATAATAACTTAAAATCTTAAATTTATTTTACTATCTAAGTGTCCCAATACTTAATGTGTAAGGTTTTTATTACTTAAATTTTACATAATAAATACTTAATTTATACACCATAATAATCTCAATGGCTCCCCCTCACTGTATTTCCATAACTGTCCTCAGTTATGTATGATACTTTTTAAGACGATAGCCATTAATCCGTGTGGGTAAAGGTGTACCCTCAAAGTCGATCAATTCAAATGAGCCATTATCATGTGCAATTTTAACTTTATAAGGGCCCATCCAGTGAAGTTTGAATTTTCCTGGGAATTTTTGAAAACGACTATCGTAGAGTAAAACTAAATCATCCGCGGTGAGGGTTTTACTTTTCATTTTGCTATCATAGTAAGTCTTACGCCATTTTTGAATGGCAGCCATGTTTAGATAGGCTTGATTACGGATTTCATCCAGCCTTTCTAACATTGCTATTCTTTCGCGAAGGGATTCTTCATCACTTAATCTTTCATCAATGGCGATGCGTAATGAAGGGAGTTCCAATTCAACTGGCAGTATAGCCTCTTGGCCATAAACTAATTGAAAGGGTGTAAATTTAGTTGTCACTTTATAAGTAGTACGATAAGCCCATAATGCATCTAATAATTTGCTATCCCAATCAGTCATAGAATTTTGAACTGTCTTAGTTATGATTTTACACAAAATCCCATTAGTCTTTTCAGTTTGACCATTAGCTCTCAGGTGATATGGGGAAGTGAGCCGGTGTTTAATTTTATATTTCTCCGTGAGCTCTTTAATAACATCATTTACAAAGTGAGTGCCACGATCACTTACCAATTCCTTTGGACAACCATAACGTGATAGAGTTTTTTTCTCTTAGAAACTTAGCTATGACATGTTTATCATCTTTCCGAGTGGCCTCGGCTTCAACCCACTTAGTGACATAGTCTGTGGCCACCAAAATATATTGATAACGTCCATGACGACTAGGAGGGTTAATAGGTCCAACAAAATCAATTCCCCATTTCTCAAATGGGGCAAGGGCTAGGATAGGGGTAAGTGGCATTGCTGAAGAGTCGATGGGCTTCCCAATTCTTTGACACATATCACATTGTCTCGTATATGTTGTACAGTCAGCAAAAAGGGTAGGCCACCAATATCCACTATGTAATATTTTTCTAGCCGTGACATCGCCCGCAAAATGACCTCCCGCCATATTATCATGACACTCTTTTAAAATCAAAGGGATTTCGGAACTTGTAACACGACGTAGAATACCATCTTTGCCTTGTTTATATAAGGTATCCACAATAATAGTATAAGACATGGCTTTAAAGACCAATCTACGTTTTTGCTTTTCATTAAAATCTGGGGGAAATTTATTATTTTGTAAATACTCAATAATTTCCGCATACTCATGGGGAATCACATCAATATAAAATAATTGGGCATCGGGAAATGAATCATCAATGGGTTCCGATCCAGATTCATCATTTAATCTTGAAAGATGATCGGCATTTGCATGACTTTTGTCTGGTCGAACTTCAATGGTAAAGTTAAACTCTTACAAAAGTAATACCCATCTCGCAATTCGTCCACTCAATTGAGGTTTATTAATCATGTATTTCAAGGCATCATGATCTACATGGAAGACAAATTTATTTCCTAGTAGATAATGACGGAACTTTTGGACTGAGAAAATCATGCCTAAGGCCTCTCGTTCAGTGACTGTATAATTTCTCTCGGCTTGCACTAGTTGACGACTAGCAAAATAAATAGGATGATCATGTCCATTTTCATCTTTTTGACTTAGAACTGATCCAATGGCTACATTTGACGCATCGACAAATACATGAAAGTCTTTCTCCCAATTAGGAGGTATGAGGATTGGAGCTGACACTAATTATCTCTTAAGTGTGTTAAAGGCATGTGTGCATGCGGACGTCTAAACTGGAACATCCTCACCCTTTTTAAGCAGTTCTGTCAAAGGCATTGCTATTATCTCATGTCTAAATATGAATCTTCTATAATAACCAGTGTGTCCCAGAAATCCTTTGACCTCGGTAACGGTAGTAGGAATGGGTAAAGATACAATATTAGCAATCTTATCGGGGTCGGTAGCTATGCCTTGTTCAGAGACAATGTGTCCTACCAATCTTCCAAAGGGTACTAAGAAAACTAACTTAGCGGCATTAATTGAAATGCCGAATTCCATACATTTATCAAAACATTTTTGGAGATAATCCGCATGGGTTTTATCGTCACCAAAGACAGCAAAATCATCCAAAAATATTTCCATAAATTTACGTAGGTATTCCTGAAAGGTTTATGTCATAACCCTCTGAAAAGTGGCTGGAGCATTGCACAAACCAAATGGCATCACCATGTAAGCAAAAATACCCCAATTCGTGGTAAATGTTGTATACCAACGGTGTGGTTCATATATTTGAATTTGATTATAGCCGGAGAAACCATCCATAAATGAATAGCGTTTGTACCCCACCACTGCATCCAACATGGTGTCCGTAAAAGGTAAAGGAAAATAATCCTTTCTAGTGACATTATTGAGTCTCCTGAAATCTTGACAGATCCTCAATTTCCCATTCTTTTTTGGAACTACTACAATGGGTGACACCCACTCACTGTAAGGTACTTTGTAAATAAACCCTGCCTCAAGAAGTTTATCTATCTCCTCTTTGACCATTAAGGAATATTTTGGATTCATACGGTATTGTCTTTGTCGGACCGGGGCCGTACCTTCCTCAAGTACAATTTTATGTTGGCATACTTCAGGAGGGACTCCTCTCAAATCCTTATATGTCCATGCAAATACTTTGATATTCCTTTTGAAGAAATTATACCAATACTGCCATTCAATCTTGGACAATTTCTCATATATTTTAATGATTTTAGGAACCTCCTCGGTTCCCAAATTCATTTCTTTATAAACATCTTTAGACACATAACTCTTAATAGGTGTATTGTAAGAAAACATGGCATCTTCCCAATCTTCCTCAAAAGAAGGCAATTTACTTTCGAGGGGTTTTAATGGGGTAGTCCGTTTCTTTGGGTTAGAGGTTAATAATTTTTTATCATGTGGTTGTGATTCCTCAACCATAGTAACGTTGTTAATTGGGCAAGAATTCTGCCAACTTAGAATGGCATTATCCAAATCATCGTCCCTCATAGAGATAAAATATTCTCCTATCCCTACAGGGTTATAAGATCTCTGGTGATTACCGACGTTATGAATAGATTGAATTGGACTATCCTCATACTCAGTCTCATATCCATCAGTAGTGAATTCGGTTCCCTCATCTTGAGTCTCGCCTTGGTACCGTGTAGGAAATAAAGGTAAGACCATTTTCTCCTTGCCTTTACCTAAGGTAAGTGTTCCTTTACCCCAATCTTCCTTAGCTTTAGCTATTATTAACCATGGTCTTCCTAATATTCCCGGTATAGGTTGTATGGCATCAGTGGTTCGGAAAATGACAAAATCAATATTGTATTCCTGACCCGCTATTTGAACTGGGACTTGAGGTAATTGCCCTAAAGGTCTAGTACAAGTATGATCCGCCATTTTAAGGATGATAGAAGTAGGAACCATGTTAGTGAGTCCTAATTCTTCCATTGTCTCTATACTCATGAGATTGACACTCGACCCAGTGTCAACTTGAAATCCCGCTACTAGAACTCCATCAATTATTACATCCACTGCCGGTGCACCAGGGTCTTGACTCAGGGTTACATCATTAACTTCCACAACCTTGGCTCTTTTGCGTACCATTGCCGAACCAAGTGTGGTACGACATTGAGGTGCAACTGCCAGAAGTTGCCTCATGGTAATTTGAGGACATAGATTATCCAAATCTTTCATTATATCATATTGTTGCAACCCTTTAGCTAATTCCATTGTTCGGGGTTGTTTCAAGCTTGTCCTAGACTTGAAATTCCTTACATGAGGTATTTGATAAGGTACCGTTTTGGACCGAGTTTCTATTGGTCGGGTCTGTGGGTTAGTGGATGATGTTGGTCTTTCCAAACTAGTGTAAGGCCTCGGGGGTATTGGTGGTGTTGGTAGAGGGATAAGAACTGGTTGCACCAGTTCTACCTGTGGTAAAGACATAGGTGTGGTAGCAATTCCAGGTACCGCATTAGGCTCTATCACTAACTTATTTCTGGGATCATTTTCTCGTAAATTATCCCTTAGTTCCTCAGCACTTGGCTCACTACTATTTTCATCGAGGATAGGATAAGGTTCTGGGGGTGCTTTAGACCTCGTGGTCACGGCATTCACTTTTCATGCTCTAGGTAATGAGGTAGAAAAGTGTTGTATGTGGTTTACATCTCTAGCACCTCCTTCTTCATCCCCTGGATCTTGTATCCTTACTCGTTTCCCCCTCTTCCAATCCCGGTCATTAGGTGGGTAATCTTTTTTAGGATGGGGACATTCATATGTGGGGTGTCCTGCTGTCTTGCAGTTACCGCACAGAGGAACATAATCCTGTGGTTTCTTAGGATTCGGACAATTATTAGCATAATGTCCAAGTTCTTTGCACCTATAACAAACAGGATATTTTCTGGAATCATCCGGGTTTGAATCAAACCTTGAATAATTTTGATTGTAAGGTGGAGGTCGGTTCCAATTGGAGGTGTCATTTTGTTGATTCCAATTGGAACGCCCTGGGAACTGCAAAGGTACTGGTCGGCGATTAAAATTTCTCTTAGGATTATAAGTAGAATTGGGTCCCGGTCCATTTCGTTCTTGTTGCCAAGGACGAGATTGACCACTATCCACTTGATTAACTGTTTTTTGTTGTTTAAGGTTCCAACACTCTTGAACAACGTGATTCCCTCCACAATATATACACTTAGTCCTAAATCCTTTCGGAGTAGGACATTTATTAGCGAGGTGTCCCTGACCTTTACAATTGTGACACCACACATTATTACGCTCTTCTGTGGGCTGGGGTCTCTTAGGTCGGTTATTGGCTACCTTAACTGACAATTCTGACAATTGTTTTGTCAGGTTCCATATAGCATTATCATATTTATCACTCGTGGGTTCTTGTTGAGGAGCCTTGTTAATCGTAGGTTGTGTATATAACTGTGCAGTGGGGTTTCGCACGTATGGTGCGTCAGTAACATAATATTGGTTATTCTCATTGATGGGAAAAGTTCCCGAGTGCGAAGGAATTGGATTATTGGAGTAAATATTGTCAGTATATATGACCAACTCATTTTCCAATCTACACTCCTCCCAAGTTTTTGCTCTGGCGTAAGCTTGAGCATATGTGGCAGTGGCTCCCTCCTTAACATATGTTCTCAACTCCATTGGATATAATCCACCAATGAATATGCTCATAAGGAAATCATCTGGGATTTGGTGATTTCCCATACGTTGCAAGATATCTTGCATTCTGCCATAATAAGTATCAACTCTCTCGTTGATGCCCATTCTAACAGTTCGCAACTTCTCTTTTAGACTCGTGGCAAAGCCTAAGGGTCTAAAATGAGCCAAGAATGCAGCTTTCAATGCATTCCAGTTAGCAAAGGCGGGTTGTCTTGGATACCAAGCAAAGCCATCTTCTTGCAATGACGCAGCAAAAACTTCTTGAAATTTAGCAGCCGGAACATCATTGGCCTGGCAAGTAATTTCAAACTTTGCTACATGAGTGTTAGGATCTGATCCCGGTCTTCCAAGGAAATATGGGATGTGTACTATGTTATATATCCTTGGAGCACCTGGTATATTAGCCATTACAACTTGGGGTACTGGTGGTGGTAAAGGTAATGGTATAAAAGGTTGTGATACTATTGGTGTTGGTAAAAGTGGAGGTGTCGAATAGGAAGAAAGTACAGGAGGTTGAGTTGTCACTACTTGGGAACTATTTGAAGTCGAACCAAAATAAAGTTGTTGAGGTTTAAGAGGTGATAATGTTTCCTCTTGACCTTTATTTTCTGTAGGATCTGAATTCGCTACTTTTGGTTCAGTATCAGATTGTTCTTTTTGCAACTTAGTGACAGACCTTAACCAACTCTTTCTTCTTTCAGCTTTCTTCCTCCGATAATCCCTAGCAATGGCACGATCCTCTCTAGCCTTGCCATTGGCTGCCTTTCTCACTGAGGCTGTTTGTGCGTGTGATCTGTCATGTGCAGTTTCCAGTATGGAAGTTGCATATGTTCATACGTAACTAGACCCTACGTCCTATTTTGCCTATTGTGTTTCACGATCCGCCTTCTCCCGTTCAAGAACAATTTTGTGAAGTTTACAAAGTTTTTGCCTTGAAGTGAAGAATCGGAAAAGTTTGGGACATTGACACTTGCACAAGGGTCGAAAGGTCCATAATAGAAACGAGCTTCATTGCTAGTAAAAATCCCTCCATCCCAACAACCGTAACCAAACTTATTGATCGGGAAGTTTTCTAGTTTATGTTGGCTATAAATGAGGAACAAGAATCTCAGGTCAACTCTCAACCTAGGATATCCATTGTTAATAATGATTTCATTAAACTCCTCTCCATCATTCCATATCTTATTTAATATATTTTCTTGAAGGTGAATGGGTAGATTACGGAAGTTGATTAAAAATCCCTTTGGGTAAAGGGGGTGGTTGGGTCCAATGTGGATTCCAACTCCCCAGAATGATGCTTTATAAAAACGATATAAAGCAGTAAACAAATGTGGTCCTTGATACAATCCACTCTCAAGGGTATTCAACCCTTGTGGGTTAAGTTCCCATGGCCACATTTTGGAAACTGACACATTAGTGAAAATAATAATTCACTCATAGGGAATCAGTTTGTGTCTCAACTGTATGGGTTGACCCTTTTGGTTTCCACTTTCCCACACTTTTAGTTTTAGACTTTAGCTTATTCACTGCACAATCCTTCGAGCAGTGTCCTAGACCTTTGCAAGTCTGGCACACTATTTGGGAATGTGACTCTGTTTGACAAGCACACTCAATTTGTTTATCTTCAAATAACGAGTCAGATAATGTTTCAAGATGACACTTACAGACTCGCTTGACGATTCTCTCCACGGCTTCTTCAAAGCCGACAAGGTTTAACTCTCCTAAGGTACTCTCAGAAAATCCAAAGGGGGTATATTTTAAAGGATAATTTAAGGACTCACGATGACCTCTAGATTTCCATATCTTAGGTTCATCCATGAATTAAACATTGGGTTATAAATCTAGGCATTTGGTTTTTTGCAATAATGATGAATTAAAATTATGACTTTAGGATCGTGTAAGAGTTTCAAAAATAGTTATGAACTTATTTCTTCACTTTCTTGAATTTCCCAAAGACTTAGTTTAAATTCCTTATTCAAAAAGCCAAACCTAACAATGTTTCCTAACAGGCTTATCCACCTAGACTTAAATCGATCGAAGCCTTCCCCGGCAGCGGCGCCAAAATGTAGTTAGCTTTTTGGATTAGAAACAAAACCAGGGAACAAATCAGGGAACAAATCAGGGAAGACTTAAAAGGTGATTATTATATCATCTAGGTGTCTTAGACAAGGTTTTGTTAGGGAAAACACAAGGGTACAACACTTCATTTCAACTTCGATATGACAATTAATTTATGGGCAAGGGATAAAAACATCTAAAAGATCACTCCATTCCAGTACATGCAAAAGTGACAGTCTCTCACTTCACTTTAAATTCCCTGGCAATTGTCTGGCAGTGAGTTCATTTTATTTGGACCAAGTGCGGTGCACAAGCATAGGCACAACCATCGACTATAGTATTTTCAAGAGTAACATCATTGGGTCTTATTTGTCAAAGCCAAGGGCACTTTGATCTTTGCTATAGTCTTTAGTTCCACATTAGCATAATTCACATCTGGTTATAGTCTTCAATGGATTCTTAGTTCATTAGGAATCGCAATTACAACAAGGCCATAGACTAGAATTACATAAATTCAATTATTACCAAGTTATGGTTTCAAGAAGGTTAGAATTACCAACCTCTGGAATAGGTAACGTCCAGCCAGTGACTGTGTTGTCCTTTCGGCCTCCCTCCACAGCAACTGTTCAAGACCATAGCCTTTCCACTAGGCCCCTTCCTCTCCCAGCATGACTATTGTCTTTTCAATACCTATGGTTCACTTGTAATTAAGATCACAAACACCATTATCAGTGTTTAAGTAGATTCATGGAATTCACTCAATTCTCATATTAGATCTTGTCATCAATTCCTTTGCTGATCTCACATTCTTACTTCAGCATAATTGGAATCCCAGGATAACACTCAGTTACATGTTAGCAATCCTCTCTCAAAGTTCCTCTTCATTACAAAAACTATAGCCTTGAAAGTTGTGCTTTTTGGAATCTGAAGACTATAGCCTATTTACATTGACAGTACTTTAGGATTCCGATACAGAGTTTAACCCTTTTTACACTGAAATCTGATTTGCAAAAAAGGTAAACTAAAATTTGCTATCACAGCTCCTGTGAGGCTGTGCTCTGGTGTGCTGAGAGGTGGAGGTGGGTAGGGTAGGTGTTGGGTGAGGAATCATGATTTTTATGTTGATGATGTAACAAGGATGAGAGGAGAGCAGTTTCTAGATGCCCTTGCCTCCATGTTTGTGTAAGACTCAGGTCCGGTGAGCTTGGCACTGGACAAATTGTGGGTCTCTAGGAAGGTTAATGTAGGTGGAGCAAGGATCACAGTCCACACCTTGGTGTGTAGACAAGGGCCAACCCGACTTCAAACATCCCAACGAAGCAACATGTGGTTGTGGTCAGATCTAGAAAAACAGGGAAGCAAAAGCTTTGCTTTGCTGAAGGCTTTGGCGTTGGGTTAAAATCCCAATAATGGAGGAATCGATGGCCACATAAGCAACAGGAGGTAGGAGAAATGCAACATGAGGAACAACAACAATTCCTAGGGGCGGATAACAACAATGTCCTCAACAAAGGTTCATCACAATTGGATCTCGTCGTTTGCTCTTTTCTTGATATAAGACTGCACTCTAACCTTTGAAATTAATCGAACAAGTTGAGGAGTGTGAGTTGAATTTGATGGTAGCGTTGGTCTCGTGTGGGTCAACATGTTTGTTACTGCAATTGCATTGCATTCTCAAAGGTTGCAAAGCGAGCTAGCTGGGCCACAAAGTTGGTCTTTCTAGTCGCAGTTTTCCTTAGGATCAGAGAAGCAGGATTCCCAAGGACGCCGCGAAGTGCTCCAGCATGCTAGGGGGTGAGCTAGTAGTGAAAGGTCAGTGGTGTTAGAATTGCGGGGGTCACACAATTGAATTAATGAGCCAAAAATGCATGGTCAGGTATAGAGTGCCATGCAAAACCTTTCATGGCAAGGCATGGTTGTGAAGTTAAGACTTTGGAGTTAACGCATGGGAAGCGGATGCATGAAAGGTCACAATGGCCCTGCCTTTGCCTTGGTCAAATGCCGGCATGTTTTTCTTTTGCTTATTATTACTCTGTCAATTCAAAGGGTTGGCAATTTGACTATGAAGCTGCTCACCTAAGGAATGGGTTATTTAATTCAAAGGACTTTAGTGACTTCTCCCCGAATTGGCACTAGTCGTTGGTGAAAGGCAATTGCAAAGAGGCAGGAGTTCTCCTTCCTACATTGTTTGCTAGGTTGTCATGGACTATAGGAGGTTGTTGTGCTTATCCTATGGCCATTGTTGTGTGTACCATTTTCTCATTGCAAAGGATCACTCAAGGCTGGCGCAAGTGCAACTCAAGGTGGAGGGACAAGATGGTATTGTTGTGGCGGAAAGAAGAAGGTGATGGTTGCAATCGGGAGCTGCAGCTTCAGTGTGAAGGGTGGGTCTTCGGAGTTGTGCATGCCACAAAAAGTGGCATCCTCAATGTACAAATGGTAGCCAAGGAGTAAGTCTGGTAGGGCATTGAGGCAGGGGGCTATGTCGGACTAGGATGCTAAAGGAAGGCAACACAAAGCAGGGTAGTTTGTGTCCTCAGTGTTGTGGCTACTATGTCCCTATTCTACTGAACCACACTCTCTATGGTATCCTTCCTTAAAAATTCTAGATCTAGTTTTTTAGGGCCTCTAATTTGGTATCAACAAATAGGCCATATAAGGTAAGGGTTCCTAATTTGATTAATTTTCATAATATTCAAACTTACAATTGACATGAATGTGGTTAGGTATGCTTCCAAAAATGTACTATAATTTTTTTGTATAAAGGGTTAAGTTGTGACAACCATTATATATTCAATAGTGAACATGTACCACCTATCCATATTTCATTCAAACGCAATTCTATGCATTTGAAATTAAGTTATTGTAGGACCCAATTCTAAAGCCAAATGTAGATAATCACAACAAAATACCAATATTCCAAAAATTTGTACTAAATACAAGTTCACGAAGGTTCATGAATTTAAAACATCAGAGGTGCAGTCGGACGAAGCCCACCTAGCCTTGATAGCAAGGTACCTCGTCTATGCCAACAACATAGAGCGGGCGTCGCTGTACTCGAGGCAGAGACGCTTGTGTTGGTGTTGCAAGTCGTGTTTGATATAGAGTTTGGTGTGTTTTTCTAATGACTGGGTACAATGGAAGTATCAAGTTCTCTCGCGCATTTGTATCGGAACCTTGGGATCTCCGGAGACATAGACGATGCTCACGGTGTTCCAATTGGCTTGCGCATTGTTCGCCATGGAGCCTTTGAAATGTGGCTTCCGGATTCCATGCCGAGCCATGACCTGGTTGAGGTTATGCCAAAATAACACTTGAGCATCCTTGTCCTTGGATTGGAAGTTGCAGCAAGCGAATGTCATGATGCGTTGGTACGTCCCGTCATATACGCGGCAAACCATGGTGGTCCATTTGGCCGCGTGCTTGACATGGTCGGACATGATCCAAGCATGCTTGAGATCCCCGCCAAACTGCATGCGCCTAACCAAGTCAACCCCACTGCCGGGGCCAACCTCACACATCTTGAAGACGAAGACTTTGTCCGTCTCGTCACCTGGGCTCGGGAACTGATTTTGGTGGACATAAGTCCATGTGTTCACACCTCTAAGCTTACGATGCCATCCATAGCTCCTAACCTACGCAAGTATTTGAACGTTGTAACTTTGTTCTGGAGGTGGGGGGAATTCAATTCCTTGCAACGATAAAAAACGGTCTCAAGCTCTTCCAATGAAAGCAAGTGATGAGGATCACTATCATTGCGGAGGAGGAACTCACCCACAAGGTCCTTGTTGGCTTCTAGAACGATTTTGTTGTGAGTGGCTTGAGGCCTTTGCTCGACATGTTCTCAATGAGGGCGTCAATACTCGTGCGGCTATCTCTGAAGTTGTCGACCTTGACGGGGTGGCGATGATTGCCAAGATGAATGCACACCCGTTGAGTGGTATCATTGCCGTGGACGTAGAAGATTTTGGCAACGCATGGTGCAATGCACTTGGGAGGCTCCTTGTAGATCTTGCATACTAGAGTGGAGATGGATGGCACAGGACCACTATGAGGCCAAACCACCCACCCTTATATCACTTCAGTCTCAACCCCTTAGGTAGCCGCCGAATCCTTCAACCAACATTCCCAGCGTGGCCTAGCTGCCGAAATCCTTCAACCAGCATTCTCAATCTGGCCTAGTTGCCGCACCCTTCAACCATCATTCTCAACTGGCCTAGCTGCCACACTCCTTCAACCAACATTCTCAACTGGCCTAGCTGCCGAAATCCTTCAACCAACATTCTCAACTGGCCTAGCTGCCGCAATCCTTCAACCAGCATTCTCAACTTGTCTAACTGCCGAATCCTTCAACCATCATTCTCAACCTGGCCTAGCTGCCAAATCCTTCAACCAGCATTCTCAACCTGGCTTTGCTGCCGCACTCCTTCAACCAACATTCTCAACTGGCCTAGCTGCCGAATCTAGAGGGAGAGAGGGAGGGGGAGAGAGAGAGAGAGGGAGAGAGCACCCCAAAACCACACACCCCTTAACCCCTTCCTAACTAAAAATAACTCAAGCCTATCCACTAAACCCTCAACTCCTAAACCAACGCGGGAAGGCCTCAATTCAAACAATGAAACCCCAAGGCCCTTCCCCTTTCTTAACACACACACTCTCCACTTAATTCAACCAACCCCCTAATGCCGCTAATCCTCTACTTAACCATCCCGCCTAAGCCTAAGGCCTAAAACATAATTCCACACCAAGCCTCACTTTTTTTAATACTTTTTGTTGTTTCAATAACGATGTCAAATGCAACTTCAAGTGAATTCTAAGCATAAAACAAATATGAGCAACCATTTTGGGTTCATAACCACCAATGGGAAAGGCTCCTTGGTGAAGCTGTCGAATTCAGTATCATTGACCGAAGAGGTATGATGAGCACGTTGGAGGTAGTTGCAAAGAGAATTTTGGCATTTGAGATGACCAACGCAGGTGGAGGAGCAAAAAACAAGGACTAAGTCATTGTTGATGTTGGTGGTTTGGGTTTTGGTCCAAACATAGCCGTTGTAGCGTTTTTCCATGCCGTCCATGGATTCGGCCTTCGTATGGGAGGTAGAGACGCCAACAGGGGGGGAGGACAAAAATCTTATTACCATCAAAGCAAGGCGAAAGGAAATTCACCTCCTTAATTTGCAACGTGTCATAATCTAGTTTCTTGAGGATGTTTCTCCTACCAAGCATAAAAACTAGAGCACGTAGACATTGAAGAATGGAAATGGAGGGTTTGGGAGGGGTTGGAGGAAAAAAACACAAAGGATCAATGCATACAAGAGGTGGGGTAAGAGCGGCGGAATGGAGGGAGGATGGAGATGGTTTGAGAATGGGAGTGGATACAAGGGGCTCATCACCATCGGAGGAATCAAAAAGATGTATGATAGTGTGTATACCACATTCAATCTTAACTGTGACCAGTGGAGGAGTGTTTAAAGTGGAAGCAGAGTAATGGGGAGGGGTACGGATTTTGGTGGATACATTTGTACAAGATTTTGGAAGTCCATACACCCTACATTTACCAGCGTAGAGTTCCCACACTCATGATCCATTGTTGGCAAGCCTAGAATTCTCACATATTGTCGCGCACCTCTCCATGAGGAGTGCCTGAAAAACCATGGACACAAGGGGGACCCCGGAGTGACACCTGGGACTTGTGGCACCGTTGGTGAGAGGGCCCAAGTGATCCTAGTATGGGCGAGGGCCCCGGGCGTTGGGAACGCTTCCCACCCACGAAGACTAAGAGGCACGAGGATAAGGCCATGATCTTTGCGTAGCTTATGGCGTGGTGATTCCATAAAGCTCAAGCACATCTCAATCGGAGGTGAGAGCTAGGAGTTATGGCAATTTGAGTGGGGCGTTGTCCCGGGACAGCGCCTTGGTACAGCAGTGGCCTGGGAGTGGTTCCCAGGACTGCCAAGGTTTGAATAGGCCCAACTTCTTCAATACTTGGCCGAATGAGGCAAGTGAGGAGTCCATCGGCATCTAAGTGAAGCATAGATGACGATGGAGTGGTTGCTTGTTAACATCAAACATCATACAAGGAAGTTATGATGGTCTGAATCTGGTGGGGGCTTCTAGGCCCAGCAGCTAAGGGAAAATGTCTACTTGGCCCCAACTCTTGGTAGAGAGACAAAAGGTTTGTTGACGGTGGGATAGGGCCCCCGCTTAGAGTCCTAAAGGTTTATATGGGTGAGGTGGTGTGGCCTCACCCACCCGAGGCCGAACGGCACGGCCGCCATGGGCATTGGCCCAATGTGAGGCCATAGTTACCTAGTACGCTTCGGGTTGTTGTAGTGTTGCTCCGGCAACGCGATGATCAACATAAGATTGGACTTTCATGGATGGAAGTCCACATAAAAAAGAAGGATTACCGATTAAGGGGTGAGTCCCAAAAGCAAAGTAGGAGGGTTGGTTCCCCTCCTATGAACTGTAAGGTCCGGGGTGAGAGGAGCTAACCATTAGCATGGCGGTATGCAAAGGGTTAGCGCTCGTAACCTTTGCTAGAAACAAAAATTGGGATGATTGTTAAGGGGCTAGTAAGGGTTGTGACACGGCCTTTGTACGTAGCACAAGGAAAAAAACCCCACCAACAAAAAACCATTGGGGATTCAAAATTAAGAAGGATATGCACACCATATTCTGCAATCTTGATGAGGTAGTTAATATGTGCAATATCGGGGGTCGGGTACGATCCAAACATCAGAATTTGCTTGGTTGAGTGTCTTGGTTCCAAGAGGGAAGAAGGCTAGGCTAGATTCTTAAGTTTGTTTGACATGTTGAATGTGTGTGTTTTGGTTAAGGCTCCCTGTTTCGAGAGGATAGAGTGTATGCCAAATTCTTGATACGTTGAATGTTTGTGTTCTGGTTGAGGCTCTCAGTTCCAAGAGGGTTGAAGGTAGGTCAAATTCTTAAGTTTCTTTGATAGGTTGAATGTTTGTTTTGGTTGAAGCTCTCGGTTCCGAGACGGTAAAGGGTAGGCCAGAATCTTAAGTTTGTTTGATAGGTTGAATTTTGTTTTGGTTGAGGCTCTTGGTTCTGAGAGGGTAGAGGTTAGGCCAAACTTAAGTTTGTTTGATAGGTTGAATGTTTGCTTTGGTTCATGCTCTCGATTCTGAGAGGGTAGATGGGTAGGCCGGATTGTTAAGTTTGTTTCATAGGTTGAATGCTTGTGTTTTCATGGAGGCTCTTGGTTCCGAAAGGATAGAGGGTATGCCAGATTCTTGATAGGTTGAATGTTTGTGTTTTGGTTGAGGCTCTCGGTTCCAAGAGGCTAGAAGGCTAGGCCACATTCTTGATAGGTTGAATGTTTGTTTTGGTTAAGGCTCTTGGTTCCGAGAGGGTAGAGGGCTAGGCCATATTCTTAAGTATGTTTCATAGGATGAATGTTTGTGTTTTGGTTGAGGCTCTATCACACAGCTCTCCATGAGGAGTCCCCGAAACACCATGGGCACAACGGGGACCCCGGAGTGATACCCGGAACTTGTGGCGCCATTGGTGAGAGGGCCCGAGTGGTCCTAGCGTGGGCGAGGCCCCTGGGCATTGGGAACGCCTCCCACCCACGGAGACTAGAAGGCATGAAGGTAAGGCCATGACATGCGTAGCTCATGGCGGGGTGATTCTAGAATGCTCAAGAACACCTTAATCAGAGGTGTGAGCTAGGAGTTATAAGAATTTGAGTGGGGCGCTGTCCCGGGACAGCGCCCTGGTACAACAATGTCTGGGAGTGATTCCCGGGATTGCCAAGGTTCAAACATGCATAACTTCGTCAATATTTGCCTGAATGGGGCAAGTGAGGCGTTCATCAGCATCTACGTGAAGCCTAGATGAAGATGAAGTGGTTTCTTGTTAGTATTGAATATCATACAAGGAAGTTATGATGGTCTGAAGCTGCTGGGGGCTTCTAGGCCCAGTGGCTAAGGGAAAATGTCTACTTGACCCCAACTCTTGGTAGAGAGACCAAAGGTTTGTTGACGGTGGGATAGGGCCCCCACTTAGAATCCTAGAGGTTTATATGGGTGAGGTGGTGTGGCCTCACCCACCCGAGGCCGAACGGCACGGCCTTCATGGGCATTGGCCCAATGTGAGGCCATAGTTGCCTAGTATGCTTCAGGTTGTTGTAGTGTTGCTCCGGCAATGCGATGATCAACATAAGATTGGACTTCTATGAATGGAAGTCCACATCTAGAAATGGGTTACCAATTAAGGGAGTGAGTACCAAAAGCAAAGTAAGAGGGTTGGTTCCCCTCCTATGAACTAAAAGGTCCGGGGTGAGAGGAGCTAACCATTAACATGGCGGTATGCGAAGGGTTAGCGCTCATAACCTTTGCTAGAAATGGAAATTGGCAAGTTTTTTAAGGGGACTAGCAAGGGTTGCGACACGTGGTATCAGAGCAGGGTTCCAATATTTAAGCTAGCACTTTGAGGGAGACATGGCTATCAAACGTGAGGGTTATTATGGTGAGCCCGGGGTTTCCAATAGGTTGTGAAGCTCAAATTGGAACAAGGATCACGTGCAAATGGAGTTTGACCATACCCTCGGTTTTAATGACAATGGTGGGCATGAGGGTGGATTCCGTAAGGAAAAGGGAGTCATTTGAAAGCGCTCCCGCAAACCTTGAAATGTATTCGGGGGCTAAAATACCGAATGCACCCGAAAGCTTGGAAGGTGGTCATGTTGGATTGAAATTCCAATCCAAAATGCTTAGATTGTGATGATGTTGGAATGAACTTGGTGCAAATGAGGCATCTGGGGCCTCTTAAGGCCTATGTGCACAATTCAAACGCACAAATGAAGGATACACCTAAACTGGACGAGCTTTGTAAGAAATGCATCATTTTAGGTGGGGTTTTGAAAGCGGGTGGTAAATACTATGTTCAAACTTCCATAGTTTATTGAGGTCATGGCGGGGATCACCAAGATTGCTAGAGCATTGAAGCCGATGGTCCTGAAGAAAAAAAAAAGTTGTCTTCGCAGACCAAGCCAAATCTTGTTGTTGCCACGGACCGAATGTTAGACAATGGCTTTGTGGCCAAGGCTAGTAGCCTTAAGCCAAGGCCAAGTCTTTTGTATATCATGTTTCAAATCAATGAGATGAAATGAATGAGAGATATGTCTCATGTGTTGACAAAGAGGCAAGGCATTCCTTCATGAGCCTCAAAGCTCACAAGGGAGTTGGCGCTTGCCGATTGCTAGAGCGGACAAGCCCACCAAGGTGCAGTTTCGAAAGGGCGAACCGCATGAGACAAAGGAAGCCGCAATGCATGTAACATTTCAATGTGGGACATTGGATTTTTGTCAAAATTTCACACCATGTGAAATAGATGAAATGCATGTCATTGTGAAGGTCGTCTTCTTTGAGATTCACATGATAGATGTGAGGTGCAAGCCGGTGTGCTTGCGGTGCATTATGATGTGTCATAATGGTAAAATGTTGAAGTTCAAATTGACAAGGACTCCTATGGTAGGAGGACCCAAGTTGAATTTGGTCTTAATGGACCAAATGAAAGATGGAAAACATAATGGTCGTGGTTCAATTGGAGCAGCTCCAAGGAACGTATGGGGAGGCTAGGAAAGATGGATATGGGAGCATGAAGCTCGATGGTTGTCCGACCTTGTGCAACTTGTGAAAGAAATGGCTATCCCAAGAGTGGGATGAGCCTTGCCACCAAATCTTTGGGAAGCTTCATAGCAAGTTGTCTTTGCCGCCCGTGCTCAAGTTCACGGAATTTGATAAACCTTTTGAGGTGCATACGGTGGCGAGTGACTTTGCCATTGGCGGATGGTTAATGTAAGATGCATGGCCATTGCATATGAGAGCGTTAAGCTCGATGGTTATCCGACCTTATCCGACTTGTGGAAGAAATGGCTATCCCAAGAGTGGGATGAGCCTTGCCACCAAGTCTTTGGGGAGCTTGAGAGCAAGTTGTCTTCGCCACCTGCGCTCAAGTTCACGGAGTTTGACAAACCTTTTGAGGTGCATACGGGGGTGAGTGACTTTGCCAATGGCGGATTGTTGATGTAAGATGGATGGCCATTGCATATGGCAGCATGAAACTCGATGATTGCACGGGGAGGTCACTTCATTGTCAAATTGACACCACGTGCGGACAAAGTTTGCAACTCCTATATTATATGACATATATAATTTTAAAATTTATGATATTTTTTCTACATATACACAACCATTGAAAGTATCCTTTGTATATTTTTTTGACATTTTTAGTCATCTTTATTTTTTTTAATAAATATTTTAGTTCAATTATGTGTCATTCTAATTAGAATCGGTATGTTTTATGAAAAACAAAATCATCAAATTTAGTTACCACTTTTACCTATGTCATAGGTACTGTGTATATCTACTTATGAAAAACATTTGATAAAATTTTGACCCATTTTGGTGGTGCAACTTACCAAAAGAAGATTTTTTTTGGTCGCACGTGGTGTTCAACTTGACAATGGAGTGATCTACCCGTGGATGGTTGTCAAAGAAGACAACCAAGTCATGACAAAGAACTTCTTTGCCATAGTCCATTGCTTGAAAATGTGGCGACACTAGTTGGGGTTGCACAAAGCAAAGGTCTACACGGACAATGTGTCCTAAAAGTATTTTGACATACAAGCACAAGTGAGCGCCAAGTCATTGCGGTGGCATGATAGTTTGGCGCTTATGAAGGTGGATTTGATTCACAAACCGGACCGTGGAAATGTGGTGCTGGATGCGCTAAGTAGACGGGAAGAGTTCCAAGCAATGAAAACCATCCAAACCTTGTGGCTAATGTGTGCCGGCGAAGGAAACTTGTGATGCAAGATACGGGAGGGTTTCATTAACTACCCCAAGGCACAAAAACCTTTAGGTGAGCTTCGCAAGAGCAAGGTGCTCAAAGAGGTTAAGTTGGTGGAGGGATTGTCCAAGTGTAAGCAAAGTCGGGTGTATGTGCCACAAGACAAGTTGAGGCTATCGGTTTTGAAGGAGGAATATGATAGTCCTATTGCCGGCCATAGAGGAGAAAGAAAAAACCGCCATAGAATGGTGTCATGGAGGTACCATTGGCGGTGCATAAAGGAGGATATAGCCCACTTTGTGAAGGCTTGGATGAAGTGCCAAGTGAATCGAGCCTCTTACCAAAAGCAAGGCGGTTTCTTGCAACCGTTGCCTATCCCGCCGGGGCCATGACATAGTATGTGCATGGATTTGATCACAAGTTTGCCGAAGTCATATGGGTATGATGCCATTTTGTTGATGGTAGACCGGTTTGCCAAGTTGGCACACATGGTGCCGATTGTGGGAACCGCCACCGCGTTGGAGACCGCATAGCCTTTTCTCAAAAGATGGTTGAGGTACCATGGGTTGCCAAGAGTTCACAAAGTGCATTTTCAATGCATTTTTCTAAAGAGGTCGGAATGAAACTAAGGTTTAGCACGGCCTTGCATTCCCAAATGGATGGGAAAACGGAGCGTGTGAATGGAGTCTTGAAGCAATACTTGAGTCACTTGGTGGGGGCGGACCAAGGAGATTGGGCGGACTATGTGGGTCGAGCAGAGTGTAATTGCAATGTAGCCACGCACTTGGCTACCAAGGGGTTGTCTTTTGTGGTGGCTTATGGAGTGGATGCGCTCCAACCTATTAACTTAGCTGTCGTGTAAATACCGATCGTGTGTCACTGCAGGTCGAGTACCAACCACCACTAACAAACAATACTAAAACATAGCAAGGTCACACATGAACAACACATCTGGACATGCCCCCCTTAGCTGACTATGGAGTCCCGCCAAGCAGCTAGGACCAACGCCAATCCAAGGGTATGGATAATGACGGATTGCTCCGCAACCAACTAGCGTGGCGAACGTCATCCCAAGGAACTGTAGGTTGGGTGCAATGTGAGCCCCATCCTTAATCGCCTCTGATGGTTGGCCATCAGATTCCACAGAATTAATTTCACCGCCTCATGTCGATTGCGTCTCTAAGCCATAATTCCTCATCTTCCATTTGGACAGACACAAGATGATGAAAATCACACATGATCATTAAGTACGATTGGTGGGAGCACCAAATACCGAAGATCCTCGACAGCGAGGACAACTCCACTTTCCAGATGGTAGAGAAGTCAAGGGTGGCCTCAAGCATGCCATGTGCCAACCACGTTGATACTGATCACACAAGATCATAGTAGCCGCTCCTTTCTTCTCTCCACACACAAAACATAGAAGACCCTCTGGCACGACGGCCAGTTCAAGATGAAATGTACCCTCAATGGGTAGATGACATGGGGCACAGTTTTTGGAATGTTTGCGACATTCCCTTCCATCCTTGCCTTCCAACAACAACAAACCATTCGGCAACACCTCCTTCACCCGAAGGATAGTGCGCCCCGCCCTGACATCCAATGTCGTAGGCGCCTCACGTTGGAGATAAACATAATCCCCTTGCCGGAATCTCCGCAACTGAGGTCGTTAAGCACCACTACGAATGCGTGCATAACGCAATGTGTCATGGTGCTGAGCAATGGACAAATTCTCCATGGCCATAGGCATGGCCTTTTGGAAGAATTGAGCCCGCTCCTGCAAACACTCTGCCCAAATGTTTGGGTCATCCAAGTCCACAACAGGAGCTAACTTTTCCTGAATAGAACTCGGGAGAATAGGCTCACGTCCATATAATAACTGATACGGGTTGTATGATGCCAAAGAGGCCTACCTACTAAATCGATAGCCCATAGCAATCCAAGGCAACATAAGGTCCCAATCCCGGTGGCTTCCCCGAAGTAATCCATACTTCCTCAAGCCACGCTTGGTTGTCTGAACAACCCTTTCAACCAAGCCATCTGCCTCCGGATGATCCCGAGAGGTGGTGCGGTGATCTATGAGCGCCTTAGTACACAACTTCTCAAAAGTACCAAGGAACTCCCTCCCTTGGTCCGTCAACACCTCAGCCGGTGCTCCAAAACGTGCCAACACACGATTCAAAAAGGCGGCCGCGGCCAACTTTGCAGAGTTTTGGGGTAGAGCAACAAGCTCAATCCACTTGCTAAAATGTTCCACCATCACCAACACGTACTTTGCGCCACGTGATGTAACAACCAACGGCCCTGCAAAGTCCAGTGACCAACGGTACCCCCAATCCCATGGTAGGTAAGGGCTATAACTTAGGTAACAAGGTGTTAAAGCTAGACCTGACCCGGTCACAAACTTCACACCTCCCGACATAAGCAGCCACCTGCTGATACATACTAGTCCACCAATATTGGCCACGCAACATCGAATGTGTCCTGCGTATGCCAAAATGGCCAAGTTCCTCGTGCATTTGTCGCACCAAGGAGGCCCTTTGATCCGGCCTAGGAACAATACGCCCTGTCCCATCCGGCCACAATGAAAATAACAAATTGCTCTCCCAACGGAACCTTGTTATTTGATGTCCAATCCTATCCCTTTCCATTGCCGAAATAGACAAAGGAAAGGTACCATGTTGAAGCTTATGCAATACGGGAAGATCCTCCCAAATATCCGCAATAACTTGAGGCCGATTAGTCTCATTATCCGAGCCCTGTATCGGAATTTCAACATATGCACCAGAAAATAAAGTAAGATAAGCAGCCGCGTGCCAACCTGGAACCACCTTTCGATCACAATCTCCATGCCACCTGGCCCCGGTCAAGTCCTCATCCGAAGGACTTGGATTGCGTGAGAGTCCATCTGCATCCAGGTTGGTAATCCCAGCACGGTGTACCACCTCAAAGTCATACTCCTAGAGCAACAAAGCCCACCTGGCAAGCTTGCCAGTAAGCTTATCCGACTCCATGAGCCACCGTAACGGCTGATGGTCAGTCACTAAAGTAAAGTGCTGACCATGAAGATACGGCCGAAAATGGGCAATAGTCCATACCGCCGCCAATGCTTCTCCCTCCTAGGATGAATAATTAGCCTCCGCCGTGTTATTGCTTTGCAAAGCGTAAGCAACAACATACTCCCGGCCAAAATCATACTTCTGAGTGAGAACTGCTCCCAAACCCAATGAACTCCAATCCGTATGCAATTGGAAAGATTTGGAGACATCTGGATGTCGAAGCACTGGAGCCGTACCCAGTTTCTGCTTCAATGTCTCAAACGCCTGTTGTTGCTCACGACCCCAAGTCCACAGGTGGTCCTTTCTCGTGAGAATGGTGAGAGGCTTGGCGATCAAGCTAAAGTTCTTGACAAATCGCCGATAGTAATTCGCCAAGCCCAAGAAAGCACGAAGTTTCGGCACATCAACCGGTGCCGGAATCTTCTGCAAGGCATCCACCTTAGCTTGTTGTACCCCAAGACCTCTTGGAACAATCATATGCCCCAGATATGCCAACCGGTCATGGAAAAACTTGCACTTGCCGTGGTGCAAACGCAATCCCCACCGCTGCAACCGTTCAAAAACGGCTTGCAGATGCATCATATGCTCCTATGGTGTTGTGTTGAAGATGATCACATCGTCTATGTAACAGCGAGCAAAGGGCAAGCCATAGAGAACCTGATCTATCACCCGCTGAAACTCAGCGGGTGCATTCTTGAGGCCAAGTGGAAGAAACTTCCAATAATAAAGTTGATCTTTCCCATCTTGATCAACTCCCCAGAATACGGTTTTCACTCGATCTCCCGCAAGTAATGGGAGCTGGTGATAGCCGGATCTCAAGTCTAGGGTGCTAAAGACTCGAGAAAATCTGATGGCATCGAACAACTCCTCGGGGGTTGGCATGGGATACCGATCCGACTTGGTCTTCCGATTAACTGGACGGTAATCCCCGCATATCCTCTTCTCCGTCCAATTGCCAAAGATATCCTTCTTTGATGGCATCACCGTAGCACAAACATACTGCCCGTTGGAAAGTTCGATTAGTTTTGCTGCCAAGAGCTCTCGACAACGGGCCTGAACACCAATCCGCTCGGAAACACTGAGTCTATAAGGTCTCCGAAAAATGGGATGGTCGTCCTCCAACTGAATGTGGATGGGTTTTCCTTTATAACCTTCAAGATCCTGAAGGCTAAAAGCAAAACACCTACGGTACGAGCGAATAAATGCTCGTACTTTCCGTGCCTCAGCACCAGTGAGATGAGGGCCCAATTCCAATGGCCAATCATCAAAGTCTGTGGTCTCCCTTTCCACTAGAAGAGAGCCACTTGGTGCTAGCTAATGAGAGGATGGGGCATTAACCATGCCTCCAACCTCCGTGCTAGCAATAAAGTCCATCCCCTCTTCATCACCACCAATATGTGATGATGAAGCCACCACCGGAGGTAAAGAAACCAAAGCAGTATAAACTTGTTGAGCTCGGAGCTCCTCCATTACCTGCTGCTCGAATCGAAAGATTCGTTCGGCTTCTCCAACCCTGACATCAATTCCCTCCTCCATGGATGTGGACCGTTGTGCCCCCTAACCAGAATCCTCTGCCCCCAGTGTCGCGCACCTCTCCATGAGGAGTGCCCGAAACGCCATGGGCACAAGGGGGATCCCGGAGTGACACCTGGGACTTGTGGCGCCGTTGGTGAGAGGGCCCAAGTGATCCTAGTGTGGGTGAGGGCCCCGGGCGTTGGGAATGCCTCCCACCCACGGAGACTAGGAGGCATGAGGGTAAGGCCTTGAGCTATGCGTAGCTCATGGCGTGGTGATTCTAGAATGCTTAAGATCACCTCAAGCAGAGGTGTGAGCTAGGAGTTATGGCCATTTGAGTGATCAACATGGGATTGGACTTCCATGGATGGAAGTCCACATCCAAGAAATGGGTTACCGATTAAGGGGTGAGTCCCGAAAGTAAAGTAGGAGGGTTGGTTCCCTCTTATGAACTATTTGGTCCGGGGTAAGAGGAGCTAACCATTAGCATGGCGGAATGCGAAGGGTTAGCGCTCGTAACCTTTGCTAGAAAATGAAAATTGGCAAGATTGCTAAGGGAGCTAGCAAGGGTTGCGACACCCAGAGACAATAACTGGTCACTATGATGCCGTTGCAATGCAAGGCATAAACTAACAGTCCACACCATGGTATGGAGATCCGTGGCTTGACCCAATACGAAGCGTCGTTGGCCCTCAGAAAGGCCAGGAGTTGCGGTGGTACCTGTGCGGAAGCCCATGCCACGCTCTCCTTCATCAACCAAGGGTTCGGTGTGGATTTGGGTGTTAGCATCCCACACCATACCCGACCCTCGATCGCGGAAGGCGAATGACTGTGGAAACGTCATAAAGGTGGGAAAGGCCCTCCGTGGTGCCCCCACTTTGTTGACCAATGCCAACGGGGGTAAATCATCTCGAACAACCGGCAAAGAGGTCCGATTTGGATCCAAGATGTCATCCACCTTTTGATCCAAAGGTGGAGGCACTACAGAAAATGCTGCAGCTAAAGTAGATGACGGTGTGAGGTTGGTCCAGATCCACCGAGGCCGGTGGGCATAAGAACCAATGCTCGTGGCATCTACAAAAATGGGATCTCCAAGGTGTTGACGAACATAATGATCGCTTTCCAACACCTTATCCCGAGAGTCTCCCAACAATGGTACATTCTCAAAGATATACCCTGGAGGGGTATGTTGGTGGGAAAACCACCACTGCACGAGGCGGATGAGATTCCAAAATAGACTAGACCTGGGATCCTTTAGACCTAACACTATATTCGTTAAATTGAGACTTTCTCTAGTTTCAAATTAATATTTGGATCAAATAACATTCCGTGTTCCGAAACTATATTGCGAACAATCTCAAATATATTATATGTTCTAATATCCCAAATCTATTATGTGTGGACATAAGCACATATGGTAGAGCACTCAACACCAACCTCATCAACAAAAATACTTTGGGTAGAGCACTCCAAACTAGTTTCACCCAAGAAACATATAAAATGATTTCTATTATTAGCATGGTCAATAAAATATAGACATTGCAACATACAAAGTGCATGCAATAAATGCATATTTCTTCAATGGAAAATTTAGTCCCAAATTTAATAAAAAAATGAACTTCACAATTGTATTGAAATATAGTAAATGGATATTCATCCAACCCCAAACAATATAGCATTCGCAAGTTCTACCCAAACTTTGCCCCAAGTTTGAGGAGCACACATATGAGTAATATATATTCGTCGAATTACATATTACACTATAATCATGCTAACACAATCCTACCAACTTCTCATTCAACGTGGGTTGCTTCTTCTGCGATCCGAGCAAGGTTGTCTTTTGCAAAAATTACGTATTTTTGAGGGATGGACACTGATCCACTATGATTTTTCCGTGGTTTCCATGCTATGAATATGGAATCTGTATCTACCCAAGATGGACCGTGCTCAGAATCCACCTTCCACCGAAAGTGTTGGTTTGTATCCCAGCCTGTATAATGCCGAACAACATCTTCATTCCGTGCTGTCGGTCGGTAGTACTCTACTTGTATTTGTCGAAAATGAGGGCTGGAAGATACAAAATTTGGATTGGACAAAGCTCTTGCCACCCACACTGGCTTTGCATATGTCTCATCTCCAGGACGCAAAATGAGCATATAACCTTCATGACAATCCACTGCAATGCGGAAAGATGGTGGGGGACGTTGACTAGCAGGCCCAACGTAATGGTCGTCCATATCAAACTCCTCACGAACCTCTCCATTACTCAAAAGACTAGCCTCCGAAGCTTGTACATCGATACGAGTTTGTGGCCAAAATCCGTGCCTCAAAGTATGAGGGCTATCTTGGTGGAGGTCTGCCAAGGCCGCACAAACACGTGTCCAATAATGTATCCAACTCCCATAACGATGCCAACATGATCCGCCAACATCCGCTATCTTCAAACTCTCCCAATATTGAATGAAGCCTGATATACCTTTCAAAATATCCTCCAAATTCTTCATGGCTATTGGCTTGCAAGGCCTAGGCTCTCCATCCGGTAACATGGTCTTCCCATCCGCATCCACGCACCACACAAGGAGACCCTCTGGCGGGCTCCGGTCTTGTGTCGTGCACAACAACTTGTATTGCATGGCCGGGACACCATCGTCACGCATGTAGAACCGGAATTGTTGTGCCTTCGTATGGCCAATCAATCGATGAGCTCCACTTCGAATATAAGGTTCTATAAATGCCTTGAAGTCTGGCACCTCCTCAATCATATGGGGGATGACGGGAACGTTCTCCAAATCCATGTACGACTTCATCAATAACGGGATTGTAGGAAAATCCTCCTCCCGCAACTTCATGCTCCACCGTCCAAAAGATGCATCAATATCGTCATGCGTGTGGCCTACCAATAGGAAGGACACAAAAACCTCCTTGAAAATGCCTTTCGCAACCAACAACGACCAATATGCAAATACATATCTACTTTTATTGTCCTTGGCACAATTGTCCAATTGGACACGCAAAGTGGGGGGCAACTTCTTGGCTATCACGGGTTCACAAGGTGGTTCGGGCAACGAATGCAAGCATACATCTTTTCCATCCATCACTGCTTCATATAAAGGTGTTGAACCCGTATTTTCAAATAACAATCCTGAAGAATAGGCTGGTGGTTTCTCTAAATCACGCAAAAGCCTTGCAAATGACCCTATCGTGTGGTTTGAATCTGCTGGATACAAATCAAGAGCATAATGGGCAAACTTGACATCACCATGTCCATGTGCAATCATTCCTACAATGCCAACCCAAAATGATTAGTATCTATGTATGTCTAAATCGTTTTGAGTGAATCAATGTTCTCAAGTACATCACATAATAAAATACAACAATATTTAGGGTATGTCAACATTGTTTCGAAGATCACCTGTAACCGATACAGGCAACTTAAAAAACCCATCCGTGGCCTTGATTCGTTTTGCAAAACATGGGGAGGCTGTCTTGGCATGGTCCATTTTGTCATGGATGACCGTAAGAACTTCCAAGGGCCTGGAGATGGACAACGCTCTATTTGTGTAGTAATCATTACGGTGTGCCTCTTGCATGTTTACGTGCTTGAAATAGTTCAATTGATGCACCGCAAACGACTCGGTACCCATCGTGTGTGCATCCCGAAGGCGCTTCAACTTCTCGCAATTAGAGCACCTTGCAAATATGTCCCCTCGTCTTTTTGTAATGTATTCGCTGAAGTTTGTTTTCTTGATTGTACTCAATTTTGACGATGAAATTGGCTCCAACCCAATCTTCTCCCCAACTGCATTTACATCCAACAATATGTCTTTCCATTTTGTGCCTGTGGGAAGAACTTTCTCCACAACCTTTTCACCAGTTGTGAGTGTGCGTGTTTTGTGCGGCATTGCATCGGCAAGTGGGACAATTATGGTTGCTAGAGTGGCCGTTGCTTGCCTTGTTGCTTCCCTAGGTTTCTTTAAACCCACGTTCCCATGGTGACAGGACCGGCGGCCTTCCTTGGCATAAGCAGCTTGTCTATAAAAGTCCGCTTTCGACACACCATGAATGGTGTACCATGCCTTGCAACACACGTCTATGCTCTCAATGGTGATGACCTTGCGATCCGCCCCATTCACATGTATCGCCCTATGCACATCAAGTTTTTTGGTGGATCTTAGACGGAAATCACCAAGCCACATTTCTTTGCGGATGGCCAACAATTTATCCCGGGGAAACAATTGGCAACAACGATGCACACAACAATCCTTTGTGGCAACTTCTCTAATGGACTCCTCCCCGAGCAACCTTTGACGTTTACAATCAGTTGCAGACGGAGCAGGACGTGCCAATGTATCGTACTTTCTTTGACCCTTGCGTGGCCGCATGTTTGATTGCTGCTCTTTTTGGATTTGCAAGTGTCGTTGCTCATGTTCACACAAACTAACTCCATCAATCGTGACATTCCTCAATGGCCACCTCCGGAGGGAGAACCTATGAGTGGGATCCACCTCGGAATGAACGAGCGACTCCAATATGACAACCCCAACGTCCTCGGTGCCAAACGGGTTTTCATCAATGCAATCTTGTGGATGGGTGTCGCGCACCTCTCCATGAGGAGTGGCCGAAACACCATGGGCACAAGGGGGACCCCGGAGTGACACCCGGGACTTGTGGCGCCGTTGGTGAGAGGGCCCAAGTGATCCTAGTGTGGGTGAGGGCCCCGGGCGTTGGGAACGCCTCCCACCCACAAAGACTAGGAGGCATGAGGGTGAGGCCTACACAAAATATGGGGTGTGTGTTTCATTATATTTAGTGTTGTTACCACCCTACTATGCTCAACATTAATTTTTAAATCTTTGACAATTACTGTTACACATAAATGTGTCACTTACCTTCTACTTTCACGTATATTTTTTCTTTTCACATCCTTCCTAACACTAATTGCAAACATGTAAATTCCACATATTACCATAGATGATACTTATTGTGAGAGTTTACATTTTATGTCACTGACTTTCATATGGTTATTGATATTTAGTGCATGCGCTTGTATATAGGGTATCAAACACTAGATATCATATTTTGTGTAGTTGGGTTTTGTAACTTAAGTTATTTGTGATTTGACCTGTCAAAAAAATGTCCCTACAATAAATAACATATTTAGAGTTTGATACACTAAATACGAACGCATCTACACAATACTAATACCACTATGAAAGTAAGTAACATCAAACATTGTAAACTCAAACACTCAATATTATCTATGGTAATATGTTGAAGTCATGTTTGAATATAGTGTTAGTAAGGATATGGAAAAAAAATGATAAAGAAAGATCTCCAATATATCTTCCAATATCCTATAACAATATTTGTCAAAAAAATTAAAATTATTATTGATGGGGGTAGACTGTCTCATTTTATGTGCCTATGACATGCACCATTGGGAAGAAAATGATATTTGATAACTGATTTTGAGAACCCATCCTCCACAACTTCACATTGATGCATTGCATACAAATTAAATTATGTACTTCCAGGATATTACTCTACTTGGACTCAAATATTATGGTTTATTTCAAATAATATCTTGACAATATATGTGGCAACATTATGAAACTTCATATAGTTGAAGCCACCAAATACAATTACAGTTTATGTCGTTATGAAGACTTTCACATGAGGACTTATACATTGAAAACAAGGAATTGATCTCATGACAAATTTGAATAAATTGGCCAACTTTCAATTTGCAACAATAAAATGAGAAAAGCTTTAAAAGGACATGTGACGTTTGTAATGTGTGCATACAACGTTGATCCATTGTCCAACATACAAGTGTGGCAATGGATAACCTATGTGAAAGGCATTAATGGGAATTCCATCACGAATAGGACTTTTTAGTTCACTCTTTCAAGGATGTTTGAAACTATCATGAAGTCCATTTGAAATCTAGTATGAAGATCATATATACTATAATCAAGTTATTATACTCTTCTTTTTAGACAGACATTGTTATAACTTAATATTGGTTAACATGATCGTGAGCACATATGATTAGGATGTTGTCAAGACAATATACATTTGTATTGGAAACTACAAGCACTAAGGCCCTGTCATTTAACCTTATGTGCCATTCATTTAAGGCTTGCGGTGTTTAGGGTTTAGGGTTTAGGGTTTAGGTTGGAGGGATCATCGAACATCAAGCTTAATGCTTACATGGCTTCATATGATGTTGAACTCCATGGGGTTGCAGTAGATAAATTTGTAATCTTTGTGTATCTCCCATGTACTTCAAATGTCAACTTCTATGTACTGATATAAATGTTGAATTTAATGCTACTTGGGTGGGTAATATCCATTGTAGGCTAGAACCTTATCTTCTACGAACTTGGGTTATAGAAATTACAATAGAGAGCACTAAACCCTTGACCATGTAAATTGTCACCATATTTTAATTGTTGCACCGTGCAATTGCATTTGAGGATTGCAATATACTTATGAAACACTCCTCTTAGACTTTGTATCGCTCTCATCTTACTCCATATGACTACAATATTCAAATACTAAAACAAATAATGGATTCATTCTATGATGTAAGCAATTCCAACGCGGGACCATTGAATTGAACACCATTAAAATCAGAGTTGGTGATGGTGTTAATTTTGTGCAATACCTTAGGCTATGTTGCTTTTCGATTTTTGGGCTAAGCCTATATAGATAGCGGCTTAGAAGGCCGGGGCCGGGCTTCGGCGGGCAGGAGGCCGGGTGGCCGCTAGGCGCCAGGTGTGCACCCCAGAAGCCTCGGGTAGCCACCATCACCAATAAGGTGTTGACACATGGCAGGGTGGCTGCCCGCGAGGCTTGTGAGCCGTAGATGGGCTCAGGGCGCTCCCATGGCCCAGATTGGGTCCCATGGCGACCCCTCTAACTCTATAAATATCCCTCCGCGCCAAGCACCCTCCTTTCTCTCCCTCGTTTCTGACTCCTTGTTGTGAAGCGTCGCCTCCCTTGAAGTGGCGCCTCCGCCTAGCCCCAACCTTTCGGCTCCGTCTCACCTTCCTTTCCCATTCTCTCCTTCTTGCATTGTCTCACATTCATTCTCCTTCTGGCATTGTTTCACCTTCATTCTCTCATTCTCTCTTCTTCTTGTGAGGGTTTAGGAGTGATTGTAGTGTGTGTTTATTGTTTAGGGTAGTGTTTTTGTGTAAAAGTATCTGCATTGAATGATTGAGTGTGTTTGTGTGTAAAAGTATCCGCATTGAGTGTGTTTGTTGTTTAGGAGTGTTGTTTGTTTAAAAATACGACCATTGAGTGATTTCAAAGTGTGTTTGTTGGTTAGGAGTGTGTTTTTGTATCAAAGTGCGCGCTTGTAGTGATTTCAGAGTGTTTTTGTTGTTTTGAAGTGTGTTTTTGTTCTTAAGTTATTTGACTGATTTCAGACTGCTTAGGGTTTTGTTGGAAGGATCAGGTTGTTGCAAAAACAAACTATTGAGTGCATCTGAGATTAAGAGTGTGTGTGAGTTGTTTGTGAAATCCAGTGAGAGGAATTTTAGTGAGTGTTAGTGATATCTGAGTGTTCAGGTGTAATCTGATTCTAAGAATCAGATTGGCAAAACCTATTGGCAAAACAACATCAGATTGGCAGAGCTTGCATCAAGGTAACTAATTTCACTCAACATAACATGCTTCATATCCTTTAGGGTCTTCATGCATATACAATGCATAAGCATTGTATATGCAGCGTAAGACATTATGTATGAATATTGAAACACTACGGTTTCGGTAGACGCCCGAAACCTCTATATTAAACCCCAAACCCATAAAGAATTAACTGGGCAGCTAGTTTGGGTCGAGCGACCCAAACTCTGCAGCTGGTTTGGGTCGCTCGACCCAAACTCTGCACCTGGTTTGGGTCACTCGACCCAAATTTTGCACCTGGTTTGGGTCGCTCGACCCAAACTCTGCACCTGGTTTGGGTCGCTCGACCCAAACTCTGCACCTGGTTTGGGTCGCTCGACCCAAACTCTGCACCTGGTTTGGGTCGAACGACCCAAACTCTGCAACCTACAAATCCAATATCCCAAAATAAACATCCTTCCCACCATCAACAAGAAATTATATTCAAATGGCTATAATTTGAAATCGTCTGATATTTGTTGGCATGTCCACATACGTCCAGAGCGGCCCTAGAAGGTCACCAAAAATTGGTCTCCTGTTGGATAATTTGACCACTACACAATATTCAATATATTCATATTCTTAAGACCTTAACTCTACCAATAATTCATATACGATTAGGCTATTCGAGGCTTGGGTTTGGGTCGGTCGACCCAAACCTATTCATGATGGCCAGTAGAGCACCCTTCAATTCGCACAGATGTTCAATCCAAGTTCGAGAAACTTTGGGTCGATCGACCTAAACTAACAATTTTGTTTCTGGACTTACAGATGGCCACTAAAAAGAGACCTGGAGAGAGGTGGTTCATGCTCGCCCCAGACCACCTTTGAGAGGAGTACGAAACTCCACAGGACGATTCATACGTCCCAAAGGATGGGATCGTTCTTGCGTGGTCCGTTCAGGTTGTGAAAGCCTCCCAGTACAAGCTCTTGTTCGTGGTGAAAGTGGGGACCCACGAGCAACACACCTGGGCAACGCTGACGGGATGGGAGGTTGCTTCCGTCCAAGCTCTCGGGGAGCACGTGGACGTTATTCTAGAGAACTCCGCCGTGCAGAACGTGCATATGTTCATGCACCAATTCTCCGAGGCTTTCGACCCCCTATACGCCAAGGAGACGTGCGTTGACCCGGACACCATAAAACCGGAGACCATCTTCATAGATGGCACTGTATCGAACACCAAGGTCGCTAGCAGGTTCACAAAACTGAAACAAGCGATCACGGTTTTAAATAAGGCGTTGCAAAGCAAACCAAAAACGCAACAACCTGTCAGGCGGAAGGCCAAGACAGAAGAAGGAGCAGGTTCCTCCAAACCCCAATCTGTGAGGATTCTGCTGGCGGTTCCGGCAGATTCTAGGAGAACGAGCACTACCTCGACTCCGGCTGACAACGAGACGCCAACGCCTTCAGGAAGCCGGTAGACGACCCCGTCGAAAAGGGCAAGGGAGTCATAAGTCATGACCACCGAGCCAGTTTCGCCAGAGTTGCGGATGCCCAAGCCTGGCCAAGAGGTTGATGCTGGGGAAATTCAAAAAATCAACGAAAATTTTGAGACGAAATGCCTCCATTGCTTCTTCATGGGCAGGGATTTCAAGTTCGAGGTGAACATTGCACAATGCCACCTTGCGCCACCTGAAAAATGTGTCCGAGCCAAGGAGGATGCCTATGTCGACTGGATGGTCGCTCAAATCTTGGGCGGGCAGTTCAAGGACGACATGCAGACAATTGTCGTGATGCCCCAGGGGCTAAAAAGAATGCCTACGGCTGATATGTGGCCGGCGATTTCTAAAGGAGATTTCTGGCTGATTGACGGCCAGCACAGTGTCGAGGCCTCCAAAAAAATCCAGCTGATGACTGAATGGGACGACCCCAACAACCAGAAGGAGAAGCTGAAGGTATGGAAGGCACTGGTGGTTTGGTTGGACAACGAGACCGTCCTCAGTGACATCTCCAGGTTTTTCAACATGGGAAATAAAAAGAGGGCGTATCAGGCATCCAGGATTAGGAATATAATGGCCTCGAGGGATGTGTGGGAGTTCTATGGCAGGCCTCCCAAGGAAAGGGAGAATGCAAAAGACAAGAACCCAAAATGGGAGGTGAGTAAGTTTGGGTCGATCGACCCAAACTCTTGTATTGTTTTATTTTCTTCGCAAGTTTTGTAGTTTGGGTCGATCGACCCAAACTCTTGGATTGTCTTATAGTCTTCATGAGATTTAAAGTTTGGGTCGATCGACCCAAACTCTTGGATTGTCTTATAGTCTTCATGAGATTTAAAGTTTGGGTGGATCGACCCAAACTCCTGGATTGTCTTATAGTCTTCATGAAATTTAAAGTTTGGGTGGATCGACCCAAACTCCTGGATTGTCTTATAGTCTTCATTAGATTTAAAGTTTGGGTGGATCGACCCAAACTGCTATTCCATTTTTTTCATGATGTGTTCTCTAACATATGTTCTTGACTTCATGTACAGGACTTCAAATACCAGATGATCAATAAATTCTCCTCTATTGACAACGCTAGCCACAAGCAAAAAAAATATAACGAGCTAAGAGGAGAAATCTACTTGATCACAGCGTCCGACTCCGTGTGGACAAAATGGAAGACTGTCTTCGAAAAACACGAGACGGGAGACCTCATCGATCCCGACACCGACATTCTGTACAACCTGACTACGCGCTTCAAGCAAATGAAGCCACTGGTGAGGGAGTTCTTCAGAGCTCTTCAAGGTCTCTCGGAGACAGAGGTGGGAAAGGCGGCGTCCCACATCCTCCACATGCAGCCGACGGCGAAGAGATGCTGGGTTCACCCGAAGATCGTCTTCACGAAGCCTAAGATCTTCGTCCCTTCATGCTACACCTTGAAGGAATGGACGGAGAACAGGAAGAAGAAGACGACCATCGTCCAAGAGCTGCACAAGCTGGTGCCCGAGAAGAAGCTCATCGTGGACGGAGAGGTTGACGAGGCGCACTGGAGGGCATTCAAAGCCGAGTACAAGTTCACCAGTGCGTCCATGGCGGCACTCATGAGGGAGGCGGGAGACGACTTCCTCAGGTCCAAGTTCGTGAAGGGGGGGAGGAACCGGGCGCTTCCCGAACACTCCGCGCGTGCCTTCTCCAACTTTATAAAGGAGAAGAAGATCGTTAGGTTCGAGGGCGAAGCTCACTTCAACTTGGTCTCCCTCGAGCCTCTAAAGATCCAAGGTTGGCCGGGCTCTGATGCCAGGAAGGCGATCAGGACTGCAGCCAGGGACCGCTTCCCCTTCGGAATGATAGACTCAGGAACATTCCTGGAGCGTCATTCGAGGGGACAATGAGCACCCCGTTTTACAAGCCGTTCTTCACCAAGTTCGTGGACTACGCCAGCCCCAAATTCAGGGAGGTCGATGTCTGGTTGTGGATTGTCGAGGACAGGAGGGCGGAGCAGGTGTACGAGATCGTGCGTAAATTACAACCAGAGTACGCCGTCTCAAAATCTCATTACGTTGCTGCACCGGCGGAGGGGGCGTACATCTCATTGAAAGACAAGAAGACGAAGATAGTCTATGTGCTGTACTTGTACTTCGTGTACAAAGCTGAGCTGCTGAAGGTGCCAAACCATCCTATAGCCCGGATGGAAAAACTTTTCCAAGTCTCAGAAGGGTTGGGCACCAGCAGAAGCTTGTACGACGAGGCGAAGTACGCCAACTACCCCGCGGATGAGCTGCGGATGGATTTTTACCTGCGGATGATGAGGACCCTCACGAAGAGGGGGGACTTCATCTTCAACGTCTTCGGGGGCTCCAAACCGGTTTTCGCAGCAATGGTAAGAAACTAACCTCGTGGATGTATATGCCTGGTTTGGGTCGAGCGACCCAAACTAATTATTATTGTTTTTTTGGCTGTCATTTTTGCTTATTCTTCATTTGTGATACTAATACTATTGATTTGGATTGTGCAGATGTCTGGGTTGAACATCTACTCCTATGTGGAGGATACCGATGTTCAATTCTACAGGACCCAGAAGGCGCTGGCGAAGAGAATGGACATCCTCGACTGGATACCCGGATCCTACGTCGAAGAGATCGTCGAGGGGGGCGAAAATCCTTTGGATATGGCGAGGCGAATCAACCCGGGTGAATTCGCCATGCGCGCCCCCGTTCAATTGCCAGAGCCGCTCATCGGGTTGCATCCGGGCAATCCGTCTATGGGAGCAGGTGGCGAGGTTGCGGAGGAGGGGGAGGAAGAGGAGGATGAGGAGGAAGCAGAGAAAGTGGAGGGGGAGGTCGAGGAAGGGGCAACATGATTCACTCAAGAATCCGAGGCCCCTCAGCGGAAGAAGGCCATGCGAGCTGCCACGCCGCAGAGCAAGCTAGTGGCCGACGCGAAGGACATGTATTCGAGGGACGCGACGGCCACCTTCAGGGAGCGGCGAATGCTGAAGGGGAAGAAATTATACAGCGACTATGCGGTGGAGGAGACGATCGCCATAAGCTTCGAGGACAAGGACGACATGGAGCTCGCGAAGAGGCTGAGGTCGGATCCTGCCTCCCCCACAGCGTTCGCCGGGATGGTGAAGGTGAAACCCGAGGTCCTCACCGTGGAGGAAGCCAACGCGAAGATGCTCCGAGACGAGGAGCAACGCGTCCGATTGCAAAAGGCCGCCGCCGAGGAGCCCTCGGTCCGCAACGAAGTCGCGGAGTTGAGGGCTCTCCTGTTGGAGCAGGAGCGGCAAAGGGCGATGGCCCCACCTCCGTCCCAACCGGACCTGATCACGCAAGTGATCCAGGGTATGCTGGCGCAGGGATTGGTGATGGCTCCCCTGAGTTCATTCCCTCACTTGCCCGCAGGCTTCCCTCCACAGGATATCCGCCCGCGGCCGGCGCCGCAGCAGTCCTTCAGCTTCGCGCACTTGCTGCAGCCGCACGCCCGCCCTTACGCGCCCGTCCAGCAGGTGGACGACCCCAACCTTTGGCGCGTCCCCGGAGCTTCCAGCTCGTTGGCACCCCCGCCGCTCCGGCCTCCCATCCTCTCGCCCCCACACCACCAGCGGGACGACCCCCACATGTTTGGGTCGTCCGACCCAAACAGTGCCGACGTTGCAGCGTCCCAAAGCGACGCTCGCCAAGCAGCAGGGTTTGGGTCGGCCGACCCAAACCCCGTCCCCGACCAGACCCCGGTGGACGAGCCCATGTTAGATGTTGAAGGCCCGGAAGGGCCTGGTGATACCTCTACTCCTAACCCAGTCGATGAACCAATGCATGATGCGCATGCGGAGGTTGGGTTGGGACAAAGGCCTGACAGTCAGCCTTTGCAGGAGCAGGTTGTGGCTGACGTCGTCGTCGGAGGCGGCGGTGACAGAGGTGGGGCAGCGCACGCGGTGACGGCATCCACGTCGTCAAGGCACGACCAAGGCGAGGTAATGCACTGACCCCACTCAGTTTGGGTCGGTCGACCCAAACTCCCTGGGTCTTTGACTTCTTGCCTTGGTCGTATCCCCTAGCTACCCTAAACTCACGCACACGTCGCCCCCTCGCCCCCCGGCACTCGCGCCCTTCGCCACACCCCCCCGACCATTCGTTCGTCCACATACCCCCCGGCTTGCGACGAAGTCTTCATCACGGCGGCCCGTCTCTTCAATTTTTGCTAGATGTAGAAGTAGGCTAGTTTGAACGCATCGTTCAACGCGGCTCCCCCCAATCAAGATGTACATAGAGCATTGTATACAATATAATCGCCATTTTTTACTCCTATATACTTGTATCCTGTGTTTGAATGTATGTTTTATGCTTTTGCCTCTCTTGTATCCCTTGTTGCACCCCCTCCAAAATGAATCAACTGGTTTTGTGTTTGCACCGAGAACACTCGTTTCTTTAATGCTTCGTTTGGATATAGCATGACATAAGTCGCCCACCGTTTTCTCTCGATCGTATCCGCAGGGCTCGGAGCATAGCGTAGCGGCTTCCCGACGCTCATCTCCAAGGAGCAGAGAGGGCAGCGCGGCGGCGCCCCTGATTTTACCCGCCCCGCCCCCGCGGCCGAAGAAACGATTCCTGGTGTTAGACCTGAACGGGGTCCTCGTCCAATGCGTTCATTGCCCGAGGACCCCCACGGTGCCCTTTTGCAAGCCCGAGGACGCGAATTACGACGGCCCGCCCACGTTCATAAAGAGCAAGCTAGTTCACCTCCGCCCGTGGCTTCGGACTTTCCTCCAGCTGGCCCAACAACGATGGTGGGTGGTCGTTTGGAGCTCCATGACGGCCAAGAACACCAATGCCGTCGTGGAGTTCATCTTCAAGGGCATCGAGCCCCCCTGCATGGTCCTAGCACAGGAAGCCTGTAGAATATTGTACACACCGGACGGCAAAGTCGTCAAAAAACCAAACAACCCCGCTTCCCCCCAATATCTCAAGGTCTTGAAGCCCATTTTTTGGGACCAGCGGCCGTCCTTGATTGGCGTCCCCTACGACGTCCGTCCCACCCGGGAGAACACGCTCATGGTGGACGACAGCGCCGCAAAGAACATGTTGAACCCGACGACCAACCTCATAGTTTGCCCTACCTGGACGGTCGAGAAGGTCCGGGACCGGTTTTTGTTAGACCTTGGTAAATACCTCCAGGCGCTCTGCGGAAGCGGACTGCCCGTAAACAATTTTATTAGGAACAATCCGATAGGCGAGAGATACTTGGATCCACGAGACCATTTGTACAAAGAGTTGTTATCTCACACGAAATTTAACAAGCTCATTTGAGACACTACGTGTGTTTGTATGTGTATGTATGTATGTATGTGTGTGTGTGTGGGCGCGCGTGCGCGCCCTTTCATTTTGTGTAGTATATGCTTCATATGTATCTTGGTTTTCACGCGCTCTATCAAACCCTCCTCCCTTGGGTTTTGTTTCGTTTCCTTTTTTGCGCCAGCGTTTGGAGCCCTCGATTGACATCGTCAGCGAGTCAGACTTGGGGAGCTTCTTCTACGAGACCGTCTACGACGCCGCGTCGACCATTGACTACTCCAAGGAGCCTCTTGACGCCGGCGTCGTCGATAGCCCCCCACCCAAGCAAATCTTCCGGCAATCTGCGTCCCCGTCGCCGCTCAAGGGCATAAATCGCAAATGCGTCCGGACGTCCCCCTCTCGGCCCGGCGGCAGTAGTACACCTCAACGGCGGCTGCGGATGGACGCTCGGCCAACGAAGAGTGGAACCCTTCCTATTCCTTTGCGGGACGCATTGCCCCTCCTCGCCGACTCCGACGGGATCGCCCCCGGTGACAAGGTGAACCCCCCCCCCCCCTAAACATGGTTATCCGCGCATTACAATCATCTCGCACTTAAAAAATGAACGTGTGACACGTTTGGGTCATCCTCCCTAAACTAACACGTGTGTTCTTGCATTCACGCGTTGCAGGTTGCTCCCACCCATAAACCTATGCGGTCTAGTGTGTCCGTCGAGTTGGAGCGTTTTTACTCCATGACCAGAAATGCAAGACAGTCCACTTCATCGTATTCGAATTCTTCGTCGTATAATTCGGGCGGCCGACGGAATCCAAAATGTGTTATAGAGGGCGGTCAACCCAAAAATGGCTATAGTCGCGGGGCGGAGATTTTCAGGAATGTTGAAGCAATGCGAGCAAAAGAAGTCGCAACAAAAGAAAAAGAAGCAAAAACAAAAGAGGCAAAAGAAAAAAAGGCAAAAGAGATAGAGGCAGTCTCCGAGGCTAGATAGGCCATAGTAGGCGTAGGGTTTTAGACCATAGGCAATATGATTTTGGGTCGCACTATCCAATGGATGTGTGGTGTTAGCATGCTATGCATTTTACGTGCCATACTTTGTTTTTTTGTTTTTTTTGCAATAATATAAGTGTCACATGATTTTGCCTTCAATATGGTCTAAGGTTTGGAGTGCCTTATTGTGTGCATTAATATGAATGTTTTAAGATTTCCCCTTTAATAAGATCTATGGTTTGGAGTGCCCTACCTAAACCATACATTACAAACTCTCATATTTTGTGTGCATTAATATGAATGTTTCAAGATTTTCCCTTCAATAAGATCTATGGTTTGGAGTGCCCTACCTAAACCATATTCATACAAGCTCTCATATTTTGTGTGCATTAATATGAATGTTTTAAGATTTTCCCTTCAATAAGATCTATGGTTTGGATTGCCTTACCTAAACCATATTCATACAAGCTCTCATATTTTGTGTGCATTAATATGAATGTTTTAAGATGTCCCCTTCAATTTGGTCTAAGGTTTCGATTGCCCATCCTATACCATCACAAATATGAGTTATTAATGGGGTTCTTGGTCTAAACACCCGCTTCAAAGTGTTCGCATCTTACAACTTTCACCAATATGTGTTCCATTTATCCTTGTTCTTATTTATATGAATGTCTCAAAATGCCCAAAAAGTCTCAATTTAACGAATATAGTGTTACCTCGGCCAGCTCCCACAATTGCCATATCCACCGGACCCAAGTGTCGTAAGTCAGCGTCACTAATGAGTGTGACATCACGAGGGAGACGTGAAAAACACCCACGAATGGCAGTTGGAGGTAACTGCTGGGGGTACAATACCATCAATTGGTGAAGATGGTGACGAGCCACACGGGTGGACACTTGAGAGTTGTCCACATAGACAAACCATCTGACCGTGAGGCCAGCCTCCAATACGGCCGCTAAGCCCGTGTCGATGCCCCCAAACAGTTCGACCAAAATAATTCCCGCGTCTGGCGGCTACCATAAAATGAATGGTGCCAATGCTGAGAGGGCATCCGGTATGACCGGTGTCCTAGGAGTGAGAGAGTGAAGAATATTCTCACACCTCCGGAATAGCTCGACGGAATCACGCCAAGGAGGAAGGGGGTCCTTAGCATTAATGCATCCTTAGGTGCCATCTCCCGTGGATCGTCTGTACTCCCCATGAATGCCAATGATTTTTCCAACAATGCGGAACCATAAGGCAATGTGTCCACAATAGCACCACATCCAAAAACCATGGATAATGGTGCTATGGTCACGGCCGCCACGAAAGCCACAGGAATAAGTTCCCTACGGCCATCCCCAGCCGACCAACCTGGTCGGATCCATGCCTCGACTGTCCAGTTGTCCAAACCAAAATCAAAAGGGTAAAGTGCTTGCTGACCAACTAAAATGTCATAGTTGGTCACATCCGTCACCACACACCTAAGAAGAAGAGGTGCGGGTGGATCTTCAGGCTTCACTCGGAAGCTAAGTTGTAATGGCTCCCGAGTATAACCCGTGGCCCGCTCCACATGACCAATGGATGTGACAATGGTGAATGGACACGAAGCCAAATCCTCGGCCGCCAACCCCAATTCTTGGACAAGCCTCTTGCCGATCATAACTGGTTGTGCCCCTGAATCCATCATCATACAACGGGGAGCAACCCGAGTAGCATTGCTCCCAGTACGACTGACCACCAAAATGTCGGTATCATTCACCATACGCACAACGCCGAGTCGAATGCCGCGGCGCTCGCAGGCAGGTCTAACAGCGACATCAGACAGATAAGTTGCTCCCACGGATACAGGTGAATCATAAGACTTGGTTGGTGCCCTGTCATCTAAGGTGTGTGCGTCAAAAGACGCAATGGTCTCTGCGGCAAGTCTCGCTCGCTGTTTGGCCACTTCCTCGAGATCTTCAAAAGCAGGGATGTCCGTAGTGGCTTGAGCCACGGTCAGAGAAGGTAAGGATGCCTTCCCTTCCAAAATCCTACCCGCTAAATGAAACACCTTAGCAGGTTAGTACTTTGGCGACGACCACTCTATTGTCGTAAAAAAAGGTGTGTGCAACACCTTGGATGCCAACGTATGAGCCACGTCGATCGCTGAATTGGAAACCTCATCGTGCGGAAGACGACCACTAACAGAAGGGACGGCATCGGCCAATCCAAAAGATAATGGTAGTCGTGCCTGACCAATTTGGTCTGCGGGCGCATTGTCCCGAGCTCGCAAGCTTACCACATACTAACCTGTGGTCGAAGGTATGGCTTGTGACACGGCTGCGGAACTCACCACCTCGCTTGAGGCTCCGAACATATAATAATCCGGAGTGGAAGAACTAGCCTGAGCTCCAGAGGAAGACGGTGAGGCCAAGATTTGACCGGATGACGCCAAGCTTTTGAACCTCTCCTCCATGGCTCCATGGCTCCAACGTCTTCTCCCGGTTGGACTCAGGATGGAGAACAAAGCAGTTCTCCACTGCGTGATTGTTCCGCCCACAATGGGAACACTTCAACTGCTTGGGTAAATGTTTACCCGTGCCCTTTGTCGAATCCTTAGCAGGAACAAATGGTTTCCGCTTCAGATTACCTACGATCTGGGCTAGCTTTTGCTTCGAAGGACAATCCTTCTTAGCGTGGCCGGCCTGCCCACAAGACCAACAATACATGGTCTTGTCCACCTCGGCCTCCGCCAATCCCGCAGCCGCTACTGGAATTCTACGGGATTTGCTAGAATCTACTAGCAGGGACACCAAATCAATGGCATCGTGTTGACACAATGCACGATCACACTGCTCCACCACGGCGAATGCCTCTGCGAGTGTCGCCCGACCACCAAACTCCATGATGATCCTGGGCAACGCCAAGTCAAGAAGGCGTTTGTCAATCTTTGACAAAAACACCTTCACCAATTGACTTTCCGCGAACACACCTCCAGATTCCCTGGCAAATCTCGCCAACCTCGTATACATGGTACGAGATGTATCGTCCTTCTCCCGTCTGAAATCGTGTATCGGCTGCATTTGGTCTCGACGGAAACCTTCGTACTCCTCCTGTAGATGGAGCTCAAATGCCCGCAATGGCTCAAAATCGGGCAGAGCCCCTAAAGAGGCTAAAGCCGCCTGGGTAATCTGGGCATAACGAGATAGTGGAAGAATTGGACTCGATGTACTCGCCGCTGTGGGAGCATGACCCTGAGCTGTGGGATCAACAGGAGAAGCTCCCAACACATCTACCACATATACTCCCTCTGGTACCTCCGTCTTCACCTGAGGAACAACCATCAAACTGGAAGTTGCACCTTCCTTTAATGCGGATACCAACTCAACTCGAGTCTCCCAGTACCGCTCAACTTGGCGCAACTCCATCCAATGGGCCTCCGTCCACTGCTCATAGGTCTGAAGAGCTTCGTGCTCCAAATGCTGAGGTAGAAGCTCGAACACATACCAGTCGTTGAAATTGGTATTCCGTTGGTGCTTCTACCTCATCCATGTCCTGAACCAAATTTTCCAATCTTGCAGGGAAATGGTCCCCGCTCGACTAGAAAATTGGTCTCGGATGCCGCCTCGCGTCTCCTCCTGCATCTCGTCGAAGGATCCCACCCAAAGGACGTGAGACCAAGTGGTAGTCCCCCACGCCAAAGTAGGCTGAAAAACCTCGTTGGGTGTTACCACTGGTTCAGTGTCCAAAAGGTCCGAGGATCGACCTTGCGATGATGCCGGAGATGGAGAATGATAATGTTGGCTCCGCGTTGTAACCATAAACCCGCAATGGGTTCGGTCCCGGAGCCAACAACCTAAACTAATGTGGTGTAAAAGTAAAGGGTTGATAGGTGAAAGACAACCTGCACCTGCAAACACCACCAAACTTATAGTCTGCTGGTCATCAACCCAGCCTCACCATAAGGAAAAACAAGCACCGCCCACTTGGTGGACACACAAGGGTCTCGTCGGTCATTACTCCGACCTCACCCCCACAATACCCTATCACAATATAGGACAACACAAATGGGGCAGTGCTGGAACAATCCAGCACAACTAACCTACCACAGGGGAAGGTACCACAATAAAATACAAGAAACAATGCAATAACAGCACTGGATCGTCTTCCCCAACACAACACTTAAACAAAACTTGAAAGCGACCGCGACCAACCGGCACCCGCCTACGGTTGGTGGTCAAAATGAAGAGCCCTTGTTACTTAAAATAAATAAATCGCATAAGCACATCTCTCATCTAGTACTACAACATAAAATCCTCTCTTCCCTGAAGTCCATGGAATCCATGTTTCTTAACACAATTCGCTCTTAACAATTATCTTGTTAAGTCAAATGGTGATTCCATATGCCATGCTCCACCCCTAGGCAATCCCTCAACAATCTATAAACCTATCCCAACCAATCTAATAAATCTATCCCCAAATAAATCCCGACAACAATCTAATAAACCTAACCCAAAATAAATCCTACACCTTTCCCCAAATAAACCCAATACCCATGTCTTGCCCCCAATTTAACCAAAAGAAAATGAAAATCCCTCATATTCCCAGTACCCCTACCAAGTCAATGTGGAAGAAGAAGAAGCCAATTGCGAATTCGCCGCAATCCCACGCCCTCCGCGTGTTGCCAGGTACTCCCGCGAACTTCTCTCGCAATGCTCCACCCCTCCCAACCAAAATGATTTGGTACCAAATTTTGCACAACGCCCAAGGAACTCAAGAAGATGCTCTCAATATGTTCGCCGAAGTTTGTTATTCATAAATCCAAAAATTTCACACTCTTGAAATTTTGAATACCCCCAACACCCATGATGCATGTCTCCATCAAGATATATCTCTCTTTGACCCAAGGAGTTTGTATTGTAGGTTACACTTGATTTGATTTTTTTTGTATTCAAAAATACAAAAAGTAAGGTTCTTGTATTTTGTAGAAATACAAATAAAAAAATATAATGTTAAAAACTACAGTAAACTCATCTTTCTCTCTTTGTTGAAAAAAAAAAAAAAAAAAAACCCCCACCCCCCCACAACAGCTGTTGTTGCAGGGGAAGGGAGGGCTTAGGTAAAGGGGGGGCCTTGTACTTAGGCTAAGGGGGGTGTAATGGGGAGGGGGGAAGAAGGTGAGAGGGGGAGTAGGCAGGGGGGGGAGGTAGGGAGGGGAAAGGTACCGAGGGGGGAGGTAGGGAGTGGGTGAGAAAGGGGGAGGGGGGAGCCAGAGGGAAAGAAAGGGGAAGGCCCGCCGCCGTGTGCCGCGGGCTAACGCCGCGTGCTGCGGTGTGCCGCCGAGCCGCCGCCAAACCTTGGCGCAGCAGAGGAGCTGGCCAGGGGCTTCGGTTCCCGAGTCGGCTCCTCCTCCTCTCCTCCAAGTTCAAAAATTTTAATTTTTTTTCAATGAATTTGTACTTGAATGAATCAAGAATGTTCTTCACAAGCTCAATGATATGAATTCAAGCTTGCAAGTGGAAAAATGACAAGAAATTCCGTGGAAGATTGAATATTTTATCACCACAATTCACCTTGAAGTGACCTTCACAAGCAAGCATTCTTCATGTTGTTTCGCAAATCCGCAGTGTTCTCGCTTCCCAACTTCACAACTGCGTCACTTCATGTTTTCACGTCCCTCTTGCGCGTCAAATCTCAAGAGTGAAGAAGAAAATATCAAAAATGAAATGCATTCTTGCCAAGTGAGAAGGAAGAGAGTAGAACACTCATAAAAGCTCTAAATCTCTCTTCAAATGCACACAATTAGTCAAGCTATCTCTCACTCCACCAAGGGAGAATCCAATAGTGTAAGTAGAGGGAGAAGAACTCAAGATTTATTGCAAAATCATGCAATCTACACCTCACACAAGCTCTCTCCACACACTAACTCACAAGACTTGACTTGGCAAGAATGCCAAGCCAAGAAGGAGGCTCCTCACTTAGGAGCCTCACTTTCCAAAACTAAGGTTTATCCATCCAACTCTAAATGGATGAAGCCTAACGGATAAGGTGCGGCCGCCGACGCCGCATACCGTGACATAGCTCTTGAGGGGGCACATTCAACACTAGAGTTCAACCAAGATGGTGAGGACTTGGCCAAGAATGGTAAACAAGTCTTGGAGATGACCAAGTTGTTGGTGGAGAAAGCCCGAAGGTGCTACGGAGTGCAAGTCAAAGCCGGAAGACGTGAAATGGAGAATGAGGTGGGCCAAAAGGTGTTGTTAAATGTGAACAACTTCACTTACCCGGAGGGCCTCACTCCAAAGTTCATGTCCAAAATTGGAGCTCCGTTTTCCATTGTGGAACAAGTGTTCAAGGACATCTATAACTTGGAATTACCACCCGAGATCAAAATGCATCTGACATTTCATGTCTCATTCCTAAAGCCATTTAAGGACGACACCTTGTGGCCCGATCACAAGCAAGTGATTACGCCACCTCCCGACCTTGTGGACGTCATTTGGAACATGAGGTAGGAGGGCATCCTCAAATGTAGGAAGCCCAAGTGAAAAGGAAAGAAAATGTACAAAGGACTACTTGGTGAAATGGTGAGGATACCATAAGAAAGGAGCCGCTTGGGTAGCGGCAAGAGACATGATGAACGCCAAGGAATTGGTAAAGCACTTTGAAGAAACTAAGGCTAGACATTCCAATAAAATGAAGCGTAGGCATTGATGAGGACATCGATCTCCCTTAGTGGGGGAGAGATGCTAGTAGCACACTTAGCTTCGAGGCTAATTACTCCACAACATGAACTTGTTCTTTGGCTTGAGGGCATAAAGTCCAAACTTTAGTGGTGCAAATAGAAAAGTATGAGATGAGGTCCGTTTTGTACTTGTGCTTGTACTTGTACTTGTACTGGCCAATGCCCATGGAGACCGTATCGTTCGGCCTCGGGTGGGTGAGGCCACACCACCTAACCCATATAAGCCTCTAGGACATTACGTAGGGCCCCTACCCCACCATCAAGAAACCTTTTGTCTCTCTACCAAGAGTTGGGGCCAAGTAGACATTTTCCCTTAGCCGCTGGGCCTAAAAACCCCCAGCAGCTTCATACCATCATAACTTCCTTATATGAAGTCTGATACTAACAAGCAACCACTTCATCTTGATCTACGCTTCACGTAGATGCTGATGAACGCCACACTTGCCCCATTTTGGCAGGTATTGACAAAGTTATGCCTGTTTGAACCTTGGCAATCCCGAGAATCACTCCCAAACACTGCTGTACCTAGGCGTTGTCCCGGGACAGCGCCCCACTCAAATTCTCATAACTCCTAGCTCACACCTCCGATTGAGGTGTTCTTGACCATTCTAGAATCACCCGGCCATGAGCTACGTATAGGTCATGGCCTTACCCTCATGCCTTCTAGTCTCCGTGGGTGGGAGGCGTTCCCAACGCCCGGGGCCCTCACCCACACTAGGATCACTTGGGCCCTTTCACCAATGGCGCCACAAGTCCCGGGTATCACTCCGGGGTCCCCCTTGTGCCCATGGTGTTTCTGGCACTCCTCATGGAGAGGTGCGCGACAAACAGAGGCCGATTAATATACAAGAACCAAGGTTTATTACAATAATGCGGGCAGGTGGGTGTCAAACCCATCCAGGCGCAATTTACCCACTCAAAGCTCCTTCTTGATTTCAAGAGCCCTATCCATATGTTGTTTGTCCTATTGTTTGCAAGTTCTCTTTCATATTTAGATAAAAGAATTTCCAGTGTCATATTCCCATAAACCTAAATCTTGAAGTACCCCTTATGTATATAACCTCTATGACAAACTTATTGTAATAATTGAATTCTCCCTTGTCTCCTCGCGAAACCCGCTCTCATTAGATTTGTTGCGATGCTCGCTCTCTGCCATAGATGGTGCTTGTGAACCATTATCCTCCCCTTCTTCGTCTATTGGTTGCAGATTCAACCTTCTCTTGTCCACTGCACACGTATTCTGCCAGTCTGATGGGATCCTTCTTCCTTGTATGCACATTTCCTTCTTCTTCTTAAGTTCTCTCCGTCTTTTCTGTTTCGAATTGCTGAAACTCGTGCCTTCCTTTGTCTTCTTCCTCTTCTTTCCTGGATCGATTGTGGAGACTATATTTTGGTCTGGTCCTTCATGTATACGTTCCAGTTCCCCTTTCTTGTTTATTTTTTTGCTCTCTACTCTATGGGCATCCCCTTAGTTTACTTACAAAATGACCCTTCACCAACCTTCTTTCACCTATATAGTACTATTGTTGAAAGTTTAGGGTTTACAATTGTTTGATAGCCATGCCTCATTTTTTTTTTGGATTTTTTTCTTATTCGTCACTCTCTTTGTCCATGGTTTCCTCATCCACTATGCCATGTGAGTCAGAAATGGTTGAGCTCTGTGCCCATGGTGTTGAGATCCCCCTTCTTTTCCCCATAGATGCGAACGGATTTACATCTATCTCTTTCCTTCACCTTAGTATCAGGTTTTTGTTGCAAGATAGTACAATATGTGTCGAACGCGAGATTTACGGGAATGCTACTTTTTTTGTCATTGACCATGTGTGAGCATTCTAGGGTTGCCGACAATGGATCATCAGTGTGGGAACTTTGCACTGGTAAATACAGAGTGTACGGACTCCCAGATTCATGCTTTAATGTATCCACGGAAATCCGTACCCCTCCCCATTCATCCTCTTCCACTTTGAGCACTCCTCCCGTGGTCAAAGTTAAGATTGAACCTGGTATACACACTGTCATACATCTTTCAGATTTTTCCGATGGTAATGAGCCCCCTCTATCCACTCCCATTCTCAAGCCATCCCCTTCTTCCCTCAACTCCCCCTTTCTGACCCCCTTTGTACACCTTGAACCTTTATGTCCTCTTCCTCCATTCCTTGCCAAACCATCCATTTTCATTCTTCAATGTCTACGTACTCTTACTTCCATGCCCGGTAGGAAAAACATGCTCAAGAAGCTAGATTATGACACTTTGCAAATTGAAGAGGTGAATTTCCTCCCGCCTCGCTCTGATGGGAATCAGATGTTTGTCCTCCCCCTCGTTGGTATCTCATCCTCTCATACAAAGGCCAAATCCATGGACGGCATGGACAAACGCTACGACGGCCATGTTTGGACCAAAACCCAAACCACCAATATTAGCAATGACTTAGGCCTTGTTTTCTGCTTGTCCACCTGCATTGGCCACTTTGAGTGCCACAATCCTCATTGAGACTACGTCCAACATGTTCATCGTACCTCCTCAATCAATGATACCGAATTCAATGGATTTACCAAAGAGCCTTTTCCCATTGGTGGTCCCGTGCTTACTTTCTCCACTCTGGTGTGCAAGATCTGCACAGAGCCACCCAAATGCATTGCACCATGCATTGCCCAAATTTTCTACGTCCACGGCAACGATACCATTCAGCGGGCGTGCATTCATCTTGGCAATCATCGTCACCCCGTCAAGGTCGGCAATTGCAGGGATAGCCGCCAACGCATCGGCGCCCTAATTGAGGAGCACGTCGAGCGAACACCCCAAGCCACTCATAGCAAAATCGTCCTTGAAGCCAACAAGGACCTTGTGGGTGAGTTCCTCCTCCGCAATGATAGTGATCCTCATCAACTTCTTTTATTGGAAGAACTTGAGCCCGTTTTTTTATCATTGCAAGGAGTTGAATTCCCCCCACCTCCGAAACAAAGTTACCACCTTCAAATACTTGCGTAGGCTAGGAGTTATGGATGGCATCGCCAAGCTTAGAGGTGTCAACACCTGGGCCTATGTCCAGCGGAATCAATTCCCAGGCCAGGGTGACGAGACGGACAAAGTTTTCGTCTTCAAGATGTCTGAGGTTGGCCCTGGTAGTGGGGTTGACTTGGTTAGGCGCATGCAGCCTGGCGGGGATCTTGAGCATGCTTGGATCATGTTTGACCATGTCAAACGCGTCGCCAAGTGGACCACCATGGCCTGCCACGTATACGACGGAACCTACCAGCGCGTCATAACCATCATTTGCTGCGACTTTCAATCCGAAGATAAGGATGCTCAAGTGTTTTCCTGGCACAACCTCAACCACATCATGGCTCGCCATGGAATCCCCAAGCCTCACTTCAAAGGCTTCATGGCTGACAGTGCACAAGCCAATTGGAATGCCGTCAGGATTGTCTACGGCTCCGGAGATCCAAAGGTTCCCATCGATGGGCGTGAGAGAACCCGCTACTTCCATTGGACCCAGTCTTTGGAGAAACACACGAAACTCTATATCAAGCACGACTTGCAAGACCAACAGAAGCCTCTCTGCCTCCAGTATCGCGACGCATCCTCTATGCTCGAGGCAGAGACGAGGTACCTCACCATCAAGGCCTGGTGGGCTTCGTCTAACTGCACCTCCGAGGAGGGGCTGAAACACCTTCAACTTTGGCTTGCCTTCTGGCACTTTCGATATCGACAATGGGGTGGCTTCATGGAATTGGTGCGTCTTTAGTGTTATTACTTCTTGTTTTTTGTTTTATCTTTTCTTTTCCTAAATTTTGTTTATTTCTTACATTGCCATTCCATTGCGCAAGAGAAAATCATGACCGCCAAGGAATTTGCTCAAATGCCCAATTGCAACCTTGCCAAATCCATTCACAATAAATGGCTACAAGCGTCTGACAACAAGGGTGGCGATCTATACGTGACCACTGTGGATGACTATATTCGAGCATTCCTCCAAGTTGTGGTGTACCATCAATTTTTAAAGGGTGGCGTTGGGGGTGATGGCCCTAGCAAAGAAGAACTCAAGCTTCGATGTGCTCAACGTCGTGCTCAACATACTAGTGACCCCGTTGTTCTACAGAAGGTTCTCCTCGACATGCCCGGCGGGGATGAATTCTGCACCCGTAGTTCCCACCTCGAGGGTACCGAGGTATTTGGGTCGCAAAAATGTAAGCCCGACACTCCCATTGGAAACAATGATGATATGCCCACCGCCCAGACACCATCAACTTCTCTCGCCCTCGTGTCGCTCAGAGAACCACAAGATCTCATGCTTCACCTTTGCCTACCATCGTCGTGGAGTCCTCTCTGTCAGTGCTAGATGTTCTACCACCCCCTCCTAGTGGTCTTGATTTTCGCCGCGTCACTGCCGTATATGAATCCAAAGTAGACGAGAAGCTCTGGCATATTGCTCGGATTCCTTACAATTCCTCCAAGGCATCTGTCGCAACCCTTGCTAGTTTTCCTTCACCTAGCTTGACCGCCTTTCCAACCTAGCAAGTGCCACGAGCGCTAACCTGCACATCCCACGCACATGCATGGTTAGCTCCCAAAACCGCGGACCTTCAAGCTCATGGCTAGGTCACCAAACCCTCCTACACATGCATTCGGGACTCTCCCCTTTGTAGGTAGCCAATGGCTAAGGTGGACTTCCATCCATGGAAGTCCACTCTTAAGTTGATCATCGTGTTGCCAAAACAACACTACAACTACCCGGAGCACATTGCCAAGTATGCTCCGGGGGGGTCGGTCGGCTAAGCCGCCTCACCCATATAAGCCTCTAGGACTTTGGGCGGGGCCCCTACCCCACCATCAAGTATCCTTTTGTCTCTCTACAAGGGTTGGGGCCAAGTGGACATTTTCCCTTAGCCGCTGGGGCTAGAACCCCCCCAGCAGCTTCAGACCACAATAACTTCTACATATGATGTCTGATGCTCTCAAGCGACCACTCTATCGTCACCTACTCTTTCCGTAGATGCCAATGGACCCCTTGCTTGCCTCATTTGGGCAAGTATTGATGAAGTTATGGCTCTTCAAACCTTGGCAGTCCCGGGCACCACTCCCAGGTCACTGCTGTCCCAGGGTGCTGTCCCGGGACAGCGCCTCACTCAAATGGCCATATCTCCTAGCTAGCACCTCCGATTGAGGTGTTCCTTAGCATTCTAGAATTCCACCGCCATAAGCTCCTCAAAACTTACGGCCTTACCCTCATGACTCTTAGTCCCCGTGGGTGAGAGGCGTTCTCAACGCCCGGGGCCCTCACCCACACCAAGAATACTTGGGCCCTCTCACCAATGGCGCCACAAGTCCCGGGTGTCACTCCGGGGTCCCCTTTGTGCCCATGGTGTTGCGGGCACTCCTCATGGAGAGGTGCGCGACAGCATGGTAGGCCATGCATGCGGTCACCAAAAAAAAATGCACAGCCAAAATCGTCTCCAACTCCAAGAGCATCTCTGCCTCGGCATACCTTGGAATTTGGAACTATTACAAATTCACAACACCTAAAGTCGAGAAGTTATTTTTTTGCCCGGATGACATTGAGCGTTTTGTCATAGGTTCGCGTCGTAAGTGGGTCGACAAATTCTCTGCTGACCAAGAATGACCTCCAATCCCGCCCGTTTGGCCAGTCAAGCTTGGTACCAACCTCACTCGTCCGGAGATCTTAAAGCCTGAAAATGCCGGCTTTCAGCTCTTGCAGAAAGAATGCATCACGCCCACTCGCCTTTTTAACACATCCACTCTTCCCCTCGACCTCTCCGGAGTGGACGTTCCAGCCAACCCAAATTCTTATCATTTTTCTACGCTGTCCAAGTCTACAGGACGGTCTGCCACCACACCATCAACAAAACATCTGCACGAGTTATGGATGGGACCATCTTGAAGGTCACCATGATTCCACGTTTCCAAATTTAATGAGACCATTTCAAATTCAGTGCCCTTTTATTTATTTTTGGACCTATTCATTGCACGGAAATAGGTCACATATTTTTACTATTCTTTGATGAATTTGGAATATTATGAATATATTCGATTTTTGGAATATGTCTAAATTTATTTGGATAACTTTGCTATTTTTATATCATTTCTGCTCTCCGCTCTGCGCTCACATAGGATTGTCGTCCGAATGGCTAGAAGTATGAGTGTGTGATTCATATTTAGGTTGAAATAAATTTTTGGAAATTTTTGGAAAATCTAGTGGGGGGGGCGGTCTCGTAACCGAGAGGGTGGAGGTGCAATGGAACTAGTTGGACTTGAATGATTATATGTATGTGGGTGTGATTGATGTTTAGGTTGAAAATACGTTTTTTGAAACTCTTGAAAAATCTAGTGGGGGGTGTTTCATAACCAAGAGGGTGGAGGTGGTGTGCAACTAGTTGGACTTGAATGGTTAAAAGTATGTGTGTCTGATTCATATGTATGTCAACTATGGTTTTGGAAATTTTTGAGAAATTTGGGGGGGAGGTTTTGGAACCGAGAGGGTGGAGGTTTGTGTTGTCTTGTATTGTGTCTTAAGTTGTGTTTTATATATGCAGGCATTACAATCTTTGGATCTTATTGGATCTCGAGGGCATTCAATGGACGATCACAATGTTCAATCGGTGCCTCCTATGGTACTCATTGAGGCTTTTGGTAACCATTTACAGGGAGGTGTTTGATTCATGGAACTTTTGTTTGGATTTTTGTGCTGAAAGATTTTTTTACAAATTCTTGTATTCTTTATTTTCTTGATATCTACTTATTCTTTGCTTGACTTGTCTTGTAGAATGACGTACTGGTTGTAGGAGACTCCCTACGACCTCTAATTGAATCGAATTTGGATGTGTGAGCCCAAGTTTGTGTTCACATGTCTTCTTAATTCTCAAAAATACTAAAAACTTAACATTGGTGTTGTGTGGATAGTTAAAAGAGACTAGAGTTTAGATTTGGGCAAGTTTAGTTTGTAGTATGTTAGTGGGGTTGAGTAGAGTTAGTCGTGTTACTCAAAGTATTAAGTTGAAAAGGATTAAAAATGGAGGTGCTTGAATCAGTGTTTTATTGTTCGTTTAGGATGTGATGCTTGTGTTAAATTGGTTAGGGGCCTCTTGTGAGGCCAAACCCACCACCCTTAAGCGTTTTAGTCCGGGTGATGGTTTTGAGAATCACATGTGTCATACCAAAGCTTGTGGTAACATGGAATGTACTTCCATCTCAACAAGCTCCCAACTCACTTGAAATCATGATGTTTTATTAATGCTAGTCTCTTGAATAGGTAGAGCATTGGCCTTCAAGTCTTTACAAGTCTCTTCAAGTCTCTACAAGTCTCTATGAATTCTATTAATTCCACTAACCTTCTACTAATTCCCACACAACTCTAACTCTAACACTCAATTCTATGAGAGGAACAACAAGAGGGAGAGAGAGAGAAGGAGAGGGGAAGGGAGAGGGTAAGGAGGCCTTGTATGAACATCTCCCCTTTACCCACACTCCCCTCTCAATACAACATGCTCATGTGCCCACACACACGTGTGCATCCACACGTACAAGATGGAAGAACGCGAAGGAAAAGAAAGTGAATAGGAACACAAGTGAGTGAAGAATGTGAGAGAAATGAATATATAAGGGAAGGGAAGGGATGAGCACCCCTCAAAGCTCAAGATAAGCCCCTCGATCCTCGCCTACTTCGTATGTTCTTATCCTATCCGCTAAGCCTTCAACTCCTAAACCAACAAGATGGATCCCAATTCAAATATTTAAATTCAATGAGCTCCCCTTGGTCCACCACATGCTACACTCACCTAACCAAAGAATTTCTTTCATGCCGCTAAGCTTCTAATTAACTACACCACATAAGCCTAAGGCCTAAACATAACTTCACACCAAGTCTCACTCTTTTTATATTTTTTAGAATAATTATAAAACATCAAAATGTAACTCCTAATGGTTTCAAAGGGTTAATAACACATGTGGGCACCATTTTGGGCTCACACCTCTTTCCAAGTAGATCAGGTTCTGGATTTTCGGGGGGCCAGGATGGGGGTCCCGAAGTCGATCGGCAGGGGGCTTAATGGCTCTCTCTCCCTTTTGAAAATGTGTGCCGAGAGGCTGGAGGGTGGAGCCATTGGCACCAGGTTTTGATTGGTGATACAGGTCGCCACAAAAAACATGAATGCAAAGCAGAGTGTGGGAATCCAGGGAGTACATGTAACTTGTTGTTGGGTGTGGTTTGAGGGAATTTGGAGGTTTACTGGGATTGGGGCAAACTAGTAAGGAGGGCTCAGCAGCGGACGAATCCACCGCATAAGGGGCAACCGGGCGAAGGATTGGAGAGGAGAATACACATAATTCGACAGGGGGCAAGCCCACATTGCAAGAGAGTTCGGAGGCTGCTACAGCCGAGGCACTCGAGAAACGGGGTGCCAGGGACAGATGTTAGATCAGAGCTGGATACTTACATACTACGAAGGAGGTGAAGCCTCGGCCTTGCGGACGGCGAGTGTCTGGTTTCGGGAGGCAAGGATTTAGTGCAGATCCGATCAGCTCCCCTATTCCGGAAGTCGCTTTTCACCAGGCGAACAAGCTTGGGTGTGGGCAGTGCACACAGGCTGTGAATCCCGCCCACAATGTGACTACGAAAACCCATGGTTTGGTTGGGAGTTGAGTCCAGGAGGGAGAGGCAGATACAGATAAACGCCGAGGAGGTTGTGGTAACAGAGGCAAGAGTGCTGGTTGGTTCCAACGCCTCGGCCAAGGCAGAGGGAGTGGCTTCCTCGGAGAAAGGGGAAGTTGAGAATCAGTTGAAGGGGAGGAGATGCCACGTGGCACTTCAGGCTACCGAGACCACTCGTGAGCACTAGGGGGGACCAAACCAGAAGCCTCTCGGGCGCTGGCACCACAGTGTATGGAAACAGGGGACTTGCTGGTTTTGATACCGGGGCAAGTAAAGCATTTGGAGGGGATTACTAGGGGTGGTCTCACATTAGTTAGGTGATTAGGGATTTGGGTTATCGCATTATTAAGGAAACTGGGGTAGTAGGGGCATCAAGCCAATGGTGATTTGGCATTAGTTCATTCAAAGCTTATGATAGTAAGGGTAGGGGTTTATGATTTAGTACTGGCATGTAATGATTGAGGAATACAGGGTAGTAGAGTATTTATCAATACTTGAACCTTGGACCACTTAAATAAAGGTTGTGTGCTTAAGGATTCATGTTGAGTAAGCGGGGATGCCAAGTGTGCTAGTCATGTGGGGTGAAGAAGGTGCATGTTAGCCTTAGGCATTCACCCGGATTACGACGCATAAGGGTGGGGGTTTAGGGCTGACAGGATGAGATTGAGCTTTTGATACATAGATCATAAAAAGAAGACTCTTACACCGTGATTCACCGGGTTTGATTCAAACCTATCAAGAAGTCACGATTCTCTATTCCATTGTGCCGCTTGCGATGTCTTCCTTTTGTTCGGCTCATCAACAACGTTGATGTCGCTTGTTTGGAAAATGAGTTCATGATGGGTTATCGTGATGGTGACCAAGCTATGTACGTTTCTTTATACAACAACCTCGATGAGGTCCTTCATGTCTCTGACAACATCAAGGCCTCTCGGAGTTCATTATGGCAGGAGGCCAATGACGAGTTTGATGCCATTCATAAAAAAAACTATGACCTTGCTTACTTTGCGAACAAGATGTTCTACATGTGTGGGGGGGGGGGGAAGAGAGAAACCATCGGTTGACAGCTTGGTGGAGGCACTGTTGAGTCACAACATTAAAGAGAAGAAGACAAATTCGAGTAAGGTAACGGCACTTAAATCAACAAGCATGCAAACTAACAAGAAGGATTCACAGAGAAGGAGAAGAACAACACCGAAGAAGAATGCCGAAGAAGCTCTTGGCCATGGAGTTCGGCCACGGCCTTAGGGCCCCTTTCCCACGGCATTATGCACCTTACGCGCGGCAATAGGTCCTCCTACCCCACGGCAATGGGTGCCCAACGGGTTTAAGGAGGAATAATTAGGATTTAAGTAGTAGGCTACTATACTAGTATTAAGAAATTAGTATTAGGCATTATGAAGTATATTAAGGCATATTGGAAATGGGATATTGAGATGAAAGGACCATTAAAGAGACAATATAGAAGTATTTAGGAATGGAAGATCAATGACTATATGAAGAGACATATTAACGGAGTATATAGGAATGTAGTATTTTTGAAGAGACATAATTATGTTTTAGGATTGTATTGAGGATGAATGAATATCCAAGGAAGCATGATTATGGAATAGGTAGAATGTAGGATTTTGAGGAAACATGATTATGGAATATATGGGAATTTTAGGATATTAAACTCAAAGAGACATTATGAAGACATTAAGGGAAATATAGGAATATGGTACATTCTACTAGCATGATCATTAATCAATCAACATGAAGATTTGATTGATCTCCAAAAAGAGTTTAGTATGTAGCCACAACAAAGAGTTAGGGTAATCTTAGAAATAGGAACATAAAGGTGATGAAACGGTTATAACCGTTTAGGATAGGAATCATCTACATATATAAAAGATAGTTAGTATCTATGAAAGTGGAAGTTAACCACCACTTTTAGTATAGATTTAGGATAGGAAGAAAAGACTATATAAGGGAAGCAATTTTTAGAGATCATACCTCATTTTCTACACAACGAAGTTATCTTAAATTTGAGTGTCAAGAATCACTTGAAGCTTTTGTAACTCTCCTCTCGAGGAACTTTTGCAATACACTTATCTTTTCTACAAATGCGTGTGATCTTTCTACCTCTCTCAATTTGAACTACGAGTCGTCAATGGTACTTTGTAGCTTAAGTGATTGAGCAACCGAAAGTAGAGTAGATTGAGTAGACTCTTTTGAAAAAGAACTCAAAAGATAGTGTGAGGGTGAGAACAAAGCGCTCAAGACAAATTGGAGAATCAATGGGACTTTGAGAGAGATTGAATTGAGAAAGCGATTGTCAAACTTGAGTGAAGGAAACAAGATTATCTCTCAAAGCGGAACTTATCATTGATCTCCTCAAAAGGGAATTATAAATATACATGTGATTGAATGATTGAAGAATTATATGCATGTTATGATTTAAGCAAAACAACTTAACGATTACAACTCCTTCAAAAGAGGAGGAACTTATTATTGAAAACTACATAATTGACTTATACATATTATACATATTATACTACATATTGATTGTTGAACTTATGATTAACAAGAATGATGAAGACATTAATTCATATCAAAGTTTGAATACATATGAATGAAGTAATATTGATATAAGATAATCTACTTACTACAATTGTTATTGAAGCTTCTTACTTTAAGATTCTTTGTGAGTTGTTGGATGTCATTACAATTTGAAGGATTATCTATTCAAGAGAAGATCTCTCTCTCTCTTGAGCAAAACTCAAGAGAGATAGGTTTATCTTCTCGTCATCAAGAAACACTTTGTAGTAAAAGTGCTTCTTCTCTTAAGATACTTTGTGAGTTGTTGGATGTCATTAACAATCAAAGAGGAGTTCTTTCTCTTTAATAAACCTCAAGAGAGTTATAATTATTTTTAAAACACTTTGAATGTTAAACGTGACATTGCAAAACAATCAATGATGTGTTCACGAAATTATAACTACTATATGCATACATATCAAGTTACAATATTATAAGTAGTAACACTTGAGCTTAAAAAAGAAGACTCAAGAATATTAGATCTTCCTCATCATTATAAGATTACTATCATTTATGTGATTGATGTTTATAAACTACGAATCTTAAGGATTCATATAACTTATTGAAAACTATATTATTATCAAGGATATTGTTACACCTCTTGAAGCTTTCTTTAAATCTAATGGTTCTTATTATCAATGATGCCTTACATAGAGAATAAGAATTAAGATAATGAGATTGTGTTCACTCCAATAATTATATTCATATCAAAAGGAGAAGAGAGGGATTATTAATTCGAGACCGAACATATTAATGAGGCACGGTAGTTCTCAAGCGAATATAAATTTACGTGATGTCTTACCAAGAGTCTTCTTGAGCTTATTGCAAGGGAACGACCCACGGGGTGCATCAGGCACATCAACAAGCATCACTTGTTAGACAAGGATTGGCACATCTCCATTGACTGTATTGTCGTGGACCCAAGAAATTGCACCGCCGTCTTCCTTAATGCCATGAATGACATAATCTAGTGAGTTGTGACATTTTATATTTATTTACTTGTCTTCTGTTTTTATGTTTCTTTTTTACCTTGTCTTCGTTTAGGTCCACGGAGCATGACCACATTAAGGACAACCTCCCTGCCAAGTTATTTTGCATTCGGACGTTTGGAAAGATGAAGCTAGAGGAGTTTAAAGACCTTATTTCTGTCGCCGATTATAAGATATGCAAGTCCAAGATGGAAAAAAATCCTACTTGGTATTTGCTAACATTAGACATCTCCATCATATTCTTGTACAAGGTAATTTTCTTCTTCATTTTCCTTGAATTTTTTTCTCCCCATTTTATGCCATTTTCTTTTTCTTTTTCTCTGTTTGTTTTAGAGAGAGTTATCCAACTCGGCCGATACCGCAATAAGGTTGTACTGTGAAGTCACTCCTGAGGCTCTCAGATTTGCTCCGAAGATTTGGGATGCTATGACAAAAACCTAGGATAGGTTGATCAAAAGCATTCGATCTCGAAACTTTGAGAAGTTCATTTCCGTCGCCAACAAGGACAACGGTGATGACTTCTTCCACAAGGTGCCTCTCTTGCCTTTGTGTTTTTAATTTGCTTTTCATTTTCTTATAATTCTTGTTGTACTTGATTATAATCTTACGTAATACTCTTCTATGTTGCACATTGACCATCATGTCTTCACCTTTGTCGCAACCCTTGCTAGCCCCCTTAGCAATCTTGCCAATTTTCCTTTCTAGCAAAGGTTACGAGCACTAACCCTTTGCATTCCGCCATGCTAATGGTTAGCTCCTCCTACCCCGGACCATATAGTTCATAGGAGGGGAACCAACCCTCCTACTTTGCTTTTGGGACTCACCCCTTAATTGGTAACCCATTTCTTCGATGTGGACTTCCATCCATGGAAGTCCAATCATATGTTGATCATCGCGTTGCCGGAGCAACACTACAACAACCCGAAGCATACTAGGCAACTATGGCCTCACAATGGGCCAATGCCCATGGAGGCCGTGCCGTTCGGCCTCGGGTGGGTGAAGCCACACCATTCACCCATATAAGCCTCAAGGACTCTACACGGGGCCCCTACCCCACCGTCAAGAGACCTTTTGTCTCTCTACCAAGAGTTGGGGCCAAGTAGACATTTTCCCTTAGCCGCTGGGCCTAGAACCCCCTAGCAGCTTCAGACCATCATAACTTCCTCGTATGATGTCTGATGCTAACAAAAAAAACCACTCCATCTTCATCTACACTTCACGTAGATGCCGATGGACTCCTCACTTGCCCCAATCAGGCAAGTATTGACGAAGTTATGCCTATTTGAACCTTGGTAGTCCCGGGAATCACTCCCAGGCACTGCTGTACCAGGGCGATGTCCCGGGACAGCGCCCCACTCAAATTGCCATAACTCCTAGCTCACACCTCCGATTGAGGTGATCTTGAGCATTCTAGAATCACCAAGCCATGAGCTACGCATAGTTTATGGCCTTACCCTCGTGCCTCCTAGTCTCCGTGGGTGGGAGGCTTATCCAACGCCCGGGGCGCTCACCCACACTAGGATCACTTGGGCCCTCTCACCAACGGCGCCACAAGTCCCGGGTGTCACTCCGGGGGTCCCCTTTGTGCCCATGGTGTTTCGGGCACTCTTCATGCAGAGGTGCGTGACAACCTTGCTCGTAACAAATATGACAATCGAAAACCTCCAAAATGTGGCCACCACACATGTGGATGCGTCCTTCAAGGCCAAGTGGCTTCGATGATGGAACTCCCCCGCCGAGGTCAAGAACAAGAACAAATTTTCTTCTGCTCTTCCTCTCAGGGAGAAAATCCTCGAAAACTAGCTCAACAAAGCTTCTTTTTGGTCTCAGGTGCATCTACAACTTCTTTTTTCTATTTGTTTTTTTTATCTACTTCACATTTTTAACTATTGGTCTTTATTATCATAATCCGAGAAAGGGGTTGAGGCTGAGATCGCATCATTTTCTCGTATACATCTCTCTCAATTTCTCGTATACATCTCATTTCTCGTATACATCTCTCGTATTCATCGTTTTCTCGTATACATCTCTCTCAATTTTTCTTTGCAGATGTGCCCGAGAACCTGCGTGTGCCGAGGATCTCGGCCTCATCCTCGGAGGTTCATGTGTGGAACAAGCGATCTTCCATATACTTTGAGGTTTTGTTTGCCTTTGTAAATGCCAACCTCCATGACGACAACGTCATTGTCTTTGCGCATTGCGCTGATCCTGATGTCTCTAGATCAATTCAAAATTGGACGCACAATGAGGACTTCTACGTTGCCAAAGATTGGTTTGACACGAATGACCTTGATCTCTAGTCTCCTACGAATCCTTATAAATTGGTAAATTCTTGTAGTCCTCATCATTTTTTTTATACCCTTGTCTTTTGCATGCCCGTATTCTTAACTTTCCCTTGCACATTTCATATAGACTTGCAAGTTCTTCATCAAGGTCCTCATGCATAACGAATCCATTTTTAATGTCCGTACCTCAAACTTTGAGGACATGGATTACAATCTTAAAAGAGATGATTGGCTCAATAACTTCACCGATGAGAAAAATCAAGCGATGAGGGAAGACGTGGTGCGTTGGATAGGTGTTCGTGAACAATGTCACGAGTTCTTCTCCATCATTTTCTCCGCCCTCATGCACAAAGACGACATTATCATGGATTGGCAATGTGGCGTTGGTTTGTTCATTATGTCTTTGAGTTTCACGTTTTTGTTTATTTTTACTTTCCATTTTTTATGTTATCGCATTTTCCATTCATTATCTTATTCTTACCTTTTTGATTTTTTGATATTCTAGGGGGTTCCGTCATTGCTTGCCGTGCCATATTGTGGCATTTGAGTTGGACATCGACATCTCCAAGTCTCTCCTCCTCCCCATGCATAAGCCTGAGCACGAACACACTTCCCGGCAAGTTATCCCACAACAAGGGTTTGTTTTTGCTCCTCCCCCGGAAGATGGCAAAACGGAATTTTGATTTTCTGTGTGCGTAAGTTTGATGTTGGTTTCTAATTTTTTTTGTTTGCATTTCTATCTTCTTGGATCGCAGTTTTTTACATGTGCTCATGTTTATTTTTTTCGGCTTGTATGTTCCGAGTTCCAAAGGAGAGTCCGATTCGTGTCCTCACTGTGGACATGTTTGCAACCCCTTTAACAATGTTTGAGCTCCTTTCGCATGTTGCTGAGTTTGCCCATCTTTTTGTGGAGGCACCGTCCTCACCTCCTATTTGCACCCATCATTTCAACAAACTAGTCTTGGATTTCCTAGACAAAGAAGCCGAGTAGGGCGAGGATACTGATAGACATGATAATCCAAGCTGTTGATTATGCCTCGTGGGTTTGAAGACTGAAGCTCATATGCTATGTTTTTATTTGATTTTTTTTAGTTCATTTGTTTTTTTATATCTACCTTTAGCAAATACCCATTCCACTCGTTCTTTATTTTATGTTGATGTTTTATTCCGCTTGTTAACGTCAGTCTTAATTTAGTCTCAAATCATTTAGAAACCACACTACAAGAACTTTCATAAGAAATACATAGATGTCGCAACCCTTGCTAGCCCCCTTAATAATTTTGCCAATTTCATTTCTAGAAAAGGTTACGAGCGCTAACCCTTCGCATTCCGCCATGCTAATGGTAGGTCCTCCTACCCTAGACCTTATAGTTCATAAGAGGGAACCAATCCTCCTACTTTGCTTTCGAAACTCAACCCTTAATCGGTAACTAATCCTTAGATGTGGACTTCCATTCATGGAAGTCCAATCTTATGTTGATCATCGCATTGCCGTTCAGCCTCGGGTGGGTGAGGCCACACCACCTCACCCATATAAGCCTCTAGGACTCTACGCGGGGCCCCTACTCCACTGTCAAGAAACCTTTTGTTTCTCTACCAAGAGTTGGGGCCAAGTAGACATTTTCCCTTAGCCATGGGCCTAGAAGCCCCCACTTGCTACAAACCATCATAACTTCCTTTTATGATATCTGATATTAACAAGCAATCACTTCATCTTCATCTACGCTTCACGTAGATGCCAATGAACTCTTCACTTGCCCCGTTCAGGCAAGTGTCGAGGCCACCTTCAACCCTCAGCCTTAGACGGAGTAACCCGCTGCTGACCGGTTTACACAGACACTACACCTATCCAAATCAGCATGTTTGTAAACTTCCAAACCTGAACGTGGTCTTGATACATATTGTTCCTCATATGGTGTTTCCTTTTAGTAAATCTCTGAATAGAAAGTGCCCTAAGTTTTCAAGGTTATGTTCCCTTAAATCCTAATGTCGAGGTTAAGTGTTCTTGAAGGGAAGCTCTTCTTATATATATATATATATATACTATCTTTCATTGTTTGAATGATTGAAACCTTTTTTATTTTGTCAATTATTCCAAGAGTGTTCTTCCTTAAGAGAGTTTATAGCTTCAAGCATACTCTCTTACTAAATGGAACTCATGAGAGTTCTCTAGTTTCTCCAATATTCATTTGAGGATCCTTGTCTAAGCACTTATTGCGAGGCAATCATACTCCCTTGCAATTATTAATTCCCTATAAACACATTTCACCAAAATAATTGCAAGGTTTGGTATAAATTTAGCATATTTTTCTACTGATGTGATCCCCTTTCACTTATGGTAGAGGTTTCTTCTCCATTCCTCATGTGGAGGTATCTCCTTATCCTTGATGGTTCCTCTCTTGTATGGAATAGTTTCTATGATCATTATATTTTATTCCGTACTTCCGATTTTATCCCCTTTCTTAATACAAGTTTTCCGTGATCCGGTTGTTATTCAATTAACTACTCTTCCCCGACATGATATTGGACATTCAATTTATATGTGGGAGGGTGAAAAATAATAGGGGAATGTTCTCCGATAGATCCTCCTATATAATTTATTCTCTATATTACTTGATAAGGTCTCCCATAGTATCTTCTAGTCAATGAGCTAGGTTTTATACTAGGTTGAATACCTCTTTGTTAATTCCCTTTCTTAATTACCCTTGGCATCTTCCTCTACATTAAGTGCTTGGGTATACTCTCTTCTTTGTAAGGTGGTAGAAGTTCGTAAGTTATTCCCTATAGTCATGTGGGTTTAGTAACTTGGGATTCCTTCGTAATGCATAGGTGATTCTTTTATTTTCCAAAATATATCTTCGGCCTCCTCTAAAAGCCTTGGTTGCTAAATTCAAAAGAATCCGGGGCTTAAACTCTTCTCGCCGCGAAGCTCCTTTAAAACTCTAATTTTGGAAATCCTACATTGATATATACTACGCTTTTCGAGATGCTCTCTAGTTCCTAAATCGATTAAACTCTTAGAACATTCTTGTCCTTCTTCTTTGGAGAACCTAGGTATAATTCCTAATTACTTGAGTCCGAGCCATCCATGCTAGATCTCTAATGGTAAGTAAATGCACCCTAAATGGTAAGTATATTCATTATCCGAAGGTAACAATTGAGACACTTCACGTAAGATCGTTCGGGGCAAAATGAAGTGCTTTACGGTCTTCAAGTACCCCTCTTGAAATAGTCTTTGAAATCTAATTTTAGTATAATTATGCGGATTTACCAATAATAGAACTGTAATGTTTCTGCAACCAGTATTTAGGGTTAATCCTCCTAGTTATGAAGATATCCATCCTAACCGCTTCTAGTATCTATTCTCCACTAACATTTGCCGGTTGAGGTGGTTGCTCTAACTACTTGAAGTCTAAGTCTATGGTCTTGCACTCAGGGTCTTGTGGCCGTTTGAAGACTGGTCTTGGTGTTCCCCTCCGGGTCTTCGCGCTCGATCCCTCGTCCTGACAACGTTCCCCCGAGTTCGCGTGCTCGTTCTCGGGTCGTGGTGAAGTTCCCCCGAGTTCCCGAGCTCGTTCCCGGCTACCTTTTTGTTTCGCCGGCCTCCCTTCTTTTCGCCGCCCATCCATGTGGCAGCTCCTCCACATCTTCTTTTTCGTTGGCCGCCTCTTTCGTTCGACCTTCTCTCCTTCTCCTTCCGACTGCCACCCTCCTCACTGGTTGTCTCTCCTTCCGATCGTCACCCCTCTTCTCATCGCAACTCCCTGATCAGAGGTCTGATCACCTCAATCACTTGTGTCACTACAACAAGTATCGACGAAGTTATGCCTGTTTGAACCTTGGCAGTCCCGGGAATCACTCCCAGGCACTGCTATACCAGTGCGCTGTCCCGAGATAGCGCCCCACTCAAATTCTCATAACTCCTAGCTCACACCTCCGATTGAGGTGTTCTTGAGCATTCTAGAATCACCACGCCATAAGCTACGCATAGCTCATGGTATCCTCACCATTTCACCAAGTACTCCTTTGTAATTTTTATTTACATTTCACTTGGGCTTCCTACACTTGAGGATGCCCTCCTACCTCATGTTCCAAATGACCTCCACAAGGTCGGGAGGTGGCCTAATCACTTACTTGCAATTGGGCCACAAGGTGTTTTCCTTAAATGACTTTAGTAATGAGACATGAAATGTTGGATGCATTTTGATCTCGAGGGATAATTCCAACTTATAGATGTCCTTGAACTGTCACGCACCTCTCCATGAGGAGTGCCCACAATACCATGGGCACAAGGGGGACCCCGGAGTGACACCTGGGACTTGTGGCGCCATTGGTGAGAGGGCCCAAGTACTCTTAGTGTGGGTGAGGGCCCCGGGCGTTGAGAACGCCTCTCACCCACGGGGACTAAGAGTCATGAGGGTAAGGCCAAAAGTTATGAGTAGCTTATGGCGGTGGAATTCTAGAATGCCAAGGAACACCTCAATTGGAGGTGCTAGCTAGGAGATATGGCCATTTGAGTGAGGCGCTGTCCCAGGACAGCACCCTGGGACAGCAGTGACCTGGGAGTGTGGTGCCCGGGACTGCCAAGGTTTGAAGAGCCATAACTTCCTCAATATTTGCTCGAATGAGGCAAGTGAGGGGTCCATCGGCATCTTTGCAAAGAGTAGATGACGATAAAGTGGTCGCTTGAGAGCATCAGACATCATATGAAGAAGTTATGATGGTCTGAAGCTGCTCAGGGGGTTCTAGCCCCAGCGGCTAAGGGAAAATGTCCACTTGGCCCCAACCCTTGTAGAGAGACAAAAGGATACTTGATGGTGGGGTAGGGGCCCCGCCCAAAGTCCTAGAGGCTTATATGGGTGAGGCGGCTTAGCTGACCGACCCCCCCGGAGCATACTTGGCAATGTGCTCCGGGTAGTTGTAGTGTTGTTTTGGCAACACGATGATCAACTCAAGAGTGGACTTCCATGGATGCAAGTCCACCTTAGCCATTGGCTACCTACTAAGGAGAGAGTCCCGAATGCATGTGTAGGAGGGTTTGGTGACCTAGCCATGAGCTTGAAGGTCCGCGGTTTTTGGAGCTAACCATGCATGTGCGTGGGATGTCCTTCGGGCAACATGAAGTTGTTCACATTCAACAACACCATTTTAGCCCACTTCATACTCCACTTCGCGTCTTCTGGGATTGACTTGCACTTCGTAGCACCTTTGGGCTTTCACCACCAACAACTTGGTCATGTCCAAGATTTGTTTAGGCTCTTTAGCCAAGTCCTCACCATCTTGGTTGAACTCTAGTGCTGAATGTGCCCCCTCGAGAGCTAGGTTAGTAGGTTGGAGTGCATCCACTCCATAAAAAACCACCACAAAACACAACCCCTTGGTCAACAAGTGCGTGGCTACATTACAACTAAATTCCGCTCGACCCATATAGTCCGCCCAATCTTTTTGGTCTGCCCCCACCAAGTTCCTCAAGTATTGCTTCAAGACTCCATTCACACGCTCCGTTTTCCCATCCATCTGCGAAAGTGACGCCGTGCTAAACCTTAGTTTCATTCTGAACTCCTTAGAGAAATGCATTGAAAATGCACTTGTGAACTTTGGATCTTGATCCGACACAATCACTCTTGATAACCCGTGGTGCCTCAACTATCCTTTGAAAAAAAGACTATGCGGTCAAACTATGTACATACTATACCGTCATACTATGTACATACTATGCCATGACCCCGACAAAATAGGCAACGGTTGCAAGAAACCACCTTGCTTTTGGTAAGAGGCTCGGTTCACTTGGCACTTCATCCAAGCCTTCACAAAGTGGGTTATATCCTCCTTTATGCACCGCCAATGGTACCTCCATGACACCATTCTATGGCGGTTTTTTCTTTCTCCTGTATGGCCAGCAATAGGACTATCATATTCCTCCTTCAAAACCGATAGCCTCAACTTGCCTTGTGGCACATACTCCCAACTTTGCTTACACTTGAACAATCCCTCCACCAACTTAACATCTTTGAGCACCTGGCTCTTGCGAAGCTCACCTAAAAGCTTTTGTGCTTTGGGGTAGTTAATTTACCCCTCCCGTATCTTGCATCACAAGTTTCCTTTGCCGGCACACATTAGCCACAAGGTTTGGATGGTTCTCATTGCTTGGAACTCTTCGGGTCTACTTCGCGCATCTGGCACCACATTTCCACGGTCCGGTTTGTGGATCAAATCCACCTTCATAAGCGCCAAACTATCATGCCTGTCGCGCACCTCTCCATGAGGAGTGGCTGAAACACCATGGGCACAAGGGGGACCCCGGAGTGACACCCGGGACTTGTGGCGCCATTGGTGAGAGGGCCCAAGTGATCCTAGTGTGGGTGAGGGCCCCGGGCGTTGGGAACGCCTCCCACCCACGGAGACTAGGAGGCACAAGGGTAAGGCCATGAGATATGCGTAGCTCATGGCGTGGTGATTCTAGAATGCTCAAGAACACCTCAATCGGAGGTGTGAGCTAGGAGTTATGGCCATTTGAGTGGGGCGCTGTCCCGGGACAGCGCCCTGCTACAGCAGTGCCTGGGAGTGATTCCCGGGACTGCCAAGGTTCAAACAGGCATAACTTCCTCACCACTTGCCCGAATGGGGAAAGTGAGGAGTCCATCGGCATCTACGTGAAGCGTAGATGAGGATGGAGTGGTTGGTTGTTATGATCAGACATCATACAAGGAAGTTATGATGGTCTGAAGCTGTGGGGGCTTCTAGGCCCAGCGGCTAAGGGAAAATGTCCACTTGGCCCCAACTCTTGGTAGAGAGACAAGAGGTTGGTTGACGGTGGGGTAGGGGCCCCGCATAGAGTCCTAGAGGCTTATATGGGTGAGGTGGTGTGGCCTCACCCACCCGAGGCCGAACGGCACGGCCTCCATGGGCATTGGCCCATTGTGAGGCCATAGTTGCCTAGTATGGTTCGGGTTGTTGTAGTGTTGCTCCGGCAACACGATGATCAACATAGGATTGGACTTCCATGGATGGAAGTCCACATCAAAGAAATGGGTTACCGATTAAGGGGTGAGTCCCGAAAGCAAAGTAGGAGGGTTGGTTCCCCTTCTATGAACTATGTGGTCCGGGGTAAGAGGAGCTAACCATTAGCATGGCGGTATGCGAAGGGTTAGCGCTCGTAACCTTTGCTAGAAAGGAAAATTGGCAAGATTATTAAGGGACCTAGCAAGGGTTGCGACAATGCCACTGCAATGACTTGGCGCTCACTTGCGCTTGTATGTCAAAATTCTTTTAGGACACATTGTCCATGTAGACCTTTGCTTTGTGCGACCCCAAATAGTGTCGCCGCATCTTCAAGCAATGCACTACGGCAAAGAAGTTCTTTGTCATGAGTTGGTTGTCTTCTTTGACAACCATAGGGCTTCATGGTCCCATATGCAATGGCCATCCATCTTACATCAACAATCTGCCATTGGCAAAGTCAGTCACCTCCTTATGCACCTCAAAAGGTTTGTCAAACTCCACGAACTTGAGCGCGGGCGGCTAAGAGAACTTGGTCTTAAGCTCCCCAAAGACTTGGTGACAAACATCATCCCACTCTTGGGATAGCCATTCCTTTCACAAGTCGGACAAGGTCGGATAACCATCGAGCTTAACGCTCTCATATGCAATGGCCATGCATCTTACATTAACCATTCGCCAATGGTAAAATCACTCGCCCCTGTATGCACCTCAAAAGGTTTGTCAAACTCCGCGAACTTGAGCACGGGCGGCGAAGAGAACTTGGTCTTAAGTTCCTCAAAGACTTGGTGGCAAGGCCCATCCCACTATTGAGATAGCCATTTCTTGCACAAGCCGGACAAGGTTCGACAATCATTGAGCTTAATGCTCTCATATGGAATGGTCGTCCATCTTGGATCAAAATCTGCCAATGGTAAAATCACTTGCCTCCATGTGCACCTCAAAATGCTTGTAAAAACCCGGAAACTTGACCACATATTGTGAAGAGAACTTGCTTTTAAGCTCCCCAAAGGCTTGGTAACAAGGCTCATCCCACTCTTGGCATAGTCATTTTTCTTTAACAAGTTGAGGATGGTCCTAGCAATCTTAGTAAAATCTCAAATGAAGTGGTGGAAGTAGTTGGCTAGGCCAACTAATGACCTAAGCCCTTTTTGAGTGAAGGGCCAATTCTCCTTCTGGATTGCCTTGACATTATTCATATTCGTCCACAAACTTCATTTCTCTCCACATTCCTCAAGAACTCAATCTCTCATTGAACAAAGTTGTTTTCCACTCTTTGGCGGTAACATTTTGAGTAACACATTGGTGAATACATCCTTGTATCTCACCAACATCCTACAAGTGTGATTTGGGGGAGGCCCACATTTCCTAGCCTCCCCATGAGTTCCTTGGAGTTGCTCCAATTGAACCACGACCATTATTATTTTATGTTTTTAACGTTTATTCATTTGGTCCATTAAGACCAAATTCAACTTGGTTCCTCCTACCATAGGAGTCCTTGTCAATTTGTAGTTCAATTCTTTGTCATCATGGCACATCACAACGCACCGCACGCACACTGGTTTGTGCCTCACATCTACCATGTGAGTTTCAAAGAAGGTATCCTCCAAAATGAGGGCACCTTATCCATTTTACAAAGTGTGAAATCTCCACAAATTCCAATGTCCTACACGTGGTCCTACATTATAAGGTCAAAGGCATGGCGACTACCTTATAGCATGCGGTTCACCCTTTCCAAACCGCACATTAATGAGTTTGCCCACTTTACGCGTCGGCAAACCCCAACACATTATGAGCTTCGGGCTCAAGAAGGAATGTGTTGCCTCTTTGTCAACCCATGAGATATTTCTAGCATTCATTTGAGCCTCAAGGTATAAAATACGTGGCCTTGGCTTAAGGGTACTAGCCTTGGCCATAAAGCCATCGTCTAACATTTGGTCCATGGCAACAACATGATTTGGCTTCGTCCGCAAAGCCAAATTTTAACATTCCGTCCGTGGCACAAATATGATTTGGTTTGGTACCACCAAGCCAATTCTAACATTCCGTCCGCCGCATGTGAGCCCAAAATGGTGCTCACATGTATTCTTAACCCTTCGAAACCATTAGAAGTTATGTTTTGATGTTTTATGATTATCCACAAAAATATAAAAAGAGTGAAGCTTGAATGAAGTTATGTTTAGTCATTAGGTTAGTGTGGAGAGGATTTATTATAAGTAGGTAACGTGAAGAAGTTCCTTAGTTAGGTGAGCGTAGGGAGTGGTGAACCAAGGGTAGTTCCTTGGTTTAAATGTTTGAATTAGGATCTATGTTGTTAGTTTAAGAGACAAAGGCTTAGAAGATAGGATGAGAGCCTACAAAATAGGAAAGGATTACAAGGGTTTATCTTGAGGGTGCTCACATACTCCCTCTCAACTCACTATATAAATCCTTACTCTTCCCTCTTTCATCCTCTTTCCCTTCGTGCTCCTTGGCACCCGACGTGTTATAAGTGTGGGTGTGGGAAGTAAGAACGGAGCACATGTGCGTGCAAGGTTTCAAGGTGAAGAACCTAGACTAATTCACCTTGAAGTTAGTTTGACATTTGTTAGGAGTAGTCTTTGGTTGAGACATTTAGAGCTTAGCTTGTTGTATGTGACTTATAGAATTTAGATTCATGATATTTAGATTTATAGTGTTTGGAATCATGGCATTTAGAATTGTAGCATCCACATTTATGTTGAATTTAAAGCTCTCTCTCCTCTAAGGAGTTGAGCTCTTAGAGTTTTGGGAAATACAGTATTTAGTTGCTGGAAATAAAGTATTTAGTCAGAGGGTAGGTTGCTGGAAATATAGTATTTAGTTGCTGGAAATACAATATTTAGGCTGCTGGAAGTACAGTGTTTAGTCAGAGGGTAGGTTGCTGGAAATACAGTATTTAGTTGCTGGAGATACAGTATTTAGGCTGCTGGAAATACAGTGTTTAGTCAGAGGGTAGGTTGCTGGAAATACAGTATTTAGTTCAGAAGTTAGACAGCTGGGACATTAGATTGGGTCATAATTAGTTAATAAGAATATTATGTAATGCTAATTAGGTAATGAGCATTTAGCTAGGGGGTTGACTACAAGGCATTATAAGGTGATATTAAGGGGGGGAACTTGTAGTTAAGTTGTTGGGATTGTAATCAAGCACTTAAGGGTGCCATGGCGAAGAATTGCGGAAGAGGATGTAACGCTAAGTGATGAGAGTGATGAGTGTTTTTTAACACTTGTGTACTCATCACATGGAGTCAACAAGTCACAACTTCAGCGAGGTGACGAGCACTAGTGAAGAATCAACGGCCAGAACTAAGGTTTCAAGAGGGAAGTCCTTAAGAGCATGTGTAGCTAAGGCCGTGGGATGGACCCTTGAGGCGGCCAATGCTATGCCCACTTAAGAAAATTGCATTAATAAAACATCATGACTTAAAAGAAGTTGGGGGTTCATTGAGATGGGACTTATATCTTATGTTGCTACTTTTGGTGTGACACATGTGAGTCTCAAAACCATCACCCGGACTAGGACGCTTAAGGGTGGTGGGTTTGGCCTTACACCGCACGAGTATTTTTTGCCTTGGTATTATGGGCCAAACTACTTACATTTATTTCCTTGGGTCCCATTTGGCTAAAACCACTTTGTGGTGATGTGCCGCCTAACGTTTTTTGGGGATTCAATGCTCTTGCAATCTTGATGATCCCGCCATGTCCTCAAAAAACTTTGGGGACTTGAACAAGGCATCCACCACCCACTTTTGCAATTCCATCTAAAACGATGTGTTTCTTAGCCAACTAGTGTATCTTAATTGTACCATTCATTTGGGTGGTTAATGCGCGCACATAGGCCTAAAAGCTGTGCGTGCCGCATTTGCACCTATTTCAACTTCACCACATTCTAAGCATTTTGGGTTGGAATTTCAATCCAACATTACCACCGTCCAAGCTTTTGGATGCATTCGGTATTCTAGCCCCCGAATACTTTTCGAGGTTTGCGGGAGCCCTTTCAAAGCACTCCTCCATTTTCCTTACCAAATCCACCCTCATGCCCACCATTGTCATTAGAACCAATGGTATGGTCAAACTCCATTTGCCTATGACCCTTGTTCTAATTTGAGCCTCACAACCTTATGGAAACTTTGGGCTCATCATCATAACCCGCATTTTTGATAGCCATGTCTCCCTCAAAATAGTAGCTCAAATATTGGAACCCTGCTCTGATACCACGTGTCGCAACCCTTGCTAGCCCCCTTAAAAATCTTGCCAATTTCCATTTCTAGCAAAGGTTACGAGCGTTAACCTTTTGCATTCGGCCATGCTAATGGTTAGCTCCTCCTACCCCGGACCTTCTAGTTCATAAAAGAGGAACCAACCCTCCTACTTTGTTTTCGGGACTCACCCCTTAATTGGTAACCCATTTCTAGATGCGGACTTCCATCCATGGAAGTCCAATCCTATGTTGATCATTGCATTGCCGAAGCAACACTCAACAACCCGAATCATACTAAGCACCTTCAGCCTAAACCCTTCACTCTCTTGTCCTCGCACAATAACACAACTAGGGAATTACCCTCTCCAATGGATAACGACAAAAACAGTTACAAAAATATTTCCTTAATTATTTAATGAATTCACTTTGAAGAATGCCATACCTTAAGCAATTCGTCCTTCCCTGCACGTTAGCACTCACCCTCGACCGTGACTCAAGGCGACATCAACAGCACAACTTTAAACTAACAATTCTAGTCTACTCATCAAATTCAAAAAATCCCCTAACTTGGAGACTCACTCCAAGGTGAATGTCGAAGTTGACGTTTCCTAAATTTAATTATTCCTCTCAAAGTTTAGTAAGCTAAGTGCGCATCCTATTAGTGTGAGATTCTTATGCCATTCCCAAGAAGGTTTAGGACATACCTTAGCCGTGCTCCTTCCTCAAAACAAAATTGCATAAATCACAATGCAATTCATCCCAAGGAAAGAATCGAAATGAAACTAATCTAGTTAAACCCAAAACTCAAAAACCAATGTGAACACTTACCCTTCACCAAGTGCTCATTCCTCTCTCACAAGGTCGTGCCTCCAAGTCTTTCCTAATCGCCTCCAAGTCTTGTCTCCTAATCCCGCTCCACTCCAGGCGGACGTACCATGTGTGTGAGGCCTAAACCTCCACCCTTAAGCTTCCTAGTCCAGGTGGAGATCTAGGGATCACATGCCCTTCCTTCACTTCTCAAGTATTGAATCCCCCTTGGGGTCATTGATCAATGTGTCATAAGAAACTCCACTATTTATTATGGGGTCACAATATAATCAGTATTCAAGGATACTTCACCCTTGTGCCCATTACACACTCAAAACCATTTATGCAATACAGTATGCACCTAGTTAGGTCAAGTGGCTTTTGATTCTCAACACATGTCGTTCCCTTCTTAGCTTCACTCAATGTCATCCTTCTAACTTAATTCACCACTTGCCATAAGTTCCAAGCTCCACTTCCCTTAATTATTTAAACCCCAACCCTACTTAACTAGCCTCTAACGAAACATTCACTGTCGCAACCCTTGCTAGCCCCCATAGCAATCTTGCCAAATTTTGTTTCTAGCAAAGGTTACGAGCGCTAACCCTTCGCATACCGCCATGCTAATGGTTAGCTCCTCCTACCCCGGACCTTATAGTTCATAGGAGGGAACCAACCCTCCTACTTTGCTTTCGGGACTCACCCCTTAATCGGTAACCCATTCCTAGATGTGGACTTCCATCCATGGAAGTCCAATCCCATGTTGATCATCGCGTTGCCGGAGCAACACTACAACAACCCGAACCATACTAGGCAACTATGGCCTCACAATGGGCCAATGCCCATGGAGGCCTTGCCGTTCGGCCTCGGGTGGGTGAGGCCACACCACCTCACCCATATAAGCCTCTAGGACTTCACGCGGGGCCCCTACCCCACCGTCAACCAACCTCTTGTCTCTCTACCAAGAGTTGGGGCCAAGTGGACATTTTCCTTTAGCTGCTGGGCCTAGAACCCCCCCAGCAGCTTCAGACCATCATAACTTCCTTGTATGATGTCTGATCATAACAACCAACCACTCCATCTTCATCTACGCTTCACGTAGATGCCGATGGACTCCTCACTTGCCCCATTCGGGCAAGTCTTGGGGAAGTTATGCCTGTTTGAACCTTGGCAGTCCCGGGAATCACTCCCAGGCACTGCTGTACCAGGGCGATGTCCCGGGACAGCGCCCCACTCAAATGGCCATAACTCCTAGCTCACACCTCCGATTGAGGTGTTCTTGAGCTTTCTAGAATCACCACGCCATGAGCTACGCATAACTCATGGCCTTACCCTTGTGCCTCCTAATCTTTGTGGGTGGGAGGCGTTCCCAACGCCCGGGGCCCTCACCCACACTAGGATCACTTGGGCCCTCTCACCAACGGCGCCACAAGTCCCGGGTGTCACTCCGGGGTCCCCCTTGTGCCCATGGTGTTTCGGGCACTCCTCATGGAGAGGTGCGCGACATTCACTTACAACCCCCACTAATCCACCCCTTTACTACCCAATCCCAGCTCCCAAACCTATTGTCTCACCCCCCTGTAAGGTTGTCTTCCCCTCAGTCTCGGCCGGTTGAGATTGAAACAACGTTGTTCACCTGGGCATTGAACCCGTCAATGCCCTTTGGTGCCCGTCAGAGGCTCTTGCTCTCACCTGTACTCCCATTCCAGGGGCCTCGGCCGACTCCAGTGCGCGTCCCTATGAGCCCAAAATGAGTGCTCATATTTGTTTTATGTTTAGAATTTAATTAGAATTGCAATTGGAGTGTTATTGAAACAATCAAAAGTATAAAAAGAGTGAGGCTTGGTGTGGATTTATGTTTAGGCCTTAAGCCACTTTGTGTGGTGAATTAGAACCTTAGTGACATTAGGGAGTGTTTTGATTAGAGGAGTAGTGCTTGATGAGGCAAGGGGAAGTGCCTTTGATTTAAATGTTTGAATTAGAACATGTTCTTGTTGGTTTAGGGGGTGAGGGTTTAGTGGATAGGATAAGGTTCTACTAAGTAGGAGAGGATTAGAAGGTTGTGGTCTTGGGTGCACCTTCCTTCACTCCTATCCTCTCACCCTCCTCCTTTCTCTCCCTCATTCCATTTCTCTCTTCTCTTCCTCTTCCTCCTCCTCTCTTCACTTCTCTTTCTCTTTTCCTCTCTCTCTCTCTATCTCTTCTCTAGGAGTTAGAAGTAGCCGCAGCTAAGGAGTTGGGTTTATGAAGGAGCTGGGTTTATTTAGTTAGAAGTAGGGAGTTGGGTTTATGAAGGAGCTGGGTTTATTTAATTAGAAGTAAGGAACTGGGTTTATTTAGTTAGAAGTAAGGAGCTGGGTTTATGAAGGAGCTGGGTTTATTTAGTTAGAAGTAAGGAGCTGGGTTTATTTAGTTAGAAATAAAGAGCTGGGTTTATGAAGGAGCTGGGTTTATTTAGTTAGAAGTAGGGAGCTGGCTTTATGAAGGAGCTGGCTTTATTTAGTTAGAAGTAAGGAGCTGGCTTTATGAAGGAGCTGGCTTTATTTAGTTAGAAGTAACCGCAGCTAAGAGCTAGGTTTATTAGTTAATTAATGCCTACTAGCCTAATTAGCCTCCCAGTTAATTAGTCTTTGGTTAGTTCAAGCTACACCCTACCTTAGATTGTTGATTAAGTGTGTGGCTACATGGTAGCATTAAGATACAAAGTTGGTGTTAAGCTACGGGGTCGACATTAAACGTGGAGTTGACACTAAGTTGCGGAGCGGGCATCAAGTGCGGGGTTGCTATCAAGCTGAGGAGTTGGCCATTAATTCATGGATTCAATAAGTGAAAGTTTTGCTAAGACCAAAAGCTCAAGAGGAATATCGGCAAGGGCATGTGTGGCAAAGATTATGACTTGGGAGCTTGAGTCGGCTAAGGGAGTAACCATACACGATACTAGTGGTATCGAGGCATCATTGTCTCAAGCAAAGTGTGAAGCTAAGAAAGTTTCAAAATAAATGAAAATCATTAAAAATGAGGAGTAGTGAATTAGTCACTCTCACATGGAGAGTGGAACACGCTCTAAGGGGTGAGTAGGAGGAAGGGTGCTTGTGAACTCTTGGAAGAACTTAATAAAGACTAGCACGACTAGTGCATTGGTGGAGAGTTGAAGTTGAATTTCATGTTTCTACGATTCTCGACATAAGACATGTGATTCTCAAACCCATACCCGGACTAGGACGCTTAAGGGTGGTGGGTTTGGCCTCACAGTGTGCTATGATTGATGGAATTGTAATGGAGTCTCACGAAGTTGGTAAAATGGAGTATGGAAACACGGATGTGATACCCATTCCCTCACCCGGACTAGGACGCTTAAGGGTGGGTGGTTTGGCCTCACAGTCCCCCTACTTCCAGCTCCCTCCTTCGCGATCAGACCTCATCAATCTGCCAGCCTACCTTCACCCGAAGCTCACACCGCTTCTGCTGACAAGGACCTTCGCCGAATACCCGAAAGACTTCAATCCCCCTTCGTAGACAGCCTCCGAACCTCTCAACCACACTGAATTCCATTTTTGTGTTAATGCGCAACCCCTGGTCGCTGAATTGGGCTCCATGCCCACCGTATTGTTTTGTGATTATCCCCTGTCCTTTTTAATCCAGCAGTGCTTCGCCCAGGAGGCAACCTACACTTAGAATTCGGAATGTTGCACTTCCTAATTGAATTCCAATACACATTGCCTTCCTTTACACTCACCTGAGCTCTCTGCCTCCGGCTACATTCAAACCTCAAATTCAACCTCGTACAATTCCCCTAGTACCTGGCCTTGCTGCGCATTGTTCTGTGGGTAGTTGGCTCATCCCAGTAGTAGCATCCGAATCCTACCCCCCCTTTGTCTTCCCATTCCCTGCCTCCTTAGTTGTATTCCCGCATTGCAAGCCCTCTGTTATCGATGATCAGTAGCCTCTCCTCTTCGCTGCAGATCAACCCAACCTCAAAAACGGGAGCGAAGCCTCATGAGACCCTCCCCCTCGCCGCTCTTTGGCCGCCGCCGCCCTTCCTAGCTCCCCCTTCGAGGAGAGAGAGCTCTCCTGCCGAGAGCAGGAGACCCTTGTCTCCGGATCCGGAAATCCAGTTGAGACTCATCCTTGGTAACCACCTTGTGCTCAACATAAACCCTGTCCCAGCCTTAAATGAACACCATCCAACCCTTTCCCCGACCCATAGCTCACGGCATCGAAGTCTAAAGACTAAGGGTTCAACACCTAAAAATCTGAATTCAATTAATTCTAACTAGTCCTTCAAACACTAGAACACCCCCTAACCCTACTATACTAAATTCAAACCAAACTCAGAGCTTGCACACTTTTTACGTTTTGTATAATTGGCGAAGAGCATCAAATCCTAAATCTAACATTTTCCACACATAACTACACATGTGAACGTACTATTTGGGCTCATATAATTGGCGACCATCTGGGACTGAATCCCGAATATCTTGCTTCGCAAGCAAGTGTCATGTCATGCCCTATATTCTCTGCACTGATTTCCCGCCGTCCTTGATGGGAAATTCTCCCCGTTCAAGGTTTCCAATTGAAGGTAGTTGTTAGGAAACACCTCTCAAACAAGATAAGGCCCAACCAACATGCATCAAACTTACCCGGGAAGTCAAACTTCCTAGCATCTTGAATCATCACCATCATATCTGGCCTCAGTGTCTTTTTCTTGTGTCGTTTATCGAAGGTGATATTTCTTCACCTTTGGATGGCCTCGATGTGTTGGGTGCTCATTCTCCGCCTCTCATCAAGTTCCTCCAATGTTGTCAACTGATTTCTCAAGGACTGACTGTTAGTGAGCCGCGATTGCACTGCGACTCATAGTGATTTTACCTCGAACTCAATGGGTAATGTTGCTTCCAACCCATACACTTCGTGGGTCGTTACTTTATAATTAGCTAAGAAGACTCACGATGAGACATCATGTAAATTTATATTCGCCTGAGAACTACCATGTCTCATTGATATGCTCGGTCTCGAATTAGTATTCTCTCTCTTCTTCTTGTCATATGAATATAATTATTGGAGTAAACACAATCTTATTATCATATATTCTTACTCTCAATGTAAGGCATCATTGATAATAAGAACAATTAGATTAGAAAAGGTTTCAAGAGGTATAACAATATCGTTGATAATAATATAATTTTCAATAGGTTATATAAGTCTTCAAGGAGTTAAGTTCGTAGTTCATAAACATCAATCACATACTTTATAATATTACTCCAGAACTTATAATAATAAGAAAGATATTGTGTTCTTGAATCTTCTTTTTTAAGCTCAAGTGTTACTACTTATAATATTGTAACTTTGATATGTGTATCATATAGTAGTTATAACCTTATATAAAAAACAACATTGATTGTTTTGCAATGTCACGTTTCTACTTCAAAGTGTTTCTTGATGACGAGAGTAATTATAACTCTCTTGAGTTTTGCTCAAGAGAGAGAACTCTTCTCTTTGATAGTTAATCATTCACTTGTAATGACATCCAACAACTCACAAGAATCTTAAAGGTAAGAAGTTTCAATAACAATTGTTGTGAGTAGTTAATCAATCAATCTTTGTTATGTTAGTATCAATAATATCTTTGTCAATATCCTTACAATTTACTTAAAGAATTGAATATGAGTAAGTTCAACTATCATGCATAAGACACATAATATATATAGGTAGTTTATATTGAGAAGTTCCTCTCAATTAATCGTATCTCTTTCTTAGTAATATTCAAGAAGTCTTACTCTCAATTAATTGAAATATGCATGCAATTCTTATCAATTTAATCTTAATCACTCTATCATTTTATATTTGGATAATTCCCTTTTGAGGAGTTCAATGATCACTTCCACTTTTAAGAGATGTCACATACTCAATCTTCTCAATCCCTTTTGGGAAGTTATTCAACTTCCACTTAATCAGTCACTTGATCATAATTTCCTATTAAGAGATAATTTTCTCTACGATTACTCAATTTATCCTTCAAGCGTTGAGGGTTAATTCAACATCTCTCAAAGTTCCATTAATCCTTCAAGTCTCTTTGAGTCTTTGTTCTCCAACCTCACACTATTCTTTTGAATTCTTGCTCAAAAGAGTCTACTCTTCTCTCGATTGCTCAATCACTTAAGTTCCAAGTACCGCTTAACAACTTGTAAGTCCAATTGAGAGAGAGAGAGATATATCACACATATTTGTGCAAAAAAAAATAGTATATTGCAAAAGTGCTCCGAGAGGAGAGGTACAAAAGAACTCAAGTGTTTTTGATACTCAAATTTAAGATAGCTTCGTTGTATTGAAAATGAGGTGTAGTCTCCTAAATTGCTCCCTTTATATAGTCTTTTCTTCCTAACCCAAAATCTATAATTAGAGTGGTTGTGATCTTTGCTTATCTAGATAACTACCTATCTACAACATGTGTAGATGGTGTCCATCACAAACGGTTATAACCGTTCTACCACTCTAATGTTCGTATTTCTAAGATTCTACTATATTCTTGTCGTGGCTACATTCCCAATCATTTTTTAGAATCAATCAAATCTTCATATTGATTGATTTGAATTCCAATAATCATACTAGTAGAATGTACCATAGTCCTTTATACTTCTTAATATTTCTTTTAATATTCTTCTTCCATAATTGTCTTAACAAAATCTCGTATACTTATACTAATGGAATGTAATCCTAGTCCTATATACTTTCTAATATCCCTATATACCCCTATATACTCCTCATATAAGTCCTTTCATACTTACATAATGATCATTTATCTCTAAATTCTAAGTTTCTTTCACTAAGCCGCAGGGGACTCGTTGCCGTGGGTAAGGGACCCTATAACCGCGCGACTTCCTTGTATTTCCGTGGAGGGTGCCTTAAAGCCGTGGTTGAACGTCTCTCCGAAGCTCCGCTTCTCTCCAACCTTCTCCAGTGCTTCCTTCAAGTTTCCTTCAACATTTAGATGTCCCTTTTGTTGTTTCCTTTTGATGTTGAGTAGTTGAGTGATGTAGCATTCAACACCCCCCTCTAAACAACATAACTCTCACCCTAAAACGAACAATTAACTTTAGCCTAAGCCACAATCCTAAAAAAAAATACTAACCTAAGTCATAACCCAATTAACTGTAAGCTTTACCTAACGATTAATTAATCCCCAAATTGATTCTTCTAGCCTCAAGCCCAAAGTAACTCCTACAGTAGTCATTAAATTCAACTCAAACATTTTTATCTTTTTATCTTTTTGAATATTCAATGTAAATCAAAAGCCTAAGGTTTTAATCATTTTAAGATTAAGAACACATGTGGGCACAATATTGGGCTCACAGTGCCTCCTAGTTTATGTGGGTGGGAGGCGTTCCCAATGCCCATGGCCCTCACCCACACTAGGATCATTTGGCCCTTCTCACCAACGGCGCCACAAGTCCCGGATGTCACTACAGGGTCCCCTTGTGCCCATAGTGCTTCAGACACTCCTCATGGAGAGGTGCGCGACACATCCTTCCCATGCATAAGCCTGAGCAGGAGCACACTTCCCGGCAAGTTACCCCACAATAAGGGTTCGTTTTTGCTCCTCCTCCCCGGAAGATGGCGAAACGGAATTTTGTTTTGTTGTGTGCGTAAATTTGATGTTGGTTTCTAATTTGTTTGTTTGCATTTCTATCTTCTCGGATCGCAATTTTTTACATGTGCTCATGTTTATTTTTTTTCGGTTTGTATGTTCAGAGTTCCAAAGGAGAATCCGATCCGTATCCTCACTACGGACATGTTTGCAACCCCTTCAACGATGTTTGAGTTCCCTTCGCATGCTGCTGAGTTTGCCCATTTTTTGTGGAGACACCGTCCTCACCTCCTTTTTGCACCCATCATTTCAACAAACTAGTTTTGTATTTCCTAGACATAGAGGCCAAGCAGGGCGAGGATACTGATAGACATGATAGTCCAAGCTGTTGATTAAGCCTCGTCGGTTTGGAGACTCAAGCTCATATGCTATGTTTTTATTTGAATTTTTTTGAGTTCATTTGTTTTGTTTACATCTACCTTTAGCAAATACCCATTCCACTCGTTCTTTATTTTATGTTGATGTTTCATTATGCTTGCTAACGTCAACCTTAATTTAATCCTAAATCATTAAGAAACCACACTACAAGAACTTTCATAAGAAATACATTCTTCCACGACTTCACGTTTTACTTGCTGGTGGCATTAGATTAAGTTATAATCTTCATGGGATTGGGGTATAATTTGAACAAATTGAACTCAAAACATCTCAAAATTGCATGGTCATAGGCATTCCTTCTATCAAATTTGTCCATCGTAATTCAAATTCTTTGATCTCCAAGATTTGTTCTCCGCTCACACTACTAAGTTTTCCGAATCTAAGATGCATTCCTTTGCATTGTTAGCATGACCCATCATGACACAATACAATAATTTCTTGGTACTCTTAGGTTGAAATTATAGACCCAAGGTAGAACTCATGGGTTCCCCTTGTGATGTGTGTTGTATAAATAACGATCGTGTGTCATTGCAGCTCAAGTACCAACCACCATTAACAATTAAAACCAAAACATAGTAAAGGCACACATACACAACACACCTCCATGTGCCCCCCTTAGCTAACTATGGAGCCCCGCCAAGCAGCTAGGACCAATGCCAATCCAAAGGACATGGATAATGAAAAATTGCTCTCCAACCCACTGGAATGGTGAACGTCAACCCAAGGAATTGTAGGTTGGGTGTAGTGTGAACCCCATCCTTAATCGCCTTTGAAGTTTGGCCAGTAGATTCCAAAGAATCAATTCCACCGTTTCACGTTCGATTGCTTTTCTAAACCATAATTCCTCATCCATTTGGGCAGGCACAACACAAAAAAAACCATACAAGATCATTTGAGTATGACTGGTGGAAACACTAGATATTGAAGATCCTTGAGAGCGAGGACAATTCCACTGTCCAGATGGTAAAAAAGTCAGGGGTGGCCTTAGGCATGCTATGTGCCAACCATGTTGACACTGGTCACACAAGAGCATAGTAACCCCTATGTTCTTCTCCCCGCAGACAAAACATGGAAGACCTTCTGGCACGACGTCTAGTTCAGGATAAATTATACCCTCAATGCATAGATGACATGGGGTATAGTTTTTGGAATGCTCGCGACATTCTCTGCCATCCTTGTCTTCTAACAACAACAAACCACTCGGCAACACCTCCTTCACTAGAAGGACAGTGCGTCCCGCCCTGACATCCAATGTCATAGGTGCCTGCCATCTCGACCTTCTTACAACAACATAATCCCCTTGACGGAATCTCCGCAATTAAGGTCGGTAAACACCACTACAAATGCCTACATAACGCAATGTGTCACAATGTTGAGCAATGGACAAATTTTCCATGGCTATAGGCATGGCCCTATAGAATAATTGAACCCGTTCCTACAAACACTGGGCCCAAACGTTTGGATCATCCAAGTCCACAACAAAAGCTAGTTTTTCTTGAATAAAACTCGAGAGTATAAGTTCATATCCATATAACAACTTGTATGGGTTGTACGACGCCAGAGCGGCTTGCCTATTGAATCGATAGCCCATAGCAATCCAAGGCAACATAAGGTTCCAATCCCGATGGCTCCCCCGAAGTAATCCATATTTCAAGCCACGTTTGGTTGTCTAAACGACCCCTTCAACCAAGCCATCTACCTCCGGATGATTCTGCGAGGTGGTACAGAGATCTATGAGAACCTTAGTGCAACTCCTCAAAAACACTGAGGAACTTTCCCCTCTGGTCCGTCAATACCTCAGTCGGTGCTCCAAAATGTGCCAACATATGATAAAAAAAGGTTGTCGCAATGAACTTTGCAGAGTTTTGGGATAAAGGGACAAGGTCAATCCACTTGTTGAAATGCTCCAGCATCACCAACACGTACTTTGCTTCACGTGGTGTGACAACCAACAGTCTTGCAAAGTCCAGTGACCAGCGGTAGCCCAATTCCATGATAAGTTTGGATTGCAGTTGAGGTGACAAGGTGTTGAAGCTATATCTGACCCGGACACAAACTTCATACCTCCCAACATAAGCAGTTACATGTTGATACATGCCAGTTCACCAATATTGGCTACGCAACATCGAATGTGTCTTGCATATGCCAAAATGGCCAAGTTCTTCGTGCATTTGTCGCACCAACAAGGTCTTCTGATCTGGTCTAGGAACAATACACCTTGTCCCATCTTACCACAATCAAAATAACAAACCGTTCTCCCAACGGAATCTTGTTATTTGATGTCGAATCCTATCCCTTTCCATCACCGAGATAGATGAGGAAAAAGTCCATTATTGAAGCTTATGCAATACGGGAAGATCTTCCTATATATCCACAATAGTTTGAGGTCAATCAGTCTCATCATGTAAGCCTTATATCAAAACCTCAGCAACAAATTCAAAAAACAAAATGAGATAGGCAGTTATGTGCCAACCTCAAATCGCCTCTCAATCACAATCTCCATGCCACCTGGCTTCGGTCAAGTCCTTCTCTGAAGGATTTGGATTGCGTGAGAGTCCATCTGCATCCAAGTTGGTAACACCGGCACAATGTACCACCTCAAAGTCATATTCTTGGAGCAATAAAGTCCATTTGGCAAGCTTGTCAGTGTGTTTATTCAACTCTATGAGCAACCCTAACGGTTGATGGATAATCATGAAAATAAAACACTAACCATAGAGATATGGCCAAAAATGGGCAATAGCCCACACCGCCGCCAACACTTCTCCTTCATATAATAAATAATTGGCTTGTGCATTGTTGTTGCTTCGCAAAGCATAAGCAATAAGATACTCCCGACCATAGTCATAATTCTGAGTGAGGAATGCTTGCGAACCCAATAAACTCCAATCCGTATGCACCTAGAAGGATTTGGAGACATCAAGACGTCGAAGCACTAGAGCCGCACCCAGTCTCTACTTCAATGTCTCGAATGCATGTTGTTGCTCATGACCCTAAAGTCCAATTTGGTATTTTTTTGTGAGAATGGTGAGAGGCTTGGTAATCAAGCTAAAGTTCCTGACGAAGCGTCGGTAGTAATTTGCCAAACCCAAGAAAATACAAAGTCTTTGCACATCGACTGGTGGTAGGATCTTTTGCAATGCGTCCACCTTAGCTTGCTATATCCCAAAACCTCTTGGAATAATCATATGTCCTAGATATGCCAATTGGTCATAGATATACTTGCATTTGCCATGGTGCAAGCGCAATCCCCACCATTGCAACGATTCAAAAATATCTTGCAAATGCCTCACATGCTCCTATGGTAACCTGCTGAAGATGATTACGTCATCAATGTAACACCAAGAGAAGGGCAAGCCAGAGAGGATCCGGTCCATCACTCTCTGAAACTCAACAGGTGCATTCTTCAAGCCAAATAAAATAAACTTCCAATGGTACAGTTGATCCTTCCCATCTTTATCAACTCCCCAAAATATAGTTTTCAGTCAATCTCCCACAAGTAATGGGAGCTAGTGATAGCTGGATCTCAAGTCCAAGGTGCTAAATTTTTTTGTAAGAATATCCTCCGTGCCTCATTCCTCCCAAACTTGGAAGCCAAAGCAACATAAACATGTTGAGCTCGAAACTCCTCCATCACCTATTGTTCAAATCGAGAGATTTGTTCAACTTTTACAACTATAGTTTTAATTCCTTCCTCCATTCGTCGTTGCTTAATGAAAACATCTTGGACAAATGCTTTCGCAAAAGTTCGTCTTTCATAAATCTAAGAATTTCACCCATGACCACGAAATATATGTGCCCCCGACCAAAGGTGGGGAGGGAGAGGGGAGAAACATAAATGGAAAGGGGGGGATTGTTGGCCCAGCCCTCGCCTGCAGACTGGCCAACTGTCATAGTCTACTGCCGGATAAGGGCTGGACAAAGGAGCTGAGGGCGGACAAGGGCCGGCCAATGGCTCCTCTCCCTTCCCTCATTTTTGTGAAGTCAAGAATTTGCTTTCAAAACTCAATGGCGTGATTTCTTATTTGTGAACACCTAAATGACAAGAAATTCTATAAACAATTTAATAATTCCTCACCAAAATTCACCTTGATGTGCCATTTACAAGCAATTATTCTTCTCCTTGTGGCTCCGCCAATCCACGGGGTTCCTTGCTTCAATATTTCACAACTTTGTTGCTCCTTGTCTTAATGCTGTCCCTTGTGTATTATATCTCAAGAACAAAAAATAAATAAAAAATGAAGCATTCTTGCTAAGTGAGAAGGAAGAGAGTCAAACCTTAGCAAGAGCTTTAATTCTCTCTTCAAATGCACACAATGAGTCGAGTTATCTCTCACTCCACCATGGAAGAATCCAAGAGTGTAAATAAGGGGAGAAATATTCAAGATTTTATTACAACAACATGCAATTTTCACCTCACACAAGCCATCTCCACACACTCACTCATAAGGCTTGACTTGGCAAGAATATCAAGCCAAGAAAGAGGCTCCTCACTTAGGAGCATCTCTCCAACTCGTAGGGTTCATCCATCCAACTGCAAATATATGAAACCCCCCGAATGCGGTGTGGACGCCGACATCGCATACCATGACATGTGCTAGACTATCATATTTGTCAAAAAAACCTTAGGGGTCCTTAACAAAAATATTCTATGGGTGGTACAATTTGGATACTTTGGAACTCAATGGTGGGAGGCATTTCCCATGAAATGCTAAATTGTTTATATAGATTATAATGTAAATGGGTTTTGCATGATAGACAACGTGTTGTTGCAACACGTAAAGTTTGAAAAAATATGGATGGGCCATAATTCTTAATTTACTAGAGATTCTTAATTCTACAACAACAAAAGACTTTAACCTATTAAAGCTACTTGGTTCAATAACAATGAGAGACACTTAGTTTACTAAAGTCATATGGAAATGACATTGGTCTACAACGACAAACAAGGTTACTTAAAGTTACTTAGTTACTTGGTTCTTATCACAAGAAGATTGAAATAAAACTTAATCTAAAAATGAAAGTCCAATATGAATTAAGAGTTTAAACCATCAAGATAGTTTTCTTAGGTTTCTTTGTTTTAGTGATGGTTATAATTTGAAATGGGCAACCTTATCAATTGCAGTATAAATATTGAATTAATAATTACGTCTAGTATTATTTCAAAAAATGATGACTATTGCTAGTCATACACTTCAAACAATCCAGAACGTACGAAAAAATTTCCTAAAATAATGCTAATAATACTAGTTTTGTATTTCACAAATATTACTATTACTAGTCATATACTACACAAATTTGATAATGCATTACATTGCAAGCATAATTGAAAATAATCTTACATTTCTCATAGTTTATTCAAACTCGTGGTCTTTCTTTAATTCATTTTTCATGCTCTCATTTTCAAACTCAAAGGGAGAATTTTTTTTTGGGTTTTCTGCCAAGCTACTTGTAGCATATGTTTCAATGTTTTATTTCCCAGTACTTGTGTTTTCTACCCTTACAATGTTAAGAACATCTAACATCAATTTCATATTATTCTCTAATTTTTTAATACATGTGTGTAGGTCTCGGCCCATATTTGTCAAGTAGTTGGACAAATAGTTGCAGTCAAATTTGCTTCTTCCATGGAAAATAACAAACATATGGTTCATCCTAGCCTTTCGTGTTTCATCCCCCTTCCATCTCTGCAACTTCATCTCAATCTCTTCACGTGTTGGAGCCCTATCCAACTCAATTGCCTACATTAATGTAGTCTTCCATTTCGTTGGATTAATATTTGCTGGGTAATAATAGAATATAACCTATAACTATTCGCACAAAATTTAAGACTTTGGAACTCACCATGTTTGTTACGATTCTCTTTTCACCACGACAATACATCTATCTTTTCGCACTGCTTTTTTTTTGCCACCCATGAATATTGTTGCTTAGACACCTTTCATCTTTGACTTTGTTGCTCAGATGCATGGTTCCACAATAACACATCCCTCTATGCAATTGCACTTAGAGACAGTTGGCCTTGTTATCTGCTTTGTTTTCGCAAATGGGCTCGTTTGGCAGTTAAAAGCTCCAACTCTACCTTTGTTATTTGCATGTCTAGGGGCTTTGCCTCCAAGGTCGTCAATATTTGACGATGGAATCACTAGGTCATCTATGTTGACATCCCTTTTCTAAATAGTCATGATTGGATCTGTCATCGTGTCATGACTCCTTCAACATTTTGATTTGTTTGTAGGATTGTTTTGTAATCAATGTTTAGAAATAATGCTTAGGAACCCTAAATCCCAAAGGGATTGCCAACATTGTCTAGGGTTATCTTCTTACCTCCCAAATTTGAGGCTATAATGTTTGGCGTTTTTCCTATACACATGGATTATTCACAAGTGAATATACAATCACTAGTGATGACTAACGACACGACTAGTCATAGTAATGTTTTATAGGATAATGACATAATTAATCATACCTATGACTTAGATGACTAGTCTTAATCATGTTTTTTAAAGTAATAATTAATCTTAGTCATATTGTTTAAACTAATGACTAGTCTTAGTCATATTCTCTAAGGATTTTGGGTTTAGGGTTACGCACCTTTGTTACGGGTCGTTGACTCAATAGCGGTGTGCGCTCTTCGCCCCACTTTGTCATCTCGTTGTTGTCATCATCCATATTGCCTCCAGTGCGTATATCTTCCTTATTTAGTCTAACACTGGATCAAACATGGAACATCAAGTGGAAGAAGGTCCACATCCTGATTTGGAACAACCATTATGAGGAGTTGACATTCTCTTGCCCAGAATAAGAACGTCCCTAAAGTCCTCAAACATGTCAGACAACAACCTTGACACTCAATCCAAAACAACACTCAATTTTTGTGGTATTTTAGTAATTCTTTGGAATACCTCTTCCACATGCTCACTTGGTAAATTGGCTATGGACCTTAGTATCACATGTACACAGGATCACGCCAAGAATGGAGGTATTTGAATCATTTTTCTTGGAGTGGAAGACCAATGTTGAGACAACAATTGATTCAAAGGTTAAAGACACCTAGAAGCAATACCTCAATGTAACAATAAAACCTCAACTAAATAGATGAAGGAGAGGACAAAGCATGCTGGACCAAAAGAAAGAATGTTGAAGAACAAATGAAGGTCGAAGAACAACACACTAGGGCAAAAAGGGAAGCGGCCACGGAAATAGATACTGAACCACGGAATTATAAGGAAATTGTGCGGCAATAAGATAGGTAACCCACGGGGATAGGGTAGACATGTCATTTACATTGCATGTAGGTTTTTGATTTTTTATATTCTTGATGACTACATGTAGTCATCGGTTTACAAAGAAAATGACCACATTTAATCATGGTTGTCCTACATGAATGATTAGTCTTAGTTAGAGATTCTCTGTTAGGTTTAGGTCTTTCTTCATTGCTTACTACATTGATGACTATTGATAGTCATTTATTTGCTAATGATAGTCATAGAACACTACAACTAGTTATAAGTGGACTAGGCATAGACGTGATCAACTTCATTCATAGTGAAATTCTAAATAATCCAACCGTCGTCCATGGACTTGTATATGTCCTTCGCATGACTGTCATGTACAAGAAAGGGATTGCATCCCCTTTAATTGTATAGAAACATTTGGAAATGGATCCGAGATCACGAGAGGATCTTCTGTAGTTGTAATTATAGAACATAAAGGAGAAGGAAGGTGATAGACAACAATTCACAAGTTACACATGTCTATATAAAAAATGCATGGGTGCAAAATGTTATCAAAGATAACCATTTGCAAACATCTTCAAGAGTACAAGCGAAATCCTAAATTCAGGAAGTTAATCATGCTATGCTTGCTAGACGTTATTGATGTTTTTTTTTCTTCTTCTAAGCAATATCTAGGTGGGATGGTGTATAGTTTGGTATGTTGCATTCAAACTTGTAGGAAATGCGGAGACCTTATGTGCAGGCCGCAACAAATGTTATTTTGAAGTCTATAATTTCAGCTATTCTACTACTTCAAAGGGAGAGAGAGCCTACTTCATTTATCGACCAACAAAAGTTGGCGTGTAATTTTGGGACATATACTTTCCATGGGCAATAGGGCTTATGAGCAATTATGAAGCTCACTCATTTTACATATTGAAATAGGAAATGGGAGGTTAGAGTGTCAGCGCATCCATACATGGGATAGAGTGTATTTGCATTGTAAGCTAGCAGCAAAGGCCATGGATGAATTATTGTCATTTGTAGGGCAATTTCTTTTGAAAATGGAGTTCAAAAGTATGTGCAAATCAAACCCATGCTTTGTAAAATATGTGCTACAACAACAATCCTACCATAATTAATGATGGACTCGAGGATGACAAAGATGCCACTGCCATGGAAGAAGAGGAGTTCAAGGAAGTAGAGCTCATAAAGGTCCCAGAGGAATAAATTAATCCACTAAACCAAGGTTTTTGAATAACGCGTTTAATTACAATGTTTATCCTCTTAAATTGCTTCACAATTTTTGGAGTATCAAATGCATCTGTAGATGATTCACACTCTTCAAATTTGATCGATTGATATGTCAAGGTCACCTTCAACCCTCAGCCTTAGACGGTGTAACCCGCTGTTGAACCGATTTACATGGAAGTCACTCCCACCAAAATTAGACCACTCTAGGTTTCCATTTCTATGAAGGTGGTTGCATGTATACTAACATTGACTTCTTAGATTTGTAACACGTTGCTTTAATGCTCTTTTAAACTCCCAAGAAATAGTTGTCCTAAGTTTGCAAGGTTATGTTCCCCTAAATCCTAATGTCAAGGTTAAGTGTTTTTGGAACGGAGTATATTCCTACATTCAATACCACATACTTCTATATCCTTCATGGTTTGAATGACTTGCCAAACATTCTCATTCCATTTCAATTTCAAGAATGTAGCAATAAGGTCTCTTGAAAGTCAAACATACTCCTTCACTAATGCAATTTCATTAGAAAGTACTTGATTATGTAAATTTACATATTTCAAATATTTATCAAGTATATGTCACTTTCATCAAAGTCTTTAATCACTACTCATCATTATTCATTTGTATGCTTTAATATCACAAATGTCAATGTCTCTATATAACCTTCATGATATTCTTATCTATCTACAATCCTTGATGATTTGAGATCTTAATTGAATATGGTGATGTGGATCCTCTTGGCGTTTCCTCCTAGATGTCCGTCGATTATGCTCCTATCGTCATTTGTTACTTAGGCCGGTCCTCGATTCCACCGGTGCTTGAGTATTCTTTTGTAGGTGTATTATCCTACTTTTCTTCTTCCCAATTTCATGAATTTGTTGGAGCTCTATTTTTGTATTTTTCTTTTGATATTTGTGGAATTTTCTTCCGTCAATCTTTTTTTTGAATTTTCCTTATCTTACTATCCTTGATTGGTTTTTCTAGTTATTTGGCCGTTCCTCAAGTTTTCCTTTTGAGTCCACACAAATTTTCCGGTATCCTTTGTATATTTTCTCTGATTGTTTCTCATTTCCACATCTTGTGAATCCTAAGAGTTTTCTCTTAATTCCCTTTGGAATTCACTTCGTTGGCCTTTCCTAGGCCTTGAATTGTCTTGCTTTTTCCTAGCTTAGAATCCTAATTTGCTTTGAGGTTCACAAGTCCTTTGGTCTCCAAAGGTTTCTCGTCCGGCCTCGTAAAGCTTTCTAAAGTTAATCCTAAGGTAGCCTTCTTGACGCTTCACGTTGGTTGTTCGGTAGCAAATGAAGTGTGTTAGGTGCCTTAAGTCCCTCTTCTTATATAGGATCTAGGATCTACTAGTTTCTTAATTAGGCGGTTATGCCTCTTTACCCTATTACCATATGTTCAGCATGTCTAATTTTAGCATTGTAAGGTCGTATTTACTAAATATGGTCCCACATATCTATTTACAGTAAATGCCACGTGCTATAATTAAATGTTCTTGTGGACTACATTTGGTGCAATTACTAATTACCTAGATGTGCCGCATACCCCGTTCATCCACAAATCCATGCATTCATTTAGAAACGGTTTGAGATAGTTTCGTTCATCCACAAGGATGGTCATCCCTTGGGAATGTCTTTACATCTTCATCCAAAAAGGAACTTACTAACTAGGTGCTTACTACATGGTTCCCACTATTTCCATATACTCTCGTCCGTTCCCCTCACGTTCCCGGGTGGCGGCCGTTCCCATCGGCCAGTTGGTCGTTCCTGGCTACGTTCCCGTGCCAGTTGGCCGTTCCCGGCTGCGTTCTCGATTGGCGGCTTGTTCCCATCGTCGTTCCCCTTTACTCGCCGACTCCCAGTCTTCTTCCTCGTGGTTCGCCGGCACCAAGTCATCTCGGTCCTTGGGCTCTCAGGCCCCTTTTGCTCTCTCCCTAGCCCTCAGTCTTCTCGTGCTTGATCACTTGCTCCGGCTTCTGGCTCCGCGGCCGGTGCAGTGCCCCTTGGTTTCACTTCGGCTCCTGCCTCCTTGCTACTAGTGTGGTGCTCCTCTGTACCAAACCTTGGTCCTGCTCTCCTGTGTATAATGTGAGCCAGGAGGGTTCCACATGATCCCTCATTCATGAGACTCATTTGCATTTTCCCTTCATATGCAACAATTTTTTTTTAATGACAAGAGAAAAGATGGGTGGAAGATTATTTTACAAAGAGAGCCACGAAGCTGAAAAGTATTATCAAAGATAGACAGAAGACTTGATATGCATAGTTTGTAGTAAGGCAAGCACAAAGAAAATCATGGCCCAAGGCCCATATCCACGACCATTGACATGGCACCTGGTACCTATGTATTGAGGGGATGCAAGGCTCTAACTATGAAAGACATTGAACCAAGTGTTGGACGTTGTGGAAGAAAATCCAGATTTGGAAGATGATGTTGGCTGATATTAGGAAGGGAGGTTGCATGTCAAAGATAGTACCTATAGATGTATATCATTCTTTTGGGGATTGTATGGACTATGTTATTTAATGCAAAGCCAAGAAATAAACTATGACATTGTGTAAAATTAATCGAAACTCAAAAGTATTGCAAATTAGTAAAAGAATGGTTGTATTCTAAATATTCAATATACAACCAGCAAAAATGCTATTGCCATAAAACATTTGCTGAAATGATCAAAGACCGGGGACTCACAACATGAATAAATACAAAGGAAGTCCAAATGCAATATAAAAACCATTCACTATTATGACCTGAAAATTGTAGTCAACTAAGTACAATCTTAGTCATGTGGTACATTATGACTATCATGAAAATAAAAAATATTGAGAGAACATATTCCCCACACGTTCTCTACATAGTTCCCATCTAGGTCTTGTTCGATACGACTAAAAACCCAGTCATATGATGACTAAAGTCACTTCTAGTCATCACTTTGGTTCAACATGACTACCCTAAAACTGATAGTCATATCCGTTCATATGACCGTAGTCATTTTTTTGTGTTTTCCTTGTAATGAAACTTGTACATCAACGTTGTCATCATCATCATCATGCGGTGCATTAGGCGTTGCGTTGGGCTCGGGTGGCCGGAACAAGAGTGTGGCCTCGTTGACGAGAGTGGACTTGAAGAGCTCCTTGGCATTGTCAACGTTGTCCTTGTACCCGCATGCACACAACCACGGCAATACATTGCACATGCCTTGATGATAAGCACGTTAACGCACACGTTAAACTAGGAGAACATGGAGATGAGTGTGCGGTCTATCTTGCCGGGCGTCATCGGAACGTACGACCCCGGCTTCAGGTACGACGCCGCCTAGATGATCTCGTTCAACTCGACAGCAGTGGCAAGCGACATCGGCGCCTTACAATTAACGACCAGCCATGCAACGAGCACGTGAATGTGCTCGATGACAGCTTTGTTGCCACTCTCAATGAAGGCACGAATGTTGTTGGGTCTTCAAATGCAAAAGTCAAAATTGATATCAGTTGTTTGGGCTCAAGCAATTGGCATTTGCCGGCCAGATGCAAGCTTGGGTGTGTAGAACCATGTGCTTGTGAGCATTGTTGGCTGTGCCATTGTAAATGGTAACCACGTTGTCCAAGAACTTGCATGGGCGTTTATTTAGGCACAGCAAGCAATTTCAAACATACTGAATCCCGTTGCGCATGAGTGGCCTGTCCTTGACCATGGCAAAGTATTGCCACACCAGCGATGTCTTGGTAGGGCTGACCAGTACAAGCTGCGAGTCAAGTAATTCACGAGGCACCTCGTCAACCTTTGTGTCATTGGCCGCAATTGAGATGTTGATTGATGGTGGAGGGGACTCATGATAAATTGATGGCAGCAAGTAAGTAGTGCGTATTGTAACCTGTAGTGTGTTGCACTCGCAAGTCGCAACTTTGCAAGTTGCGTTTATTTTGAGGTTTTAATGACCCGACTACAACTGACTAAAGCCCCCTCCCCACTTGACATTAGCTAAGAGTGGGTTTTAGTGCTAAAACCCACCTAAATTTCCGGTGCTAGGGTGCTAGGGTCTAAAATGGGTTTTGGCGGTGGAGACAGGTTAGGGCCTAATACCCGGGGCCCTTTGCTTACCAACCTGCTTGACTTGTTACTAAATGACCGAGGAGGGTGGTTGCTATTGGGTTGTGCAAGCAACCTTCTTAACTGTGCATGCGCTCTGCACAGTAGAAGGCCTGTAACGGCTCAAAAAACTGCGACGAATGGAGTCAACGAAATAGCCGGCAGTGCTGCAACGGCTTCTTCAAAGTATCGCCTCAATAGTCGGCAATATGCTCTTCTATCGCCGAATTTCTCAACCGGTGTTGCTCAAACTCTCCCGGAACACACAGCTTCAACCGCTCATTCCTGAAACGGAGCCAACGGTTCATCTGTCAGTGGGTCGGTCTAAAATGATCGGTGATTTCCCTGCAATCTCCACTTCAGCCGGAAATTTCTCAAACTCAACCGGTTCATTTGTGCCGGTTCTCCCCGATCATTGCTTGCAAGCACTAGGATCTCAAACGGTTATGCCCAAAAATCTCCCCCACCACTACGCCGAAATAGGCAGTCACTGAAATCTGCTTATTCTATCGCCGAACTAGCTGGCACTGTAGTATTTAAGTGATGGGTTCAAGCTTTAAGTAGTATTCAAGTGATACTTGAGCTGCGCATGAGTATTTACAGTGCAGGAACTGCAGTTCAAGCTGTGCAGGAATTCGCCGATTCCTGGTAACTTCGCCATCTCCTGGTCTGCTGTACTTGGACCTTGCTCGGACCCCTGCACCGACAGTTCGGTGATACACCCAGATTTCGGTGATACTCCAGTTATGGCAGCTCCAGTTTCTGCTTGGGGTTTTGGAGGAGTCCCCTCCAGGTCAATTTCGGCGAAGACAGAGAGGGCAGAGAGGTCAAGTGGAGGTGAAGACTGAGAGAGCAGAATTCGGCGAAGACATAGAGGGCAAATTTTGGCGAGGAGGTGAGCGACAGAGGTCAATTTCGGCGAAGACAGGGAGGGCAGAGAGGTCAAGTGGAGGCGAAGACAGAGAGAGCACAATTCGGCGAAGACACAGAGGGCAAATTTCGGCGAGGAGGTGAGGTGAGGGTGAATTTCAAAAGACAGAGAGGTGTCTGGTGAAATAGGACAATTTGCCTCTGATTCCTTGCTGCACCGGTTGAGCCAGAGTTGCTCTACCTCCTGATGCTGCCATACTTCTCTCCCTCTAACTTATCTATGATGCAGCCTGTCTTGCAACTCTGAGCTGAAGTGGAAGTCCAAGTGCACTACTCAAAAAGAGAGGTGAGGTTGAATTCCAGAGAGGAGGTGAGGTTGAGGTTTGGTTCATCAAACAAAACATGAATTTGGGAATTCTTATATATTTATTGTTGTAATTTGATGTTACAGGTATGATGGATTTGAGGACCATGGGGAATTCCTTTCAATTGTCTCCGCATTACTCATGCTTCTACTAAATGCCCACAATATTCTAGCTTTGACCTCCATCCCTATAGAAGCTCCTATTTTGGAGGAATTTCATTTGGATATGGAGAAGGGGGTGCGGCACATGGAGAACATCCAATATGCTTCATTAGCGGCGTTGCATTCTTTTCAAATATGGAACACTCATTTTCTAGGTGATCCTGAACTAGGGTTTTGGGTGAAGCCACGTTCAACAACATGGTTTTCCCGGTTTATGATTGAGGAGTATGATGATGAACGATGGTCATGCATGTTCCGGATGACTAAAGCCTCCGTTTTTTAGCTTTCTAACCAACTACGGCCTCTTATACAAAAACAAAATACTAGATATCGCCTTGCAATCCCCATTGTTGTACGCGTTGCATGTACACTCCTAAAGTTAACACATGGTGCTAGTATGCGAATATGTTCTGAATTATTTGTTATTGGCACTTCAATAGTTTCGAGCATAGTACATGATACATGTCGTGCTATTAACATTGGCTTACGACATGAAATTGCTTGGCCAACCGGTACCCGTCTTCTTCAAGTTCAAAATGATTTTAAGTTAATGTGTGGATTGCCGGCTGTAGTTGGGGCAATTGATGGTACGCATATCTCTATTTCAAAACCTAGGGTAGGCCCTGAGGATTATTTTTATTTCAAAACTCATGGTTATACTTTAAATTGCCAAGCCGTAGTTGACAGTAGGAAGAACTTTCTGGATTTGTTTTTGGGAATGCCCAGTTCTATCAATGATGCTAGGATGCTTCGACGCTCTAGCCTCTACCAACTTGCCATGAGGGGGAAACTATTTTCCCCATCCCAAGGTAGAGATGGATTCCCACCTTACCTCTTAGGTGACTCAGGGTACCCAAACTTACATTGGCTTGTAACCCTCCACCGTGGTAACAACCTCACAATGTTAGAGGCCCTCTATAATAGAAAATTACGTAGGGGTAGGGGGTTGTAGAAAATGCATTCGGCATCTTGAAGGCAACTTGGCGGGAATTGTTAGGAAAATCGGAACTCAATGTAGTTTATATGCCCGATATTATTATTGCATGTGCTATATTGCACAATGTTCTAAGAAAAGAAGAAAATGAAGATCTTCAGGCTTTGGGATCTATGGCGGATATTGGAGGACCCAAAGATGATGATGATGATGCGTATTCGGACACGGAAAGGTGGGATATTGGTGATGATGGAATACTGTGGTACTTTTGGGCCACCCCCTTTCGAGGGAACCTAAAAGTATCACACAAGCCCTTCGGTGAAGGTGGCCTGCATTTGCAGGCGTCCAAGCCGAACCCGGATGATAGGTGTATAACGTGAGTAATTAGATTTTTAAGGGATATTAAATATGCGTCGTAGTACCTCCGGAGGTTGGGCCTTAGTTTTTTACTAGTGTGGCTTTAAACTCCACTAACCAATTTCATATCTAGTTTTAACCTTAATCTACAACCTATTCTACGCGCAGACGCACCAGCCTTGAAACCAAGGCAATCCTAATTTGTGAATTGGGATGGTTCTGATACACCCAACCGGGTGTGACTCATACCACCCTAACTCAACGAACGGAATAACGACAATTTGATGTACCATTCAATTCTTCCTATTTCTTTATTTAGTTCTATTTAGTTTTCTAAGCGGGGGAACTTGGCCTAAGTCCCACCCTTCACACAAATTCCTTCTTAATTACTTATTTTTGGTTGCACGTCCTAACTCACTACATTAACATATTAGGCATCACCCCTTACCTCGGAACCTTCTAAGGCCTCGTGCAGGTCCTTTAAAGGTCGAGTAACATCTCAAACCCTTCGGACATCAATGGTTCGAAGGGTGGTGTCATTCTACCGAGTTAAGTTTCCGATTCGGGTCTCTTGCCAACAAGGGTTTACAATTTATCTTGTATATTTTGATTGTTAAATGTGTTTACACTGGATAGACCACGAAATGCAACTCAATGGGACCAGGGTGATGGGCAACCTGTAGGTTCAACCTGTTGCGCAATCTTCATAAATTGGGGCCATTACTCCCAATCTATGGGGCCAACAACATAATAGTGGATTCGCGGGTCATTAACCCCACCTTTCCACCAACAACATTCAGAGTGGTCATATCGGTGATTAATCCGACTTATCACACACGAAACTTGCTAATAAATGAAGCTACTATCACAAAACATACCAAGGGCCCTGAAAACAATGGAGTTGGGTATTCCCTTGGCGGTCAAGTCGTCAAGCCACTTGACCTTACGAGATAGGTGAGTGGGTTTAGAGATGCGTACCTTAGCCGCGCTCCCTCCAACCCTAAATGGAAGGCTAGCGTTAGTAAATTTACCTCAATTCTCCTCGGTTGATTTGGGCTCGATGTAGGCCGAGCCGCTACCTCCTTCCTTACTCCACTTCCCTAGCGTCGACCTTGCCTCCTTCTTTGTAACTAGTTTGGTAGTAAGCGTACCTTAGTTAACAATTAAAATATAAAGTATTTATTCTGCACTGTAATTTAATCCTAAGAATAATATTTATACTTAGTGCACCTAATTATCTTTCCAATGATCTAAAAATCACTTGAATCGGATAAGAAATGCAAAAGTTATGAGGGTTGGAAGTGTGAGGTCGATTCAATCAACCCTTCCAACCCACCTATCTAACTTCTAACTTCAAAAATTCATAGCACATTCCTTACTACTTGGGTCTAGGCTTTTCTTATACCATTGGAAAGCTATGAATATGTTCTAACTAGGAAAATTATGACATCAGCAAGTTAAGCTAATATAAATTCAGCAGACTCCCTGTAACACAGCAGTCAATCAAGAAGGCTTAAACTATGTATCTCACCTTCAACAATTCATATCTAATTCAAATATTACTCAAATCAAACGTTCTATATGACCCTGGAGAGATATTAAAAATATGTATTTGATAAAAATATGTTATTAGAAAGATAAGCCGAAGTGAACCCAGCAGATCCTTTGTAATGCAGCAGTCAACCAAAAGTTCTCAAACTATGTGTCCCATCTTGCACCATTTATATCTAATTCAAATCATGCTCAAATCAAATGTTCTAAGCCATTTTGGAAAGCTACACAAAAGTTCTACTTGGGAAAAATATAACTTCTTAGAATTAAAATTCCTATTGGGCTTGCAGGTCTGATCCAGCAGCCGCTACCCACAAGACCACCCAGTTTTTCTACTCCATCTTTGAAAATCCATAACTAATTGTCATCTTAACCAAATCACAAATGAGAAACGACTATGGATAGCTATAGGAAATCTCTCTAAGAGAAAAATAATAAATATCTTGTTCTGGCTTCTGAACTAAGCCTTCAGGGCATTGGCAGATGAGGTCTACAATGCCTCCACTCAAAATTCTACCATCCAACCTACCTCTACAAAAAGAAGGAATAATTTTGTTGGTGTGTTAATAAACACACATTCTAACTAGGAGAGAGAGTAGAGGAGGTTCTCAAGTCTTTCTTTTAGGCCATTGAGAATGCATGCTAAAGGATTTTTTCCTAACTACATTGATGCAGGGCTTCGCCCAAAAACTAGAGAAAGAGAGAGAGCTACAAGGTGGAAGGAGGGGTTTTTTTGGACCCCTCCTCCACTGGATCCATTTTTCAAACTTTTTCCCGAAATTTTGGCTCGGGGGTTTTCCCGGTTGAGGTTGCCACCCTCTCGCCGAGGTGGCTCCGACAAAAAACCTTTAGAAATCTTTCTAATTTTTCCGCCATCGAGTTGGCAAAGGGGCAAGTTGGCAAGTAGCCCCCTTGCTCTCTTTCTAATTTTCTTCAAAAGTCTTCAAGCCGATTTTGTCTTCTTACGTAAAACACCTCCAATAGTCTTGTGTGCCTCACACTAACTAATAAACTAACACTTGCTTAGCTAGCATTTACTAACATTTGCTTAATAGCTAGCATCTACTAATATCTGCTTAGCTAGCATCTCCTAACATTTGCTTAATAGCTAGCATCTACTAATATTTGCTTAGCTAGCATCTACTAACATTTGTTTAATAGCTAGCATCTACTAATATTTGCTTAGCTAGTTGTTTTTTGTCGCGCACCTCTCCATGAGGAGTGCCCGAAACACCATGGGCACAAGGGGGACCCCGGAGTGACACCCGGGACTTGTGGCGCCGTTGGTGAGAGGGCCCAAGTGATCCTAGTGTGGGTGAGGTCCCCGGGCGTTGGGAACGCCTCCCATCCACGAAGACTAGGAGGCACAAGGGTAAGGCCATGAGCTATGCGTAGCTCATGGCGTGGTGATTCTAGAATGCTCAAGAACACCTCAATCCGAGGTGTGAGCTAGGAGTTATGGCCATTTGAGTGGGGCGCTGTCCCGGGACAGCGCCCTGGTACAGCAGTGCCTGGGAGTGATTCCCGGGACTGCCAAGGTTCAAACAGGCATAACTTCCTCACCACTTGCCCGAATGGGGCAAGTGAGGAGTCCATCGGCATCTACGTGAAGCGTAGATGAAGATGGAGTGGTTGGTTGCTGGAATCAGACATCATACAAGGAAGTTATGATGGTCTGAAGCTGCTGGGGGCTTCTAGGCCCAGCGGCTAAGGCAAAATGTCCACTTGGCCCCAACTCTTGGTAGAGAGACAAGAGGTTGGTTGACGGTGGGGTAGGGGCCCCGCGTAGAGTCCTAGAGGCTTATATGGGTGAGGTGGTGTGGCCTCACCCACCCGAGGCCGTACGGCACGGCCTCCATGGGCATTGGCCCATTGTGAGGCCATAGTTGCCTAGTATGGTTCGGGTTGTTGTAGTGTTGCTCGGCAACGCGATGATCAACATGGGATTGGACTTCCATGGATGGAAGTCCACATCTAGGAATGGGTTACCGATTAAGGGGTGAGTCCCTAAAGCAAAGTAGGAGGGTTGGTTCCCTCCTATGAACTATAAGGTCCGGGGTAGGAGGAGCTAACCATTAGCATGGCGGAATGCGAATGGTTAGCGCTCGTAACCTTTGCTAGAATTGAAAATTGGCAAGATTGCTAAGGGGGTTAGCAAGGGTTGCGACATTTTTACTAGCTAGCATATTTTTTCTACTTTGCTATCTTCTAACACTACTTAGTTTCATTTTGACCTTCCTTCTTCTAGGCTAAATGCTAAATGAACTAATTTTCCCTAAATTCCCTATCAATTCTAACTTTTAATGCTAACATTCTAACTAAAAGTGATCCCGCGGAGTGGTGGACCACTCAAAGGGTTTACAAATACCCCAAAGTAGATCTAGAAACAATGGGGAGGGTCTTCGACAATCTTTAGCTTCTTACCTAGGATCCCAAAGAGGAGTTACATCATGATCTTTATAAATTTTGTGAATAAAAAGTGTGGTACTAGTTGTAATGTCCATTTTTTTAATCCACCCCTCAATATGCCAAAATAAAGTATCCACACAAGTATTTTTTTAGTACTTTCGGAGGCATCCAATTTCCTCCTGTGCAGGCATTTCAGGAGACCCAAGTACTGTCTTGTTTTTTGACTATTGAAGGCTCCCTTTAGTTCAGTTCTATGATCGGCGAGAACCGGCAGTTAGTTACAGATGAACCGGTTGAGTTAGAGAAATAACCGGATGAAGTTCATCATGACTGCAGGAAACTTACCAATCATTTTAACGGAATTTGTGGAATATATCCCAATTGAATGAAGGAAACCGGAGGATTTCAACGTGTATTCGGTTGAACTTGCAATTACTAGGATCTCAACCGGTTATGATGCCCAAATATCTCCCCAATCACTGGTTCAGTGAAGACCTGCCATGAACAGGGAGAACCAGCCGCTAGTTACAGATGAACCGGTTGAGTTTGAGATATAACCGGTTGATGTTCAAGACATCAGGAAATTTACCAATCATTTTAACGGAAGTCATAGAATACGTACCTCAAATTAATGAAGAAAAAACGGAAGATGTCAACATGTAACTGGTTGGACTTGGTGCTTCTATACAGGAAGCTTTAAGCTTGAGCTTATTCACTTCGCAGTCTTTTGAGTAGTGTGGCAAACATTTGCAAGTTGAACACACTATCTTGTGAGGAATATTTAGTTAACAAATTCGTTCAAACTGGCTCTTGTCAATTAACAAATCCTTTCTTGTGGTAAGTTGGAATTTACAAACTTGTTTAAGATTCTATCAACATTTTTTCCATGTCCTATTAAACTCAAATTTCTTTTAGTTTGTCACTTATTTCTTGAGACGTGTGTTTCCATTCTAGATGTTTGACCTTCTGCAATTTTCAATTTAAAATAGCCCCTTCTTGAGGATTTGTAGACTAAAAGAATTAATTTGTCACTTATTTCTTTTACCTTTGCTATTCCTAAAGATTTTGTTCAAACTTCTTGCACAAATATCGTAGTCTACCAAGAGATTTATGTAGATTACAAAAGTGTAAACACTTAGCTTAAATAGAAATGACTCTCGGATGAAAGGTTAAGTGATGAAAAGACACGGCTAGAGGATGATAATCCTTAGGATGAATATAATCCTTCCAACCCACTTTGGATGAATGCAAATAAGGGTACATTGTCCCTTTATGATATGCATTGAATATTTGAACATTCTAAGAACAATTACATGTGGAAGGAAGTGAAAGGTGAAAGCTCTTGCTCCAAAATGTTACAAATTTAAAAAACAAAAATGCAGTAGATTTTTTATGGTACAATATCATGAATCAAAAGAAAGAAGATGTTTATATTTTAATATTTAATAATATGCTTCAATTCAAACAAAGGAATATTTCCTAGTACAATGCAATGGATGGTATAGATCTAAGATGCCTCATTACTAGGTTCCGGAGTGGAAGCCTTGCCGGGAGGCTTCATGTGGCCCCTCAAACCTAATGACAAAACACTAGATATATTTCCTAAAGCTAAAACTATTTCACCTTGTTTAGTAATTGCAAGTCGGCCGTTGTCGGCCGCCATTAAACTTTGTTCGTATATCCGCATGTCTCGTTCTCATTGGTACGCCATTTGCTCCGAAAACAATCGAAGTTGGACCTCCAACTTATTGAATTCGGTTTCCTTGGTCACCGAGGCCATTTCCTTCATTTGAGTTGCAATAGCCTCTTCGGAGGCTTTAGCAACCTCTAATAATGCAGATCCACCTCCCGAAGACTTCCTCCTTATAGCGGTGTTTCCAATTTTTCTTTTACTAATTGAATGGCTAGAATCGGATAAAAGTACCGTACTCCCTCTTCGAGTAGGGGTAACTCCGTTCAAGGGTGTACCATTTGAGGCACCTACCCCACCTAAGACTATTGATGGATCCCTACCATCAATAACCCTCTTCACATGGTCAAAGTTAGGAGTACCATCTAAACCCTCAATGCTAGTCTCATTAACACTAAGGTCAACAACGTCCACATCTTCTTTAACACTATCATACTCTCTACGTAGAAATACCTCATCATGGGGGTTTAATAAATCGCGGACATAAGGGGCTTGAATTTGGGGTCGGCGACCAAACGACTCATGAATTCTTACGTAAATTTCTTTAGGAAATACTTTAGGTAATTTCTCTACGGTTAATTCACGAGGAGTAAGTTTTCAATAATCTTCATCATTTATGCCCGTGCGAGCATGGTAATCCGCAACCCTACGGTAGTCCGGTAGGATAAGGTGTCACTTACCCTTACAAGCCTTACCATTTTGGTAGTGCATTGAAAAACCGGAGGCCATGATTTTGTCCGAGATGCGACTCCACTTAGTAACCTCGGAGTCCATAAGATCACGCCCATCAACAACGTCAAGACCCTCTAGGAATTCTTCACGTTTTGCATCAACAAGTGCTATCATTTCGTTTAGGCTCCAATTTGGACGCCTATCTCGACGTGTCTTTTGGAATGTGTCCCCTTGCGAATCAGAGGGGGTTAGCCGCTTACCCCGACTACGTGCAGGAGAGGTCACAGAAGCATGATTTTGACGCCCTAAACCTGGAAAATTAACATAGATTTCAATTATGTTTCAATTATATACATAGCAAAAATAAGTGTACAACAAAATACAATTGCCAACAACAACAATTCCCAAGTAATTCCCATGAAAATTTCACCACCAAAAAAATGCATAAACCATGAGAGATAATACATAAAGGATTGCCACAAGAACCTATACCCACGTGACTAAACTGAAGTTATGAATGATTTATCATTCTGTCTGTCAGTCTTAATATTTGTAGTGAAAGTAAGTAAATACAAGGAAAATGTTGATAATTCTGTCTGTGCCACTGTAAATGTATGAATAATGTATCTATGATCGGTGAACCAGCATTTAGATTCGGATGAACCGGTTGAGTTAAAGGAAATTATGGTTGAAGTTCAAGACTGCAGCCAATTACTAATCAATGCAGATGAATTGTCTGCATATACCCACATTTAAACCAGCAAACCAAGAGGATGTCAACATGTAACCGATTGGACTTGCAAGGACTAGGATCTCAAACGGTTATGCCCAAAAATCTACCCGGTGACTGCACTGTATATATTTCCTGGACAATACATAAAGGATTGCCACAAGAACCTATACGCACGTGACTAAACTGAAGTTGTGAATGATCTGTCATTCTGTCTGTCAGTCTAATATTTGCAGTGAAAGTAAGTAAAATACAAGGAAAATGTTGATAATTCTGTCTGTGCCACTGTAAATGTATGAATAGTGTATCTATGATAGGTGAAAACCAGCAGTTAGTTACGGATGAACCGGTTGAGTTTGAGAAAATTCTGGTTGAGGTTCAAGACTGGCATCTACCTAATTCCTGCCGAGTAAGGGGTACGGGTGGGAGGAGCAGGTAGATGATCGGAGGGGACCTGCATCTGTTGGCAAGTGGAGGCAGACAATTTGCAGGACTGAAGAATAAACCAAGAGCACATTCACTATATTTTTGAGGTAACTCACCAGGGTGGCCGCTGAGGACAGGATTGGGGCTGGAGGGGACTCCTCCAAAACCCCAAGCAGAAACTGGAGCTGCCATAACTGGAGTATCACCGAAATCTGGGTGTATCACCGAACTGTCGGTGCAGGGGTCCGAGCAAGGTCCAAGTACAACAGACCAGGAGATGGCGAAGTTACCAGGAGTCAGCGAATTCCTGCACAGCTCGAACTGCAGCTCCTGCACTGTAAATACTCATGCGCAGCTGAAGTATCACTTGAATACTACTTAAAGCTTGAACCCATCACTTAAATACTACAGTGCCGGCTAGTTCGGCGATAGAATGAGCAGATTTCAGTGACTGCCTATTTCGGCACAGTGGTGGCTGGTGGGGGAGATTTTTGGGCATAACCGTTTGAGATCCTAGTGCTTGCAAGCAATGATAGGGGAGAACCGGCACAAATGAAGTTGAGTTTGAGAAATTTCCGGCTGAAGTGGAGACTGCAGGGAAATCACCGATCATTTTAGACCGACCCACTGACAGATGAACCGTTGGCTCTGTTTCAGGAATGAGCGGTTGAAGCTGTGTTCCAGGAGAGTTTGAGCAACACCGGTTGAGAAATTCGGCGATAGAAGAGCATATTGCCGACTATTGAGGCGATACTTTGAAGAAGCCGTTGCAGCACTGCCGGCTATTTCGGCCAAACAAAAGAAAATCTGTTGCAGCCTTCGCCGGATTCGGGGGGGAGTGGGGCCCTCAGTATTACCGGTATTATGCCTCTTTGAGGCTGAATAGCTAATACCTACTCTTAGCCAATGGAGTGACCCTGCACCTGGTTGTTAGGTGTGCTATTATTCCTCCGCAGTTTTAGCAGGTGAAGCAAGCTCCTCTTAGCGAGCTTGCCAGCTCAGCTCGGCCCCTAATACCCCCCCAGGTGGAGAAGCCCGTTAATGAAAAGGGGGTCTTAGCCTAAAACCGCCCTCCCTAAAGTCAAGTGGGGAGGGGGCATAATAGTCAACTACGACTGTTGCCCAGTAGTCTAGTCAACTACCTACGTAGATAGTTGGCAACTATGGCCGGGGATTCATGGCACTCATGTATTTTCATTAGTGAGAGTTCATTCATCTTTGCGGATGAAATGAACCACTTTAAACACCACCTTACGTTGAAACCATCAATGAAGCACATAATTAACTTGGAGGTCTTAAACATTACAAAATCCTCATTAACATTGAGTGTATAATTTTGTGATTTACCATTCAAAATTATCTTTGTTATTCTAATTATAGATTAGTGCAAGTGTTCATAAGATAACCAAAATGAGACAATGAAGATAGAATATAAAACATATAACAAAAATAATTTTTAAAAATAATTTTTATTTTTTAGGTAATATAATATGAGGTATAAATAGATGGTATGTTATTTGGAATTAGACTTGTGGGACAACATTATAGATGGGGTATATTTAAAAAATCATAAGTTTTTTGTTATAGCTTATCTGCATTATTGTAATATTTTGTCCTCGTCATATATTTTATTATCTTTAAAAACACATTGTGTATATTAATTAATTTCAAATTAATTTCATTATATTATAATTATAATTATAATATTGAATTGATCTTTTGAGTTCACCAATTTACCATAACGTTGATTTGAGCAATCACACCCGTGCAAAATAAATGAATTATGAACAAACAAAAATTGTCTATGACAACACCTCAAAATTATATGTTGCACACGTTGATATCTTGCAATATATATCAAAATAATCATGTGAAATTCAAAGCCACATCATGGCCTTGGAAACAATTCATGGAAGATTAGAAAATAGGCTTAGAGCATCCAAGGTCACATCATTGCCCCTTGCCAACTAATTGATATTTAGAATATAGCTAATAGTTCACAATAGCTATGAGGAAGAAAATAGGTCTTACATGCCAACTCGGAGGCGTTTCACTAAAATAAGCTCCATCCAAACTTCTTGATGGACTCATCCGATTTTTGGTACTGGATGACTTTACTTGAGTGCCACGAATCCCCAGCCGGCAACTATAGTTGATACATTGACTAAAAGTTGCATCAACTACAGGTTCATGTTGACTGCATAAAGGTGAACACCTTAATGAATGCAGCTATAATTTTAAACCACAACAAGGTCATGCACATCATACCCACATCATATAGAGTTGCAACTATTGTCAAGCATTAATATTCAATGATATGTAATAATTATCTAATGTTGATACATTGTTGATAGATAGATTTTACGAACTTTCAATATATGTAGGTAATTTTGATGCCCATTTAATCCAAGCTTTAGTAATATATTAAGGCTTATTTTTAGACCTTCAAATGCCAAGTTGATTACATGGTAATCGACCCTTTGACAAATTGTAGAGCATGAATTCCATGGTAATAGGATTCATTTCTCAAATGTCACCATGCATTCCATTTATAACCAAGCTATTTGAATAATATTGAATGTTTTCTACAAATGAAAACTTATATCTCATGTTATAGCTCAAATGTTACTACTCACCACTCACTACCCACATGCTAGCTTCCCTTTGATACTCCAATATCTTGACCCAAAGCATCAAGAGACTGTAATTTACATATCAATAGAGGGCTTGAGGGTGAGGAAAAATCATCAGCATAAGTTTTCTGTGAATTCCTTCTCTGTGATTGGGTGGAGAGCCTTTTTCAAACTTCCTTCTCTATCCCAATTACTAGCAAAAGCATGGAGACAAGGTGTAATGTAGTGGACATCTATACATACTATTCACCTTCCTTACAGATTGGCATTAACTTCAAATTAGTGTGAACTACACCAAATTCAAAATGTGGAAGCTCCAGAATTAGTAGTGTACAAACTTATCAAAGAAAACAGTGCAGTTGTACATATGACATATGTGTAATTGACGAAGGGATTGCAAAGTACAGTGAAAAGTCACTGAAAACCAAAGAGGGGTGGCAAAGAGTAGCACAAGGAAGCTTTTTTCAGGCTGACAGTCATCTAAGACAAACTTTAGCCACAGTGCATCCAGCAAAAGCTCTGAAGATGGTTGAGCAACTGCACATGAAGTGCGATGAAGCGCTGACTGACCTTCATAATGGAGGGAGGCAAGATTGAGGGTGTGAAAAGACTGATCAGGTTATGGCAGCGTCTACAAAATCCAACAGCATGCTCTTGCTTGTTAACTATCTAAAGCACAACATTTGTTCATTTTCGCCACAAATGGATATGTAGGCCGATACCATCATTGAAGTTGTTTCAGGCTTCTGTAGTCAGCCTACTGCATTCTATGATTCATTACTTCCAACAAATATTTTAGCATCTATTGCAAAAACGCTCGGAATCAAACAATGTGCTCTTGAACTCCAACTTGCAATGCTTCCATCTAGCTATTACTCTCACACCTTGGCCACTAGCATGTTCATGCAAGCCAGGTCAGATGAAATGTGATAGACATGCGTTTTCAAAGCTCCAGAAAGCTGTCCACCAAGGAACCTTCACACTTCTGCACAACAACTCACAAGTGCTAGTGGTTTACACCCAAGGAAAGAACCAAAACATGCTCATCTACCTGCTTTGGAAATGGTGAACGTACTGAATTTAGATTTTCTACATAAGACTATCATGGAAGGTGTCATCGTGACCACGGTTGAACTCCAGCAGGCTCCCATATGTACGATCTGCCACTCCCACATATAGTGACTCTGAATCAGGGCTGAAAGAGACACCTGCTACTTCTCCAAATAGGTCAATTTCTTGGCAATGAGAGTAATCCTGCCTGGTGTCATAGATATGAACAAAATCTGCAGGTTCGGCCATCACCATGAAGCGCCCATCAGCAGTGAAACGAATTGAGCGGATTGCACCAATGCGACCCTTCAACACAGCCAGAGATACTCCCAGATAGCGTACGTCCCAAAGCCTACAAGTTGTGTCTTGGTTTCCAGTTGCAAAGACACGACCATCAGGGTGCCAAGCTGATGCAAAAGAATAGTCGAGATGCCCCTTTAGGGTTGCTATGACCTGCAAACATTGTGTGCACTTGTAAACCTAGCCTTCTGGACATTACCAAAAAGACAGCAGGGATTCAACTTGCAATGGACATAACAAGTTGTCAGTTGGACAGCAGGGCTACTGTCTTCTGGACTGCATAGATTTTTGGACAGCAGGGCTGCTGTTTTCTGCAGTGCGAGATTTCTGGACAGCAGGTTATCCATTTCCACTTCAACCTCCATAACAACTCCATGCTGTACCAGAAGATGACTATTAGCTTCACAACTTCTTTACCTTGCCACTCTGACTGTCAGCCAGAAGCCCATCAGAATTATCACCCACCACTACCACTGTCTTGCTATCAGGACTCATAGATGTATGCTGCACAACAAATCGAGGAGGTGAAATCAATTTTCCAGGTTGGTTTTGAAGACAGAATGAATCCACCAGTAATCAGGAAAAGTAACTCCCCAACAGATATTGGACATCACAAAGCATGTTGGCTAAAAATAGAAAACAAAGAACTCTGCCTCATACATTTACAGCCCAAGGGAAATAAAATCGCCCCAGAACAGAGAAGTTGTTGCAGTCAAAAACACGAACAACTGAGTCATTGTTGGAGCTCATCAACCGCACTGCTCCACTGTGATAACAAAGGAAAAATGATTACGTAGAAAATAAATTTGAAGTTAGAAATGCTTGACAACAGACTTTTACGACAAATATGGAATTTTTATAAACCTTGGTTGAGGAAACTTCATGCATGCAGTATTTGAATTAAGAGAATAGAAAGAATAGAGTATTTAAGGACATTGTTTTCCAACATGACTCCACGCAACCTACTTGTATCGTACAGTAAGAAATTTAGGTGCATTGGAAAGATAGTGCACACAACACCAATTTTAATATTCATCCAGGATGCTCGAGAAGTTTATCTAACTTGCAAGTGAGATCATCTTACTCTACAATTAAATTAGAGCACTCAGTAAAAAAAAACCCACCTTTTCCCCCACCCTAGTCAAGCCTGATTTTGAATTGCAGAGAAATAAGTGTACATGTTTTTTAAATCTAGTATGATTGCTCACTGCTTGATCAATCAATGATGACTTTTAATATTACAGATATCAAGCAAAATAGACCACAAATTCTAAAACTGCACACAAAATACATGTGGTACGGAGTACCTCATGGCTTGGCATGAGGCATGGTGCAATGAAGACCAATGACATGATGTGCACATGATGACAGTGCACACCAATGACCACATGACACATTTGACAACACCATTTCCATTCATTAAACTTCACAATACACACTATTTTGATTACTGTAATATTCTGTGTGGTACACAGCAAAACTGTCCAAGGTAAAATTAGTAATGATATACAAATTAGGACCAAGCCACTTTCAGAACAAGGTATCTTTGATTTCGTGTGAATCAATTACATGCAGCGAATCGTTTAACTCTTCTCTGTACAATTTGCACTGACATACTGTAAACATTTTATGAAGTCAGTTTTTGGCTTATAGTTTGCTATATTGAGAATTCAGTGTTTATATATATATGTATGTGTGTGTGTGTATGTGTGTATGTGTATGTGTATGTGTATGTATGCGTGTATATATGACATGGTATCCCATATTTAGCCCCAAAGTATTTTGTTTCACAATAGAGTTTCATTTCAACTATATGTTTTATTCATGGAAATCATATGGTTAGTTATCTGCATACTATTTTTCAACTCAAACACACACAATTGTAGTCCACGAGGTAGAGTAGCCCACACTCTTTACTTGCCCCACAGCAAATACCAATTTCAGTGTACACAACACACTTTGATAAAAACAAATTGCTCTTCAGGGTCTCTCCTGTGCTTACATACCAGAAGACAGCAGCCCGGAGTGACACATACTCCTTGAGACAGAAAATCTAACTAATGATTGATTCAACTTATGACAGATGTATGTATGAACCAAATCTCAGCCAGAGACAGAACCTGTAATTGTCGTAGATGTCAATAGCATTGGTGATGGCACCTTCATCATTGGTAATTTTTGCACAATACGATACTCCAGGACGGTTCAGATCCTGATTAAATTGAACCCATCATGCTTGTGGATTGACAAGAGAGTCCATTTGACAAGTCTCCAATCAAAAAGTTTGATTACAAATGCAGGACACTTGCTAACAAGGTTGTAGTGATCATTGTTTGGCTCAAAAGACTCTCAATAGTGAACAATAACCCTCACTTGACGAAAACAAGACATTGATGCAATTCAGTATTCAAATTGCTGATGAAGGGTTCCAATAGAGCTCACCTTGCAAACCATCTCCCCTTGAAACCCACCTGCGACAAGAAGATTTTGCTTCACACACATGGTGCTGATCTGTACACGCCCCAATCCCTGTTGATATACCCAAGGATTTCTCTGAACCTGTACAAAATTGGCCAGAGATTGCTGCTTATCTCAACTTGACATAATCCCAGTCCAGAATGTTGACTTTCAACTAATTAGCTGAATGTAAGTGAGAGCAATTCAAGGAGAAATGAGCACTTGTAGCATAAACTTGATACACTAACAGAGTAGATGTAGATAGAGAATGCACTGCCAACACAGGACCTTTTGATACACAGAGAGAAATAGCAGAACTTCAAAACCTCTAATATCCATATACGCCCATGCAACCAAATATAGTCACAAGCTAGTTTTTGACAGGCTGTACCTGTCTTCCAAACGATTCAGATTTCATTTCCAAAATTTGATGGGAAGAGGAAAAAGTTCTACTCATAACATTTATGGAACTAGAAGTTTACTCTAAATCCAAAGAGTCAGTGTGTCCAGTTTTTGTGTCCCTTGAACAACTTATTCCACAAGAAAAAGTTGCCACTTAATGTTTGGAATCCTTTTGGTATAGAGGAGTATGTATTTGGTATTCCCATGAAACTATTCCACAATAGGTCAGGAAGGCGAGAATATTTAATTTTTTAAAAAGGATGTATTGAAAACTTCCAAAATCCACACTGAACTTTCTTTCGCGAATCATATTTTAAATCTGCATTTTGTGTTGAAGTAATGGAACTGCAAATTTAGGAGCTGTAAATATCCTCCAAGCGAATAAATATATGCAAAAAACAGCTAATCACATTCCACATAACCAGACGGAATGACTGTCAAGCTATTCAAGAAGATAACTGCAATGAGTACCTCCAAGGCTGGGACGAGAGGCCCCGCAACACTTAGCACTTCAGTGCCCTTCCTGGTCATGGATGACCAGTGCATGACTGAATAGCTGTGCATTAAATATACATCATGCTTTGAAGTTGCCCACACTAGATTCCTCAACTGCTTACCAACCTCACAAGCATGCAACCATTCAGAAGGAAATACTTCCATATAAAGAATCACAGTGAAATGGAAACTAAGAAATGACTCTTGCTCCAGAAATGTGTAATGTCCATGTATCAGAAAGCCCCAAAACACACAGGAACCATACAAATTGAGGCTAGAGACAATTCCTCACTTCTGAATCTATAACCATGAGAGTAAAGTAATAACACATTGCAAAATTAAAAGCGGAGATGGACATATTGGCTAAAATGAGAATACAGCCCCTGAAACCATCTGACCTGAAAATGTACAATGGTGGATTTCACCGATCTAGTGTTATGTCGGAAGTGGTAGAAATCCCCTCTCTTCTCTACCTGTTTGCACTCCTAAGAACCAGAAAGCAAGCCACTTAGCCTCATCCAAGTAATAGTTTACAAATTGAAGTATTCTTATGACTGGGAAAACTTAATGTATCGCAGATTTTGAGGCATGCTACCATAAATCAAAGCTACAATACACTCAACTACAGATTCAGATATAAAGGTTATAAACAGCATAGTTCCACTACTCTCAAATTTAGACAAATATCTCTTCAAATCTTCGGAATACTGGAAGATAATCTAAAGGTACAAACTTCCAACAAGAGATTCTCAACCTCCAAATTAAGAGCTACATTACATTAGTACCTCTCCAAAAACAGTTGAGCCAATATGCATCAGAGCCCCAAGCCATTACCTTCTCCGGGTCATCTTTGGCTGAACTTATTTTGTTAAATTGTACTGCTCCAGCCAAATTTCACAGTACTTTGTTTTGTGAGTACTGTGATCCACAATGCACACTACATCTAAGATGCCTTATTTTAACATGCCTGATTTAGAAAGTTGTGTGATCCACACTAATTGCAAAAATCAACACCATCTTCACCTTTGAGGAAAAATTAGTGCATACATGTTACAATGTGTATTGTGAAGTATATCCAAATAAAGAATCTTGTCTTTAAGTGTGTCATATGCTCATCAGTGTGCATGGTCATCGATGTGCATCACACTATTCCACTTGTCAGGGATCCTCATCACCTTCTCATCTTCCAAACTCAGAGCTACATTACATTCCAATCTCAGTTAAGAAGTATTCAAGCCAAAACAGTTCACTGCCCCAAGCCATTACCTTCTCTAGGTCATCATGTGGCTGAAGCAAGTTCTCATAATTTTTGTACTGCTGCAGCCGAGTTTCTCGGTACTTCTCCCTCGTGAATTGCAGACGATCCCATGGAATTCCCTGGACATCCTTTCCATGGCGAGCTTGTGCAGCTGTTGTGTCTGAAACTTTACTCATCTGCAGAAACATCTTCAAATTTTTGTAAAGACCTTGCCACTACTTGACTTTGTTGCTCCCAGCAAAGATTATGCACATCAATTAACTGGCTGGTAACAACAGCTCCACCACAACCAAGTAGTGCATATTTCATAATGTGAAAAAGCACCCATCTCCGTAAGCACCTACCAAGATAGCAATGTAACAGGTAGCCACCATATTCTTATAACCATAGCCATACCCATCATAGTCATGAACTTCGACATCCCCATCCTCCATGGGGCCCTCTCCCATCATACACACTACTATTTCCACACAGTTTTAAACAAAATATAGTTTATCCATCAAGTGCATGTGAGGTGCATGGAAATTCGAGTTTATCTCCTATCTAATTCTTAAGTAAGGTCTTCAAATCTACAACCTTTTAAAGGACCCTTTTGATCAAACACTAATATTCTTCTCCATGGAACACAAGTCTTTTCCAACTCCAACACCTGGTTCATCTCCACTTCAATTCCCACTCTCGAAGGGAGTTTTTGTATCAGTGCATGACATTTTCCCTCATATAATACTTAGGTTACAGCAATCTCTTCTCTATAGTAATTTTTGGTATTAGTACCTGTTTATATGAAGATATACAATCGGGTTATATAGAAATGAATTGCTCAGCCAATAAACCTCCCTCTAAGTATTCCATGATGAAGGATCCAAACTTCATGATGACAGGCTGTTCTTGCATGTCACAGCGAAATCTCCTTCACACCACGTCCACAGGGAGTATTTGTGGTACATGGGAAAGCCCTCTTTGACTTTGAGTGAACAGCAGTCATTTCATGGCATTCCAATATAATGATAGGAAGAAATTGGATATCAAGTCACTCTCATCATTGAGAATTAAGAAAATATGAAATACTTGGTCTTTTTGGCATGCGAGTGTTTATCCAACCAGAAAAGCATCCATGACTACACATGCTGCAAGGTCTACAAATCCACTTCCAAGGTTGGTTGGAAAAAAGTTTAATACTGACTGTCAAGTTGTTGACACATTAATTTCCCTTAAGTGAGATTTGTAATCCGGTGTGCACACTTAAGATGAAATGAAATCTACAGGTCCGAAACAGAGTGTTCATCCTCGAACAAACTCAAATTCATAAAGATGAGGACTTTTGCAAAGCAGCCATTAAAACAAGTCCTCCACGGCATAGGGTATAAGCGAAGAGAGACTGCTGTCCTAGTTACAGGTAGTGTGCGCCAGAAGTTACGTTGAAGCAGAGTAGAGAAGTAAAGTTTATTCTCACCACATCGTTGTCATCATCTGAATCTGTGTCGAGCGAATTTCTCCTTTCCATTATCTGGAGTTGCTCTTCTGCATCATCCTCAAAGTCTACCATGTAGTCCTCTCCCATATAGTGCGCATCCTCTTGAAGCTGAGCCATCTCTTCTGCTGCCTAAATTACCTCTGCAGGTCAAGCAAGAAAAGCTAATTATCTCTGAGTGGCCAAGCTACAGAAGCTAATTACCTCGTTGAAGGAGGAGGAGTTCTAATTCCAGGCCTTTCTCTATTTCCGCACCAAAGACAAACAATCCTGGAAAACAAAACTCCGTCGTAACCGACACTAATACACCTCCTCAAGCAAAAGACTGCACAACCTATGAACAAGAGCAGGCAGGAGGGCTGACTTCAAGCTGCCAACTGACGACTGAAGCAATCGAGAATGACATGTACAATGGCAAAGCTTGTGTCAGGCTGGATCTGATGTATTCAACCGTTCACAAATATTAGCAACTTCTTAGACCTCATTTGCCTCTTGCGCCCATCTCTTCGTAATCTTTTAGCTTCCGAGTATTACCTTGTATATATAATGTTTCTGGACCAGCTGGCTTCACTACTTTGAAGTAGCTGGCATAGCATAGTCATCCATCACACCTTACGTTCTCATTCAAGTTCGTGTGCTAGCCTTCTGTCCTCTTTCTCTGAGGCGTAGTCAAGAAATCAACTAGTAATATTGACGATCGGATCGTAAGGTGACGAATTTGACACAACTCGAGTGGCGTATCACCCAAATTAAAGCCGCTGTTTGCCCCTAGGAAAACATGTACAGAAATATGAAGATGCGGTCGTGGGGGTGGGTTCAGCCCGGTCATGGAGCATGACAGCTTAAGCTAAGTTTCCGCAGCATCAACTTCAACTTCAACACGACAACCTCAACTACACGTTCGTTTGAGAGAACTCTGCATCCCAGGAGTCAGCTTACCCGTGGACTGTTTATAGTTTCGAACCGCATAAACCTCGCTTCTGAGTTGCATTGAACACAATTTCCACAAATACATGCACTTCTATATCAGAAGCTTGTTATCTATCCCCCTCTACTTCCCCTCCAATACGTCATCAAACACACCGCCCACTCACAACAAGTAATACCAGGAAACCATGACGTCACAACAGTACGGGTAGGAATCAGAGTAACAGAGGAACAGAAGTAGACCATATTCGTAGGCGGGACCTCGATATTTGATGCGGGTTCCAGACTCCGCTGTAGCTTGCTTCAACTAGTTGCCAATTCATGCAAATGTTGCCAAGCAGATTGAGCATCTGAAATGTGTGCACGTTCCCCCATAGTTGCTCGATTTCCACAACCAGGACATGCGAATCTTCAAGTATCTTGATGGTGTTCAGTTACGACTCCACCAGGGCCTCAAATTGCAAGACAGAAAAAAAAGTTCACATCCCTCACAAGTCTTCAAGTATCTTGACCTAACCTTAAAAGGTTGTCTTTAGTCGGTTGGTGCTCTTCCCTCAGACTCCGGCAGGCGCTTTGAGCGAGTCCTCGGTGCTACAGGACGGCCAAAATAAATCTACGTAAACATAAATTTTATTCTAAAACCAAGGATGGAATAAGACCTTGGATGATACTTGCTGGAGAGCCAATGTTGGACCGCACTCTTAGGGAATTCGTTATTCTGACACCATCTTGATGTACTTTGTAGTCCCATGAGCAGGGCTGTTTTTTCACAAAGTTTTTACCCGTCCACGTCCCAAAACCTCGAATTGAAAGGCAAAAAAAATTGCAACCCGTCCCAAAACCAGTAATTTCAAAACCAACCCGTCCATGGAAAGGTGGAAGAAAAAACAACCCGTCCCAAAACCGGTAATTTCTAAACCAACCCGTCCATGAAAAGGTTAAAGGAAAAAACAAATCGATAAAGATAACCCGAAAGATGTCGGCATGTGATTGGTGCACTTGCCACTTGGAAACAATAGTATCTTACTATCGTTCATTTCTGCTTTTTCTATTATAATTACCAATTTGCCAGCCTGCCACTGCCCCATTTTGTCTGTTTGTCCACAGACTAGTTCAGAGAAACTGAACTAGACTCAGTCACTCAAACTCAACCGGTTCATTTGAAATTAACTTGAATTCAAGAAGTTGGAGAGTGCCGCTGGAACAATCTCCTCCTGCAATCTTGAACTTCAACAGGTGTTTTCTCAAACTCAACCGGTTCATTTGAAACTAACTCGAATACAAGAAGTTGAAGAGTGCCGCTGGAACAATCTTCTCCTGCAATCTTGAACTTCAACAGGTGTTTTCTCAAACTCAACCGGTTCATTTGACGACTGCAATCAAGTTATCTCTCACCGGTCTCTCAGTTGCTTTAGCTTTCAGTTGCATATGTTCGATTCATTAGCATCCTAAATCTTGAGAGTCTTATTCCTCTCTTTTGTTGTGGGTTGAGTGCAGATTCGAGGGCTGTGCATGAAATTTCTGTCAATTCGAGTTAAACCCTAGCAAATTGCAGGGTTGAGTTTGTAAGTTGTTGGGTCAATGTATGAGTAGATATTTGAGCCTTACATGTGCCTAAGATGGTGGAAGCGTTGTCTTTGCGAGGATAGTGCAAGCGTTGTCTATTTATTAGTTGGATTGATTTTGGAGTTTGCATGTACCACTCCAGAGTTGTCAATCAAATGGCCTGGTTTGAGTAACTTGTGGAAGAGAGTTATGGTGATTCCAGTGAGCACTGCAATATGTGAGAGGGGTTTTTCTAAACAAAACCTAATCAAAAGTCATCTACGTACCTGTTTGAAGTTGGAAACGTTGGATGCTTTGATGCACATTTCATGTGCAAATATTCCAGTTGAAAACATCGATTGGAATGCAGTGATGCTTGTTTGGAGAAACATGAAGGATAGGAAAATTCATCCACTTCTTTGAAGGGTAAGTAGCTCTTTATTTTTAAAAATTTTAACATGTTTATATATACTAATTCTTATTCAATTACTAAGTTTACCTTCAATTGTAATCTTTGACATTATGTTAAAAATGTTCTAAATTTTGTGGTTGATGAATTAATGTATGCAGGTGAATCAAGCACTTCAAGATTGATAGTTTGATTGGATATTAGTGGTTTGATTGCATTATGCTTATATTCACATGTCATATATGACATAACGTAATTGATATTTGTACCATTTTTTAAATTTAAAAAATGTTATTTTTAGAACCCGTCCAAAGTGAATTTGACATGTCCCAAAACCGGTTCATTTTCTAAGAACCCGTCCACTGGAAATGTTTTTTTTTATGAACATGTCCCTAGACATGTTAGGGACCTTGTGAAAAAACACCCCTGCCCATGAGCATTTCGGGGCCGGGGATTCGTGGCACTCACTTAGAATCATCCGTGCGGATGAAAAAAACACAAGAATCATCTAAATGGCTATTTTTGGGCAATTTGATTCCGGAAATAGAGTCAAAGGCCCCGAATTAGTCTAGTGACGTCACATTTGAATGAATCGGCCCTCAACCCCATAGGGGGGTTTTTTTTATTGGAGTCACTTCATCCACGATATCTTGGATGGATGATTCTAAGTGAGTGCCACGAATCCCCAGCCAGCATTTCGGCTTCCTGGACTCTAAAATCAATTTCATTTCATTTTCATTTCATTTTCATTTCATTTTCATTTCAAATGAATAACACCAAATTTTGGGTCTTATAAGTAGTTTCTTATTTCATGTGAAGTTGCAATTATTCTTTCACTTATTATGTAGTTGAAATTGAGGCACACTTTATGTTATAGTGTCCCCTATATAACTCCATTAGGGATTAGTTCCAATCACTTCTTGAAAATCTAGTATTAAAGAGTTTCAAGTATTTCTTTCAACTAGACCATTAAGATGATATTAGCCTCTATCTCAAGCAAGTTACATCACTCCGCCACTCTAGGAAATTAGCCAATTTGACATCATTTTGATAAACTTTTAGTCCCATAAGATTCTAGGCTTCATGAACTTTAAAATCAATTTCGTTTCATTTCATTGGTGAAGAGTAAACACCCAAAACCCCCATGAGCTCTCCCAAGCTATCGTATCCAATATTTTATTTAAAAAAAACCCACATCATTGCCAAATTACTTAGCTTTTCAAATAATGGTGGGGGTGTTAATTCCAACCTTTTTCTGAACCCTTATATTACACCTACATTATCCAAACCTACATTTCCATCAAGGATTATTTCTCATCATTATATTTTGTTGATGGATTGAAATAAACCATAGGAACTCTTATGTCCTGAAAATACCAACATCCTCAAAAATATTCAATCGAATTTGTTGAAAAAATTGGTAGATCATAGTGTCTGACCAGATGTTACTAGGATTAATATTGTTTTCCATCACCAACACACGAAGTCTAATTAGATGTTATCCAAGATTGCCACAAATGGATGAAAATACGCCTTCTCTATACGAAAGTATCATTGACATGGTTAAAGAGGGGACAGAGGTTGTTTATCCACAAAAAAAAATAACAACCTAGTTGGGTTTAGAGATATTTAGACGCAACGAATTTCAATTGACCAAGCCATGAAGGTTAGTGGAAGTAAGCCTTTTTGCCTCCACCCACCCATTATACCCAGTGACTAAAACCCTATGAGCCTATACTACAAAAAAAAATCCTCACTACATGCTCTTAATAATGTTGATTATTTTGCTTTCTTGTTCTTTTGCTCCCATCTATCTTACTTGGCTTGGATTGATTATCTAAAATGCTACCATTTCACCAACAAATGACATTGAATGTCCAACTACCTTTCATCTCCTACAACCTTGCAACTCCGATGGCTTTGTGATTTGCAATTAACAACCTTGTTGCTCCCTCCAATAACCTTCTACTATTTTTTTCTTACTTTCCAACCATCATTGACCCAGGCATTACTCGATTGTTGCTCATTCCTCACCCTATCGTTCTCTACCCAAATGTTGCCCATTTTTTTAAGGCAATTTTTAATCACGCCGCCCAATGTTTTGTTTATTGGGCCAAACTTAAACTTATCTTTAAAAACATCTCAAATATCTTTTGTGTAGGTAATGGTGTCAATTTTATGAAACTCGAGGAATTTGGTCTCCGCCCTTTACTTTTGTATTAGGCTCATTTAGGCCTAGCTTTGTTAAGAAGGTTGTCTTTTCATGTGCGGATTTTTTGATGAGTTTTATATGTTTTTTTTGGTGTTTTTTTTCTTAGAATAGGTATTATTTTGAGTTTGTTCTATTATTTTTGTTGATTTCACTTAGAATATATATTTTTTTGAGTTATTTTTATATATTTTGTTGATTTTACTTAAAATGTAAATTCGGTTTTGCTTTGAACACAAACTTTGTTATTTGTTTGCTTTGCTTTGATGAGAACTCAAGTTGAGGTTTTATGTTAATGAAATGGTCCAATATTAATTGTAAGGAATAATAAGAGGCATGCAACAACAAAGCCAAATTGCCTAATACTACCATTAGGCCTTTGGCCAAGCTACCCATTGTCTCACGCACCTCTCCATGAGGAGTGCCCGAAACACCTTGGGCACAAAGGGTACCCTAGAGTAACACTTGGGACTCATGGCGCCATTGGTGAGAGGGCCCAAATGATTATAATGTGGGTGAGGGCCTCATGCGTTGGGAACACCTCCCACTCACGGAGATTAAAAGTCACAAGGGTAAGGCCATGAGCTATGAATAACTTATGACGTCCGGATTCCATATAGCTAAAAAAAACCTCAATTGAAGGTGTGAGCAAGGAATAATGCCAATTTCAGTGGGGTGTCATCTCGGGACATCAATTTGGGACAGTAGTCCCCTGGGAATGGCACCCGAGACTACTAAATTTAGAACATGCACAACTTCCTCAGTATTGCCTTAATTGGACAAGTGGGGAGTCCATCGACATCTATGTGAAGCGTAAATGACAATGGAATGGTCATTTGTTAGGAGCAAAGGCCACACAACAAAGTAATGGAGGTTTGAAGCTACTGGGAGCAACTAAGGGAAAATGTCTACTTGGCCCCAACCCTTGTAGAGAGACAAACGATTACTTGACCGTGGGGTAAGGGCATTGTCTGAAGTCCAAGAGGCTTATATAGGTGAGGCGGCGTGAGTGACCAAACCCGCCCGAGGCCAAACAACATGGCCTCCACGAGCATGGGGCCAATTTGGGGGCATAGTTGCCTAATATGGTTCGGGTTGTTGTAGTGTTACTCCGGCAACGCGACAATCAACTTAAGATTGGACTCTCATTCATGGAAGTCCACATCTTATCATTGGTTACCAATTAAGGGGAGAATCCCAAATGCAAATGTAGGAGGGTTCATCCCCCATCTATGAGCTAAAAATGTCCACGATATGGGAGCTAACCATTCGCATGGCAAAATGTGAAGGGTCAACGCTCGTGACCCTTGCTAGAATTTTAAAACGATCAAGATTGTTAAGGGGCCCCAACTAGGGTTGTGATAGTCGACCCCCCACCTATGAGCTAAAGAGGTTTGCGGCATGGAGAGCTAACCATTCGCATGGAAAAATGCGAAAGGATAGCGCTCATGACCCTTATTAGGATTAAAAATTGTCCAAGATAATGAAGGGGAGCTAGCGAGGATTGCAACACATTGCCACATCTTGGCATGGTATGAACACAACAATATGGAATTCGTAGGGTCAACCATATTACCAAGTTTATTTATGTACTAGCCTTACTAAAGAGGTTGCTACTACTTGTAGATCACAAATCATCCTAATAGATCACAAAATGTAGTTGAATCATGTTGTGTCTACCTCCAACAACTTGCATGTTTTGCAAAAAAATCCATAATAAACTTCTACATTTTTGGTATCATATCCATCGTACCTTTGATATATTGTTCTCAATCAAGGGCAAATTTTTTGGATACCTTGGCAATAATATAAATTGTTTGATTTTGGATATGATTTTTAATCTTAGAAAATTTCAAATATGTTTCCATTCAAATTTTTTCAATTGTCTACATAATTTTCTTTGTGTTTCTTGCCCACTTGTGTTGCCTCACATGTTTCTTGTGCTTGCTCTATGTATCACAACCTCAGTTTCTAAGTTTGTTGGTTGTTTACCTAGACGACCTTTGTTGAATTTTAGTCCAACTCTATTGGTTTAGGTTCAATTGCTTCAAATTGTTGAACAAATTAAGGTCATGCTTGGCACATTATTGCCATTGTCAACTGCATTATTATCTTAGTTGCCCACTTTTGACATTGCATTTTGGGAAGATCAAATGTTTAAATGGCCAAGGCTACGGGTATTTGCCAAGAACATGAGAATATTGGATTTGGTGTTTTTTTACATCATGCTTTTGTTTTTTTTGTACCTCATTTTCTTAAAAAAAAATTTCAATTTCATTTTTGGGAGATCATTATGGTTGATTTCTTATGCTTTTATGAAAAATTCCAACACATCAAAATTTGGTATTGGATCAAAGATGTTTGAAAGCATTTGCAAAAAAATAAAAATTGTTGAGGGGGCAACACCAAAAATTTAACATTTAACATTACCTAATATTCTTTCAAATCTTTATAGCACATTTTGGCACATTCACATTGGCACAAAAATGACTCACATTTGGTACATGATGATTTTTTGGGGCCAACACTACTAGTTTAAAATGGGTTTTGTTCCAACAAGCCCAACATCCAATAAAACCCTCCCCCATGTAAATGGTCATGGTGGCCATAATTTATCAAAGGGATATATAAAATATGGATTGTAGATATGACTACATGATATACACAATGTCCAATGTCCACCATCTTTGCTAGTTGATGCGGAGATGACATAGGAGGCTCCAACACCATCATTAATTTTTGCCTGCAATGAAGTGGTGGAGGCATTGAGGGTTGAATTGGCAAAATGCAGGTCATACCACAAATAGAAATAAAAATTGGCTTGCTTGGAGCACGCAAATAAGGTCCAAAGGTTGGGGGCCCAGATTGAGGACTTGACCATTTTTGTGAGGATCGACAATGAACAACAATGCTGTAAACTATGGACATAATTGAGGGTGCAAATGGGAATTTGGGGCCAAAGATTGGCATTTTTAGCATATCTAGAGGAAATTAAGGTTGATTACACCATGATAATTAGGAAGAGTTGGATTTTGGAGGATGACTACATGGGCATGATCACAACCACCTTCATGTACGCATTTGAAAAATGGCATTGATCGATGAGTTTGAGAAACTTTGGAATCCCTATGAATAGAGACATGATTGTTGAATTTTATTCACCTCATGGCCACATGTGGACTTTATGTATCCCAACGGACTTTTGATCAATAAGCAACATGACACTGTCATTGACTGCAATGCAAGAGTCATGATGAATTTTGGTGGATGATTGCAGTATCATCTCACATCATGATACCTCCACCCACGTCAATTCTATTATGGCCATGCGATCTTACATAAGTCAAAGATGGGCAAAGTTACGACATAGAAGACAAACCTTAGGAACCCAAATGCACATGGATCATTGGTTTTTTTGGGCATACAATCCATCTAAATTATTTGCTCCTTCACATGATTCAAACACATTGTTTTTCTTTATGCAGAGTCCCTCTTCATCGCAGGTTGTGCAAGCAATTCAACGTGCAATGGGAAAACTTCCGGTTTTTTTAATACAATAAGACTCATGGTGTAGCGCCTACAAATGTAATAATAAGCCTACTAGCAATGGGCAAGCATAAAAACTTGTCAAGGAACTCGAAAGGTTATTTTACAAATCCTTCAACCGAACACATCACAAAGGTGACGCATGAGGTTTACCTTAGTTTCCACCTAAAGCATGCTGTGAGAAAACATTTTTGTACCAAATAATGGGAGGCCATGTTGGCATTATAGCACGATTTAATAAAAACCCACGCCCCAAATTACAACTATGACCAAAATGGTAATGTAACCATGGGCTTTTTTTATATGCGACATGGTTTCAAGCATTAAAAATATGTCAACAAGCTAGTGGACTTTTGGGATGGAACCAATAGCCCCAACATACAGAATGTCCTTTGTCATTCCCGACTACTAGGGTTGGCCATTGGGAACCACATATACATTTGTTCTTTAATGGTTGGGAAAGGAAGCCAATACATGAGTGATGAACAATGAGCAATGAATAGTGAGCCAAACCACTTGAGTTGTAATACCTACCAAATTTGGTTAGTAGTTGCAGTTTAAAAATACATATTTCAACACGATTTCTTGAATTTTCCAAATTATACAATTATAAAGTATTTGCATTTAGATAGAGCAAGAGTGAAAAAAACCTATTACCATGGATACTTTCAAAAACTATCAAAATAATTTTCAATTTTTATTATAACATTCCACACCAATACATGCCACGTATTAAAAATCACAAACATGCGGTTAAACAAAATAACTTCAAATAGCCACATGACCTAATTATAAGACTATGCTGGAAAGTGAATAAGTTTGTCACTATTGTAATCCACCTTGCACAAAAATCTAAACACATAATAAAAAATATTTGCAATACGCCCATTTAATTTTCCTCCCAACGGTTGAGATGACATTTCTGTGAAATCAAGGCATGTGTAAAACGGTATGTCACCAATTGTAACACAATATTTAATGCCCTCCTTGGAAACAATTTTGATTAACACTGCAAATCTTCGATATGGGATGGCAATTACTCCGACCACATAAGAATTGTCCATAAGCCCGATGGTCTTCCATTTGTGTTTGTGATATCCCATCGGTGCTCCTAAATTACGCCACACCGGTTTTTCAAACCTATAAGTTGGATGGGCATCCAAGTTTAGTAGAGCACAAAAAATCTATCCAAAGGATTGGATATGTTGTAATTATAGATACCTTGGAGGAAGGAGAAAAAATCTTTTTTTTGCTGCAATTGCAACCCATTGTCATCAAGTGCCAAACCTCATGTCTTGAGATATTGGTACCTATTTTCACCGGCTATGTGTTGGGTAGTAAAGGCCAATTGAACACATACCTCTTCTTGCTACCATTTACACAACGCTTGATGTTATCAAGGCAAAACCAAAATTCATTCCACATTGTAAGTGGAATGATATTCTTCTTTTAATCCCTTGTACGTAGGAGTAGCGGTGCCATGTTTGCAAATTCAAACTTGGGCATTGCATAAAGTCATGATATTGGTTTGCATTGCCAAAGATCTTTAGGCAAAATTTGATGGCAATTTTACAATGTGTTAATGGGAAGAAGGACTATCAATCTCTAACAACTATGTGGTATGTGCCATACCATGCTCTACATGTTTTCTTAGCCTTAGTATTTGGACAAATGATTGAGTAATTCACTTTGTCAAATCAATGAAAATCGCAGGTTGCACCAAGTGGCAAATTAAGCTTGCTTTTAGTAGATCCAAAAAATTCAAACCCTTCTAGTGTAAAACCCTTATTGTTTAGAGCTTTTGCTCCTAGGCAGGAGTTCATGGCGTTTGCCAATAGTTTTGCATCTCTACACCTAAAAATAACCTTCAAATTCAAGGATTTTACTAGAAGAACCACCTTTCAACCACGACCTGTAAGTTGCAATTTGCATGAATGGGCAAATAAAATTGACCATTGTTGCTTTGTACACACAAATCCTCTTGTTTTTAGATTATTGAAGCCACTTGTTGTACACCATCTCCATAAGGTACACCTTGGCATTTTTGCACTATCATCCATTCTCATATCTTACAAACATTACACAAATTATAGTACATTGTATGCATTATGAATATTCAAAATTTAATAATATTACAAAATAAAAATGGTGATGCACTTACAAATATCATATGACCACGCCATTGTCTATAACAGAAGTGCCAAAAGGCCAACCAATTAGAGAGCCCAAAAATGCGTTTTTTATGGCAACTTCAAATGACAAACACCATTAACAAATGACATGATATTTAGTTTTGGCTTCATTTCTTGTTTTTTTGTCCTTATATGCCTTGCATAAAACTTTGTGCTAAAACTTCAAAAATGCCTTGAGATATATTTGCGTAACCTTATTTAGAATATGCAACCAATGGAAAAGACATATGTATTCATGACCCACCATTGGCACACTTGGTTCACTTTCACCATATATCTTGATCGCAATCCAATTGGCCTACAAAATGTCCACCGTGAAGCCCTTAAAGTTCATGTCCGACATATCATTATTTACCATGACAAAATTCAATTTCTTCCAAAAAATGTTTTTGAGCTACACCATCTTCGAATTTCATGTTACAACACACAATGGTCAATAACCTACAATACTTACACAAGGCACATTAGGATGGTCCAATTTTTCAAATATTGGACGTGGTCAAACATTACCTATGTATTCTCTATATATCCTACAACATGCATATGCTTAACAAGAACCACACCTATCCTTCAAAAACATGTTGACATCCTGAAAACAAATACTTTGCCTTTGAATTGCCCCAAAATCCTACTTCCAAAGCTGTACTTGAACCCTGAATGGTGTTTGAGCACCATGATACTATTTATTGTGTTCATTCCACCACAAACAAATGTCTTGAAACCCAATACAAATTACAACAATTTGGAGAGGCAAAAATATTTATTCATGAACTCAATGTATCCATGACGACCTCTAAAGACAAACATGCTAGATGATGTGTTTCACTATTTGATGGAGTTGATCCGCAAAAAATTGTTTGCTCATTGTCATTACTAAAGCATAGTTCTAGTGGTGGATGGTTCCATGACCTCATTGACAACACATTGGTAAACCATATCAAATGACTCACGAAGTCTATCATTTAACACAAGGTGTCATGAACACAAAAGATGCATAAAAACCCTAACATTTCAAGGGATGTAGAGTGGACATATATTATGAAATCATGACACAACACAATACATAATAGTGTGAAATGATATATCTTATATTCCAATCTTGATTTTTATAAGGCAACTTCTCACAAAATATGAAATAAGAATCGATCCAATCCATTTGGTGTAGTGGGGGACACCTCCAATATGATACATATAATCACAATATGTTTTTATATATTACATATGATCAACACAAAAAAAACATCATTTTAGATATTTGCTATTTTTGTTGTGTACCAAGTGTGGCCATACGCACTAGAAACACCCATAGACACTATGGGCAATACAAATAAAACATAACCATCAAAAGAAGGTTGCCAAAATCATTTATTGTAACATTATATTCTCATAGATTTTATCAATTTTAATGCATCAACAATACTCGAACCTAAAAAATGAAACAGATGTGAAGAGATGGCCATGGAAAAATAGACCTATAGTGAGGTAGTTTCATCCACAGGAGACCGTGAGGATTTTATGAACATTTGTAAAGACCAAAGGTTGAGTGGGAGTTTTGGTTTTATAAGAAAAAAATGATGAATCAATAAAATCAACAACAAAAAAACCATCATTATCCAAATCCGAGAGAAAATGAACAATAACATTATTTGGTTCTATCTTAACATTAACCACAATAGGTAATTAGATGGGGATGTGCAAAAATCGTCTGATAATACAACAATAAAACATGGGAATCAAAAAATCTATAACTACAAATGACATTGGAGTATGTCATTGAACCATTATTTATATTCGCAACAGGGGTCAATTTACTTGAATAAAAATACAATAAAAATACATAAAATTTTGAACATGGACGTAACACGAGACAAACAACACCAAAAAATTACAACAAATTTATTTCTAGATCTATTAAAAAATAGAATATTAAATCAATGTCATTACTAAATAAATAAATATTATGGAACTAAGCACGACAACTCACAAAAACCAACGAAATATAAAAAACAATACATAAGAAAATTGCCAAGCTAAAGGAAATTGGAAAAAATCATTATAAATACCCAAAAAAATGCACATCCCCATCCCAATTCCAACCCTAACCCTAACACTTGAATTTGGTGCGTAAGTGGTTAATTAGGGCAGGGTTTGATAAACTTGTTGCCCACATTTTGGCCATTCATACTAGGATTTTTGAGCTTAAAACATGGAATGGTTGTGGATCATTAAATTTACAATCAAATTAAATATAGGTTGTCAAATTTATTTGAAATTAATATTTTAATTAATACAATAGCTCAAGGCATAGATAAAAATCAATGTTTATATTCATAAGTATGCAACAAACATTATGAAAGTGCAATAAAATGTGGGTTGTATAGCGTTTAAATTTTAGTTTTGGTTTGAAATAACCTTAACAACATATAGTTTATAAGAAACTGATAATAGAAAGTCTAAAAGGATACACCAAATAACCAAAAGATCAACGACAAAAAATGAAGGGCATTAAATGTGGGGAATCTAGGTAGACAAAAAAGGTTGGTGGCCCAAGAATGAAGAAGATAAAGTAAAAAGAAACCAACAAAGTCCCGAGGCTACAAGGGTATAAACCACGAGTGTCAGGATGGGTATTAACCAAAACACAAGGATAATGAAGCTAGTTAGGTATTTGCCTAGCCAAAAATCTAGGGTGTTAAACTAAGGCCACCTACAAGGGACCTTTCACGATAGGCCTTGCAACATAAATTGTAAAAAAATGCTATTCGGGATGAAGATCCATGTTTTGAATTTGCATGCATGGAGCGTGTTAAGTTATTAGCAAATGCCATGATAATTAGCTAGGATTTTTATCTCCTTTGGTACCATTGAACGCTAGTAAGTGAATAGCAGCATAGTGAATCTTTGTTGGCAACAACCACTACTAATGATAAGCCCTACACCCTAGCTAAAAGAAGGTAGCTCAACCATTGTGGCCTCCAAAATTGGCCTCCAACACCCTAAAACTTGGTACCTCTTGAGCCGGCTAGCTTAAATCATCGACTTCCATGTCAAAAGTGAAGTTTATCCACATCAATAAACCAATTATATCCAATGAAATGGCACGCCCGTTGAAATTTTCTTGCCATTTTCCACAATGTGGGTGAAATTTAGGTTGAATTTGTTGGTATGAAGAATAAAATGGTATAATTATCAAATACTTTGTGTTGTATTTTCGGCCCCATGTGAGGCCTAAACTCCCCCTCCCTTAAGCGTCCTAATCCGGTTGGGGTTATTTGGCTCACACTTAATTGGGCAACTTCCTTCCAACCTTTAGGCTCCATGTTCCCAGATCCCATCCATTAAAGATAATGCATATAACTTTATTCCATGGGACCAAGAGATTGAGCATTAAGAAATGCTAAACTTCCCTTGGCCTTGACATTAACCCTTCCCAATCCAAGTCAAACCTACTGGTTAATCCTTTTAGCATTGGGCTAATAACCTGATTACTCACAATTAATCTACCCTGCCCTAACAAATATGAGTTTAATTAGCTACTGCCTAAGTGCTCCAGCATAAATCCAGCATTGGCCAAGCCTCTGTCCCCGTGACCCTGGGTCAAGCTCAACCAAACCCACGCTGGCCTCTCCTCCAGCTCTTCCCTTCAGTCGTCTAGTCGCTGCCTCTGCCTCCAATTTCTACCCTTTGCCTGCCCTCGAGAGGCCAACTGTCGCCTTACCCTCCCCTGTTCTCACTTCCACCAGCTGCTAGCCATGCGCTCGGCCGACTGTCCAACCTCACACGCCTCTGATTGCGAGGTAAGAGTTTTACTTCTTACTCCCTGGATGCCTGCCAATATAGATCCCTCAAGCCAGGAGGTCACAATTTCGACCTGTTCTTTCCTCCCCTGCTTCCAACATTGGTGAAGAGAGTATTGATGTGGAGGCCATTGGGCTGCCATCCACCTCGCTCCCCCTGTTCAACCCGAACAGTCTAATAATGAATTGAAAATTAGTGCTCCATGCCTGCTCTTCTCTCTACACTTTTCCCATCCATCTGCAATGTGGGTAGTCAGGTATCCATCTCGGTGTGATTGCTTCGGGTTTTGAAGCAACCCAATTTGGCAGATTTTGAGCTTCGGCCTATATGAATCCTCCTTCAGCCCAAGCCAGTTTCTTCGGACCCAGCTGTTCCCCCCAGATTCCATTCAATGCAAGTCTTGTTGCGGCATTGGGCCCTCTCCCCTCCCGCATTACGTCCCTACCTTGCTCGTTGTTTAATCCTCCCCCTTCTCCTTTGATCTAACCTCGCCAGCGTACCTTGACGCCACAATCCTTCGGCACCTCCTTAGCCATCCCGACCCTGTAGAGAGAGAAAGAGAATACCAGAGAGACGCCGCCTTGATGCCGGACCCCCTTCCTGGCCAATGGAAATCCAACAACGATAACAGACCGAGCCTAACCCTGTCCGCTGGCCGACCCTTCTCGGCAACCTTCACACCCTAGAATGGACAGCACTTGGTATCCTTTTCCTTTCTTAACCAGTTCCCCTTCATTCTAACAAAACTAAATTCACCCTGTTAAGCCTAAAGAACCTTGACCCTTAAAAATAAACTACTTCACTCTGTTTAATTTTTCTTGTTCTCTTCAACCAACTCCAACCTCACGCCCACACCAATCCTAAATTAATCCAAGCCAACTTTTAATACCTACTGCCCTCCGCCTGTCTTTGCTTAGAGACTTCAATCAGCCATCACCCTAACAGACATATAAATTAATTCAATAATAACTAAACTCCACTCACCCCATCTCTCCTGTGTCCAACCCCTTACACCCCATTGTCAACCTCCACATTTGAGCATGTTGTTAAGTTAATTAAGAATTGTGAATACCAATTTGGGCTCACACCCCACCAAGCATCCATCCTTAGGTGAATGATGTTATGGAGTTTTGCACATTAATTTGAAAATAATACATTTGAATTATTAATAGATGTTTAAATTTTTTGATATTGGTGTTATTTTGTGTATGACATTTTAGATGGAACATGAGGGATGCATGTTGTGATCATCATTTCTTTGAGATGATGGAGTTAAGCCATTTTTTTTAGTAATGGAACAATGCTCCAATAGTTATTAACGCTCTCACATCTATTTTTTATTTCATATCCTGAAGGTATAGGGTGACATTGCCAATATCCATGGTGATTTCATAAACATTTTTTGTTCTATATCCTTTTTGTTTTATCTAGGGATATTGGAGGTGCCGCCAATATCCCTTGCGTTTTTACAACCATTTTCTATGATTTTGTATATCTATGATTAGCTTAAAACATAAGAATTTTAAGGTGATAACTGTCAGCCCTAAACCCCCACCCTTGTGCGTCGTAGTCCGGGTGAGAGCCTAAGACTCACATGTGATTGATTGATATGGACTAACACATGTGGTTGTCCTCCAATATTCCACAAGACAAATAATAAACCCACTTATTTTTATTCTTTTGGCATAAGTTTGAAGCCTTGAGAAACACTCCACAACCTCATGCTTATAGCCAACACACACTTCCTAATACATTCCTAATCCTAGCAAGAAACCATCACTACTCTAATGAGTTTAATTATGTCCTTCCAAGTTGCAGCCACATCAGCTAGGCCTTTAATCTAGCTATGCCCTTACTATCTTAATTGATTACTATCCCTGATTTATGAGCCCAGTGATCCACCAGATGATCTTTGGCAGCCAACTCGGCCCTTGCTGACCCAACAACTTGCTTTAATGAACTTAATCCCCCGTTCACCCCCTGCTGTACTCAGAAGTCCTTCCCTGGTTCGGCAATTACAAGAGCCACTCTGCCCTTTCCTCTTGTGGTCTCGACCTTCACTCCCACTCCAGCTCCCAGGGTGATCATTCACTTCAATGTCCAGCCCGCGGCCAAAACCAGGCCCATAAGCTCAATTGTGAGCACTCAATTAATTCCCAATCCTGGAAACAAAGTTTCGATGGTCTTTGCCAACCTAGCAGTTCGAGAGGTTATTTCCAGCCCGTATTGACTTCTTACATGCTCTGGCAATTGTGCCTCTGCTTTGATCTACCGAGGTAGGATCTCTTACAAAGGAGGCTCAATCTTTCCCCTTTCCACTCGCCCATCTGTTTGGTCAGCTGCACTTTGCGAATGTCATCCCCAAGATTAATCTAGCCCTCACCCAATCAGCTGAAGCATTGTTGGCGATGTTACACTCTGTTTTGCTGGGTTGACCCTATGACTCAAAGTTGATGTTGTGGCATGGAACTGATGCCTACATTGTCTGATGATCAGACCTGCAATTCCAATTTGCCTTCCGAGATCACAGAATGTTGACTCCCTGCTATTGGTAGACACCGCTACCGATAGAAAGCGTGGATGTCTGATCATCCCAACTCCGACCTTGCCTCTGGCTTCAACCCAACCACTTTTGTTCGCAGCCCAGCGACTTGGTTGTGGCCTTGCCGCAGATCACACTAATGCCAGCTTTTTTTCCGTGAGCTACTTCCTCCTATTATAGCACCGCAAACACTGTCGGAATTCAGCCCAGAGGCCAAGCTAGCCTCCGAGCCACCTCCCCTTCCTACTTCTGCCTGCTTAAGCATCAACTCTCTCCATTCCCCGTTACCCAGACAAACCATAAAAATCCTCCTAGCTGTTGCGCCCTTCCCCTTGCCACAGTCTCAATCCATCCATTCTTTTAGCGCCGCAAAAATCCAGCAGAGCTTCCGCATGCTGGAGCCCAACCTCGCCATCCAAAAGAGAGAGTGCCATGCGGCCTCCGCAACCGTTACAGGTCCAGAGGTCCGGAAAATGCTAGGGTGAGCAGTGCTCCCCCCCCTAAAATGAACAGTAGCGAGCTCCATTCCGATTAAGATAGAACCCAAATCCACTAAGCCTAAGCCCCTAAGCCTAATAAACTCACAAACTAATTCCCAAGCAACCTTTCCTATACTTCACACCATAAAGTGCCCCCATTCTAGCCTAACATTTAAATTGCCCTACAACTCAACCCCACTTTTTTTATGATTTCACATAATTTATGAAAAATCCAATCCTAAGTTTTAATGGCCTTCTTAGCTTAAGAACACATGTGGGCATAGAATTTGGGCTCACAATAACCTAGGCTATGGATTTTGTCTTTGACTTTATGTGCTTTGTGTTCGTGCTTGAAATTGTTTTCAACTTCCTTAGACATTTTTTTGTATTTGTTTTCATTGTATACTTGAATTTCAAACTACTTTGCATCATTATTAGATACATTTGCATAAAGATTTTTTCATGCCTCCTCGTTTTTTTGGTCCAAATCATTCAATTCTATGCTATTCTATATATTTTTTAAATTGTCAATATGTTTGTGCTCTATAATGTGGATTTTTTTTCTTATATTATTCGTTTGTTCTCTAACATTTTGTTGTTGTAGAATACAATCATTTCCGTATTTTTTCCCTTCCACTCAATTGAGTACTAATCTCATGTTCTTTTGCCTTTTGCATCAGTGATGGTAAAATCTAAACGCTACACAATTCACATCTTATAACACTCATATGAAGTTTGATGCATACCCATACATACATGTGTTGAATCTTATTAACATATTATTATATTCTTTTGATTATAGTGTTTATTTCAAAACAAATTGATAGCATATAATTTTTTTTGTTATTTGGTGATGTATGATTCAAATAATAATCTTACAAAAAATACAAAAATAATTTTCAAGGGAGAAAAAATGTTTGTAGCATTCAATAGAATATTTAGTATTAAAATTTGGAAATTTCTTCCATTTTTTTATGGGCATCTATTATAATGCAAAAATTTGCCAAATGTTATTTTTCTTATTAACTTTATTTTAATGTTTGAAAAGATTACTTTCATAGTTAATGGATATTTGGGTTTTTTTTGGCAATTTTTGTTGTTGCATAAGCCCATTATAATAATCATCCACTTAATAGTGACATTAAATCACTCTTTGTGTTTAATGGACACTTAAGAAATAAATATATTGGTTTTTATTTTTTTGCATTGCTATTCTTGTGTTATGTCCACATTCTATTAGTTTATATAGTAATTATATTTTAATTGAAATAAATTGGCCCCATACTACTAATACAAATAGTGTCTCATCCACACAATGCAATGTGCCTCATTTTTTCCTTACTTCCAAATGTCTACCATTAGAGCTTATGGATCATTTGTGCCCTTCATTGTACTATTGAGGATGATGGTTATGTGAGTATATCAAAGGATTTGCTTAGTTTGAGGTTCAATATTTGGATATGAACCATATATGTGGAGCAAGAATTGAATTCCGTGAATGGTGATATCTTCATTATGAAAAACATGTGTGACGATGGCCATGTTTGGATTTTGGGTCCAAGATCATTCAGAGTTATAGATCATCCTATTTCCTAGATGTAAACATCCATTGTTGTACTAACAAACAAATATGACACACCTATTGTCCATGTACATAGTACAATTATTATCAAAATAAAACCAAATGATATTATTCTTGTGCTGTTGAATTTGGATGATGATTTTTATCCTATTGTTAATCTTTTATACACATTGTGTTTTTCTTATAGAACTAGGATTCCCAAAACGGTTTTGGTTTTTGTGGATGTTGATAAAATCAATCATAATTTGGTGTACATGAAATTGGCTCGCCGTGGATCTGCATCTCATTGTCCATCTCTTCATCATTCTTGAGTTTGAATATTGTCGATGCATTAAAATTGAGAAAGTCCAGGAGGAAGTTTAAATCCAATCTTATAAATGATTTTGATAGTATAGATGTACGTGATGTTAAACACTTGCCACCATCTTTTGATGATGATATTTTGTTTATCTTTCCCCCAATAACTATAGGTGTATGTAGTGTGTATGGCCATTCCATGGATGGCATAGGTAAGATGTGGAATGGACATCTTTGGTACACAACAAAAACAACAAATATCCAAAATGATTTTGGAGGTTTTTTTAAGCAATCTTTTTGTGCTGGCCATTTGCAATGTGTAAAAAAATATTGTGATTATATGTATTACATTGGAGGCGTCCACAACTCCTATTCCATTTTCTATGGAAGATATTGCCCCAAAAAAATCAAGATCAAAATGTAAGATATATCGTTATACGCCAAAATATATTGCATTGTGCCATGATCTCATAATATATGTCCACTCCATATTCCTTGGGATATTAAGGATTTGTATGCATCTTTGTGTTCATGGACACCCTATATTAGATGTTACATGTCATAAGTCACTTGACATGACTTACAAATGCATTGCCAATGAGGTCATTAAAACACCCACTGCCAAAAACTCACATGTAACATTGACCATTGCATATTGTAACATTTAATCTAAAGATGGCATAAGTCAAACTTTCTTAAGGAAAAACTTGAATTTTGTCAATGCGGACAATGCTCAAGCAAATTAGAACGTCGCTATAATGATGTATAGTGGAAGTTAACCAAATTTGCCAATGGTGGGTCGTGGCCGCACATGTTTTTTCTATTGGTCAAGGAATTTGGATAAGGTGTTGCAAAAGTAAAATAAAACATCTTTGGAATTTCAACACAAGCAATTGTACAATGATTACAAATTCCCAAAGACAATTGACAAAATTGAAACTAAATATCATGTCATGGACCTTTTCATAAGGAGTGCCCGCAACACCATAGGTATAAGGGGGCCCCAAAATAACATCGGGGACTTGTGGCGCCATAGGTCAGAGGGCCAAAATAAAACTATTATGGCTAATGGCCCCGGGTGTTGAGAAATGTCTCCCACCCATGGAGATTAGGAGTCACAAGGGTAAGGCCATGAGCATTAAGAAGCTTATGGCGTCCAAATTCTAGAATGCTCAAGAATTCCCCAATTGGAGTCGTAAGCTAAGAGATATGCCAATTTCAGTGGGGCGCTGCCTCGGGACAACGCCTTGGGACAACAAGTGACTTAATAGTGGCGTTCGGGATTATTGAGGTAAGACAACCATAATTTCCTTAATATTTTTTTGAATGCCGCAAGTGAAGAGTCTTTTGACATTTATGTAAATGGTTATTTGATAGAAACATAGATCATACAACAAACTTATGGAGGTCTGAAGGTGTTGGGGGACTCTAAACCTAGCGGCTAATGAAAAATGTCTATTTGGCCCCAATCCTTATGAAAGAGACAAAAGGTTACTTGATGATGGGATAGGATCCTTGCCCAAAGTCCTAGAGCTTTATATGGGCAAGGTGGCGTTGCCAACAAACCCCACCTAAGAAATACTTAGGAATTATGCTTTGGGTTGTTATAGTGTTACTTTCGCAATGTGATGATGTCACGCACCTCTCCATGAGGAGTGCCCGACTCTCCATGGGCACAAGGGGGACCCCAGAGTGACACCTGGGACTTGTGGCGCCGTTGGTGAGAGGGCCCAAGTGATCCTAGTGTGGGTGAGGGCCCCGGGCGTTGGAAACGCCTCCCACCCACTGAGACTAGGAGGCACGAGGGTAGGGCCATGTGCTATGTGTAGCTTATTGCGTGGTGATTTCATAAAGCTCAAAAACACCTCAATCGGAGGTGTGAGCTAGGAGTTATGGCAATTTGAGTGGGGGCGCAATCCCGAGACAACGCCCTAGTACAACAGTGGCCTGGGAGTGGTTCCCGGGACTGCCAAGGTTTGAACATACCTAACTTCCTCAATACTTGGCCGAATGAGGCAAGTGAGGATTCCATCGGCATCTACGTGAAGCTTAGATGAAGATGAAGTGGTAGGTTATTAGCATTAGACATCATACAAGGAAGTTATGATGGTCTGAAGCTGCTGGGGGCTTCTAAGCCCAACAGCTAAAGGAAAATGTCTACTTGGCCCCAACTCTTGGTCGAGAAACAAAAGGTCTCTTGACGGTTGGGTAGGGGGCCCGCCTAGAATGCTAAGGGCTTATATGGATGAGGTGGTGTGGCCTCACCCACCCAAGGCGGAACGGCACGGCCTCCACGGGCATTGGCCCAATGTGAGGTCATAGTTGCCTAGTATGGTTCGGGTTGTTGTAGTGTTGCTCCGGCAATGCGATGATCAACATAGGATTGGACTTCCATGGATGGAAGTCCACATTTGGGGATTGGTTACCGATTAAGGGGTAAGTCCCAAAACTAAAGTAGGAGGGTTGGTTCCCTCCTATGAACTATAAGGTCTGGGGTAGGAGGAGCTAACCATTAGCATGGCGGAATGTGAAGGGTTAGCGCTTGTAACCTTTGCTAGAAATTGAAATTGGCAAGATTGTTAGGGGGCTTAGCAAGGGTTGCGACAGATGATGAACTCAACATTAGATTTCTATGAATGGAAATCCACATCTACCCATTGGCTATCTACTAACGGAAGAGTCCCTGATGCATGTGTAGGATGGTTGGTTACCAAGCCATGAGCTTAGAGGTCCACAGTATGGGGAGCTAACCATGCACGTGTGTAGGATGTGCATGTTAGCGCTTGTGGTAAGCTTGTTTTTTTCTTTCTTTTGGTAGCCCCAAAGGTGCCGGGCAGCGCAGGAAAAAATGAGAGAGTTGGAAGGGCCTAAGGGTTTCGAGATGAGAGGCTCATTAGGCATGAGAATAGGAAAAAAATAAAGCAAATGGAAGATTTGCCGCAATGAGGATTTTCTAATGCTTTGGAGCAAAAGGAGAGAACGGGAAGCTCCAGTGCGGTAGTGTTTTGGAGTGTCGAGAGTTGTGTTAGGCTAGGGTTAGGTGCAAAGATCGTGGCCTTCATCTTAATGCAACAATGTGAGGTACACGGTAGCGATACTTAGATGCCCTGGCTTTGTACTCTTGCAAAGTCCAAGACTAATGTGGCCTTATTCCAAAGGAGTCTAGGTTACTGACGAAAGTCATCGCAGGAGGTGTTGGGACTGAATCCATTTTTGGGCACGCACCGGGGCAACCACATCGCAAGCATTTTGAACATATCCACTAGTGGATGGTGTCCAAAGAAAAACTCGAGAGGGTGGTAGCAACACCCAACGTTCAGTAAAAACCGCCTATTTTTTCCATCTAGGAGCAACCTAGCATCCTTTGTGGTGGACAAACATTAATACCCTCAACCACAACGGTTGCTCACCGCTTGATTGAGGGAGTTCGCACTTCCCTGAGCTAAAAGCGCACTCACCCATAGGAACCTTAGTAAGCCAAGTTGTGGAGTGAGAATTTGATTTGGTTTAGCATGGCTTGTGTGGGTTGAGGTGGCAGTTGTTGTAGGAGCAAAATGCTTGGAAAATAGATTATGCAAGTTTAGCAGTAGATAGATAAAAATTTGATGTAAGTGTTGTTGGTTGTATTTTGTCCTAGTTTCTCCACTTGCTATTGTAGTCAACGTATGGGAATTGTTGTCGTTGTTAGCATTGCGAATGGTACATGCTCTCTAAGGTGAGCAAACATGTCTTCTTTTGGAATTAAACCTTATTGGATCGAGGTGATGTGGAATGGAAAACTTAAGGTGGTGATTAGGTAAACTGTGTGAGTGCATCCTTTGGGTGCTTAGTACGATAAGCTCTGTCAAGACCATCAAATGAATTAGTTGGTTCAATTTTTTTTGTTTTTTTACCAAATTTTGGACAATATGTAAGGAGTGGACAAAGAAGGAATGAATCTTACAAGGTCACCATCACAGATTACATGGTCCGGTGATAATTCTTTTACTATGTTGTCAAGGCCCTGCAATCATTGGTAACTGAGTAGAAGGCAAGACACTTGATTCTTTTTGACAGTCATTTCCTAGGCTTAACATCCAAGGTGTCGAGGGAATGATTGATAGCAACATAGTGGCTCAAGCTTTCGACTTCAGATTATAGTATCTTGCTCAATGGGAGTGAGAGCAGTGCGAATGATGAGGAACTGCTCTTATCTCACGCAATAATAAATTTATAGTGTTGTCATCTTCTCTATTGCTATATTTTTCAATAGGACTCTAGTTCAACTACACCTAAGCCGTAACCCAAGCTCATCTGTTTTTTTTTCATTGTTGATGGGGGGCTCAAATACGTAGTCATGAGGTCCTGATCACAAAGAGATTGCTATCATTGAATCCAGGAAACTGAACTCTCCGATCTAAATTGCCCAAGCCTCTATTGCATTCATAACGTTCTCCAATCATTGTCATGTGTTGAAAATAATCATTTTTTTCATCAATTGGATCCCAAGGTTGCATCAACCTGTGAAAAGAGGATTCCTGGCGGATACGTGAGGGTCGTTGGGGTTCTTGCATCATTTCCTAAGACTTGTTGGGTACGGAATAGACAGCGGGTGTTTCCATTCATTCCTCCCTTCCTTGCATCTGATCTCACCTCTAGAAGAAGTAAGGTGATTATGTGATGCAATTGCTTCATTAAATTGCCATAGAGAGCGACTAGGCTAGTGCCACGTAGTTAGCAATTCCCGGGTCTCCATGAATCTCATGGAATTTAAAAAAAAGAAAACAAAGAAAATAAAGAGAATGTGTTTAATTCGTTATCCTTCTTCCGTTGTCAAACACAAAGGCAACATTGTTTGTGCCCACAACAACAAATGAGGTGAGTAGGTTAGCAAGGTTCATTGATTCAATAGATTGAGGTGAAGAGGAAAACATAAAATGGTTGAGCTATATTGAGCCTCATGGCCATCCAATTCTTGATTGTGCTTAAGGTCGTCAAACCTAAGCTTGTGAGTACTGGTGTGAATTATTCCATTGGGTAACCACATGTGCTTGGAGAGAACTGTGGGAGTGGGTTGGCAGGTCAATAGACCATGGTGGGGGACTGTGCGGTCATGTACCGAGATGAGTTGATGTTGATGGTTGCCCATGAGAAGGCCTCCCCTGGGGATAGCAGAAGAGCGGAGTGATTGTTGCTCCCTTGCAAAGCTCCGTTTGTTTTGATTTATGCTCTTGGAAGTCAACAACATGATGTCGCTTACTCAATTTTCAAGTGTCATGGAGTTGCCTACGGTTCTTTGAGAGAATATTTGGATTGAGGGGACAGTGTGTTTAATAACACCAATGTGCTTGAATCCTTATTGGAATAGAGGTCGCAACTAAGGACAATGGGGTTCTTGCTCGCATGCACTTACCACCACAACACGAAAGTACAAAAATTCCATCATTTATTCAATCTCTAAAATTCCCACTCTAATATTCAAACTTTACCACAATGTACACCGCAAAAATTCAACATTCCAATACCAAAGAGGCAAAATCTAGAAACCTCAACAACTTGCAATTTTTTTGAATAAGGAAATTACTGTTGAGTTTTCTTGACAACATATAAAGAAAAAATATTCACCAACCCAATATAAAAACGCCCATAAATACACAAATAGCATTCAAAACCCTCTTTTTACACAAAACATTATACATATAAACCATACTCATTATATTTACCAAATTAAAAAATTCCATAATCCTATAACTTTGTTTATTAACTCCACATGGGCCACCAATAATACTTACATCATTCAATTAAGACACAATAACCAATCTTTTTTCATCATTAATCTAAGATTCCTTATTAAAAGGAGGAGACATTGATAAACATTCCCCAATGCCCTTCACACTCTCATGGAATTTTTCCATAAAAAATCAAAATAAGATTCCATTTACTTTCAAAACAACACCATCTCCCTATGACTACAATATGAACACCTTGCTAACATATTTGCGGGCATTTGTAAAGCTACAAATATCCACAGTCAATTTTAATTTCCACACCTTGTGTGTTATTATTCCTCATGCTTAAACTTTCACCAAACCATAATTTTTTTGCTTTTATATGCATTGAATGTTTTTTCATATTAAAATCAATACTTAGAAAACTAGATCCTTACATAACAATATTTTTGGTCTCACCATCTTTCTTTACCAACCTTGACAACATCCTACACGTACATTAAGAAACAAAAATTCATACATAAATACCCATATGAAAATACATACATCACATAAATATATCCACAACGCCAATTTATATATGGATGCCAATATCACTACACATACACACAAACATCAAAAACATTTACATCTATGCAGCTTAGAGGGGCCTTGTAATAGCTATTGGAAATATTTTATTATAACCACACACAACATCGCCTTACCCCAAGTTTGTCACCTTTATTTTCATATCATAATGTTTACCAAACCACCACATTTCAACTTCCGCATAATTCACCTCTATATGCCATCTCACCTAGAGGATATGTCCCCTTATATTGAACAGTTTAATATCCATTTTTTAACACAAACTTGGAGAAACACAAAACAATTTATTTCTCTGAGGATTTGATTGATACATTGTCCTCACTAATATATTTTGCACATGCATTTCTCAAGTCCCTTTCCAACAAGACCTAGGTTGGCACAAATTTATAAAAAATCATTATTTTACCTTCTCAAAACAAGGTGGAATCAACTAATTTTCACACAACTTCATTGATGGACCATATATGTGCAGTCATTGTCTTTCTACAATACATCCAAATGCCATCCATTTGATTATCCACAATTTCATTTCCAACTACCTACCCATTTGCCACCATCAACACAACCATTTCCAAATTTTCATAATCGAGCCCATATGGAATGCTCTATGCCAACTCATAGATGACATACGAAAATACCTACAAATCACCATCTTCTAGAAACTTGCACAAATGTTTTCTACAAACAACCACCCTCAACACCACAACTCATAGAGGCTTTCAATAGAATAACAACCACAAACTTACCACACTATTTATAATCTTTTAAAAATTTCATAGGAGTATAAAACCCATTAATCCTTCTAATATTTCCATGATCTTATTGCCAGACACTTTTGAAGCCATCCATCCCATTTAAAAAAAACAAATTGGCACAAATTGACAAAGGTAACCTAAAATACAACCAACCTGAGCGAGCCAACGCCACCCGAGTGGAATCAAGAAATAATGCTCATATGAGGTCTATCCATCCAAGTTACCCCGATTCACAATAAGGTTTTTGATCCCCCACGTAGAGTTGAATTCATTAAGGACGTCTTGATAGGCCACATCCGGGACCTCTTCCAAATCCTCGAGCGTCCGTTTTCATTCAATTCTACCATAATCTTGCAAAGCATCCCAAATGATTTGACGTGTTCTCTGAATGCACCATTGTAAATTGTTGAAAACCATGTCATTTCATTGGCGCTAGATAATCCATGGAAGACCACTCCTCAAAAAAAACCAAATGCGATTGAATTATTTAACTATTTTGCATAGAGGTTGATTAAAAAGACATTGAATCATAGAAAAAAACTTCCTCGGGTTGAGATCTCTTTTATTTGCAAAGAATTGCCAAATGATGTTGGCAACATATTGCATTTTTTTATTCATAGATCAATTAGAACCCACCTTTGTTGAGCCCAGTGGACATGTGTAAAATCTGTGTTCAACTGATTCCACTGATTGGGAACCACAAAGAAGGCACTTTTGTCAATCTCCATTGAGATTTTACTGCGCCATTTATTAATGGCAACCAACTGAAGGAGGGATTTCATCCATTTGTGCGGAATTTCCTTCATGAAGGTTGTCCATTTAGTACTGCATTTTCTCCCTTTTTTGGCCGAGTAAGCAAAGAAAGGGGTAGCCTTTGGCCACCACCAACAAATCGGGTTAAAGAAAAGTTGATCAATTTCCAGTAGAACAAACTGAATTTAGTTTTGTTGCTTTTTTTTGTGAGGCTATCCGCCTTGACATGCGTCATCCAACCCTCAAACGCCATAGGTGGAATTGCATTCTTGGTGTTTGGTTTAATTTTGATAAGGGTGAAATATTGCGAGCCAACAGTAGATTTGGGTAATGTATTCATGGAATCTATGCTAAACTGATTGGGCTAGGCCTGTGGTCCTTAAGGTAACTTGCACAAATAACCCCTTAGGATAAAACATCCTCAATATTCTTATCAAAACCAACCCATTCATGTGAGGTAAGTTGGTCAGTTTATTGATTGATCATCTTATTTTGGAGAGCTGCGTAGAATTCATTTAATTGAGCTAGAAGTCTCGGTGGACTTCATCCAAGGAGAACTTCACTATGGTATCCTTTCATTCCAAGAAATCGTATTTTCTTGGGTCCCAAATATCCCTAAAATTCCTTAATCCGCTCATGTACAAGGTGTAGGCCCTATTTATGATAATGCCACAATGGAAACCTTGGTATTCCGTCTTGCACCAAAGGTTGAGTTGCAAAATATCTTTTAAAGTTATTGAAAGGAGGTATGCAACCATTTTTGCCATCACGTTCTACGATTGGGTAATATAATGTTAGACTTTGGACCTTCCCTTTGTAGAGAATTGTGGGGAGAACAATTAAAGGCAGCAAGGACCCTATGGGCCATAGGAGGAAGGTTGCAACTATTTGATGCGGTATTCAAAATGATTTGAAAGTTTGATTTTCCCAAAAGTACAGTTTGAATAACCCATTTGCTTATGAGAGCTTTCATTGCATCCTTCACCAAGATAAGATTGAATTTTTTTACTTTCTTGGTCATCGTGCAATCATCCTAAGTAACACGAGCTCTAGCCATGCTCTCTAATCCAAACCAAAGATAGTTGTGGAATAAAATGTTAATCCTCTTGAGAATTTTCCTCGACCCACCCATCGCAATAAAATACCAAAGGGATGAGTGCGTTCTGCAAGGAATACTTGGTTTACAATAAGAGTGCATTCTACAAATAACAAATTGGTGGAACTCCAATATTTGAGCTTACCTTTAACCATGTTTATAAAAAATTGATCGACGTCATGAAGTTCCAATTTGAGTCCGAAAGGCGTGTCTAAAATTTTTGATAATTTTCCAACATCAACCCACTTCCACTGGTATTTCCCCATCCATCTTGTTGGTCATCCTTGGTTGCACTAGTACGCCATACTCTTGTGCCAATTGAATTCAAGTCAAAAGGCCTTACCAAATTTGTGTAGAATTCCTACAAGGCAGTTCATGCTAGTTTCTTCCGCTTTAACCGTGAAGGATGTATCATCTGCATATTGGCTAACGATTTGTTGGGACACACCTTATGGAAGGTTAATGCCTTTGAGGTTACCATTTCTCATTATGTGTTTAACTACTTCATTAAGTGCCTCTGCCATTATAATGAAGAGATAGGGGGAAAGAGGGCACCTTTGGTGAATTCCTTTGTGAAGTCCAAAAGATTTTGTTGCTCTATTGTTTAAGATTAACAAAGACTGTTGCATCAAAAAACAATATTATAATCATTTTAATGAATGAGCTTGGCATTTCTAGTTTCCTCGTAACTTGGAGCATGAAAGCCTAGTCAACTCTATCGTATGGTTTGCTAAAGTCAAGTTTAAGGAAAATAGACTCTTGGCATGATTCCTTTGCCCATCGAATTGTTTCATATGTGATTAGGATGTTGTTTAAATTGAAACAAAGTGGTAGGAAGGTGGTTTGGTCTCTGTCGATTACCTCTAGTAGCAATGGTTGGAGACGCCATTGGAATGCCTTAGCAAAAATCTTGTGGGTTGTGTTGAGTGGCGTGATTGGTCGCCAATTGGTTAAACTTAAGTGATCTCTGTCTTTGACAAGTAGTGCAATACATCTTTTTGTTATCCCCTTTGGGAACCGTTATTTTGTTAGTGATTCATTTACCATCCTTGTGAAGTTACCACTAGTGAAACTCTAGTAAATTTGAATAAACTCGGCCATCAATCCATTCAATCTTGGGTTTTTACCTCTTACAAATGCTTGCACCGTTTAGGTGAGTTTTTCTTTGGTAAGCAGGGCTTCCATAATCCTTAGGGTAGCGAATGAAAATTTGTTTGATACATAGCTTAACAATTTTTCTTCAAACTCTTGTTGTTGCCCATCCATGATTGGGCACGCGTACAGTTTGGAGTAAAATGAGTTGCATATTCTAAGTAGGTTTGCGCTTAATAAGACGGTTGTATTATCTTCAACGTAGAGTTCTTTGTTTAATCCACCTGCCGGCCGCTCCCTTACTAAGGAGATTTATTTTTTCATTCTATCCCCTTATTGCATCCATCGTGTTTGAAACCTAATTCTACAACCTTTCTTTCTATTTTTTTCTAGATTTTGGAATTTATCCTTAAGTATTTTAGTCCAAACTCCTTTTGTTCTATTCATTGAGTCATAATGAAAGAAGATTTGCCAAAACTCTTAGTATTGCCTTGACCTACTTTCTTCCAATCTATTTTCCTCTGCTTTAGTGAGGCAAAATTGTTTGTAATACCTGATTATTTTCCATAGTTTAGTGAGAAAAGAAGTTTGTGGAGAGGATGATTCCCACAATGCTTTGATTGGTTCCTAAACCCTAAACCCATAATGCTCTGATTGTTTCCATGGACCAAAAGTTTTCGCTCTTCCATAACATTCTAATGCTCCTCTCTACCTTGTTTCCTCTAAGTTTATGCTCTTGTAAGCATAGGATATACGCTCTTGAGGAAAGGTTGCCATATGTAGTCCCCAATAATCCAGATTTTTGTCTCATAATTTATGCCTCGGAAATTTATGGACAAGAGGTGTATTTTAATTAAGTGGATGTTAAAGGTAAGTGAATGGTACCTGAGCCGTGGTTGTTTTTTTTCCATCATTTGGTTGAAGTTTCTCCATACATTGAAGCTTGGCGCTTCCACCCACCTTGTCGGGTTTTATGTCGTGCGGAGGATTTTAGACCTCAGACGCTAGTGACCTTTAGATTGCAACAATCCTCTCCAATTTTTGTGGGGTCCCCCAATCTTTGGGATTGGCGGCGTGTTGTTCTCCTTAGTTATAAGGGGGGTCGGTGAGCCCGGTGTCGTTTTATCATCCAAGGCGACGACAAAAACCATTTTATCATTTTTTTCAATACTATATATTAGATTTAAAATGGATGTCAAGTGTCCTTCATTTGTCGAACCCGCCTATGACCTCGAGCAATTACGAGCAGAACTGGTTTTGAGCCAAACACGGACCGGTCCAACTCAACATGCTAAAAACAATTTAGCTTTGATAGAGCAGATTGCATCCTTAACCTTAGAGTTGTATGTCAAAAAAATGGATGTCCAAGTTGCTCTTAATGAAGGGAACGCACTCCGTAACCAACTTCAAGTGGCAGATTACAGTGCACGGGCTAGGGAGAATTTTGCTATGGGTACAAGCCCCATTCAGGTGCTATTTATGTATCCATGACGAATGACAAGGGTCATAGCAGGGTTGTCACTCAAGAGGATGTACAACAATGGAACCCTTGCTGGATTTAGGAAAATGATGCATTAAAAAACTGCTTGAAATCCGATCTTGACCTCTTGGACTTGAGTGGCTCAATGTTCTTTGTTTATGATGGTAACCACAAGCTCTTGGCTTGGAAGGAGGTGATTGAAACTCTTCATGCTGAAGATCAACATTGGATTTTGAAGAATGGTAATCTCGAATGCGTTGTACTTGACACCGCTGGAGGTCGTGGAGATATCCTCACTGCCATGCACGATATCAACAAGTAATTTCTTGTTGATCTCATATTGCTTTTGATCCAGTTATTTGGCACTTCACATTTTATGCAATCTGACATGCCAAATGTGCAGGTCCAATCAAATGGCACATGTGAAGACTAGCTTAGTTTATACTCTTCACCGTATTCGGAAATACGGATTGTATGACATTGAGTACTTCAAGCCTAGGCTTACTCCGGAGCATATCAAATCATGCCTCACGAAGTCAAAGAAGATGTGGTACCCACTTACTAGAGATTTGATGGTCAACTTCATCTTCAGTGTAAGGATTTCATTTCCTTTTGGTTTCTTCCTTATATGCAATCACTTGATTTGAGAGTTTAGTTTTGATTGTTTGCTTCATTCTTCAGGATGACATAGTCCAAGTGGCTAGCGAGGTTGGGCAGTTATACTTGGAAGAGGTGGATGAAAGCGTGCATAGCAATTCATGCTTCCAAGAATATGTTGACAAGGCTATTGCTAAGAAGAAGGAGGAGCTATTTACCTACTTCAACAAAGCCCAATCAGTTGCTAATCCAGCCGTAGGGGATGGCTTCATGGAAGAGGTGAGTGAATTTTACTTGGATTTTGATTTCGACTCAAGACCTTAGCTCTGCCTCTGCTGATGCATTATTTCCTTTGGACATGCAGGTTATTGCGCATTATAGTGCACACTTTGCTGCCAAAGTTGAGATGTCACTAGAAAAACTGCAACGGTTGAGCCCAAGTACAAAGTGCGTTGGCTCAAGTGGTGGAATAGTTCGAAAATTGTTCGAAAGGACCTCAGGTTTCCAAAGTTCCCTGCTTGTGAGGACACGCTAAATAAATGGATGGACTGTGTTGCTCTTTGGATAGGGATAGAGGAGAGTGCCACTCAAGAGTTTGTTGGTTACATAGCACTAGTGGGTGGGGTTGATAAGTCCAAGGATGTAGAAAGCCTTGAGGACTACATTGACACTTGGTGGATTTGCCTTTGGGACAAGGCATTTAACTCCCTCTTATCTGGTTCTGATGTACACAATAAATCCCTTGTGATTGATAAAGTCAAGGATGGGGATCTTCTTGTGAAGCGGTTTTTCCTCAAGTATGAGTTAGTTATTTATTCATTTCATTACATTTTTTTTTCAATGCTGATGGCTGTTCACGGTTTTTCTTTAGTATGATGCTATGTGTGCCTTGCTCATTCATGTTTTTTTTTACCAATCTCATCTAGTGTCTTTTGTTGAATTTTGAAGGTATATGAAGCACGTGCTCCTTAAAGCTGGGGCAATTCGGAAGCTACCTCCTTGTGTGCAGGGGTGGTGCGAGTCTTCTTCACCGGCTTTCATCTTCTCAAAGGCACAAAATAAGAACTTTAGTAGAGAGCATTTCATTGAATGTTGTTGGTACATCGAATGTCCTAAGGTTTTTGTGCTTGACTCGGAGTCTGAGATCAAGAAATCCTTAACTGTCAGACTAGATCTCCCTAATGATGATGATGCATAAGAAGTTGAAGAGATTGCTGCTCTTGAAGTTTCACCTACCTTGGATGGAGAGAAGTCTTCTGGTAAGAAGAAGCTTGCTGCGAAGACTTCAACAACTGGAGTGTCCAAGAAGAGTAGAGCGATTGTTGCTTCAGTGGTTGCCATTGGATCTGCCACAGTTGAAGATACTCTGATGGGCGAAGCTGATAGTGAGCCCCTTCTACTCACTCAGAGTCGTATGAAGGTACCAACTCCTCCTTCTCTATCTCAACATCCTTATTCTGAGAGCAGACCGCAAGTCTTTGTCATAAACGACTCCATTCTTAAGCAACGGCGGTTCTTTCGTGAGGTGTGCAAGTTTGTTGTATCATGCTCTCATTCTCGCTCATGGAGAATCCATGGCGTTCCTTCATTGCGTGGAGGAGTTGACTTTGTGATTGCAGCCTTACCAAAAGTCTGCCGGTTCCAATTGTCTTGGTGCCATCATCAGTAGTACCCACTTGGAATGAGAAGAGTAAAGACTACTTGCAGGAGTTGTTTGATTTTGCAGATGAGATTCTACACGATAATGGTGCCTTGTTACTTTTTTCCATTTGATAATGGAGAGTTCTTTGAGGATATTGAGAGGTTTTATGATTCTTTTGGCTTTGCTGTGTGCAAGGAGTGGATGGGGGTCAATCTCTTGCCCATTAGCTCGGCAAGGATTCCCAATACCACCATGAACAAATTCAATATCCTTCTTCTCAAGCGGGTTTCGCGGCCCGAGGACTCCGTGTCTTGGACTTCTACATTTTCCATTCATTATGTACCAGAGTTGGTGGTGCAAGGTGTGGACGTTGGCCTCAACGACACATTGATTAATTTCTGCACCAATCCACTCATGGATGGTGCTCGACCATGGAAAGGCCTAAGAGAGAAGGATGAGTACTTCTTTTCATGCCTCATTATGGCTCTAACCACAGTCGGGGACTTGGTTATTGTGTTGCAGCTGCCACTAGTATGAATTTCACTTCATTGATGTCCTTGATTTGAATTCAAACTAATCACTTTGTGAATATGGTACTTATTACAAATTGTTGATTTCTTTGTAGGCAATTCTATTCATGCTTGCAAAAGTACTGGCAGGCACGTATTGAGCCAGGAGAGTGATACGAAGTTGTTTGGGGCTGTTCTTCAGCCTATGATGTCTATTGCTCCACCACCTCCACCTCCTCAAACCCCTGTGCCAGTTGCAAAGAAGCCAAAGAAGGTTGCTACAGTGAAGCGGCGTCATGTTGAGGACTCTGAATAAGTAAGTACCGCATACTCTTTCTATTTCATTGGTCAATATTCATAGTTTTTTGACAACCATGATATCACTTGTGCCTAAACTCTTTAAAATGTTGCAATATTGCAGAGACTATCCTAGTCTAGCTAAGAATTGGAGACTCCTTTCGTATGCAGAAGAAATTGCTAAGCTCCAAGCACTACAGGCATCTCCATCTCTCCAGTCAAATGCCTCTCCGAAGTATAACCCTCGTGTTTTGAGATTCTTAGATGTTGTTGCAGATGTTGATTTTGAGATTGGCTTGACTGACACTCAAGCCAACCCTAGTGATTTTGTTGGTGGTTCAATTTCTCTATCCACCAGCTTTGTTGGTAACGGTTTGATTTATGTGAATGATGAGGCTATTAGTGAATAGACCTCAGTTCTGTTTTTCTCAACCTGTCAATCATATCTCCAATCTGGTTTGCCATTGTAATGGCTACTTTTATGTTTTCAAACTGTGTTAATCTCATTTTTACCACTAAATTACAACTGTAATCAATCTTTGCCCATGGTACATCCATACCCTAAACCCTCGCATGAAACATGCATGAGTTATATGTTTTTGAGAGAAATTAGAAAAAAATTAGTATGGCTGTAAAAATGAAAATAAGCAACAAAGAATTGAAGAGTAGAAGTCTTTGAGAAATCATGAGAAGAGAGAAAAATGAAAATTAAGATAGATAGGGCATTGATGTTATCCAAAGAGTTAATCATTAGAATAAATCATTGACAATTAAACAACCAAAAAATGAGTTTTCTCAAAAGGAAAAAAAATAGAAAAAAAATCAAGAATGTAATAATTTAAAAAAACAATGGATAATGGATAATTTAAAAAAAATAGAAATGGCAAATGAAAAAAAAACGATAAGATTAAAAAATTGAAGGTAACAAGTTTTTGAGACTGAGAAGAGAGGAAAATAAAAATTAAAGATGATAGGGCATAAATGTTAACAAAATTGTTAATAAATAGAAGGGATGATTCACAATTGAATAACCAAAAGGATTCTATAAGGGATTAATAAAAAATGTTTAAAAAAATTTGAACATAGAAGATAATAAGCCTTTGAGAAGTTTTTAATGTAAATAAAAAATAGTTTAAGATTGATTGGGCATGGATGTTAACCATTTACTGAATAAATAAATAAAATCAGTGACAAATGAACAATCACAAAAATTTTGATTCTTAAAAGGAAAATGGATAAAAGATATTGAGATAGATAAATGAAGGCCGATGCGCGGCTCTTGAACTTTGACATCATCATGACGTCAACCCTAATTGATGCATAGAAATCGTGATGAACCCTAAACCCTAAATCAAAGTGGTGGAAACATGTACAGAGATTATATTTTTAGATTGAAAATCCACAGTTATACATATCAAAAGTTTAAATTAGTAATAAAGTTGTCAAAAAATTCCACGGTTATAGGAGTAGATGCGTCTTAAAATGACATTCCAAATGTAATTTTTTCTGTTCTTCAGCCTCTATTTTCTGCTCTCCGCTTTTCGCTCGTGGCTCGCATACGACATTTCCCCCTCCTAGAGGACAAGGTGGTCAGAATGGGGTAGAGAAGGAGTTCCATTCTTTTTGTGGGAGGTGGCACTCCCCTGGACAATGTTGGTCGGAAGGACAAGGATATGATCGTAGCAATTATGGAGGCAACTACCCTTCTGACGAATGCTATCAGCCGGACAAAGTCATTAGATTGCCTCACCCCGTGGCCAATCCGTACCAACAAGCGAGGGACAATTTGAGAGGTGATAGGCCACAGGGGGGGACCTCTTAACAAACTAAGGCCACCTAACCTCTACTGTGACCACGGGAATGCTAGGCAGACATTCCATCCGCTCGTTGGTTTACAAACGGCGAATGGTTATATTCCTATACAGGGTAGACCCGTAAGTCCATAGATTCAGGACAATAGGAGACAAGGTCCATCCAATGATTCAAGACCGTCAAACTCTCAGGATGTCAGGTTCATGGATGTGCCTACGGATTCCCATCCGGATGAGTCTTTTCTCCTCCAATTAATACCTAAAGAAGAACAAAACCAATGGCCTCCTAATGCTAATGTAATTACTTAGGAGTTGAGAGGTTTTGATGAGGAAACTAAACAACAAGCTCCAGCACTCGCAATTACCACTAGGGCGATGCGAGGCAACCTCCAAGCTGAGAAAGAAATGGAGGTGCAAGAAGAATACTCCTCAGACGAGGCTTCCCATCTTTCGGATTTAGAGAGAGTAGCTAGGACAACTAGGAGGAATGCTAAGGCTTTGGAGCGAAAGAATGAGATTCTCTAGGATAGAGAGAGTTCACCTATTATTCACGACTTAGAGGCTAGTGAGATGGGAGAGTGGGAAGGACCTGGGATTCCTAGGGACGAGTTCGATGGAATGAGAAAGACAAGGGCGGAGAAGCCAGATGGGTATGACTTGTGGGCCGACAACTGTTGGAGATATCACCCATGGCTCGTAAAACTCTTAAGGGAGGCCAGTGACTAGGAGAATAAAGAATAGGGTCGCAGCGAGGGTACAATTGCAGGGAGGAGGTCGTGATGTTAAGGCACTGGAGATAAAGGTCATAGTGGTGGACAAGGTAGTACCCAATGTACTAGTTGATGGGGGAAGTGGGTTAAACATCATGTCGGAGCACACCATGAAAAATCTGGGCCTCAATCTGATGGGTCCATCACCTTTCATCATCAACATGGCCAATTAGAGTCCCGCGCTGCCTCTTGGAATGATTAAGGATTGTAAAATTAGTATAGGAGGGGAGGAGTACATCGTTATTTTTATGTCATTAAGATGCATTCAAACAAGGATACCTTTCTTATCTTGTTGGGTAGGCCTTGGTTGAGAATGGCGGACGCCATAGTGGACTGGGGAGGTCCATTACTTATGGTCCTAAGGATAATAAAATTAAGTTTCACATAAAGTCATTAAGTCGTTGGATAAGGGAATAGACCATTACCTCTTCGGATGAGGAGAAGGAAGAGAATGAGGAGAAAAAAAAGAATGAAGAGGAGAAGAAGCAAGAGACATTGGTGGGGGTTGTCCATTCATGTAGACAAGGGGCTACATTAGACACCGGGTTAATCAGTTTAGGTCCTAGTTTTTACCATTGGAGTGACAACGGAGAGTATGGCAAGTGGTTGAAGGAATATCCGGACTCGGTGTGCGATGTGATGGTGACCTCTCACCACAAATACTTGAGGGATGATAGTGATAGCTCAAGGAGGGAAGAGTATGCATTGTTGGAGCCATGTGAGGTGCTCATGGAAGAAGATTGGTTACAAGGAGGATTGACTCCATGGGTAGACGTAGTAGAGGAATGTGGCATGAGCTTAGTACATGTGTTGGGTGACAATGCATTGTTAGAGGAACCTTTGCATTTCAAGACCATTTCTACATGAATCGTGGTTGGCGAAGATGTCAAAGATTTTCTGAAAGTTCCTTCGGATTGGTATTGGAATACAACAGAGCAGTCACATATGTCCGAAGCGGATTGGAGGTATGTAGAGGTGAGGACTAAAAATGGAAAGGTCAGGCAAATGAAGATGGGCTCCAAGTTAAAGGAGACTGAGGTCAAGAAGTACATCGCTTTGGTGGATGAGTTCAGTGACACATTTGCATGGTTGTATGATGAGCTTAGGGGAATACCTCATGAAATGGTGAAGCACCGAATTTCGTTGATCCCAGGTGCTAGGCCGGTTAAGCAGAAGGAGAGGCGAATGAATCCACAGTTGCAGTTATTGGTGAGGGCTGAACTGGAGAAGTTATTGCAAGTTGGATTTATAAAGCCGGTAGAGATTATAGACTGGTGTCTCCTATGGTGTTAGTGAAGAAAAAACTGGTCAACTGAGGGTGTATGTAGACTATAGGAAGTTGAATGCCAACACTCAAAATGACCACTTCCCCTTGCCGTTCATTACACTGTTATTGGAAGAGGTAGGCGGTCATGCTCGTTATAGTTTTATGGACGGATATGCTAGTTACAACCAAATTGCAATAGCGTTAGTAGACATTCACAAGACAACCTTCATTACTCCTTGGGGCACGTTCGTATGGATCGTCATGCCCTTCGGACTCTCTAATGCCCATGCCACATTTAAGAGATTATATATGCACATCTTCACGGATTTGTTGTTTTAGTTCATGACAGTGTTCATAGATGATTTTAATATCCAATTGAGTACTAGCCAACATCTAGGGAGCATGAGGGAGGCTTTGATGAGGTGTAGAAAGGCTCAGTTGGCTTGAACCCGGACAAAACTCTCCTAGGAATGCAAAAAAGAGTATTACTAGGTTATGTAATGACTGAAAAATGAAGGGAACTTGATCCGAAGAAGATAGCAGTGTTAGATAGTTTGGCTACTCCTACGAATGCTAAAGGGATAGCCAAGTTATTGGGGCATGTAGGATGGTATAGAGAGTTAATTCCATATTATGCTAAAATTGCAGTGTCTATCACGAAGTTGCTTAGAAAGGACTATAAGTTTGACTGGACGGAAATCTGCCAGGAAGCGTTTGATGAGTAGAGATCCAAGCTAAGCACTTACCCGATATTGAGACCTCCAAACTGGGAGAAGCCATTTCATGTATTTAGTAATGCTAAATCGGTGGCGGTGGCTAGCGCATTGTGTCAGTCAACGGGAGGTAAGGGAAAAATTCAACATGTGACTTACGCAAGCCGGCAGTTGACCCCCGCAAAGAGGAATTACTCGACTACTGAGCAAGAGTGTTTAGCTATGGTTTTCTCAGTAAAGAAGTTTCGGCACTGCCTGAGTGGGAGGCTAGCTAGGTGGGTTTTACTATTAGAAGAGTTTGATTACACAGTGAGGTATAAGTCGGGTCGAATGCATTTGCAAGTGGACCACTTGTCCAAGTTGTCGGAGGAAATTGGCTCCAACCCCATTGATGATAGGTTGAGAGATGATAATTTTTTTGCAGTGACTGCTCAAGCCGAGTGGTACTCGTGTCGCGCACCTTTCCATGAGGAGTGCCCGAAACACCATGGGCACAAGGGGGACCCCGGAGTGACACCCGGGATTTGTGACGCCGTTGGTGAGAGGGCCCAAGTGATCCTAGTGTGGATGAGGGCCCCGGGCGTTGGGAACGCCTCCCACCCACGAAGCATAGGAGGCATGAGGGTAAGGCCAAGAGCTATGCGTACCTCATGGCGTGGAGATTCTAAAACGCTCAAGAACACCTCAATCGGAGGTATGAGCTAGGAGTTATGGCCATTTGAGTGGGGCGTTGTCCCGGGACAACGCCCTTGTACAGTAGTGCCTGGGAGTGATTCCCGGGACTGCCAAGATTCAAACAGGCATAACTTCTCCAATACTTACCTCAATGGGGCAAATGAGGAATCCATCGGCATCTACGTGAAGCGTAAATGAAGATGGAGTGGTCACGTGTTAGCATCAGACATCATACAAGGAAGTTATGATGGTCTGAACCTGCTAGAGGCTTCTAGGCCCAGCAGCTAAGGGAAAATGTCTACTTGGCCCCAACTCTTGGTGGAGAGACAAAAGGTTGGTTGACGGTGGGGTAGGGGCCCCGTGTAGAGTCCTAGAGGCTTATATGGGTGAGGTGGTGTGGCCTCACCCACCCAAAGCCGAACGGCATGGCCTCCATGGACATTGGCCTAATGTGAGGCCATAGTTGCCTAGTACGCTTCGGGTTGTTGTAGTGTTGCTCCCGCAACGCGATGATCAACATGGGATTGGACTTCCATGGATGGAAGTCCACATCTAGGAATGGGTTACCGATTAAGGTGTGAATCCCGAAAGCAAAGTAGGAGGGTTGGTTCCCTCCTATGAACTATAAGGTCCGGGGTAGGAGGAACTAACCATTAGCTTGGCAGAATGCAAATGATTAGCGCTCGTAACCTTTGCTAGAGTTGAAAATTGGCAAGATTGTCAAGGGGGGCTAGCAAGAGTTGCGAAAACTTGTGTATTGTCGACTTTTTGACCACTAAGTAGCTAGCAGGAGAATGGACAAAAAGAAGCTAGGAGGAAGGAAAAGGTCAATAGTAGACACTATGCAGTGATAGGACACATGTTGTTTAGGAGAGGAGTTGATGGGTTGTTGAGGCGTTGCGTATCTGAGGTAGAAGTGTCTTCCATCTTAGCCGCCTGTCACGACAGTGCATGCGTGGACACTTCTCGGGACATCTCAAAGGGCAGAAGATATTCAAAGCAGGTTATTTCTGGCCCGAATTGTTTAAAGATGCTCAAGACTATGTTAAAGATGCATGTGGGAGCCCAATATTCTACGGAAATATAGAAATACGGAATACGGATCCAATTTCCATATTTTACCCTGCTCATATGAGGACAATAGGGTCTCTTAGGGTAAATTAATTGTACTAGGAAATAGGGCGTTCTAAATCCGCCTCGCACGATAAAAATGATAAAAAAGGATATTGCTTCTGGTCCGGCAAGTTGGACTAGGGGGACCGTTTGATCATGGTCCGCACCGCTGGTCCGGACCAAGTAACAGTTACGCCAAGATTAACCAACGGTCCGGAAGTGGCGGTTACAACGGACTTGTGACGGTTGGGGGAAAACTGTCGGAAAACGGTTGGCAAGCGTTTTCCGTTAAAACGAACGGTAACAAGGGAAGGAAGAGGGAGGAAGGATACTTAAGGGTCCCTTCCCTTTCCTCCCCATTTTTTTTTGTTCACAAGAGGAAAATTGTTGAAAGAACGAGTGGTGAGGTTGTTTTTTTTTCAAACCGCCAGCATTTGGATTGCTAGGACTCCGCAATTTCCAGTTACCGGCAGTTGGTTTGCCGGGGCTCTGTAGCACTTGGGCGGAAGAGAGGGAATCCGGAGGGGAGAGAATTTCCGTAGTTGAGACAGGAGTTGAGGGGAGATAGGAAAATGCCGGAAGCACGGGAAGAGGATCGGAGGGAACCCATCCCGATTCCGCTCAAAGCCCTCATCCCTGCAATTCGGAGGGAGGATGGGGAGCTGCAGGAGCTAGCGGAGGATCTCCGGGTGATGGGTTGCGCGGGGTTGCTCTCCAAACCCTGGAACCTCCGAGCGGACGATACCCTCTAGGAGTTCAAATTTGAGAGAGGGAATCAGTGCCTAGGAACCAAGAGGAGGGATCCGGATAGTTGGACTCCGGAAGTTTGGAATAGGGTCTACTGGTTTCCGAGGGGAATTGCAGAGGGATGGGCCGGCCGCCGCGATGGCCTGTTCGCCGGAAAGTTTAGAGGGGACGCGGATCCGAAGGACGGCTTTCACCCCGGGAACTGCCGGAACCTTAAAGAGCGGAGGGTCTTAGAGTTCTTCCTGCCCATCCTTAGCCCGGACAAACCTAAGCGGATAAGCCTTACCATGGCTAACACCCTATTCGGTGCTATGTCCGGAGTCCGGCCCGTGAATTGGGGGTTGATAATTCACGAAATAGTAGGGCGGGCCCTCCCCAATGTAGGCCGGAAACCCTCCTTCCTCTCCTCTTTCATTCTGCACCTCTATCAGCACTTTGACTGCATCACAGCCGAGGAGGAGGACCTGCTGACAATAGCGGCGGACGAGGTTACCTACAAGCTCCATCTGGAAGTCAGAGACCTCGAGACGGAAACTTCCAGCGACCCCATCATTCCAGAAGCGCCTCCCTCTTCACCCGGAAACCCGCCGCCGACCCTCCAAAGACCAATCTCGCCTCCTCCTCACTATGATCCGGAACCAGAACCAGAACCCAGTCGGGAGACCACTTGGCGGAATGTGGATCTCTCCGCTTGGGACTTTCCGGAAAACCCTTCAAGTGGGTCCAGGAGGGGTTGGAGGATCTGCAGAACCAATACTACCGGTTGGAACACATCGTCCGAGGAGCAAACCAGGCCCTGGACGACTGCAGACCCGGAAATATTCTCCGGGAGTTGGCAAAGAGGGCGGACAGGAAGGAGCTCGAGCAAGCCAAGACGAAGAATGTTGACCTCATCGCGCAAGTAGCGGCCATGACTCAGGAGCTGAGTCAGAAGAGCGAGGAGATCCGGAAGTACCACGCGGAGCAGGCAGTGGTCTTCAGTCGGATCCGGGAGCTGGTGGGGCATCCGGCAGAGATAGTCAACAAGGCGCATCTCTACGACCGGATGATGGAGTCCGAAGAACCAGCTTCCGCCAGGTAGACCCTCCCCATCTTCGTGAAATACTCACGGACGATGAAGGATCTCCTGGCGAAAATCCACAAGATGGTTCCGCCAAGCGGAACACCCCGGCGGGTACTCTATCCGGGTCTGCCTGGGTCACCAACCGGAATCCTCTACGAGGTGGTTGGTGAAGTCGCCTTGGTCCAGAATCCGCCAACGGCTGCAGGACCCAGCCAGCAAGGAGGCGACTCTCCGCGTGCCAGTTCCGGAAGAGCCTCGGAAAGGATCCGCTCTCCCCAGGTGAGGCGGAAGAGCACCGGGTCTGTTAGATCCGGACGAGGTTAGTCCCCTGTTCCGCGGACTTCGGATCGGATCGAGTAGGGGTAAGGCCCCTATGACCCAAACCTCGCCATCGTCTCCTTCGGACTGCCAAATGGTGAGCTCATTCCCTCCGCCACCCTCAAGGGCGGCCTCCAACAGGGATCCACGGACTACCTCGATCTCGGGCGGGCAAAATCCGGAACAGCGCACCTGAAGCGATCCTTCCCCTATCTGGAGCGTCCGGAAGAGTACAGTTTCCGGAACACCAGGTTCCGGAACACCACGGACAGAAGGAGCAGCGTACTCGGAGGATGAGATTGCCCTTTCTCCAAACATGAGGAGGATGCTTACGCGGCTGCAGAAGGCATCGCCGGGAGGGGGCTCATCCGCCGTCAGCGGCCTCGACAACCATTCGAAGGAAGGAACAGCTCAGAAGAAGCACCATTCTTTTTAGCTTAGGATGGTAGTTAGATTAGTTAGGCAGAATAGAGGTAGGAAGATAGGACTTAGGAGTTTTTGAAGTTAAGGAATAAAATTATCCCTTGGGTTTTTGTCAGCGGAAAATCCGGATCTTGATCCGGAAAATCCGGGAGGAAGGAAGCAGTTAGGGTTTTCTTAGCGGCGGCCGCCTGGGCTACCGCCCTCAGGTTAGGGATTTTTTGTCGCAACCCTTGCTAAGCCCCCTTGACAATCTTGCCTTTTTTCAATTCTAGCAAAGGTTACGAGCGCTAACCATTCGCATTCCGCCATGCTAATGGTTAGCTCCTCCTACCCCGGACCTTATAGTTCATAGGAGGGAACCAACCCTCCTACTTTGCTTTTGGGACTCACCCCTTAATCGGTAACCATTCCTTAGATGTGGACTTCCATCCATGGAAGCCCAATCCTATGTTGATCATCGCATTGCCGGAGCAACACTACAACAACCCGAACCATACTAGGCAACTATGGCCTCACAATGGGCCAATGCCCATGGACGCCTTGCCGTTCGGCCTCGGGTGGGTGAGGCCACACCACCTCATCCATATAAGCCTCTAGGACTCTCCGCGGGGCCCCTACCCCACCGTCAACCAACCTCTTGTCTCTCTACCAAGAGTTGGGGCCAAGTGGACATTTTCCTTTAGCTGCTGGGCCTAGAACCCCCCAGCAGCTTCAGACCATCATAACTTCCTTGTATGATGTCCGATCATAACAACCAACCACTCCATCTTCATCTACGCTTTGCGTAGATGCCGATGGACTCCTCACTTGCCCCAATCGGGCAAGTCTTGAGGAAGTTATGCCTGTTTGAACCTTGGCAGTCCCGGGAATCACTCCCAGGCACTGCTGTACCAGGGCGCTGTCCCGGGACAGCGCCCCACTCAAATGGCCATAACTCCTAGCTCAAACCTCCGCTTGAGGTGATCTTGAGCATTCTAGAATCACCATGCCATGAGCTACGCATAGCTCATGGCCTTACCCTCATGCCTCCTAGTCTCCGTGGGTGGGAGGCGTTCCCAACGCCCGGGGCCCTCACCCACACTAGGATCACTTGGGCCCTCTCACCAACGGCGCCACAAGTCCCGGGTGTCACTCCGGGGTCCCCCTTGTGCCCATGGTGTTTCGGGCACTCCTCATGGAGAGGTGCGCGACACTCACCCCCACCAAACGGAGTCGATGCCCTCATCGACTATACTCGTAGTCGGCACACCAATTCTCAAGTTGCCATCCTCTATGGTGCGGCATTGTGTTTACCTTAGGGCGCGACCCCCACAATGCATCTTCAAATTTGGCATAGTCCCAAAGGTGTCGTTCCTAGGTGGTCCGTTAGCGACCTTGGATCTCTCATCCAAGGACCTAACCTATACTAGACCCACCTACTTTGGGACTCACTTGGGTTGCCCCTCCTTTGGGGCCTCCCCCGTTAGGCTCCACTAGCCTAACATGACACATCTAGGCGAGACCTCAATGCTTCCACTAAGTTGGCTCGGTTGCAACTCCGAGATGGCTTTCCATTGTTAAGCCACGCCTCGATCGCACGGGGGTGATGCCAAGTCCCGCCCGACTCGGTTCCCACTTTGCTCTTTCGAGACATGGGTTCATGACTCCCATGCGCCAACTTTCGTTAGCTCGCGGGTAACACTTTTATGAGCACGCGCCATCACCTTGTCCCCGCCCGGACAAGCCCACAACTAAGAAGTTTCTTGGTTTTATCCAAGGCCCCTCCAAGCCATGGCCCCCAATTACTCGGCTTACCCAACCTAGTTTGGCATATCTATTCCCCCTCTTCCATTAACCAAGCACAAGTACAAGACTAGGACCTCATCTCATACTTTTCTCTTTGCACCACTAAAGTTTGGACTTTATTCCCTCAAGCCAAAGAACAAGTTAATGTTGTGGAGCAATTAGCCTCGAAGCTAAGTGTGCTACTAGAGTCTCTCCCCCACTAAAGGAGATTGATGTCCTCATCAATGCCTACGCTTCATTTTATTGGAATGTCTAGCCTTAGTTTCTTCAAAGTGCTTTACCAATTCCTTGCCGTTCATCATGTCTCTTGCCGCTACCCAAACGGCTTCTTTCTCATGGTATCCTTACCATTTCACCAAGTACTCCTTTGTACATTTTCTTTCCTTTTCATTTGGGCTTCCTACACTTGAGGATGCCCTCCTACCTCATGTTCCAAATGACGTCCACAAGGTCGGGAGGTGGCCTAATCACTTGCTTGTGATCGGGCCACAAGGTGTCGTCCTTAAATGGCTTTAGGAATGAGACATAAAATGTCGGATGCACTTTGATCTCGGGCGGTAATTCCAAATTATACATGTCCTTGAACATTTGTTCCACAATGGAAAACGAAGCTCCAATTTTGGACATGAACTTTGGAGTGAGGCCTTCCGACTAAGTGAAGTTGTTCACATTCAACAACACCTTTTGGCCCACCTCATTCTCCACTTCGCGTCTTCCGGCATTCACTTGCACTTCGTAGCACCTTCGGGCTTTCTCCACCAACAACTTGGTCAACTTCAAGATTTGTTTACCATCCTTGGCCAAGTCCTCACCATCTTGGTTGAACTCTAGTGTTGAATGTGCCCCCTCGAGAGCTAGGTTAATAGGTTGGAGCGCATCCACTCCATAAGCCACCACGAAAGACCACCCCTTGGTAGCCAAGTGCGTGGCTACATTGCAATTACACTCCGCTCGACCCACATAGTCCGCCCAATCTCCTTGGTCCGCCCCCACCAAGTTCCTCAAGCATTGCTTCAAGACTCCATTCACACGCTCCGCTTTCCCATCCATTTGGAATGTAAGGCCGTGCTAAACCTTAGTTTCATTCCGACCTCCTTAGAGAAATGCATTGAAAATGCACTTGTGAACTTTGGATCTTGATCCCACACAATCACTCTCGGCAACCCGTGGTGCCTCAACCATCCTTTGAGAAAAGGCTATGCGGTCTCCAACGCGGTGGCGGTTCCCACAATCGGCACCATGTGTGCCAACTTGGCAAACCGCTCTACCATCAACAAGATGGCATCATACCCATGTGACTCCGGCAAACTTGTGATCCAGTCCATGCACATACTATGTCATGGTCCCGGCGGGATAGGAAACGGTTGCAAGAAACCGCCTTGCTTTTGGTAAGAGGCTCGGGTCACTTGGCACTTCATCCAAGCCTTCACAAAGTGGGTTATATCTTCCTTTATGCACCGCCAATGGTACCTCCTTGACACCATTCTACGGCGGTTTTTTCTTTCTCCTCTATGGCCGGCAATAGGACTATCATATTCCTCCTTCAAAACCGATAGCCTCAACTTGCCTTGTGGCACATACACCCAACTTTGTTTACACTTGAACAATCCGTCCACCAACTTAACCTCTTTGAGCACCTTGCTCTTGCGAAGCTCACCTAAAAGCATTTGTGCTTTGGGGTAGTAAATTTACCCCTCCCGTATCTTGCATCACAAGTTTCCTTCGACGGCACACATTAGCCACAAGGTTTGGATGGTTCTCATTGCTTGGAACTCTTCCCGTCTACTTAGCGCATCCGGCACCACATTTCCACGGTCCGGTTTGTGGATTAGATCCACCTTCATAAGCGCCAAGCTATCATGCCAACGCAATGACTTGGCGCTCACTTGCGCTTGTATGTCAAAATACTTTTAGGACACATTGTCCTTGTAGACCTTTACTTTGTACGACCCCAACTAGTGTCGCCACATCTTCAAGCAATGCACTACCGCAAAGAAGTTCTTTGTCATGAGTTGGTTGTCTTCTTTGACAACCACCGAGCTTCATGCTCGCATATGCAATGGCCATCCATCTTACACATAATCCACCATTGGCAAAATCACTCACCCCCGTATGCACCTCAAAAGGTTTGTCAAGCTCCGCGAACTTGAGTACGGGCGGCGAAGAGAACTTGCTCTTAAGCTCCCCAAAGACTCGTGACAAACATCATCCCACTCTTGGGATAGCCATTTCTTCCACAAGTCGAACCATCGAGCTTCATGCTCTCATATGCAATGGCCATCCATCTTGCATCAACATCCGCCCATGGTAAAGTCACTCGCCCCCCGTATGCACCTCAAAAGGTTTTTCAAGCTCCGCGAACTTGAACACGGGTGGTAAAGAGGAACTTGGTCTTAAGCTCCTCAAAGACTTGGTGGCAAGGCTCATCCCACTCTTGGGATAGCCATTTCTTGCACAAGTTGGACAAGCTTCTACAACCATGGAGCTTAATGCTCCTATAAGCAATGGTCATCCATCTTGGATCAACATCCTCCAATGGTAAAGTCCTTCGCCTTCATGTGCACCTCAACATGCTCATGAAAACCCGGAAACTTAACCACATGTTGTGAAGAGAACTTACTCTTGAGCTCCCCAAAGGCTTGGTGACAAGGCTCATCCCACTCTTGGGATAGCCATTTTTTCCAACATGTTGACTAAGGTTCTAGCAACCTTAGAAAAACCATGAATGAAGTGGTGGTAGTAGTTGTTTAGGCCAACAAATGACCTAAGCCCTTTTCTTGAATCAAGGGCCAATTCTCTTCTTGGATTGCCTTGACATTCTTCATGTTCGTCCACCAACTTCCTTTGTCACCACATACCTCAAGAACTCAATCTCTCGTTGAGCAAAGTTATTTTTCACTTCTTGGCGGTAACTTTTTGGGCAACACATTGGTGAATACATCCTTGTATCTCACCAACATCCCACCAATGTGGTTTGGAGGAGGCCCATCTTTCCTAGCCTCCCCATACATTCCTTGGAGTTGCTCCAATTGAACCACGACCATTATGTTTTCTATTTTTCATTTGGTCCATTAAGACCAAATTCAACTTGGGTCCTCCTACCATAGGAGTCCTTGTCAATTTGAACTTCAATTCTTTGCCATTATGACACATCATAATGCACCGCAAGCTCACCGGCTTGCACCTCACATCTATCATGTGAGTTTCAAAGTAGGCGGCCTTCACAATGACATGCATTTCATCTATTTCACATGGTGTGAAATTTTGACAAAAATCCAATGTCCCACATTGAAAGGTTACATGCATCGCGGCCTCCTTTGTCTCATGCGGTTCGCCCTTTCCAAACCGCACCTTGGTGGGCTTGCCCGCTCTATCAATCGGCAAGCCCCAACTCCCTTGTGAGTTTTGGGCTCAAGAAGGAATGGCTTGCCTCTTTGTCAACACATGAGACTTGGCCTCGGCTTAAGGCTACTAGCCTTGGCCACAATGCCATCGTCCAACATTCCGTCCTCGGCAACTTGGCTTGGCTTGGTCCGCAAACCCAACTTTAAACATTCCGTCCGCGGGACAAATTGGTTTGGTGCCACAAAACCAATTTCTAATAGTTTGTCCGCGGAACAAACATGATTTGCCTTGGTAGCACAAAGCCACCTTTCACATTTTGTCCGCGGCACAAACATGAATTGCCTTGGTAGGATCAACCCACCTCCCAACATTCCGTCCGCGGCACGAGTATGTTTTGCCTTGGTATAATGGGCCAAACTACTTTCGCCCATTTCTTTGGGACCAATATCGGCTAAAACCCACTTTTTGGTGATGCGCCGCCCAACTTCTTTTCGGGACCATCGGCTTCAATGTTCTTCAAATCTTAAAGATTCCCGATACGTCCTCAAGAAGCTTTGGGGAGTTGAACATGGTATTCACCACCCGCTTTTGAAACCCCATTTAAAATGATGTGTTTCTTAGCCAACTAGTCAATCTTAGTTGTACCATTCATTATGGTGGTTAAATTGCACACATAGGCCTAAAAGCCTTGAGTGCCGCATTTGCACCCATTCCAACTTCACCACATTCTAAGCAATTTGGATTGGAATTTCAATCCAATATTACCACCGTCCAAGCTTTCGGATGCATTCGGTATTCTAGCCCCCGAATACTTTTCGAGGTTTGCGGGAGCCCTTTCAAAGCACTCCTCCATTTTCCTCACCGAATCCACCCTCATGCCCACCATTGTCATTAGAATCAATGGTATGGTCGCAATCCACTTGCACATGATCCTTGTTCCAATTTGAGCCTCACAACCTTTTAGGAACCCCGGGCTCACCATCATAACCCGCATTTTTGATAGCCATGTCTACCTCAAAGTGCTAGCTCAAATATTGGAACCCTGCTCTGATACCAAGTGTCGCAACCCTTGCTAAGCCCCCTTGACAATCTTGCCTTTTTTCAATTCTAGCAAAGGTTACGAGCGCTAACCATTCGCATTCCGCCATGCTAATGGTTAGCTCCTCCTACCCCGGACCTTATAGTTCATAGGAGGGAACCAACCCTCCTACTTTGCTTTTGGGACTCACCCCTTAATCGGTAACCATTCCTTAGATGTGGACTTCCATCCATGGAAGCCCAATCCTATGTTGATCATCGCATTGCCGGAGCAACACTACAACAACCCGAACCATACTAGGCAACTATGGCCTCACAATGGGCCAATGCCCATGGACGCCTTGCCGTTCGGCCTCGGGTGGGTGAGGCCACACCACCTCATCCATATAAGCCTCTAGGACTCTCCGCGGGGCCCCTACCCCACCGTCAACCAACCTCTTGTCTCTCTACCAAGAGTTGGGGCCAAGTGGACATTTTCCTTTAGCTGCTGGGCCTAGAACCCCCCAGCAGCTTCAGACCATCATAACTTCCTTGTATGATGTCCGATCATAACAACCAACCACTCCATCTTCATCTACGCTTTGCGTAGATGCCGATGGACTCCTCACTTGCCCCAATCGGGCAAGTCTTGAGGAAGTTATGCCTGTTTGAACCTTGGCAGTCCCGGGAATCACTCCCAGGCACTGCTGTACCAGGGCGCTGTCCCGGGACAGCGCCCCACTCAAATGGCCATAACTCCTAGCTCAAACCTCCGCTTGAGGTGATCTTGAGCATTCTAGAATCACCATGCCATGAGCTACGCATAGCTCATGGCCTTACCCTCATGCCTCCTAGTCTCCGTGGGTGGGAGGCGTTCCCAACGCCCGGGGCCCTCACCCACACTAGGATCACTTGGGCCCTCTCACCAACGGCGCCACAAGTCCCGGGTGTCACTCCGGGGTCCCCCTTGTGCCCATGGTGTTTTGGGCACTCCTCATGGAGAGGTGCGCGACATTTTTGGGCCTCTACTTAAGGCTGAATAAGGAGCTGGAGAGGGGTTCCTTCTCCATTGTTGTATTCTGATTGGTCCAACTCTAATAAACTCCTTGTTTTCTCACTCCTTGCCTTTCCTTGATTGATTTTATGTACGAATGATTCGGAGATCGTTATCGGAGGAGAGAGAGCATGAGGGGATAGGAGTTCCGGATAGGACATGGGAGAAAAGACCCGGATTAGATCTAGTTATGGCCTTGCGGACCCTCTCTGAGTGTAGTGGGAGGGAAACCTCACTATTCCGGATGGTTGAGTAATGTTGAGGTGGAATAGCCGCTGGGAGGATTGGGTGAGATCCGGAAGGGATCCAAACTCACGCCGTCCGAGCTTCTGAAGAGGTCCCACCGCCCTTCGACGGACCAATCTGGAAAGTGGTACAGATCGCCCAGTTAACTCAGATTGAGTAGAGTCCAAGGTAGTGGTAGCCGGATCGATCCGTCGGAAGGAGGAGGGAAGGACCGGAACAGTTAGGATTCCGGGTCAGAGGCCATCTCCGGAGTGTAGTGGGAAGGGAACCTCATTGTTTTGGATGTCTGGATAACGTCTAGGTGAGATAGCCGTGGGGAGGACTGGGTATAGATCCGGAAGGGATCCGGACTTGCGCCAATCTGATTTTCTGAAGAGGTCTCACCGCTTGTGGACGGGATAATCCGGAAAGTGGTACGGATCACCCACTTATTACGTCGAGTCAGATCTCCGGGTGGAATCTAGAATACTCCGGTCGTTGTAGTCCTAAGATATAATCCAGATCTCCCTGTGTGACCTACCAAGACGGATTTGGCCGATCCGGATTGGTTGTGAGGGAATATCCGGATCCCAATCTTATAAGGGACGTCTTCACCGAAATAAACCAACTATTCTAGAGGGTAGAACATAGAGGGGTAATTCTGGACCATAGGGGTGAGTAAGTATTATAATTAGGACCTAAGGATACAACCCGAAAAGGCAAACTCCGGAGGAGGATGAGTTTCCAAAAGATCGGAAGGCCGGAAATTCGGCTAAGGAGTGGGAGATAAACGGGTACGGAGAGTTCTCGACCTCCTACACTTCATAGAATCCCTGGACGATACTAGGGTCATCCGGACAAAACCGGATTAGGCACTTAAAAACGCCAATCCGGATATTCTAGTGTTCGTGTGTTCCCACAATGCATGTCAGATGTATGCGAGAAACGATCTCTACATGGAGTTGCCACTGCATGTGCCCTTGCCCTTGATCATTTTTGAGAAATGGGAAATAAATTACGTGGGAGAGGTCCACCCCCAATTTTAAAAAATGATGACATATATTATTGTGGCCACCGAGTATTTGACCAAATGGGCGGAAACCAAGGCGGTAAAAACAAACACCGCCGCCAATGCCGCCACGTTCATATACGAGAATATCATATCGCGATTTGGGTGCCCTAGAATCTAAATTAGTGATAGGGGGACACATTTCTTGAATTATTTAATTCAAGAGATGACGGATAGGTTCCAAATTGACCATCGCAAGACAATTCATTATCATCCTCAGACAAATGGCCAAACGGAGCGAGTCAATGGAACATTGGCAAGTATACTTCGCAAGACGATTCTGAATTCCAAGAGGGACTAGGATGTTAAATTGACGGATGCCTTGTGGCAAACTGGACTGCATTCAAGATGACTACTCAAGCCACACCCTTCTCACTGGTGTACGGAATTGAGGCTACTCTTCCCATCGAGTTGGAGGTCGTGTCATTGCGAACGGCGGTCGATTCTCGTCTCACAGATAGTCAGTCACTTAGAAATAGGTTGACAACACTAAAGGCATTTGATCAAAGTCGGAGAATAAATGCTTAACATATTGAAGCCATCTAGAGGCGAAGGAATATCACCTTTGACAAAAAATACAAGACGCGGACATTAAAGCCACGTATGATGGTGTTACTTCAAGATGCAGGAAGTCAAACTTCCTGGGTAAGTTCGATGTCGTGTGGTTGGGTCCATATTTAATCCGCGAGACATTCCCAAACAACTTGGTACAATTGGAGACCTTGAATGGAGAGAGTTTTCCAACTTGCACATCTGGTAGTCGGTGCAAAGAGTATAGGGCTTGAGGGTGAGACCTTACATGCGCAGCAAAAGATTTTGATCCCTCTCTTGATGGTCGCCAGTTATGTAGGCACAATATTATGCCCACATGTCAACTTAATCATAAAATTTATTAAAACCTTAGAATTTTCGTTAGCTTGAGTAGTCAAAAACATAAGAAGGAATGATGTGTTAAAGTTTAGGTTGAATTGAATTAGGTGGTGAGTTAGGAGTTATTTAGGGCAAGAGGCCGAGAAGAATTGATCGTGGATCAAGTTACTTAGGTGTGAGCCTAGGAATGGTCTCACATGGGTTTAAACATAAAATAAGTAAGGTAGGGCGGGAAAGATAGAGTGATAAAGTCAACTTCCACCTTAAGAGGTGAAAAACAAAAAAAACAAGGAGGTAAGAGCAACTAATAGAGTGGGGAAGTGGAGCTTTGGAAGGCAGAAGGCCAAGGAAAGAGGCCTAAACCTGTTTTTTTCTTTTCTTTTCGGGCAGCCCAGAAGATACCGGGCAACGCGAGAAAAAAAAAACTTGGAGGGGTCTCGGGAGGCAAGGATGCGAGGCTCATTATGCAGGTAAGGAGAAGAGGAGGGAGACGGAAGAAGAGGGTGCAAAAACGCTGTCAAATCGGAGAGGAAGGTGAAGGAAAAGGGCTAAGGTTATAAAGCGGGAGAATGCCGCAATCTAGAGTGGTTGCGCATGAGGGTAAAATAAGTCGTGGGTCACGTGGAAATAATGAGGGCAGATACCCCGGCAATAGGAACCTGCAATTGATGACAGGAAGAAGGAAAAGAAAACGGGAACTGTATCTGAGACGTCCGAGAGCCACAACTGGCGACCACAGAAGAAGTGCCGAATCCAAGGAACCAAGGGGAGGTGCTTAGGGGGATTAATGCAGCAATGACAATCGCGGATTGGGTCAAGCCTCTCCTGGCAACAAGGCCTGGCTTCGAAAGGAGCAGTGATTCCTTAGCCAAAAAAAAATCAATTGTGGTGGTGACTCCCACATTCAGCAACTCATACCTCTACATTGAACGCCGCGCACAGGTAAATGAACTAACTAGAGGCCCTTAAGGCGGGGATTGAAGTTTTGTGACGGGGGATTGGTAGGGTTGCCGGATTTCTAAAGGGGGAATTCTGGAAGCAATCTGAGGATGTGGTAAGGAAGGAATCATCATCATCATCATTGTCATCATCATCAGGGGGTGAGTCCAGGATTGTGCTCCACCTCTGCAAGAACTTCCGCCCAAGTCTCCGGGAATGTTTACTAGGGGGTAGCAGCGTGGCGGAGAACTTGCACACTGAGCTAACCAACGAAGGGAAGGAGGATGAAGAATAGAAGGGAGATGGAGATGCTTCGGGAGTATTGCCTGCACCTGGTCAGAGCGAGCGGATAACAACCGAGCTTTGGAGATTGAAGTGGGGAGAGGTCGTAGGACCATATCAACAGGGACCAAAGATTTATGACTGCAGACGATCTTTGGTGGTTCAGCCATCCAAATCTCAGCTGGTTGTGAACGATCAGTAAAAATGAGGTCAGAAGCTAGAAGTTTTTGCTACCTGGAATTGTGGCTGTAATGGAACGACGCAGGGAACACCGCTGCTAATGTGAGCTGGAGAGAAGGAAGGGTGTGTTCGTATTGGCATCAGAATCGGCCTCCAGGTGCTAACTGTGGTTCACATCGTTCCAGTGGGTGGATCTCGGGAGTTGTCGGGAGGACGCAATGAGTGGAGCAGTGTAGTACGAGGTCTCAACTTCAGCCGAGGGGGACTCCTTCCTGGTGATCCAAGGGCAGGGGGATAGGGGAAGCATGTGAGGACGCCGAACTCTGTAAAGGGAGCAGTGAAGGCCTGTATTTTTTTTGGCTGAACTCTTCATGTGTACAACAAGCAGTGGTAGATAGGGATTGTTAGCAGGAAGAGTTACTAGGATGAACTAACAGGAACCGCTCTTAAACACAAGAGGTAACAAGGCTTAGTGGATGTGTAGCAATAAGGTAATTGGAAGTAAGTAGAGGCATTAGATAGTTAGACATGTGCCCTGGGACATTTTCGAAACCTTGAGTGCTTGTGAATGCTTAAAAGGATAATAATAAGGGTGTTATACACACCACTTCTCCCACTTCAATTGAATGGTATTTGCTCATGTGAATTGTAAGCTTAGAATGTGGCAATTGTGCTACTTGCGTCTCTCCCCCACTAAAGGAGATTGATGTCCTCATCAATGCCTACGCTTCATTTTATTGGAATGTCTAGCCTTAGTTTCTTCAAAGTGCTTTACCAATTCCTTGGCGTTCATCATGTCTTTTTCCGCTACCCTAAACCCTAAACCTTAAACCCTACCCCAAACTGCTTCGGTTTCTTCGCCTCCGATGGTGGCTTCATCATCACATATTGGTGGTGATGAAGAAATGTCAGACTCGAGTGCTAGCACCGAGATTGGGGGCATGATTAATGCCCCCTCCTCTGATTAGTAATTAGAGTTTGTGCCAGCATTAGGTGGTTCTACTTTGGTGGAGAGGGAGACTACAGAGTTTGATGATTGGCCACTTGAATTAGGCCCTCGTCTCACTGGTGCTGAAGCACGGAAGGTACGAGCATTTATTCAATTCGAGCAGCATGTGATGGAGGAGCTTCGAGCTCAACATTTTTCCACTGCTTCGGTTTCTTCGCCTCCGGTGGTGGCTTCATCATCACATATTGGTGGTGATGAAGAAATGTCAGACTCTAGTGCTAGCACCGAGACTGGGGGCATGGTTAATGCCCCCTCCTCTGATTAGCAATTAGAGTTTGTGCCAGCATCAGGTGGTTCTCCTTTGGTGGAGAGGAAGACTACAGAGTTTGATGATTGGCCACTTGAATTAGGCCTTCGTATCACTAGTGCTGAAGCACGGAAGGTACGAGCATTTATTTGCTCGTACCGTAGATGTTTTGCTTTTAGCCTTCAAGATCTTGAAGGTTATAAAGGAAACCCCATCCACATTCAGTTGGAGGACGACCATCCCATTTTTTGGAGACCTTACAGGCTCAGTGTTTCCGAGCGGATTGGCGTTCAGGCTCGTTGCCGAGAGCTCTTGGCAGCAGGGCTAATCGAACTTTCCAACGGGGAGTATGCTTGTACTACGGTTATGCCATCAAAGAAGGATATCTTTGGCAATTGGACGGAGAAGAGGATGTGCGGGGATTACCGTCCAGTTAATTGGAAGACCAAGTCGGATCGGTATCCCATGCCAATCCCCGAGGAGTTGTTCGATGCCATCGGATTTTCTCGAGTCTTTAGCACCCTAGACTTGAGATCCGGCTATCACCAGCTCCCATTACTTGCGGGAGAACTGCAAGATCAAGTGAAAACCGCATTTTAGGGGGTTGATCAAGATGGGAAAGATCAACTTTATCACTGGAAGTTTCTTCCATTTGGCCTGAAGAATGCACCCGCTGAGTTTCAGTGGGTGATGGATTGGGTTCTCTCTGGCTTGCCCTTTGCTCGGTGTTACATAGACGATGTGATCATCTTCAGCACAACACCACAGGAGCATGTCAGGCATCTTCAAGCCGTTTTTGAACGGTTGCAGCGGTGGGGATTGCGCTTGCACCACGGCAAGTGCAAGTTTTTCCATGAATGGCTGGCATATCTGGGGCATATGATTGTTCTAGGAGGTCTTGGGGTACAACAAGCTAAGGTGGACGCCTTGCAGAAGATTCCGGCACCGGTTGATGTGCCGAGACTTCGTGCTTTCTTGGGCTTGGCGAATTACTATCGGCGATTCGTCAAGAACTTTAGCTTGATCGCCAAGCCTCACACCATTCTCACGAGCAAAGACCAACCGTGGACTTGGGGTCGTGAGCAACAACAGGCGTTGGAGACATTGAAGCAGAAGTTGGGTACGGCTCCAGTGCTTCGACGTCCAGATGTCTCCAAATAATTCCAGTTGCATACAGATTGGAGTTCATTGGGTTTGGGAGCAGTTCTCACTCAGAAGGATGATTTTGGCCGGGAGTATGTTGTTTCTTACGCTTCGCGAAGCAATAACACGGCGGAGGCTAATTATTCATCCTAAGAGGGAGAAACATTAGCGGCGGTATGGGCTATTGCCCATTTTTGGCTTTATCTTTTATGGTCAGCACTTTACTTTACTGACTGACCATCAGCCGTAACGGTGGCTCATGGAGTCGGATAAGCTTACGAGCAAGCTTGCCAGGTGGGTTTTGTTGCTCCAGGAGTATGACTTTGAGGTGGTACACCGTGCTGGGATTACCAACATGGATGCAGATGGATTCTCACGCAATCCAAGTCCTTCAAATGAGGACTTGACCGGGGCCAAGTGGCATGGAGATTGTGATCAAGAGGCGGTTCCAGGTTGGCACGCGGCTGCCTACCTCACTTTATTTTCTGATTCATTTGTTGAGATTCCCATAGAGGGCTCGGATGATGAGACTGATCGGCCTCAAGCTATTGCGGATATATGGGAGGATCTTCCTGTATTGCATAAGCTTCAACATGGTACCTTTCCTTTGTCTATTTCGGCAATGGAAAGGGATAGGAATGGACATCGAATAACAAGGTTCCGTTGGGAGAACGGTTTGTTATTTTGATTGTGGCCGGATGGGACAAGGCGTATTGTTCCTAGGCCGGATCAGAGGGCCTCCTTGGTGCGACAAGTGTACGAGGAACTTGGCCATTTTGGCATACGCAGGACACATTCGATGTTGCGTGGCCAATATTGGTGGACTGGCATGTATCAGCAGGTGGCTGCCTATATCGGGAGGTGTGAAGTTTGTGACCGGGTCAGGTCTAGCTTTAACACCTTATCTGTCGCAACCCTTGCTAGCCCCCCTTTGACCATCTTGCCAATTTTCAATTCTAGCAAAGGTTACGAGTCGCTAACCATTCGCATTCCGCCATGCTAATGGATAGCTCCTCTTACCCCGGACCAATAGTTCATAGGAGGGAACCAACCCTCCTACTTTGCTTTCGGGACTCACCCCTTAATCGGTAACCCATTTCCCCAATGTGGACTTCCATCCATGGAAGTCCAATCCTATGTTGATCATCGCGTTGCCGGAGCAACACTACAACAACCCGAACCATACTAGGCAACTATGGCCTCACAATAGGCCAAAGCCCATGGAGGCCTTGCCGTTCGGCCTCGGGTGGGTGAGGCCACACCACCTCACCCATATAAGCCTCTAGGACTCTACGCGGGGCCCCTACCCCACCGTCAACCAACCTCTTGTCTCTCTACCAAGAGTTGGGGCCAAGTGGACATTTTCCTTTAGCTGCTGGACCTAGAACCCCCCAGCAGCTTCAGACCATCATAACTTCCTTGTATGATGTCTGATCATAACAACCAACCACTCCATCTTCATCTACGCTTCACGTAGATACCGATGGACTCCTCACTTGCCCCATTCGAGCAAGTCTTGAGGACGTTATGCCTGTTTGAACCTTGGCAGTCCCGGGAATCACTCCCAGGCACTGCTGTACCAGGGCGCTGTCCCGGGACAGCGCCCCACTCAAATGGCCATAACTCCTAGCTCACACCTCCGATTGAGGTGTTCTTGAGCTTTCTAGAATCACCACGCCATGAGCTACGCATAACTCATGGCCTTACCCTTGTGCCTCCTAGTCTTCGTGGATGGGAGGCGTTCCCAACGCCCGGGGCCCTCACCCACACTAGGATCACTTGGGCCCTCTCACCAACGGCGCCACAAGTCCCGGGTGTCACTCCGGGGTCCCCCTTGTGCCCATGGTGTTTCGGGCACTCCTCATGGAGAGGTGCGCGACACTCACCCCCACCAAACGGAGTCGATGCCCTCATCGACTATACTCGTAGTCGGCACACCAATTCTCAAGTTGCCATCCTCTATGGTGCGGCATTGTGTTTACCTTAGGGCGCGACCCCCACAATGCATCTTCAAATTTGGCATAGTCCCAAAGGTGTCGTTCCTAGGTGGTCCGTTAGCGACCTTGGATCTCTCCTCCAAGGACCTAACCTACACTAGACCCACCTACTTTGGGACTCACTTGGGTTGCCCCTCCTTTGGGGCCTCCCCCGTTAGGCTCCACTAGCCTAACGTGACACATCTAGGCGAGACCTCAACGCTTCCACTAAGTTGTCTCGGTTGCAACTCCGAGATGGCTTTCCATTGTTAAGCCACGCCTCGATCGCACGGGGGTGATGCCAAGTCCCGCCCGACTCGGTTCCCACTTTGCTCTTTCGAGACATGGGTTCATGACTCCCATGCGCCAACTCTCGTTAGCTCGCGGGTAGCACTTTTATGAGCACGCGCCATCACCTTGTCCCCGCCCGGACAAGCCCACAACTAAGAAGTTTCTTGGTTTTATCCAAGGCCCTTCCAAGCCATGGCCCCCAATTACTCGGCTTACCCAACCTAGTTTGGCATATCTATTCCCCCTCTTCCACTAACCAAGCACAAGTACAAAACTAGGACCTCATCTCATACTTTTCTCTTTGCACTTTGATTCAAGCCTTCACAAAGTGGGCTATATCTTCCTTTATGCACTGCCAATGGTACCCCCATGACACCATTCTATGGCGGCCTTTTCTTTCTCCTCTATGGCCGGCAATAGGACTATCACATTCTTCCTTCAAAACCGATAGCCTCAACTTGCCTTGTGGCACATACACCCGACTTTGTTTACACTTGAACAATCCGTCCACCAACTTAACCTCTTTGAGCACCTTGCTCTTGCGAAGCTCACCTAAAAGCATTTGTCCTTTGGGGTAGTTAATTTACCCCTCCCGTATCTTGCATCACAAGTTTCCTTCGCCGGCATACATTAGCCACAAGGTTTGGATGGTTCTCATTGCTTGGAACTCTTCCCGTCTACTTAGCGCATCCGGCACCACATTTCCACGGTCCGGTTTGTGGACCAAATCCACCTTCATAAGCGCCATTATCATGCAACCGCAATGATTTGGCGCTCACTTGCGCTTGTATGTCAAAATTCTTTTAGGACACATTGTCCATGTAGACCTTTGTTTTGTGCGACCCCAGATAGTGTCACCACATCTTCAAGCAACGCACTACGGCAAACAAGTTCTTTGTCATGAGTTGGTTGTCTTCTTTGACAACCATCGAGCCTCATGCCCCATATGCAATGGCCATCCATCTTACAGTAACAATCCACCATTGGCAAAGTTACTCGCCCCCGTATGCACCCCAAAAGGTTTGTCAAACTCCACGAATTTGGGCACGGGCGGCGAAAAGAACTTGCTCTTAAGCTCCCTAAAGACTTAGTGACAAGGCTAGTCCCACTCTTGGGATAGCCATTTCTTTCACAAGTCGGACAAGGTTTAACAACCATTGAGCTTATTGCTCTCATGTGCAATGGTCCTCCATCTTGGATCAACATCCGCTAATGGCAAAGTGACTCGCCCCCGTATGCACCTCAAAAGGTTTGGCAAACTCCGCAAGCTTGAGCACGGGCAGCAAAGACAACTTGCTCTTAAGCTCCCCAATGGCTTGGTGGCACGGCTCATCCCACTCTTGGGATAGCCATTTGTTGCACATGCCGGACAAGGTTCGACAACCATTAAGCTTACCGCTTTCATATGCAATGGTCATCCGTCTTGAATCCACATCCGCCAATGGTAAAGTCACTCGCCCCCGTATGCACCTCAAAAGGTTTGTCGAAGTCCGCAAACTTAAGCACGGGCGGCGAAGAGAACTTGCTTTCAAGCTCCCCAAAGGCTTGGTGACAAGGCTCATCCCACTCTTGGGATAGCCATTTTTTCAACAAATTGACTAAGGTCCTAGCAACCTTAGGGAAACCTCAAATGAAGTGGTGGTAGTGGTTGGCTAGGCCAACAAATCACCTTAGCCCTTCTCTTGAGTCAAGGGCCAATTCTCCTCTTGGATTGCCTTGACATTTGTCATGTTCATCCACCAACTTCCTTTGTCACCACATACCTCAAGAACTCAATCTCTCGTTGAGCAAGTTTTTTTTTTTTTTTTTTTTTTTTTTTTCCACTCGTTGGCGGTAACATTTTGGACAACACATTGGTGAATACATCCTTGTACCTCACCAACATCCCAACAATGTGGTTTTGGGGAGGCCCATCTTTCCTAGCCTCCCCATGAGTTCCTTGGAGTTGCTCCAATTGAACCACGACCATTATTATTATGTTTTTCCGTTTATTCATTTGGTCCATTAACACCAAATTCGAGTTGGTTGCTCCTACCATAGGAGTCCTTGTCAATTTGAACTTCAATTCTTTGCCATTATGACACATCATAATGCACCGCAAGCACACCGGCTTGCACCTCACATCTATCATGTGAGTTTCAAAGAAGGCGGCCTTCACAATGACATGCATTTCATCTATTTCACATGGTGTGAAATTTTGACAAAAATCCAATGTCCCACAATGAAAGGTTACATGCATCGCGAACTCCTTCGTCTCATGCGGTTCGCCCTTTCCAAACCGCACCTTGGTGGGCTTGCCCGCTCTATCAATTGGCAAGCCCCAACTCCCTTGTGAGCTTTGGCCTCATGAAAGAGTCCGTTGCCTCTTTGTCAACTCATAAGACATATCTCCCATTCATTTGAGCCTCAAGGTACAAAAGACTTGGCCTCGGCTTAAGGCTACTAGCCTTGGCCACAATGCCATCGTCTTACATTTGGTCCTCCGCAACTTGGCTTGGCTTGGTCCGCAAAGCCAACTTCAAACATTTCGTGCGCGGGACAAATTGGTTTGGTGCCACAAAACCAATTTCTAATAGTTTGTCCGCAAAACAAACATGTTTTGCCTTGGTAGCACAAAGCCACCTTCCCACACTCCGTCCGCGGCACGAACATGAATTGCCTTGGTAGGACAAACCCACCTCCCAACATTCCGTCTGCGGCACAAGTATGATTTGCTTTGGAAGCATAAAGCCACCTTTCAACATTCCGTCCGCGGCACCAACATGTTTTGCCTAAGTAAAATGGACCAAACAATTTGCACTCATTTCTTTGGGACCTACTTTGGCTAAAGCCACTTGTGGTGATGCGCCGCCAAACTTCTCTTTGGGACCATCGGCTTCAATGCTCTTGCAAACTTGATGGTCCCCACCATGTCCTCAAGAAGCCTTGGGGACTTAAACAAGGCATCCACCGCCCGCTTTTAAAACCCCACCTAAAAGGATGCATTTCTTAGAAAGCTTGTCCATTTTAGGTGTATCCTTCATTTATGCGTATGAATAGCGCACATAGGCCTTAAGAGGCCCCGGGTGCCTCATTAGCACCAAATTCATTCCAACATCAATACCTTCCAAGCATTCCGAATTGGAATTTCCATCCAACATTAATGCCCTCCAAGGTTTTGGGTGCTTTCGGTATTCTAGGCCCCAAATGTTTCTTGAGGTTTGCGGGAGCCCTTTTCAAAGCACTCCTCCATTTTCCTTACCAAATCCACCCTCATGCCCACCATTGTCATTAGAACCAATGGTATGGTCAAATTCCACTTGCACATGATCCTTGTTCCAATTTGAGCCTCACAACCTTTTGGAAACCCCGGGCTCACCATCATAACCCGCATTTTTGATAGCCATGTTTCCCTCAAAGTGCGAGCTCAAAACTTGGAACCCTGCTCTGATACCACGTGTCGCAACCCTTGCTAGCCCCCCTTTGACCATCTTGCCAATTTTCAATTCTAGCAAAGGTTACGAGTCGCTAACCATTCGCATTCCGCCATGCTAATGGATAGCTCCTCTTACCCCGGACCAATAGTTCATAGGAGGGAACCAACCCTCCTACTTTGCTTTCGGGACTCACCCCTTAATCGGTAACCCATTTCCCCAATGTGGACTTCCATCCATGGAAGTCCAATCCTATGTTGATCATCGCGTTGCCGGAGCAACACTACAACAACCCGAACCATACTAGGCAACTATGGCCTCACAATAGGCCAAAGCCCATGGAGGCCTTGCCGTTCGGCCTCGGGTGGGTGAGGCCACACCACCTCACCCATATAAGCCTCTAGGACTCTACGCGGGGCCCCTACCCCACCGTCAACCAACCTCTTGTCTCTCTACCAAGAGTTGGGGCCAAGTGGACATTTTCCTTTAGCTGCTGGACCTAGAACCCCCCAGCAGCTTCAGACCATCATAACTTCCTTGTATGATGTCTGATCATAACAACCAACCACTCCATCTTCATCTACGCTTCACGTAGATACCGATGGACTCCTCACTTGCCCCATTCGAGCAAGTCTTGAGGACGTTATGCCTGTTTGAACCTTGGCAGTCCCGGGAATCACTCCCAGGCACTGCTGTACCAGGGCGCTGTCCCGGGACAGCGCCCCACTCAAATGGCCATAACTCCTAGCTCACACCTCCGATTGAGGTGTTCTTGAGCTTTCTAGAATCACCACGCCATGAGCTACGCATAACTCATGGCCTTACCCTTGTGCCTCCTAGTCTTCGTGGATGGGAGGCGTTCCCAACGCCCGGGGCCCTCACCCACACTAGGATCACTTGGGCCCTCTCACCAACGGCGCCACAAGTCCCGGGTGTCACTCCGGGGTCCCCCTTGTGCCCATGGTGTTTCGGGCACTCCTCATGGAGAGGTGCGCGACATTATCACCTCAGTTACAGCCCTTACCTATTATGGGATTGGGCTACCGTTGATTGCAGGACTTTGTAGGGCCGTTGGTGGTTACACCACGTGGAACAAAGTACGTTTTGGTGATGGTGGAGCATTTTAGCAAGTGCATTGAGCTTGTTGCTCTACCCCAAAACTCTGCAGAGTTGGCTGCGGCCGCCTTTTTGGAACATGTGTTAGCACGTTTTGGAGCATCGGCTGTGTCACAACCCTTGCTAGGCCCCTTAACAATCTTGCCAATTTTCAATTCTAGCAAAGGTTATGAGTCGCTAACCCTTCACATACCGCCATGCTAATGGTTAGCTCCTCTCACCCCGGATCATATAGTTCATAGGAGGGAACCAACCCTCCTACTTTGCTTTCGGGACTCACCCCTTAATCGGTAACCCATTTCCCCAATGTGGACTTCCATCCATGGAAGTCCAATCCTATGTTGATCATCGCGTTGCCGGAGCAACACTACAACAACCCGAACCATACTAGGCAACTATGGCCTCACAATAGGCCAAAGCCCATGGAGGCCTTGCCGTTCGGCCTCGGGTGGGTGAGGCCACACCACCTCACCCATATAAGCCTCTAGGACTCTACGCGGGGCCCCTACCCCACCGTCAACCAACCTCTTGTCTCTCTACCAAGAGTTGGGGCCAAGTGGACATTTTCCTTTAGCTGCTGGACCTAGAACCCCCCAGCAGCTTCAGACCATCATAACTTCCTTGTATGATGTCTGATCATAACAACCAACCACTCCATCTTCATCTACGCTTCACGTAGATACCGATGGACTCCTCACTTGCCCCATTCGAGCAAGTCTTGAGGACGTTATGCCTGTTTGAACCTTGGCAGTCCCGGGAATCACTCCCAGGCACTGCTGTACCAGGGCGCTGTCCCGGGACAGCGCCCCACTCAAATGGCCATAACTCCTAGCTCACACCTCCGATTGAGGTGTTCTTGAGCTTTCTAGAATCACCACGCCATGAGCTACGCATAACTCATGGCCTTACCCTTGTGCCTCCTAGTCTTCGTGGATGGGAGGCGTTCCCAACGCCCGGGGCCCTCACCCACACTAGGATCACTTGGGCCCTCTCACCAACGGCGCCACAAGTCCCGGGTGTCACTCCGGGGTCCCCCTTGTGCCCATGGTGTTTCGGGCACTCCTCATGGAGAGGTGCGCGACATTATCACCTCAGTTACAGCCCTTACCTATTATGGGATTGGGCTACCGTTGATTGCAGGACTTTGTAGGGCCGTTGGTGGTTACACCACGTGGAACAAAGTACGTTTTGGTGATGGTGGAGCATTTTAGCAAGTGCATTGAGCTTGTTGCTCTACCCCAAAACTCTGCAGAGTTGGCTGCGGCCGCCTTTTTGGAACATGTGTTAGCACGTTTTGGAGCATCGGCTGTGTCACAACCCTTGCTAGGCCCCTTAACAATCTTGCCAATTTTCAATTCTAGCAAAGGTTATGAGTCGCTAACCCTTCACATACCGCCATGCTAATGGTTAGCTCCTCTCACCCCGGATCATATAGGTCATAGGAGGGGAACCAACCCTCCTACTTTGATTTTGGGACTCACCCCTTGATCTGTAACCAATTCCCGAATGTAGACTTCCATCCATGGAAGTCCCATCTTATGTTGATCCTCGTGTTGCCGGAGCAACACTACAACAACCCAAACCATACTAGGCAACTATGGTCTCACAATGGGCCAAAGCCCATGGAGGCCGTGCCGTTCGGCCTCGGGTGGGTGAGGCCACACCACCTCACCCATATAAGCCTCTAGGACTCTACGCGGGGCCCCTACCCCACCGTCAAGAAACCTCTTGTCTCTCTAACAAGAGTTGGGGCCAAGTAGACATTTTCCTTTAGCCGCTGGGCCTAGAAGCCCCCAGGAGCTTCAGACCATCATAACTTCCTTGTATGATATTTCATTCAAACAAATAACCACTCCATCTTCATCTACGCTCCACGCAAATGTCGATGGACTCCTCACTTGCCCTATTCAGGCAAGTATTGACGACGTTATGCCTGTTTGAACCTTGGCAGTCCCGGGAATCACTCCCAGGCACCGCTGGACCAGGGCGCTGTTTCGGGACAGCGCCCCACTCAAATGCCATAACTCTTAGCTCACACCTCTGATGGAGGTGATCTTGAGCATTCTAGAATCACCACGCCATGACCTACGCATAGCTCATGGCCTTACCCTTGTGCATCCTAGTCTCCGTGGGTGGGAGGCGTTCCCAACGCCCGGGGCCCTCGCCCACACTAGGATCACTTGGGCCCTCTCATCAACGGCGCCACAAGTCCCGGGTGTCACTCTGGGGTCCCCCTTGTGCCCATGGTGTTTGGGGCACTCCTCATGAAGAGGTGCGCGACAGGCTGAGGTGTTGACGGACCAAGGGAGGGAGATCCTTGGTGCTTTTGAGGAGTTGTGCACTAAGGCGCTCATAGATCACCGTACCACCTCTCGGGATCATCCGGAGGCAGATAGCTTGGCTGAACGGGTTGTTCAAACAACCAAGCGTGGCTTGAGGAAGTGTGGATTACTTCGGGGAAGCCACCGGGATTGGGACCTTATGTTGCCTTGGATTGCTATGAGCTATTGATTTAGTAGGCAGGCCTCTTTGGCATCCTACAGCCCGTATAAGTTATTGTATGGACGTGAGCCTGTTCTCCCGAGTTCTATTCGGGAAAAGTTAGCTCCTGTTGTGGACTTGGATGACCAAAACATTTGGGCAGAGTGTTTGTAGGAGCGGGCTCAATTCTTCCAGAGGGCCATGCCTATGGCCATGGAGAATTTGTCCATTGCTCAGCACCGTGACACATTGTATTATGCACGCATTCGCAGTGGTGCTTACCGACCTCAGTTGCGGATATTCCGACAAGGGGATTATGTTTATCTCCAACGCGAGGCGCCTACGACATTGGATGTCAGGGCGGGGCGCATTATCCTTCGGGTGAAGGAGGTGTTGCCGAGTGGTTTGTTGTTGTTGGAAGTCAATGATGGCAGGGAATGTCGCGAGCATTCCAAAAACTGTGCCCCATGTCACCTACCCATTGAGGGTACAGTTCATCCTTAACCGGCCGTCGTGCTAGAGGGTCTTCCATGTTTTGTGTGTGGTGAGAAGAAAGGAGCGGCTACTATGCTCTTGTGTGATCAATGTCAACGTGGTTGGCACATGGCATGCTTGAGGCCACCCTTGACTTCTCTACCATCTGGACAGTGGAGTTGTCCTCGCCGTCGAGGATCTTCGGTACTTGGTGCTCCTACCAATCGTACTAAATGATCATGTGTGGTTTTCATCATCTTGTGCCTGCCCAAATGGAAGATGAGGAGTTATGACTTAGAGACGCAATCGACATGAGGCGGTGAAATTAATTCTATGAAATCTGATGGCCAACCATCAGAGGCGATTAAGGATGGGGTTCACATTGCACCCAGCCTACAGTTCCTTGGGATGACGTTCGCCACGCTAGTTGGTTGCGGAACAATCTGTCATTATCCATACCCTTGGATTGGCGTTGGTCCTAGCTGATTGGCGGGACTCCATAGTCAGCTAAGGGGGGCATGTTGAGATGTGTTGTTCATGTGTGACCTTGCTTTGTTTTAGTGTCGTTTGTCAATGGTTGTTGGTATTCGAGCTGCAGTGACACACGATCGGTATTTACACGACAGCTGTCACGGTATGCGGCATCGGCAACCGCACCTTATCCATTGGGCTTCATTCATTTAGAGTTGGATGGATGAACCTTAGTTTTGGAAAGTGATGCTCCTAAGTGAGGAGCCTCCTCCTTGGCTTGGCATTGTTGCCAAGTCAAGTCTTGTGAGTTAGTGTGTGGAGAGAGCTTGTGTGAGGTGTAGATTGCATGATTTTGCAATAAATTTTGAGTTCTTCTCCCTCTACTTACACTCTTGGATTTTCCCTTGGTGGAGTGAGAGATAGCTTGACTAATTGTGTGCAATTTATGAGAGATTTAGAGCTCTTATGAATGTTCTACTCTCTTCCTTGTCTGTCGAGATGTGTTGTTCATGTGTGACCTTGCTATGTTTTAGTATTGTTTGTTAGTGGTTGTTGGTACTCGAGCTGTAGTGATACACGATCGGTATTTACACGACAGAGATCCAAAGTTCACAAGTGAATTTTCAATGCATTTTTCTAAGGAGGGCAAAATGAAACTAAGGTTTAGCACGGCCTTACAATCCCACATGGATGGGAAAACAAAGCGTGTGAATGGAGTCTTAAAACAATACTTGAGGGGCACATTGAACACAAGAGTTGAATCAAGATGGTGAGGACTTGGCCAGGAAACGTGAAGAAGTCTTGGAGATGATCAAGTTGTTGGTGGAGAAAGCCCAAAAGTGCTACGCGAAGAGCAAATCAATGCCGGTATAAGTTGGAATTACCGTCCAAGATCAAAGTGCATCCGACATTCCATGTGTCATTACTAAAGCCATTTAAGGAAAACACCTTGTGGCCCAATCGCAAGCAAGTGATTAGGCCACCTCCCAACCTTGTAAGCGGTCATTTGGAACATGAGGTAAGAGGGCATACTCAAGTGTAGGAAGCCCAATTGAAGAAAAAAAAGTAAAAATTGACAAAGGGGTACTTTGTGGAATAGCGAGGATACCATGAGAAAAAAACCGTTTGTGTAGCGGCAAGAGACATGGTGAATGCCAAAGAATTGGTGAAGCACTTTGAAGAAACAAGGGGTAGAGGTTCCAATAAAATGAAGCGTAGGCATTGATGAGGACATCAATCTCCTTTAGTGGGGGAGAGACGCTAGTATAACACTCAACTTGGAGGCAAATAGCTTCACAACATGTACTTGTTCTTTGGCTTGAGACAATAAAATCCAACTTTAGTGGTGCAAAGAAAAAAATATGAGATGAGGTCCTAGTCTTGTACCTGTGTTTGGTCAGTGGAAAAGGGGAAATACATATGCCAAACTAGGTTGGGTAAGCCGAGTAATTGGGTTCCATGGCTTGGAGGGACCTTGGATGAAACTAAGAAATCTCTTAGCCTTCGGTTTTTCTGGGCGGGGGCAAGGTGATGGCAAGTGAGGAGTTCATTCGTATCTACGTGAAGCGTAGATGAAGATGAAGTGGTCGGTTATTAACATCAAACATCATACAAGGTAGTTATGATGGTTTGAAGCTGTTGGGGGCTTCTAGGCCCAACGGCTAAGGGAAACTGTGTACTTGGCCCCAACTCTTGGTAAAGAGACAAAATGTTTCTTGACGGTGGGGTAGGGGCCCCGGGTAGAGTCCTAGGGGCTTATATGGGTGAGGTGGTGTGGCCTCACCCACCCGAGGCCGAACGGCATAGCCTCCATGGGCTTTGGCCCATAGTGAGGCCATAGTTGCTTAGTATGGTTCGGTTTGTTATAGTGGTGCTCCGGCAATGTGATGATCAACAGAAGATTGGACTTCCATGGATGGAAGTTCACATCTAAGAATTGGTTAACGGTTAAGAGGTGAGTCCCGAAAGCAAAGTATGAGGGATGGTTCCCTCTTATGAACTATAAGGTCCGGGGTAGGAGGAGCTAACCATTAGCATGGCGGAATGCGAAGGGTTAGCGCTCCTAACCTTTGCTAGAAATGGAAATGGGCAATATTATTAATGGGGATAGCAAGGGTTGCGACACTTTCATATCCTTAAAGTTGGATGTCCCCTCCTTTTGTATCGCAATTCAGGCATAAATGCCTATTTCTAAATCCATTTGAGATCCCACACTGGAAAATTTAGTAGTGGGAGCGTAGAACAAAGAGGGGAGAGCAAATTTTGGAAAGCAAAGAATTTAATTTATGATGGACAAATTTGATAGAAGAAATGCCTATGACCATGGAATTTTGAGATGTTTTGAGTTCAATTTGTTGAAAAGGTACCCCAATCCCGTGGAGATTATAACTTTATCTAATTCCACCAGCAAATAGAACGTGAAGTCATGGAAAAATATATTTCTTATGAAAGTTCTTGTAGTGTGGTTTCTAAATGATTTAGGATTAAATTATGGCTAACATTAGTAAACGGAATGAAACATCAACATAAGATGAAGAACAAGTGGAATGGGGATTTACAAAAGGTAGATGGAAACAAAATAAATGAACTTAAAAAATTCACATAAAAACATAGCATTTGAGCTTGAGTCTTCAAACCCACGAAGCCTAATTAACAACTTGGACTATCATGTCTATCATTATCCTCACCCTATTTGGTTTCTATGTCTAGGAATTCCAATACTAGTTTGTTGAAAGGGCGGGTGCGAGAAGGAGGTGGGGACGGTGCCTCCACGAAATGATGGGCAATCTTTGTAGCATACGAAGGGGGCTCAAACGTCGTTGAAGGGGATGCAAAGATGTCCGTAGTGAGGGCACGGATTGGACTCTCCTTTGGAACTCTGAACATACAAGCCAAATAAATTAAACATGAATACATGTCAAAAACTTTAATCCGAGAAGATAGAATTGCAAACAAACAAGTTAGAAGTCAACATCAAACTTACGCACATATAAGATACACAACCTTGAAGTGAAAATCTTGTCTTTATATCCTCAACCAAGACCCTCTCGGATCCGAGAGAGTCGAATTCTAGTCCATAGCCAACCATTTTAACATAACAACCGAACTAGTCCACATGTCTTGAACTTATCTAAACATACAAGATACACAACCTCGAAGTGAAAATATGGTGTTAATGTCCTCAACCAAGACCCTCTCGGATCCTCTAGGGTCGAATTCTAGTCCATACCCAGCTATTTGAACATATTAATGTTTTTGATATGCATGTTTTCCATTCTCCATTGAGCTAATTTGTATTAATTTATCTTCATCCATGATGTAGGGTTCACTAGACCATCTTATGTGTGCTTGTTCGTCTTCCGTTGTACCTATTGTTAACAACAATCTATACTTAAAATATTCTTTGAACGGTTTTCTCCAATCTTCCATTGGTTGAACATACACCATGTACCATTCTAGGCATGGTGTCAAGTTTTTTTTACCTCCTTCATTTTCTCCACTCCATTGTATGTAGTCTTCTTTTAGTATCTCCATACTAAATAAATTAGCATCCGGTAATGGGTCATTTACCCCGGTGGGTGGTTCTCCATTATCGATTCGAGAGAGGTGATCCGCCATCACATGTCGTCTTCCGAGCATGTACACAATTTCAAAATCGTATTCTTGTAGAAGAAGCATCCATATTGCGATTTTCTTTGAAATTATTGGCCTATTTATCAAATATAATAATGCTTGGTGATTCACGTAGAACACAAAGTTATTCGCCAAAAGATAGTGTCGGAATTTGTTTACCAAATATACCATTGCTAATGCTTCCCATTTCGTTGTACTATAATTTTTCTCCGCTTGATTTAGTAACCGGCTTGCGTAGTATATAGGCGAGTCAATCTTCCCGTTCACATTCTGTGTTAATACCGCTCCGATGGCTATGTTTGATGCGTCACAATGGACATGAAATTCCATTGACCAATTCGGAGCCATTAGTATCGGTGTTGTAGTTAGAAGTCTTTTGACTAGTTCAAATGTTTGTTGGCACGCCGTTGTCCATTCAAATGCTTCATCCTTTTTTAGGAGAGCATTAAGAGGTCTTGTAATTTATGCGAACATCCATATAAATCGCCTATGGTATGTTACCGAGCCTAAGAATGCTCGTAAACTCTTGACATTGGTTGGTGGTGGTAAGTTTTGTATCACGGAGATTTTTTTGGGATCTATCAATAGTCCCTCTTTGCAAACCACGTGACCAAGTAACCTCCCCGAGGTCACGCAAATCATACACTTCTCTGGATTAAGACTTAATTCACATTCTCTACATCGTTGAATACAAAGCTTAAGGTGCTTGATATGATCCGCCTTTGTCCCATATATACTAAAATCGTCCAAAAATACTTTCATAAAACCGTTTAGAAACTCCACGAATATCGTTATTATCCCTCTTTGAGAAGTAGATGGCGCACTCATTAGTCCAAATGACATCACTATAGTAGCATATGCTCCCCATTCCGTGATAAAACAAGTCTTTGGTTGATCCTCCCGTGCTACCCTTACTTGATTATAGCCACTAAACTTGTCTAGTAGTGACAACATTTCGTGTCCGGCTACCGTTTCAAGGATCTCCGTAAATGGCAATGGAAACGGGTCAGATGTAGTCATTCCGTTAAGTTTCCGATAATCTACACATTCTCTTAACTTTCCATTTTTCTTTGATACTATTAGTATAGGCGAGAGCCATTCCGCTCTATCTACTGGGTAGATGAATCCGGCTTTGAATAATTTGTCGATTTCCTCTTTCACCTTCGCCGCATAATTTAGATTCATTCGATATTTACTTTGCTTGATTGGTTTGGTATTTGGTTTGAGTTCAATCTTGTGTTCACAAATGTGAGGTGGTATTCCCTTCATGTCCTCATACGTCCACGCGAATACATCTTTGTAATCCTTTAGTATTTCGATAACTTGTTCCTCATAGGCAAGGTCAAGTTCCTTTCCTATTCGTACCATTTTGGGATCCTCTATTGTTCCAAGGTTAATCTCCTTTATCATATCTTCATCTTCGATGGTCCATCTTGCAATTATTTTTCCTGTAACTGCTTCGGATGCCGGTGTTTGGTCGATTGCTTGTTCTCCTTCCTTCATTTCATAAAAATGCAATGGATAAACCGGTTTTTCTCCCATGTATTCTTTTTGTTTTCGAGTTCCTTCCTTAAGTTTAGGAACTTGTTTTCCCTTTTTCTTGACATTTGTTTTTGGTTTTTCTTTGAGTGTTGTTGTAACGTTGATATTTTCCACATTTTCTCCTTTGACGTTTGTCATGACCATATTGCAGTCGGTTTCATACAATCGCTTCAATCCATCGAGTTCCACATCGGCTATGTGGTGTAAGTTTGGAAAACTTGATAAACTATTTGTTCCTCTTCATCAGTTAATCCGGCTTCCCAATCAAAACCTTTGATATTGATTGGTCTTGATGAATCCGGAAATCTTGGTCTCCGATTTGTACCGATACATACATCTATTCCATCTTGATATAAAATTAATTGACTCCTTCCCCAATCATGTTTGGCACGTGCTTGCTTAAGCCATGGTCGTCCAAGTAGCATTGAGTAACTATTCTTTTGATTCTCCATCTTAGTTACCGTCATGGTAATATTAAAGTCAACCCTCCAATATTTATTTTCAAATTTTTGATGATTCCAAGTGGTGTTACTTTCCTTTGATCCGCCATTTTAATTGTAAATGGTGCCACTTCAAATTGTCTTTCGATTTCCAATTTCTCCATCAAAGTGTTTGTAATTATGTTTGATCCCGATCCTCCATCTAGTAATACGTTAGGTATTCGTCGATTCATAGTCCATACTACGATCATCGGCATCTCTTCATCAAAGTCTTTTGTGGCTACGAGATATGTTTGAGGGACTTCCCTCTCATCTCGCCCGTTCGTGTGAATTGTTTCCATTATTTTTCTTTTGCAATAAGGGGCTATCTCCAAAAGTTGCCCTATTGTGATATTTGTTTGAGTCGAATCTAGTACTTTCTGAATAATTTGTCCTACCCTCGATCGGGGTTCTCCTTTCGTCGTTTTTCTGACGTTCGATACTCTGCTACAAGATCTTCTGGCTCTAGTAGATCTTTGCCCGCTTCCCATTGTATCTCCTTGATTGTATTCGTTACTTGGCGGTGTATCTCCCGTTTTTCTTCCATTTAGAGTCATCCGGTGCATCCCGCACCTCCTGTGACTTAAGTTATTTTCGCCTTTTCCTTGGCTCATTTTCATTCTCACTATGCTTTTTGTTTTTTTCATGATGAATATCATGATTCTTCTTCCGTTCTAAGTCCTCCGATGCATCCCGCTCCTCGTGTGACTTAAGTTCCTTTCACCTTCTCCTTGGCGCCTTTGCATTTCCACTTTCTCCATGGTGAATCTCCCGATTCTTCTTCCACTTCAAGTCATGCGGTGCATCCCGCACCTCCTGTGACCTTGGCTCATCTTCACTTTCATCATCCATAATCTCTATAGTGTCCTTACCATCTTCATCATCACTATCACTATTCTCCGAGTCTCCACTCTTTCTCTCATCTCCTTCATCTTCATCTTCGGATTCACTCTCTTCCTTAGAGTCTTCCTTTGTCGCCGTTCTTTGGGCTCTCGTCATTACACACACACTTGGTGTCACTATATTTGCCGCCACCGTGGGCTTCCTTGCATAATCATTTGTTTTTTCTTGATATTTTCTAAACAATGAGCATTCTGGTTTTCTATGACCCTGTTGATGATAATAATAGCACTCGTCGGCATTGCCTTCCCGTCGCGGTAGGCCAGTGTATCCGATTATTGGCACGGCTTTTGGCTCATATTTTCCATCACCTCCCTGGGGTATTCCAATCTCCCATTATTAATAGGTCCTCTAGGGCCGCCTGGATAGGGGTATGCTTCTTCCCTTGGTTAGTATTGGCTTCGGTAGGGGTATGTCGCTTCCCTCTGGTAATTGTCGTACGGGTACCGATCTCCTCTTGGGTATTCTTGCCCGTAAAGGGGTATCCTTCATCCCTTTGCTTATCTCTCCCCTGATAGGGGCATCTCATATTTCGCCAATTCTCCCCGAATTGCGGTCGCTCTTCATCTCTAAACCTCGGAGGCACGGCTTCCGCCCTTCTCCGGTTGTTGTTTAATTATGGTTTTACTTGATTCACTTCATATCTCCTTTCTCGGCTTCTCCCATCACAAACACATTCATTTTTATTGTGGGTAGTACTATTGCAATTCGAGCAATTCTTTAATTGGCACTCATTTGAGTAATGACCTTCATTACGGCATCTCCGGCAAGTGACTCCCGTCCTAAACTTCCGAGTACCGATGGCTAGTTCCTCTATATCTTGAATTAATTTCCCAAACTCAATAAGTCTAGCCTCAAGCCCAAGTAACTCCCACCTAAGCCTTCAAACTTAACTCAAACCTAAACTCAAAGTCTCACTCTGTTCATCTTTTTGAATATTCAATATAAATCTAAAGCCTAAGGTTGTAGTGTTTTTAGGATTAAGAACACATGTGGGCACCAATATGGGCTCCCACGGATCCAAGAGGGTCTTGGTTGAGGACATTAACACCAAATTTTTTCTTTTAGGTTGTGTATCTTACAGTCTAGATAGATTCAGGATGTGTGGACTAATTTGGTTGTTATGTTCAAATAGTTGGGTATGGACTAGAATTCGACCCTCTCGGATCCGAGAGGGTCTTAGTTGAGGACATCAAGACCAGCTTTTCACTTGAAGGTGGAGATCAATTGCCACATTCTAAGCTTACCATTCACATGAGTGTGAGAACACACAAACACTAAATTATCCGGATTGGCATTTTTAAGTGCCTAATCCGGTTTTGTCCGGATGACCCTAGTATCGTCCAGGGATTCTATGAAGTGTAGGAGGTCGAGAACTCTCCGTACCCGCTTATCTTCCACTCCTTAGCCAAATTTCCGGAAACTCCAGTTTTCGGTCTTCCAGTCTTTTGGAAACTCTTCCTCCTCCGGAGTTTGCCTTTTTGGATTGTATCTTTAGGTCTTAATTATAATACTTACTCACCCCTATGGTCCAGATTTACCCCTCTACGTTCTACCTCACAACCAATCCGGATTGGCCAAATCCGTCCTGGTAGGTCACACAGGGAACCCGGATTATATCTTAGGGCTACAACGACCAGAGTATGCCGGATTCCACCCGGAGATCTGACTCGACGGGATAAGTGGGTGGTCCGTACCACTTTTCGGATTGGTCCATCTAAGGGCGGTGGGACCTCTTCAGAAGCTCGGATGGCGCAAGTCCAGATCTCACCCAATCCTCCCAGCGGCTATCCCACCTAGACGTTACTCAACCATCCGGAATAGTGAGGTTTCCCTCCCACTACACACAGAGAGGATCCGCAAGGCAATAACTAGATCTGATCCGGGTCTCTTCTCCCATGTCCTATCCGGAACTCATATCTCCTCATGCTTTTTTTTTTTCTCCTCTGCTAACTATCTCCGAATCATTCCTACACAAAAATCAATCAAGGAAAGTCAAGGAGGTGAGAAATCAAGAAGTTTATTAGAGTAGGAGCAATCAGAATACAACAATGGAGAAGGAACCTTCTCCAGCTCCTTATTCAGCCTTAAGTAGAGGCCTAAAAATCCCTAAACTGAAGACGGCGGCCCAGGCGACCGCCCCTAAGAAAACCCTAACTGCTTCCGTCTTCCCGGATCAAGATCCGGATTTTCCGCTGCCAAAACCCGAAGGGAGAATTTTATTCTTCAACTTCAAAAACTCCTACGTCCTATCTTCCTACCTCTATTCTGCCTAACTAATCTAACTATCCTCCTAAGCTAAGACGAGCGGTGCTTCTTCTGAGCCGCTCCCTCCTTCGAATGGTTGCCTCCACACACCAATACCATCACCTATGAGTTGAGGAATCTAGATGATGAGGTCATTCATGAGGCACCGGCTTTGGCGGTCACAACTAGGGCTATGAGGGAGAAAAATCCATTAGAGGTAGGAATGGAGGGTCAAGAGGAATATTCTTTAAACGAAGGCATTAACATTTCTGAATTGGACAAGGTGGCTAGAGTGGCTAGGAGGGTCACTAAAGAGTTGGAAAAGGAGAATGTGATTCTCCATGATAGGGAGAGACCTAATGTCGTTCATGATTTAGAGGGTAGTGATATGGGAGAATGGGAAGGACCGGAAATTCCTTTGGATGAGTTTGATGGTGTCGGCAATGCCAAAGTGGAGAAGTCAAGTGTGTATGATTTATGGACCGACCTTAGTTCGCTCAAGGCGGACATAACCTTTGGATAACTATTGGAGATTTCACCCGTCGCACAGAAGACTCTCAAGGACGGCATGCCGGTGAATAGAAGAACTAGGAAGGTGAAAACTAGAATTGCTGCTAGAATTCAATCACAAGGAGGTCGCGATGTGAAGGCTATAGAGATAGAGGTCATCATAGTGAACAAGGTGGTTCCCAATGTGCTAGTGGATGGAGGTAGTAGTTTGAACATCTTGCCGGAATACACTATGAGGAAATTGGGTCTTGGTCTTACGGGTCCTTCACCTTTGATTATAAACATGGCAAATCAAAGCTCAACAACACCTTTGGGAATGATTAAGGATTGTAGGATGACCACCAAGGGAGAGGAGTATTTAGTCACTTTTCATGTGATTAAGATGCATTCCAACAAGGACATATTCCCCATCTTGTTGGGAAGGCCTTGGTTGAGAATGGCGGACGCCATAGTAGATTGGAGAGGGGCGAAGCCATCCATAACTTATGGTCCTAAGGATAATCGAGTCGTAGTGTTAATTGGGTCATTAGGAGGGTGGATGAAGAAGGAATCGTACCTACCATTGGAGGAGGAAGGTGTTGACAAAAGCCAAAGATGAGAGAGGGGAGGCTCTAGTGGGAGTTGTTCATTCCAAAAGTCAAAACACTATCATGGATTCGGGTTCGGGAGGTTTAGGTCCTAGGTTCTACCATTATGGGGATAATGGGAGTATGCACAATGGTTAAAGGAATATCCCGAGTTGGAGTTCGATATATTGGCAACATCTCACCATCCATGTTTGAGTGATGAGAGGCTTAGTTCTAGTGGCGAGGATTGTTCGTTGTTGGAGCCATGTGAGGTGCTCACCGAAGAAGAGTGGATTTTAGGGGGTTTGACGCCTTGGGTGGATAGTGTGGATGATAGTGATGTTAATCTAGTACACGTGGATGGGACTCAAGAGGAGGAGGCTATCTTGGAGGCTTCTAAGTTAAAGGAACCTTTACATTTTAGGACTACGTCTACGGGGATAGTTGTCGGTCACGATATCAAGGATTATCCCAATGTGCCGGCGGATTGGTATAGAAACAAAAATGAGCAAACCCACGTGTCGGAGGCGGATTGGCGGTATGTGGATGTGAAGTTGAAGAATGGCAAGGTCCGCCAAATGAAGATGGGGTCTAAATTGGAGGAGAATGAGGTTAGGAAGTATAGCGAATTGGTAGATGAGTTTAGTGATACCTTTGCTTGGTCATACGATGAACTTAAGGGGATTTTTAGGGAAATGGTGGAACATCGTATTCCGTTGATTCCGGGAGCGAAGCCTATTAGACAAAAGGAAAGAAGAATGAACCCGAAATTGCAATTGGTGGTTAAGGTGGAATTGGAAAAATTGTTGAAGGCCGGGTTTATTAAGCCGGTGGAAATTACGGATTGGGTGTCTCCAATGGTTTTGGTGAAGAAAAAGAACGGAAAATTAAGGGTGTGTGTCGATTATAGGAAATTAAACGCGTGCACACAAAAAGATCATTTCCCCTTACCATTTATCACATTGCTACTTGAAGAGGTGGGAGGTCATGCAAGATATACTTTTATGGATGGGTATGTGGGCTACAACCAAATTTCGATCGCCGTACAAGATATCCATAAGACAGCTTTCACTACACCTTAGGGGACTTTTGTGTGGATCGTAATGCCATTTGGGCTATGTAATGCCCCGGCTACTTTCCAACGATTAGTTGTGTACATCTTCAACGACTTGTTGTTTAAATCCATGACCGTGTTTGTGGATGATTTTAGCACTCAAAGTAATGTGAGTGATCACTTACATTATGTTAAAGAGACGTTGGTGAGGTATAGGAACATGAGGTTAGCTTTGAACCCGGATAAAACATTCTTAGGAGTCAATAGGGGAATATTTCTAGGCTATGTTGTTAGCGAAAAGGGGAGGGAACCGGATCCGGAAAAGTTTGTGGCCATAAGCGAGTTGGAGACTCCAACCAATTCCAAAGGGATATCTAAATTGCTAGGGCATGTTGGGTGGTACCGAAAACTCATTCCAAATTTTTCAAAGATAGCGGTCCCTATTACACAATTGCTCAAAAAGGATGTCAAGTTTGAGTGGACGGATGCATGCCAAAAGGCTTTCGAGGAGTTAAGGGATAAATAAAGCACTTATTCCATTTTGAGGCCACTTGATTGGAATAAACCCTTCCATGTTTTTTGTGACGCTAGCAATGTGGCGGTGGCTAGCGCACTTTGTCAATCTACGGGAGAAAAAGAAAAAAATCAACCCATTGTTTACGCTAGCAAGCAATTGACACCGGCCGAACGAAATAACTCAACCACCGAGAGGGAATGCCTAGCGATGGTGTTCTCAATGAAAAAGTTTAGATATTATCTCTTGTGTAACCCGGTGGTCTTCTTCGTGGATCACATGGCCATTAAGTATTTGGTAAACAAGGCGGAGCTAAGTGGTAGGTTAGCGAGGTGGGTTTTGCTATTAGAGGAATTTGATTACACGGTGGAATATAAACCGGGTCGCATGCACTTGCAAGCCGACCACTTGTCTAGGTTGTCGGAAAATATGGAGAAAATCCGGTGGATGATAGGTTAGTGGATGATGATCTCTTTGTTGTTACTTCAAAACCGGATTGGTATGCGGGCATCGTGGAATTCTTGACGACCCAAACGTTGCCCGAGGAGTGGTCCAAGGAAGATAGAAGGAAAGTGAGAGTTAATAGTAGACATTTCATTATGTTGGGATAGGTTGTTTAGGAGGGGAACCGACGGCCTACTTAGGAGGTGTGTGTCCGCAATGGAGGTTTCTTCCATTTTATTGGCATGCCACGATAGCGCATGCGGTGGGCATTTCTCGGGTCAACTCACCGGCCAAAAAATCCTTAGGGCGGATTACTTTTGGCCTACGTTATTTAAGGATGCACATGATTACGTAAAAAATGTGATGCTTGCCAAAGGTATGCCCGAAACGATCTCCGCATGGAGATACCACTCCATATAGCGTTATCACTAGTTCCCTTTGAGTAATGGAGAATCGACTATGTCGGCGAAGTCCATCTCCATTCCTCAAAAGGGATGGCCTACATTGTGGTCGCCACCGAATACCTTACCAAATGGGCGGAGGCTAAAGCGGTGAAAACGGACACGACGGAGCACGCGGCCACATTTATGTATGAAAATATAATCTCAAGGTTCGAAGTGCCAAAAATTCTAGTGAGCGATCAGAGGAAGCATTTCTTGAATTCTTTAATTCGAGAAATGACCGATAAGTTTAAAATTGACCACCGCAAGACTATCCCTTACCACCCATGTCACCAAAAGTTCCCCACCCTTCGATTTCGTCCTAGCCCGAGTGGAAAAGCTATAATGACACGTAGAAAATCCTCCCTCGGTAATTCAATGTATAATTCCAATATACCCTTAGAATATACACAACTTGACTAATCCCACACTATGTCATCTTATATTCCTTAATTTCGGGTAAGGTCACAACCTTAGCCTTCTCTAATGTCCACCCGGCCGCCTTAGCTACGCATGCCTTCAATGATTTCTCTCGTGTAAATCTAGTCCTAGCCGTTGATTCCTCGCTAATACATGACACCTCGCATGTTGATTCCATGAGCACATAAGTCTTTAATGCAAGTGTTGAAAAACACTTACATGACTTATCATCGGCCCCTCTCCCTTAAGCCAACACAACTACTTCCCTTTCTTAGTTTATCCCACACCCTCAAATGTCACAGCAGCTCTACGCTACAGATACGCTGTAAATACGCTGTAAATACGTAGCTCTACTCTACAGATACTAATCCATCCAGATGCGCAGCTCTGCGGCTGCAGATACGTTGCAGATACGCTACAATACGCAGCTCTACTGCTACATCTACACAACTCTACGCTGAAAGTACGCTGTGAATACGCAGCTCTACTGCTGCAGATGCTAAGCTATCTACTATGCAGATCCTAATCCATCCAGATGTAAATTCATAACTTCTAACAACATCACATGCTCCAACTATTAAATAAAAGACTTTGCACATCCACATAAGTATATGGCTAATCAATGTAAATCCAAGTATTCAAACAAAGCCATAAATTGAACTTTAAATCATTCACACCCAAATTATTACTAACAAGAGGTCAAGCCCTCTTCAAGGCCAACTAGCCTTGGCTCCTAACCTTACACCCATGCACACACACGTGCTGCTATCTTGCTTCCCACACACCCACACTTATAACACGTGGGGTGCCAAGGAGCACGAAGGAAAGAGAGGATGAGTGAGGGAAGAACGAGGTCTTAAATAGTAAGTTTGAGGAGGTGAGCACCCTTAAGGCTCACGATAAGCCTTCGAAATCTCCTCCTACTTTATAGGCTCTCATCTTATCTCTTAAGCCTTCCTCCCTCAAACGATCAACAAAGATCCTAATTCAAATATTTAACTAACCTTGGCTTTCTACCTATCACACTTTCCACCAAGGTCATGTCCTCACACTACTAAACTTACTCAATCCACTCCACACAAGCCTAATGCTTAAACTTAGCTTTCTTCAAGCTTCACTCTTTTTATATTTTTGTGAATAGTCATAAATCATAAAAACACCACTTGTAATGTTTTACAAGTGTTAACAACACATGTGGGCATCATTTTGGGTTCACAACCCCCAAAACAACGGTCAAACGGAGCGAGTCAATGGCATCTTGGTAAGTATCCTACGCAAGACGGTTTTGGACTCAAAAAGGGATTGGGATACGAAATTAACGGCGGCACTATGGGCATACCGGACAACCTACAAGGTGACTACCCACGCTACACCTTTTTCATTGGTATACGGTTTGGAGGCCACATTTTTTATCGAGTATGAAGTGGAGTCACTTAGGATGGCCATAGGTTTACGACTTACCGAAAAACAATCCTTGAGGAATAGGCTCACCGACTTGGAGGAGCTTGACGAGCGCAGACGGACGGCCGTTCAACACATCAAGGCGATTCAACGTCGAAGAAAAATCATCTTCGACAAAAGGCATAAGAGAAGGGCACTCCAACCGGGAATGATGGTGATGATACAAGACGCGCGAAAATTTGAGTTCCCCGCAAAATTTAACGCGGTTTGGTTGGGGCCTTATCTCGTGCATGCGGTTTTTCCCAACAACTCACTCCAATTGGAAACCTTGAATGGCGAACTTTTTCCTACCCGTACTTCGGGGAGTAGGTGTAAGAAGTACCGGGCTTGAATCGGCACTTACCTTCGGAGCAAAAGATGTCGGGATCCATCCCCCGATGGTCGCCAATTATGTGAGCCCAAAATGGTGCCCACATGTGTTATTAACCCTTTGAAACCATTAGGAGTTACATTTTGATGTTTTATGATTATTCTCAAAAATATAAAAAGAGTGAGGCTTGGTATGAAGTTATGTTTAGGCCTTAGGTTTATGTGGTGTAGTTAAATAGAAGCTTAGCGGCATGAAAGAAGTTCTTTGGTTAGGTGAGTGTAGCATGTGGTGGACTAAGGGGAACTCCTTGAGTTTAAATATTTGAATTGGGATACATCTTGTTGGTTGAGGAGTTGAAGGCTTAGCGGATAGGATAAGAGCCTACGAAGTAGGAGAGGATCGAGGGGCTTATTTAGCGGATAGAATAAGAGCCTACGAAGTAGGAGAGGATCGAGGGGCTTATCTTGAGCTTTGAGGGGTGCTCACCCCTTCCCTTCCCTTATATATTCCTTTCTCTCACCTTCTTCACTCACTTGTGTTCCTATTCATTTTCTCTTCCTTCGCGCTCTTATATCTTGCACGTGTGGGTGCACACGTGTGTGTGGGCATATGAGCATGTTGCATTGAGAGGGGAGTGTGGGTAAAGGGAAGAGGTTCATACAAGGCCTTCGTATCCTCTCCCTTCCCCTCTCCTTCTCTCTCTCTCCCTCTTGTTGTTCCTCTCATAGAATTGACTTTTAGAGTTAGAATTGTGTGGGAATTAGTAGAAGGTTAGTGGAATTAGTAGAATTCATAGAGATTTGTAGGGGACTTAGTAAGGTTAAGTGTAGTAGTTGGTCGAATTAATTGATAGGCAACTAATTTGATACTTAAGCCGTGGGCTAAGACATAATTGATAGTTGGGTTAGGCTAGTGGAGTTAGGCTAATTGGGATTAGGCTAGTTAGATTAGGCTAGTTGGGTTAGGGGCCGCATTAAGGAGTGAATTTGGAAAGGGTTTGTGAGGGACTTGTGGAAGAGGAGGCAATGATAAGTGATATAAGTGGTTTTTAACACTTGTGTTAGAGACTTATGTGGCTCATGGAGCCGACAAGCCATGGCCTCAACGAGATCACAAGCACTAATGAGAAAAAATTGGCCAAGACCAAGGTTTCAAGAGGAAAATCCTCAAGGGCATGTGTAGCCAAGACTGCGGGGTGGACCCTTGAGAAGGCCAATGCTCTACCTATTAAAGAGACTAGCATTAATAAAACATCATGATTTCAAGTGAGTTGGGAGCTTGTTGAGATGAAATTACATTCCATGTTACCATGGAATTAATATTGGAATAGGACTAGACATACCAGTCACCATGGCTCAGGAAGGAAAAAGAGGAGGCCCTCCTCCCATTCCACCCATCGATCCAAATGCTATGTCGAGGCCACCTTCAACCCTTAGCCTTAGACGGTGTAACCCGCTGTTAACTGGTTTACACTGACACTACACCTATCCAAATTAGCATGTTTAATACTTCTCATCTTGAAGGTGGTCTAATACACAATATTCCTAATCGTTAACATGATGATTTTCCCTTAGTGAATCTCTAAGGAGAATGTGCCCTAGGATTTCAAGGTTATGTTCCCCTAAATCCTAATGTCGAGGTTAAGTGTCTTAGAGGGAATATCCCATTCTTGTATATAATATCTTTCATGGTTTGGATGATTTAAATCCTTCCTTATGCTCTCAAATATTCCAATAATGTTTTTTTAAGAGAATTTATAGCTCCAAGCATACTCTTTCACTAAATGGAGCTTATGAGAGTTCTCTAGTTTCTCCAATATTCATTTAAGAACTCGATACCATGTTATGTTGTAATAACATCCTTGGTATCTTATGAATTTTCAACTATTACCTATGAGAATTCACTGCTTGATGCCCATCGAGTTTCACATGCATGCACCGATATAACTTAACCCGTCCTCCTCTAATCAAAATTCCTTTTGAAATGATGAGAAGAATTCCAGGTGTAAGAGGAATTCCCTACCTTTGCCTATCCATGCCTAGGGCTATCTAATTATAAGATTTATAGTGGTTGCCTCGTCACCCAAAGAATTTGTATGTGGTCGGAGCTTTAATTTGGGGATCCAGCGTTCCCCTTTATGCCCTTAATTCCCTTTGGTTTGATCTCGGCATTGCGTAATAATTAAAGTATCTAGACACGACCGGCATGACTTGCCCGATTGTCGGCATGCCCGTAACTTACTTTCCTATCCATGAGTGGCTTTGTTTTACTGTAATGATTCACCATACTTGGCTGGCTTGAATTCTTGGTTCGGAGAGATACACGAGTGTACCGCCGGTTGTTTATGCAAAACTTACCTTTCTTCAGAGGAATTCCCCTCACCTATACCGATGTGAGTCCTTCATACCTCCATGCTCCAAATCCCCTTCGAGGGATCCTAATTACCGAGGCAAGTCAAATCCGAAACCTCTTCTAACTTACCTTGGCGCATTATTATCTCTAATACCCTCCGAGTTAGGGTTCGAATATGCCTCGGCTAGCTATTCAAGCTTAGAGAGAGAGAGACCAAAGACTCCCGACACTCATGTAGAGTCTTTGTGGTGAAATGAAGTGTATTAGGGCCCTTAATTTTGGCCTCTTCTATAGTTTTTAGCATTCATGTTTTTTCAAATTTTCCTAAATACCAGATGCGGCTAAATATAGTATGTATTATATTTTAAACCTGGATTTAGGGTTTTCACTTCTAATTTTCTATATCTATTGCCTGAAGATGTCTCCATGGTTTACATAATTTTTGGTGTTTATTAATTATGTATTCATCTTGTCCGAATCCATCCATTTAATTTTTGCACATGTTCTAATTAAATGGTGTCTCGTCGATTCCCGTCTTAACCCTATTCTCACTACTCCAGGGTTATTCTACTCCGAAGCCTGTACCCGCTCCCTGCCTACTCATAAATGGTCGGCCGGTCCTCCTGCCAGGGTATCCAGTTGCCTTCTTCGTCCCGGTCCCAGCCAGGGTATCCAATTGCCGGGCTCCAGATCCGGTTGTTTGCCTTCCGCGGTCCTCGGCTCCTTGTTTAGCCCTCGTCCGCTCCCTCTCCACTGCTCGTCACGCGGCCCTCGTTCGCTACCCCTCTCTCTCTCTGCTGCTCGTCTTGCGGCCATTGCCTGCTCCATTTCCACTGCTTGCTCTTCTCCCGGTCCTCATCCGTCCCTAATCATCCTGGGAGGGTGTACATTTTATCCCCCCTCTTGGAAAGAAACATGTCCTCATGCTTCCTACATTGCTTGCTAGATGGGCGTTGGTCGATCCGGTAATCCTATTCGAAGGATGGTTATATGGTTGATGTTGTAACTGTGAACTGCTGCTCCTCCAATGTTTGGGTTACATATTCCTTAAGTTGAAACAGGGTCACTGGGACTGAGTGATTCAGGAATTGCTCCAAAAACCACTGGTGTCGCCTTGCGGCTTCGAAGCAAATTGTTGTGTCCTCTCCTCGCAGAGTATTGATCGCATCTTGGAAAATAGTCTTATGCTGGTGTTGGAGCTTTGCGATTTCAATCTTTTGACTATGGGTGTAAGGCCGTAATGAGGGTAATTCCTTAGTGGTGGGGTGTTCTCTCACTTGAATCGCCTATTGTTGTCCCAAAAATACTATGTTCCGTAGTATGTATCTCCTGATAAAGAAAGGGGGAGATCTGGTTACCACTTCTATGCTTCCCAATGGTAATTTGATGCTACCCACTGCCCACATGAAGGCTAAGGTATCCTTGGCCCTAGGGTTGGCTTGTTGCCACAATTCTCGGAATTGTTCCTGGCTTAAGGTGGTACCTTCTTTGAGTATGGGTAAGTTGCTGGTGAGTAGTTTGATGGCTCCATAAGCATGGTGAAACTGCATTATTGAGCTCAGAGGTTCCGTGTGATGGAGTATTCGTTGGTAGATCTCTGATTTCGGGTAAAGGTAAGACTAGGGTAACCCCATTTGGCTATCTGGGATTCCTTGTTGAAGTTGGTGTTGGAGCTCCTCTTTTTCTTGTTTGATTACTTGGAGCTCTTGTTGTAGATCGTTGATTATCTGCTCCGCTGCTCCCTCTGCCAATGCTTGCCATTTTGTTCGATCGATGGGGCGTTGGAAGTGATGGCTGAAAACGGATTCGCTTTTGGGGGAAGGAATCAGTTTCCTGGCGGCCGTGGCTGCTCGTAATTCCCGGTTCTCCGCATGCAGTTGGGTGAGCTCCCTCCTTTCCTGTTGCTATTGGTTTTGCATTGCCGCCAATTCTGCCTCCTTAACCGTGGTTTGTTGTATGCTAGCTTCCAGATCCTGAATCTTGGTCAGGTTTTGCTGCTCTCTGTAGGTAAGAGCCTGAACTTCTCTTTTTAACTGCTCATTTTCCTCTTGCATTTTAGATAGTTGATTCTGTAATTTCAAGGAGTCTTCAATGTAAAGGTCGTTTAACTCCTCAGCGTCAGCTAGCTTCTTCTCTAGGCTTTGAAATTGATGGTTCTGAGATTTAAAAATCTCGGATTGTAATGTGTTTGTGTTGCTGTGGGGTAACTTTGTGTCCTCCTTCAAAGTCGTTTCCCATTGTAGTTTGTAGAATTGAGAGTCTAATCCCCTCAATAACTTGGGTGGTGTTTTGTTGGCGAGGGTGGTGAGTAAATTCTCCAATCTCCTGTGCACCTACTTCACTTGTTCGATGATATTAGGTACGGCTTATGGTACATGCCATGGCTCCTCAGTCTCGATCACCACAGAGCAGGGTGTTTCCGAGACTGGTGGAGGTGCGGATGTGGATGGGCCCTTCTGACGATCCGGGTTGGGTTGTACCACCCTCACTGTGCTATGTAGGGTTGGTGGGGGTAGTGGGGCCTTAGTGTATCTTCTTTTCTTGGGTTGGTTGTTGTGTTCAGCTATGGTGAATGGTTTGGTCGTATGGAAGCCTGCTTCGATTTCCTGTGGCAAGTTCATGGCTCCTGCGGCTTTGATCATTAGGGTTATGTGTGGGCCGATGGTGGTTCGTTCAACCTTCACCGAATTCAGGGAATGTTTCTTGTGGAGTTTCACAATTTCTTCCCGTAGTTCATGATAGAATTCCTCAGGCTAGTCCACGGCTTGGCCATTCAGGGCTGCTAGAATTAGTTCCGCAAATAATATAGAAATGTGATTATGACCAGCGGTATTAAGGCAAAATAAAGAACTCAAGATTCTGAGAGGTTTCTTGGCACCTGGATATGCACAATCAGTGACTTTTACCGTTTCTTGTCTTTCGGCTGTTGTTTTGAGCGATGGAAACAGTTCGCAGAGTTTCCACTGGGTGTTTGCCTTTACTTTTCATTTGGTGAGCTCAAAGATCTCTCGGAACTGGGTTCTCCAATCCGCTGCAATGAGAGGGATTGCCTTCTCCTGCACTGTGGTCAGCATAGTATTTTCTTGCATATTTGCTAATGCCTCACGAATCAAGGCTTCATGTAACACCCCCCAAGTAATTCTGATCACAAAACCCTCTAAGTGAATCTATAGGAGGAACTTGGTTTCCTCCAAAGAAAACTCGTGGAGCCTGAGGAGTGCATCCACAACAAACAAATACCTCTCAAGTTCTTCTTCTTCTGGTTTCCTCTTCATTTCCTCAACAAAATCTGTCTCCTTAATGTTGGTCACCACCTTGCACAAAAATCCTTGATAAACGTGGAACTTGCACAACCGAGGGTACCACTGGGACTCGTTCGTGAATTCAATGTATCTCGCCTTTTTTATATCCATATGTTGCCATATGTCAAGATCATAAAGTGCTTAAGACAATTCCAAACTATGATATCAACTTTAGCCACTTGTGCTCCAAATAGGTGATTTTCTATTCTAAACTGAGTATCATTTGGAACATCCACTCCATGGAATGCTACCTCCATGACATCCAACCAAGTTGAAACACTTCATATCCCAATGTTTTTATATGGTTATGGCTCCAACAACTTGATTTTCTAGGCTCCAAATGACAACCACCAAAACCTTATGACATGATATTTTATCTCAATTTCTACTACAATATTGGTGTCTTTGTACTTGAGCATATTTTTCTTTGCTATGATTATGATGAGGGTTTGATGTGCTTATGGATGATCCTATCCAAATCTATTGACCAATGGAAAAAACATGTGCATTCTCATCGTTTCATTATCATAGAATAATTTTTTAAATTGTGTATTTTTTAAAACTTTGGTCTAGTTGGCATGTGCATTTCCTGCCATGAATCCTTTGAAGTTCATTTGTGAGACACCATTCTTCTTGCAAGTTCCACCAAAATATTATTTACTTGAGGCACAACATCCTTTAGTTGCATATGGCAATAACCCATTCCAAACACTTCATAACACATAGCATGTCATTATAATATAGATTTTTATTCTCTTCGTATAATCAAACATAATTTAGGAATTCTCCATATCAATTTCAATTGCATACATTGCATCAAATCCACATCATTTCTAGAATGGCACACAAACACCTTAAAGACAAACCCCTTGCATTTTGATTGTCTAAAGATTTGACTATCATTATGGTCTTCGAGTGGTTTTTTTCACTATCACTATGTTATTCATGGTTTCCAAACCGTTGTGCATCTAATGTTTTGAGTTAATTGTGGTGACAATTGCTACTCAAAGCAAAATAACAACCCACAAGATTGGCCGGATGGAGAGATTATTCTAGTGTCACCAATCAATGACCTTCTAATTCCTATAATTGTTTGATTGCATTTCAATCATCTATATGTCATATTTATTCATACATCACATTCATTTGTGTATTACATTCACTCGAACAAACCACCTAAATTCATCCTAAGTCCATTACTTCACCCTATACAAAATTGTTTTTCATCCAACCTAAAACATTCTAGCTATCTAATCATTTATAATTCATTGCTATCATGATGAGGGATTTGCTAAAGGTACCTAACTTCCACGGAATTTCATACCGGCCATTTTTGATTGGGTTGGCCAAGTAATATGAGTACTGAGGGTCTAGCCATCATTCTGAGGAATAATAATCGGATAGGTGATCTTTTGCCACCCACCCAATCAAGGCTAAAGCTAGAGCTTTAACTCTATTTTTTTATTTCTAATTTGATTTTTAATATTTTCATTGACCACTAATTCTATATTTAAATACTAATTTTTGTCTCTACCTCATACCTCTACATTGATGAAAATTGGAAGCCAAGGCAAATATAAACTTATAAAAATTAGAAGATAGTACAATTAAGCAACAATTTTCACCTTGACAACCATACATCTACACATAATTTGCTTCATCAACACAAATCCATACAATCATTATCCAACATGGGTCAAAAATCATTTTATTCAATCAACAACAAGGTTTATAAATATTTTTGTTCGACATCTACATTCCTATCTTTCTAAAAACTTTACACATCTACCTACATGGAGAGGGAGGAAAAAGAGTTATGTTAACCTTTGCGGATTATCCCTTTCCAGTTACAAAGCCTTATCGACCGTAAATCTAATCATCTTTACATTTAACGGTTAGCATATACGGTCAACTTCACCTTAATTATCATTCTCTAAACCCCTAAACCCAATGGTCTTTGTTTGCCGCTGTCTCAATCCAACGGTCTCCATCCACTCAATCTTCATATGTCGCGCACCTCTGCATGAGGAGTGCCCAAAACACCATGGGCACAAGGGGAACCCCGGAGCGACACCCGGGACTTGTGGCGCCGTTGGTGAGAGGGCCCAAGTGATCCTAGTGTGGGTGAGGGCCCGGAGCGTTGGGAACGCCTCCCACCCATGGAGATTACGAGTCACGAGGGTAAGGCCATAAGATATGCGTAGCTTATGGCGTGAGAATTCTAGGATGTTCAAGAACACCTTAATTAAAGGTGTGAGCTAGGAGATATGGCAATTTGAGTGGGGCGCTATCCCAGGAAAACGCCCTGGTACAACAGTGGCATGGGAGTGATTCCCGGGACTGCCAAGGTTTGACCAGGCATAACTTCCTCAATATTTGCTTGAATGGGGCAAGTGAGAAGTTCATTGGCATTTACGTAAAGCGTAGATGACGACGGAGTGGTTGAATATGAGCATTAGAAATGATACAAGGAAGTTATGGTTTTCTAAAGCTGCTAGGGGTTTCTAGCCCCAACGGCCAAGGGAAAATGTCTACTTGGCCTTAACTCTTGGTAGAGAGACAAAAGGTTTCTTGACAGTGATATAGGGGCCCTACTAGAAGTCCTAGAAGCTTACATAGGTGAGGTGGTATGGCTGAACCCACCCATGGCCGAATGGCATGGCCTTCATGGGCATTGGCCCAATGTGAGGGCATAGTTGCTTAACATGATTCGGGTTGTTGTAGTGTTGGTCCCGCAACGCGATGACCATTATAAGATTGGACTTCCATGGATGGAAGTCCATATCTAAGAATTGGTTACCAATTCAAGGGTGAGTCCCGAAAGCAAAGTAGGAGGGTTGTTTCCCCTCTTATGAACTATAAGGTCTGGGGTAAGAGGACCTAGTAACCATTAGCATGGCATAATGCGAAGGATTAGCGCTCGAAACCTTGCTAAATGAAAATTGGCAAGATGGTTAAGGGGGCAAGCAAGGGTTGCGTCATCATATGTTTGACGCCATATCCCCTCAACATTGTGCCGGTCTTTGTATATTATTATATTATTATCATATATCTAATTTATTAACATTAATCTAAAATTTATTAACTATTTTTTCTTATTAAATTGTGTGCTTTAACTCAAATCGCGAGTAGTTTGGGTGGCTCACATTAGTCACAAAATTTCAATGTATTGAAAACATTTAAATTTGATTCCTTACCAATTCTAATAAAGTCACCCATCAAATGTTGTTAATTTTATTCATTGGAAAGTTACAAAAGGAAATCAAATTGTTTATTAATTGTTATAAGGATGGCAAATTTCTTAGTGGTAGGTGGTTTATTATTTCTGTGACAACATATTGGTCAATAAAATTCACCAATGCAAAATGCATTTGATGGACTTATGGTGATTGTAATAACCAAAATGGATGCAAACTTCTATTATTTCCGGTGAAGAAAAATGGACGTCAATAATGAGAATGCCGCACCAATGAAAACACATTCATAACAAGCCATCATTATTATTTTATTCTCTAAACACAATTGTTGTTTCACGTACATGGTGCCAACATGGTTGTCATTTCAAACAAAGCCTATTGAATTTAGTATTGTACCATTTCTTTTGCCAAATGAACAGTGAGAATGATGACAAATCCATCAATGCGAAAGGTAGTCATATTGCAAAAACAATCATTAAGAGACTTTGACTCCTAATTTAAATTAAAAAAATTCTTATAATGTCAATCAATAAATTGGTCATAAGCTCAAGTAATATAATTTGCGAACAGACAGACATAAACACTTAATAAGGTAACAATATAGAATCATATTATAGAAAAATTATGGTGGTGTTTTTATATTTGTAAACATACAACACACATATCCAACATTGGTGTATTATGATTAGAATATACAAACCTAACAAATGTAGTGTGACAAAATCAACACCAAAGAATTTAAATGGGATTTTTAAGGAATGAAAACATTGTTCATCAAAAAAATATAGTCATTATACAATTGGATACTATTTCATATAGAACAAAAAACTTTGACAATAGAGTAAAGTAATGAAGTTTGTCTAGATGGATAACCTATATATCTTGATATCATGGACATTTACTTAGTTGGGTCGAATAAAATTTTGAAAAGTTGTTACTAATGCAAGAGGGGACATAAGCAATGCGGTAGAACTTTGCACTTGGATAACAAAGAAGAGGTTGAAATGTTTGTGATTTTTCCAATATTGCTCCCACCAAGAATTGACAAGGTGTAGGATGGGGATGACATTTGCATGTGTTGCAAAGTGTGCATGTATAGATACCACTAAAATTTTATAATTTAGAATAAAAAACATTTAGCAATGAACATTTTGCAAGTGGATGATGAAAGTTTGGGAAGGATGTGTGCTAGGTGACATTTGAAAAGTCCTGCCATTTTTTGTTGATAATTTGTTTTGGGAATGAGGGGGTTGAAGGGAATTTTGAGGCCATGTAATATTGGTGTCACAACCATGACATGCGATGATGGTGTTGAAATGGTGACTTGTAAGTGAGTGGATGTAATCTATGTTTTTCATAAGTTGAATAGTTTGTGAGAAAGGTATTATATCGATGTTAGGGTGGGTTTTTTAAGTGCACATTTGTAATAAAGGCATATGAAGTTTGGGTAATATTTAATTGGAGCTTTTGGATGGGTGTGGGGTGGTGTATTGGGCACGTGTATGTTTTGTAGGTGCATTTTGATGGTGTCGGATGTAATTGTCTTTTACTAGTTGTTTATTTATTATGTGATCATAGTCCTCATAGGTGCCAAAGAAATTGTTGTCTAATTCTACCATTTTCAAAAGTGTGGATAGCCTAATCATTTATTGATGTAGTTGATGTAAGAAAAATAATGAGTGGGTTGGGAGACAAAAGTTGGGAATTTGTACAAAGATTTCAATGGATTGGGGATATGTAGGGTTTACGATGAGAGTAAGTGAGTAAATGCAACTATGGTTGGTAAGGTATGAAAAGGTGGAGAGGCACCAAGGTTGCCAACCAAAGGTGAAAGGAATATTTTGTAACTGTTACCAAGATGTCTAGTGTTGTTGAAGGTTTTGTTGAGTTGAAGGCCCAGACTGTGAACATGGGAGACTTTGAGGGATGTCAAGCCTATTTTGTATTGACTTTGAGGTAGTTGTGCCAAAGAAAATTAGCCTAAATGGAGATAACATTTGGCATGTTGAATTTTTTGTAAGATATTTAGATAATTTGATTATGAATTTGTCAAGTGTATTCATTATGGGATGCAAAAAGGAATGGAATAAATGGATGATGAATGGAGCAATGATTGCATGTAAGATGTAGGTCTTTTTTATTAAAAGATGCCTAAGATGCTTGGAATGTTATACATTTGTGTTGAACTTTTAAGTAGAATATTTTAGAATGGAGATGTTAATTTGAGGTGGTGTTAGGATTATTCCTAAGTGAATGTATTGAGCATTTGGGGCTAACTAAGGGATGAGAAGGGCATTGTACGTATTTTTATAATTGTTTGCTATGTTTTTGCAGTGAGGTAGGCTTCAAGAAGGGATTTCCATTATACTTTAGCATTTGGTTTTTTTCACTTGTTGATTGAGGTAGGAAGTTTTATATAAGAGGAGAAAAGGTTGTCGGAAAATTCTCTACCATGTAGCTATGTGGTGAAGATTTGGAAGTGGTATATTGCTATGCCTTGGTTTAACAAATGAAAGAAAACTATGAAAAAAATGGGCTTAGTATGTCACTTTGAATGTTGCCTTTAGTATGGGAATATGTTTCGTGGTCCCAAAGAATTGATTGTTTAAAACATCGTGAAATTTGTCTATATGTTCATAATGAAGAAGATGACGTTTGAGAGGATGCAAAGGTTTCCATTATTGCTAAACATTGGAAAAGGTTTATGGATCTAAAGTTGAGGTAAATTAAAAGAATGTTTGGAGAATGTAGTATTTTAGTATATTGATGTTGAATATGTGCAATTGATATGTTGTATTGTGTCCATTCCAAAATCCTTAATGTAAATGGTTTAGAATTTGGAATTGTTCATTGTAAAATTTGGGTGTTTTTATGAAGGTGTTAAGGGAGAATTGTATATTATGGTGACAAAGGACATTGGATAGGCATTCGAAATGAATGTAGTGATTTTTTTCATGTGAAGAAGCACATGTTTGTTCATTTTAAATCATGAAAGTTTATGTGTTTGGTGATACAATAGTCAAAATAATTGGATGATGATATTGTGGTGTGTTGAGGTTGTTCTCTATGGCTATTTTCAAAATTTTGTTATGACAATCCCTGGGATTTGGATGATGTAGGATTGGAGGTTAAGGTCGTCAATTTCTTTGGTGAAAAAACGTTTTTGGGTTGACTCCAAGAAAAATCATTGAAGTTGTGCAATTAGAAATTGTCTATGTTGGAGGAACATCCATAAAACTATTGTTGGGAGGATCTATATTTTGTGGTTGATTTGGATGGGGTAGGTTAGGAAATGATTGTTTTGGTTTTGTATGGAATGGGTGGAACCTATTGGTAAGTTGGAGAATAGAATTTTATGAATGCGTTTGAATTTGAGTATCACGTCATTGTTTTGTTTTTTAGGAAGATTTTGAAGTTTTGTTGGTGTGAATCAGAAATATTTTTTCATGCAATATTTTTGGCATTCTTTTCCAATGGGACTAGATTGTTCAATCCAATGTAGGATGGGATGGATGTCTTAAAAAATGTGAGTATGGGATGGATGTCAATCGTCATGCTGCTAGTTGGAGGATGGCTCAAGTAGCCGCCAGAGCTCTAGTGCACAACGCAACCAAAGGGTGGTTTGGATTGTTGACTGAATCCCATGAATCCTCAAGAAATGTGCACGGTAGTGTGTAAAGTCTAGATCAAACTCTAGGCGCAACACCCAATGCAAATGTGAACGACAGATGAGATGCACGATGATTCACAACTTCTACAAATAGACACCAAGGCATAAACAATACCATCTGGAGTAATAAATGAAGAAAAAAAAAGGTTCTTAGCTAATCTTACATGATTTATGCAATGCAAGGGAATCTGGGTTGAAAATGCAAAGAACTCAAACCTCATATTGTTGTGATGAAAAATAAGATTAGATCAACAAAGGTACATAATATAGGATGGAAAAATAGATGTCATGGTATGTGGAGCTAGATCAGGAATGATTAGATCAAATCATGATCCAACAAAGATCGGAAAGTTAGATTATAAATGCATGATGAATTAGCTCAAATAAGGATAACCTAAGAAAATGACAAGAAACTCTAGATCTAGCAAAAGAATGAGGATTTTGTTGACAAAATGGGAGAGAAAACAAAATTAGATGTGAACCTTAGAAGTGGTAAAAAGAAAAAAAATAAGATCTAGGAATTAATCAACAAAGGAAAAAAGATCAAGGGTAGTAAGGAATGTAGAGATCCAAAAACAAGAAAATATATTAGTAAGAAAATCAAGCTTGAAGATGGGATCTAGTGCAGCTGAAAATAACACCAATAATATCAGGTGCGTTGATGGAGGTTGATTGTAAATGAAGGCGGCGAGGTGCATCAAGCAGATGTGGCTGTGTCGCGCACCTCTTCATGAGGACTCTCCAAAATACCATGGGCACAAGGGGGACCCCGGAGTGACACCCGAGACTTGTGGCGCCATTGGTGAGAGGGCCCAAGTGATCCTAGTGTGGGTGAGGGCCCCGGGCGTTGGGAACGCCTCCCACCCACGAAGACAACGAATCACGAGGGTAAGGTCATAAGCTATGTGTAGGTTATGGCATGTGGATTCTACAATGCTCAAGAAAACCTCAATCAGAGGTGTGAACTAGGAGATATGGCAATTTGAATGGGGTGTTGTCCCAAGATAACGCCCTGGTACAAGAGTGGCCTGGGAGTGGCTCTCAAGACTGCCAAGGTTTGAATAGGCATAACTTCCTCAATACTTGCCCAAATGGGGCAAACATGGTGTTCATTGGCATCTTTGTGAAATTTAAATGACGATAAAATAGTCAAATATGAGCATCATAGATCATACAAGGAAGTTGTGTTGTTATGAAGCTGATGGAGGCTTCTAGATCCAACGGCTAAGGAAAAATGTCTATTTGGTAACTCTTGGTAAAAAGACAAAAGGAGTTTTTGACAATGAGGTAGGGGCCCTGCCAAAAGTCTTGAAGGCTTATATGGGTGAGGTGGTGTGGCCGAACCCACCCGTGGCCGAACGGCACGGCCTTCATGGGCACTTCATGGATTGATACAAGGAAGTTATGGTCTTCTGAAGCTGCTAGGGGCTTCTAGCCCCAATGGCCAAGGAAAAATGTCTACTTGGCCTTAACTCTTGGTAGAGACAAAAGGTTTCTTGACAGTGATATAGGGGCCCTACCAGAAGTCCTAGAAGCTTACATAGGTGAGGTTGTATGGCTGAACCCACCCAAGGCCGAACGACACGACCTTCATTGGCATTGGCCCAATGTGAAGGTATAGTTGCTTAACATGATTTGGGTTGTTGTAATGTTGGTCCCGCAACGCGATGACCAACATAAGATTGGATTTCTATGGATGGAAATCCATATCTAAAAATTGGTTACCGATTAAGGGGTGAGTCCCGAAAGCAAAGTAGGAGGGTTGGTTTCCCTCTTTTGAACTATAAGGTTCCTGCTATGAAGAGCTAACCATTAGCATGGCGGAATGCGGAGGGTTAGCGCTTGTGACCCTTGCTAAAATTGAAAAAAACCAAGTTAGTGAAAGGGAATTAGCGAGGGATGCAATAGGCTGGCAGCAAGGCGCATCGGGCGACAATGAGTAAGGTAGCAATATATTAGGGCAATGATAATGAGAATCGCAAGCGGGGCGGAGGTGGGGAAACCAAAATCGCGGTGGGCGAAGAGAACAACCTACATGTCATAATTGAAAAGGCACGGCACACCAGGGGCAGTGATAACGAGCTACTACAACATTGGAGGCGGTGAGGTTGAGAGGGAAGACCAAACGGTGCACACAGGGCGGCGACAATGAACAAGATAAAACAACATCAGAATTTGCACGAGGTAAACTAAGAGTAAGGTGACGAGGCTTTGGGGTAGAGATAGCGAGAAGGATGAAGTAGAACTAAGGTGGAAACAACAAGAAAGATGGAATATTGGGGCGGAGACAATGAGAGGGACAAAGTAGCATCGGAGAGAGGCCATGTGAAAAGAAATGCACTTGATGTGGTGCTTTTGGGCACCCCCTCCGAGGGAGCCTAAAAGTACCGTACAAGCCCTTTGGTGAGGGTGGCCTGCCTTGGCAGGTGCCCAAGCCAAACCCGGGTGTTATGATATTTAATGAGTGTTTTGGGTTTGTGGAGGGATTTGATAATCACATCGTATCCTTCCGATACGTTTTGCTTTCATTTTTAGTGCCTAAGGTAATTATCAATTTTCCTAACCTAATGCCTAATCTATCCTAGTCTACGTGTAGACGCATCAGCCTTGGCATCAAAACAACCTAATTCTAATGAATGAAATAACCTTACATTTTACCTTGGGCCACATCTAATTCCTTAGATCTTATATATTAAATTCTCTAAAGGGGGGACCTTAATTAAGTCCCACTCTCTCAACCTTTATTCTTAGTTTATGGTTGATTGAACAAAGCCTATGTTACTAAGTTCATAATTTATGGCATCACCACGTACCTGTTTGGTGCACGCCCTAATCCAAACCCTTCAAGGCCCTATGCGGGTCTCTGGAAGGTTGACTGATACTTACACCCTCCGATCTTTGCTGCCAGAGGGATAATGTCAATCCTCCAAGTTAAGTTTCTGGTTGGTTTTTGCCCATAGGGGTTGTTCAAATTTTGTTGGTTATTAATTAGTTTAACACGGTTTGACCACAAAAATTCAACTTGATAGGACCGGGTAAAAATGCAACATGTATGTTCAACCTGTTGCACAATCTTTAAGGGTTGGGGCCAACAACATGATGGTGGTTTCGTGGTTCATTACTCCCACCTTACCACCTACAAACATGCAGAGTGATTGTCGCGCACCTCTCCATGAGGAGTGCCCGCAACACCATGGGCACAAGGGGGACCCCGGAGTGACACCCGGGACTTGTGACGCCATTGGTGAGAGGGACCAAGTGATCCTAATGTGGGTGAGGGCCCCGGGCGTTTAGAACGCCTCCCACCCACAAAGACTAGGAGTCATGAGGGTAAAGCCATAAGCTATGAGTAGCTTATGGCGTCCCGATTCTAGAATGCTAAAGAACACCTCAATCTGAGGTGTGAGCTAGGAGATATGGCACTTTGAGTGGGATGCTGTCCCGGGACAGCGCCCTGGAACAGCAGGGGCCTGGGAGTGGCTCCCGGGACTGCAAAGGTTTAAACAGGCATAACTTCCTCAATACTTGCCCGAATAGGGCAAGTGAGGTGTCCATAGGGATCTACGTGAAATGTAGATGACGGTAGAGTGGTTGGTTGTTAGATTCAGAGACCGCACGTGGAAGTTATGAAGGTCTGAAGCTGCAGGGAGGCTTCTAGACCCGGCGGCTAAGGGAAAATGTCTACTTGGCCCCAACTCTTGGTAGAGAGACAAAAGGGATGTTGACGGTGGGGGAGGGGCCCCGCCAAAAGTCCTAGAGGCTTATATGGGTGAGGCGGCTTTGCCGACCGACCCCCCCGGAGCATACTTGGCAATGTGCTCCGGGTGGTTGTAGTGTTGTCCTAGCAACACTATGACCAAGTAGGGAGTGGACTTCCATGGATGGAAGTCCACCTTAGCGATGGGTTACCTACTAAGGGGAAAGAGTCCCGAATGCATGTGTAGGAGGGTTTGGTGACCAAATATGGGATTGAAGGTCCGCGGTTTTGGGAGCTAACCATGCATGTGCGTGGGATGTGCAGGTTAGCGCTCGGGACACTTGCTAGAGTTGGAAAGCGATTGAGCTAAGTGGAGAAAAACTAGCAAGGGTCGCGACAGTGATCATGCCGGTGATTAACCCGACTTCACCACACACGAACGAGCTATGAATGAAAAACTACTACCACAACACTTAACCAAGAGGCTCCGCACAGATGGGAGTTGGAATCCCCCTCGGCAGCTAGGTGGATGATGTCCCCCTAGCCTCACATAGATAGTTGGGTTGGGGTGAGAATTTACCTTTGCCGCGTTTCCTTCATTCTTAAATTGAAGGGTGTAGGGTTAAAAAGCTTACCGATTGACTCCCATCTTGGCTTGGCGATGGTTGATGTGGAACCCTTGATGTAGATTTTTAATGTTTTTTAACCAATCATCTTATTAGGGTGATGTTTTTATGCCATCCCAAGAAGGTGCGGGCACTTACCTCATGCAGCGCTTTTTCTGCTCAACCCCTTCATGCACTTCATACCAATTCCAAAGTACAAGGATTTTTAAAAATAATGCAAAGAAAAGAAAAAACCCACCGATGTTACCTTGGTGGTAAGTCAAGCTCGGGGGGGAAGGAGAGAATGCCCTTGTCCCATACTTGGGCACATGTTCTTTCCCCTTTGGCTTAGAGGCTCACTGGATGCTCATAGAGCAACCGTGGGAAGGCCTCCACCTTTCACCTCTAAGCCCCCTTGCTTGACCTTAGCACAAAAGCTAGAGGGAGGTCCTTCCAGCACTTTGTGCTAGTGTTGAAAGGTCGGGGCAAAGCCACACTCCCCTCTAACTTCCCACCTACTTGCGGTCAGCAAGAAAAACAACGCTAACCTATAAGAGTTTAAAAATGGAAAATTGCCCAATAAAAACTTAATTTTTACTATAGTAAAAAAACCCACGGTGAAGTACCTCACATGGTAATTTTTCGTAGCCGAGGTCAAAAGGTAACAGTTAACTATGAGATAAATGCAATTGACTAAAAATATTTTTTAATTTTTTAATTTTTTAATTTTAAAAATTAAATTAGGATTTGATTCCAAATTGACTACAATTCAATCAGCAATGTGCAAGCTTTGAAGTAAAGCTTGCTTACCTCAATCAAAGACATCTTCCACCGCCGCATCAACCTCCAACCGTTGTAGCCCTCTCGCTCCCGGTGGACGCACCATTTATGTGAGCAACAATCACTCCTACCCTTCAATTGTGTCCTAGTCTGGGTGGACTAGTTTTCAACCCTCTGGGATCCGAGAGGATCTTGGTTGAGGACATTAAAACCTGATTTTGACTTGAAGGGTTTGAAGCTTTTATGTTTGGATAGGTTCAGGATATGTGGACTAGTTCGGTTGTCATGTTAAAATAGTTGGCTATGGACTAGAATTCGACCATCTCGGATCCGTGAGGGTCTTGGTTGAGGACATTAAGACCATATTTCGACTTGAAGGTTGTGAAGTTTTTATGTGTAGATAAGTTCACAATGTGTGGACTAGTTCGGTTGTTATGTTAAAATAGTTGGCTATGGACTAGAATTTGACCGTCGGGGATCTGAGAGGGTCTTGGTTGAGGACATTAAGACCTGATTTTGACTTGAAGGTTTTAAAGGTTTTATGTTTATATAGGTTCAGGATGTGTGGTGTAGTTTGGCTGTCATGTTGAACTAGTTGGGTATGGACTAGAATTCGACCCTCTCGGATCCGAGAAGGTCTTGGTTGAGGACATTAAGACCTGATTTTGACTTGAAGGTTTTGAAGCTTTTATGTGTAAATAGGTTCAGGATGTGTGGACTAGTTTGGTTGTTATGTTAAAATAGTTCGCTATGGATTAGAATTCGACCATCTCGGATCTGAGAGGGTCTTGGTTGAGGACATCAAGACCAGATTTCGACTTGAAAGTCGTGAAGTTTTTATGTGTAGATAAGTTCAGGATGTGTGGACTAGTGCGGTTGTTATGTTGTAATAGTTGGCTATGGACTAGAATTCGACGATCTCGGATCCGAGAGGGTCTTGGTTGAGGACATTAAGACCAAATTTTGACTTGAAGGTCGTGAAGTTTTTATGTGTAGATAAGTTCAGGATGTGTGGACTAGTGCGGTTGTTATGTTCAAATAGTCAGGTATGGACTAAAATTCGACCCTTTCGGATCCGAGAGGGTCTTGGTTAAAAACCTTAAGACCAGATTTTGACTTGAAGGTTGTGAAGCTTTAAGGTGTAGATAGGTTCAGGATGTGTCAACTAGTTCGGCTTTTATGTTCAAATCGTTGGGTATGGACTAGAAATCGACCCTTTCGGATTTGAGAAGGTCTTGGTTGAGGACATTAAGACCAGATTTTGACTTGAAGGATGTGAAGCTTTAAGGTGTAGATAGGTTCAAGATGTGTCGACCAGTTCGGCTTTTATATTAAAATAGTTGGGTATGGACTAGAATTCGACTCTCTCGGATACGAGAGGGTCTTGGTTGAGGACATTAACACCAGATTTTGACTTAAAGGTTGTGAAGCTTTTATGTGTAGATAGGTTCAGGATGTGTGGACCAGTTCGGTTGTTATGTTAAAATAGTTGGTTATGGACTAGAATTTGACCGTCGTGGATCTGAGAGGGTTTTGGTTGAAGACATTAAGACCTGATTTTGTCTTGAAGGTTTTGAAGCGTTTATGTTTATATAGGTTCAGGATGGGTGGACTAGTTCGGTTGTTATGTTCAAATAGTTGGCTATCGACTAGAGCTCGACCCTCTTGAATTCGACCCTCTCGGACCAGAATTCGACCCTCTCATTTTCCCTTAGCCGCTTGGCCTAGAAGCCCCCGCAACTTCAGACCATCATAACTTCGTTGTATGGTGTCTAATAGTAACAAACAAACTGTCACGCACCTCTCCATGAGGAGTGCCCCAAACACCATGGGCACAAGGGGGACCCCGGAGTGACACCCGGGACTTGTGGCGCCGTTGGTGAGAGGGCCCAAGTGATCCTAGTGTGGGTGAGAGGGCCCCGGGCGTTGGGATCGCCTCCCACCCACGGAGACTAGGAGGCATGAGGGTAAGGCCATGAGCTATGCGTAGCTCATGGCGTGGTGATTCTAGAATGCTCAAGATCACCTCAAGCGGAGGTGTGAGCTAGGAGTTATGGCCATTTGAGTGGGGCGCTGTCCCTGGTACAGCAGTGCCTGGGAGTGATTCCCGGGACTGCCAAGGTTCAAACAGGCATAACTTCCTCAAGACTTGCCCGAATGGAGCAAGTGAGGAGTCCATCGGCATCTACGTGAAGCTTAGATGAACATGGAGTGGTTGGTTGTTATGATCAGACATCATAAAATGAAGTTATGATGGTCTGAAGCTGCGGGGGGGGGGGGGGTTCTAGGCCGAGCAGCTAAGGGAAAATGTCCACTTGGCCCCAACTCTTGGTAGAGAGACAAAAGGTTGGTTGACGGTGGGGTAGGGGCCCCGCGTAAAGTCCTAGAGGCTTATATGGGTGAGGTGGTGTGGCCTCACCCACCCGAGGCCGAACGGCACGGCCTCCATGGGCATTGGCCCAATGTGAGGCCATAGTTGCCTAGTATGGTTCGGGTTGTTGTAGTGTTGCTCCGGCAATGCGATGATCAACATAGGATTGGACTTCCATGGATGGAAGTCCACATTTGGGAATTGGTTACCGATTAAGGGGTGAGTCCCGAAAGTAAAGTAGGAGGGTTGGTTCCCCTCCTATGAACTATTAGGTCCGGGGTAGGAGGAGCTAACCATTAGCATGGCGGTATGCGAAGGGTTAGCACTCGTAACCTTTGCTAGAAATGGAAATTGGCAAGATTCCTAAGGGGGCTAGCAAGGGTTGCGACACAAACACACCATCTTCATCTACGCTTCACGTAGATGCTAATGGACTCCTCACATGCCCCATTTAGGCAAGTATCGATGAAGTTATGCGTATTTGAACCTTGGTAGTCTCGGGAATCTCTCCCAGGCACTGCTGTACAATGGCGTTGTCTCGGGATAGCGCCCCATTCAAATTGCCAAAACTCCTAGCTCACACCTCCGATTGAGGTGTTTGTGAGCATTCTAGAATCACCACTCCATGAGCTACACATAGCTCATGGCTTTACCCTCGTGCCTCCTAGGCTTTGGGGGTGGGAGGCGTCCCCAACACCCGGGGCCATCGCCACACTAGGATCATTTGGGCCGTCTCACCAACGGCGCCACAAGTCCTAGTTGTCACTCCGGGGTCCCCCTTGTGCCTATGGTGTTTCGGGCACTCCTCATGGAGAGGTGCGCGACAGAAATCTACGAACTACCATAAGAACTACATGCAAAGATATTGTCAAGAGTGTGGGATCACGGGAGAATTGAAATGAGAAAGTGGGCTAAAGACGCCACAAGTCATAGAGGATACCACTACTCATAAGAGGGATTATTATACAACTTATACTTTGAAAGGGTAATGATCAAACTTTACAACGGACTAGGGAGATTGAAGAATAGTGAGCGAGGGATGACCAAGTTAAAAGAGTGAAAAATGTATCAAAAGAGAATCCATTGGGGAGGAAGTGAAAACTAAATTGAGTCATGAAAAATAGTGTGTCCTAAGAACCATACTAGCGAAAGGATGAATATAGAATGCACATAGTTGAAGCCGGGAAGGCCAATAAGATCATGCTAAATAGTGTTAATGTACGACGAAGAGGAAGACACTAGGGAACAAAGTCGTTCACCGCCATCTAGGAGAGAGGCCGAGGCCGAACGAAAGCAGATTAACCGTATGCAACATGGAGTAAACCCCAATAGCAAGGAAGGAAAAGCCGAGAGGCAAAGAAGAGAGAGAGCGGAACGATACGAGAGACGGGAAAAACGAAGAGCCGAAGGTCTTGATGTATCTAGATCACCATCCCCACCACTAACAAGCGATAACCTAGATCGACCATCACCCTACGAGTACGGAAGTAACGAGAAAATAGAGAAGAACAAAATGAGCAAAGACACACAGTCACTCCATTAAGGACATTCGAAACATACACTAGAGAGGGGACACCTCGGAATATTAATTTTTATCAAGACACACAAGAAAGCCTAGTAGAAGACGAAAATTTAACAACAACTCAAAGTGAAGAAACAACATCAAGACAACTCAACCAAACATTTGAAGAATTTTACAACAAAGGGCTAGTGGACGAAGATTTGACACGGGTAGATCACTCCATTGTCAAGTTGAACACCACGTGCGACCAAACAAAATCTCCTTTTGGTAAGTTGCACCACCAAAATGGGTCAAAATTTTATCAAAAAAATTTCATGAGTAGATATACATAGTACCTATGACATAGTCAAAAGTGGGAACTAAATTTGATGATTTGTGTTTTTCATAAAACATACCATTTCTAACTAGAATGACACAGAATTGAACTAAAAAAATTACTAAAAAAAATTAAGATGACTAAAAATTTCAAAAAAATATACAAAATATACTATCAATAGTTATGTATATGTAGAAAAAATATCATAAATTTTAAAATTATATATGGCATGTAATATAGGGGTAGCAAACTTTGTCCTCACGTGGTGTCAACTTGACAATGAAGTGACCTCCCCGTGAGATTTGACTATAGAGTACCAATTATTAGTAGCACAACAAGATCTGGAACAACATCATTAGGGGCAAATCTCGGAAGAGATAACCTTGGTAGTTCCGGAGGCGGAGGAAGAGGAGGAAGTGGAAACATAGCAATGTCAGGAGGAGCGCCACCCGCGCCTAAAAGAGGGAAGATACCTCTTCCTACATACAAAGGAAAAGAAGATCCGGACACTTACATACAAGAATATGTCAATATATGTCATGCCAATCAAGAGAAAACCGATGCGGAGAAACTAATATTGTTTCTAGTGACTCTTAAAAAGAAGGCACTAGAATGGTACACTCAATTTCCCGCGAATCACTTTTTGAATTGGAACGACTTAAAGACAACTTTTATCCAACGATTCCGATAAACCAAATCGGAAGGGGAGATCACCAAGAACTTGTCACATGTAAAGCAAAAGAAAGATGAATCGGTGGAAGAATTTTATGAATGAGTAATGGTAGCAGCCGCTAAAATTCAACCTGCGCCGGGAGAACAAATTAGAAAAACTTGGTTCATAAATGGACTAAGGCAAGAATACGAGAAGTATGTAAACATTTTACCAAGTGATACTTTGGAGGAAACATTAGCTTTGGCACGAAAGATTGAGATGAACAAAACGAAAAAAAAAAGAATGAAAGAAAACGAATCGAGTGGAGACTGAAGCACCGATTCCAACAAGGATGTACGAAGAAAGAAGAAAAAGGGAAAGGCTAAGAAAGCCGATATCACTAAGGATGATCTAAAGGCTCTTAAACAAGATATAGAGGAACTAGCCATCGGTACTCGGAAGTTTAGGACGGGAGTCACTTGCCGGAGATGCCGTAATGAAGGTCATTACTCAAATGAGTGCCAATTAAAGAATTGCTCGAATTGCAATAGTACTACCCACAATAAAAATGAATGTGTTTGTGATGGGAGAAGCCGAGAAAGGAGATATGAAGTGAATCAAGTAAAACCATAATTAAACAACAACCGGAGAAGGGCGGAAGCCGTGCCTCCGAGGTTTAGAGATGAAGAGCGACCGCAATTCGGGGAGAATTGGCGAAATATGAGATGCCCCTATCAGGGGAGAGATAAGCAAAGGGATGAAGGATACCCCTTTACGGGCAAGAATACCCAAGAGGAGATCGGTACCCGTACGACAATTACCAGAGGGAAGCGACATACCCCTACCGAAGCCAATACTAACCAAGGGAAGAAGCATACCCCTATCCAGGCGGCCCTAGAGGACCTATTAATAATGGGAGATTGGAATACCCCAGGGAGGTGATGGAAAATATGAGCCAAAAGCCGTGCCAATAATCGGATACACTGGCCTACCGCGACGGGAAGGCAATGCCGACGAGTGCTATTATTATCATCAACAGGGTCATAGAAAACCAGAATGCTCATTGTTTAGAAAATATCAAGAAAAAACAAATGATTATGCAAGGAAGCCCACGGTGGCGGCAAATATAGTGACACCAAGTGTGTGTGTAATGACGAGAGCCCAAAGAACGGCGACAAAGGAAGACTCTAAGGAAGAGAGTGAATCCGAAGATGAAGATGAAGGAGATGAGAGAAAGAGTGGAGACTCGGAGAATAGTGATAGTGATGATGAAGATGGTAAGGACACTATAGAGATTATGGATGATGAAAGTGAAGATGAGCCAAGGTCACAGGAGGTGCGGGATGCACCGCATGACTTGAAGTGGAAGAAGAATCGGGAGATTCACCATGGAGAAAGTGGAAATGCAAAGGCGCCAAGGAGAAGGTGAAAGGAACTTAAGTCACACGAGGAGCGGGATGCATCGGAGGACTTAGAACGGAAGAAGAATCATGATATTCATCATGAAAAAAACAAAAAGCATAGTGAGAATGAAAATGAGCCAAGGAAAAGGCGAAAATAACTTAAGTCACAGGAGGTGCGGGATGCACCGGATGACTCTAAATGGAAGAAAAACGGGAGATACACCGCCAAGTAACGAATACAATCAAGGAGATACAATGGGAAGCGGGCAAAGATCTACTAGAGCCAGAAGATCTTGTAGCAGAGTATCGAACGTCAGAAAAACGACGAAAGGAGAACCCCGATCGAGGGTAGGACAAATTATTCAGAAAGTACTAGATTCGACTCAAACAAATATCACAATAGGGCAACTTTTGGAGATAGCCCCTTATTGCAAAAGAAAAATAATGGAAACAATTCACACGAACGGGCGAGATGAGAGGGAAGTCCCTCAAACATATCTCGTAGCCACAAAAGACTTTGATGAAGAGATGCCGATGATCGTAGTATGGACTATGAATCGACGAATACCTAACGTATTACTAGATGGAGGATCGGGATCAAACATAATTACAAACACTTTGATGGAGAAATTGGAAATCGAAAGACAATTTGAAGTGGCACCATTTACAATTAAAATGGCGGATCAAAGGAAAGTAACACCACTTGGAATCATCAAAAATTTGAAAATAAATATTGGAGGGTTGACTTTAATATTACCATGACGGTAACTAAGATGGAGAATCAAAAGAATAGTTACTCAATGCTACTTGGACGACCATGGCTTAAGCAAGCACGTGCCAAACATGATTGGGGAAGGAGTCAATTAATTTTATATCAAGATGGAATAGATGTATGTATCGGTACAAATCGGAGACCAAGATTTCCGGATTCATCAAGACCAATCAATATCAAAGGTTTTGATTGGGAAGCCGGATTAACTGATGAAGAGGAACAAATAGTTTATCAAGTTTTCCAAACTTACACCACATAGCCGATGTGGAACTCGATGGATTGAAGCGATTGTATGAAACCGACTGCAATATGGTCATGACAAACGTCAAAGGAGAAAATGTGGAAAATATCAACGTTACAACAACACTCAAAGAAAAACCAAAAACAAATGTCAAGAAAAAGGGAAAACAAGTTCCTAAACTTAAGGAAGGAACTCGAAAACAAAAAGAATACATGGGAGAAAAACCGGTTTATCCATTGCATTTTTATGAAATGAAGGAAGGAGAACAAGCAATCGACCAAACACCGGCATCCGAAGCAGTTACAGGAAAAATAATTGCAAGATGGACCATCGAAGATGAAGATATGATAAAGGAGATTAACCTTGGAACAATAGAGGATCCCAAAATGGTACGAATAGGAAAGGAACTTGACCTTGCCTATGAGGAACAAGTTATCGAAATACTAAAGGATTACAAAGATGTATTCGCGTGGACGTATGAGGACATGAAGGGAATACCACCTCACATTTGTGAACACAAGATTGAACTCAAACCAAATACCAAACCAATCAAGCAAAGTAAATATCGAATGAATCTAAATTATGCGGCGAAGGTGAAAGAGGAAATCGACAAATTATTCAAAGCCGGATTCATCTACCCAGTAGATAGAGCGGAATGGCTCTCGCCTATACTAATAGTATCAAAGAAAAATGGAAAGTTAAGAGAATGTGTAGATTATCGGAAACTTAACGGAATGACTACATCTGACCCGTTTCCATTGCCATTTACGGAGATCCTTGAAACGGTAGCCGGACACGAAATGTTGTCACTACTAGACAAGTTTAGTGGCTATAATCAAGTAAGGGTAGCACGGGAGGATCAACCAAAGACTTGTTTTATCACGGAATGGGGAGCATATGCTACTATAGTGATGTCATTTGGACTAATGAGTGCGCCATCTACTTCTCAAAGAGGGATAATAACGATATTCGTGGAGTTTCTAAACGGTTTTATGAAAGTATTTTTGGACGATTTTAGTATATATGGGACAAAGGCGGATCATATCAAGCACCTTAAGCTTTGTATTCAACGATGTAGAGAATGTGAATTAAGTCTTAATCCAGAGAAGTGTATGATTTGCGTGACCTCGGGGAGGTTACTTGGTCACGTGGTTTGCAAAGAGGGACTATTGATAGATCCCAAAAAAATCTCCGTGATACAAAACTTACCACCACCAACCAATGTCAAGAGTTTACGAGCATTCTTAGGCTCGGTAACATACCATAGGCGATTTATATGGATGTTCGCATAAATTACAAGACCTCTTAATGCTCTCCTAAAAAAGGATGAAGCATTTGAATGGACAACGGCGTGCCAACAAACATTTGAACTAGTCAAAAGACTTCTAACTACAACACCGATACTAATGGCTCCGAATTGGTCAATGGAATTTCATGTCCATTGTGACGCATCAAACATAGCCATCGGAGCGGTATTAACACAGAATGTGAACGGGAAGATTGACTCGCCTATATACTACGCAAGCCGGTTACTAAATCAAGCGGAGAAAAATTATAGTACAACGAAATGGGAAGCATTAGCAATGGTATATTTGGTAAACAAATTCCGACACTATCTTTTGGCGAATAACTTTGTGTTCTACGTGAATCACCAAGCATTATTATATTTGATAAATAGGCCAATAATTTCAAAGAAAATCGCAATATGGATGCTTCTTCTACAAGAATACGATTTTGAAATTGTGTACATGCTCGGAAGACGACATGTGATGGCGGATCACCTCTCTCGAATCGATAATGGAGAACCACCCACCGGGGTAAATGACCCATTACCGGATGCTAATTTATTTAGTATGGAGATACTAAAAGAAGACTACATACAATGGAGTGGAGAAAATGAAGGAGGTAAAAAAAACTTGACACCATGCCTAGAATGGTACATGGTGTATGTTCAACCAATGGAAGATTGGAGAAAACCGTTCAAAGAATATTTTAAGTATAGATTGTTGTTAACAATAGGTACAACGGAAGACGAACAAGCACACATAAGATGGTCTAGTGAACCCTACATCATGGATGAAGATAAATTAATACAAATTAGCTCAATGGAGAATGGAAAACATGCATATCAAAAACATTAATATGTTCAAATAGCTGGGTATGGACTAGAATTCGACCCTAGAGGATCCGAGAGGGTCTTGGTTGAGGACATTAACACCATATTTTCACTTCGAGGTTGTGTATCTTGTATGTTTAGATAAGTTCAAGACATGTGGACTAGTTCGGTTGTTATGTTAAAATGGTTGGCTATGGACTAGAATTCGACTCTCTCGGATCCGAGAGGGTCTTGGTTGAGGATATAAAGACAAGATTTTCACTTCAAGGTTGTGTATCTTATATGTGCGTAAGTTTGATGTTGACTTCTAACTTGTTTGTTTGCAATTCTATCTTCTCGGATTAAAGTTTTTGACATGTATTCATGTTTAATTTATTTGGCTTGTATGTTCAGAGTTCCAAAGGAGAGTCCAATCCGTGCCCTCACTACGGACATCTTTGCATCCCCTTCAACGACGTTTGAGCCCCCTTCGTATGCTACAAAGATTGCCCATCATTTCGTGGAGGCACCGTCCCCACCTCCTTCTCGCACCCGCCCTTTCAACAAACTAGTATTGGAATTCCTAGACATAGAAACCAAATAGGGTGAGGATAATGATAGACATGATAGTCCAAGTTGTTAATTAGGCTTCGTGGGTTTGAAGACTCAAGCTCAAATGCTATGTTTTTATGTGAATTTTTTAAGTTCATTTATTTTGTTTCCATCTACCTTTTGTAAATCCCCATTCCACTTGTTCTTCATCTTATGTTGATGTTTCATTCCGTTTACTAATGTTAGCCATAATTTAATCCTAAATCATTTAGAAACCACACTACAAGAACTTTCATAAGAAATATATTTTTCCATGACTTCACGTTCTATTTGCTGGTGGAATTAGATAAAGTTATAATCTCCACGGGATTGGGGTACCTTTTCAACAAATTGAACTCAAAACATCTCAAAATTCCATGGTCATAGGCATTTCTTCTATCAAATTTGTCCATCATAAATTAAATTCTTTGCTTTCCAAAATTTGCTCTCCCCTCTTTGTTCTACGCTCCCACTACTAAATTTTCCAGTGTGGGATCTCAAATGGATTTAGAAATAGGCATTTATGCCTGAATTGCGATACAAAAGGAGGGGACATCCAACTTTAAGGATATGAAAGTGTCGCAACCCTTGCTATCCCCATTAATAATATTGCCCATTTCCATTTCTAGCAAAGGTTAGGAGCGCTAACCCTTCGCATTCCGCCATGCTAATGGTTAGCTCCTCCTACCCCGGACCTTATAGTTCATAAGAGGGAACCATCCCTCATACTTTGCTTTCGGGACTCACCTCTTAACCGTTAACCAATTCTTAGATGTGAACTTCCATCCATGGAAGTCCAATCTTCTGTTGATCATCACATTGCCGGAGCACCACTATAACAAACCGAACCATACTAAGCAACTATGGCCTCACTATGGGCCAAAGCCCATGGAGGCTATGCCGTTCGGCCTCGGGTGGGTGAGGCCACACCACCTCACCCATATAAGCCCCTAGGACTCTACCCGGGGCCCCTACCCCACCGTCAAGAAACATTTTGTCTCTTTACCAAGAGTTGGGGCCAAGTACACAGTTTCCCTTAGCCGTTGGGCCTAGAAGCCCCCAACAGCTTCAAACCATCATAACTACCTTGTATGATGTTTGATGTTAATAACCGACCACTTCATCTTCATCTACGCTTCACGTAGATACGAATGAACTCCTCACTTGCCATCACCTTGCCCCCGCCCAGAAAAACCGAAGGCTAAGAGATTTCTTAGTTTCATCCAAGGTCCCTCCAAGCCATGGAACCCAATTACTCGGCTTACCCAACCTAGTTTGGCATATGTATTTCCCCTTTTCCACTGACCAAACACAGGTACAAGACTAGGACCTCATCTCATATTTTTTTCTTTGCACCACTAAAGTTGGATTTTATTGTCTCAAGCCAAAGAACAAGTACATGTTGTGAAGCTATTTGCCTCCAAGTTGAGTGTTATACTAGCGTCTCTCCCCCACTAAAGGAGATTGATGTCCTCATCAATGCCTACGCTTCATTTTATTGGAACCTCTACCCCTTGTTTCTTCAAAGTGCTTCACCAATTCTTTGGCATTCACCATGTCTCTTGCCGCTACACAAACGGTTTTTTTCTCATGGTATCCTCGCTATTCCACAAAGTACCCCTTTGTCAATTTTTACTTTTTTTTCTTCAATTGGGCTTCCTACACTTGAGTATGCCCTCTTACCTCATGTTCCAAATGACCGCTTACAAGGTTGGGAGGTGGCCTAATCACTTGCTTGCGATTGGGCCACAAGGTGTTTTCCTTAAATGGCTTTAGTAATGACACATGGAATGTCGGATGCACTTTGATCTTGGACGGTAATTCCAACTTATACCGGCATTGATTTGCTCTTCGCGTAGCACTTTTGGGCTTTCTCCACCAACAACTTGATCATCTCCAAGACTTCTTCACGTTTCCTGGCCAAGTCCTCACCATCTTGATTCAACTCTTGTGTTCAATGTGCCCCTCAAGTATTGTTTTAAGACTCCATTCACACGCTTTGTTTTCCCATCCATGTGGGATTGTAAGGCCGTGCTAAACCTTAGTTTCATTTTGCCCTCCTTAGAAAAATGCATTGAAAATTCACTTGTGAACTTTGGATCTCTGTCGTGTAAATACCGATCGTGTATCACTACAGCTCGAGTACCAACAACCACTAACAAACAATACTAAAACATAGCAAGGTCACACATGAACAACACATCTCGACAGACAAGGAAGAGAGTAGAACATTCATAAGAGCTCTAAATCTCTCATAAATTGCACACAATTAGTCAAGCTATCTCTCACTCCACCAAGGGAAAATCCAAGAGTGTAAGTAGAGGGAGAAGAACTCAAGATTTATTGCAAAATCATGCAATCTACACCTCACACAAGCTCTCTCCACACACTAACTCACAAGACTTGACTTGGCAACAATGCCAAGCCAAGGAGGAGGCTCCTCACTTAGGAGCATCACTTTCCAAAACTAAGGTTCATCCATCCAACTCTAAATGAATGAAGCCCAATGGATAAGGTGCGGTTGCCGATGCCGCATACCGTGACAGCTGTCGTGTAAATACCGATCGTGTGTCACTGCAGCTCGAATACCAACAACCATTGACAAACGACACTAAAACAAAGCAAGGTCACACATGAACAACACATCTCAACATGCCCCCCTTAGCTGACTATGGAGTCCCGCCAATCAGCTAGGACCAACGCCAATCCAAGGGTATGGATAATGACAGATTGTTCCGCAACCAACTAGCGTGGCGAACGTCATCCCAAGGAACTGTAGGCTGGGTGCAATGTGAACCCCATCCTTAATCGCCTCTGATGGTTGGCCATCAGATTTCATAGAATTAATTTCACCGCCTCATGTCGATTGCGTCTCTAAGTCATAACTCCTCATCTTCCATTTGGGCAGGCACAAGATGATGAAAACCACACATGATCATTTAGTACGATTGGTAGGAGCACCAAGTACCGAAGATCCTCGACGGCGAGGACAACTCCACTGTCCAGATGGTAGAGAAGTCAAGGGTGGCCTCAAGCATGCCATGTGCCAACCACGTTGACATTGATCACACAAGAGCATAGTAGCCGCTCCTTTCTTCTCACCACACACAAAACATGGAAGACCCTCTAGCACGACGGCCGGTTAAGGATGAACTGTACCCTCAATGGGTAGGTGACATGGGGCACAGTTTTTGGAATGCTCGCGACATTCCCTGCCATCATTGACTTCCAACAACAACAAACCACTCGGCAACACCTCCTTCACCCGAAGGATAATGCGCCCCGCCCTGACATCCAATGTCGTAGGCGCCTCGCGTTGGAGATAAACATAATCCCCTTGTCGGAATATCCGCAACTGAGGTCGGTAAGCACCACTGCGAATGCGTGCATAATACAATGTGTCACGGTGCTGAGCAATGGACAAATTCTCCATGGCCATAGGCATGGCCCTCTGGAAGAATTGAGCCCGCTCCTACAAACACTCTGCCCAAATGTTTTGGTCATCCAAGTCCACAACAGGAGCTAACTTTTCCCGAATAGAACTCGGGAGAACAGGCTCACGTCCATACAATAACTTATACGGGCTGTAGGATGCCAAAGAGGCCTGCCTACTAAATCAATAGCTCATAGCAATCCAAGGCAACATAAGGTCCCAATCCCGGTGGCTTCCCCGAAGTAATCCACACTTCCTCAAGCCACGCTTGGTTGTTTGAACAACCCGTTCAGCCAAGCTATCTGCCTCCGGATGATCCCGAGAGGTGGTACGGTGATCTATGAGCGCCTTAGTGCACAACTCCTCAAAAGCACCAAGGATCTCCCTCCCTTGGTCCGTCAACACCTCAGCCTGTCGCGCACCTCTTCATGAGGAGTGCCCCAAACACCATGGGCACAAGGGGGACCCCAGAGTGACACCCGGGACTTGTGGCGCCGTTGATGAGAGGGCCCAAGTGATCCTAGTGTGGGCGAGGGCCCCGGGCGTTGGGAACGCCTCCCACCCACGGAGACTAGGATGCACAAGGGTAAGGCCATGAGCTATGCGTAGGTCATGGCGTGGTGATTCTAGAATGCTCAAGATCACCTCCATCAGAGGTGTGAGCTAAGAGTTATGGCATTTGAGTGGGGCGCTGTCCCGAAACAGCGACCTGGTCCAGCGGTGCCTGGGAGTGATTCCCGGGACTGCCAAGGTTCAAACAGGCATAACGTCGTCAATACTTGCCTGAATAGGGCAAGTGAGGAGTCCATCGACATTTGCGTGGAGCGTAGATGAAGATGGAGTGGTTATTTGTTTGAATGAAATATCATACAAGGAAGTTATGATGGTCTGAAGCTCCTGGGGGCTTCTAGGCCCAGCGGCTAAAGGAAAATGTCTACTTGGCCCCAACTCTTGTTAGAGAGACAAGAGGTTTCTTGACGGTGGGGTAGGGGCCCCGCGTAGAGTCCTAGAGGCTTATATGGGTGAGGTGGTGTGGCCTCACCCACCCGAGGCCGAACGGCACGGCCTCCATGGGCTTTGGCCCATTGTGAGACCATAGTTGCCTAGTATGGTTTGGGTTGTTGTAGTGTTGCTCCGGCAACACGAGGATCAACATAAGATGGGACTTCCATGGATGGAAGTCTACATTCGGGAATTGGTTACAGATCAAGGGGTGAGTCCCAAAATCAAAGTAGGAGGGTTGGTTCCCCTCCTATGACCTATATGATCCGGGGTGAGAGGAGCTAACCATTAGCATGGCGGTATGTGAAGGGTTAGCGACTCATAACCTTTGCTAGAATTGAAAATTGGCAAGATTGTTAAGGGGCCTAGCAAGGGTTGTGACACAGCCGATGCTCCAAAACGTGCTAACACATGTTCCAAAAAGGCGGCCGCGGCCAACTCTGCAGAGTTTTGGGGTAGAGCAACAAGCTCAATGCACTTGCTAAAATGCTCCACCATCACCAAAACGTACTTTGTTCCACGTGGTGTAACCACCAACGGCCCTACAAAGTCCTGCAATCAACGGTAGCCCAATCCCATAATAGGTAAGGGCTGTAACTGAGGTGATAAGGTGTTAAAGCTAGACCTGACCCGGTCACAAACTTCACACCTCCCGATATAGGCAGCCACCTGCTGATACATGCCAGTCCACCAATATTGGCCACGCAACATCGAATGTGTCCTGCGTATGCCAAAATGGCCAAGTTCCTCGTACACTTGTCGCACCAAGGAGGCCCTCTGATCCGGCCTAGGAACAATACGCATTGTCCCATCCGGCCACAATCAAAATAACAAACCGTTCTCCCAACGGAACCTTGTTATTCGATGTCCATTCCTATCCCTTTCCATTGCCGAAATAGACAAAGGAAAGGTACCATGTTGAAGCTTATGCAATACAGGAAGATCCTCCCATATATCCGCAATAGCTTGAGGCCGATCAGTCTCATCATCCGAGCCCTCTATGGGAATCTCAACAAATGAATCAGAAAATAAAGTGAGGTAGGCAGCCGCGTGCCAACCTGGAACCGCCTCTTGATCACAATCTCCATGCCACTTGGCCCCGGTCAAGTCCTCATTTGAAGGACTTGGATTGCGTGAGAATCCATCTGCATCCATGTTGGTAATCCCAGCACGGTGTACCACCTCAAAGTCATACTCCTGGAGCAACAAAACCCACCTGGCAAGCTTGCTCGTAAGCTTATCCGACTCCATGAGCCACCGTTACGGCTGATGGTCAGTCAGTAAAGTAAAGTGCTGACCATAAAAGATAAAGCCAAAAATGGGCAATAGCCCATACCGCCGCCAATGTTTCTCCCTCTTAGGATGAATAATTAGCCTCCGCCGTGTTATTGCTTCGCGAAGCGTAAGAAACAACATACTCCCGGCCAAAATCATCCTTCTGAGTGAGAACTGCTCCCAAACCCAATGAACTCCAATCTGTATGCAACTGGAATTATTTGGAGACATCTGGACGTCGAAGCACTGGAGCCGTACCCAACTTCTGCTTCAATGTCTCCAACGCCTGTTGTTGCTCACGACCCCAAGTCCACGGTTGGTCTTTGCTCGTGAGAATGGTGTGAGGCTTGGCGATCAAGCTAAAGTTCTTGACGAATCGCCGATAGTAATTCGCCAAGCCCAAGAAAGCACGAAGTCTCGGCACATCAACCGGTGCCGGAATCTTCTGCAAGGCGTCCACCTTAGCTTGTTGTACCCCAAGACCTCCTAGAACAATCATATGCCCCAGATATGCCAGCCATTCATGGAAAAACTTGCACTTGCCGTGGTGCAAGCGCAATCCCCACCGCTGCAACCGTTCAAAAACGGCTTGAAGATGCCTGACATGCTCCTGTGGTGTTGTGCTGAAGATGATCACATCGTCTATGTAACACCGAGCAAAGGGCAAGCCAGAGAGAACCCAATCCATCACCCACTGAAACTCAGCGGGTGCATTCTTCAGGCCAAATGGAAGAAACTTCCAGTGATAAAGTTGATCTTTCCCATCTTGATCAACCCCCTAAAATGCGGTTTTCACTTGATCTTGCAGTTCTCCCGCAAGTAATGGGAGCTGGTGATAGCCGGATCTCAAGTCTAGGGTGCTAAAGACTCGAGAAAATCCGATGGCATCGAACAACTCCTCGGGGATTGGCATGGGATACCGATCCGACTTGGTCTTCCAATTAACTGGACGGTAATCCCCGCACATCCTCTTCTCCGTCCAATTGCCAAAGATATCCTTCTTTGATGGCATAACCATAGTACAAGCATACTCCCCGTTGGAAAGTTCGATTAGCCCTGCTGCCAAGAGCTCTCGGCAACGAGCCTGAACGCCAATCCGCTCGGAAACACTGAGCCTGTAAGGTCTCCAAAAAATGGGATGGTCGTCCTCCAACTGAATGTGGATGGGGTTTCCTTTATAACCTTCAAGATCTTGAAGGCTAAAAGCAAAACATCTACGGTACGAGCAAATAAATGCTCGTACCTTCCGTGCTTCAGCACTAGTGATACGAAGGCCTAATTCAAGTGGCCAATCATCAAACTCTGTAGTCTTCCTCTCCACCAAAGGAGAACCACCTGATGCTGGCACAAACTCTAATTGCTAATCAGAGGAGGGGGCATTAACCATGCCCCCAGTCTCGGTGCTAGCACTAGAGTCTGACATTTCTTCATCACCACCAATATGTGATGATGAAGCCACCACCGGAGGCGAAGAAACCGAAGCAGTGGAAAAATGTTGAGCTCGAAGCTCCTCCATCACATGCTGCTCGAATTGAATAAATGCTCGTACCTTCCGTGCTTCAGCACCAGTGAGACGAGGGCCTAATTCAAGTGGCCAATCATCAAACTTTGTAGTCTCCCTCTCCACCAAAGTAGAACCACCTAATGCTGGCACAAACTCTAATTACTAATCAGAGGAGGGGGCATTAATCATGCCCCCAATCTCGGTGCTAGCACTCGAGTCTGACATTTCTTCATCACCACCAATATGTGATGATGAAGCCACCATCGGAGGCGAAGAAACCGAAGCAGTTTGGGGTAGGGTTTAGGGTTTAGGGTTTAGGGTAGCGGCAAAGCCGTTTGGGTAGCGGCAAAAGACATGATGAACGTCGCGTCTCGTCCTCCATCTCGTCAAAGGATCCCACCCAAAGGACATGAGACCGAATAGCAATCCCCCACGCCGAAGTAGGCTGAAAAGCCTCGTCGGGTGCTACCACGGGTTCACTCTCCGAAAGGTCCGAAGATCGACCTTGCGATGATGCAGGAAACGGAGAACGATAATGTTGGCTCCGAGTTGTAATCATAAATCCGCAATGGATTTGGTCACTAGAGCCAACGACCTAAATTAATGTGGTATTAGGGTAAAGGCAACCTGCACCTGCAACCACCACCAAATCTTATGGTCTGCTGGTCATCAATCCAGCCTCACCATAAGGGAATACAAGCACCGCCCACTTGGTGCAAACACAAGGGTCTCGTCGGTCATTACTCCGACCTCACCCCCACAATACCCTATCACAAACTAGGACAACACAAAATGGGGCAATGTTGGAAGACTCCAACACAACAGTCCGCCACGGGGAAAACAAAAAGCCCGCCACCCAGCTGATACAAGCGTGGGATGGTGCTAGTTGGATACTATAGACCCTATATCGCCGAGGTCCCCGGTTCAAACCCGTCGGTGGACCACGGGCTGGGCAGCAAATTGGACAGCGAGCCGGCCAGTGAGCGCTGCTTGCCGAACAGAGGCGGCCAGGGCCGGCCAAGAGCTCCGGCTCGCCGGCTCTTGGTTTTTTTTTAATTTTTTTTTAAATGAATGAATTGCGTTCGAATACAAACATGAATAACTTCTCACAATTCAATGTCGTGAAATCAAGCTTGCAGGCAATCAATTGACACAAAATTCCGTGGAGAATTCAATACCTTATCATCATAATTCACCTTCAAGTGACATTCACAAGCAAGCATTCTTCATGTTGCTTTGCAAATCTGCGGTGTTCTCGCTCCGGAACTTCACAACTTCGTCACTCCTTGTCTTCACGCCCTTCATTGCACGTTACATCTCAAGAATAAAGAAGAAAACATCAAAGATGAAGCATTCTTGCCAAGTGAGAAGGAAGAAAGTAGAACACTCATAAAAGCTCTAAATCTCTCTTCAAATGCACACAATTAGTCAAGCTATCTCTCACTCCACCAAGGGAGAATCCAAGAGTGTAAGTAGAGGGAGAAGAACTCAAGATTTATTGCAAAATCATGCAATCTACACCTCACACAAGCTCTCTCCACACACTAACTCACAAGACTTGATTTAGCAACAATGCCAAGCCAAGAAGGAGGTTCCTCACTTTCCAAAACTAAGGTTCATCCATCCAATTCTAAATGGATGAAGCCCAATGGATAAGGTGCGGCCGCCGACGCCGCATACCATCACATCTCGATCCGAGACAATCATTTTTGGTAACACGTGGTGCCTCAACCATCCTTTGAGAAAAGGCTATGCGATCTCCAACACGGTTGCGATTGCCACAATCGGCACCATGTGTGCCAACTTTGCAAACTGCTCGAGCATCAACAAAATGGCATCATACCCATGTGACTTTGGCAAACTTGTGATCAAATCCATGCACATAATATCCCATGGCCTCGACGAGATAAGCAATGGTTGCAAGAAGCCACCTTGCTTTTGGTAAAAGGCTCGGTTCACTTGGCACTTCACCTAAACCTTCACAAAGTGGGCTATATTATCCTTTATCCACTGCCAATGGTACCTCGTTGACACCATTCTATGGCGGCTTGTTATTTCTCCTCTATGGCCGGCAATGTGACTGTCGCAACCCTTGCTAGTTTTCCTTCACTTAGCTTGACAGCCTTTCCAACCTAGCAAGTGCCACGAGCGCTAACCTGCACATCCCACGCACATGCATGGTTAGCTCCCAAAACCGCGGACCTTCAAGTTCATGGCTAGGTCACCAAACCCTCCTACACATGCATTCGGGACTCTCCCCTTCGTAGGTAGCCAATGGCTAAGGTGGACTTCCATCCATGGAAGTCCACTCTTAAGTTGATCATCGTGTTGCCAAAACAACACTACAACTACCCGGAGCACATTGCCAAGTATGCTCCGGGGGGGTCGGTCGGCTAAGCCGCCTCACCCATATAAGCCTCTAGGACTTTGGGCGGGGCCCCTACCCCACCATCAAGTATCCTTTTGTCTCTCTACAAGGGTTGGGGCCAAGTGGACATTTTCCCTTAGCCGCTGGGGCTGGAACCCCCCAGCAGCTTCAGACCACCATAACTTCTACATATGATGTCTGATGCTCTCAAGCGACCACTCTATTGTCACCTACTCTTTGCGTAGATGCCGATGGACCCCTCACTTGCCTCATTCAGGCAAGTATTGAGGAAGTTATGGCTCTTCAAACCTTGGCAGTCCCGGGCACCACTCCCAGGTCACTGCTGTCCCGGGACAGCGCCCCACTCAAATGGCCATATCTCCTAGCTTGCACCTCCGATTGAGGTGTTCCTTAGCATTCTAGAATTCCACCGCCATAAGCTACTCATAACTTATGGCCTTACCCTCATGACTCTTAGTACCCGTGGGTGAGAGGCGTTCTCAACGCCCGGGGCCCTCACCCACACTAAGAGTACTTGGGCCCTCTCACCAATGGCGCCACAAGTCCCGGGTGTCACTCCGGGGTCCCCCTTGTGCCCATGGTGTTGCGGGCAATCCTCATGGAGAGGTGCGCGACAGTGACTATCACATTCCTACTTCAAAATCGATAGCCTCAACTTGCCTTGTGGCACATACACTCGACTTTGCCTATACTTGAACAATCCATCCACGAACTTAACTTCTTTGAGCACTTTGTTCTTTCCAAGCTCACCTAAAAGCCTTTGTGCTTCAAGGTAGTTAATGAAACCCTCTCGTATCTTGCATCACCAGTTTCCTTCACCGCTAAACATTAGCCACAAATTTTGGTTGGTTCTTGTTGCTTGGATTCCTTCCCGTCTACTTAGTGCATCCGGAACCACATTGCACGGTCCGGTTTGTGGATCAAATCCACCTTCATAAACGCCAAACTATCATGCCACCGCAATGACTTGGCGTTCACTTGTGCTTATATGTCAAAATACTATTTGGACACATTGTCCTTGTAGACCTTTGCTTTGTGCGACCTCAAATAGTGTCACCACATCTTCAAGCAATGCACTATGGCAAAGAAGTTCTTTGTCATGAGGTGGTTGTCTTCTTTGACAACCATCTAGCTTCATGATCCCATATGCTCCCATATGCCAAACTATTATGCCACTAGAATGGCTTTGCACTTGATTGCGTTTGTGTCTCAAAATACTTCAAGTACACATTGCCCATGGACACCTTGGTATTGTGCAACCCCAAATAATGTTGCCACATTTCCAAGCAATGCACTAAAACAAAAAAAATTGTCATGAGTTGGGCATCTTCTTTGACAATCATCGAGCTTCATGCTCCCATATGCAATGGCCATTCATCTTACATCAACAATCCGCCAATCGCAAAGTCACTTACTCCCATATGCACCTCAAAAGGTTTGTCAAACTCCGCGAACTTGAGCACGGGCGGCAAAGACAACTTGCTCTTAAGCTCCCCATTGACTTGGTGACAAGGTTCATCCCACTCTTAGGATAGCCATTTTTTCCACAAGTCAGACAACCATCGATTTTAATGCTCTCATATGCAACGGCCATCCATCTTGCATCAACATTCGCCATTGGCAAAGTCACTCGCCCCCGTATGCACCTCCAAAGGTTTGTCAAACTCCGTGAACTTGAGCATAGGCGGTGAAGAGAACTTGGTCTTAAGCTCTTTGATATAGATTTTTTTGTTTTTAGAAGCAAAAATAGGATTTCAGTGAGAAAGGACCTTTACCAACCCTGGTATCACTAAATTAACCAGTGAGAATGGGCCATGGTCACGAGATATCCTTGAACAGTGACTGTAAAGGCCATGGGCAAATAGGAATGGATGTAAACTTTCATATCTATAGAAGGGTTGGGAAAAGATATAAAAGAGAGAAGTTGAGGGTGTGCGGGCTCTCTTCGTGAACAAGTTTTTTGGTGTGATTTTAGAATCTTGAGGAACTTCTAAGACAATTTTTCTCTCTTAAGTTTGAAGAACCCTTTCTGAAACTCATATATGAGAGACTCATACATGTTAAGACTATTATCAATTGTCTAAAGTAATTGATTTGTCTCCAAGGAGAATGTACTGGAGCAGTTTCAATTTCCTTTGTTATATGGAGTAAAGTTTAAATGTCAAAGACTTGATGACACCGAAGGAAGTCACAAAATAAGCCTCTACGTGTATCATGTTAATTGCACTGCGAATTATCTCATGTATGGACTATTGTCTGTGGATTAGAGAAGTTTGAAAGATTCACCACATCGTAAGCAAATCAGAGAGGATTTGAACATCGTCTACATATCCATACTGTTTGAGTAGGGTACATATAGACCATAGCCTTGGTTGGTGGAAGGGGAAACCGTGTATTATCTTGAAGAAACCATAGTTTCGGGATGCAATTAAGTTACTTGAGGAACTTTGGCGAATTACCTATTGGCCATGATAATTGATTGAATTACTATGAGTGAAGTCATTGCATGTACCCCTTTTGTCTGGTCACTTAGGTTGAACTCTGATATTTCTCTGTCTCTTTGTTGTAATTCTAAGACGCCCATAGATTCGAATGAAATGATAAAAGATCGTTTGACTGAATTCCCAGAGTAGAAATTCTAATTCATTAAATGATAACCTTTCACAGACACAAAGGAGAATAAGCAGGACGACTCTTTCTTCCATTAAGTCATAATTCTTTGCTAAATTGCATTCAAAAATATTGAGTCTGTTGGTCTTCAAGAGTTGGAGAATGTGGAGGCCATAGTCTTCAGTGTCTATTGCCAGGTAGGATAGCTTTGATAACCTGTAACAAGAAGGAGACGAAAGGATGGGAATGCGACCAGGAAGAGACGCTATCACTGGATACTAATACGACCAGCCTCGTACTGGTAAAAGACTATAACACTATTGATTTCTAAAGACTAAAATAATGGAAGGGGAATTGAAACAGTCTGGGAAAGTACTTTCAGTTGGCACTTCCAATTTCACTAAAGAAATATTGATGAAAGTAAGACTATAGTCTATACTGGAGTGCCCTCGGCTTCGGTAACGGAGATCATGTTACTTTTATTAAAACTATTGACTATGGCTGTGCCTATGCTTGTCCACCGCACTTGGTCCAATTCTAATGAACCCACTGCCAGACTATCGCCTGGGAATTAGAGTGAGGTGTGAGACGGTCATAATTGCATGTACGGATTTTGTAAAGTTTTTACAACTTTACCCCTTGTTCATAATCTAATTATCAATCCTAACCCGAAATGGAGTGAAATAAACTTGTATTCTCCCTAATAAACCTTATTTGTGACACCTAGACGACATATAAGTCACCTTTTGAGTCTTCCTGGATTGTGTCCCTGGGTTTTGTTCTTAGTCAAAAAACCAACTACATTTTGGCGCCGCTGCCGGGGAAGGTTGCGGTCAATTTAGGTCTAGATAGATAAGTCTGTTAGAAAATATTAATAGGCTTGGATTTTGAATAAGGAATCTGAATTACGACTTTGGGAGATTCACAAAGAAGAGAAATAAGTTCATCACTATTTCTGGAACTTTGACGCGATCCTAAAGTAATAATTTGAATTCAAAATTATATCAAAAACCAAATTCCTAGAGTTCAAATCAAATGTCTAAATTATGGACGAACTTAAGATATGGAAATCTAGAGGTCATCGAAATTCTTTAATTTATCTTTTAAAATATACACCCTGGGAGAGTTAAACCTCGTAAGCTTTGAGGAAGCTGTTGAAAATATTGTTAGAAGAATTTGTAAGTGTCAGCTTGAAGCATTAGCTGATCCGCTAACTGAAAAAAAAACAAAGTGTAAGTATCTGTCAAAGATAGTCACACCCTCAAATAGTGTGTTGGACTTGTAAAGGTCTAGGACACTACTCGAGAGATTGTGAATTGAACAAGCTTATGTCTAAAGCTAAAATTGTGGGAAGGTGGCAATCCAAAGTGTTAACCCATATAGTTGGGACACAAACTGATTCCTTATGAGCGTGTCGCTCATAACACTAATGTTACAACTTTCAAAATGTGGCCGTGGGAGCTTAAACCCCAATGGTTGAGCACCCATGATAGTGAATTGTATCAAGGACCACATTTGTTTACTGCCTCATATCGCTTTTACAAAACATCATTCTGGGGAGTTGGAATCCACATTGGACCAACCATCCAATCTATCCTAAGGGATTTTTAGCCAATTTCCTTAATTACCTAATCACCTCCAAGAAAGGATCTTGGAAAAGATTTGGAATAATGGTGAGGGTTTTAATGAAATCATTATCAACAAAGGATAGCCAAGATTGAGAATGGACCTTAGATTTCTGCTTTTGATTTATAGCCAACACAAAGCAGAAAACTTTCCAATCAACAAATTTGGATATGGTTGTTGGAATGGAGGACTTCTCGCTTACGATGAAGCCCGTTTTTACTATGGACCTTTTGACCCTTGTGTAAGTATCCATATACCAGACTTTTCCGATTCTTCACTTCAAGGCAAGAACTTTGTAAACTTTGCAAAATTGTTTTTGAATGGAAGAAGGCGGGTTGTGAAATATGATAGGCAAAGTTGGATATAGGGATTGTTTACGTATGATCATATGCAACTTCCATACTGGAACCTGCACATGCAAGGTCGCACGCACAAACAACCTCAATAAGAAAAGCAGCCAATGACAAGGCTAGAGAGGATCTTACACTTGCTAGAGATTACCAACGAAAGAAAACTGAAAGGAAGAAAAGTTGGTTAAGGTCTGTTCAGAAATTGCAAAATGAGAATCCTGATGTTGACCCAAGTCTAGAAGAGCTAACACCTTTAGAGAATAAAGGTCAAGAGGAGTCGTTCTCACCACTGAAACCCCAACAATTACAGTTTGGTTCAACCTTAGGAACTTCACAGGCACAAACAATTCAAAACCCTTTAACACCTTTGGCCCTACCAATACCAGCATTAGCACCAACTTTATCAACACCACCCTTACCACCACCAGTACTTCCTACCATGATGGCTAATGTACGTGGTGCCCCCAGGATCCATAATAGAGTGCACATTCCATATTTCCTTGGGAGACCAGAATCAAATCATGATACTCACATAGCCAAATTTGAAATTATGTGTCAGGCCAATGATGTCCCGGCCGCTAAATTTCAAGAGGTTTTTGCTGCATCATTACAAGAAGATGCCTTTGCATGGGATCAAAGACAACCCCCATTTGCTAACTACAATGCATTGAAGAATGCATTCCTAGCTCATTTTAAACCCTTAGGCTTTGCCACGAGTCTAAAAGAAAAATTGCGAACTGTTAGAATGGGTATCCCAGATGATTTCCTTATGAGCATATTGATTGGTGGTTTATATCCTATGGAGTTGAGAACCTATGTTAAGAAAGGAACCATTGCTACATATGCTCAAGCCTATGCAAGAGCGAAGACTTGGGAGGAATGTAGATTGGAAAATGAATTGGTCATATACACTGACAATACTTATTCCAATAATCCAATTCCCTCACATTCGGGAACCTTTCCCATCAATGAGAATAACCAGTATTATGTTACCGATGCACCATATGTCTGAAATCCCAATGCACTGTTGTGTACACAACCTGCAATTAATAAGGTTCCTCACCAAGATCCCACGAGTGATAAATATGATAATGCTATATGGAATCTAACAAAACAATTATTAGAATTGTCAGTTAAGGTAGCCAACAATAGGCCTAAGAGACCTCAATCCACAAAAGAACGACATAACGTGTGGTGTTAGAATTGTAAAGGTCAAGGACACCTTGCCAATGAGTGCCCTACCCCAAAAGGGTTTAGGACCAAATGTATATTTTGTGGAGGGAATCACGCAGTTCAAGAGTGTTGGAACCTTATACAACAAAAGGTTGTTAATCAGGTCGATAGTAGTCAATCTTGCACTTGGAAACAAAAACAAAATGGACCAAGACCTAACACTGGTTATAATCCTAAAAGGAATTTTAACCGTCGTCCAATACCTTTGAGTTTTCAAGGACGTACCAACTGGAATCAAAGAAATGATTCCTCCAATTGGAATGGACCTCCTTCCTATAATCAAAGCTATCAAAGGTTTGATTCAAACCCTGAGGACTCAAGGAAATATCCCGTTTGTTATAGATGTAAGGAACTTGGTCATTACGCTAACAACTGTCCAAATCCTAAGAAGCCCCAAGATTATGTTCCTCTGTGTGGCAACTATAAGATAGCAGGACACCCCACAGATGAGTGTCCACATCCTAAAAAGGATTATCCTCCCAATGAGAGGGATTGGAAGAAAGGAAAATGAGTGAGGATCCAAGATCCGGAGGATGAGGAGGAAGGTGCTCGAAATGTAAATCACATTCAACATTTCTTTACCTCATCATCTCGGGAACGTAAGATCCATGCCGTGACAACACGGTCTAAAGCCCCACCAGAACCCTATCCAATCATTGATGAGAATAGTAGTAAGCCGAGGGCTGAGGAACTACGAGATAACATACATGATGATGATCCTAAAAATAAATTACTTGTGGAACCTAACGCGGTGCCTAGAGCCAATTCTACCCCCACGGCATTGCCAAGGGTAGAACTGGTTCAACCAGTGCCTATATCTCTTCCAACACCGCCAACACCCCCAAGACCATATACCATCTTGGAAAGGACACCTCCATTAATTATTCCACTAAGTAGACTTACAGAGGTTAAGTCCAAACCGATGCCCTATCAAATACCCCATGCGAGGAATTTAAAATCTAAGTCAAGTTCAAAGCAACCTCGGACCATGGAATTAGCTAAAGGACTATAACAATATGATATTATGCAAGACTTGGTACACCCTCACATCACTATGAGACAACTTTTGGCAATTGCGCCTCAATGTTGTACCACACTTGGTTCGGCAATGATTCGCAAGAGAGCTTAAGTTGTAGAGGTTAATGACGTGACCCTCAATCAAGACCCTGGTGCACGTGCAGTGGATGTAATAATTGATGGAGTAATGGTAGGGGGTTTCAAGTTGAACTGGATCTAGTGTCAACCTTATGAGTATGGAGACAATGGAAGAATTAGGACTTGCTAACATAGTTCCTACTTCTATCATTCTCAAAATGGCAGATCATACTCGTACTAAGCCTTTAGGGCAATTACCTCAGGTCCTAGTTCAAATCCCTGGTCAGGAATACATAATTGATTTTGTTGTATTCCGAACCACTGACACTATCCAACCTATCCCTAGTATATTAGGAAAACCTTGGTTGATTATAGCAGAAACCAAAGAGGATTGGGGTAAAGGTACCTTGACATTAGGCAAAGGTAAAGATAAAACAGTCTTGCCCTTGTTTCCTACTCAATATCAAGGAGAAACTCAAGATGAAGGAACTGAATTTACCACTGATGGATATGAGACCGAATTAGAGGATAACCCAATTGAGTCTATACATAATGTCGGTAGACACCAGAGATCACATAATCCAATCGGGATAGGAGATTATTTCATCCCTATGAAGGATGATGACTTTGACAATGCCATACTCAGCTGGCAACAGTCATGTCCAGTCAACAATGTTACGACGGTTGTTGAACCTCAACCTCATAGTAAACCACCTTCATCAACCAACCTAAAGAAAAAGGTTGCCCCACTAAAAGAACTAGAGAATCAACCGCCATCATTTGAAGACGAGTGGGAAGATGCCGTGTTTTCTTCTAATGCACCTATCAAGAGTTACGTGTCTAAGGATGTTTATAAAGACATGAATCTAGGAACAAAAAAGGTTCCTAAGATCACTAAAGTGCATGAGAAATTATTCAAGACTGAATGGCAGTATTGGTATAATTTCTTCAACAGAAAAGATTAAAGTCTTTGCATGGACTTATAAGGATTTGAGAGGCGTCCCTCCTAAAGTATGTGAACACAAAATTGTACTTGAAGAAAGAACAGCCCCAATCAGATAAAGACAATACCGTATGAATTCTAAATACTCCTTAATGGTCAAAGAAGATAAACTTCTTGAGGCATCATTCATCTACAAAATATCTTACAGTGAATGGGTGTCACCCATTGTTGTAGTTCCAAAAAAAAACGGGAAACTAAGAATTTGTCAAGATTTCCGGAAACTAAACACTGTTATTAGGAAAGATTATTTCCCCCTACCTTTTACTGACACTATGACACCTAGACGACATATAAGTCACCTTTTGAGTCTTCCTGGATTGTGTCCCTGGGTTTTGTTCCTAGTCAAAAAACCAACTACAAGCTTCCCAAAGACTTGGTGACAAGGTTCATCCCACTCTTGGGATAGCCATTTCTTCCACAAGTCAGACAAGGTCAGACAACCATCGAGCTTAATGCTCTCATACGCAATGGCCATCCATCTTGCATCAACATCTGCCAATTGTAAAGTCCCTCGCCTCCATATAGACCTCAAAATGCTTGTTAAAACCCGGGAACTTGACCACATTTTGTGAAAAACACTTGCTTTAGAGCTCCCCAAAGGCTTGGTGACAAGGCTCACCCCATTCTTGGGATAGCCTTTTTTTCAACAAGTTAAAAAAGGTCCTAGCAACCTTAGAAAAATCTCAAATGAAATGGAAATAGTAGTTGGCTAGGCCAACCAATGACCTATGCCCTTTCTGAGTCAAGGGCCAATTCTCCTCTTGGATTGCCTTGACATCTTCATGTCCGTTCACCAACTTCATTTGTCACCATATAGCCTAAGAACTTAATTTCTCGTCGAGCAAAAATGCTATCCACTCCTTGGCAATAATTTTTTGAGGAATTTGTTGGTGAGTACATCTTTGTACCTCACCAACATCCCACAAATGTGGCTTGGGTATCGCGCACCTCTGCATGAGGAGTGCCCAAAACACCATGGGCACAAAGGGGACCCCGTAGTGACACCCGGGACTTGTGGCGCCGTTGGTGAGAGGGTCCAAGTGATCCTAGTGTGGGCGAGGGCCCCGGGCATTGGGAATGCCTCCCACCCATGGAGACTAGGAGGCATGAGGGTAAAGCCATGAGCTATGCGTAGCTCATGTCATGTTGATTCTTGAATGCTCAAGAACACCTCAATCAGAGGTGTGAGCTAGGAGTTATGGCAATTTGAATGGGGCGCTGCCCCGGGACAGCGCCCTGGTACAGCAGTGGCCTGGGAGTGATTCCCGGGACTGCCAAGGTTTAAACAGGCATAACTTCCTCAATTCTTGACCGAATGGGGCAAGTGAGGAGTCCATCGGCATCTACGTGAAGCATAGATGAAGATGGGGTGGTTTCTTGTTATCATCAAACATCAAACAAGAAAGTTATGATGGTCTGAAGTTGCTGGGGCTTCTAGGCCCAGCGGCTAAGGAAAAATGTCCACTTGGCCCCAACTCTTGGTGGAGACACAAAAGGTCTCTTGATGGTGGAGTAGGGGCCCCACGTAGAGTCCTAGAGGCTTATATGGGTGAGGTGGTGTGGCCTCACCCCCCGAGGCCGAACGGCACGGCCTCCATGGGCATTGGCCCATTGTGGGGCCATAGTTGCTTAGCATGTTTCGGGTTGTTGTAGTGTTGCTCCGGCAACGCGATGATCAACATAGGATTGGACTTCCATGGATGAAAATTCACATCAAAGAAATGCGTTACTGATTATGGGGCGAGTTCCCAAAGCAAAGTAGGAGGGTTGGTTCCCTCCTATGAACTATAATGTCCGGGGTAGGAGGAGCTAACCATTAGCATGGCAGAATGCGAAGGGTTAGCACTCGTAACCTTTGTTAGAAACGAAAATTGGCATGATTATTAAGGGGCTAGCAAGGGTTGCAACATTGGGGGAGGCCCATCTTTCATAGCCTTCCCATGAGTTTCTTGGAGTTGCTCCAATTAAACCACAACCATTTATTATTTATTATTTTTCTTTATTCATTTGGTCCATTAAGACCAAATTCGACTTGGTTCCTCCTACCGTAGGAGTCATTGTCATTTTTAAGTTCAATTCTTTGTCATCAAGGCACATCACAAATGCACCGCAAGCTCACCGGCTTGCACCTCACATCTACCAGGGTTGTCTATCCCATCGTTATGACGGTGTCGTGTCGTGACGGACCCCTCTGTCACGACACAATAGGGTCCACGTAGGGTCAACATAGGGGGAACGGAGTAGGGTGGGTAAAATACTTACCTTCTTGCCAAGGTGGCGTCCTATGTGGCAGAAAACGCTGACGTGGACGTGGATATGCCTAGCGCCAGGTAAACAATTTTGCCATTTTGTTTACCATTTTGTTAAAATCAAAGTACTAAAAAACGACTAAGGAGGGTGTGGGGCGGACGGGGGGAACGCGGGGGCGGACGGGGGGGAATGGGGGTGGAAACGGGGGCGGACGGGGGGGGGGGGAACGCGGGGGCGAATGAGGGGAACGCGGGGGCAGACGGGGGGGGGGGAAACGCGGGGCGGAACGGGGGGGAACGCGGGTGGGAACAGGGGCGGACGGGGGGTGGAACGCGGGGGCGGATGGGGGGGGGACGCGGGGGAACGGGGCGGACGGGGGGACCGCGGGGGCCGACGGGGGGGGACGCGGGGGGGGACGCGGGGGCAGACGGGTTGGGAACGGGGCAGGGAACGGGAGCGGAGGGGGGGGGGAACGCGGGGGCGGACGGGTTGGGAACGGGGCGGGGAACGGGAGCGGAGGGGGGGGAACGCGGGGGAACGGGGGGAACGCAGGGCCGGACGGGTGGGAACGCGGGGGCGGACGAGTTGGGAACGGGGCGGGGAACGGGAGCGGAGGGGGGGGGAACACGGGGCAGACGGGTGGGGAACGCAGGGGGGAACGGGGTGGAATGGGGGCGGGAACGGGGGCGGACGGGGGGGAACGCGGGGGCGGGAACGGGGGCGGACGGGTGGGAACGCGGGGGCGGACGAGTTGGGAACGGGGCGGGGAACGGGAGCGGAGGGGGGGGAACACGGGGCAGACGGGGGGGGGAACGCAGGGGGGAACGGGGTGGAATGGGGGCGGGAACGGGGGCGGACGGGGGGGAACGTGGGGGCGGACGTGTCGCAACCCTTGCTAGCCCTTCTTGACCATCTTGCCAATTTTCATTTCCTAGCAAAGGTTACGAGCGCTAACCATTCGCATACCGCCATGCTAATGGTTAGCTCCTCTCACCCCGGACCTTATAGTTCATAGGAGGGGAACCAACCCTCCTACTTTGCTTTCGGGACTCACCCCTTCAATCGCTAACCAACCCCTTTAATCGGTAACCAATCCTTAGATGTGGACTTCCATCCATGGAAGTCCAATCTTATGTTGATCATCGCGTTGCCGGAGCAACACTACAACAACCCGAACCATACTAGGCAACTATGGCCTCACATTAGGGCAATGCCAATGGAGGCCGTGCCGTTCGGCCTCGGGTGGGTGAGGCCACACCACCTCACCCATATAAGCCTCTAGGACTTCACGCGGGGCCCCTACCCCACCATCAACCAACCTCTTGTCTCCCTACCAAGAGTTGGGGCCAAGTGGACATTTTCCTTTAGCTGCTGGGCCTAGAACCCCCCAGCAGCTTCAGACCATCATAACTTCCTTTTATGATGTCTGATCATAACAACCAACCACTCCATCCTCATCTACGCTTCACGTAGATGCCGATGGACTCCTCACTTGCTTCATTCGAGCAAGTCTTGAGGAAGTTATGCCTGTTTGAACCTTGGCAGTCCCGGGAATCACTCCCAGGCACTGCTGTAGCAGGGCGCTGTCCCGGGACAGCGCCCCACTCAAATGGCCATAACTCCTAGCTCACACCTCCGATTGAGGTGTTCTTGAGCATTCTAGAATAACCACGCCATGAGCTACGCATAGCTCATGGCCTTACCCTTGTGCCTCCTAGTCTTCGTGGGTGGGAGGCGTTCCCAACGCCCCGGGCCCTCACCCACACTAGGATCACTTGGGCCCTCTCACCAACGGCGTCACAAGTCCCGGGTGTCACTCCGGGGTCCCCCTTGTGCCCATGGTGTTTCGGGCACTCCTCATGGAGAGGTGTGCGACAGGACGGGTTGGGAACGGGGCGGGGAACGGGAGCGGAGGGGGGGGGGAACGCCGGGAACGCCGGGAACGCGGGGGCGGACGGGTTGGGAACGGGGCGGGGAACGGGAGCGGAGGGGGGGGGGAACGCCGGGAACGCCGGGAACGCGGGGGCGGACGGGTTGGGAACGGGGCCGGGAACGGGAATGGGAGCGGAGGGGGGGGGAACGCGGGGGAACGCGGGGGCAGACGGGGGGGAACGGGGCGGAATGGGGGTGGGAACGGGGGCGGACGGGGGTTGGATCGGGGGCTAGTAATTTTTTCCCCACTTTACCTCTATTTTGCTGACATGTCATCACACGTGGACATCTTACATCCTACGTGTCCGAAATGGGGTAATGTAATTACACACAGAATTCGGTAAAATTCAAGTCCGTCAGAATAAAGACATCATCCGGCATAATGTCGTGACGGATACGTGTCGTGACGACACGACATTATGCCGAGATTAGCCTCCGTCACGACACAATAGACAACCCTGACATCTACCATATGAGTTTCAAATAATGTGACCTTTACAATGACATGCACCTCATTTATTTCACATAGTGTGAAATCTTTACAAAAATCCAATGTCCCACATTGAGAGGTTACATGCATCGCCGCCTCCTTTGCCTCATGCGGCTCATGCTTTGCAAACCGCAGCTTGGTGGGCTTGCCCGTTCTACCGGTCGGCAAGCCCCAAACCCCTTGTGAGTTTTAGGCTCATGAAGGAGTCCGTTGCCTCTTTGTCAACCCATGAGATAGAAAATACTTGGCCTTGACTTAACGCTACTAGCCTTGGCCACAAATTCATCATCTAACATTTGGTCTGCGGCAACAACATTGATTTGGGTTGGTCCGCAAAGCCGACTTTTAATATTTCGTCCGCAGCACAAATATGATTTGGCTTGGTACCACCAAGCCAACTTTTAATATTCCGTCCGCGGCACAAATATGTATTGCCTTGGTATAATGGGCCAAACTACTTACGTTTATTTCCTATGGACCTATTTCAGCTAAAGGCACTTTGTAGTGATGCACCGCCCAACTTTTTTTCGGGACCATCGGCTTCAATGCTCTTCAAATCTTAATGATCCCTGATATGTCCTCAAGAAGCTTTGGGAACTTGAACATGGTATTCACCACCCGCTTTTGAAACCCACCTAAAACGATGTATTTCTTAGAGTGCTCATCCATCTAAGATGAACGATTCATTTGGGTGTGAAATTCGCGCATATACGTCTTGAGAGACCTCGCATGCCTCATTTGCACCAAGTTCATTTCAACAACACCACCTTCTAATCATTTCAAATTGGAATGTCAATCCAACATTAATACCCTCCAAGGTTTAGGGTCTCACTTAAGTTGCCATAACTCCTAGTCCACACCTCCGATTGAGGTGTTCTTGAGCATTCTAGAATCTACACGGCATATGCTACGCATAGCTCATAGCCTTGCCTCGTGCCTCCTAGTGTCCATGGATGGGAGGCGTTTCCAACGCCCAGGGCCCTCACCCACACTAGGATCACTTTGGATGTGGTATTTCATGTTTTGAGTGATGCCTCCGGCATCACTATAGGTGCGGCTTTGTACCAACCCTATAGGCTTGACCTCAAGGACCGCCCTAGATTGTAATTGATGTTGGCAAAGAAGAATTATTGCATCACAAAATGAGCATGCCTTGCTATTGAATTTTTTGTCACGAATTTTTGGCGCTATTTCATGATGAACCCAATAAGATTCTTTATAGATTTTTGGCCCCCCGATATATGGTCCATAAACCTCCACACGATGCTTCTTGTCATCCCATCGCTACCACTTTTTTCATTTGAGAAATGAAGAATTGACTATGTGGGACCAATTTATCTTAGTTTTTCTTAGGGAATGGCCTCTATTGTCCTTGCGGTAGACTATCTCACCAAGTGGATGTGAGTGAAGGTAGTGTAGGTCGCGGATAAGAAAACCATGGCTTTGTTCATGTTTGAAAAAATCATTGCCTTATATGGAATTTTGAGGGCTTTCATAACTGATAGAAATATGCATTTTTTAAACAATATTAGTGAGCAGTTGACTACAACATATGGCATTGACCATCGAAACACCACACTCTATCACCTTGAGACCAATGGCCTAGCTGAACAAGTTAACCAAACCATTTTTTATATTTAACGGAAGTCCATAGAAGATCACAAATATGATTAGCAATCCAAACTCAATGCGGCCTTATGGGCTTATCATACCATCTTTTAAATCACCATAAAACGAACTATTAATGCATTTGTTTAAACCATTCAGGCTTTCTCTTGCGCACCTCTCTATGACGAGTGCCCGAAACACCATGGGCAAAAGGGGGACCCTGGAGTGACACCCGGGACTTGTGGCGCCGTTGATGATAGGGCCCAAGTGATCCTAGTGTAGGTGAGGGCCCCGGGCGTTGGAAACACCTCCCATCCACGGACACTAAGAGGCACGAGGGCAAGGCTATAAGCTATGCGTAGCATATGCCGTGTAGATTCTAGAATGCTCAAGAACACCTCAATCGGAGGTGTGAGCTAGGAGTTATAGCAATTTGAGTGGGACCCTAAACCTTGGAGTGTATTAATGTTGGATTGAAATTCCAATTCGAAATGCTTAGAAGGTGGTGTTGTGGAAATGAACTTGGTGCAAATGAGGCATGCAAGGTCTCTGAAGGCGTATATGCGCATATTTCACACCCAAATGAATCGTACATCTTAGATGGATGAGCTTTCTAAGAAATACATCGTTTTAGGTTGGTTTCAAAAGCGGGTGGTGAATACCATGTTCAAGTTCCCAAAGCCTTTTGAGGACGTGGCGCGGACCATTAAGATTTGAAGAGCATTGAAGTCGATGGTCCCGAAAAGAAGTTGGATGGCGCCTCACCACAAAGTGGCTTTAGCCGAAATAGGTTCCAAGAAAATGAGCATAAATAGTTTGGCCCATTATACCAAGGGAAAACACGTTCGTGCGGTGGATGGTTAGTTGAAAGGTGGTTTTATGCTACCAAGGCAAATCATATTTGTGTTGTGGGCGGACCAAGTTGGCTTTACGGACCAAGCCAAGTCATGTTGTTGCCGAGGACCCAATGTTAGACAATTGCTTTGTGGCCAAGGCTAGTAGCCTTAAGCAAAGGCCAAGTTTTTTTGTACATCATGGCCTGAATCAATGGAAGACATGTCTCATGGGTTGACAAAGAGGCAAGGCATTTCTTTATGAGTCCAAAGCTCACAAGGTGTTTGGGCTTGCCAACCGGTAGAGCGGGCAAACCCACTAAGGTGCGGTTTGCAAAGGGTGACCGCATGAGGGAAATGAGGCGGCAATGCATGTAACCTTTGAATGTGGGACATTGGATTTCTGTCAAGATTTCACACTATGTAAAATAAATGAGGTGCATGTCATTGTAATGGTCATCTTCTTTGAAACTCACATAATAGATGTGAGGCGCAAGTCGGTGAGCTTGCGGTGCATTTGTGATGTACCAGGATGGCAAAGAATTGAACTACAAATTGACAAGGACTCCTATGGTAGGAGGATCCAATTCTAATTTGGTCTTAAGGGACCAAATGAATAAAGGAAAATAATAATAATAATAATAATGGTCGTGGTTCAAATGGAGCAACTCCAAGGAACTCATGGGGAAGCTAGGAAAGATGAGCCTCCCCCAAACCACATTTGTGGGATGTTGGTAAAATACAATGATGTATTCACCAATATGTTGTTCAAAATGTTATCGTCAAGGAGTGGAAAATAACTTTGCTCAACGAGAGATTGGGTTCTTCAGGTATGTGGTGACAAATGAAGTTGGTAGACGAACATGAAGAATGTCAAGACAATCCAAGAGGAGAATTGGCCCTTGTGAGCCCAATACTGCGCACACATCGGTTCTTGACTCTTAAAATTCATAAAAGGGTAGGCTTTGATTTTTATGGATTAATTAAAACATAAAAAGAGTGTGTCTTTTAGCTGGATTGCAATTTAGACTTAAGGTTGGTTTTGCATTTAAGTATTGTTGGGTTCGGAAAAACCGCCTGGAGGTAGAATTATTAATTGAAAGGCTCTGGAGGGCTCTGTGGGCCTCTCGGCCCATGGCCAAAGGGTTGGGTTGTTATTGGTCTAGTTAGGCTTGGTTGTTATCCATTTAGGGGGAGGGTGAGGTCACCCTAGAAAAATCCGGTTAGTAGGAAGTGGCAGTTAAGTGAGCTATGGCGGGGAAAGAGCTGGGTGTGACTGGGGGAAGATTTGAAGGCCTTCTCGGGAAAAGGGAGGCGGCAGTATGGTTGGGAAAGGAAGGCACCAGTGTGTGCGGGAGGCGGCAGTTGATGGTAGCAATGTGAGCTACACACCTGGCTATGGACCGAGACCGGAAGGAGCTAGAATGGACACTGAAAACTTGGAGAGTCAGGAAGGGATGAGTAACCAGGAGCATTTGCCTGGAAGAAGGAGGCACTGCAACGTCAAAGATCAATGAGGCATCAAGGGGGGAAGCAAAGAAGTTTTGAATTGGCGGCAACAAGGGTTCAGCTTCGAATGCTTCAGTTCTACAGGTCGGATTAGGAAGGTGTGGAAATGGTCTGAGTAATGTCATCTTGATCTAATTGAAGCCTAGCATTTGGGCGAATATGGGTTGGGGTGATAGCGGCACTAGAAATTCCTCCGAAGGCTGCAGGTGGACACCAACAGGAAGGATTGAGCGGAGGTGAAGCCTCAGCTTCTACTGCGGTGAGGTTGTTGGACAAGCTGCAGACTGAGGGAGGCTAGCACCAATGGGTGGATTGATGGTGTCGGGGGGTAAACAGTTGACTAAGGGCGCAGTAAGGACCTGGCCATCTCGGCGGGCTCCCAAGCCGAGGACTAAAGGAGACTGGGAACTGCTGGGCACACGGCAGGGCACCTAACTGACAGGGGACTCGGGAGTGGAGATGACGGGCGCCCCATCTGTCCGAACAGTGTAAATTTTCTTTTGGCTTGATTTTTTTGAGAGGGTTTCACCGGTTCGGTTAGGACCTACGAGATATGGGTTAGTAGCTGGGGTAGTTAGATTAGCCAAAAAGGGTTGATGAGATAGTTAACAAGGGTGGTGTCGCAACCCTTGCTAGGTCCCTTAACAATCTTGCCAATTTTTGTTTCTAGCAAAGGTTACGAGCGCTAACCCTTCGCATTCCGCCATGCTAATGGTTAGCTCCTCTTACCCCGGACCAATAGTTCATAGGAGGGAACCAACCCTCCTACTTTGCTTTCGGGACTCACCCCTTAATCGGTAACCCATTTCCCCAATGTGGACTTCCATCCATGGAAGTCCAATCCTATGTTGATCATCGCATTGCCGGAGCAACACTACAACAACCCGAAGCATACTAGGCAACCATGACCTCACAATGGGCCAAAGCCCATGGAGGCCGTGCCGTTCGGCCTCGGGTGGGTGAGGCCACACCACCTCACCCATATAAGCCTCTAGGACTTCACGCGGGGCCCCTACCCCACCGTCAACCAACCTCTTGTCTCTCTACCAAGAGTTGGGGCCAAGTGGACATTTTCCTTTAGCTGCTGGACCTAGAACCCCCCCAGCAGCTTCAGACCATCATAACTTCCTTGTATGATGTCTGATCATAACAACCAACCACTGCATCTTCATCTACGCTTCACGTAGATGCCGATGGACTCCTCACTTGCCCCATTCGGGCAAGTATTGAGGACGTTATGCCTGTTTGAACCTTGGCAGTCCCGGGAATCACTCCCAGGCACTGCTGTAGCAGGGCGCTGTCCCGGGACAGCGCCCCACTCAAATGGCCATAACTCCTAGCTCACACCTCCGATTGAGGTGTTCTTGAGCTTTCTAGAATCACCACGCCATGAGCTACGCATAACTCATGGCCTTACCCTTGTGCCTCCTAGTCTTCGTGGGTGGGAGGCGTTCCCAACGCCCGGGGCCCTCACCCACACTAGGATCACTTGGGCCCTCTCACCAACGGCGCCACAAGTCCCGGGTGTCACTCCGGGGTCCCCCTTGTGCCCATGGTGTTTCGGCCACTCCTCATGGAGAGGTGCGCGACAGGTGGTGTATGTACCAAAACCACAATGGGGGTGTGGTAGATTTAGTATAGGGGAGATTAGGTGTCAGTGTGAGGATCCCAAAGAATGGGGTTGGGTAGGAGTATGAAACTATGAAAAACAAAAGCATTTCTTAATGCTTGTACCTCATACCAGGGAGTAAAACATGCGTGTTCTCATGTTACATGGACAATGACTCAAACAAAACTGAAAACATTAGGTGTTGAAATGTGGGCCATGGGCTCTCACCCGGACTATGACGCTTAAGGGTGGGGGTTTCTGGCTGACAACCCTTGACTCAAACAGGGCTTAGATCATTGATTGGCCTAGCCAACTACTACCACCACTTCATTCAAGATTTTTCTAAGGTTGTTAGGACCATCCTCAATTTGTTAAAGAAAAATGACCATCCCAAGAGTGGGATGAGCCTTGTCACCAAGCCTTTGAGGAGCTTAAGAGCAAATTCTCTTTACAAGATGTGGTCAAGTTTCCGGGTTTTCACAAGCATTTCGAGGTGCACATGGAGGCGAAGGACTTTACCATTGGCGGATGTTGATGCAAGATGAATGACCATTCCATATGAGAGCATTAAGCTCAATGGTTGTCAAACCTTGTGCGACTTGTGAAAGAGATGGCTATCCCAAGAGTAGGATGAACCTTGCCACCAAACCTTCGAAGAGCTTAAGACTAAGTTTTCTTCACCGCCCGTGCTCAAGTTCGCGGAGTTTGACAAACCTTTTGAGGTGCATATGGAGGCGAGTGACTTTACCATTGGCAAATGTTGATACAAGATGGATGGCCATTGCATATGGGAGCATGAAGCTCGATGGTTGTCCAACCTTATCCGACTTGTGAAAAAAAAACTATCCCAAGAGTGGGATGAGCCTTGTCACCAACTCTTGGTAGAGAGACAAAAGGTTTCTTGACGGTGGGGTAGGGGCCCCGCCTAGAGTGCTAGAGGCTTATATGGGTGAGGTGGTGTGACCTCACCCACCCGAGGCCGAACGACACGGCCTCCATAGGCATTAGTCCAATGTGAAGCCATAGTTGCCTAGTATGCTTCGTATTGTTGTAGTGTTGCTCCGGCAACGCGATGATCAACATAAGATTGGATTTTCATGTTTGGAAGTCCACATCTAAGAATTGGTTACCGATTGGGGGGTGAGTAACGAAAGCAAAGTAAAAGGGTTGGTTCCCTCTTATGAACTATAAGGTCCAGGGTAGGAGGAGCTAATCATTAGCATGTCGGAATGCGAAGGGTTAGCACTCGTAACCTTTGCTGGAAATGAAATTGGAAAAACTATTAAGGGGGCTAGCAAGGGTTGCAAGGTCTATGCATAGAAAAAAAACCAACTTGGTTTTGAGGGCATGTAAACTAACTTCATATTTTGGGGTCCACTCATATTATATGGCTTTTGTATGAGGTTTGTTAAAATGATTGCTAGAATACGTAGTATTTTATTGTCTCCATCCATCCAAAATAACCCAAAACCCTCCCAATTCTTTTGATTGTAGTGGGAGGTTTGAGGTTGAAGATCACTTCAATATTCTAGGTGTTTAGATCACTAATGAAGACCAAGATGGAATTGTGCAAAAGGTCAAATAAAATGGAGGTCATCACATGTTGAAATGCAACCGGTACATTACATAGACCAAAAGGCATTATTACGTAAATTAATGTATCCCATGACGTCGTGAATGTTTCTTTGTGGTATTCTTTAAAATCAATGGACACTTGGATATAGCCGGTGCAACCAACCATAAAGATGTACAATTCATTCCCAACTACCTTGTCGTGACCCTTGCTAGTTTTTGTTAACTTAGCTTGACCGCCTCCCAACTCTAGCAAGTGCCATGAACGTGAACCTACACATCCCACGCACATGCATGGTTAGCTCCCAATACCGCGGACCTTCAAGCTCATAGGTTGGTCACCAAACCCTCCTATACATGCATTCGAGACTCTCCTCTTCGTAGGTAGCCAATGGCTAAGGTGGACTTCCATGGATGGAAGTCCACTCTTGAGTTGATCATTGTGTTGCCAAAACAACACTACAACTACTCGGAGCAAATTGTCAGGGGACGAAGGTATTTTGCGAGCGGTGAGCGGTGAGTGGTAACTTCCGAGATATTTTGATGAAAATGTTATTTAGAGCAGTAAGGTTACAATATTTTTAGACTAAATGTATTTTTAGTAAAGTTTTTTTCTAAACTTAGTAAACAGTGGGTCCTATGGCCGTGGACAATTACAGGAAAAAATGTTACTATATCAGTGAAAAATATGGTGTAGGGTGTTAACTTGAGCATTTGTAATACTTATAGAAATACAAAGTTGAACAAATCAAAACATAACACGTATAAATATAACACAAGTAAAATATTATTATAATACCAAATGAAGTTCCAAAATACAATTGAGGAGTTTCACTCCTCCATTTCCACTCCTCTAGGATGGAAGAAGGCATCTATAGAGGTCTGCTGGAGCTGATTCACATGTAGGTGATCAATCTCTTTCTCAAACTTTTCTAATTTCTTGACCAAATGCATAACATCAGTAGACCTCTACTCAAGATAATGACGTAAAGTTTGAAGAGAAGATTGCACATCATTGTAACACTCAAAAATTCGAACGCTGGTAGATTGGCTCAACCTGCTAGGGTGCACTGAGTTGACGAAGGAGGGACTTGCAGTCAATAACTTAAACCCTAATAATTTCTAAATGGGGGGTATGTTACAGTATGTGACAGTATATTACATGTGCTATGTTACAGTATATTGTATTGTATAGTATTATATAATATAATAATAAGTTAACAGATATAGAGGGCAAAATTACAAAGAGGGGAGTAGCCAATCAGTTAACAGTTAACACTTAACGTTATTGTAGTCTCCCCAAGTAGGGAATAGAAAAAATGTTAACACTTATGGAATTTTGTAGTGGCCCTTTTAGTCTCACTATATCATGATTATATAAAATCTTGCATACATATGTTTCTTTAAAAAAACAGAAAACTCTAAGAGTCAAGGTACTTCAATAAACCAGCCTGCAAAACTCACTTCACTTCGTTGAAGCTAAAACTAGCTGCATGAATGAACGTGTTTGAATCTGAGTCCAAACTACACACTACTCTAAACGAATAGTATAAATGCTTGCAGTTGGCCCATTGACCATTTTTCCAATTGCTTTAGTCGCCATCTCCTTGAAGTTAGGACAAGTGCATGCTGGCAGCTGCAAAATCGTCAAGTAGTATTGCTGAACCTTTGGGGACGTGCCGGAATCCAACGAGACGATGCATCCTAAGGCAGGGGCTGGAAGCATGCACAATTTGTGCACTTTGGCTTTCAGTGATAGGGCTGAGGCACAATTATTGGCGTGTTTTGTTGACGGGGCCTTCTTGTTACGCCTAATCAACTTCCCTGAACGCCGGGTGGGAAACTCATCCGGATATGCAGGTATCGTGTAGTTTGCTAAGTCCAAAGGTAACGGGTGGTCCTGAAAAATTCTGGAAGGTGTCATCTCCTTCCACCGGGGCAGTCTAAAGCTTGCGTTTTCTAAAGCGAGGATCTCTTTGCAGGTTAAGTTGGTCCCCAACTTAACAGGCCATACATCCGGAACGTTCGGGACTGAGACCACCCATCTCCTTTTTGTACCCTTCACGCATCTCTCAATGTCGTCATTGCAGAAAAAGAAGTCTTGAGGGTCCAATCTCTTCTTCCGAAAGTTATCCATGAGGCCTGAGTATGTAGGTGCAGCGGTGCTCTTCCCGTCTTGTACAATCCGAGCGACGCACTTCTTCTTAGTAATTGTTTGTAAAGCAAAGCAAGCCTTCGCAGATGTCTTAGGCAGCCGTGCGATGTGCCACTGGGCAGGGTTGCATAATGTCTCCTCAATCGCGGTGACGTGGTGTCGATCCACCTGTTGCAGAGCGTCGTGTGTTGGACGTTGCGGCTGCTCTTCATCTACAGTTGTGGGAGTTGTGGGAGAATCTGGAATTGTTGGAGAATCTGGAATTGTCACAGGAGTAAGAGAATCGTTAAGTCGGGCAGATATGGTTTGGACGCGTGGTCGGGATACACTGATTTTGTCTGGCCTATGAGATTCACGTTCATCACCGAAAGCAGTGTCTGGTTTACGCTTCAGAGAAACAAATACCTCTTCCCCTTCGAGGTGGGGAGTCCTTGTGCACCAATCCTCACCACCAGGCATCTTCAGAATGGCCTCATGCAACGGTTTCGATATTCCTGTTTTTGCGGCAGACCTTTGAGCACGCCTCAGCTTCAATTCCTCCTTCGACGGTCCAGTTCCAGGGTTGTCTCCCTTCAAGAAATGGGAATATGCTGAGCATTGCATGAAAGCACGCACGAAATCATCGATTGTTGCCACATAAAGATCGCTGCCTCGATCGCCGGATTGCTGCTTCCACTTGTTATGGATAGATTCAGCCAAGTTACAGGATGGCATTTCCGCTAGTTCAGCTTCACTTAGATTTTGCAATGCCCACAGACTCTGAATTAGACTAATGGCGAAATCATTGTAGTTGAACTATAAAGAGTGAAATATACAGGTAAGGGGATGGAAAGTATAGACTTACCAACTCCATAAATCCACCCCATTGGCGGTAACGAAAATGCCAGAAGGCCAGCCAGAGCTCCAATCGGGGTAGAGCTTGTTCAGTTGCTGCACCGGATGACATCCACCATGCCCGAATTGCCAGAAACTTTGTCTTTGCGTCTGCCATCGATTTCGCATTCTTGTATTGATGGCATAGTATTCGATGCTGGTATTGCAGGTCTTGACGGATATCGGCCTTGGTATGTTTCTCCAAGGATTGCGTCCAATGGAAAAGACAAGTCCTCTCTCTGTCCACCATCTTCTCAGACGCATCTCCACTTCCGTATATGATTCGAACAGCATTCCAGTTCGCTTGGGCACTGTCGGCCATGAAACCTTTAAAATTAACTTTGTCCACTCCATGTTGAGCCATGAGAGCATTCAGGTTCTTCCATACCACTAACTGGGCTGCAACATCTTCAGATTGCATGTCACATACTGCGATGGTCATGACACGGCAGTATGTGGAATCGTACACATGACAAGCCATTGTCGTCCACGACCTGACCCGTTTGACATGGTCAAACATTATCCAGGAGTTCTCCAAGTCACCACCGGGTTGCATTCGTTTGACCAGGTCGACTCCGCTGCCCGGTCCAACTTCAGACATCTTGAACACAAAGACCTTGTCCATGTCCGCTCCTTGCCCTGGAAACCTATTCTGCTGCACGAACCTCCAATTGCTAGCACCTCGTAACTTGGTAATACTGTCCATGGCTCCAAAGCGACGCATAGTCCTGAACGTGGTGACTACGTCACGAATGTTGGGCGAGGTGAGGTGCTTACACCGATCGAAAATACCTTGCAGCTCGTCCAGCTCCAAGATCTTCTGTGGGTCACCTTCTTTAGCAAGGAGGAGTGGGCCCAGAACTTCCTTTGCAGTTTCAAGCACAATAGTAGAGCGAGTGGCGGAGGGGGTGCGTTCGACTTGATCCCCAATCAAGCTGTCTGCCTAATCGATGAAGTCCCGATGATCACCAGACTTGACAGGATGGTCGTGAGATCCCAAGTGCACACAAGCCCTCGTCATGTGAGGTGTTCTAGTAACATAGTAGATCTTGGCAGTGCAGAGAGCAACACAGGTGGGAGGGACATTACAGGATTTGCAAACAACTGTCGACCCAGCGGGAGGCTTGGACCCTACTTCAAACAATTTCTCAGATAATCCTTCCCACTCTATTTCATTCACGCTAAAAGTCCTGTGGTCTCGCTGAAGATACTCACAGGCAGGATTGTCGCAACGGAGGTGGCCCAAACAAGAAGATGTACGAAACAAAATCTTGAGATCATTCTGAATATTGGATGTAATCGTGCGAGACCAAGCATGGCCTTTGTATTCAGCCCATGGTCACCTAAAGGTGGAAATTCGAAGATAACGTCACCATCGTAACGAGGGGGAAGGTAATCAACCTGTTGGAGTCTGATCGCATCAAAGTTATTTCGAGACAACACGCTTTTGGACCGCTTACGAGCTCCAAGGCACATCAATGAAAGAACGATACTGAGAGGAGGACTTGCGACAACCTTGGCCTGACCAGAATGACGAGAGGGATTAACATGAGTTGTTTCCTTGCGAACTGCTTCTGGAGTCAGCGAAGGTTGGACTGGACTCTCTGATTTTAGGACTTCAACATCGCCGTCGGAATCATCACTCAACTCATAAATTGTCTGTAGACCGGGCTCAATTTTGACCTTAGACAGCACAGGTATCTCAACGCTAACAGTGGACGACTCCCTAGGTGTTAGGAGTTCAGTCGAACACTCTAACATAGAATCTGAGACTCCATATACACGATATTTTCCAGGCTTCAGCAACCAGAACGCATCGACGTCATTCTCAACTCTAGTCTGACGAATTGCATGTGAAACCAGACCGTTATGATCGTCAAAAACCTCTTCTTCGACAAAGACAGTGACCTCACGATACTGAAACCTCAAACTTAATGTTGTAGAAGTGACTATAGCATGACCGTTTTCACCTAATGGAAAGAGGACAGGAACAGAAGGAGGTTCAGCACGAAGCAGGGCCATAGTATTCCACAGAACTCTGACCAAAACAAGTACAATGACCATTGAAATGGCGACAATATATACCAGGAGAGCAATTACAGAGCCAACTGGCAATATATGAACTAGTCATGCAGATTAAGCTGAAAGAAGGCTGAAAAACCAATTTTGGACGTAAGTCCGAGACAGGTAAGAAACCAAATAGTATAATCCAATAACATGCATACATTCTAAACATTGATGAATAAAATATATATTGGCAAATAAGGTCATAAGAATGACGGCCGCCAAGAATAATGTGTAGAGCATGATATAAGCTCGGTAATAATAGTAGAATGCTAAATTGAGATTAATGACGAAGACGCTTATGGGGCCCTTTGCCATTTTTGTCACCGGCATGTTTATGGCAATGGTCAATCCCTAAACTATGAACTGCAGTGCATCCTGCGCAACCGAGTCCCTGACCTTGAGGACGTGGGGCACTCCTTAATAGAGATCTAGAGTAAGTGCCCGGTTTAATAACCCCTACTCTAGAATAGGCATGAGTCTGTAAAGGAGACTTATCCTCTATCAGCGTTGCAACATCCGTCTGCAAAGATGGAGTCCGGGGATGTGGACTCTGAACTGCGATCGCTGGAGTAATTGAGCAGTCAGGGTGGTTTAGTATCTTCATGTTGTTGCCGTCTGCAAAACCGGGGAACGACGACGTCGTGTGGATTTGTGATGAACTAAGAGCACCTAAAGGAGCAAGGCTCGGGAGTCTTGAGTTAGTACCCATTGGAGAAGAATATGATGAAACGAGATGAAGGAATGGGTACAAGCAATCTCGTATTATATACACCCAATGTAGGCACCAATGCCTGTATATATGATATCTTGTAGATCAATTAATAATCAATATTTATTTAGGTAAATGCTGGACAACCTGTAACATGTAAGAATAGAATGGACTTGAATAATTGTGAATCATTTATGAACACCAAATATCTGACATGGCAGGATTCGATTAGGTATAATAGGTTATAGCGCCGCGTGATAATTCAAGAATTAGGAGATTAATTATCTATATCCAATGTGAACAAAATGGCGAATATATGTTAATTATGACAGAGTTGACAATGATATATAAGATCTCTTTGCATCAATAATGATAGAGATGAATACTAGGTCGAGAGCGAGAGCAGATCAAGAAGTTAGGAGGAACATTGAAAAGCAGAGGCGTATTGAGAGAAGGCAAAGGTTAGAATCAAGGGAGAGGATTGGAACGCCGTATAACTTGCAGACAACAATGGGTAGGCGAGGAGTTAAATCTTCCAGGGCCACAGCTAGAGGATCTGAAGGGGAAAAACCATTTGATGTTTCAGCGGTAGATCTGTGGAGCATTCAAACAGCAAAACAGGCAATGGGAATAGGAGTTGGACGGAGACGAGGATGGGACCAGCGCTGGAGAGGAGCGCGAGCAAGTGACCGAGAGCCGCGCCGAAAAAGGGACAGGAAGCCGGCTTCGAGTGCAGCGACACGTGGCAAGAGGAGCTGAGGGCCCAGAGGAGCGCGGGCCCGAGTGAAGAAGGGGTAGCGGGACTTACGGACGGGCTTACCTTCTTATAGACCCGCCACGTTACTAATAGGGGTAGCGGGAGACTAGGGTTACGGCCTAGTGACTGCCGGCGAACCTATTAGTGAGAACCCTAAACACTAGTAGGTTAGGTGGCCATGTAATGGTTTAGTGAGCAAAGTAGTGAACACCTAGGACAAAGGGGGATGGAAAGACATACCCGAGGGGGATGAAATCCCTTCGGATGAACATAAACTACCCATTTCATTTTAATGAACTTATGCAATGAGAATGAATGGATGGGTGCAATGCGGATGAACGGATGAACGGATGAAGGGGGTTGTAACTACCAATGGCACATCTAGGCGGTTAGAACATGCCCGTATGTACTTCATGGGTAGATCTATTTTAAGCACGTGTTAGTCTCATTATAGATCGGACAGGGCTGAATTTAGACTGTATGAACATTCAGGGCTAAAATTAGTAAATACAGACATTTAAAGACCTAACCGCCACATCTTAGATTACCCTAAATTTGAAGCCTATATAAAGGGGGCCACATATGGCACCTAATTACCCTCATTTGAACGCAAGCACTCGAGGTGGAGGACTACAAGACCTAAAGGATTGAAACATTATCCTCAAGCTTGGAAACTAAAGGATTGAAATATTATCCTCGACGTGGAAACTAAAGGATTGAAATATTATCCTCGATTTGGAAACTAAAGGATTGAAATATTATCCTCAACTTAAAGACGCACGGATTGAAATATTATCCTCGACTTGAAGAACAAAACTAATATCCTCGAGCAACAAAAGGATTGAAATATCATCCTTGAGGCTTGAAGGCTTTTAAAAATGGAGAAGAATATTCTCAAAAAGATTCAAGACTTTGGAGGATAGAAAATCATAGAGATTCTTCAATCACAAAGAGAATCAAAAGGATTCCTAAATAATTTAGGATTTAGGAAATAACCGGAGGAACTTTTAGAGATATTGATGAATTTGGAAATCGAATAACGTGAAGGCGAAAGGCCAAATTAGAAGTACTCGAAAGAGTTACACATGGAGGAGCCGAAATGGATACCTAAGCTACTCAAGTATGATTAGAGATAGATTGAGCTAAGTGGTGAAGTCGAGATTATGATTTAGAGAACCATGGTGGATGAGACATGGAGATTATTAAAACATGAAATCATATCAACTTGAGTACACGGAATGCGGCCGGCAATTGAGCCTCATCAACTATCAACTCGAAACGAGATTAGGATTCCAACTCATTAAAACTCTACCTTCTAGATTTAAAGAGAACTCTAGAATCATGGCATAAGATCAAAGAATACTCGAAAACGGAATAAAATTATGATGGAAACATTTCATGAGAAATTATGTGAACTCTAGGAATTGAGTGTAGGAAGGAAATCTTATGAATATACTTTAGTGAGGGAGTATGTTTTGACTTTCAAGGAAATTGTAACCTTATCATAAGTACATATTCTTAAATGGATTAAGAATATTTTACGATCATTCAAACCATGAAAGATATTGTATGTATGAACGATGTTCTCCCTAAAACACTTAACCTTGACATTAGGGTTTCGGGGAACATAAACTTAAAGACTTGGACACTTTATCCTTAGAGATTTATAAAAGGGTCTTGATTAGAAAAAGAATTATGTTACTAAATCCATATAAGATGCAAAATCTAATAAAGGTTTAGGAACACTTAACCTTGACATTAGATTTCGGGGGACATAAACTTGAAAACTTAGGTCAATTTGTCCTTGAGAATTCAAAAGAGCATTAAGATTATGTATCACAAAATTAAGATTATATGAATGCAAACACCTTCACCAGAAATGGAAAACCTAATGAAGGTCTAATTTTGGTGGGAGTAACTTCCATGTAAACCGGTCAGCAGCGGGTTACACCGTCTAAGTTTGCTGAGGGTTTGAAGGCGACCTCGACATTTTGGCGACCATGCTGGGGATTCGCCACATGGATGTTACACTCACCTAGATTAGGATATCTAAATTACAAACTACAAAATATTTCGGAAAGTTGGATGGCAGGAAAACACGAATGGAGAACTTGTATTACCTATATAATGGGAGAAGCCAACGGGAGGCAAATGAACAACGGAAGTGGGCGGAAACGTTTGGACCGCGAAAACAAGATCGTGTAGAAAGAGCAGTGCAACGGCGACTCGAACAGTTTAACCTCCGCGGCTTTATTGTGCAGGAAAATAGAGAAGGAGAAGAAGATAACTCTAAACAACAAGAAATCTCAATCCTAGGCAGGTGGCCGTGGGATTATCCAAAGTATAACACCGATAAAACAACCTTGAGAAAATGGGAAGGAACGAAGAAATTCCACAACTTGATGTGGGACATGCAAAAATACTACGAAGACAAAACATGGCAGTTGTTTAAAGAAAAAGAAATAGGCTTTACTTACCGGTCTCAATTTGAAAGAAGCATTGAGGAATTACCAGAGGAACTACAAGCGTTAATTTATTCCAAGGTGTGGAATAACGGAGGTGAAGGTATTTATGCCCATGCGTTGGGAGCAACCAAGCATCGAGGATACCACTATAAACAGGAGGGGTTATTGTATGATTTGTATGTTAGAAAGATATTCTTACCTCTGTATGGTGGTTTGCATGGTAGTGTGGGGAACTTGAATGTGGAACAGGAATAGGAACAAGAAACAAGAACTTAAATCAAGTATCCAAGTAATCATCCATAGGCAAACAGGTGAAGTACGGGTGCATTGAGGCGTCAGAGCTGAGAGAGCCGGCCAAGACCATGACCCCGAAACACTCTCAGTAGCGTACATGGTTGATCATGAGGATACATCTAGTACGAGAAGTACATCACCAACTCCTAGAGAACAGGAGGCAGAGAAGAAGCATGTGGAGCGCATGCATTCCAGAGAAGACCGCATAAGGCGGACTGAACAACTCAAGAGAGAAGAGAGGTACACTAGGCGTACAAGACAAAGAACTACAGGAAGTGAAGAGAGCCGATACGCTTCTGAACCACCGGCAATAGGTTCCCACACCCCTAAGCCCAGCCACCATAGAAGTCAAAGTGAAGGAGGAGGTAATGGTGAGACAAGCAAAGAACATGAAGACTTGGATGAAGAAAACTTGAATCAAGGAGAAAGCGAGGAAAACGAGGATGATCTGATAATAGGAACCCCTCTTGGGACCTACGTATTGAGAACAAAAGGTACAGGTAAAACCACGGGTACGCATACCCCAGTAGATAAAGCGCAAGACAAAACCCATCAAGGAAACACGACCGAGGAAGATCTTTTCGACCAAAAGAGTTGGGAGAAACTAAGAAGGAATTTTGAAGAACAATTCAGCTACGAGGACTCCGGCTTTTCAGGTTGGAGCACTCAGAACCAAACGGACCAAGAAATCAAAAAACCCATCACACAAGAAGAATTCGACGAATTAAGGAGGAAATTTGAAGAAAGACTTAAACAATTCCAAAACCTTGGAATTAACACCAGAGTCAGCCCACCACCACCACCACCTCCAAATAACAACAATCCACCTGGTGTTGGAAACAACCCAACCACTTCAGCCAACATGGCTGCACAACAACGGAGAACAAAGGTTCCCTTACCGACCTACAAAGGTAAGACAGATCCCGACACCTACATGCAAGAATTTAACAATGTGTGTCTTGCCAACCAGGAAGACACAGATGCAATCAAGTTGCAATTATTTCCAGTCACCTTGAAAAAGCGAGCATTAGAATGGTACTCCCAATTTGGCCCAAATCATTTTCCAGATTGGCCCACTTTAGGAACTGCTTTTCTTATGAGATTCAGATCAAAGAAATCGGAGGGGGAAGTCATTGAAAGCTTAGGCTCCCTCAAACAAAAGAAGGACGAAACGCAGGACGAAACGCAGGGTGGTCATGCTGGAATGGTATGCCGTTGACAACATCACTTTGATAGGCCACATCTCCTAGTCATTTCTTTTCCTTGCTTTGAGACTTTGTGACCTTTTAGTTGCTGATGTTAGCTTTCTAGGGATGTATGGATCTCCTCATTTGAAGTTTTCATTTTGAAGTTTTGAAGTATCCATTTGAACTTTATAATACCATTCATTTTCAAATACTGGGTCTGCTGTGTATTATAAATTTGGTGTTGTTTGGATAAAGTTGTAACTTTTTGCATTAAGTTGGGAGCTTTCACTAACTTTCTAGTACCTTTAATTTTTAGACATTGCTTCTGGTGGAACTTGAATCGGTTGTAGTGACACTTGATGCAATATTTGGCGACTTGAAGATAGTTATTGAGTCTTTAGCCACTCTGCTTGAACAGAGGGCAGCAACAGCTTGTCCACGTGATTCACCAGTTCGACCTTCGGTTGTCGCTATTGCGGACACAGATATGGAGTACGATGGAAGAGAGGACCATGATGAGTCCCACAACGACGATGAGTCGTTTGGAGATGATGAGGACGAGATTCGAACCAGGCAGAAATTAAACTCCGTTGCCACCATTTCCAGCCTGAGATTCCAGCCAATTTCAGTTTTACGTTTTTCGATTCCACTTTGCAGGTTGGTTGCCATGCCTTTGGTGAGGCCGACCCTCCAGAGTGATCTCGATAAGCTTGAACAAGAATTTGTTCATGGCTATTGTGACGGGGCTGCAGTGTTCTACGTTACATTGACTGATGAACATGGAAGTACTCAGGAGGTTACATCTGTGGTAAAGGAGAATTGGAATCCATCTGGAATGCGCAGAATGAGGAATTCAACAGGTATCTCCTATCGGTACCTGAACTTTCACATATGAAGAATCTTATGTTTTTTGTCTGTGATGGTAATCACAAACGCCAAGCATAGCTCAACCATATGGACCGCCTTCATAAGAATGATCCTTCCTGGCATTTTAGAATGGACTCCATTCTCCTCAACACGAAGGACAAAATTGGCTTGGTAATGCAAGTGATGCACACGATCAACAAGTAAGTGTGATTTTCAGCGTTTTAATTATCTTTGAGGTTGTTCCTGAATTCGAAACATTTTCATGTATGTATTGTTGTGTTTCAGGCACACCGAGGACTCCCATGTCAGAACGAACATTGTCCACACGCTATTCAGAGTTAGGAAATATGGACAAATGGATATTGAGAAACTGAAGGACGTGTTGTCACTAGCTGACTTCATGCATTGTAAGCGTGGCCAAAAGAAAACATGGTACACCTTACCTTTGAATGTTTTCACCTCCTTCATCTTTCAGGTGAGTGCACTTGTTCATTTTGATTTAAAGTACTGTGCTTCACTCATTTTGATTAAATGTGTAGTTCGTTGAGAGTACTGAAGTTCTTTGTTTAAGGATTCTTCATAACAGGAGTGTGGATTATTCGCAGCACGAACTAACTTGTGGATAATTGGCAGCATGAAATAAGCATGGCTTCTGGCGAAGGTGTCCGCCAGCTTGTTGAGCAGTCTGATGTGGTTGTATCTCCTGCTCAAAAAGCGGCCGCGATGAAGTCTGCAGTGGATAAACGATGTATTTCATTGCGTCAGAAGATGGGAAAACTCGTCGCGGTTGCAAATCCAGACCTCACTGATGGTTGGTTTGATGATGTAAGTTTCATTCCTTGAATCCAGTGTTTTATCAGGTTGATCATTCTGAATTTGATTTCAAGATACCTGCTTTGTCTATTTTTAATGAGGACATTTGTAATTGGGTAGATTGAGCGGTATTATGCCAATAATTCAATATCTCCAGAGCTCAACTTGGAAAAGCTTCAGCTAATTGCTACGTCAAGAGCATCCCCGATTTTCAAAATCAAGTGGCTTTAATACATAAACGCCTCTGCCGCAACTCGAGAGGCAAGAAAAGTTCCTGCGAAGCCCGTTACCGAAGAAAAACTTTCAATTTTCCTAGCAAAGGCATGCTGGTGGGCTGGGGTATGAATATCTTGAAACTTCAGTATTTTCCAACATAGTTTGCAATGTTGAAATTGAAGTTAGAGAATTTGGAAAATTAAGGAAATAATACCCACACACTTTGGGTTGTACTATGGGCTCCTTGGAGCTATAAGGGTTAAGTGTTTTCCAATTTATATAGCATTGCCTTTATGGACACACCATTTCATAGATGGGTGAAATGGTATTCAAAGCTTCTTCCGAACATCACTACCTTTGCCGCAAGCTTGACCAGTTGACCTCCAATGCTTGCTTTGGATTATGAAAGGCCTAGTTTGTGCCCTATTGAACCTATACACTAAGTGCAACCTCAACACATATGGAAACTAGCAATATGGAAACTAGATAACTAATGTGGATGTATCAAAGTATACCTTAGATAACTAGATATTAATTAACTGAAATTAGATAGAGCTATCTAGAACTTAAGTTAACTTCCACTCTTGAAATAAGGCATGGGGGGAGCTATATATGAGGAGAGGTTATATTCAGCCTTACATGTGTAGACCTTGATCTTAAGTCCATTTGAATATGTTGGTGTAAATTTTGTGGTGCATATCATTGGGCATTGAGGTCATGTATTGAGCAAGTTGTGTGGTATTTCATGTGGATTTAGTTCAACTATGCAGGCACTCTAAGGAGCATTCTGGTCCGAGACCACTATTTTGGAATTCGAGGTTGATAGAAATTAAGGGCAGGTTAGGGGGGGGTTAAATGATTTTGGTTTATATTCTGATTTCATGTGGGTTTAGTTCAACTATGAAGGCACTCTAGTGAGCATTCTGGTCCGAGACCACTATTTTGGAATTTCAGGTTGATAGGAAATAAGGGGATGTTAGGGGGGGGTTAATGATTTTGGTTTATATTATGATTTCATGTGGGTTTAGTTCAACTATGAAGGCACTCTAAGGAGCATTCTGGTCCGAGACCACTATTTTGGAATTCGAGGTTGATAGGAATTAAGGGCAGGTTAGGGGGGGTTAAATGATTTTGGTATATATTTTGATTTCATGTGGGTTTAGTTCAACTATCTAGGCACTCTAGGGAGCATTCTGGTCCGATACCACTATTTTGGAATTTGAGGTTGATAGGAATTAAAGGGAGGGTAGGGGGGGTTTAAATGAGTTTGGTTTATATTCTGATTTCATGTGGGTTTAGTTCAACTATGAAGGCACTCTAAGGAGCATTGTGTAATTTGTTTACTTTCAGATTTCCGATAATGCGACAACTATGTTTGAGGACATAGTTCAACAGGATCGCATCCCCATCGACATGTCTGTGCCTTCCGAGCCTCTAGCTTTGGCTGCATATATTGAGGAATGCAGGATCGCGCTTTGGGACCATGCATTTGTCTCGGTGTTTCGCAGTCACGACTGCTTTAAGAAAATTGATGATTTCCAGGGATACAAGGGAATGGACCTTGTTGTGAGAAAAGTCCTCTTCAGGTGTTTGCTCTGTTTGCCTTTCATGCTTTGATTTCATACTTCTATTTCCCTCTTTATAAATTCCAAATGTTTCATGTTCTTATGGCCATCATTATTTTCCAGGTTCTTCAAGTTTGAGCTCCTTCCAAACAAAGCGATTCTCAAAGAGGACTTGCCGCTCTTCTTGAGTACTTGGTTGAACCGGTCCAACACTGCATGCATGTTCACAGCTGCCCAGCAGAGGACATGGACGACTTCACACCTTGCTTCTGGCGCGTGGTATCTCGATTGTGCTACACATTACACCCCACCTTTTGAGATGGAATTGAGGAAATCACACGAGGCTATTGGAGAGTCTGGAGAGGAGATGCAGGACTTGAAGGGCATCGAGGATGACAATGACAGGGCTAAGGCACTGAAGAGGCGGATTGAAGAGGACCGCAAGAAAGCCCTCAAGGTGAAGGAGGCAGAAGAAAGAGCTCACCTGAAGGAGTTGGAGAGGCAGCAGAAAGCAGCTGCAAAATCGACGAAGAAAGGCAAGAAGAAGGTGTCAACTCCTGTAGAGGTAGAAATGATAAGTCATGTGCAGCCTAGTCCAACCGTGGACTCTGGTTCCCAGATTCGCTCAGTTTCAGCTAGGGGCACTAAGAGGGACACCTCATATGAGCTATTTTCCCAGTTGCCGGTTGTTGATCTCACAGAGGAGGCCAATTGCATGAATGATGAGTTCATTCTTAATTCATCATTGTTTGAGGTCCTTGGCGGTGAATCGGGCAGTTTATCGCCCCTCTATGATGACCTCAAAGCTTTTATTTCTAAAGTATCTTTATTTTCATTTGCGCATCTTATGTGGTTATGTTTTGCAACTGGTAGTGTTTAGTTCTCCATTTCTGTTTGCTTTTGAAATTGTTACGTTTCTTACATGCATTGAATTGCTCATTTAGCAGCATTCATCTGATAAAAGGCGTGCGCACAAAGGATCTTCTGGAAACCACCCTTGTGTGGATTTGATCCTTGTGGACCAACCAGAAGGTCTCCCAGTTCCAAGTATTTCGAACCCTATTTCATCTGTGCCCTTATGGAACCAAGATTCTAAGGAATGGCTGGAGCCCATTTTTTATTTTGCCGACCAACACCTCCAGGATGGTGGTGCACTCATCATCATTCATCCTTTTCGATTGAGCACAAAGTCAAACATACTCGGATACTGCAAGTCCTACGGATTTGAAATCCGCAAGGAGTGGTGGGGGATGAACCGTCTGCATTTGACATCGGCAGTACATTCGACATCCACTGTAAGTTCAAAACTATGTCTTGTGTTCTGATTCAGCTTTGACATTAAGGATCTTCACACATGATTTGATTATCCATGGACATTGTCATTCTTGTCTGATATTGTTGTTCGAATGCCAAACCATGAGATTTGGCATCTGTTTGGCGGTGAGGAGTTTTTCAGGGGTTCCCAATTCTACATTTTCTTTTCAGCCAATTCCTGCTCTTGACCACCACGGAGTAGACGTTGCCAGAGATGACATCCTCATGAACCTGGTCACGAAAGATGATCAGCTCATGAATGGCAATTTGCATTGGTGAGGCCCTCGGGAGAAGTCCGTCTTGCTCATGCAGATGCTTATAGAAGCGTCTACCTTTCCTGGGGATCTCGTGGTTGACTGCACTGCAGCCACTGGTTCGTTTTTTCAACCTAAACCCTACTCAGTCTCAGTTTAATTTCCTCAAGGTTTCAACTTAATTTTATTTGTACATTCACTTAACACCTAAATCATCTTCACTTCTCTAGGGTCGTCCATACACGTTTGTCGCAATATCAACCGACATATTGCCGCGTTTGAGCCGGATGAGGAAATCTTCAAGGCCTTACTGGCACCCCTCATCCGGGCTTCACCTGCTCTTTCGCCTCCTCACCTGGATCCACTCACCATCGTGGATGACATTGATGGCGAGGAAATTGAAGTTGAGCGGATCGTGAAGAAATCCCAATTCAGTAAGTAAGTCTAAACGTTCAAGTATGCATTTCTATTGAGATCATGTTGATTTATGTTACTTCTTTTTGTTGTCACTTTTTATTTCGGCTTTCGTTTTGCAGGTGCGAGATCCTGATTTCTCCACAGCATCGACCTTTTTTTTGTAGGCCGACATTTTTCCCAAGCCCTCCTAAACCCTTTGAGTTGCCTACATATGCCGAAGAAATCGCTTTTTGTTTTGCAACTGAGGGCATACGGAATCCCACTTCGCGCTCCCGTTCTCTGTCTCGTAGAGGCTTGAGTTTTCTAGATCTAGAAGCTGTTCAGTGTGATGAGGAGGAGTGAACGCATTCGTACACTTTTTCAATGATTGCTTGCGATTTGTTAGGCGAATGCTGTGTTGAATAAATGACCCTAAACCATTAGTGTCACCTCATGTAACTTGGCATTCAAGTGTGTTTTCTAATACCTCTACATGAGTATGTTCAACAATGATATGAGATGCACATCTATCTTACACAATGGTCTACAAGTTGACTAAAGTGTACACCAACGAAAAGTGTACCCTAAATCCAACTTCCACTCTATTTTTCAATAAGACATAGAGGTTAACTAAAAAAGATAAAGAAATGTAGTTGTAAAAATATAGATCAAAACATGAAACAAAGACTAAGGAAAACTAAACCGAACAACTAAACCAAAATATTAAAGATAATAAGTATAGAATATCAATACGATTTTTAGAATTACAAATAATAAGAAGATACACTGGAAGAATAATGGAAGAATTAAAAAATGAGAATATAGATTGGAAGAAGAATGGAATAACCCAAAAAATGCTTGTGCATAAATTATGGACATCATCCTATGTTTATGTTCAAATCAAACATCAAACCCCAAGAAATTCGGGGCCATATCCAAAGTGGCCATTCCCGCATGACATATGAACCACTTGGCATGCCGAGACTCAACCTGAAACCAATGATTTGAGGTCAAATTTATAGATTCAGGTTGAATGTAGCTAAGCATGAATCCTAAACATTGCATGCCCTCATTCAACCTGAAGCTATCAACTTGACCTCAAATCAAACAACAAACCCCTAGGCCTTTGTCCAAAGTGGCCATATATGCCGAGACCGAACATGAAATCTAAGCCGTTGGGCATGTCGAGACCCAAATTGAAACCAATGATTTGAGGTCAAATTTATAAATTCAGGTTGAATGTAGCTAAGCATGAAACCCAAACATGGCATGCCTACATTCAACCGGAAAGCATAAACTTGACCTCAAATCAGACATAAAACCCCTAGGCCTTTTCCAAAGTGGCCATGCCGAGACCGAACATGAAATCTAAGAGACCCAAATTGAAACCAATGATTTGATATCAAATTTATGGCTTCAGGTTGAAAGTAGCTAAGCATGAAACCCAAACATGGCATGCCCACATTCAACACGAAGCGATAAACTTGACCTCAAATCAGAAATAAAACCCCTAGGCCTTGTCCAAAGTGGCCATGCCGAGACCGAACATGAAATCTAAGAGACCCAAATTGAAACCAATGATTCGACTTCAAATTTATGGAGTCGGGTTGAATGTAGCTACACCCTTTAAACACAATCAGAATGTAGGGGCTCAAACCATGAGGCCTCGGATCCGAGACCTTGTCCAAGTGGGATTTAGTCCACCTCAAATGACAACCTGTAAGCATCGGAGACCCATTCCCAACCTACAAACCTTATACCCAATCTGAAATGATACCGCAGCCATGAGGCCTCGGATCCGAGGCCTTCTCCAACTGGGATTTAGTCCACCTCAAATGACAACCTGTAACCATCCAAGACCCATTCCCACTCTACAAACCTTATAAGAGAATATGCAAGCAAATATAGTGTAGGTTCCTCAACCATGGTTATAGGTTCCTCAACCACGGTTATAGGTTATTTTTGTCAAAAAATTTGTCAAAAAATTTGTCAAAAAATATTTCAATATTTAGCTCTACACCACGGTCATAGGGCATGTTTCACCACACAAAATTTCAATATTCTACAAAACTCACCGCTCGCAAAATAACTTTTCCCAATTGTCAGGTATACTCCGAGGGGGTTAATCGGCTAAGCCGCCTCACCCATATAAGCCTATAGGACTTTGGGAAGGGCCCCTACCCCACCGTCAAGTATGTTTATGTCTCTCTACAAGGGTTGGGGCCAAGTAGACATTTTCCCTAGCCGTTGGGGCTAGAACCCCCAGCAGCTTCAGACCATCATAAAATCTATATATGATGTCTAATGCTATGAACCAACCACTATATTGTCATTTAGTCTTTGCTTAGATGCCCATGGACCCCTCACTTTCCCCATTCGGGCAAGTATTAAGGTAGTTTTGGTTGTTCAAACGTAGGTAGCCCGGGCGCTACTCCCAGGTCACTATTGTCCCAGGGTGTTGTCCCGGGACATCGCCCCATTCAAATTGCCATATCTCCTAGCTCACACCTCCGATTGAGGTGTTCATTAGCATTCTTGGATTCCGCCGCCATAAGCTATTCATAACTCATGGCCTTACCCTCATGACTCCTAGTCTCCGTGCGTTAGAGGCATTCTCAATGCCCGGGGCCCTCACCCACGCTAGGATAACTTGGGCCCTGTCACCAATGGCGCCACAAGTCTTGGGTGTCACTCAGGGGTCCCCTTTGTGCCCATGGTGTTGCAGGCACTCCTCATGAAAAGGTACGCGACACACCTCGTCTAAAACGTGGTTAACACATGGCAATGGGAAATAGTCCTTTTGCATTGCCTTGTTGAGGCATTTGTAGTCAATTTCTTGTTATTTTTATTTACCAACATCATAGGGAAAAATTAATTCATAATCTCCACAAGCTTGATGAAACCGGATTCAAAGAGTTTTTCTATGTCAACCTTCATTATAAATTGAAAGCATGGATTTATTTGGCGGTCTTTGGCAAACCAATCAGCCATTGGGGATCAAAAGGATGGTGTGCCAGGCTATCTTGTGGGGTATGCCTTTAATGTCTTTATAATAGCATGCAAAGAAAATTGAACCCCAAAATAAAAGCGCAATATTCTTTCACTTTGTTAGGGCAGAGTTGAGATTTTTTTTAACTAACGGTGGTTCCTCTTATTTGAGTGACACATCCACCTCTTGCCAATTCTTATCCGCAATGAATATGGGGTTTGTAACTCCATGTTCCCAATCTTTAGGCACGGATGGGTAGATAGGAAAACTACTCCTTACTTGTAGGTTTATGGAGATTATTGGAGGTTTTACGAAAGTGTAGAAGATAAAAAAATGATATATTTTGTCATTTGTAAGGTCGCAAAAGCAATGTGGTTGGATATCGTCGCATTTGAAGGTGTACACTAATTTGATAGGGATGTGATATGCAATGGTGATAAATTCAGGGTATGCATCCTAGGGTCCATTGTTCATTGCAAGTCTAATTGTTACATAGTGGATGAACTGAACTACCAGTTTTGTAATTTCTTCTAGGGACTCCGCCAACCACCTTGTGAATTTTCCATCATCATCCCAATCATTAAGGCCAAGACCTAGGCTCTTAATGGGACCTAGGTCAATTCACTACTAGAAAATCATGACCAAATCAACAAAAAATCAACAGATCTTTGTCGATCCGGGCACTGCAATGACCGATTTCACTGATTTTTGAATTTTTGTAAAAATCAACAGTTTGCTGCCTATATTTTTGTTGATTAGAATAGTACAATGACCAAATCAACAAAATTTTAATAAATGTGGAATATTTTGGAATATTCTAAGATCTATTGGAATATTGTAAAATCTTTTTAATTTTTTGCAATTTATGGACTTGTAAGTGTATGGGTATGGAAATAATTACGAATTCAAAGGTGTGTAAATATTATAAATATTATATTAGTTGATAGTTAATATTATGTATATATATATGTATATATATATGTATATATATATTAATATGTATAATATATGTAACATATATGTATATAATATATGTAACATATATGTACATAATATATGTAACATATATGTATATAATATATGTAACATGTATGTTTATAATATATATGTATATTATATAATTTTATTTATTTAATATATTAATTTAATATAATATAATATATAATCTTTTAATATATTTTTTATTTTATTTTATTTTATTTTATATAATATATATTAATATGTATACATTTACAGTAATTATTTACTTTATATGTATAGTATATATTTACTGTAATTATATACTGTATATATTTACTGTAAATATATACATCAAGTAGGTAGTAAAGAGAAAATAGTGGCCTTATTCTAGAAAGGTTTAAAACACTCAATTTATATCATGTGTGATGTTTTGACCTAGTGGTTAAGGCACACGTGTGGGTGTCACTAGGTGCAAGGTTCGATTCCCGTGGCCGACACCTTCGGCCTTGGCCTTGCCATATAGGTGAGTGGTAGGTAGTCTATACTTGTAGGTGAGGTATAGGTTGAGGTTTACTTGGGAGGGATTAGGAGTTGCAGAACTGCTATCCATTCATTTTTTATTTTTTAATGTTATATATATATATATATATATATATATATATATATATAATTTTTAAAAAAAATCTTTTTGTGACCATATCAATAGAAAAAATCAACAAAATTGTGTTACATCATGTCCAAGTCAATGCGTCCTAAGTAACAACCGCGACCAATGCCTTTCTGTTAATCCGGACGCAGAATTTTCTACTAGTGATTGGTTGTTGTTTGAGGTCAACGAAAGGTTGAACATACCCCATAGTTTCTAAGGTTCCATCCACCTCACCTCACCTCTATCGAGACGTTCCGATTCTGGTGTTGTGGATGGTGGATTGATCATGAAAATGCAACGATTATGTGGTGGTTCGAAGGTCATTCGGGACCTATCCGTGGACCAACATATCTTAGTATCTACTCTTTGTAACCAATCTTTACCCTAAAAAATGGGGTAACAATAGGCATCCTTACAAGATAGAGGACATGATAAATCAAGGTGTAAACTTCTTTTTGAATCTTAACCTCCAAATCCGCCTTTTATCCTACTTGCATGATTTGACATTGACCAACCATGTTGACAACATTTAGAGACAAACCCATCATCTCCAACCCTAGTTTCTCGAGGGAGGAAAATGGCATTATGATTATGCCACTTCCTCCATCGACAAGGGCCCAAGGGATCACCTAATCAAGGATTTCCACCTCTATTGCGATTGGTTATCCATCACCTAGGAGTGTATCGTGGATTTTGGCCACCATAACCAACTTGCAAATGTTGTGAATGGTGGTCACCACTTTCATACTATATTTCTTGAATGTAGGAACTACCTACATAAATTGGGCCACCAAAATGTTGGCCTTCAAGGTGTAGAGGTCTGACCATAGGTCATAATCCTTCATAGGGTTGAAGGCTCTTATAGGTCAACATTTTGGTTTCAAAAGAACATTAGACTTGTTCTCTAGTATGTCCACAAAATAATACATATCGTTGTCATATTCAACTTCATTGGATTCTACCAATGGTGTTACCTCGGTGAGGATTTGTCAAAAATGGGTCTGTTTATGGCATTTTGCATAACAAATCTAAGAACCTTGTTCAATTGAACAAAATTTGGTGATCCATTCAAAAATGTAAAGGATTTCAAAATGTATTTTGTCAGGGGGTTGACTAACCATTGGGCTCTAGGCATAACTTGTCGCAACTCTTGCTAGCCCCATTCACAATATTGCCAATTTTCATTTCTAGCAAAGGTTAAAAATGCTAACCCTTCGCATTCCGCCATGCTAATGGTTAGCTCCTCTTACCCCAGACCTTATAGTTCATAAGAGGGAACCAACCCTCCTACTTTGTTTTCAGGACTCACCCCTTAATCGGTAACCATTTCTTAGATGTGGACTTCCATCCATGAAAGTCCAATCTTATGTTGATCATCGTATTGCCGGAGCAACACTACAACAACCCGAAGCATATTAGGCAACTATGCCCTCACATTGGGCCAAAGCCCACGGAGGCCGTGCCGTTCGACCTCAGGTGGGTGAGGCCACACCACCTCATTCATATAAGCCTCTAGGACTCTATGCGGGGCCCCTACCCCACCGTCAAGAAACTCTTTGTCTCTCTACCAAGAGTTGGGGCCAAATAGACATAACTTCACACATGAATCAAACGTGGGTCAAAAGCAAATTCTGGTGTGGGGTTCCTACCAGTCCAACACCCTCTCGGAACCGAGAGGGTGTCTAAGTGACATGTGATCTCCAAAAAACTTATATTTTCAAATAACATATATACAAACAAAAACTTCACACATGAAGCAAACCTAGGTTAAAAGCAAAATCTGGTGTGGGGTTCTTACAAGTCCAGCACCCTCTCGGAACCGAGAGGGTGTCTAAGTAACATGTCATTTCCAAAAAACTTATATTTTCAAATAACATATATATAAACAAAAACCTCACACATACAACAAGCCTAGGTCTCAAAGCAAAATCTGATGTGGGGAGCCTACTTGAACCTCGTACTTGCACATGCTAGATACACAAACATAACTTCACACATGAATCAAACCTCTGTCAAAAGCAAATTTTGGTGTGGGGTTCCTACCAGTCCAGCACCCTCTCGGAACCGAGAGGGTGTCTATGTGACATGTCATATCCAAATAACTTATATTTTCAAATAACATATATACAAACAAAAACTTCACACATACAACAAGCCTAAGTCCCAAAGCAAAATATGATGTGGGGAGCCTACCCGAATCTCGTACTTGCACATGCTAGATACACAAACATAATCTCACACATGAATCAAATTTGGGTCAAAAGCAAATTTTGGTGTGGGGTTCCTACCAGTCCAGCACCCTCTTGGAACCGAGAGGGTGTCTAAGTAACATGTCATATCCAAAAAACTTATATTTTCAAATAACATATATATAAACAAAAACTTCACACATTCAACAAGCCTAGGTCCCAAAGCAAAATCTGGTGTGGGGTTCCTACAAGTCCAGCACCCTCTCGGAACCGAGAGGGTGTCTAAGTGACATGTCATATCCAAAAAACTTATATTTTCAAATAACATATATACAAACAAAAACTTCACACATGAATCAAAACATGAATCAAAACATATATACAAACAAACACTTCATACATACAACAAACTTGCACATGCTACATATACAAACAAAACTTCACACATGAATCTGATGTGGGGTTCCTAGAACCCTATGCACAATCTGATGTGGGGATCCTCCCCGCGCCCCGAATTTGCACATACTAGATACATAAAGAAAACTTCACTCTGGAATCAAACCTGGGTCCGGAAGGAAAATTTGTTGTGGGGTTCTTAGAACCTTGAGGTTGGCTATGTGGCCCGACCCTTGTGTGGAAATATCTCAAGGCAACCTAACTAACCACAATATGGCCTACGTCACCTATGCACAATCTGATGTGGGGATCCTACCCCTCCACCACCCTCTCGGAACCGAAAGGGTGTCTATGTGACCCGACCCATTTACTTGGAAATATTTTAAAGCAACCTACCTAATATGGCCTCCAATCACAACCTCCTTCCACCTCTATAAATTAAGATGGGCAAAATTTGATGCGACCCCCTTCCTTGGAAATATTTTCAAGCAACCTCACTAGACACAATCTTGCCTCCAAGTACAATCGAGACGGTGTCTATGTGACCCGAACCCCTTACTTGCACATACTGGATAAACAAACAAAAACTTCACACATGCATCAAACCTATGTGTCCCAAGCAAAATCTGATGTGGGGATCCTCATTGGGTTTTTGTTGGTGGGTTTTTTTCCTTGCTGCTACGTATAAGGGCCTATGCCGCTTAGTATACAAGAACCAAGTTTCTTACAATAATGCCGGCAGTTGGGTGTCAAACCCACCGAGGCACAAGTCACCCACTCTTGGTTCCTTCTTGATTTCCATAGCCCTATCCATATTTTGTTTGTTTTATTGTTTGCAAGGTCTCTTCCATATTTAGAAAATTAAATTTCTAGTGTCATATTCCCATAAACCTAAACTTACTGTAATAATCAAATTATTTTTTTTCTCCTCGCGAGACCTGCTCTGATTAGAATTATTGCGATGCTCGTTCTCTGCCATAGATGGTACTTGTGAACCACTATCCTCCCCTTCTTCATCTATTGACTACAGATTCAACCCTCCCTTGTCCACTGCACACGTATTCTGCCAATCTGATGGGGTCCCTCTTCCCTCTATGCATGTTTCGTCCTTCTTCTTAAGTTCTCTCCGTCTCCTCTGTTTCGAATTGCTGAAGCTCGTGCCTCCCTTTCTCTTCTTTCGTTTATTTCCTGGATCAATTGTGGAGACAGTTTTTTGGTTAAGTTCGTTCATGTATGCGTTCCAGTTCTCCTTTCTTTCTCTCTTTTGTGCTCTCTACTCTCTGGGCATCCCTCTACTTCACTCACAAAATGACCCTTCACCAACATTTTCTTACCTATATAGTACCACTGTTGAAAATTTAGGGTTTGAAATTGTCTGGTAGCCGTGCCTCGTTTTCTTTTTTTGGATTTTTTTCTTGTTCGTCCCTCCCTTTGTCCATGGCTTCCTCATCCACAATGCCATGTGTATCAGAAATGGTTGAGCTTCATGCCCATGGCGTCGGGATCCCCTTTTCTTTCCCCCATAGATGCAAACGGATTTGCATCTGTCTCTTCCCTTCACCTTAGTATCAAGTTTTCGTTGCGAAATAGTACAATATGGGTCGAACGCGAGATTTATGATAATGTTACTTCTCTTTTGTCATTGACCATGCGTGAGCATCCTAGGGTTGCCGACAACGGATCATCAGTGTGGAAACTTTGCGCTGGAAAATATAGAGTGTAAGGACTCCCAGATTCTTGCACAACTGTATCCACGGAAATCCGTACCCCCCCCCCATTCATCCTCTTCCACTTTAAACACTCCTCCCGTAGTCAAGTTAATATTAAACCTGGTATACACACTGTCATACATCTTTCAGATTCTTCCAAGGGTGATGAGTCCCCTCTATCTACTCCCATTCTCAAGCCATCCCCTTCCTCCCTCAATTCCTCTTTTCTGACCCCCCCTCTGTAAGCCTTCAACATTTATGTCCTCTTCGTCCATCCCCTGCCAAACCATCCATTTCCATTCTTCAATGCCTACGTTCTCTTGCTTCCATGCCCGGTAGGAAAAACATCCTCAAGAAGCTAGATTATGACACCTTGCAAATTGAAGAGGTCAATTTCTTCCCTCCTCGCTTCGATGGTAATCGGATGTTTGTTTTACCCCCCGTTGGTGTCTCATCCTCTCATACCAAGGCCAAATCCATGGACGGCATGGACAAACCCTACGACGGCCATGTCAGGACCAAAACCCAAACCACCAGCATTAGCAATGACTAAGGCCTTGTTTTTCGCTCCTCCACCTGCGTTGGCCACCTCAAGTGCCACAATCCTCATTGCGACTACCTCCAACGTGTTCATCGTACCTCCTTAGTCAATGATACTGAATTTGATGGATTTACCAAGGACCCTTTTCCAGTCGGTGGTCCGGTGCCTGCCTCCTCCACTCTAGTGTGCAAGATCTGTAAGGAGCCACCCAAATGCAATGCACCCTGCGTTGCCAAAATCTTCTACGTCCACGGCAGCGATACCACTCAGCGGGCGTGCATTCATCTTGGCAATCATCGTCACCCCGTCAAGGTCGGTAACTGCAGGGATAGCCGCTAGCGCATCAACGCCCTAATCAAGGAGCACGTCGAGCGAACGCCCCACGCCACTCATAGCAAAATCATTCTTGAGGCCAGCAAGGACCTTGTGGGTGAATTCCTCCTCCGCAATGATAGTGATCCTCATCAACTTCTTTCCTTGGAAGAACTTGAGCCCGTTTTTTATCGTTGCAAGGAGTTGAATTCCCCCCACCTCCGAAACAAGGTTACCACTTTCAAATACTTGCGTAGGCTAGGAGTTATGGATGGCATCGCCAAGCTTAGAGGTGTCAACACCTGGGCCTATGTCCAATGGAATCAATTCCCAGGCCAGGGTGACGAGACGGACAAAGTTTTCGTCTTCAAGATGTCTGAGGTCGGCCGTGGTAGTGGGGTCGACTTGGTTAAGCGCATGCAACCTGGCGGGGATCTCGAGCATGCTTGGATCATGTCCGACCATGTCAAACGCATCGCCAAGTGGACCACCATGGCCTGCCACGTATACAACGGAACCTACCAGCGCGTTATGACCATCGCTTGCTGCGACTTCCAATCCGAGGACATGGATGCTCAAGTTATTTTCTGGCATAACCTCAACCACGTCATGGCTCGCCATGGAATCCCCAAGCAAACATGTCTCTCTCTTTCTAATCTCCTTCTCTCATCCTAGGCCAGCAAACATGTCTCTCTCTTTTTCCATTGTGTGCATGTGTCTCTACATTCATATTGGGTATGAGTTTAAATTATGTCTTCATATATATTCAGCTCAAGATAATATCTTCGACCACAAACAATAATTGTTGGAGTCCAAGCTCTACAGTTGACTCACACATAAGACAAAGACAAAAGTGATGGAATAAAAACGAAGCAAGTTGGTCGCCCTTTGTATTTTGATTGACTCATTATTCAATTATACCAATGTCAAAAAAAAAATTTCATTTATTCTTTCTTGGGATCAACATTGGTTTTCATCATTTACTTATCTATTATATCACAATTTTCCTATCAGTTTAGCACTTCACGGTTTCCAAACTCAATGAGACCATTTCAAATTCAGGGCCTTTTTATTTATTTTATGACCTAAACATTCCACGGAAATAGGTCATTTTTCTATTTTTGGGAGAATTTGGAATATTTTTGGTATATCTGAATAATTTTAAAATATTTCTAAATTTATTATAGGAAGTTTACTATTTTAATTTCCTCTCTGCTTTCCGCTCTCCAAATCTCCGCTCATATAGGGGTGTCGTTCGTTTTTAGACTTGGCAAAATTGGTCACTATGGCCATATTGGTTGCAAAGCTTGCACCAAATGTTTCATGGATAATCACTTGTCTCATTAGGAGGCCCTACATGTGGGGTTTGTGACCTGGCATTAATGGCCATGGTGAATTGCGTTGTCATTGTCTTGATAATCTTCATAACAAATCCTTGAGATCCACATTGGCTTCAGTGACATTTTTTTTCTAGTTCATCCACCTAACCATTGCCAGATTGATCACGATAGGGTGTGGGAAGTATTTCCAAGGGAGGTGGCCGTGAATATAATGGTGTGGCTAGATGGTACATTACTGCACATGCCTGGCCGTGAAAGGTATCTTTATGAATGGGATTGTCCCATGTTGCATGCACATATTGTGCGGGCATAAATGTTGGGACCGGGGCAATCATGCGCTTCCACATTCGTTCATTTTTTTGTATGTGATTTCTACACATTATGCCGCCGTTTTAACTTCAACCAGGGTGATTATATTCAAATTTAATATCTCCTACATGGTATGGTGTTTGTTAAACCCTTGGATGAAGTGGTAGCAGATGGTTTCATCCAACAAATTGTTCTTACAAATTGTGTAATCATCATTTCAAATCTATAGATGTAAAATGAGTTGTCCTTGGTTGGGCATTGACGCATTCGGGTAAGTGCAACCATAGTACTTTATTAACCGATCTTGGGCTGAAATTGACAAAGGAAAACCGCTTGCAATATGGACCAATAAATAAAGGTTTTGGGTGCATGTGAGCAATATCACTCATGTGCAAAACTTTCTAATATGGTAAAACCTCATTAAACGATATGTGTCCCCAAGAATGACATTGGTGACCAATATTTCAATATACCACTCAATGTGATTTGAAGGGTCTTGGTGGGGGAAGCCGGAAAATGTTGGAAGGTGAGTTGGCATTGTACAAGGTGCCAAGTTAGATGGAATGACTATTGGCAACCCTCGAGGTGCCATCGTGGCATGTATTTGGGTTGTCACGTATGAATGATTAGTGCATGGAGTAGGTAGTAAGTTTATGGAATTTGGTTTTGTTTGTCTTACTATTTCAAGTCCTATTTGACTTCTATGGGTATTGGTTAGAGAATGAAATAACATACGGTTTAATTTAGCAGATCGGGTTGTGACCAATCTTTGTCTATTGACCACATAAATGATTAACATCCAATGTAATTGATGGTGAAATACAAGCCTTAGCCTATTCAAAGGTTGGGAGGCACTTAGTTCGTTAAAAAATCATTTTTCCAATTAGTCCAATTTCTCATCCTTTAGAAACAATTTTTTTACTTCAATCCATTCCATAAGGTTTTAATTGTGTTAACAAAATGCCTCCGCCCTTACCTAGATGTGATGCATGACCCAAGAATGGAACACTTCAAAATTCCATGCCGATTATTGAAATGGAAAAATCACCCATCCACCTCGGTTAATTCACAAGCAGCTTATAGGAGACAAAGGTATTACATATGTTTTTGTTTATAATTTAAATAATTACACATTGACAAACCACAAAATACGTGATGGATGGGATTTTAGGCAACATTGATGTTCAACATGTTGTTTTTAAGATATTGGGTGTTGGGCATACCAAAATTACCATGGGCCAACAACAAAAAACAATTTTGTCGGCCATTAGCCCAATTTCATGGTTCTAAAAATTTGATAAAGCAGCTACCACATATATACAAAGGAATCCCATCAACATTGTAGGATTTGAAAACCCCTTAGCGTTTAATTATGATTTTTTCCTTTGTTTGATTTACAATAGAAACTAGATGGGATTGAAGATGTATTTTTAAGCAACAAACCTAGCCAGATTCCCTTATAGGGCCTCTACCAAAACTTCAATTTTGTAGTGTGGTATTCATTTTATTTGAATGTCAATTTCATTAGCTCCAAGGTCCAACTCCACGCTCCAATGTTATGCAACAAGTTCAACATAATCAAAAAATTTAAGTATCCCGTCCCGGTGGATGCACCAAAAATGTGGTAACAACTGCTACCCCACCAAAATAACAACCCACAAGATTGGTCGGTTGGGTGAACTACTCTAGTGCCTCCAAACAATGACCTTATATTTCAAATAATGATCTAAATGCATCCCATTCATCTATGCAAACCATCTAAATTTATCCTAAATCCATCATTCCATCCATTATGAAACCATTCTTCATCCAACCTTGATTTTGAAATCATTCATAACTACCGCAAGAGGAATTTTTTCAAACTATCTAATTTCCTCTAAAATCCATAGAAATTCCATAATTTGGTTGGGTTGGCCATGTAGTGAGAGGAGTGAAGGTTAAACCATTTTTTAATAAATATTATTCAAATCGTTAATTTATTCCACCCCTCAAACCAATAGTCCAATAAAGTCCAAAACTAATTTCATAACTAACCATTAAGTCTATCACTGCCTCATGCCTCTTGGACTCAAATGCCACAACATGCCGCAAATTTCTCAAGAACCAGTAATGCAATCAGAGCTAATGCAACTATAAGTTTATGCTACTAGAAGGTAATGCACCTAGAGTTAATGTAATTAAAGATCATATAGTTAGAACCCTAATAAAACTAAAAACTTATGCAACCTGCAACAATACAATATAGAATTGCAACCGGCTATGGCCTTTGCTCTAGCAGCCACACGTCCACGCATAGTTTGCTTAAACAACCACATATCCAACAACAATTTCGTAAATGTCTAGCAAATACAAATCCATACAAAAATTATCCAACATGATTCCAAAAAAAATCATACAATATTACTACGATGTTTAAACAAATTTCGTCAACATTCATTTTCTAGCATCCTAGTAATTTTACACCTTTACCTACATGGACATGGAGAGAAAGAGTATCATAACCGAGAGAAAGACTAATAATGAGTATAGTGTTAACTTTTGTGGACCATGCCCTTCCAACAAAGCATTACTGACCATAGATCTAGTCGTACTTAAATCTGACGGTTAGCATATACAACCAACTCCACCCTAATTAACATTCTCTAAAACCCTGAATCCAATGGTCTTCGTTTGTCACTTTCTTGATCCAACGGCTTTCATCTGCGTACACTATCATTTGTTTATACCTTCATCCGTTTGACACCGTCATTGCATACCTCGTTATATGCATACATTGTGTTGGGCCTTGTGTGTTGTCTCATTGTCATAATAGTACTAAGTAATTGAAATTAATTTAATTGCTAACAACTAACTTCTTTTCACCTAAAACACAAGCCTTAACTCAAACCGCAAGTAGTTTGGGTGGCTCAAAAAATATTCAAACTATCCAATGTTATGGATAAATATGTTTCTCATGCTCACTACAAAACATTGATACATGCCTCTGTGTATTATGTGCAAATAAACCACCTTCAACAATATCCAAACAACTTATTACAACAAACCAATTTGGAAAAATCATAAGCTACTTTTCTTCCATTCCATAACATGAGATGCACTCCTCATGACCATATGCATCCATCTAGGAACCCCCCCCCCCAATAAAATACAAACACCTACATGGATGTATCCCCCTCCAATTTGACATTTTACTCATCATGGCCACCTCCTTAGAAAAAGCCACACCCTATACTATCCAAAACTTGAGCCTACAATTGATTATATTCACATTTTATTTATTTAATGAATCCACATTTCTATATTTCACTGTGATAAAAATTAAGGTAACCTAGATTAAATAAGACGAAGAAGCCATAATGGTCTACAACAATTTTTTGTTCATGGATGACAATTTTCCTACCACTAAACCACTTTATATGATTTGGGTCTTCATAAAAACTTGATAAGGGTTGATCCAATTTTAACTTTCATGGAATTCAAGGAAATGTTATGCAAGTTCCTCATTCTCATATAAGTCATACCACTCAATGTCATGTCATAATGCTTTGTTAACATATAGAAATATAAATACAAACTACGTATAGAAAATCTTCATCTAGTGCATTATTGGCTTAAATCTTGGAGGATCACTAGCACCAATCGTAGAAATAACGTGCGATAAAAAAATAAGGTCTAATATATTCATCGAAGATAAAATTTGCAAACAATGTACATATAATATAGGGGGTTTTTAAATAATGAAACATGCTAACATGTAAAATAACATCGCATATAATGGCCCTTATTATCTAGTCAGTCTATGTAAAATAACGTGGAAACAATTTCTAAGGGTAGTGGGTAGTTCATGTGAGTTTAGCATTGGCGCTGCACTTCATAATTGTAAGAAAAGAAATGTCTTTCATGACAAAAAGATGTTGCTTATAGAACCAAAAATGGGGTATAAGAATAAAAACAAAATTTGGGCTCCAAGAAAAAAATAATCGGGGTAGAATCAAAAATATTGGTTTCTTAGGGTATAAAAAAAAATGCAGTATATGTTAACTAAGACATTTTTAAATGATTCCCCCCAAAATTATAATGATTGACAAGGTGTATTAAAATTCAAAAAATTGCATCTATTTTGAAAATTAATATGCATTATAATCTTTTCTGCAAGGTAAATAACTCCCCAATAAACATGTCTCGAGCGCACGTGTATGCAAAATAAATAAAATGAATGACCCCCTGAGGTTTGAATCCATGAGAAAAATTCTTACATGGATTTGTTGTCATGATGAATAAAAGAATTGTCGACATTTTTGTTGAGGGATTCGTTCAAATAATTGTTCCCTTTGAGCCATCAACATTCATGATTTGCAAACATAAGCAATATTAATGAAATCAATGTAAGGAAGGGATTCTTTCTCAAAGTCAGGGTATATTAGCAATAATGGAATATTTTATAGGGGTTATTTACCTACTACAATGGGTTATAAGGCATGTTATTTTTTCATATAATGATTTATTGTTGTGATTATTGACACCTTATAAATAATCTAAAATTGTTGAATGATTGGTTTGATGATATTCTATAATATTATATGTGAAATAGCAATTCTCCAAAATCCAACCAAAAAGATTATAAACTCAATACTTTCATTGGGGTGAAGTTCTTGTCGTGGCCCGGGTTTTCATGATTTCCCAATTATCCTCGTTTTTTAGGTTAAAAGAATAGTATGGGCATAGGAAAATAGGATAGGTGGAGTAAGAGGTAGGGATAATGTAGGTTAGTTCTTTATGGGGGGAAAAAATCCTTAAACTAGCTAAAAATGCCAAATTAAGTTAGCATTAAGAATTCACCTTTGGGTGGAAACCCTATGGGGGAAAGAGGGGAATCTGGGGAAAAGACTGGGAAGGAGGGGATTTCTCCCCGAGGGTATTAGGGAAGGTGGCTAGGGTTAGTACTTCCCTCCCCCTTGAGGAGGGTTTCCCGTTCTTTCACCTTTCGGGGAGTTTAGAAGAGAGAAAAAGAGAGGATAGAGGTAGGAAGGTGTTGAGAGGAGCAAGTGGAAGACATCCTGGCGCTCACGGCCCCGCCTGTTTCCGCCACGGAGGTAGTGGTTCCCAATGCCACTCCGGCTTCCTCCATTGTTGGGAAGGAAACCCAGGATGGCAGCCACATGGCAGAGGTAGCACCACCCAGCCCGCCGATGACCTTCCATGTGGTTTCTAGGGCACCGCTGGCACCACCACTTGCGCTGGGATTCTAGCCGGACGGCCCGTTGGCAACCCCACGTGCGCCGGATTTTGCGGAGACAGGGGACCACAAAGGAGTGATTCCCGGGCCAAATGCTCATGATGTGCAAGTGGCACCACCACTTGCGCCATTTTTGGCAATGAATAGAGCGAAAGGCGAAAGAAGAAAAAGAAAAAGGAGGCTAAATTGAAGAAGAAAAATGATAGGGAATAGGTTTTAGTTAACGGCTTTTGGGTTGATTTTGGTATGTAGTTAGGTAGCCATGAGCTGTGTGCTTTGTCATCTTTTTGGTTTTGACTTCTCAAGGGAGAGGATTGTTAGGAATGCCACGTGGCCCGTGATTTTCATCACGGGACCAGTGGCGTGGTAGGTGTTTGTTAGGTATAAAGGGAGAACACTTTGGTGTTTCTTCCACCATTTTGTAATGCAAGTGTTTTATCATTTAATTCAGGCCTTATGTTTATTCCGCCTTTGGTTTGAATTAAGTCTTGAGTCCATGAGCAAAACAAGTGGTCATTTCTTCCCCTTCTTGATGTTCCCGAGTTTTCCGCCTTTCCCTATCACTGTGTAGGATAGTTAGGTTAGTATTTTGTGATAAGACAGGGGGTCAGTAATACCCCGGGGTGCGTGTGGTTAAAACGCCCATGTTTGAGCCGCTGATGGGCGGAGGAACCTTAAGCACGGAAAAAAGGAAAAGATTGGACGAGCAAGGGGAAAGAACCCATTGTGGGGTTGTTGGGCAAGGGGAGTTCCGCGCACACGGTAGGTTCTTCCCCACTTACTCCGTCCAACTAGGGACCGACGTTGAGCAGCAGTGGATAGACATGTCCAATAGTAGGGGGAGGGTTCTGGTTTACGCCATCCGTTTGCCGTGACCTGGAGGTAGACATACCGATCAGCAATAACGGATTGGTCTATAACACTCATGCACCTGCCGCGACCTGGCGCTTGGTTCCCACCACGGATGGTAGGCGTGGTAGCCCCATCCCTATGTTAGCCCCGCTGTCACGAAAATAAACAGACCTTGGGTCCTATCCTGTGTGACCTGTGGAACAACACAAGCTACCCATTGTGAGGATAGGAGCAAAGATGTTACGTTTCCACCTTTCTCGAGGGAAGGTTCGGTTTCCGCGTGTGGTTTAGTGGAAACTGTGCCATCACGGAAACTGGATCAGGCTGGTTTTGTAGACCCAAAATTTCCTCCACCTTTCCCCCCGTCAAAGGGGGTGACACGTGATGAATACCTGAGTGGGACACCTTCTCGAGGGAGGGCTGCCCCCATCATAACACCAGTCTAAGGGAGTAATAGTTAGGAGGAGGAAGTGGAAATAGGGAGACAACCCTCAGAAATCAAATCAAAGGGCGAAATCCTGATGAACAACTACCAAGTCTCTTTGAGCATTCTAGCCTTAAACACTAGAATTATTGTCCTTGGGACACAATCGAAAATCTAGCGGATAGTGGAAATATAGGTTAGATCCGCTACCTCTATATCGGAAACCTTATCCCGGAAGTCATGACCCGTAATAAGGAATCTTAGAACATAGTGTATATAGTTGTTATACTATGGATTCAGGACGCTGAGTCTAGTGTTGTTACTACTCTAGGGTGGGAACTTGTCCATATGTCAGGCCAAACCACCCACCCTTAAGCGTCCTAGTCCAAGTGAGGGCATGGGGATCACATCCATGCTAGCCTAGCTAAATCATCCCAATGCCATTAACTTCCATTGCACCTCACATCATTGGTGGATACCCCAATTTATTCCACAACAAGATTACAAGTGTTAAGAAACACTCTTTTCTATTATGGCACTATTGGCTCCCTCCCTTACAAATCCACACAACACAACCACAAGTCCACCCCCTAATACCACCTTCTAATGCCGGTGTTCACCTAACTTGCTAATGAGCTATCTACCTAAATAAATATTATGTAATAATTAATTTACTAACTAAACATAAGCTAGTAGAACCTATTAGTTCCTCCCCCCTACACCACTTTGGTCTCACCCCTTAGCCAACCACCTTTGAATCCTCCATTCGGTCGTAACCAGCTGCCTCAAACCATATTCAGGCCCTTAGACCAACTGCCTTCAAATCCCACATTCGGTCTTAGACCAGCTGCCTCGAACCAGATTCAGGCCCTTAGACCAACTGCCTTCAAATCCCACATTCGGTCTTAGACCAACTGCCTCAACCAGATTCAGGCCCTTAGCCCATCCACCTTCAAATCCTCCATTCGGTCCTAACCAGCTACCTCTAACTAGATTCAGACCCTTAGACCAACTGCCTTCAAATCCCCATTCGGTCCTAACCAGCTGCCTCGAACCAGATTTAGGCCCTTAGCCCAACCACCTTCAAATCCTCCATTCGGTCCTAACCAGCTGCCTCTAACTAGATTTAGGCCCTTAGACCAACTGCCTTCAAATCCCCATTTGGTCCTAACCAGCTGCCTCTAACTAGATTTAGGCCCTTAGACCAACTGCCTTCAAATCCCCATTCGATCTTAGACCAGTTGCCTCAACCAGATTCAGGCCCTTAGACCAACTACTTTCAAATCCCACATTCGGTCCTCTACCTAATTCCACTAATTTCCCAAAGCCCCCTACCTAATATTCCTACCTAATTCCACTAATTTCCCTAATACCCCCTTACTAATTACACATTTTTTTCTAGCTCTAAGAGCTCAAAATCCTAGAGAAGAGGGGGAGAGAGAGGAAGAAGAGGAAGAAGAGGGAGAGAATGAAGAGAGGAGGAGGAGGAGAGGACACCCAAGACCACAAGCCCCTTAACCTTCTCCTACTTAGTAGGACCTTATCCTATCCACTAAATCCTCACCCTCTAAACCAACAAGAGCATGTTCTAATTCAAACATTAAAGTCCAAGGCCCTTCCCCTTGCTTCATCAAATACTACACACCTAACCAAACACTCCCTAATGTCACTAAGCCTCTAATTAACCACACAAAATGGGCTTAAGGCCTAAAACATAAACCAAACCAAGCCTCACTCTTTTTATACTTTTGATTGTTTCAATAACACTCCAAATGCAATTCTAAATAAATTCTAAACATAAAACCAATATGAACACTCATTTTGGGCTCATACCATACTTTGTGTTGTGTTCTCTACCTTGGCCCACTACCAGGAAAGCAGAAACTGCCGTGCTATAATTTCCGTAATATCCTGGATTTCTTAATCCGATTTGTGTATCTTAGTTTCTGGTGTTTCTTGTGTGTGTGTGTTTGTCAAAGATTTTCTCTCTCTTGTGTTGTAAACAACCGCAGTTTCTTTGTGGGAACGAACTTGGCGCGGCTGTGATGTTTTACGCGTTTATCATGTTAATTTAATGAATACGTTACCACCGTGCTATGACAGTTCTTATGAAGACAAAAAATAATAAAACCTTATTATAGAATCCATTGGGGTGATGATTTCAACCATCTTTTGATTCATTATATGATACAATTTATTTTCTCATCCATAATCTATAACTAAAATGCAAGGTATATGATTTTATTATATCTAGCCCTTTTATTTCATGATATTTTATATGTACCACATAGGTAATTTTATGATGTTATGTCAAATGTTATATAACACATAGTAATCTTTCACATGCTTAGAGCACCCTATATTATATGTAATTATTCTACAATTTTTTACCCATAATTAATATATTAATTGTATATTTTGTAACACATAATTTTCATTTTTTTTTGCTAGTGCTCACATCCAAGAATGATTCCATGCACAAATGCATCCACTAAGAAGATGCTTGTATTTTGAAACAAATATGGGTGGTATGATGTAGCTTAAACAATCTTCCATAGATTTGGTGGGATTCATGGAAATTTGCCTACCTTTTTTCAACTCATCAACATTGAAGAATCCCACCAAGTTCATTGGTGCTAAAGCCATTGCAAAAATAGGATATTATCCTCGTCATGATCCAATTCCCTTACGTTATTTCTTGACTTGACAAACTACATGTGAAGAATTTGACAACAAACTCTCAATATTACTACCATGTTTTGAGTTAATAACTAGCATTGTGACGTACAATTTACAAATACCTAAAGTGGGAGGCAAAAACCAAAATGGTGAATGATTAACGAGAGTATTTTGAGTGTGTGTGAAGTGTGTTTATATTTGTCTATTAGCGAAATAACATACCACATAATGTGCTTTACAATTATCATTGTGAACAATGTATTTATGAAAAAATGTACATATGTGTAATTGGGAATATATTATACCAAGGTATGTGGTTTGGAGCTCAAGCTTTGAGTTAAAAACGTGGTTTAATGCCCTAGAACACCCGATAGGCATAAGAAGGCAATTAGGTAACCTCAAACCTTGTTGGAACCTTTATTGTTGTGGCAAACAACCTATGTGGCAACCAACCTGGCTATGATATCATGTCGATGCCATTACATTGTGTCAAGGTCTAATTTCTAGGACTATTGTTGAGCCCACAACCTTTGACAACAATATTGTTTGAGAAATTATGGTGGTCAACCCCCCAAATCAAACCCTAACACTGAATATTTACCGTCTAATCATTAATTTGAGGCCGGATGCTAAACTTGAGGCAAAACTAACTCTAATAGTGGGGTTTTTTTTGTGTGGATAACTCTAATATTCCAAATATAGGTGTATTTTGGATTCAACATAATAATAAACAATCCACAATATTAAATCTTAAAGAATATTGATATAGTGCTATGAGGGTTCATGTCACACCAATTCAAAGATTTCTACAACAATAAGGTTTTCTCTTTCAAGTTTCTATTTCATGAAATTCATTGTCCAATCTTTATCCTCATTAGGGTTAGTTGTGCACTTTTTAATCATGTGTAAATTTGTCCTATCTGATAACTCCTATACATTTAATGACATGCTTCTACGTCAATCATGAAATTCTTTCAACTTTGGCAATAGTCTTTGTATCGGCAATTTTTTTTATTGGCCACAGTTTTTCGAAGTATTTTCATCCATTTGGGGTTGAAAATATGATATTATTTTGCATCCAATGATTGGATTTCATGCAAAGTTTGAGGAATTGCCGAACATGGCACGAAAGGTAAAATTGTTTACGTTTGATAGATGAAAAATGGAAAGATGCTATAATCTTCCATGTAAATAAAACGTGGTGGAATCAAAGTCGCAAAGCCACAACCTATGTTGATTAAAAAATAAGGTCTTCAAAAGAAGTGACTTGTCTATAACCATGGCAAATAAAATCCAAAAGCAACAGTCTAAGAGAGAGGCATAATGCCAAATTATAAGTGCTGGAGGGAAGAAAAAATCATGAAAAACTTGGTACATATAGTTTCTAGGCCATTGCACCTTAACATGCAATTATTTGTGTGGGTAAATCTTGAGACAAAACATGAGGTTTTAGAAGATAATACAATTGAACAAATTTGTGGCATTTAAATAATGCCAACGTTCATAGAAAGAAAACCCTAGTTGAATGCATGTGAGAATGTGAATTAATAGAGGTTTAAAAGGCAAATCATAGCCATAGGGAGAGAAAGGAAGGGAACTATGAGGTTAGAATATGAATGATCAATAACGAATTGAGTTGAGAAGGTGAGGAACTCCGATGAACAAACTAATGTTGAATTGTTATGTTACATGTCATTATGATTATGATGATTAAAACGTGTAGGGGATTGATAAGACCTGATGTAGAATTGAAATGACGATTTGGTTGGCAAATAATCTAGTCCACAAAAAACATACTTGGATATGACTTTAAACAAGATTTCCTTAACTATAGATTTACTAGTTTATTCTAGAATGTCTTTCATCTATTATTTCATATATATTTCATCATCTATTAAATATTTTCCTATTTTCTAAATGGGCATGGCATGAAAAACTATATTATAAGAAGATTGTGGAAAACAACAAAATTACCTCATGCTCCCCCTCTTTATCATGGTAACATCTTTGGAAGGCATATGGAATGGGGTCAGGGTGGATATGGACTATATATTGTATGTGAGGAACTTTGCTATGTACTACATACTACACGTGAGGAACCTTGCTGTAGATTATAACAAGGTTCTTCACATACAATTTCCTACATAATGACCATGTTTCAAAATGTTACAATCTATTATTGGAATGTTGTATGCAATGAAAACATGTTACATCAGCCATATTTGAGGTGGTTAGCACTATAATATAGAGTGAGCACATAGTCCACAAGGAAAATAAAAATAAAATAAATTTTGCATGATAGTTTGGGCAAGGTTAGGAGAGACATGAGGCCTAGACATATGGTTGAGAATTTTTTTTGTTTCAATTCTAGGCATTTGCTTGGTAGGTCAGGCATCCAACTGGGTTGTGATGCCGTGCAACTAAATTTATGATGCCGGCCAAAGAAAGCCATTGCGTAGGTTGTAGATTGTAATAAAAATTGCATGCATTTTACCTTGATTTTATTTTTATTTTTTTGGTACAAATATGATAAAGTGGACTAGAAAATGTTTTTTCAGTATTTTAGAACCAAAATTGTTTTGTCAATACCTAAAAATAATATTAAAATGTTGTTTGATTGTTTAAGGTGAAGTGTATTGTTGTGTTAAAACTCAAATGTAGAATACAAAGACGAGATGTTCAAATATTATCATTAAAAATAATGATAAAAAAATGGCTAGATGTGGGTTTTGGATTTAAAATTCATGACCTTAACTACATTGAATTTGATGGTTTTTTCATATTCCTTGAATTCAATCTACATTTGAGGTAATTATCAAGTAATTTTATATAAAATAATATATTTAATGTAATTTTATCATATGCTAAACAAAATTTTGACAATTACTTGTTCAATATCACCACTTTCACACCCATTGCACCATGGTTTAAAATATGTGGATTTTTTGGAGATTTTGGTTTCAACATAAATTTGTTGGTTTTGTAGATCAATGTATTTTAAAATGTTTATGATATATTTTTTTCACAAAATTATTTTGAATCACTTTTGCTTAAACATGTGCAAAGATTATAAGGTTGTCCACTTTATTGTGCTTGCATTTTTAAATTTTTATTATCGTGTTTATATATGACAAAATGTTTGTACGACATAGACAAAAGAATTCTAGAGGTTTTTTTGTTGGTTTTAAGTTATATTGGGTTGTGCATATGTGTTTGATTTTTTGCTTGCCATATTGTGGAGTTTTAATATTCCCTTAAGCCATAAAGTATAGCGGATTGTTCACTTGTTTGCTTTTGATGAATAAAAATCCGAATTTCAAGTCTCAAAACTCAATTCCATGCATGTAAACAAAAATACCACGATGTCCATCTCATCCATCTCGCTCAAATGGGCCCCAAATCTACAAATCAATCCCGCATCAAGCATAAATAATTGAAATGTTTATGGATTTAAACCAAACCTATACTCTCTCCAAACCACTTTACTTCCTCCATTTTAAAAACTCTAAAACATGATGAGTTAAAAAATCTTGAATTTGCCAAGCTCAATAAATCACTTGGGCAATTAATCTAGGGATTTTTATTGGCCCTTGATGCCTTCTCCCATTGGCCAAACTAAAACCCAATTGTTTTGCTGCAGCCATATGCTAGGTGGGATAAGCCGACAACGTGGTTGAAGACATGAGCACATGGCCCTAAAATGAATTGCCTCAACTGCATGCAATTGCTTGGGAGGTCGGACTATCAACTAGGTGACAATATCATGCAATCAAATCTATACTACCACTTGCATATGCCAATGTGCAAATTGAAATAAAATGAAAGCTTGCGGTTTACCCCAAAGCTATAATCACACTGCATAATTTTTTTTTAGAAAATTTAAAATAAACGTTTTTACTACAATGTTTTGATGTTGCATTTAATTTTTTAATTTTTTTACTGTTGTGACCCATCCTCCAAAGGTCGCCTAGACACTGAGGGGCGGTTTACACCATAGACCATGAACTCGTCCCACGGAAGATGCCTTATTCCACGGTACGAGTTCATGGTCTACATTTCATGGTCCGAGTTCTTAAAAAATTGATTTACAAAGCCGTTGGGCCCCTCACTAGGTGTAAATCGAATGTGGACCAAGAGGAATGACCATGCGGCAAGAAGTGGATGTGTTGATTTTTTTAAAATAAGCCCAAAAAGGGCATTTTTGGGAAAAATGAAGTTTGACCATTTTGTTGACTTCAATTTGCCTTCACTTGCCTACACATGCCTTCACTTATTTTGTCACTTAGTTTTTTCTTCTTTTCGCCTTAAAGTTTGATCATTCTCTTGTCATCTCTTGGGCTTCAACTGTCTTCACTTCTTCTTAAATATGTCGAAGATGTGGCTTGCAAATCTTCTCACAATAATTTTTACAAAAAAAATGAGCGATTCAATTTGTACATGTGACATGTACTTTGTGTTGTCACTACACTAAATAGGATATTTAGTGTTTGATTATATCTAATGTTGTTACCACCCAATCTTGCTCAACACTAAATTTCAATTCTTTGATAATTAATGTTAGAAGATTTCCCATTGCGCTTCTTTGGACCACCCTGATCTACAGTCACTAAACGACTACGTATTTTCGTTTTTGTTTTTCAACTGTAGTTTTTAAACATTTGGGGCGTGTAATATACCGTTGGAAAGGCATTTTCAAGACCTTTCCAACGGTATATTACACGCCCTCAAATTCCAAACATTGCAGCTGATAGACCAAAAATACAAATCTGCACTTGAATTCTTGAGTTCTAGATGTCCCGCATTGTTTGATGAAACACGTGTAAGCCGGTTTAAGGGGTAGGGCAAGGTAGTGTTGGTATGTCTCATGGGCTATAATATAATTAAGGCACATAAAAGGTAGATTCATTAAAACATTCTTGAAATGGCATTTCTCTGACATGGGCCCTTGCTTTTTCCTACCAGACCACCCTCTTGCCTCTCTCACCGCAAAACCCGTTGGACCATGTCAGTGCATTTATTAGGCCTTAAAAATTATATTTTGGGGACCTCAACCTCCATGGTCCCTCTGCCATTTTTTCCTTAGTGTAAACCGAAGTTGTCCCGGGACAACTTCAAGAGCCAATCAACTGCCTTTCAGAGCCCTGGTCCAACTTCATGGTCCATAGTGTAAACCGCCCCTGAAAGCCCAAGACCTCCATAAAGTGGGGAGGCGGGGGCTACGTCATGCAAGGGCCGCCCAAACTATGGAACCTAGTCCATCTGCCCAGGCCTCCTTAAAGTGGGGAGGCGGGGACCACGTCCTGCAAGGGCCGCGCAGGCTGTGGAAGCCAAGTCCATGTGCCCAGGCCAAGAACCTGCGGAGCAAGGGGCGTGCCTCCTCTTTGAACAACATTTTAAATCAAGACGGCGATATCCGGAGTTTGGGTTGTATTTCTGGTTAAAAGTTAGGCAGAAAATCGCCCGTGGTAGACAGACGTTGCTGGCATTTTTAATTTGAATCCGAAGCATGTTCTGCTGTCGCGTTGACGAGGTCGCATGTGTCAAAGTAGGTGACGAGGATGAGGTTCGGAGAAGACTCTTGTTGTCTCTCCAGGAGGCATTGCCGAGTCGCGAGTTTTTGGTTCTCGTGCTTGAAGTCTCGGAGAGCAAATCGGGACGAGTAGGAGTAAGCTCGAGGATCTATTTGATATATGTAAACGGTAGGTACGATTTGTTTTAGCCGGATGGCCTAAAAATTGGAGATTAGGTCTATGTGGGAATGGTGAGGAGTTTTTTCTTATTGCGTAGGAACAAGTTCATCCAATTGTGATAAGTGCAAGATAGAAGCAGAAACCGATGGGACTAAAATAAGACCTTAATACGTAATAGTTTGCGGAGTGGATCGGGTCTCTGTTGGGAGCAAAGATAAAAGGGAAAGGGCATCATGCTGTACAGCATGCATCATTCCTCATACTACTCGAGGGGCTAGGTTCAGCATCCTTTACTTAATGTCAAACTTCAAGAAGATGCAGCATATGCTTGATCAGGTGTGGTCATGGTATACATCGTATCTCAAGATGAGAACGGGCGGAATTTGACTCCAATGGAATGCAAGCTTTCCACTCTCGGGTCAGACCAGGTATTGGCCATCCTGGTGTGCCTTCCGGTGCAATCAGTAATTGCTTTTGGTTTGACATGCAAGAGATTTCGGGTAATTGCAGAAAGTGATAACCTCTGGGCATGCATATGCAACCGCGAGTGGGGCAGCCGAGCAGTTCATGCCTGGCCGGTGCTCAGCAAAGACAGGAAGGGGTGGAAGAGAGTGTACAGGCAGATGCTGATGCTTAAGGCAGCCTCCTGGCGCAGAGTGCGTCAATTGGATGCGGGGCCTGCTCCGCGAGCATCGCATTCCATGAACTCAATTGCCGGTAAGGTAACCGTGTTTGGAGGAGGGTGTACAGGAGGCCAACACCTTGACGACACATGGGTTGCCTCTGTTCCTAGTGGGATTCCTGAAAGTATTTCGTGGCAGCAGACTTGTGTTGGGATCCCTTCTGGAAGATTCGGTCAAAGCTGCACAGTTGTCGAGAATAAACTTGTCCTGTTTGGAGGAATCAATGACAAAGGAACTCGTCAATGTGATACATGGGTGAACAAGGGACTTGGAAAGGAAACCTGTCAAGGGGGTGCAGGATGGGAACTGGTTGAGGTAGCAACATGTCCTCCCTCGCGGGGTGCTCACGCTGGCTGCTACGGAGGGGAGAGTAAGGTGGTCATATTTGGGGGAATTGGGTCGGAAGGCGTCAGGCTTAGAGATACGTGGGTGTTGGACTTGGCAGAGGTACCGCCATCCTGGCAGGAAGTGTTCACCCCTTTGGATGTTGCCCCTTCTGCGCGATCTGGCCATTCTTTGACTTGGATCGGGGGCAAGAAAATGGTTCTTTTTGGTGGACGGGGTACACGGTTCGAGGTTCTGAGTGATGTTTGGTTATTAGATATGGAGGACAGTTCCCCTGTTTGGGTTGAGTTGAGGGCATGCGAATTTCAATCTTTACATGACTGTCCTACCCCGCGTGCTGGCCACTCTGCGACACTAATATTTGGTGGAAGAATCTTGATTTTTGGAGGGGAGGATGCACGAAGATCTCGGAAGGCTGATGCCTGGGTTCTTGATCCGATGGCTGCTGTACAGGCAGGTCGCACCTCCTCTAGTACGGCAAGCTATCCCAAGAAATCATTATGTGGCGACAAGTTGGCACCTCGATTTTGGAAGAAATTGAAACAATGCGGTCAACCGCCAAGTAGAAGGTGCTTCCACGGAGCTTGTGCACTAGAGTCTGGCCATTCCATCCTCGTTTTTGGAGGAATGGTTGATGCAGATCTTCTGCCAGCATCCATTACAGGATTGGGTTTTGATTCTGAGCTTCACATGCTACAACTAATACCCTGATCACTATAGATGTCCTGTAACCTGGTGTGAAAAGTTTGTGACGCACCAAGTGAGAACGCTCCAGTAGAGATATGAATTCAATAGGTAATTGAATTGCTATCTGTAAGGGGCCTCAGTTCGAAATTTTTGATCGATTCTTGAAGACCTATGAAGGGTTTCTGGCTACTAAGGAGGTGGCCTACACTCATCCATCCTGCGCAGAAGTAAGCAGATCATGAAGTGCGTTGAGAGTTTTCCTACATGAAGGTACAGTGGCCTCCCACTTGACAGTTAACTTAGAATGTTCTCGTGGTTAGTGCCTCCTCTGATGTGGACTTGAATATCTTTCTGTGTAGTTGATTTGAAGAGGGTCTATGATAGCACATTATGAGATGCCTATCAGCCCCCCTCCTAGGCTTTGAAGGATATTGTCGCAATGATTGCTGCTGACTTTAAGATGGTTTTGGGCACCTGTTTCGTATGTGGGTTGTCAAATCTGTCATTATTCCTCCCCCCAAATCCTCTACTTACTGGACATCCCCCACAACGGCAGGTTATTAGAGTGATGGGAACATGGATATGTTAAGGATACATATGTGGTATACCCTTAATGGTATTAGCATACTTTTCATCTTAGGTATCTGTTCAGATCTTGGAAATCTAGGTATTTACTGAATTTTGTTCCTGGCTTCTTGTTGATAGTAAGAAAGGGCTTATTTAGTGAGATAAACTCAGTCATCACATTTAGATAACCCTTTGCATGTCTTGGTAGCCTGAATTGCTGTCAATTACCACGGTACTTCTATGAAGTCCGGACTTTTAATTTGAAAAATTACATTTCAAGTTAATTTTGCTGTGCAGTGGTTATGCTTGAAGATATTTTGTTTGTGAATTGCGTGGCTTCTTTGAAAAGATGGAGAGATGTGCACCCCACTGTCCATACCATTGTTGTGCTGGTAACTTAAGAATATAGGATGGTCCAGTTCAGTAGAGAAGCAATATGTTTGTTGGTCTATAGGTAGCGGAAGCTAAGTGTAAATATCATAGGGGTAGAGAATTATATGCATCGGAAGTGGGGGAGAACGCTAAAGGGGGAGATTTGCTAACTATATGATTTTCTGATGTAATTCATTCATTCATTAGTTCTTGAAGCTCTGTAGTGATGCCATTTGAGAATGAACAACCACCCTCAGAGTGGTCAACTTGGAGTGGTGGGATTGATGGGAGTGACTGGTTGCGGTTGTGGTTATCATCTATTATGCCTTTCGAACAGTAAAAGAATCAAAGAAAGTAAAGCATAATCGTAACCACCCATAGTATCAACAACTTTGAGTAATTGCATATTGTGATCACAAACATGAGGTTCAGGACATCACCAAATTACAAATAGGTGCAATTGCTAGATGATATTCTACGAGCTTTGTTAAATAATGATAATTTTTGCACATGTGCCTTTACTTAGTGGAAAGAGAAGTTGCTTAGAGTGACCAATGGCCATCTATAAACATACTCCACCTATGCCTGACTACAAACCAAAAACCCACTACACGTCATTTTGGGTGTGTGCAGTGCATGTGTGCAAGCATTGGTGGTATGTGTATTTTGCTCAAGGGTTGTTTACACTACACTAATTATGATATTTAGTGTTTGATACACTAAATCTGAATGCATATACTAAATGTCAATAACCCTATGAAAGTAAGTAACATTAATTGTAAAATCAAACACTAAATATCAACTATGGTAATATGTGGAAGTTACATGTTTGATCTTAGTGTTAGTAAGGATATGAAAAGAATGCCATCAACTTCGGCAAATGAGAAATATGCGAGCAGGGGGGTGGGACGCCATCCCTAAAATCACAAGTCCAATGAAATCCATGCTCCACAAGAAGGGAGGTGGCAGTAGGGAAGGTAGCGACACATTTATGTCTAACACTAATTGTCAAGGAATTGAAAATTAGTGTTGAGCAAGGTAGGGTGGTAACAACATTAAATATAATCAAACACCAAATATCATTTTTAGTGTAGTGGTTATGATTATGGTTTACTTTCTTTCACTATATTTCCATGGAATAAATGCAGAATAAAGCTTACCATGACCACAACCACCATCCATTTCATCATCCCCTGCTACCTTCGGCTCAATGCTCAAAGTTGGGGGTATTTCACAACACTAGAAGGACAAAGGGCAGCCATGGCTACCAAAGGGTCGATGGTAGGCCCATGGGTTATAGAGTACCAAGCAAATGTACTGAGTGAAACTAGCAACTCAATGCCATCATGTAGGGTATCCATGTGCAAGGTGTAAAGCCAACACATTTAATTCATAAGGAGCAAAGATTGAAAGGAGCAATTTATAAGGAGAAAGAATTGGTGTTGTGGCCTTTTATGAAAATGACTCTGCAACCATAAGTCAGAGATCATGGTGGTACAAGCCAACATTTCCATCCGTACTTGTAAGTTTTCCTTCATTACATGCCCCTTGGCATGTTTGTTAGTGGTTTGTTTTGAAGTTTGAGCAAAAGCACATCCCCTCAACACACCCTCTGGCTATAATCAACTATGACGAGGAAGACAATCTTGAGTTTTGATAACATATCGCATGGATGACGATCAATACCAAAAGCAGCGTAAAGAAGATAAGGAGAATGACATCCCTGGTTGGTGTGAAGACAGACTACTTCGGAATCAATTTCCACAATGGTCCCTATGCTATCCCTTGCACCCTGACCTTGAAATTGACCTATGCATTTCTAGACCACTACAACCTAACTCCAAACAATGCACCACCTGAATCCAGGGATTGCATCCATGAAATCCACAAGGTGAGATGTTTAAGAACAAACAAATAAAATCTAAACTGATCAAGCCAATCTGATTTGTCCGTTCATCTTCTCAAGGCAACTTGAATATTCAGGCCAACCAGTCAAATATTCCAATCAATTTACATCATCCAGCCTTGGTCCAATTGGTTGCCATGCCCAAAACAAGTCAAAATGAATAAAATAAAATAAATTCTGACCGACCGATTCGATCAATTAAGTTGACCAATCAGTAAAAAACATTGCAATTTTCTTTGTCCATGTGCTTGTCACATGTGGCCACCATCCTGTCACATGAAACACCATTGAAGGAGATGCCGCAAAAGCAACAAACAAAAGTTGCCCACATCCTCAAACACTAGCACTTGCCAACAAATTTTTCGGCCACAAGCACCATAAATGCAACACTGGTGCTCTTGACCCGGCCAACCTTGGGGTGGACTCTTCATTGGAAACCTAAAGGACTTGTGGGGGTGACTTGAGGTTGCAATTGTGATAGTTATTCTCAATGGTGTAGCAACAACAACAACTTCAATGTTGTAAAATGGTATAGTATTATTTTTTCTCATCAAAACATAGCAAAAACAACAGTGTAAACATTTTGGGCTCCTAGAACCCTAGATCTTATGGTGACACTAAACACATAGCATAAGAATTCTATTATCAGTTTCACTAACTTCCCACTTGTGATATTAGCCTTATAAGCACGGTCCTTATAAAAGGAAAATGCAATGTGCAATTAGAAACTCTGATATTCAAATGATAGATATATTGATGCTAAAAAAACATGAATATACATACGTTCTTATATTTAGAACATATGAAGATCAGAGAATAATCAAGTTTTTTTTAGATTTCACATACTATATAAAAGGGGGGAACTTAGAGACCCTATTGCATTTTATTCAGCCCCATATCAATTTGAATGAAGTGTCAAGAAAACACTATTATCATTAATTTGAGACTATTTCAAATTTCATTTTAAATTACCACTTTTGATCACACCATAGTATTGGGCAAACATTGACATTCACATGAAAATTATTACGCCCTTGGTGAGCTAGTGATTTAAATTGACAAATGAAATTCAAATTAGTTCTAACAAACAAGAATACTAAAAATGATGATTATTATTATTAACATTCAACATTTACATGCCATGTAATCACAAATGCAAATAATCAAGATGATTGAACTGACACATGGTTTATCCACATCGAATTTCTCACAAATATTTTCATTGCAAAAACCACATATAGAACTATGAATGCAAGATTTACTATATGAGCATTGGAATGTAAAAGTAGTTTTTGGCATAAAATGGAGTTCGGGGGAGGGGAGAGGATATTTTGTCTCTCCTATGGTCGGGTGGCTTGAGCTCATAGCAATCATAATATTGTGATTAAGTTGTAAAGCTTTTGTAATGTACAAAGTTTGAAAGTTCTCAATATTGGTGTTCCATATGCATTTGTGTATGTATTATTCTTGTGTTAAAAAGGGAGTGACATCTAACCTTGATGCCGATGTCATTGACATCCACCAGATTATCCTTCCATTTGGTCTCCCTAGGGAGGACCATTTGAACAACCTTTTGACAATTTGGGAGGGTGCGTGTCTTGTAGAATATAGCTTTTGTTGTAGGAACAATGATGTTTGGAAATATTGTTGCAACTTGATGTTACCAGTATACATACGTTATTTTTCTTAAATTAACCAAGAAAGTAGAAATCGATAAGTGATAAATGTTAGTGGCCAAGAAATATCAAATAGGGATAAGGGAGAAGATATAAATAAAGGAAAACCACTATTGGAGGTGTGGTTAGGATTATAAGTAGGATGTTTAGATAAAAATATGAAGGAAATATTTAAATGTGGATTGAACAATGTCAAATATTGTGGAAGTCTTGTGGATGGTTACCATTTCAAATAAAAAATAAGGATGTTATTGGGGTCCCTTACTGTGAGCGAGTTTGTGTGTGTGGGGGATTTAGGGTTTAAGGTTTAGGTGGTCACCTAATAACTGTATGGAGTTGGCCATATCAAGAATCTTAAATTAACTACAAAATCAATAATGCTTACAAAGTGTGTGTCCAAAAGCATAGGGGTAAGGATATAGATGGGGATGATGAGTAATAATATTTTGTTAATGGTAGATAATAACAATTGATCTAAATGAGAAAATTGAGATATTTGGAGAGTTGGGGTTCCTAGGTGATAGGTGGTCAATATGGAAACTGCTTAGTAGTTGGGACGGTAGTAGTAATGGTAAGAATTATGGGTAGCTGAAAGGTGCACAAAACAAAGAAAATGACTATTGACGTAAGAAATGATGTCAACTACCATTAATGAATATACCAGAGAGAGGCTATGGTCGCGGCCGTCGCGAATGCCACAGGTAAAAAAATGGACTAAAAATAAGTAAAAACACACACATATATATATATATATATATTTCCCCGATGTTTTCTACTTCCAATCCTTTGATTGTCCATTTCTCCAATCTTTATTATACATTTTTTACTCACTTACCCAATTGTCCTAGGATTTCTTATTTATTTGGAGATAGATATATTTCAGAAAGGGGATGGATAGGCAAAATGAATACCTAGTTAGCAAGGCAGTAGAATACTCAAGTGGAAATTGCGGTGTTTGGGATACCCCAACACCAAACCTATGGGTATGGTAACATGGAAGGTAACAAAAAGGCAAAACAAATTGCAAGAAACAGTGACCAAGGAATAAAAATCAATAGAGTTACGATCCACTAGTTGGACAATTTGTCTCCAAATTGTCTAAAAAAGGATTTGATGACGAACATAATTATCGAAAGAAAAAAAAACCAAAATTCAAAACCCATTGGAGGGGGACACCCCAACATTGTCTAGAGGAAAACTACAGTGATTAATGACAATATGGATCCCCATTAGGACCACCAGGAGGGGAACCATGAAAGAAAGTTTTGGATGACGATGATTCGAAAGATGAAGATGAATAGAAAGATGGAAAAGGAATGGAAACACCACCTTAGATGCAAAATGGATATTCCCCCCATGGTATATTATGATGTCCCCACCAACTCTTGTAAACACTAATACCTTTCCTTCTAGAAAATGCTTACCATATTCATTTTGCCAATCTAATACGGATTCGGATGCCCAAATCAAAGTATTTGAGAAAGATCTTAGGGCTAACAAGGATACTAATGATGAGAAATTGGATTTATTTATTTTGATATATATTGAGACTTGAAGAATCTAAATGACGAGAGCATTTTATTTAAAGATATTCATATTATACTTTTGAGGTGTTTACAAAAGCGTTATATAAATACTATGAATAAATGGACATTCAAATGAATAGTTTAAGGAATACAAGGAATATTAAGCAATTAGAAGCAAAAACCATAGATTTTTATTTTGAAAGGTTGGTCAAATTACCAAGTTGCCTAATAAAACTACCATAGGATGCATTTCTAATCACATTATCAAAAGTTGGCTTGTCACAATATGTGATGTAGGCAGCCGCACCTTATCCATGGGATTTCATTCATTTAGATTTGGATGGATGAATCCTAGAAGTTGGAGAGATGCTCCTAAGTGAGGAGCCTTCTCCTTGGCTTGGCATTCTTGCCAAGTCAAGCTTTGTGAATGAGTGTGTGAAGAAAACTTGTGTAAGGTGAATATTGCATGTTCTTGCAATAAATCTTGAGTTCTTCTCCCCTTACTTACACTCTTGGATTCTCTTGTGGTGGAGTGAGAGATAACTTGATTCATTGTATGCATTTAAAAAGAGAATTAGAGCTCTTGCAAGGGTCTAACTATCTTCCTTTTCACTTGGCAAGATTTTTTTTTCTCCCCTTAAATTAAATTCTTGAGATATAACACGCAAAGAAGATCGTGAGGACAAGGAATGACAAAATTACGGAATGTCAAAACAAATAACACTGCGGATATCCCCCCCAAAAAAGGAAGAATGTTTGCTTGTGAATGGCACATCAAGGTGAATTATGATGATGAATTATTGAATTGTCCACATAATTTCTTGTCATTTGGTTACTTGCAAGCTTGAATTCATGTCATTGAGCTTTGGTTAAACACTCTTGATTCCAACTCAAATACAAATTCATTCAAAAAAAATTTAAGAAAAAAAAGGAGAGGAGGAGCCTATTTTGGGAGCCAAAGCCCCTGGTCGGCTTTGGCAGCTTGGCTGTGATGGTCGTCTGGTGGCTAGTGGCAGGTCGATAGCCCTTTCCCTACCTCCCCCCTCCTTTCTCCCTCTTTCCTCCCCCTTTCCTCTCCTTTTACCCCCTCTTTCTCACCCCTGCCTTCCCCCAACCCCCGCCTAGGCCCTAGGCCCTTTCTTCCCCCCTACCCCCCTTACTGTGGGGGCAAGAATTTTTTTAATTAACCAAATAAGGCCGGTGACAAAATAAAATAAAATAATATCATTCATTCAATACAATATATTGGGTGGGGGCGTTCAAAAACCTTATTCTCAAAGTAACATTCTTGGATTTATGAACGATACATTTTCATAGAAGCATTTTTGCCAAGGTTGTTTTCACTAATCAAGAACAAAGTTGGGGGCTCGAAAACAATCCGATACCGGCATCCACAAACACCTTATAAGACATTAAGGTGTTTGGATTTTGGAAGATGTAGAACATCACATGATCATCTAGGAACACGTGGAAGGCGTGGGATTGCGGCGTATTTGCGATTGGATTATTCTTCCTCCACATCGAGTTGGAAGAGGTACTTGGTATAAGAGGGGGTTTTCATTTTCTTTTGCTTAAAAAAAACAAGGGGAAGATACTTAAACAACCACATACTTGAATTCTTGGGGAGCAAGTTGGTGGTTATTGGGATTCATTTTGGATATATGCATGGGATTGCTGAGGGATTGCCACTAAGCATTGTTTGGCACATGGAATCACCATTTGACCTAATAACATAATTTAAAGTCGGATTGTGTTTAGTAACACAAATCCCAAGGATTTATGTAGGGAGATGAAAGATGTGCTTCATTGTAAATTTTCATCTATGGCAATAGGGATTTCTCACGTTTGACCACAAGTGTGAGCCCTAAGGTTGCTCTCACATGTTAATTAACCATAAAATGAACCATAGAAGGTGAAAAATTGATTAATAAGGCCAACCTCCATCCTAAAAGAAGATGAATTAAAATAAAAATGGGTAAGAGAAATTAATGTGTGTGGGAGGAGGGAATCCTAGGCGGGGAAGGCCAAGGAGAGAGGTAAAACCCGGGCAGTGCGAGAGGAAAAAAAAGTTGGAAGGGTCTCGGGAGGCAAGGGAGGAGAGGCTCATTATGCAAGGTGGAGTAGGAGAGAGGGGGGAGCATGCGGAAGCTCCGCCTCAGTGAGGAGCCATGGAGAGGGTAGTGTGAGAGGATCAACAAGGACGGGAGAATCTAGAGGGTGACAAGGGTGAGCTGACCAGGAATAAGAGAAAATGAACACGCATTGCAGCACATGATAGAAAATCAAGATCGTAGAAGAAGCTTCGTGAAGGGTGGCAACGGAGTTGATCTGTGATGGTGACATCTTGAGTCGGGGAGAAAAAAGGAGGGGTTGCAACGAATACCCCCCTCCGGGAATTGTGAGCCCAAAATGGTGCCCACATGTGGTGATTAACTCTTTGAAACCAATTTTAGTTAGACTTGGATGTGTTATGATTGTTCACAAAAATATAAAAAGAATGAAGTGTGGTGTGGATTTAAGTTTAGACATTAGGTGGTGTTGTGTGATTGTTTCAAGGTTTAAGTTCAATAAGTGATGCCTTGACTAGGTGAGTATGGAGTAAGGTGAGGCAAGATGAGCTCCGCGGGTTAAATGCCCACATTAGGATCCACCTTGTTGATTTAGGAATGTAAGAGCTTTGTGGATGGGATGAGTCCCTACTTAGGAGGAAGGGATTAAGGGGTTGTGATTGGAGGTGCTAATCCTCTCACCCTATCCTTATCTCATGACCTCTCTCTCTCTTTGCTACTTAAGGCTTCCCTCTCTCATTTTTGCTCTCTCTCTCAATGCCTCCCAAGTGAGTGAGCTCTTAGAGCTTAAGATTGCGCGTGGTGATTAGGTAGTAGTTAGTGAAATTAGTGTGTTAGATTAGTTCATGACTTAGGAGCAAAGAAAAGAAGAAGAAGAAGAAGAACCTAAAAAACATTGGATTAGTGGATGAGAGGGTTTGTATTAAGGTGCAACTAGTAGCTGGGTTGCCTAGTCAGGTATTGGAACTCTGTGGGATTAGACTACTGGGCAGCTGAGACTGCACCAAACTTAGTTGCTGCTGGGCAGCTGAGCTGCACCAAACTTAGTTGTTGCTTCCAGGTTAACCAAGGGACTGCCGGTAAATAGGCCGGATTTGGACCGATAGGTTAATTAGCCGGTTGGCTGGTTTAGCAAGCTAAGGCTAAGATTAAGTAGAGGGTGCCACTAAACTAGCCATGAGGGTGTTAGACCATTGGTAGATTAAAATAGTTCCTAGAAAAGTGTTAAGCTCAATAGGATAGGCGATGTGTGTGTGGAAGTCACATGTGATTGCATGTAACATTGACTATGGAGTAAAGTGTTTCTTAACACTTGCACACTCTCAAGTCACCATAAATCAAATGCACAGTTAATGGAGAATGTGGAGGATTCTTGCAATGGCAAGAAAAAGGAAGTGAAGATTAAAAGAGTGAGGGGAGTGTCCATAAGGGCATGTGTGGCTAAAGCCGCGGGTTGGACTCTTGAGAAAGCCAATTCTACCACAAGCCAAGAGGCTAACATTAATAAAACACAATGAGTGAAACAATATGTGTTCCTTTGAACATGAAAATGGCCTTGCACATGGTTCAAGGTTGTAGGAGATACATGTGATTCTCAAAGCCATCACCTGGACTAGGACGCTTAAAGCTGGTGGATTTGGCCTCACAGGGATCGGTGAGCCTTGTGCGCGACAACCAAGGAAGGCCACAACGGAGCGGAATGGGAAGGGGAGGAGTCACCGTGTCTGGCCGGGCAAGCAAGGCTACAAAATCTCAGGCTTCGGGGACATCAAATTTATTCTTGTTGATCAGGGCGTCAGGCGGCTGTGGCATTGTTGCAGAGTCTTCGATCCGTGACGGCGCGCATTGGCGGTGGAATTTGGTCTCTCTGGAGCGCAGTGGGGGTGTGAACCTTGGGGCCTTGATCTTGCACCTTCCTGCAGGGATCTGCATCGGAAGGGGTGGGGTTATGTGAATTTGGGCATTTCAAAGTGACAACGGGGGATGATAGAACGTCGAAGTTGATGCCGAGAAGGATTGGGCTAAGTTTGCCGATGCAGCCAGGGTTCTAGCGAAGTCTTCACAATAAATATTGCAATCCTTTAGAGGCTCATATTTTAGCATTAAGGGATCGTTGTGGAGGCCACCTTCAACCCTCCAGCCTTAGACGGTGTAACCCGCTGCTGACCGGTTTACACAGACACTGCGCCCGCCTAAAATTAGCTCGCTCCTCTAATTTTGTTCCTGAAGGTGGTATGTTAACTCATTAATTCAAAAGCTCAATATGATGTTAGATCTGTAATAAGATGTACTCATGCATAGTGTCCCTAGTATGATACTTCCTCTTTGGAGTTAATCTCTACTGAGAAGGTGTCCTAGTTTTCAAGTTTATATTCCTTTAAAACTTTAAGGTTGGACTTTTGTAAATCTCTAAGGAGAAAGTGTCCTAGTCTTCTAAGCTTATGTTCCCCGAAATCCTAATGTCAAGGTTAAGTGTACTTAGAGGAACTTCATTTTTGCATACAATATCTTTCATGGTTTGAATGATTAAAACCTTCCTTACCCTCTCCAAGTATTTTACGAATGTTCCCTTGAGAGAGTTTATAGTTTTCAAGCACACTCTCTCACTAAAGGAATCTTGGGAGAATTCTCTCTCTCAAAGTATTTCACGAATGTTCCCTTGAGAGAGTTTATAGTTTTCAAGCATACTCTCTTACTAAAGGAATCTCATGAGAATTCTCTAATTCCTCCAATGTTCCTTTGAGGATCCTTGCCTAAGCACTTATTACGAGGCAAACATGCTTCCTTGCAATTATAATTTCTCTTAAGTTGGACATACTTGATATCATGGAATTCTCTTGATTATATTAGCCTCAAGTGCATGCCATCAAGTTTATATGTGTATTCAAACTTCAAGGTGTTTGGACGATATTTATCAATATCCCTAGAGGTATCTTAAGATAGAATATTTGGTAATCAATGCCAATCTCAAGTTATTACCTTGAGCCTTCTTGGACTAAGGCGTGGAACTTCTCTCTAGTGTACGTCTAAGGTAATGATGAGTGAGCCACTTGGCGGCCCCGCTTTCCCTCAAATCACCGAAGTGGGTACTTGGGTCACTTTGGTGGAAATGTCTAAAACCTCCCTTCCGACATCATCAAAGTATGTGGATACTTACCTCAATCCTTCACTTCAATCCTTGGGTGATTATCACATTCCCTTGTGGAGATTTGCTTGGGGCCATAATCCATGATTTTCCCCCAACGTTCCTTGCCTAAGCAAGATCATGATTTCCTCCCTTAGGTTGTTTAGGCCATCACCTCCATTAATTTCCTTAGGCTCAAAATAGTCTTGAACTCCTAACTTAGAGCCTTTCAACCTCCTTTAAGTTGATGTTGGTTGGCCGGGTCCTAAGGGGCTACGCGCCATAGTGCTGGTAAGAAATCCCTTGGTATTTGTAAGGAAGTCCAATATGCCTTGTGGTTGAATTTGGACTTCAATGCACCGAGGGTGCCAATTTAACTTGAATGCACCGAGGGTGCCAATTCTCTATCTAATGCACCAAGGGTGCCAATTCCGAACCCTAAAGCTCTAATGCACCGAGGGTGCCGATTTGTCTTCAATTGCAATGCTCGGGAGCTTGGACACTCACGTATGATCTTCGGGCAAAATGAAGTGTATTATGGCCCTTAAGTTGGCCTCTTTATATAGTGTTTCACATCTAGGTATTTGTAGATTTTTGTAAATGTTAGCTTCAAATAAATTTAGCACTATATCTAAATATAGTCTGAATTTATGGTCCTAATTCTATATTTAGGAATCTACCTTGATTAAAATGTCTTTCCTAGCTACATACCCCTTGGTATCCTATTGGTTACTTATTCATTGGCAACTACATTCATCCCTTGAATTTGGCCACATGTCCTATAAATAAGGCGGCCCGCCTCTTCCATTCTCAGCTTGGTCCTATTCCCACTGGCCTCAGCCAACAGTCCGCAGCTCGTTCCCTTGGGCTCCTGCTTGTTCCCTTGGGCGCCTGTTCTTTCCATTGGGATGTTGCTCGTGCCCTTGGCCGCAGCCCGTTCCGTTGGCCTCCTGCTCATTCCCTGGGCCGCATGCCCGTTTTGTTGGGGTCTGCGTCCCTTCTCCGGTCGCCTTCTTTCCCCTGCCCCAGCTTGCTTCAACTTCTTGAGCTCGACCTTCTGTGGCTTCGATGGTTGCGATTTGCGAGCTCTACAATCGTGCTGCACTTCAGGTGGAAGCGGAGCTCGGTAGTTGTTGATTTAACGGCAAAGGTGAAACTCGAGTAGATATGCTTCTTTGATTTCGGGTGACCATGACTTTTTTCGGAGATTGATAGGTTGCTGTTGGCCTTGTTAGCCACTTGTGAGCCCAAAATGGTGCCCACATGTGGTGATTAACTCTTTGAAACCATTTTTAGTTTGACTTTGATGTGTTATGATTATTCACAAAATATAAAAAGAGTGAAGAGTGGTGTGGATTTAAGTTTAGACATTAGAAAGTGTTGTGTGGTCGTTTTGGTGTTTTAGCTCAATGGGTAAATACCTTGACTAGGTGAGTATGGAGGAAGGTGAGGCAAGGTGAGCTCCGCGGGTTAAATGCCCACATTAGGATCCACTTTGTTGGTTTAAGAAGGAAAAGCTTTGTGGATGGGAGGAGTCCCTACTTAGAAGGGGAAGGTTAAGAGGTTGTGATTGGAGGCTCTAATCCTCTCACCCTATCCTTACCTCACTCCCCCTCTCTCCCTCTTTGCTACTTAAGGACCTTTCTCTCTCATTTTTTTTTTCTCTCTCAAGTTCTCCCACGGGAGTGAGCTCTTAGAGCTTGGAAGCCACGTGTGTGGATTAGTTAGCCCTTAGTGATGTTAGGGAGTTAGCTTAGTTAATTGGTCCAAATCATAAAAACCAAGTAGCAAAGTATTTAATTAGAGGCTTAGGGTCACCAAATTAGCTTGTAGTTTAAAAGCCCTTTAGGTGGACTCCGAATTAGTGTGTGGGTTAGGGCCATTAATAAGCTTTGGCCAAGCCTTAGCTGTGATTGTACTGAGCTTCGCCCAACAGACTAAGGAGCTACTGGTTCGGCCCAGCAGACTAAGGAGCTACCGGCCTCGGTCCAGCAGACTAAGGAACTACATGCCTCAGCCAGCAGACTAAGGAGCTACCGGTCCAGCCAGCAGACTAAGGGTTGTTGTTAAGCCGAAGTTACCACCAGATCAAGGGTAAACCAAGCCGAGCTGGATTAGGAGACCTGAGAATTAGTTGGAGATTAAGTTAGTGAAACCATCACCTAATGAGTGATGTGGGTGACTTTAGGATTAGGACTTAGGGAGATGGCTTAATTAGATTAGTCAATGTGTGAGTTGTGTAATTAGATAGCTAGAAGGGTGTGTGGTTTTCACAAGCAATTGTAGTTGAGTTTAACCATTGAGGGAGTGTTTTTCAACACTTACATCCTCTTTGGTAAAAATCAATCACTTATATAACAATGGAGAAAGAGGAGGACTCTAGCAATGGCAAAGTGAAGGAGAGGATAATCAAAGGTGCAAGGGGAATATCCTTGAGAGCTTGTGTTGCCAAGGCTGCCAGTTGGATCCTTGAGAAGGCCAATTCGGTCACAAGCCAAGAGGCTACTACTAATAAACAAAGTGATTCAAAATGACATGAATGCCTTGGGATGTGAAGAGAGCATTTTTCAAGATACAAACAATACATGTGATTCTCAAAACCATCACCCGGACTAGGACGCTTAAGGGTGGTGGGTTTGGCCTCACACCACTACACATGACTGCAACCCATATTGGAATATGGTTACTGGTGTGACACCGCCAAGGGTGCAATTCATATGCATTCCGTGTTTGGAATGTATTGTCGAGAGCATCACCGAGAGAGGGAAATCATCTCTTCCAAGCGCGGGATCCTAAATTGTTGGCCTTGTTGCGCACCTCTCCATGAGGAGTGCCCGAAACACCATGGGCACGAGGGGGACTCCAGAGTGACACCCGGGACTTGTGGCACCGTTGGTGAGAGGGCCCAAATGATCCTAGTGTGGGTGGGGGCCCCGGGCGTTGGGAACGCCTCCCACCCACGGAGACTAGGAGGCACAAGGCTAAGGCCATCAGCTATCGTAGCTTATGAGTGTTGATTCCATAAAGCTCAAGAACACCTCAATCGGAGGTGTGAGCTAAGAGTTATGGCAATTTGAGTGGGGCGCTGTCCCGGGACACCGCCTGCTACAGCAATGCCTGGGAGTGATTCCCAGGACTGCCAAGGTTCGAACAGGCATAACTTCCTCAATACTTGCCCGAATGGGGCAAGTAAGGAGTCCATCGGCATCTACGTGAAGCGAAAATGAAGACAGAGTGCTTGCTTGTTAGTATGAAACATCAAAAAAGGAAGTTATGATGGTTTGAAGCTGCTGGGGGCTATTAGGCCCAGCGGATAAGGGAAAATGTCTACTTGGCCCCAACTCTTGGTAGAGAGACAAGAGGTTTCTTGACGGTGGGGTAGGGGCCCCGCGTAGAGTCCTAGAGGCTTATATGGGTGAGGTGGTGTGGCCTCACCCACCCGAGGCCGAACGGCACGGCCTCCATGGGCTTTGGCCCATTGTGAGGCCATAGTTGCCTAGTATGGTTCGGGTTGTTGTAGTGTTGCTCCGGCAACGCGATGATCAACATAGGAGTGGACTTCCATGGATGGAAGTCCACATCCAAGGACTGGTTACCGATTAACAGGTGAGTCCCGAAAGCAAAGTAGGAGGGTTGGTTCCCCTCTTATGAATTACAAGGTCCGGGGTAGGAAGAGCTAACCATTAGCATGGCGGAATGCGAAGGGTTAGCACTCGTAACCTTTGTTAGAAATGGAAATTGGGAAGATTTTTAAAAGGAGCTACCAAGGGTTGCGACAAGGCTGGTCAAGTGCTACGATGGACCGCCTTTGGGATTCGGAATCGATTTGAGTCCTTAGAATAATTAGAGATTGTCAGCCATAAACCCCCACCTTTGGGCGTTGTAATCCGGGTGAGAGCCCATGGCTCACATGTACTAGCATGGTTTTCCTTAGCCATTAGAACCAAGCTCTCAATGCTCCATCCAAGTAAATATAAAACAAACAACCTTTATTGGAAGAACACAAGGTCACAAGTATTCAGAAATACTCTCCTTTTTTGTAGTCATTACTAAACACAATCACCCATTAAACTTCAACACCCGTTCTCAAGCCTCCAACCTACAACAAAGAGCTAATCAACTAACCTAAACTATTTCCTAATGGCATTGAGGCAACACCAATTATACCTTTGGCTTGCCCATGCCCAGTACCTCAACTTCACCAATCATTCCAAAGCCACACCCCTACATTCCAACTTCTAACCACGCTGCTGCAATGAAGGAGATCATAAAAAAAATGCCAATAGAGTACTTTGTCTTCTCCAACAGCAATCGGTATGACTCGCCTCAGCAACCACCTTCGGAAGACTCCCTTCCTCTCTGCCACTTGGCGTTGATGAGGACCTCTTGGACCACTGCTGGTTGAGTTCACCTCCTGTGTTCTCCCTACTTCTGGCCTTGCAGCAACTGCACCCTGCTCGGCACGAGGCTAGCTGGGATTAAAGAATGCATGCCTCCATCTTAGGCGCAGTTGAGATTACTACAGCTCCGAGCTGGCTCGCAACAAATGTCTGATTAGGTGAGGCATTGACACAGCTTGGCTTTGCTAGTCGCCTCGCTCCGCCACTTGCAGCTGGGCGCTCCGAGGAAAAGTGTGGGAGTCCAAATTCGACGGAAATATGGAAATACGGATTCAATTTCCGTATTTTTCCTTGCTCGTATGAGGATAATAAGGCCTCTTAGGATAAATTACTTGTACTAGGAAATAGGGCATTCTAAATCCGCCTTGTGCGATAAAACGAATAAAAATGAGTATTATGACTGGTCCGTCAAATTGGATTAGCGGACCGTTTAATCATGGTCCGAACCGCTGGTTCGGACCAAGTAATGGCCGCGCCAAGATTAACCAACGGACCGAAAGTGGCGGTTACAACGGGTTTATAACGGTTGGGGGAAACCGTCGGAAAACGGTTGGTAACCGTTTTCCGTTAAACCCTAACGGTAATCGTGAGAGGAAGAGGGGGAGGATATTTAAGGGTCTCTTCCATCTCCTCCCCACTTTTTGCAAGGAGAAGAATTGTTGAGTGAAAGAGTGGTGAGACTTTGTTTTTCTTTCGAGCCGCCAGCAGTTCGATTGCTGGGACTCCGTACTTTCTAGTCACCGGCAGTTGGCTTGCCGGGACTCCATAGCGGTTGAGCGGAAGAGAGGGTACCCGGAGAGGAGAGAGTTTCCGTAAATTGAGACGGAAGTTGAGAGAAGAGAGGAAGATGCCGGAAACACGGGAAAAGGATAAGAGGGAACCCATCCCAATCCCGCTCGAAACCCTAGTCCCTGCAATTCCAAGAGATAATAGGGAGTTGCAGGAGCTAGCGGAGGATCTCCGGGTTATGGGCTGTGCTGGGCTGCTCGCCAAACCTTGGAACCTCCAAGCGGAAAATACCCTCCGAGAATTCAAGTTCGAGAGAGGTAATCAGTGGTTAGGGACCAAGAGGAGGGATCCGGATCATTGGACTCCGGATGTATGGAACAGGGTAAAGGAATTCCCGAGGGGAATTGCAGAGGGGTGGGTCGGCCGGCGCGACGGCTTGTTCGCCGGAAAGTTTAGAGGGGACGCGGATCCGAAGGACGGCTTCCACCCCGGGAACTGCCGGAACCTTAGGGAGCGGAGGGTGTTAGAATTCCTCTTGCCCATCCTCAATCCGGACAAGCCGAAACGGATTAGCCTCACCATGGCTAACACCCTGTTTGGTGCCATGTCCGGAGTCCGGCCGGTGAATTGGGGTCTGATAATCCAGGAGATAGTAGGGCGGGCCCTCCCCCACATAGGCCGGAAACCTTCCTTCCTCTCCCCCTTCATTCTGCACCTCTATCAGCACTTCGACTGTTTCACGGCCGAGGAGGACCTGCTGACGATAGCGGCGGACGAGGTCACCTACAAGCTCCATCCGGAAGTTGGAGACTTCGAGACGGAGACTTCCAGTGAACCCATCATTCCGGAAGCACCTCCCTCATCACCCGGAAGCCCGCCGCCAACCATTTCTAGGCCACTCTCTCCTCCTCCTCTTCCTCATCATCATCCGGAACCCGGGCCCAGCCGGGAAACCACTTGGCGGAATGTGGACCTTGCCGCTTGGGACTTTCCGGAAAATCCCTTCAAGCGGGTCCAGGAGGGGATGGAGGATCTCCAAAACCAGTACTACCGGTTGGAGCACATCGTCCGAGGAGCGAACTAGGCCCTCGACGACTCCGGACCCGGAAATATCCTCCGGGAGTTGGCCAAGAGGGCGGACAGGAAGGAGCTCGAGCAGGCCAAGACGGAGAATGCTCACCTCACCGCGCAGGTAGCGGCCATGACTCAAGAGCTGAGTCAGAAGAGCGAAGAGATTCGGAAGTACCACGCGGAGCAGGTAGTGCTCTTCAACCGGATCCGGGAGCTGGTGGGGCATCCGGCAGAGATCGTCAACAAGGCGCATCTCTACGACCGGATGATGGAGTCTGGAGAACCTGCTTCTGCCAGACAGACCCTTCCCATCCTCGTAAAATACTCATGGACGATGAAGGATCTCCTGGCGGAAATCTAGAAGGTGGTTCCGCCAAGCGGAACACCCCGGCGGGTACTCTATCCGGGTCCGCCTGGGTCCCCAACCGGAACCCTCTACGAAGTAGTTGGCGAGGTTTCTCTGGTTCAGAACCCGCCAACGTCTGCAGGACCCAGCCAGCAGGGAGGCGGCTCTCGGCCGGCTAGTTTCGGAAGAGCTCCGGAAAGGGTGAGGAGAAAGAATACCGGGTCTGTTAGATCCGGACGAGGCCAGTCCTCGGTTCCGCAGACCTCCGATTGGTCCCGGACTCCGGACAGGGCTAGGACACCGATCCGGCATCAAACTTCGGATCGAGAGGCAACTCCGAGTAGGGGCAAGGCCCCTATGACCCACGCCTCGCCGTCGTCTCCTCCGGACTGCCAAATGGTTAGTCATTTTCCTCCGCCACCCTCCAACAGGGATCCGCGGACTGCCTCGATCTCAGGCGGGCAGAATCCGAAACAGCGTATCGGATGCGATCCTTCTCCGGTTCGGAGCATCCGGAAGGGGACAGTTACCGGAACCCCGGGGACCGTCTCCGGAACCCCAGAAACAGTTTCCGGAACCTCAGGGACCGGAACACCGCGAATCGAGGGGGCAGCAGATTCGGAGGACGAGATTGCCCCGTCTCCGAACATGAGGAGGATGCTCACGCAGCTGTAGAAGGCATCGCCGGGAGGGGGCTCATCCGCCGTCAGCGGACTCAGCAGTCACTCGAAGGAGGGATCATGTCGCGCACCTCTCCATGAGGAGTGCCCGAAACACCATGGGCACAAGGGGGACCCCGGAGTGACACCCGGGACTTGTGGCGCCATTGGTGAGAGGGCCCAAGTGATCCTAGTGTGGGTGAGGGCCCCGGGCGTTGGGAACGCCTCCCACCCACGGAGACTAGGAGGCACAAGGGTAAGGCCATGAGCTATGCGTAGCTCATGGCGTGGTGATTCTAGAATGCTCAAGAACACCTCAATCGGAGGTGTGAGCTAGGAGTTATGGCCATTTGAGTGGGGCGCTGTCCCGGGACAGCGCCTGGTACAGCAGTGCCTGGGAGTGATTCCCGGGACTGCCAGGGTTCAAACAGGCATAACTTCCTCAAGACTTGCCCGAATGGGGCAAGTGAGGAGTCCATCTTCATCTACGTGAAGCGTAGATGAGGATGGAGTGGTTGGTTGTTATGATCAGACATGATACAAGGAAGTTATGATGGTCTGAAGCTGCTGGGGGGGTTCTAGGCCCAGCAGCTAAGGCAAAATGTCCACTTGGCCCCAACTCTTGGTAGAGAGACAAGAGGTTGGTTGACGGTGGGGTAGGGGCCCCGCGTGAAGTCCTAGAGGCTTATATGGGTGAGGTGGTGTGGCCTCACCCACCCGAGGCCGAACGGCACGGCCTCCATGGGCATTGGCCCAATGTGAGGCCATAGTTGCCTAGTATGGTTCGGGTTGTTGTAGTGTTGCTCCGGCAACGCGATGATCAACATAGGATTGGACTTCCATGGATGGAAGTCCACATCTAGGAATGGGTTACCGATTAAGGGGTGAGTCCCTAAAGCAAAGTAGGAGGGTTGGTTCCTTCCTATGAACTATAAGGTCCGGGGTAGGAGGAGCTAACCATTAGCATGGCGGAATGCGAATGGTTAGCGCTCGTAACCTTTGCTAGAATTGAAAATTGGCAAGATTGCTAAGGGGGTTAGCAAGGGTTGCGACACTTGGTATCAGAGCGAGGTTCCAAGTTTTGAGCTCGCACTTTGAGGGAAACATGGCTATCATAAATGCGGGTTATGATTGTCGCGCACCTCTCCATGAGGAGTGCCCGAAACACCATGGGCACAAGGGGGACCCCGGAGTGACACCCGGGACTTGTGGCTCCGTTGGTGAGAGGGCCCAAGTGATCCTAGTGTGGGTGAGGGCCCCGGGCGTTGGGAACGCCTCCCACCCACGGAGACTAGGAGGCACAAGGGTAAGGCCGTGAGCTATGCGTAGCTCATGGCGTGGTGATTCTAGAATGCTCAAGAACACCTCAATCGGAGGTGTGAGCTAGGAGTTATGGCCATTTGAGTGGGGCGCTGTCCCGGGACAGCGCCCTGCTACAGCAGTGCCTGGGAGTGATTCCCGGGACTGCCAAGGTTCAAACAGGCATAACTTCCTCAAGACTTGCTCAAATGGAGCAAGTGAGGAGTCCATTGGCATCTACGTGAAGCGTAGATGAACATGGAGTGGTTGGTTGTTATGATCAGACATGATACAAGGAAGTTATGATGGTCTGAAGCTGCTGGGGGGGTTCTAGGCCCAGCAGCTAAGGCAAAATGTCCACTTGGCCCCAACTCTTGGTAGAGAGACAAGAGGTTGGTTGACGGTGGGGTAGGGGCCCCGCGTGAAGTCCTAGAGGCTTATATGGGTGAGGTGGTGTGGCCTCACCCACCCGAGGCCGAACGGCACGGCCTCCATGGGCATTGGCCCAATGTGAGGCCATAGTTGCCTAGTATGGTTCGGGTTGTTGTAGTGTTGCTCCGGCAACGCGATGATCAACATAGGATTGGACTTCCATGGATGGAAGTCCACATTGGGGAAATGGGTTACCGATTAAGGGGTGAGTCCCGAAAGCAAAGTAGGAGGGTTGGTTCCCTCCTATGAACTATTGGTCCGGGGTAAGAGGAGCTATCCATTAGCATGGCAGAATGCGAAGGGTTAGCGCTCGTAAGCTTTGCTAGAAACGAAAATTGGCAAGATTATTAAGGGACCTAGCAAGGGTTGCGACATTTGGTATCAGAGCAGGGTTCCAATATTTGAGCTAGCACTTTGAGGGAAGCATGGCTATCATATAAGCGGGTTATGATGGTGACCCGGGGTTTCCAAAAGGTTGTGAGGCTCAAATTGGAACAAAGATCATGTGTAAATGGAATTTGACCATACCATTGGTTCTAATGACAATGGTGGGCATGAGGGTGGATTCGGTGAGGAAAATGGAGGAGTGCTTTGAAAAGGCTCCCACAAACCTCGAAAAGTATTCAGGGGCTAGAATACCGAATGCACCCAAAACCTTGGAGGGCATTAATGTTGGATTGAAATTCCAATTCGAAATGCTTAGAAGGTGGTGATGTTGAAATGAACTTGGGGCACATGAGGCACGCGGGGTCTCTTAAGGCGTATATGTGCGAATTTCACACCCAAATGAATGGTACATCTAGGATGGACGAGCTTTCTAAGAAATGCATCGTTTTAGGTGGGTTTCAAAGGCGGGTGGTGAAAACCATGTTCAAGACCCCAAAGCATCTTGAGGACGTAGTGCGAATCATAAAGATTTGAAGAGCATTGAAGCCGATGTTCCTAAGAAAAAGTTGGACGGCACATCACCACAAAGTGGGTTTAGCCGAAAGAGGCCCCAAGGAAATGAGCGCAAGTAGTTTGGCCCATTATACCAAGGCAAATCATGCTAGCTCGTGCCGTGGACGAAATGTGAGAAGGTGGTTTGGTGGTACCAAGCTAGATCATATTTGTGCCACGGACGGGAGTGTTAAAAGTTGGCCTTGCGGACCAAGCCAAACTCATGGTGTTGCCGAGGACCAAATGTTAGACGATGGTTTTGTGGCCAAGGCTAGTAGCCTTAAGCCAAGGCCAACTATTTTATATCTTGAGGCTCAAATGAATGGGACAAACGTCTAATGGGTTGACAAAGAGGCAAGCCATGCCTTCTTGAGCCCAAAACTCATAAGGGAGTTGGGGCTTGCCGATTGGTAGAGCGGGCAAGCCCACCAAGGTGCGGTTTGGAAAGGGCAAACCGCATGAGACAAAGGAGGCCGCGATGCATGTAACCTTTCAATGTGGGACATTGGATTTTTGTCAAAATTTCACACCAAGTGAAATAGATAAAATGCATGTCATTGTGAAGGCCGCCTTCTTTGAAACTCACATGATAGATGTGAGGTGCAAGCCGGTGTGCTTGCCGTGCATTATGATGTGTCATAATGGCAAAGAATTGAAGTTCAAATTAACAATGACTCCTATGGTAGGAGGACCTAAGTTGAATTTGGTCTTAATGGACCGAATTAAAAAAAAAAAAAAAAAAAAAAACATAATGGTCGTGGTTCAATTGGAGCAACTCCAAGGAACGTATTGGGAGGCTAGGAAAGATGGGCCTCCCCCAAACAACATTGGTGTGATGTTGGTGAAATACAAGGATGTATTCACCAATGTGTTGCCCAAAAAAAAAATTACCGCCAAGAAGTGAAAAATAACTTTGCTCAACGAGAGATTGAGCTCTTGAGGTATGTGGTGATAAATGAAGTTGGTGGACAAACATGAAGAATGTCAAGGCAATCTAAAAGGAGAATTGGCCCTTGATTCAAAAGGGCTTAGGTCATTTGTTGGCCTAGCCAATTAGTACCACAACTTCATTCGAGAGTTTTCTAAGGTTGCTAGGACCTTATTCAACTTATTGAGGAAAATGGCTATCCCAAGAGTGGGATGAGCCTTGTCACCAAGCCTTTGGGGGGGCTCAAAAACAAGTTCTCTTCGCCACCCGTGCTTAAGTTCGCGGACTTTGACAAACCTTTTGAGGTGCATACGGGGGCGAGTGACATTAGCATTGGCGGATGTTGAGGCAAAATGGATGGCCATTGCATATAAGAGCATGAAGCTCGATGGTTGTCCGACCTTGTCCAACTTATGCAAGAAATGGCTATCCCAAAAGTGGGATGAGCTTTGCCACCAAGTCTTTAAGGAGCTTAAGACCAAGTTTTCTTCGCCGCCCGTGCTCAAGTTTGCGAAATTTGACAAACCTTTTGAGGTGCATACGGGGGCGAGTAACTTTACCATTGGCGGATGTTGATCCAAGATGGATGCCCATTGCATATGGGAGCATTAAGCTTAAAGGTTGTCAAACCTTGTGCGACTTGTGAAAGAAATGGCTATCCCAAGAGTGGGATGAGCCTTGCCACCAAGTCTTTGAGAAGCTTAAGAGCAAGTTCTCTTCGCCGCCCGTGCTCAAGTTCGCGGAGTTTGACAAACCTTTTGAGGTACATACGGGGGCGAGTGACTTTACCATTGGCGGACGTTGAGGCAAGATGGATGGCCATGGCATATGAGAGCATGAAGCTCGATGGTTGTCCCACCTTGTGCGACTTGTGGAAGAAATGGCTATCCCAAGAGTGGGATGATGTTTGTCACGAGTCTTTGGGGAGCTTGACACCAAGTTCTCTTCGCCGCCCGTGCTCAAGTTCGCGGAGCTTGACAAACCTTTCGAGGTGCATACGGGGGTGAGTGCCTTTGCCAATGGTGGATTATGTGTAAGATGGATGGCCATTGCATATGGGAGCATAAAGCTCGATGGTTGTCAAAGAAGACAACCAACTCATGACAAACAACTTCTTTGCCGTAGTGCATTGCTTGAAGATGTGGCGACATTATATGGGGTCGCACAAAGCAAAGGTCTACATGGACAATGTGTCCTAAAAGTATTTTGACATACAAGCATAAGTGAACGCGAAGTCATTGCGGAGGCATGATAGTTTGGCGCTTATGAAGGTGGATTTGATCCACAAACCGGACCGTGGAAATGTGGTGCCGGATGCGCGAAGTAGACCGGAAGAGTTCCAAGCAATGAGAACCATCCAAACCTTGTGGCTAATGTGTGCCGGCAAAGGAAACTTGTGATGCAAGATACGGGAGGGGTAAATTCACTACCCCAAAGCACAAAAGCTTTTAGGTGAGCTTCGCAAGAGCAAGGTGCTCAAAGAGGTTAAGTTGGTGGACGGATTGTTCAAGTGCAAACAAAGTCGGGTATATGTGCCACAAGGCAAGTTGAGGCTATCGGTTTTGAAGGAGGAATATGATAGTCCTATTGCCGGCCATAGAGGAGAAAGAAAAAGCCGCCATAGAATGGTGTCTTGGAGGTACCATTGGCGGTGCATAAAGGAAGATATAGCCCACTTTGTGAAGGTTTGAATCAAATTGCCAAGTGAACCGAGCATCTTACCAAAAGCAAGGCGGCTTCTTGCAACCGTTGCCTATCCCGTTGGCGCCATGGCATGGTATGTGCATGGACTTGATCACAAGTTTGCCGGAGTCACATGGGTATGATGCCATCTTGTTGATGGTAGAGTGGTTTGCCAAGTTGGCACACATGGTGCCGATTGTGGGAACCGCCACCGCGTTGGAGACCGCATAGCCTTTTCTCAAAGGATGGTTGAGGCACCACGGGTTGCCAAGAGTGATTGTGTGGGATCAAGATCCAAAGTTCACAAGTGCATTTTCAATGCATTTCTCTAAGGAGGTCGGAATGAAACTAAGGTTTAGCACGACCTTGCATTCCCAAATGAATGGGAAATCGGAGCGTGTGAATGGAGTCTTGAAGCAATACTTGAGGAACTTGGTGGGGGCGGACCAAGGAGATTGGGCGGACTATGTGGGTCGAGCGGAGTGTAATTGCAATGTAGCCACGCACTTGGCTACCAAGGGGTGGTCTTTGGTGGTGGCTTATGGAGTGGATGCGCTCCAACCTATTAACCTAGCTCTCGAGGGGGCACATTCAACACTAGAGTTCAACCAAGATGGTGAGGACTTGGCCAAGAAGCGTGAACAAGTCTTGGAGATGACCAAGTTGTTGGTGGAGAAAGCCCGAAGGTGGTACGAAGTGCAAGTCAATGCCGGAAGACGCGAAGTGGAGAATGAGGTGGGCCAAAAGGCGTTGTTGAATGTGAACAACTTCACTTAGCCGGAAGGCCTCACTCCAAAGTTCATGTCCAAAATTGGAGCTCCGTTTCCCATTGTGGAACAAGTGGTCAAGGACATATATAAGTTGGAATTACCGCCGGAGATCAAAGTGCATCCGACATTTCATGTCTCATTACGAAAGTCATTTTAGGACGACACCTTGTGGCCCGATCACAAGCAAGTGATTAGGCCACCTTCCGGCCTTGTGGACGTCATTTGGAACATGAGGTAAGAGGGCATCCTCAAGTGTAGGAAGCCCAAATGAAAAGGAAAGAAAAAGTACAAAGGAATACTTGGTGAAATGGTGAGGATACCATGAGAAAGAAACCGCTTGGGTGGCGGCAAGAGACATGGTCAACACCAATGAATTGGTGAAGCACTTTGAAGAAACTAAGGCTAGACATTCCAATAAAAAGAAGCGTAGGCATTGATGAGGACATCAATCTCCTTTAGTGGGGGAGAGACTCTAGTAGCAAACATAGCTTTGAGGTTAATTGCTCCACAACATGCACTTGTTCTTTGGCTTGAGGGAATAAAATCCAAACTTTAGTGGTGCAAAGAGAAAAGTATGAGATGAGGTCCTAGTCTTGTACTTGTGCTTGGTTAATGGAAGAGGGGGAATAGACATGCCAAACTAGGTTGGGTAAGCCGAGTAATTGGGGCCATGGCTTGGAGGGGCCTTGGATAAAACCAAGAAACATCTTAGTTGTGGGCTTGTCCGGGCGGGGACAAGGTGATGGCGCGTGCTCATAAAAGTGCTACCTGCGAGCTAACGAGAGTTGGTGCATGGGAATCATGAACCCATGTCTCGAAAGAGCAAAGTGAGAACCGAGTCGGGCGGGACTTGGCATCACCCCCGTGCGATCGAGGCGTGGCTTAACAATGGAAAGCCATCTCGGAGTTGCAACCGAGACAACTTAGTGGAAGCGTTGAGGTCTCGCCTAGATGTGTCATGTTAGGCTAGTGGAGCCTAACGGGGGAGGCCCTAAAGGAGGGGCAACCCAAGTGAGTCCCAAAGTAGGTGGGTCCAGTATAGGTTAGGTCCTTGGAGGAGAGATCCAAGGTCGCTAACGGACCACCTAGGAACGACACCTTTGGGACTATGCCAAATTTGAAGATGCATTGTGGGGGTCGCGCCCTAAGGTAAACACAATGCCGCACCATAGAGGATGGCAACTTGAGAATTGGTGTGCCGACTACGAGTATAGTCGATGAGGGCATCGACTCCGTATGGTGGGGGTGAGTGTCGCGCACCTCTCCATGAGGAGTGCCCGAAACACCATGGGCACAAGGGGGACCCCGGAGTGACACCCGGGACTTGTGGCTCCGTTGGTGAGAGGGCCCAAGTGATCCTAGTGTGGGTGAGGGCCCCGGGCGTTGGGAACGCCTCCCACCCACGGAGACTAGGAGGCACAAGGGTAAGGCCATGAGCTATGCGTAGCTCATGGCGTGGTGATTCTAGGAAGCTCAAGAACACCTCAATCGGAGGTGTGAGCTAGGAGTTATGGCCATTTGAGTGGGGCGCTGTCCCGGGACAGCGCCCTGCTACAGCAGTGCCTGGGAGTGATTCCCGGGACTGCCAAGGTTCAAACAGGCATAACTTCCTCAAGACTTGCTCAAATGGAGCAAGTGAGGAGTCCATTGGCATCTACGTGAAGCGTAGATGAACATGGAGTGGTTGGTTGTTATGATCAGACATCATACAAGGAAGTTATGATGGTCTGAAGCTGCTGGGGGGGTTCTAGGCCCAGCAGCTAAAGGAAAATGTCCACTTGGCCCCAACTCTTGGTAGAGAGACAAGAGGTTGGTTGACGGTGGGGTAGGGGCCCCGCGTGAAGTCCTAGAGGCTTATATGGGTGAGGTGGTGTGGCCTCACCCACCCGAGGCCGAACGGCACGGCCTCCATGGGCATTGGCCCAATGTGAGGCCATAGTTGCCTAGTATGGTTCGGGTTGTTGTAGTGTTGCTCCGGCAACGCGATGATCAACATAGGATTGGACTTCCATGGATGGAAGTCCACATTGGGGAAATGGGTTACCGATTAAGGGGTGAGTCCCGAAAGCAAAGTAGGAGGGTTGGTTCCCTCCTATGAACTATTGGTCCGGGGTAAGAGGAGCTATCCATTAGCATGGCGGAATGCGAATGGTTAGCGCTCGTAACCTTTGCTAGAAACGAAAATTGGCAAGATTATTAAGGGACCTAGCAAGGGTTGCGACAATGATGGTGAGCCCGGGGTTTCCAAAAGGTTATGAGGCTCAAATTGGAACAAGGATCATGTGCAAGTGGAATTTGACCATACCATTGGTTCCAATGACAATGGTGGGCATGAGGGTGGATTTGGTAAGGAAAATGGAGGAGTGCTTTGAAAAGGGCTCCCGCAACCTCAAAAAAACATTTGGGGCCTAGAATACCGAAAGCACCCAAAACCTTGGAGGGCATTAATGTTGGATTGAAATTCCAATTCGAAATGCTTGGAAGGTATTGATGTTGGAATGAATTTGGTGCTAATGAGGCACCCGGGGCCTCTTAAGGCCTATGTGCGCTATTCAAACGCACAAATGAAGGATACACCTAAAACGGACGAACTTTCTAAGAAATGCATCTTTTTAGGTGGGGTTTTAAAAGCGGGTGGTGGATGCCTTGTTTAAGTCCCCAAGGCTTCTTGAGGACATGGTGGGGACCATCAAGTTTGCAAGAGCATTGAAGCCGATGGTCCCAAAGAGAAGTTTGGCGGCGCATCACCACAAGTGGCTTTAGCAAAAGTAGGTCCCAAAGAAATGAGTGCAAATTGTTTGGTCCATTTTACTTAGGCAAAACATGTTGGTGCCGTGGACGGAATGTTGAAAGGTGGCTTTATGCTTCCAAAGCAAATCATACTTGTGCCGCGGACGGAATGTTGGGAGGTGGGTTTGTCCTATCAAGGCAATTCATGTTTGTGCCGCGGACGGAGTGTGGGAAGGTGGCTTTGTGCTACCAAGGCAAAATATGTTTGTTTTGCGGACAAACTATTAGAAATTGGTTTTGTAGCACCAAACCAATTTGTCCCGCGCACGAAATGTTTGAAGTTGGCTTTGCGGACCAAGCCAAGCCAAGTTGCGGAGGACCAAATGTACGACGATGGCATTGTGGCCAAGGCTAGTAGCCTTAAGCCGAGGCCAAGTTTTTTGTACCTTGAGGCTCAAATGAATGGGAGATATGTCTCATGAGTTGACAAAGAGGCAACGGATTCTTTCATGAGCCCAAAGCTCACAAGGGAGTTGGGGCTTGCCAATTGATAGAGCGGGCAAGCCCACCAAGGTGCGGTTTGGAAAGGGCGATCCGCATGAGACAAAGGAGCCCGCGATGCATGTAACCTTTCAATGTGGGACATTGGATTTTTGTCAAAATTTCACACCATGTGAAATAGATGAAATGCATATCATTGTGAAGGCCGCCTTCTTTGAAATTCACATGATAGATGTGAGGTGCAAGCCGGTGTGCTTGCGGTGCATTATGATGTGTCATAATGGCAAAGAATTGAAGTTCAAATTGACAAGAACTCCTATGGTAGGAGGACCCGAGTCGAATTTGGTCTTAATAGACCAAATGAAAAATAGAAAACATAATGGTCGTGGTTCAATTGGAGAAACTCCAAGGAACGTATGGGGAGGCTAGGAAAGATGGGCCTCCTCCAAACCACATTGGTGGGATGTTGGTGAAATACAAGGATGTATTCACCAATGTGTTGCCCAAAAAGTTACCACCAAGGAGTGAAAAAGAACTTTGCTCAACGAGAGATTGAGTTCTTGAGGTATGTGGTGACAAAGGAAGTTGGTGGACGAACATGAAGAATGTGAAGGCAATCCAAAAGGAGAATTGGCCCTTCATTCAAAAAGGGCTTAGGTCATTTGTTGGCCTAGCCAACTACTACCACCACTTCATTCGAGAGTTTTTGAAGGTTGCTAGGACCTTATTCAACTTATTGAGGGAAATGGCTATCCCAATAGTGGGATGAGCCTTGTCGCCAAGCCTTTGGGGAGCTCAAGAGCAAGTTCTCTTCACAAGATGTGGTTAAGTTTCCGGGTTTTCATAAGCATTTTGAGGTGCACATGGAGGCGAAGAATTTTACCATTGGTGGATGTTGATCCAAGATGGATGACCATTGCTTGTGGGAGCATTAAGCTCCATGGTTGTCGAACCTTGTCCGGCTTGTGCAAAAAATGGTTATCCCAAGAGTGGGATGAGCCTTGCCACAAAGCCTTTGGGGAACTTAAGAGAAAGTTTTCTTCGCCGCCCGTGCTCAAGTTCGCGTAGCTTGACTATCCTTTTGAGGTGCATATGGGGGCGAGTGACTTTACCATTGGCGGATGTTGAGGCAAAATGGATGGCCATTGCATATAAAAGCATGAAGCTCGATGGTTGTCCGACCTTGTCCAACTTGTGCAAGAAATGGCTATCCCAAGAGTGGGATGAGCCTTCCCACCAAGTCTTTGAGAAGCTTAAGAGCAAGTTCTCTTCGCCGCCCGTGCTCAAGTTCGCGGAGTTTGACATACCTTTTGAGGTACATACGGGGGCGAGTAACTTTACCATTGGCGGATGCGATCCAAGATGGATGCCCATTGCATATGGGAGCATTAAGCTTAACAGTTGTCGAACCTTGTGCGACTTGTGAAAGAAAAGGCTATCCGAAGAGTGGGATGAGCATTTTCACCAAGTCTTTGGAGAGCTTAAGAGCAAGTTCTCTTCGCCGCCCGTGCTCAAGTTCGCGGAGTTTGAGAAACCTTTTGAAGTGCATACGGGGGCGAGTGACTTTGCCAATGGTGGATTATGTGTAAGATGGATGGCCATTGCATATGGGAGCATGAAGCTCGATGGTTGTCAAAGAAGACAACCAACTCATGACAAACAACTTCTTTGCCGTAGTGCATTGCTTGAAGATGTGGCGACACTATTTGGGGTCGCACAAAGCAAAGGTCTACATGGACAATGTGTCCTAAAAGTATTTTGACATACAAGCGCAAGTGAGCGCCAAGTCATTGCGGTGGCATGATAGTTTGGCGCTTATGAAGGTGGATTTGATCCACAAACCGGACCGTGGAAATGTGGTGCCGGATGCGCGAAGTAGACCGGAAGAGTTCCAAGCAATGAGAACCATCCAAACCTTGTGGCTAATGTGTGCCGGCAAAGGAAATTTGTGATGCAAGATACGGGAGGGGTAAATTCACTACCCCAAAGCACAAAAGCTTTTAAGTGAGATTCACAAGAGCAAGGTGCTCAAAGAGGTTAAGTTGGTGGACGGATTGTTCAAGTGCAAGCAAAGTTGGGTGTATGTGCCACAAGGCAAGTTGAGGCTATCGGTTTTGAAGAAGGAATATGATAGCCACATGGCCGGCCAAAGAGAAGAAAGAAAAAACCGCCATAGAATGGTGTCTTGGAGGTACCATTGGCGGTGCATAAAGGAAGATATAGCCCACTTTGTGAAGGTTTGAATCAAATTGCCAAGTGAACCGAGCATCTTACCAAAAGCAAGGCGGCTTCTTGCAACCGTTGCCTATCCCGTTGGCGCCATGGCATGGTATGTGCATGGACTTGATCACAAGTTTGCCGGAGTCACATGGGTATGATGCCATCTTGTTGATGGTAGAGTGGTTTGCCAAGTGGGCACACATGGTGCCGATTGTGGGAACCGCCACCGCGTTGGAGACCGCATAGCCTTTTCTCAAAGGATGGTTGAGGCACCACGGGTTGCCAAGAGTGATTGTGTGGGATCAAGATCCAAAGTTCACAAGTGCATTTTCAATGCATTTCTCTAAGGAGGTCGGAATGAAACTAAGGTTTAGCATGACCTTGCATTCCCAAATGTATGGGAAAGCGGAGCGTGTGAATGGAGTCTTGAAGCAATACTTGAGGAACTTGGTGGGGGCGGACCAAGGAGATTGGGCGGACTATGTGGGTCGAGCGGAGTGTAATTGCAATGTAGCCACGCACTTGGCTACCATGGGGTGGTCTTTGGTGGTGGCTTATGGAGTGGATGCGCTCCAACCTATTAACCTAGCTCTCGAGGGGGCACATTCAACACTAGAGTTCAACCAAGATGGTGAGGACTTGGCCAAGGAGCAAAAAAACAAGTCTTGGAGATGACCAAGTTGTTGGTGGAGAAAGCCTGAAGGTGGTACGAAGTGCGAATCAATGCCGGAAGACGCCAAGTGGAGAATGAGGTGGGCCAAAAGGTGTTGTTGAATGTGAACAACTTCACTTACCCGCAAGGCCTCACTCCAAAGTTCATGTCCAAAATTGGAGCTCCGTTTCCCATTGTGGAACAAGTGTTCAAGGACATGTATAAGTTGGAATTACCGCCCGAGATCAAAGTGCATCCCATATTTCATGTCTCATTCCTAAAGTCATTTAAGGACGACACCTTGTGGCCCGATCACAAGCAAATGATTAGGCCACCTCCCGACCTTGTGGACATCATTTGGAACATGAGGTACGAGGGCATCCTCAAGTGTAGGAAGCCCAAGTGAAAAGGAAAAAAAAATGTACAAAGGAGTACTTGGTGAAATGGTGTGGATACCATGAGAAAGAAGCCGTTTGGGTAGCGGCAAGAGACATGGTAACCACCAATGAATTGGTGAAGCACTTTGAAGAAACTAAGGCTATGGATTCCAATAAAATGAAGCGTAGGCATTGATGAGGACATCAATCTCCTTTAGTGGGGGAGAGACGTTAGTAGCACACTTACCTTCGAGGCTAATTGCTCCACAACATGAACTTGTTCTTTGGCTTGAGGGAATAAAGTCCAAACTTTAGTGGTGCAAAGAGAAAAGTATGAGATGAGGTCCTAGTCTTGTACTTGTGCTTGGTTAATGGAAGAGGGGGAATAGACATGCCAAACTAGGTTGGGTAAGCCGAGTAATTGGGGGCCATGGCTTGGAAGGGCCTTGGATAAAACCAAGAAACTTCTTAGCCGTGGGCTTGTCCGGGCGGGGACAAGGTGATGGCGCGTGCTCATAAAAGTGCTACCTGCGAGCTAACGAGAGTTGGCGCATGGGAGTCATGAACCCATGTCTCGAAAGAACAAAGTGGGAACCGAGTCGGGCGGGACTTGGCATCACCCCCGTGCGATCGAGGCGTGGCTTAACAATGGAAAGCCATCTCGGAGTTGCAACCGAGACAACTTAGTGGAAGCGTTGAGGTCTCGCCTAGATGTGTCATGTTAGGCTAGTGGAGCCTAACGGGGGAGGCCCCAAAGGAGGGGCAACCCAAGTGAGTCCCAAAGTAGGTGGGTCTAGTATAGGTTAGGTCCTTGGAGGAGTTCCAAGGTCGCTAACGGAACACCTAGGAACGACACCTTTGGGACTATGCCAAATTTGAAGATGCATTGTGGGGGTCGCGCCCTAAGGTAAACACAATGCCGCACCATAGAGGATGGAAACTTGAGAATTGGTGTGCCGACTACGAGTATAGTCGATGAGGGCATCGACTCCGTTTGGTGGGGGTGAGTGTCGCGCACCTCTCCATGAGGAGTGCCCGAAACACCATGGGCACAAGGGGGACCCCGGAGTGACACCCGGGACTTGTGGCGCCATTGGTGAGAGGGCCCAAGTGATCCTAGTGTGGGTGAGGGCCCCGGGCGTTGGGAACGCCTCCCACCCACGGAGACTAGGAGGCACAAGGGTAAGGCCATGAGCTATGCGTAGCTCATGGCGTGGTGATTCTAGAATGCTCAAGAACACCTCAATCGGAGGTGTGAGCTAGGAGTTATGGCCATTTGAGTGGGGCGCTGTCCCGGGACAGCGCCTGGTACAGCAGTGCCTGGGAGTGATTCCCGGGACTGCCAGGGTTCAAACAGGCATAACTTCCTCAAGACTTGCCCGAATGGGGCAAGTGAGGAGTCCATCTTCATCTACGTGAAGCGTAGATGAGGATGGAGTGGTTGGTTGTTATGATCAGACATGATACAAGGAAGTTATGATGGTCTGAAGCTGCTGGGGGGGTTCTAGGCCCAGCAGCTAAGGCAAAATGTCCACTTGGCCCCAACTCTTGGTAGAGAGACAAGAGGTTGGTTGACGGTGGGGTAGGGGCCCCGCGTGAAGTCCTAGAGGCTTATATGGGTGAGGTGGTGTGGCCTCACCCACCCGAGGCCGAACGGCACGGCCTCCATGGGCATTGGCCCAATGTGAGGCCATAGTTGCCTAGTATGGTTCGGGTTGTTGTAGTGTTGCTCCGGCAACGCGATGATCAACATAGGATTGGACTTCCATGGATGGAAGTCCACATCTAGGAATGGGTTACCGATTAAGGGGTGAGTCCCTAAAGCAAAGTAGGAGGGTTGGTTCCTTCCTATGAACTATAAGGTCCGGGGTAGGAGGAGCTAACCATTAGCATGGCGGAATGCGAATGGTTAGCGCTCGTAACCTTTGCTAGAATTGAAAATTGGCAAGATTGCTAAGGGGGTTAGCAAGGGTTGCGACAGATCAGCTCAGAAGAAGCACCGCTCTTCTTAGCTTAGAAGGGCAACTAGATTAGTTAGGCAGAATAGAGGTAGGCAGGGAGGACTTAGGAGTTTTTGAAGATGAGGAATAAAATTCTCCCTTGGATGTGTCAGCGAAAAATCCGGATCTTGATCTGGGAAATCCGGGAGAACGGGTGTAGTTAGGGTTTTCCTTCGGGGTGGCCGCCTGGGCCGCCACCCTTAGATTAGGGATTTTGAGCCTCTACTTAAGGCTGAATAAGGAGTTGGGGAAGGGTTCCTTCTCCATTGTTGTATTTCAATTGCTCCAACTCTAATAAATTACTTGGTTTCTCACTCCTTGACTTTCCTTGATCGATGTTTATATGGATGATCCGGAGATCGTTAGCGGAGGAGAGAGAGTATGAGGGATAGGAGTTCCGGATAGGACATGGGAGAGGATACCCGGATATGATCCGGTTATTGCCTTGTAGATCCTCTCTGTGTGTAGTGGGAGGGAAACCTCATTAACCCGGATGGTTGAGTAACGTCTAGGTGGGATAACCGCTGGGAGGATTGGGTGAGATCCGGAAGGGACCCGAACTCACGCCAATCTGATCTTCTGAAAAGGTCCCACCGCCCTTAGACGGACCAATCCGGAAGGTGGTACGGATCGCCCAATTAGCTTAGATTGAGTAGAATCCAAGGTAGAGGTAGTCGGATAGATCTGTCGGAAGGAGAAGGGAAGGACCGGATCAGTAAGGGTTCCGGGTTGGAGGCCACCTCCGGAGTGTAGTGGAAGAGATCCTCATTGTTCCGGGTGTCTGGGTAACGTCCAGGTGAGATAGCCGTGGGGAAGATTGAGCAAAGGTCCGGAAGGGATCCGGAATTGCGCCAATCTAATCTTCCGAAGAGGTCTCATCGCCGGAGAGCGGGACAATCCGGAAAGTGGTACGGGTCACCCACTTAACCCGTCGAGTCAGATCTCCGGTTGGAATCCGGACTCCTCTAGTCACTGTGGTCCTAAGAAATAATCCGGATCTCTCTGCGTGACCTGCCAGGATGGATCTGATCAATCCGGATTGATTGTGAGGGAGTTTCCGGATTCTAATCTTATAAAAGACGTCTTTGCCAGAAGGAACCACCTATTCTAGAGGGTAGACGTAGAGGGGCAAGTTAGCGTTATAATTAGGACCTAGAGGCACAATCCAGAAAGGCACCCTCCGGAAGAAGACGAAGAGTGTCCCAAAGACTGGAAGACCGAAAACTGGAGTTTTCGGAAATTTGGCTAAGGAGTGGAAGATAAGCGGGTACGGAGAGTTCTCGACCTCCTACACTTCATAGAATCCCTGGACGATACTAGGGTCATCCGGACAAAACCGGATTAGGCACTTAAAAACGCCAATCCGGATATGTTGGTGTTCGCGTGTCCCCACAAAGAGAGGACACTCCGCCGCGTCTATTGTTGATTCTTCCCAACCGATACAGAATGCAACAGCATAATCGTTTGAATGCCACCATCTGTTGTGCAAGGAGTCAGAGAGCCGGTTGATGCGACAACGACAGTCGACTAATTCGCTCTGTCTCAATGTCGACAGCTGCTAGCTCGCCTCTCCACTCCACCTCAGATTGTCCAGGGTTGCTCCTCATTCTCCGTGAAACACGCGGTCGACTACATGTAACTCACCTCCTGCAACTTGCCATTAATGTCCTCGCCTCCTCTGAATCGTCGACCGAAGATGCTCCTTACTCCTTCACCTGCCTGCACTCGCAGACCAAGCCGCAAATTGCCGAAGGTCCTGGTTCAGCTCCGCACACTCCCCCTCATCATGTGTGTCGGGGTTGGAATCCGCAATCTGTTTCTGGTTTGAAGTCGCATTGAGCTGATGGAGACAGCCGACAGAAGATTCGGCATCCGACCTCTCTTTAGGGAGCTGATAATCCATCCTCTTCCTCCCTCATCGAGGACGGCCTCCCACATCCGAAATTTGGCAGCTCTTCCGCATCGTTTAAACCTCCCCTGTTCACTCTCCGAGAGTGAAAGAGGTCCAGGGGCCTCTCCCTTGGATCCGGAAATCCAGAGCCTTACCCACCGTTGGGTAACGGCCTCCTCCCATCACAAGCATAGCCATTGCCCAAAATGAACACTCCAACACCCAAGCATGGTTACTAAATCCTAACTTGAGCTACTTCCTTACTAGCAATTAAGTGCTAAAGTCCTAGCCTAATGCTTAATTCAACTTCTAAATTCAAAGCTCACTCTTTTTATGTTTTTGAACATTTGATGAAAATCAAAGCCTAAGTTTTAGTGAATTTTAAGGTTTAAGAGCATGTGTGGGCTCCATTTTGGGCTCACAGAGACCAAGCGTAATGCAACCTTTGGCAAAATTACAGATTGAAGAGTAAAAATTATTATCATCAGTCTTGGCATGCTGAGCTACTCCGCCTATCCTTTGGTAGCTGATACTGATAGTGGTTCCAACATTCCGCCCTGTTGCCCCAACCTTTGTGATTTGACGGCCGTCATCCTGTCACTCCTTGACATTTCAGAGCCGATGTTGTCTGCTCTTGGATGTAGTTCCGGTTGAGGGCCATTCTGTCGTTATGAACTTACTCACGGCAATTTGCTCCACACTCAGGAATTGGCATCGATATTGGGTTCTAAAAATAAATGAAGACTTGCTTGTCCAAATTGATTTGTTGGGTTTAGGTAGGAGAAGTCTGATGTTGCAGCATGGGCAACAACAGAGAAGTTTTTTGGAGTGTGGAGTTGGTGCACGGAATATTTGTGCGATCACAAGCTTCAGTCTTCATGGCCTATCTACCCTGCTCGATCTGCACTCTCGTCCACCATGGGCAAGACTAGTGTGACGGAGGATGATTCCGTTGTGGTCCACCCAACCATTGGCCAAATGCAAGCAGCTGCACACACTGGACGTGACAGCGAGGTTGATGCTTTGGGAGGTGCTAAATCGGCGGTGAGTTCGAGGAGAGCTGCACATAGGAGAGGCATCGGGTTGACGAAAAATTGAGTAAATAGTAGATTGGGCGAGCAAGCAACAGTGGAACCGCATGCGTTTCAAGACTGCGGCATTAGGGACTTGGTTAAGCTACACTTTGAATTGGTTTATTGACCAGTCATTGTGACTTTCTTGAAAAACTATGGCTAGGTGAATACACGTGCATTGCAGTGGTATTTGAGGTAGATGAGGTTGCGGCAGAGGAGAGGGACTAGGAAAATTAAGCAAACTAGTGGGGGGGGGGGCAAGTTCAGATCACTAGTGTTGGGTATGAAGGGAATCAAATGGGTTGATAGACGTGCATTAACATCGTAGGGTAATCAAGCATTTGTGAATGCTCACATGAGTTAATAAAGAATGTATCATACACACCACTTGTTCCACTTCAATTGGAATGTGATTGCACATGTAAATGGTGAATTTAGGATGTAACAATTGACCCTCCACCTGGACTAGGACGCAATCAAGGGTGGTGGTGATTATTGCTCACAACAAGCCGTAGGCAAGTGTCGGTTGTACGCGGTCAATCTTAATTTTTGCCTAATTGTTATTTGGGGAAGAAGATCCAATGTTGCAATTGCATTATTTTTTGTATTTCGTTGTGGTATCTTCTCGCGTAGCGGGTTGTGTCACTGGAAATTGCCAACATTGTCTCTTTTTGTGTTGTACTTGTTTGTAATAAGGTATCGTAGGGGTGAGGTCAGAGTGATAACTGACGTGATTTTTATGCTTGTATTCCCTAATGGTGAGTCTAGGTTGATGACCAGCAAACCATAAGTTTGGTGGTGGTTGCAAGTATAGGTTGTTTTTTATTTTTTATTTTTTTTACACTAGTCGAAGAGGAACCATTTCCCTACAAGACTGGAGAATTTGGTTTAGGATGTGGATAAGGAAGAAGCGACAACGCACAATGACTTTTAAAATTTGGTATATGTTCAAGCTTTTGCCCCAACATTTGAAGAACAAAAGGCTATAAACTTATGAGCAATGAAAGGATGCTCATTGGATGGAGTTGCGCCAAATGGAGCGGGATTGGAAGACTTGAGTGGAGTTGGTTTCTACACTGAATGAAGGCGCGGCTTTCAATTCATTGGCCACACATGTGTTTAAGATGGAGCAAGCAAAAACTGTGTTTGTAGTACATATGAAGGATGTCTTTGTAGTGGATGTGAAAGGGACTTTCTCTAGTGAACCTAAGGAGCACGTTTATGCTTTCACATTTGCTATTACGTCAAGCCAATTTTTCCACTCTTCCATTATGCCTAAACTATCCAAACAACATTAGTTTCCTTAGGGCTCCGCCATATCTCGATTCTTTGCATGAATTCCATTTCCATTTGAACGAAACATACAAAAATTTCCATCAAGATCAAATACAAAGGATCCAAGACTTCAGGTGGAAGAACAATGATACAACTCATACCATGTGTATGAGGTTGACAAGATTTGTTATGGTATCACAAGGTACTTTTGCGGAGAGCCAGTTGGTGAAGGATTTTTTTTGTCAAAGATTGATAAATGTCTCATTGAATTAACGATGCCCAAGATCATCATGGATTATGGTAGGTGGATGACACTTGTAGAGGCATTTGCCATTGTAAAGCACTGTAATCGTGCCTTATATTAGCACGATGCCACTGACTTGGTATCCTTGCTAGTAGATTTTAGCAAATCCTAGAAGACCTATGTCGTAGTTGTGGGATTGGCAAAAACAGATGTGGAAAAGACCTTATATTGTTTTTCTTGTGGACAGTCGGGCCATGCTAAAAATGATTGTTTGTCAAATCACAAGCAATATTGCGTCATTAATCATCCGAAGTGGAACCCAGTTGTTCCCACTAAGAATTCAACAAAGGAGGTTGATACACATCTACCGAGAAATTGAAATGTTCTTACTATAGGTAAAACAATCACGAGGTGGAAAACTGCTTCAATCTCCATCTAGAAAAACGCCCTTCTTTCGAACGAAAAAAGATGTTGGAGGCAAAGATTGGCGCTTTGGAGGAGAGGTGCAAGAAATTGGCGTCATTTGTCCAATTCTTGAAATCATCGGCTCCATCCAAAACTAAAGGTAGTTCTTTCACTCCGGATTATTATATGTTCGAAGCTTCAGGGGAGGTGATGAATTTGACAACTGTAACACATGTTCAATCCGTATTATGAGCCACACCTTTGACCATAGAGGAGTTTGTGAAGAGCTTGGAAGTCCGGGGCAATGGTCCTGCGGATTAGATTGGTCAAGTACCACTACTATAATGTTTTAGATTCTCCAATGCTATCCAACCTATCAATGGTTATAATTTGAGCATAGAATCTTCCAATCTCGCGATCGACATGGTGCACGCATTGGCATCCAATGTCGCAACCATTGCTAGATTCCTAGAACTAACTTGGTCATTTTTTTTTCAATTCTAGCAACGGTCACAAACACTAACCCTTGGCATTCCGCCATGCCAATGGTTAGCTCCCCAGACCGCGGACCTTATAGTTTATAGGAGGGAAACCAACCCTTTTATTTTGCTTTCGAGACTCTCTCCTTAATTGGTAACCAACTCTTAGATGTGGACTTCCATCAATGGACGTCTAATCTTATGTTGATTATCGTGTTGCCAAAGCAACACTATAACAATCCTAACCATACTAGGCAACTATTTCCTCCCATAAAGGCCGTGCCGTACGGCCTCCGGTGGGTTTGGCCACACCACCTCACCCATACAAGCCTCTAGGGCTTTTGGAAGGGCCCCTATCTCACCGTCCAAAACCTTTTGTCTTTGTATCCAGAATTGGGGCCAAATAAACATTCCCCCTTAGGCACTAGGGCTAGAAGCCCCCAACAAATTCAAAACACCATAACATCCTTGTATGATCTTTGATGCTCACATATGACCACTCCATCGTCCTCTACGTTTTGCATAGATGCCGATGGATTCCTCACTTGCCCCATTCAGGAAATTATTAAGGAAGTTATGTTTGTTCAATCTTTGGCAGTCTCGGGAGCCACTCCCAGGCATTTGTTGCACTAGGGCGATGTCCCGGAATAGCGCCCCATTCAAATTGCAATATCTCCTAGGTTACACCTCTGATTGAGGTGTCGTTAAGCATTCTAAGCACCATGAGCTATGCATAGATGATGGCCTTACCTTCGTGATTCCTAGTCTATGTATGTGGGAGGTGTTCCCAACGCCCTGGGCCCTCACCCACACTAGGATCACTAGGGTCTTCTCACCAATGGTGCCAGAAGTCTTAGGTGTCATTCCGGGGTCCCTTTTGTACCCATGGTGTTTCATGTATTTTTCATGGAGAAATGCGTGACATCCAAGGTTGCATATACCTTTGTTCACAACAATAAAGTGGTCATCACCCAACATCCAATTGACTAAATTTTTCCACCTAGCAAGTAGGATTTTGAAAGAAAAGGCATCCTTGTCTTCATTGACTGTGGCTCAAACAACCGTTGTCTTCCCTACCACTAAGGATCCTAAGGAGACGGCCAAACGGCAAACAAGGCTTGCAGCAAAGTCCATTGCGTGTTTTAACGTATTCACCTCAGATGACGGGGGGCCGACCACATGTCGTAACTCACCAAAATCCACGGAAACAACTTATCTATTTTATGTAGTTGCTAGACCAGCTTGCAAATGCCGATGTATTCGACTCGAAGTCGTGCGTATGGTGAATGATATCAGCATTTTAGTAATCAGTCGGACTGGGAGCAACCTAGTATGTGATGAAGGATTCAGGGGCACAACCAGTTATGATCGGCAAAAGATTTGGCCATGAATTTTTGTTGATGGTCGATGATTTGGCTCTTTGTCCATTTACCATCGTCACATCTATTGGCCACGTGGAATGGGATATTTGTTATACTCGGGAGCCATTACAAATTAGCTTCCGAATGAAATTTATAGATCCACCCGCACCTTTTTTTCTCATGTGTTAGTCAGCAAACACTCTATCCTTTCGGTTTTGGTTTGGACAACTAGATTGAGAAAGCTTGGATCCGACCAAGTTGGTCGGCTGGGGATGGCCGCATGGAACGTATCCCTGTGGCATTTGCGACGGCCGCGACCATAGCCTCAATATCCATGGTTTTTGGATGTAGTGCTATTGTACGTCGGTACATTGCCCTAAGGATCCACAAGAACAGTCATTGGCATTCATAGGAAGTGTTGAGGTTCAACAAGAGATAATACCAACGGGTGCATTGGTGTGCCATCCTAAGGATCCTCTTCCTCCCTGGCACGATTCCGCCGAGTTATTTTGGAGGTGTGAGGGCATTGTCCTCTCTCTTGGTTCTACAACACCACTTATACCAAATACTTCAACGGCGTTTGTACATCCCATTTTGTGGCGTCTGCCAGTTGAAAAGATCCTTTTTGTAGAATTTTTTGGGGCATTGGGATAAGATTGGCGGTTATGTTGGAAGCTGGCCTCATGGTTTGACAATTTGTCTATGTGTGGACATTCAGATGTCCACCCATGTGGCTCATCATCATTTCCACCAAATGATGGTCTGTTACCCTTAGCAATTATCTCCAATTGCCATTCATGGGTGTTTTGCACATCTCCCTCATGATGTTACCCATATGAGTGAGGAAAACTTACGACAATTGGGTCATGTGGAGGATCTGGTGATTGCGGGATGGCCATGCCAGGGCCACTCACGTGTTGGAGTAGGCCGAGGCTTAGATGAACCCAGGTTTAGACAATTCTGGGACCTCATTCGGCTCATGCACTAGTGGTTTGCCCATTAACCTTACCCTTGAGGGTACATATTCAAGAATGCACCTCTGTTGGAAGGCAAAAATTATGTTTGTGAACACCTTGGTGATTCTATTCTTGTGAATGTTGCTGGCCTTGGTGGCTCGCGATCGAAGGTTTCGTATGGTGTGGGATGCTTACACCAAAACCCAAACCGAATCATTGGTTGACGAACAAGAGCGTGCTATAGGATTCCGCACTAGTACTAAAATAGATTATGGCTTTTCTAAGGGCCAACTATGCTTTGTATTGGGCCAAGCCATGAATCTTCACATCATGGTATGGACTGTTGGTTTATGTTTTGTTTGGGTTGGAGGATCCTAGGTCTAGTTTTTTTCTGGGATCTCATCCGGCTCATGCAGTGGTGGTTTGCCCACCAACTTTTTCCTACATATTCAAGAATGTACCTCTGTTGGGGGACTCTTGGGACAAGGTGTTGGAAGGAATGCATTATGCTTGTCAACACCTTGATGATCCCATTTTTTTGGATGCCGCGGGCCTTAGTTTTTATTCCCACCGACCTCAGTGGGGGCACCATGGAGGGCCTTGCCCACCTTTATGACTTTTCCACAATAATTTGCATTCCTCGATGACATGGTGTGGGACAATTACACCAAAATCCATACCGAGCCATTGGCTGACGAATGGGAGCGTGCCATGGAATTTTGCACAAACACCACAACAATTCCTGGCCATTTTGAGGGCCAACAACACTTTGTATTGGGCCAAACCATGGATCTTAACACCATGGTGTGGACTGTTGGTTTATGCCTTGCTCCGCAAGGACATCGTGATGACCAATTGTTTTTTCTGGGGTATATGACTCTGGTTAGGGGACACAACGGTTCACATCCATGGAGGAGAGAATTGAGGTCATGGTTGTAGAAGCCAAAAAATTCTCTCAATTCGAGTAATACATGATGGAAGAACTTCAAGCTCAGTGAATTTATATTGCTTTGGCTTCTCCGCCTCCGGCGGTGGCTTCATCATTAGATATTGGTGGTGATGAAAAGAGGCCAAACTCTATTGCTGGCATTGACATTGGAGGCATGGTTAATGCCCGCTCTTTTCAATAGTTGTTAGTGTGTGTCAACATCGGGTGGTCCCCTTTTAGTGGAGAAAAAAACCAAAGAGTTTGATGATTGGCCATTGGGATTAGGCCCTCATCACAGTTGTGCTAAGGCACGAAGGTACGAGTGTTCATTTGTTTGTACCGTAGGTGTATTGCTTTTAGCCTTCAGGATCTTCAAGGCTATAAAGGAAAACCCATTTACATTCAGTTGGAGGAAGACCATTTTATTTTTTAGAGACCTTATAAGCTCAGTGTTTCCGAGAGGATTGGTATCATAGCTCGTTGCCGAGAGCTCTTGGGAGCAAGGCTGAGCAAACTCTCTAGCGGGGAGTATGCTTATGGTACAGTTATGCCATCGAAGAAGGATATCTTTGGCAATTTGACAGAGAAGCGGATGTGCAAAGATTACCATCTTGTTAACTAGAAGACCAAGTTGGATCGATATCCCATGCGAATTCCAAAGGAGTTATTCGATGCTATTGGATTTTCTCAAGTCTTTAGCACCTTGGACATGAGATCCGGCTATCACCAACTCTCATTACTTGTGGGAGATCGAGTGAAAACCGCATCTTGGGAAGTTGATCAAGATGGGAATGATCAGTTGTACCATTGGAAATTTCTTCTATTTGGCCTCAAGAATGCACCTATGGAGTTTTAGAAATTGATGGACAAGGTCGTCTTTGGCTTGCCTTTTGCTTGGTTTTACATTGATGACGTAATCATCTTCAGTAAGACACCACAAGAGCATGTGAGGCATCTGTAAACCCTTTTTGAATGGTTGTGGTAGTATGGATTGCGCTTACACCATGGTAAGTACAAGTTTTTCTATGATTAACTAGCATCTCTGGGTCATATGATTATCCGAGAAGGTCTTAGGGTAAAACAAACTAAGGTGGACACCTTGGAGAAGATCCGGACACCAATCAATGTGCCAAGACTTTGTGTTTTCTTGGGTTTGGCGAATTACTATTGTCAATTTGTCAAGAACCTTAGCTTGATCGCCAAGCCTTTCACCATTTTCATGAGCAAGAGTACGCATTCGAGACATTGAAGCAGAGACTAGGTGCGGCTCTAATGCTTCAACATTTGGATGTTTCCAAACCCTTCCGTTGCATACGCACAAGAGTTCATTGGCTCTCGGATCAGTTCTCACTCAGAATAATGAACCTAGCCGGGAGTATGTTCTTGCTTATGCTTTGCGAAGCAATAACACTGCGGGAGCCAATTATTCATCCTACGTGGGAGAAGTGTTGGTGACAGTGTGGACTATTGCCCATTTCTGGCCATATTTCTATGATCAACTCTTTATTTTAGTGATTGACCATCAACCTTTATGGTGGCTAATGGAGTTGGATAAGCTTACTGGCAAATTCACCTTGTGGGCTTTATTGCTCCAAGAGTACAACTTTGAGGTGATACACCGTGTTGGGATTACCAACTTGGATGAAAATTTACCCTCACGCAATTCAAGTCCTTCGGATGAGGATTTGATCGAAGCCAAGTGGCATGGGGATTATAATCGAGACGCAACTGCTTACCTCACTTTGTTTTCTAGCACTGCTGCTGAGGTTCTGATACAATGCTCGGAGGATGAGATTGATCGACCTCAAGATATTGCGGATATATTAGAGGATCATCCTGTATTGCGTAAGCTTCAGCTAGGGACCTTTACGTTGTCTATCTTGGCGATGGAAAATGATAGGATTGGACATCAAATTACAAGGTTCCGTTGGAAAACAATTTGTTATTTTGATTGTGGTTGGACGGGTCAAGGCGCATTATTCCTAGACCGGATCAGCGGGCCTCCTTGGTGCGGCAAGTGCATGAGGAACTTGGCCATTTTGGCATACGCTGGACACATTCCATGTTGCATGCAAAAAATTGTAAAACATGCTTACTTGGGAATTCTAGATAAAACGTCTTGCATGATTGCATGCCTTGGTTTGAAAATTGAAAACACCATTGGAGATTTGTAATCATGGATTTTTTTTTCTTGCAGAAACTTGAATGTGGAGAGGGGGAAAGAAAACCGTACAAACGGCATGTGGCTAATTTATAGGAAGATGCCAAAAGATTGTAAAGGGCTAATTAAAAAATAATTATGAAACATGATGACTAGAAAGAGGCAAAAAATAGTTCAAGCAACAGCTTGCAAAATTTAGGTCAAGAATGTGGAAATGACGTACTGGAATTAACAACAAGTTTTGAACATAACAGCAAGGAATGGAAAGATGGCTAAGCAACTATAAAGATTTGACGAGCTTCAAAATAGGTACGAAAAGATAATGTTAGAGTTGGAGACAACACTAGCAAATTGATCAATAGTGGTCAAATTACAACCAGGAATTGAGAATCTAAGGTTGAGGATTAATGAAATAAAATAAAATTATAGTACAAAATCCTTGCACAAAATAGGCTAGGAAAAATTAATATCATTGTTTAGAATTACATGAGTTTGCTAGTATATGATTTGTTTCTAGAGATGAGTGCAACAAAGACGAAGAACGTTAAAGATATCAAAGATAGTTATATTAAAATTTTACAATACCACTTTGATTCAATTAGGATGGATGAGGCAAAGTATGTTCGACAATTGTGGAAGTGTAGGTTAGCATTTTCCAACTTTGAGATGCCAACCGCACCACAATCAAACTAAGAGGATTCAGACCATAGAAAAGCCAATCCTCCTAGGGACAATGAATGTCACAACCCTTGCTAGCGCCCCTTCACTAACTTGGTCATTTTTCAATTCTAACAAGGCTCACGAGTGCTAAGCCTTTGCATTCCGCCATGCTAATGATTAGTTCTCCATACAGCAGACCTCTTAGTTCATAGGAGGGAGACCAACCCTTCTACACTTGTATTCAGGATTCACTCTTTTATCGGTAACCAATGATAAGATCTCGACTTCCATTCATGGAAGTCCAATCTTAAGTTGATCATCATGTTGCGATAAAAACACTACAACAACCCGAACCATACTAGGCAACTATGCCCCCATGGTGGGCCAATGCTCATGGAGGTTCTGTTGTTCGGCGTCAGGTGTGTCGCGGTATGCGGCGTCGGCGGCCGCACCTTATCCGTTGGACTTCATCCATTTAGAGTTGGATGGATGAACCTTAGTTTTGGAAAGTGAGGCTCCTAAGTGAGGAGCCTCCTCCTTGGCTTGGCATTCTTGCCAAGTCAAGTATTATGAGTGATTGTGTGGAGAGAGCTTGTGTGAGGTGTAGATTGCATGTTTTTGCAATAAATCTTGAGTTCTTCTCCCCTTTCTTGCATTCTTGGATTCTCCCATGGTGGAGTGAGAGATAGCTTGATTAATTGTATGCATTTGAAGAGAGATTTAGAGCTATTATGAGTGTTCTACTCTCTTCCTTCTCACTTGGCAAGAATGTGCATGATTCCTTCTCTTTTCTTCAAATCTTGAGCTCCAACACTCGAGAAAGAGTGTGAGGACAAGTGGTTGCGAGATTTTGGAATGAAGAAAAACAAACATTGCGGATTCGCGGAGAAACAAGGAGGAAAAATGTGTGCTTGTGATGTGTGCACATCATTTTGAATTGTGGAGAGAAATTGTTGAATTTCCCACGGAATTTTGTACCATTTGGTTGCTCACAAACATGAATTTGTGAAGTGGGAAGTGTACAAGCATTTGTGATCTTCAAATGGATCAAATTTTTCTCAAAAAAATAAAATAAAAATTTTAAGTGTAGAAGAGGGAGGCGGCGTGCCTCCCTCCGCTGCCTGCTCTGCCCAGCAGCTGGTTTGCAGGTGAGCCTGCCTGCGGCTTCCTGCGGTGGCGGCGTTTGCTTGCCTGCCAGCAGAGGGAGAGTCAGCTGCAGTTGCGTACCGAACGCGGGGCAGTAATGGGGGAGATTTGTGAGCGTAGTCGGTTGAGCTTCGAGTACTTGCACGTCCAACCGGATACATATTAAATTGTCTTCGTTCTTATTTTATTTTATTTTAAATATTTATTTTAGTTACATATTTGGGTTCCCCTAAATTAAATAATTTATGTTTCATTTCCACTTCTACGATTCCTTTTGTCTGTAAGAAATTAAATCTTAGGGATTGAGAAAATTATACTTGGGATTTCTTTTGGGGGTTGTGTTGTACAAAATTTCCAAGTGGGGTGTCATTGGAGACTGGATGGCATGTGGGATTTCTGTTCGGCCCCAAATAAATTATTATTAGGGTCAAATTGTATTTGTCAACACATATTCTCGACATTTTTGTATGGAGGGATTTTTAGGTAGTAGTGGGGAGATGAGAGATGTGCTTATGCAAATTTTTTTTCCTAAGCACAAGGCCTTTGATTTGTGACCACCAACTGCAGGCGGGTGCAAGTTGGTTGCGGTCGCTTTTAATTTTTGTTTAAGTGTTGTTTTGGGGAAGAGGATCCAAAACTATTATTGCATTGTTCCTTGTATTTTGTTGTGGTACCTTCCCCCGTGGCGGGTTATTGTGTTGGAGTCTTCTAACATTGCCCCATTTTGTGTTGTCGTAATTTGTGATAGGGTATCGTGGGGGTGAGGTCGGAGTAATGACCGTCGAAACCCTTGTGTGTGCACCAAGTGGACGGTGCTTGTATTTCCTTATGGTGAGGTTGGATTGATGACCAGCAGACCATAAGATTTGGTGGTGGTTGCAGGTGCAGGTTGTCTTTACCCTAATACCACATTAGTTTAGTTTGTTTGGCTCCAGTGACCAAATCCATTGCGGGTTTATGGTTACAACTCAGAGCCAACATTATCGATTTCCGTCTTCGGCATCATCGCAAGGTCGATCTTCGCACCTTTTGGACAGTGAACCCGTGGTAGCACCCGACGAGGCTTTTCACGGGTAACCCTAAACCCTAAATCCTAAACCGGACTGCCACTCGGTCTCACGTCCTTTGGGTGGGATCCTTTGACGAGATGAAGGAGGAGACGCAAGGCGGCATCCGGGACCGATTTTTTGGTCAAGCGGGAACTATTTCCCTGCAAGATTGGAAAATTTGGTTCAGAACATGGATGAGGGAGAAGCGTCAATGCAATACCGACTTCAACGATTGGTATGCGTTCGAGCTTCAGCCATAGGATTTGGAGCACAAAGCTCTCCAGACCTATGAGCAATGGACGGATGCTCATTGGATGGAGCTACGCCAAGTGGAGCGGTACTGGAAGACTCGGGTTGAGTTGGTGTCCGCATTGAAAGAAGGCACAACTTCCAATTTGATGGCCGTTCTTGAGGTTAAGTCAGAGGTACCGAAGGGAGGTTATGTGGTGGATGTGGAGGGAGCTCCTTCTGGTGAGCCGAGGGCTGCGGGTCCTCCTCCCGCCGCGGCGAGTACTTCGAATCTCATTATTCCACTGTCACGTTGTGCCCAGGCCACCCAGGCGGCATTAGCGTCTTTAGGAGCTCTGCCGGATTTTGATCCTCTATAGGAATTCCAACTCCATTTGGAGGAATATGGAGGCTTCCGCCGTGATCAAATGCAGCATATCCAAAACTTTCGACGGGAGAAAGATGACACACCTCGTACCATGTACATGAGGTTTGTCAGAGAATTTGGAGGTGTGTTCGCGGAAAGTCAATTGGTGAAGGTGTTTTTGTCAAAGATTAACAAACGCCTCTTGACTTGGCGCTGTCCAGGATCATCATGGATCATGGTGGCCGAGCGACACTTGCGGAAGCTTTCGCCATTGTTGAGCAGTGTGATCGTAACTTGTGTCACCACGATGCCACTGACTTGGTGTCTATGCTAGTGGATTCTAGCAAATCCCGGAAGGTTCTGGTTGCAGCTGCGGGGTTGGCAGAGGCAGAGGTGGACAAGACCTTGTATTGTTGGTCTTGTGGGCAGGCGGGCCATACTAAGAAGGATTGTACTTCGAAGCAAAAGCAAGCCCAGACCGTCGCTACTCCAAAGCTGAAACCATTTGTTCCTGCTAAGGGCTCGGCGAAGGGGGCGGGTAATTAGTTACCCAAACAGTTGAAGTGTTCCCATTGTGGGCGGAACAATCATGCGGTGGAGAACTGCTTCGCTCTCCATCCAGAGAAACGTCCTTCCGAACGGGAAAAGACATTGGAGGCAAAGATTGGTGTCTTGGAGGAGAGGTTCAAAACTTTGGCGTCATCCAGCCAAATTTTGGACTCACCGTCTACCTCCGGAACTAAGGCTAGTTCTTCCACTCCAGATTATTATATGTTCGGAGCTTCTAGACATGTGGTGAGTTCCGCAACGGTGGCACGTGCTCAAACCGTGTCACAAGCCATGCCTTCGACCACAAGGGAGTCTGTGGACAACTTACGCGCTCGGAACAATGGTCCTGCGGATCAGATTGGCTAGGCACGTCCTCCATTGTCTTTTGGATTGGCTGATGCTGTCCAATCTATTAGTGGTCGTAATTCGAGCTTGGAGGCTTCAAATCCGGAGACCGACGTGGTGCACACTTTGGCATCCAAAGTGTTGCACACCCCTTTGTTCACAGCAATGGAGTGGTCGTCATGGGATGTCCAACCCGCTAAGGTTTTTCACCTAGGAGGTAGGATTCTGGAGGGAAAGGCATCCCCGTCTTCTTTGATTGTGGCTCAAGCCACCGCGGACATTCCTACCACGGAGGATCCTACGGAAGCCGCCAAACTACAAGCGAGGCTTGCGGCGGAGGCCATTGCATCTTTTGACGCACACAACTTAGATGGCCAACTGCCAACCTCATCTCATGATTCACCAGCCTCTGCAAGCATTGCTTATCTTTCAGATGTCGCTGCTCGACCTGCTCGTGAGCGTCGAGGCATTCGACCTGGCGTTGTACGGATGGTGAATGATTCTAGCATTTTCATGGTCAGTCGGGCTGGTGGCAACCCTATTCGAGTTGCTCCATAGTGTGTGATGATGGATTCGGGAACACAACCTGTTATGATCGGCAAAAAATTGGCGCAGGCATTGCGGTTGACAGCCTACGACTTGGCTCCATGCCCATTTACCATCGTCACATCTATTGGCCACGTGGAGCGGACCACTAGTTATACCCGGGAGCCATTACAGCTTAGCTTCCAAGTAAAGCCTGGATATTCACCCGCACCTCTTCTTCTCAGGTGTGCGGTGACGGATGCGACCAACACGAGTAGATCACTCTAAGGCATTTTTGTGCACCACGTGCGGCTAGGGGTTTTTTGTTTTGGGGCTATTTACCTTCAAGGGCTGAATTAAAGCCTCCCTATAATTACTTAAATTTCAAAAATGGCCCATTTGTTTGCACCCTTCCATTACTTATATTGTCCAAGTCACTGCAATATTTTGTACTCTACATTCATTTTAATCCATTTTTGGACAGACGGAAATCCCAATTATCATCTACCCCAGTGAGTCCTAAATCCATTTATATACCATACTAAAGATACCTTCTAGGATCCTTATCTTCAGCCCCTATATTAATTTTACAAAAATAATGGCCCACGTTTTATGTCCATCTAACTTACTTATAATGGGATTATCTACATTTAATGGCCCCTTCATTATTTGGAATTCCTTTATAATTTTTAATTCAAATGATTTTTATCCTCTCTATATTATGCCGCACGTCGTTTTTAAAATGCACTAAGTGATCTACCCGTGGCGACCAACTATGACATTTTAGTTGGTCAGCAAACACTTTACCCCCTTGGCTTTGGTTTGGACAACTGGACTGAAGAGGCTTGGATCTGATCAGGTTGGTCAGCTGGAGACGGCCGTAGGGAACTTATTCATGTGGCCTTTGCAGCGCCCGCCACCATCGAACCATTATCCATGGTTTTTGGATGCAGTGCTATATACATTGCCTTATGGATCCGCATTATTGGAGGAGTCATTGGCATTCATGGGGGATGTTGAAGACCCACCAGAGATGGCACCTAGGCATTCCTTGGTACGCTATCCTAAGGACCCTCTACCTCCGTGGCGTGATTCCTCCAGCCTGTTCCAACGGTGTGAGGACATTGTCCTCTCTCTCAGTTCTACCACACCAGTCATATCGGATAGTCTATCCACATTGGCACGCCCCATTTTGTGGCGCCCTCCAGACACTGGGATTACTTTGGTGGAGCTGTTTGGGGGCATTGGCGCAGGATTAGCAGCCGTATTGGAGGCTGGCCTTACGGTCAAGCGGTATGTCTATGTGGACAACTCTCAAGTGTCCACCCGTGTGGCTCGTCATCATTTTCACCAGTTGATGGTGATGTATCCACAGCAGTTACACCCGACTGCCATTCGTGGATGTTTTTCACGTCTCTTTCGTGACGCCGACTTACGACACTTGGGTCCAGTGGATATGGTGATTGTGGGATGGCCATGCCAGGGCCATTCACGTGCTAGAGCGGGCCAAGGTCTAGAGGATCCCAAGTCCAGTTTATTTTGGGACCTCATCCGCCTCATGCAGTGGTGGTTTTCCCACCAACCTTCCCTTCCAGTGTATATTTTTGATAATGTACCTTTGTTGGGAGACTCTTGGGACAAGGTGTTGGAAGGTGATCATTATGTTCGTCAACACCTTGGAGATCCCATTTTTGTGGATGCCGCGAGCATTGGTTCTTATGCCCACAGGCCTTGATGGATTTGGACCAACCTCACACCGTCATCTACTTTAGCTACAGCATTTTCTGTAGTGCCTCCACCTTTAGATCAAAAGGTGGATGACATCTTGGATCCGAACTGAATTTCTTTGCCGGTTGTTCGAGATGATTTGCCCCGGTTGGCATTGGTCAACAAAGTGAGGGCACCACGGCGGGCTTTTCCCACGTTTATGACATTTCCACAGTCATTCGCTTTCCGCAATTAGGGGCGGGTATGGTGTAGGATGCTCACACCGAAAACAACACCCAACCATTGGCTGACGAGCAAGAGCGTGCCATGGGATTCCGCATTGGCACCACCGCAGCTCCCGACCTTTCTGAGGGTCAACGACGCTTCGTGTTGGGCCAAGCCATGGATCTTCATACCATGGTGTGGATTGTTGCTTTATGCCTTTCATTGCAAAGGCATCGTGGTGACCAATAGTTGTTTCTGGGGGTAGAGGACTCTGGTCAGGGGACACATCGTGTCGCGCACCTCTCCATGAGGAGTAACCAAAACACCATGGGCATAAGGGGGACCCTGGAGTGACACCCGGGACTTGTGGCTCTGTTGGTGAGAGGGCCCAAGTGATCTTAGTGTGGGTGAGGGTCCCGGGTGTTGGGAACGCCTCCCATCCACGAAGATTATGAGGCACAAGGGTAAGGCCATAAGTTATGCGTAGCTCATGGCGTGGTGATTCTAGAAAGCTCAAGAACATCTCAATCGTTGAGTGGGGCGCTGTACCGGGACAGCGCCCTGGTACATCAGTGCCTGGGTGTGATTCCCGGGACTGCCAAGGTTCAAATAGGCATAACTTCCTCAAGACTTGCTCAAATGGGGCAAGTGAGGAGTCCATCGGCATCTACGTGAAGCGTAGATGAGGATGAAGTGGTTGGTTGTTATGATTAGATACCATACAAGGAAGTTATGATGGTCTGAAGCTGCTGGGGGCTTCTAGGCCCAGTAGCTAAAGGAAAATGTCCACTTGGCCCCAACTCTTGGTCGAGAGACAAGAGGTTGGTTGACGGTGGGGTAGGGACCCCGCGTGAAGTCCTAGAGGCTTATATGGGTGAGGTGGTGTGGCCTCACCCACCCGAGGCTGAACGGCAAGGCCTCCATGGGCATTGGCCCATTGTGAGGCCATAGTTGCTTAGTATGGTTCGGGTTGTTGTAGTGTTGCTCCGGCAAAGCGATGATCAACATGGGATTGGACTTCCATGGATGGAAGTCCACATCTAGGAATGGGTTACCAATTAAGGGGTGAGTCCCGAAAGCAAAGTAGGAGGGTTGGTTCCCTCCTATGAACTATAAGATCCGGGGTAGGAGGAGCTAATTATTAGCTTGGCGGAATGCGAATGGTTAGCGCTCGTAACCTTTGCTAAAATTGAAAATTGGCAAGATTGTCAAGGGGGGCTAGCAAGGGCTGCGACACATCGGTCCACACCCATGGAGGAGGGAATTCACGCCATGATTGGAGAAGCCGAACAAATTTTTCAATTCGAGCAGCATGTGATGGAGGAGCTTCGAGCTCAACATTTTTACACAGCTTTCACTGGTGCTGAGGCACGGAAGGTACGAGCATTTATTTGCTCGTACCGTAAATGTTTTGCTTTTAGCCTTCATGATCTTGAAGGATATAAAGGAAAACCCATCCACATTCAGTTGGAGGACGACCATCCCATTTTTTTGAGACCTTATAGGCTCTGTATTTCCGAGCGGATTGGCGCTCAGGCTCGTTGCCGAAAGCTCTTGGCAGCAAGGTTAATCGAACTTTCCAACGGGGAGTATGCCTGTGCTACGGTTATGCCATCAAAGAAGGACATCTTTGGCAATTGGACGGAGAAGCATATGTGTGGGAATTACCGTCCAATTAATCGGAAGACCAAGTCGGATCGGTATCCCATGCCGATCCTGGAGGAGTTGTTCAATGCCATCGGATTTTCTCGGGTCTTTAGCACTTTGGACTTGAGATCCGGATATCACCAACTTCCATTACTTACGGGAGATCGGGTGAAAACCGCATTTTGGGGAGTTGATCATGATGGGAAGGATCAACTATACCATTGGAAGTTTCTTCCATTTGGCCTCAAGAATGCGCCTACTGAGTTCAGAGAGTGATGGACCAAGTTCTCTCTGGCCTGCCTTTTGCTCGGTGTTACATTGATGACGTGATCATTTTCAGCAAAACACCACAGGAGCATGTAAAGCATCTTCAAGCCGTTTTTGAGCGATTGCGGCGGTGGGGATTGCGCTTGCACCATGGCAAGTGCAAGTTTTTCCATGACCGACTTCCATATCTAGGTCATATTATTATTCCAGGAGGTCTTGGGGTGCAACAAGCTAAGGTGGACGCCTTGCAAAAGATACCAGCACCGGTCAATGTGCCGAGACTTCTTGCTTTCTTGGGCTTGGAGAATAACTATCGTCGGTTCGTCAAGAACTTTAGCTTGATCGCCAAGCCTCACACCATTTTCACAAGCAAGGACCAACCTTGGACTTGGGGTCGTGAGCAACAACAGGCATTTGAGACATTGAAGCAGAAACTGGGTGCTGCTCCAGTGCTTCGACGTCCGGATGTCTCCAAATCCTTCCAGTTGCATACGGATTGGAGTTCATTGGGTTTGGGAGCAGTTCTCACTCGGAAGGATGATTTCGGCCAGGAGTATGTTGTTGCTTACGCTTTGCGAAGCAATAACACGACGGAGGCTAATTATTCGTCCTACGAAGGAGAAGCATTGGCAGCGGTATGGGCTATTGCTGTCGCAACCCTTGCTAGCCCCCCTTGACAATCTTGCCAATTTCCAATTCTAGCAAAGGTTACGAGTGCTAACCATTCGCATTCCGCCATGCTAATGATTAGCTCCTCCTACCCCGGACCTTATAGTTCATAGGAGGGAACCAACCCTCCTACTTTGCTTTCGGGACTCACCCCTTAATCGGTAACCCATTCCTAGATGTGAACTTCCATCCATGGAAGTCCAATCCCATGTTGATCATCGCATTGCCGGAGCAACACTACAACAACCCGAACCATACTAGGCAACTATGGCCTCACAATGGGCCAATGCCCATGGAGGCCTTGCCGTTCGGCCTCGGGTGGGTGAGGCCACACCACCTCACCCATATAAGCCTCTAGGACTTTACGCGGGGCCCCTACCCCACCGTCAACCAACCTCTTGTCTCTCCACCAAGAGTTGGGGCCAAGTGGACACTTTCCTTTAGCCGCTGGGCCTAGAAGCCCCCAGCAGCTTCAGACCATCATAACTTCCTTGTATCATGTCTGATACAAACAAGCGACCACTCCATCTTTATCTACGCTTCACGTAGATGCCGATGGACTCCTCACTTGCTCCATTCGGGCAAGTCTTGAGGAAGTTATTCTTGTTTGAACCTTGGCAGTCCCGGGAATCACTCCCAGGCACTGCTGTAGCAGGGCGCTGTCCCGGGACAGCGCCCCACTCAAATGGCCATAACTCCTAGCTCACACCTCCGCTCGAGGTGTTCTTGAGCATTCTAGAATCACCACGCCATGAGCTACGCAAAGCTCATGGCCTTACCCTCATGCCTCCTAGTCTCCGTGGGTGGGAGGCGTTCCCAACGCCCGGGGCCCTCACCCACACTAGGATCACTTGGGCCCTCTCACCAACGGCGCCACAAGTCCCGGGTGTCACTCCGGGGTCCCCCTTGTGCCCATGGTGTTTCGGGCACTCCTCATGGAGAGGTGCGCGACACTCACCCCCACCAAACAGAGTCGATGCCCTCATCGACTATACTCGTAGTCGGCACACCAATTCTCAAGTTGTCATCCTCTATGGTGCGGCATTGTGTTTACCTTAGGGCGCGACCCCCACAATGCATCTTCAAATTTGGCATAGTCCCAAAGGTGTCATTCCTAGGTGGTCCGTTAGCGACCTGGGATCTCTCCTCCAAGGACCTAACCTACACTAGACCCACCTACTTTGGGACTCACTTGGGTTGCCCCTCCTTTGGGGCCTCCCCCCGTTAGGCTCCACTAGCCTAACATGACACATCTAGGCGAGACCTCAACGCTTCCACTAAGTTATCTCGGTTGCAACTCCGAGATGGCTTTCCATTGTTAAGCCACGCCTCGATCGCACGGGGGTGATGCCAAGTCCCGCCCGACTCGGTTCTCACTTTGCTCTTTCGAGACATGGGTTCATGATTCCCATGCACCAACTCTCGTTAGCTCGCGGGTAGCACTTTTATGAGCACGCGCCATCACCTTGTCCCCGCCCGGACAAGCCCACAACTAAGAAGTTTCTTGGTTTTATCAAAAAGGTTTTTTTTTTTTTTTTTTTTTTTTTTTTTTTTTTGGTTGCTCAGGGAATCGACTAAGCTGAGGGCAACATAGGTTAGTTAGTGGTGGTTTATGGCTGTTTGGCTTGGCTAGGGAGGTCTGTTTAGAGGTCTGATGTGAGGGCCTGAATGTGTAATATGTGGTATTATGCTCTATAGGTAGGAGTGAGAGGGATCTGAATAGAGGGGGCTAATGTTAGATTGGTGGATTTAATATCCATAGGTGGATGCTTGCGAGGTCTGGTGGGGTGGCCTAATGGTGTGTCGGATCCGACAGACCCTTTTGGTGCCTCCCTCAGAACCTCAAAAAGGTTTTATTTTTTAATTTTCTCTTTCTGGTTGCTCGGGGAATCGAGTAAGCTGACGGCCAACTAGGATAGTTAGTGGTGGTTTATGGCTGTTCGGCTTGGCTAGGGAGGTCTGTTTAGAGGTCTGATGTGAGGGCCTCAATGTCTAATATGTGGTTGTTAGCTCTTTAGGTAGAGGGGGGTAAGGTTAGATTTCTGGATATAAAATCCATAGGTGAATGCTTGCGAGGTCTGATGCAGCCTTTGTTCACTTGATTGCTTCTCATGTGTGCAAGAAATTTCTTGTCAGGAGATCGTTGAGATGGTTGAGGATGGAGAGTCATTGGATGTTCGGGTTCGCATTGGCGGTGGGTCATCCCTTAGTATTGAGGAGCATAAGGAGCAAGTGTCTCCGTTGTCATGTGCTGAAACTACTGGGCTTACACCCGGTAGTAGCGAACCCGAGACACCTGGGAAGCCCCTTTGCAAATCCCCTGCAGAGTCGGATGTGGGTGTTCATGCAATGGAGTATTGGATTCGCCACAATTTAAATAAAGATAGCTTCTTAGTTGTTGAGGGCATGAGGATACAACCGGTGGAAAAGTCCTTCATGAGAATCCCCCTCTGCAGGTTGATTCACATGCCATTGGTTCGCCCAACCCTCCGCAACGACGTTACAAAGCTCATGGCGGCATTTCAATTTGGATACCAAGCTGGATCTTCCACTTTGTATGTATCTACTACAAATGAGTCTGGAGATAATCGATTCATTTCGGCGAAAGACAGGCGTGAATGGGGAGAGCTATGGGGTGCAGAAAATGATAAGTTTGAATCTTTTTTGCGCGCGGATAAGGACTTGATGAGCCTCAGTGGATGTATGTTCTTTATCTATGATGGTAATCATCGTTTGTTTGCATGGAAAGAGTGTATCGAATCAGAGCACAAGGATGATGCACTCTGGTACGAGAAGCATGGTTGCCCAGAATGTGTCGTCCTCGACACAACGGGTGGGCGTGGGGATGTCCTTAACGCAATGCATGACATCAACAAGTAAGTATTATATTTTTTCAAATCTTAGTTTCTTTCATTTTATGATTGGTATCTAATGGCATTTTTCTCAACCGCAACAGGGCTAACCAGACCGTGCACGTTAAAACTAGCCTCGTACACACTCTACACCGCATTCAAAAATACGGTTAGTATGATCTTAGCTACTACCAACCATTATTGACCGAGTCGCAATTCCAAGCATGCAAGAGCAGAGGCCCTAAGAGCCCTTGGTACCCGCTGACCCATGATCTTATGGTGTCCTTCATATTCAATGTAAGTCACTCCAAATTCCTCAACCTTCTAATTCGCATTCATTACTCTTAGTCATGATCTAACAATTGAGCATACATGTTCAGCAAGAGATAGCCAATGCGGTAGATGAGGCAGCCCAAATCTACAAAGAGGAAATGCCTCTTGAGGAGCAGTCAGGGAACGGGTTGGGTGAAGTATTGGACGTTGTGATAAAGAAGATGACTGAGGAACTTGGGCACAAGTTTAATAAGCAACAATCGATCGCAAACCCGGCCCTCGGAAAACAGTTCCTAGAGGAGGTAATTTCTCTTGGTCTGCCGTATCCGATAGACCATTGGGTGCATCCCACAGAAGCTCACATATGTTTTTTTTTTTTAATTTCTGAGATCTGGGTGCTCAGGGAATCGTGTAAACTAAGGTCCAACTAGGTTAGTTAGTGGTGTTTTATGGCTGAAATGTTTTGTTTGAGGGTCTGATGAGAGGGGGGTGAAACGTTTCAATTGTTGGATTTCTAGGTGCACATGGAATTGAGTAACTAAGGGCCAACTAGGCTAGTTAGTGGTGGTTTATGGTTTTTCGGCTTGGCTAGTGAGGTCTGAATAGAGGTCTGATGTGAGGGCCCTAATGGTCTGAAATGAGGGCTGTGAGGCTTAATTTTTGATAATATGCTGGAATGGTAATAGCTTGAGTGGTCTGAAATGAGGGCTGAGAGGTTTGATTTTTGCTAATATGTTGGAATGGTAGTAGCTTGAGTGGTCTGAAATGAGGGCTGTGAGGTTTAATTTTTGCTAATATGCTGGAATGGTAGTAGCTTGAGTGGTCTGAAATGAGGGCTGTAAGGTTTAATTTTTGTTAGTATGCTGGAAATGTAGTAGCTTGAGGGGTCTGATGTGAGGGTGTGAATGATTAATATTTGGTTGTATGCTCTAGAGGTAAGATCGTCATAGGTCTGAATAGAGGGGGGTAAGGTTAGATTGGTGGATATAAAATCCATAGGTGGATGCTTGCGAGGTCTGGTGGGGGGGGGCCTAATGGTCTGTCGGATCCGACAGACCCTTTGGGTGCCTCCTTCAGAACCTCAAAAAGGTTTTTATTTTTATTTTTATTTTCTGGGTGCTCGGGGAATCGAGTAATCTGAGGGCCAACTAGGATAGTTAATGGTGGTTTATGACTGTTCGGCTTGGCTAGGGAGGTCTGAATAGAGGTCTGATGTGAGGGCCTGAATGTGTAATATGTGGTTGTATGCTCTATAGGTAGTAGGGAGAGAGGCCCTGAGGTCCACCTAAGTTAGTTAGTGGTGGTTTATGATCTGATGAGAAGAGGGTGAAAGGTTTCAATTGCTGGATTTCTAGGTGGACGGCGTTGATTAAAAGGTCTGATGTTCCAAGATGAGGTAATTTCTGTGTTTTCACCCTCGGAATTATACCTTCCGTATTGCTCGCATATTGTGCAGCATTTTCTCGGTATATATTCTTAAATTTAATTCGCCTTCTATGTTGATTGCATTTGTTTCAGATTACTAGGCATTATAGCGCCCACCATTCTCAGAAGATTGAGATGACATTGGAGAAATTGCAACTCATTGCCACAGCTGCTATGGAGCCAGATTATAAAGTCCGTTGGCTAAAGTGGTGGAATAGTGGAAGTTTCAATCGTGAAGCTATCCGGTTTCCCAAAAGTCCAGCAAGCAAGGACACCTTGAAACCTTGGCTCAATAAAGCAGCGTTCTGGGCGGGGGTACGTTTATATTCCTTATCCTTCTTTACCTTTCAACTCTTCATTTTGTGCCAATTCTTATCTTGGCATTGAATTTATCCATAGCTAGAGGAGGCCGCGGTCAAGGAGATACCCGATATACTAAATGCATTGGTTGGGCTTGACGGAGACGTGGAAGTTGATTCATTGCCGGAGTACTTGGAGAAGTGGCGAATCTGTCTATGGGATAAGGCGTTCTTTGGTCACTTTTCAAGGTCAAATATATACGGCAAAGGGACGTGGTGGAAGGATGTCAAAGGCGGTGACAACATTGTCAAGCGATTAATTTTTCGGTACGTTAGTTAACACATCTATTGTTTTCTTCATTCATATCAACCCATGTGTTTTCTAAGTTGCTGATTGGCCTCACTTGGTTGTGAAGGTACATCAAACATGAGCTATTCAAGAAGAAGGATTTGAAGAAGCTCCCTCCATTTCTAGACGCATGGTCAGATTCCTCTTCGCCCACCTTCGTTTTTTCCCCGCTTCAAAAGTACTACTTCTCCCTCCCGCATCTCCGCAAGTGTTGCTGGTACTTGGAATGTAAGAGGACGTGGCAACCGGATGAGGAGGCGGCCTTGAAGATTCGGCTCTCCGGTGGAGAGCCTCCTTTTCAAAGCGATGAGGTTGTTCTCCTCGACAGTCAGCTTCCGAAGGCGGACGAGGTTGTTGCGACTGTCGATGAGGCCAACACTCAGAAGTCCAAGAGGAGGAAGCGTGCGACTCAAGACGAGTCTTCACTGAAAAAGCGCGCGAGGAAGCTCAAGACTGTGGAGGATGATCCTCCTGCTTCACCTGAGGCGGCTGTTGCATCCACTGCAACTCTTAGTCAAGTACCTACTCTGTCCAGGCCGCCTCCACCGCCCGTTCTTTCATCTGCTAGGCGTCCTCCTGTTGTTTTAGAATGCATCTTGAATGCCTCCATTCTCCATCAACGTCGTCATTTTCAGGAGGTTTCGGAGTTCATTCTTTTTCTTCCACCCTCCCATCCTAAGAGAGCTCTAGGCGTCACGAGGTCAGATGTGGGCATGGCTGATCTTGTCATTGCTGACATCCCTGAGAACCTGCCCGTGCCCAATGTCTCCGATCCCTCCTATAGTGTACTTTCCTGGAATGCATTAAATCCCGATTTTATTGGTGAACTCTTCGATTTTGCGGACGAGATCCTGCATGACGATGGAGCTCTCCTCCTCTTTCATCCAGATGACAATGGTGACTTCAGGGAGAGCATTGAGGACCATTTCGCTGCTTTTGGGTTCACCATCTTCAAGGAGTGGCTGGGAATCAACCGTCTTCGCCTACATTCAGCTAAGCATAAGGACAAGACCACCAACCTCTTCCAAGTTGTACTACTTGTTCGTGCCACGAAAACAATTGGATCCGACCTTGATAAGCGGCCCCGGCACTCGTCATTTTGCCTTTGCGATGCCAATGAGCTCAAGGCTCTTGGCATTGAGCTCGACATGGATGATGCCATTATGAATTATACCGCAACTCCTCTCATGGACGGCTCGAAAGCTTGGCGGGGTCCCCGGGAGAAAGATATTTATTTCATGTCCTCCTTGATCATGGCCACTACGGACATTGGACAGGTTGTGGTGGACGTTAATGCAGGCGTTGGTATGTCCTAATTCACTTCCCAACATATTCTAGTTTTCAATTTCTAAGTTTTTTTTTTTCCCTTTGCTACCATTTCCTCCGCAACAGGGACTTCTATCCATGCATGCAGGCAGCTTGGGCGCCATATCGTTGCTCTTGAGGAGGATGAGGACACCTTCAACCGAGTCCTTAAGCCTCTTAAGAGTGTTAAGCCTACGGTGAAGGTTCCATCCATAGTTGTTGCTTCCACGCAGGCTTCACAAGGCACGCAGAAGAGGCCGCCGGCCTTGAAGCAATCGAGGCCAAAGCCCTCGCAGTAAGTGAGTATGATGACCTTCTTCGCTTATTTTCCTTGTCCATTCAAATTTTACACTTTTCATACTCTTTCTTACAATTCTTGTGGTTTTTTTCAGACTTGGCGTTGGAGCGGATGTGTTTGGTACTCCCACCATGGGTTTCACTTTGCCTATCTATGCCCATGATATGGCGATTGTCGCGCACCTCTCCATGAGGAGTGCCCGCAACACCATGGGCACAAGGGGGACCCCGCAGTGACACCCAGGACTTGTGGCGCCATTGGTGAGAGGGCCCAAGTACTCATAGCATGGGTGAGGGCCCCGGGCGTTGAGAACGCCTCTCACCCACGGGGACTAAGAGTCATGAGGGTAAGGCCATAAGTTATGAGTAGCTTATGGTGGTGGAATTCTAGAATGCTAAGGAACACCTCGATCGGAGGTGCTAGCTAGGAGATATGGCCATTTGAGTGGGGCGCTGTCCCGGGACAACACCCTGTGACAGCAGTGACCTGGGAGTGGTGCCCGGGACTGCCAAGGTTTGAAGAGCCATAACTTCCTCAATACTTGCCTGAATGAGGCAAGTGAGGGGTCCATCGGCATCTACGCAAAGATTAGGTGACGATAGAGTGGTCGCTTGAGAGCATCAGACATCATATGTAGAAGTTATGGTGGTCTGAAGCTGCTGGGGGGTTCCAGCCCCAGCGGCTAAGGGAAAATGTCCACTTGGCCCCAACCCTTGTAGAGAGACAAAAGGATACTTGATGGTGGGGTAGGGGCCCCGCCTAAAGTCCTAGAGGCTTATATGGGTGAGGCGGCTTAGCCGACCGACCCCCCCGGAGGATACTTGGCAATGTGCTCCGGGTAGTTGTAGTGTTGTTTTGGCAACACGATGATCAACTCAAGAGTGGACTTCCATGGATGGAAGTCCACCTTAGCCATTGGCTACCTACGAAGGGGAGAGTCCCGAATGCATGTGTAGGAGGGTTTGGTGACCTAGCCATGAGCTCGAAGGTCCGCGGTTTTGGGAGCTAACCATGCATGTGCGTGGGATGTGCAGGTTAGCGCTCGTGGCACTTGCTAGGTTGGAAAGGCGGTCAAGCTAAGTGAAGGAAAACTAGCAAGGGTTGCAAGGAAAACTTTTGAGGAGTTGTGCACTAAGGTGCTCATAGATCACCGCACCACCTCTCGAGATCATCCGGAGGCAGATGGCTTGGCTGAACGGGTTGTTCAGACAACCAAATGTGGCTTGAGGAAGTATGGATTACTTCGGGGAAGCCACCGGGATTGGGATCTTATGTTGCCTTGGATTGCTATGGGCTATCGATTTAGTAGGCATGCCTCTTTGGCATCCTACAACCCGTATCAGTTATTGTATGGACGTGAGCATATTCTCCCAAGTTCTATTCGGGAAAAGTTAGCTTTTGTTGTGGACTTGGATGACCCAAACATTTGGGCAGAGTGTTTGTAGGAGCGGGCTCAATTCTTCCAGAGGGCCATGCCTATGGCCATGGAGAATTTGTCCATTTCTCAGCACCGTGACACATTGCGTTATGCACGCATTCGCAGTGGTGCTTACCGACCTCAGTTGCAGAGATTCCGGCAAAGGGATTATGTTTATCTCCAATGTGAGGCGCCTACAACATTGGATATCAAGGCGGGGCACACTATCCTTCGGGTGAAGGAGGTGTTGCCAAGTGGTTTGTTGTTGTTGGAAGGCAATGATGGCAGGGAATGTCGCGAGCATTCCAAAAACTGTGCCCCATGTCATCTACCCATTGAGGGTACAATTCATCATGAACTAGCCATCGTGCCAGAGGGTCTTCCATGTTTTGTGTTTGGAAATAAGAAAGTAGCGGCTACTATGCTTTTGTGTGATCAGTGTCAACGTGGTTGGCACATGGCATGCTTGAGGCCACCCTTGACTTCTATACCATTTGGACCGGGGAGTTGTCCTCGCTGTCAAGGATTTTCGGTACTTAGTGCTTCCACCAATCATATTTAATGATCATGTGTGGTGTTCATCATCTTGGGCCTGCCCAAATGGAAGATGAGAAATTATGGCTTAGAAACGCAATCGACATGAGGCAATGAAATTAATTCTGTGGAATCTGATGGCCAACCATCAGAGGCGATTAAGGATGGGGCTCACATTGCACCCAGCCTACAGTTCCTTGGGATGACGTTCGCTACATTAGTTGGTTGCGGAGCAATCCTTCATTATCCATACCCTTGGATTAACTTTGTCCTAGCTGCTTGGCGGGACTCCATAGTCAACTAAGGGGGGCATGTCGAGATGTGTTGTTCATGTGTGACCTTGCTATGTTTTAGTTTTGTTTGTTAATGGAGGTTGGTACTCGAGCTGCAGTGATACACAATCGGTATTTACATGACAGCTGTCACGGTATGCGGCGTCGACGGCCGCACCTTATCCGTTGGGCTTCATCCATTTTGAGTTGGATGGATGAACCTTAGTTTTGGAAAGTGAGGAGCCTCCTCCTTGGCTTGGCATTCTTGCCAAGTCAAGTCTTGTGAATGAGTGTGTGGAGAGAGCTTGTGTGAGGTGTAGATTGCATGTTTTTGCAATAAATATTGAGTTCTTCTCCCCTCTCTTGCACTCTTGGATTCTCCCATGGTGGAGTGAGAGATAGCTTGATTAATTGTATACATTTGAAGAGAGATTTAAAGCTATTATGAGTGTTCCACTCTCTTCCTTCTCTGTCGAGATGTGTTGTTCATGTGTGACCTTGCTATGTTTTAGTGTTGTTTATTAGTGGTGGTTGGTACTCGAGCTGCAGTGACACACGATCGGTATTTACACGACAGGTGGGTTTGGCCAACCACGTCGTCTCCCCCATATAAGCCTCTAGGATTTTTGATAGGGCTCATGCCCCACCGTAAATAAACCTTTTGTCTATCTATCAAGAGTTGGACCAAATAGACATTTTACCTTAGCTAGGACTAGATGCCCCTAGCAACTTCAAAATAGCATAACATCTTGTATGTTCTTTGGTGCTTGCATATGACCACTCCATCGTCATCTACATTTCACGTAGATGCTTATGGATTCATTGCTTGCCAAATATCAAGGAAGTTATGCATATTCAAACCTTGGCAGTTTGGAGAGCCATTTCCAAGCCACTGCTATACCAAGGGGTTGTCCCAGGATAGCTCCCCACTCAAATTGCCATATTTGCTAGCTCACACCTCCAATTAAGGTGTTCTTGAGCATTCTAGAATTGACACGCCGTAAGCTACGCATAGCTGATTCCCTTACCCTTATGACTCCTAGTGTCCGTTGGTGGGAGGTGTTCGCAACGCCCGGGGCCCTCACCCACACTAGGATCACTTAGGCCTTCTCATCAACGGCGGGCCACAAATCCCAGGTGTCACTCCAGGGTCCCCTTTGTGTCCATGGTGTTTTGGGTATTCCTCATGGAAAGGTGTGCAATAATGAAGCTGGACCTTTGCGAGTGGAAACTGAAGACTCACCAACACTCATTTCCACTCCAATAGCCAATTTATCTCCTCCAAATCAACATTGAAGCCAAAGTCAAAGCCAACTACGAGCTTGGAACCAATTACATAGTATGAGTCAAAAATCAACTCTTTGGACCAGTGAATAAGAAATAGTGCAATATGAAAACCTTTAGTAGAGTTATGAAGTTTCCGATCTCAATCAAGGTCTCCAAATGCCTAACCAAGCTCACCCAACACATTAAATCAGGCCAAGCGGCTAGGTGTTTCCATCAAGCACCCATCAAGTTTTTCTCCAATTCCACTAGATATCAACGAACACATGATGGAATCAAGTAGGGGCCAATAATGTAGAGTGAAAGTTATTCGAACATGAAGAAGGTTACCAATAGGGCCTTACAAATTTCCAATCATGGTATTTGATTTAAAAGGGAGGCATTGTTAATAGTATATAGAAGTGACCATATTGGAATCAACCAAAAATACAAGAATCAATAAATGAGGAAACAAATAAGCAAAAAATCAAATAAAACTAAAAAAATAGATGTTAACAAAGAAACTATTGTTGGACGTGTGGTGGGGACTTTAAGGTTATTGGTGGGGTCTTGATAATTGTATGGAGTTGGATATATCAAGTATCTTGAGCTAGCTACAAGAAAAATATTGCTAATGAAGTTGTGTGGCTAATAATATAGGGGTTTGAGATACAAATGGGGTAAAAAAACAATTTTTTTTTATATTATTGGTAAACAATGGCACCACATCCTAGACATTCAAAGAGACGGGGTTCCTAGGTGTTGAGTCACAACACTACCAAGAGAAGAAGAAAACAATTTCAAAGAGAAGGAAGTGCCCAACGGCACTTAATCACCAAGCATGCAAAAGCAAGGAAGAATTCATGAAGAAGAACGAAGAAGAACGCCGAAGAGAGTCGGGAGCTCTCAACCACGACTTTAGGAGCTCGGCCACGGTTTTAGGCCCCCTTTCCACGGAGATACAAGGAAGTTGCGCGGTTATAGGGCCCCTTAACCATGGCAATGGGTCCCCAACGGCTTAGTGAAGGAAACTTAGTATTTAGAGATAAAGGATCATTATGCAAGTATGAAAAGACTTATATGAGGAGTATATAGGGGTATATAGGGATATTAAAAAGTATATAGGACTAGGATTACATTCCATTAGTATAAGTATACGAGATTTTGTTTAAAAAAATTATGAAAGAAGAGCATTAAGCAAATACAAGGAGTATATAGGACTATGGTACATTCTTTTAGTATGAATTAAAGTACAAATCATTGGATTCAAATCAATCAATTATGTAAGATTTGGTGATTCTTAGAAGGGATTTGTAATGTAGCCACGGCAAAGATATAGTGGAATCTTAAAGAGACGAACATTAAGGTGTCTTGACGGTTATAACCGTTTGTGATAGATATCATCTACATATGTCAGAGATAGATAGTTATTTAGAGAAGTGGATATAACAACCACTCTAAATTTAGATTTTGAGTTAGATAGAAAAGGCTATATAAGGGAAGCAATTTTAGGAGACTACACCTCACTTTCAATACGACGAAGTTATCTTAAATTTGAGTGTCAAGAATCACTTGAGCTTTTTGTAACTCTCCTCTTGAGGAAGTTTTGCAATATATTTATCTTTTCTACGAACATGAGTGATCTTTATCTTTCTCTTTCTTTCTCAAATGGAACTACGAGTTGTCAAGTGGTACCTTTGTAACTTAAGTGATTGAAAAGCAAGAGAAGAGTAGATACTTTTGAGAAAGAACTCAAAAAATTAGTGTGAGGATGAGAACAAAACGTTCATGAATATTCGGAGAATCAATGGAACTTTGAAAGATGTTGTTATGATGAAGCAAACGTCAATTCATACAACGTGAATAAAAGAAACAATATTGTCTCTTAAAAGTGGAAGTTATCATTGAACTCCTCAAAAGGGAATTATCCAAATATAAAGTGATAGAGTGATTAAGATTGAGTTGATAAGAATTGCATACATATTTCAATTAAATTGAGAGTAAGACTTCTTAAATATTACTAAGAAAGATATACGATTAATTGAAAGAAACTTCTCAACATAAACTACCTATATATATTATGTGACTTATGCATGATAGTTGAACTTACTCATATTTAAGTCTTTAAGTAAATTGTAAGGATATTAACAAAGATGTTATTGATACTAACATAACAAAGATTGATTGATTAACTACTCACAACAATTGTTATTGAAACTTCTTACCTTTAAGATTCTTGTGAGTTGTTGGATGTCATTACAAGTGAAGGATTAACTATCAAAGAGAAAAGTTCTCTCTCTTGAGCAAATCTCAAGAGAGACATAATTACTCTCGTCATCAAAAAACACTTGAAGTAAAAACGTCACATTGCAAAACAATTAATGGTGTTTTGGATATAAGGTTATAACGACTATATGTTACACATATCAAAGTTACAATACTATAAGTAGTAACACTTGAGCTTAAAAAGGAAGATTCAAGAACACAACATTTTTCTTATTATTATAAATTATGGAGTAATAATTACTCTCGTCATCAAGAAACACTTTGAAGTAAAAACGTGATATTGCAAAACAATCAATGGTGTTTTGGATATAAGGTTATAACTATTATATATTACACATCAAAGTTACAATATTATAAGTAGTAACACTTGAGCTTAAAAAGGAAGATTCAAGAACACAACATCTTTCTTATTATTATAAGTTATGAAGTAGTATTATAAAGTATGTGATTGATGTTTATGAACTACGAACTTAACTCCTTGAAGACTTATATAACCTATTGAAAAATTATATTGTTATCAACGATATTGTTATACCTCTTGAAACCTTCTCTAATCTAATTGTTCTTATTATCAATGATGCCTTACATTGAGAGTGAGAATATATGATAATGAGATTGTATTCACTCTAATAATTATATTCATATCACAAGGAGAAGAGAGAGATTACTAATTCGAGACCGAGCATATTAATGAGACACGGTAGTTCTCAAGCGAATATAAATTTACATGATGTCTTATCGTGAGTCTTCTTAGCTAATTACAAAGGAACGACCCACGGCGTCCATCACTAGGTGATAGGTGGTCAATGTGGAAATTGCCTTCTAGTAGTGAGGATGATATTAGTGTGGAGAATGAGGGTGGATGATGGACTTGCATGGCTCATTTTTCTAGGTGAGAGGTCCTTAATCACGTAACCTCATCCAAAATCCTCAACCTTCTTCATTATAAAGGTGTGTAAGAGGAGGAACAAAGAGGTTCCAAAGTAGGGAGCATGGAAGGAAGAAAAAAACGGCAAGGAAAAGAGTGAAAGAGATTTGATGCAATGGAGGGAAGAGGCAGTTGTGGAGTGGAACATGATGTCGTGATTAGCGAAAGAGACGTTAAGAAGGTGAGAGGCAATGGCAAGTTGGACGGACGTGATGGTGAGTTGGGCAGATGCAACTATGCATGAGAGGGCCAAGAACTCAAGAACAAAAGCCAACAAAACATATAAAATTACAAAAATAAAATCTCAAATCCGGGATTATTGTTTTTTGCAAATTCAAGTCCTTATTTTTATATGTAATTATACGTATTTTTGTTTTTTGGACCTTTGATTCACACTTTACATCCCATTGGAGTTCATGCATACATCTTAGCCTTCATGTGTGACCATTTAAGGCTAATAAGCTCAAGGTTGGGTTTGGCCACCATCCCACCCAACCAATTCATTTTGTGACCATTAAGGCTAAAGGGTTAGCTGTTGGCCATCTTTTCCATCCAATCAAATTATGTGTGGGGATGGAGGCCTTAATCTTAAGTGTGAATCAAAAGGAAAAATTATTTCCCCCTCAAAAAAAAATTTCCAACAAAAATCCCCAAAAAGATCTTGGATCTAAGAGATCTGTGCTAATTAGACGGACGCGGTTGGGGGTGCGCATTGCACATAAGTGAGAATGTTGAATCATTGTGGCATGCAAGAACCAGAAAATCTAAAAATAAATTGATAAATAAGCGGTGATGGGTGGCACCCGGTTTGTTTAGGTCTAGAGTACGAGACATCAAGATATGTCCACATATTACACCAAAGTGGCTGAGAATTTTACGATTGGCAACTTTGTCACCAATGTCATGGCTCAATTCTCCAAGTCGGGGAGGGCTATAAATTTTGGACCATGGCCCTTAAACTCTTATGCAAAAACAATGTGGGGAGTTGCCTTGACTTGACTACTGCAAGATGTTAAATGTAGATTGACAATGTGAAGTGGAATGAGCCGATGGACTACTGGAAATCCAATATCAATGATATGATTTAGAGTGTTTTATTTTTTCCAACTTCCTAAGGGGGGGTTTTCCATAGAATTGGTAGGCAGGTATTACTGACATGAATTTGTTTGTAAACAAATTGTTAATTTATCAATCATAGTAAAAATCAACTATTGTGGGGATATTGTAACAAATACATCTTGTGGTAAATAAATTTATACCATAGTAACATTTTATGGGCATCATGCCCATACGTGACTTCATCATATCATTTGTGTAGTGGCAATTTGTAGTCTAAATCCACAAGGCTTCATTTGTATGTTAGTGAACTAGAACATGGAGGACAATGTGAAAATAGGTTGACAAACAACATCGAGAAAATAAATACTAATCGTGTTTGCCAATTACCTAGTTAATATTATTAACGGTCTATTAAAATAAAATGAATATACAAAAACATTGCCACAAAAAAGTAATTATTACATCACCTCTTGTTGCTTTAAATATATGGAACCACAATGAAATATTAATCAATAGTTAATAAGATTTTATTTTAAAAACTTTAGATATTCCAAAAGATTCTGCACTAATTAATGATGAACATCATGGATTGTTCTTTTACAATAAGCTAGTTAGACTCTTGATGAAACATTAGGTTAATTTATAATCACTTAAATGATACCAAACCTCATTAATGTGGTCGATCAAAACCCATTGTTTCATGTGTTAACCTTTATTTTTCCTTATGATTTGAATATGATTACTTTGAAATTATTAAGATCACAATATTAATTATATCCGCTCTCAATGTAAGGTCCATTGATTGTGAAACAACTAAAATAAAGCTCATTCCTAAGGGTGTGTTAATATCTTAAAATTCCATCTAAATCTCTTTAAAATAAATCATGTCAATCAAAATGATTGATTATTGATGATAAAATAAATTTTTGAGAGCTTTAATTGAATTTTCCAAAGAAAATCAAGTTTTTAGTTCTTTCGATAATTTCCATGGTATATCCAATCATATATATATATATATATATATATGTATATATAAATAATGTATGTTATATTGCATAATATTGAATCACTTCATTGATAAGTTAAGGTATTAGTGAGAATTAAATGTCAATGTCTTAAAGAGAAATGCATGTTTTTGAGTTTTTGTCTTTTAGTTTCAGTGTTACTATTATAATTCTTCTAAGTGTTTTAAGAATGCATATGAAAAAATTAATTATATTGATATACTCATAAATAAAATGCTTATCATACATAAGCATACAACATTATAAATCATTCCATTTATGATATATTTTGGTTGTTCTTTACAAAGTACAAGCTATATTCTTTTCGAGTTTATAAACAATCAATTTCAAGATTATTTTTTAACGAGTTCATCCATAAGCATTTCTTTATGAAATTAATAATAGTCTTGAACTCAATTCTATCAAATTATTAATGAGAGCTAAAGTTTGATTCAATGTCACTTTGTTTCTCAAAGTTGCATTAATTCTTTGAAATCTTAAGAGTTTCAATTTCATTCTTACACTATTTTTTTGAGTATTTTCTCACATGTTATTAAACCCTAACGTAATTGTTGAGAAGTAAAAAGACAAGCTAAACAGGTGAACCTTACCCTTAAGAAGAGAGAAAATGAGATAAATTAAAATAAAAAGGTAAGTGCAATTACTGTGCACGGGAAGGTGGAGTTTTACAAGGGATGAAAAACCAATGAGAAATGTAAAACCTGGTTTTTTCTTTGGGGCGGCCCGAAGATGGCGGGCAACGCGAAAATAAAAGGTTGGAGGGGTTACGGGAGGTAGGAGGTGGAGAGTTCATTTAGGCAAGCAAGAGTAGGAGAGCAAAGGGAGAAATAACATGTGGAAGCCCTCCCATGATGAGTAATGAAGGTAGAGCATGAGTGGGAGATAGGAGGTGGGCATTAAAGTGTTGTTGCGGATGGGAATGCCTACAAAACGCGTGGGCAGTTTCAAAAAAGAGGGTACCTCAGGGTCACGTAAGTTATGATGGACGACGGGAAGGGAAGAATTGGGTGTGCGGATCTGTGCTAGAAAATGTGTTTGCAAGTGGCAGTGTGGCGCGTTTGGGCCACCGCATTCTAAGGGAGCCTTAAAATATCACATAAACCCTTCTATGAAGATGGTATGCACTTGCACGTGCCCAAGCCAAACCCGGATGATAGGTGTATAACGTGAGAACTTAGATTTTTGGAAGGGAATTCAATATGCGTTGTAGTACCTCCGGAGGTTGGACCTTCGTTTTTTTACTATTGTGGCTTTAAACTCCACTAATCAATTTCATATCTAGTTCTAATCTAAACCTACAATCTATTCTAAGCACAGACGCACCAGCCTTGGAACCAGGACAGTCCTAACTTATAAATTGAGATGGCTCTCATATATACCAACCGGGTATGACTCATGCCACCCATAGCTTGATGAACAGAATAACGACGATTTGATGGACTATTCAATTCTTTTTAATTTCTTTACTTGATTATATTTAATTTCCTAAGCGGGGGGACTTGGCCTAAATCCCACCCTTTATACAAATTCCTTCTTATTTAGTTCATTTTGTTTACACATCCCACCTTACTACATTCATATATTAGGCATCATCCCTTACCTGGTTGGTGCACCCCTTAGCTCGGAACCTTCTAAGACCTCGTGCAGGTTCTTTAAAGGTCGACTGACATCTCAAACCCTTCGGACTTCAACGGTCCGAAGGGTGGTGTCAGCCTACCGAGTTAAGTTTCCGATTCGGGTCACTTGCCAACAAGGGTTTACGATTTGTTTTGTATGTTTTTAATTGTTAAGTGTGTTTACACTGGATAGACCACGAAATGCAACTTAATGGGACTAGGATGACGGACAACCTGTATGTTCAACATGTAGCAGAATCTTCATAAATTGGGGCCATTACTCCCAATCTATGGGGCCAACAACATTCAGATAAGTCGTGTAGGTGAATAATCCAACTAACCACAAAACATACCAAGGGGCCCGATAACAATGAAGTTAGGTACCCCCTTGGCGGTCAAGTGGTCAAACCACTTGACCTTACGAAATAGGTGAATGGGTTTAGGGATGCATACATTGGTCGCGCTCCCTCCAATCCTAAATGAAAGGCTAGGGTTAGGTAGTTTACCTCAATTCTCCTCGGTTGATTGAGCTCGATGTAGGCCGAGCCGCAACATCATTTTTTGCTCCATTTCGCGGACGTTGACCTTGTCTTCTTCCTTGTAGCTATCCAACTTCCAACTTCAAAAATTCATAGTAAATTCATTACTACTTGGATATGAGCTTTCCATACACCATTAGAAAGTTATTAACAAGGTGTAAATGAGAAAAATATGATATTAGCAAGTTAAACCAAGATGAATCCAGCAAATTCCTTGTAATACAACAGTTAACTAGGAAGTCTCAAACTACGTATCCCGCCTTCAAAAATTGATATCTAATTCATGTATCATTCAAATCAAACGTTCTAAACAACCTCGAAAAGCTAGATAAAATATCTACTTGGAGAAAATACAAATTTTAAAAATTAAAAATTTTATTGGGCTAGCGGGTATGAGCTAGCAACCGCTACCCAAAGGAACACTTTTTTTTTATTCCATTATTTAAAATTCATAACTAATTGCTATCTTAAACAAATCACTAATGAAAAAACGGCTACAGATTGTTATAGAAAATCTCGATACGATAAAAATGATAAGTATTTTGTTTTAAATTATGAACTAAGTGTTCAGGCCATCGGCGGCTGAGGTCTACAATGATTCTACTTGTAATCGTACAATCTAACATATCTCTACAATAAAAAATGAAGAATTTTTGTATGTTAACAAACACATATTCTAACTATGAGAGATAGAAGAGGATTTTTTCAAGCCTTGCTATTAGGCCATTGAGAAGGCAAGGTAGAAGCTTTTCCTTAACTACATAAAAGCAGGGCTTCGCCCAAGCATGTAGAAAGAAAAAAATACAAAGTGGAAGGAGGTGGTTTTTAAACTTTCTCAAAAAATGGTTGGACCCCTCCGCCACCGGTTTCATTCTTCAAATCCTTCTCCAAAATTTACTCTCGGGGTTCTCCCGGTTGATGTTGGCACCCTCTCGCCAAGGTGGCTCCGACAGGAGACCTTAAAAATGTTTTAATTTTTTGCCATCGAGTTGGCAATGTGGCAAGTGGGCAAGTAGCCACCTTGTTTTTTTTTCTATGCTTCTTGTTGATTTTGTCTTCTTACGCCAAACACCTCTAATTGTCTTGTGTAGCTCATATTAACTAATAAATCAATATTTGCTTAGCTATCATCTACTAAGTGAAATCTTACCTAGTTTTTTTTACTAGCTAGCATGTTTTCTCTAATTAGTTTTTATTTTGGCCAACCTTACCCTTCATTAGATTTTCGTTTCATCTGGTTGAAGTTCCAAAATCCTTGGTAATTCATTTTCCTTCTTCTAGGCTAAATGCTAAATGAACTAATTTTCCCTAAATTCCCTATCAATTCTAAATTTTAATGCTAGCATCCTAACTTAAAATGGTCCCGCTGAGTGGTGGACCATTCTAGGGGTACACAGGCGGTGAAGAAGAATGGCTCATATGGAGGATAAGTCATGCTTGCAAGTGTTGGGTACACAGGCGGTGAAGAAGAATGGCTCATATGGAGGGTGAGTCCTGCTTGCATGTCGCGCACCTCTCCATGAGGATTGCCCGAAACACCATGGGCACAAGGGGGACCCCGGAATGACACCCGGGACTTGTGGCGCCGTTGGTGAGAGGGCCCAAGTGATCCTAGTGTGGGTGAGGGCCCCGGGCATTGGGAACGCCTCCCACCCACGGAGACTAGGAGGCATGAGGGTGAGGCCATGAGCTATGCGTAGCTCATGGCGTGGTGATTCTAGAATGCTCAAGAACACCTCAATCGGAGGTGTGAGCTAGGAGTTATGGCCATTTGAGTGTGGCGCTGTCCCGGGACAGCGCCCTGGTACAACAGTGCCTGGGAGTGGTTCCCGGGACTGCCAAGGTTCAAACAAGCATAACTTCCTCCATACTTGCTTGAATGGGGCAAGTGAGGAGTCCATCGGCATCTACGTGAAGCGTAGATGAAGATGGAGTGGTCGCGTATTAGCACCAGACATCATACAAGGAAGTTATGATGGTCTGAAGCTGCTAGGGGCTTCTAGGCCCAGCAGCTAAGGGAAAATGTCTACTTGGCCCCAACTCTTGGTGGAGAGACAAGAGGTTGGTTGACGGTAGGGTAGGGGCCCCGCGTAGAGTCCTAGAGGCTTATATGGGTGAGGTGGTGTGGCCTCACCCACCCGAGGCCGAACGGCACGGCCTCCATGGGCATTGGCCCAATGTGAGGCCATAGTTGCCTAGTATGCTTCGGGTTGTTGTAGTGTTGCTTCGGCAACGCGATGATCAACATGGGATTGGACTTCCATGAATGGAAGTCCGCATTGGGGAAATGGGTTACCGATTAAGGGGTGAGTCCCGAAAGCAAAGTAGGAGGGTTGGTTCCCTCCTATGAACTATAGGTCTGGGGTAGGAGGAGCTAACCATTAGCATGGCGGAATGCGAAGGGTTAGCATTTGTAACCTTTGCTAGGAATGAAAATTGGCAAGATGGTCAAGGGGGCTAGCAAGGGTTGCGACATTGCAAGTGTTGGATGCACATGAAAAAAATCTCGAAGCCTTCTCTTGATCGCCGAGATCTAGGAAGAGTTTTGGGAGTCCTGTGCAATGCAACAGACCAATAATCAAAGAGCACTTACCAGGGACCAACGTGGAGGTAAGTTGCATTCCCTTCATGTAGGATCAAAATTTTGGGTAAATCCTGCGTTTTCTTGCTTCATCACATTTTTATTTTTTTTCGTATCAGGGAAAAAAAACCATGAGTCAATACGTGATGATGAAAGTTATGGTATCATTAGGGTCATCTGTGTTGTTTTAATGCTAAAACCCATGACATCAATCACCTTCATAAGAATAAAAACAATGGGAATATAGAACCAGCTACTCGAGCATTGAGCGTCTTCATTAAGGGTATATCATAGAGAAAGGAAGTGTAGGTCAAGCATAAGCTAAGGGTCATATCTCTTGATCCCTTGATTTTCAGTGTGGTTTAGCAATGATTTAGTCTTTAGTACAAATGTCTAGGTTAAAGAATCATGTGGAGGGGTATTAGTAAGAATCATGGATCAACCTGGACTGCTTTGTTATCCTGGCATGTAGTGCAACCATCAAAGTGGTGCTTGCAGAGCTTCGACTTCGGAGCGAGTGAGGTTCACATGGTTAATTATGATGATTAGTTCACCCTCGTCTTCAACTCCCATGGTAACAGTGAGAAGAGTGCCATGTGCAATCATGACGGCCTAGGCGGTATTTTGACAGTGAATTGTTGATGAAGTCAAGTTCTGTAGTTAGAAGGATGCATCCTCGGTTAGTCGTAGCAAAAGGGTGGATTATGTGTTCCAACCGTAAGAGTAGGTTTTTGCCATACAAGCACGATCGGGGGTGTGTAAGTGAGTGGATTCATCCCTCCAGTTTGGTTGCCAGGTATGGTCACTGGGGCCATTGAATCGACATCGAGTGTGTGATTAAATTGAGCTTGTTATGCCAAATTGGTCATCTCATGGGGAAGCTAAGAAATGAACTACATTGTCACGTAATCGGCTGGGCCCTATTATGTGGTATGCATGTGAAAACACCACTAAGATAATCACCCAGCTGCTTGGAGGCAAGGTCCAAGGAGTTGCTTAGGTAATAGTGTTGGTGTTGTTGCTAAGGGGTAGGCAGGCTAAGAAGAAGTATTTGCGATGGGGTCCTTTTTCCAATTGCCTAGATAATGTCGTGGTTTTTTTGTTCAATTGAGTAAGGTGGGGGTTAGGTAGGTCGGCTTTTGGCTGTGGGAAGAAAGTGTGAGGTTAGGCGGGGTGCAGGTGAAACCGAAAGACGTCACACTGGGAGCGGAGCTAATGTTGGCATCCAGAGTGGACCCAAGAGTTGGAAAGTAGTTGCTCCGAAGCGACCCTTAGACAAACACGTGGAAGATGACAAGGCTTCATGGATGGTCAAGGTTGAGAGGCTCATTTGAGCCACTGCTTGAAGAAATGCAAAGCATTCAGTTCCCGTGGTGGTTGTTGCCTTGTTGGTTGCATCCTCTTGACGGCAAGGTCCTCCCCTCATGCACTCAGTGTGTTTGGAAGGTGGCATGGCATGTGAATGGAGGTGCTGCATGTTGGACATTATAAAAGGGGAATGTGCGCAAGTGTGGTGCAATTGCTGGTAGGTGACATTAGAGCACTTAGAGGCAACAAGAAGGCGAGACAATTAGGCTTTACAATTTAGTGGCATTATGAGTGACTCGAGTATTTGTAAATGCTTGTTGTTTCTTAATGAAAAGGGTGTTATACACACCACTTCTCTCACCATCAAATGGAACAAAGGTGCACATGTGAATTATAAACTAGGTTGTGTGAAAGAGGATTCTCCACCCGGACTAGGACGCATTCAAGGGTAATTGATGATTCTTGCTCACACAAATGTTTCAAAAAATGTGAGATAGAAAATAAACTCATGTATTGTTTGACACTTTATCTAAAAAAAACTTCGTTGCCATGGAAAAAAATGTTTCTCCCAAAATTTTACCTTTCTATGTTCCAATTGATATTCATCTTCCTCTCTCTAGATCTTATTTACCTTTCCTAGATGAGAGGTTTTCTCAAACGGTTACAACCATTAAGCATTTTGGATGTTTATAATCTTAAACTTTTGTTTTCATCCTTATTATGGCTACAAATTACAAAATCTGTATAAATATAAATTTACCAATACATTTTACTAACAAAATTGGTACGTACCAATCCTCAAAGTATAGGTGAGGTAGCTTCAAAATTGATCGATTTGGCAAAATTCCAACTTAATGTGTGGTAACTATATATATTTTATACTAGATTTTATCCTCCTACTTCAATCTTCCAAAATAATGGCCTTGATATCTAATTTTTTTTCATCCTCATAATTTATTCTTTCAAAATTATGGCATTGATATTTAAATCTTTCCGCCTACCCTATCCCCATAGATTAAGTACCCTATTACCGTGAGTTTTGTACCCTATAGCAGCACGTTTTCCTTTCAACTTCATGGCAAGTTTTAATTTTGTGGTGGGTTTTAATTCTTAGCACACTCCCATTCTCGTAAGCTTTCTCGTTTTTTTAGTTGCTAGCTGGTCCCTTTACCTTCACTCTGGCTGCAAACGTCATTGTTGTGTGTTGCTTGTAATGGCTTTTGGTTTTTGGCTTGTAGTGTGCCATACTTTAGTCTTTTGGCTTGGTTTATGTATCAAAAATAGATCTTCTTATTTGATTGTTTTAAATATTTGGTATTTTTAGAAGTCAAATATTAAGAAAATTTGACCAATTAATCAATTTTTTTGGATTGATTGGAATAATTCAATGCAATCAATTAGCTAGTTAATTTTTTTGGTTGATTGTTGCAATATGGAGCAATTGATGAATTAGGTAAGCACTAAATCCAAAGATAATTCCAAAAGCATTTTAGACTACGAGATTTTCTAGCCATTGAAAATCATTAGTCCAATATTGTCGTTAGAATTTTATTGTTTTTTCACGTGATTGATACTATGTCAATTGTCATTTTGTAATCAACCATTATGTAATTAAACATTTGAAGAAATTGTTGACAAGGATGTTTACCATGTCAAATTATCCTTGGATAAACTTTTGGACTTATTTCCTCAACGTAATGTTTTTGTATCATGCATCATGTCATTGTCACATAACATGACAGAAGTTGACATGAATTTTCTTATTGTTTCTTAAGTTGAAGAATTGAATATCAGAAAATTAGGGTTGAATTTAAATAATCTTAAAAATATATATTGATATCTTTGAGATATCCATACAATGTCCATAAACTACATCCTAAGATGTCTTGATTATTTTTAAATCACCTTTCAATCATCAACATCATCCAAAATAAGTTGGAAAACTAATCACATTAAATATGATGCCATGCTCAATGGGATGATCATAAATGTAGGCACATGTGATATCTAGTATCTCGTAGAGTAAATGGAATGTCCTCCCTCTATGATGGTTACAAACTTGGGGCTTTGGTTGGCATTGATTACAATGAAAGGATTTTGTTGCAAAACTTCAAGAAGTGACTCAAATAAAATGTGACTATCATGCTACTCATCACTAAAAGCAAGTTAAATAATATGATAAGGTACATTAATTGTTTTGATGAAAAATAGTGTGGATTGATAACATTAAATTGAATGAGCATGATTTTCAATGATTGGTTGGTGAATTTCTAGACATTCACATAGAACATGTGGCTCCCACATTAATATCCACTTCCATATTTATGCATGGCTCTTAAAAAAAACTAATTTGGTATCATTTCCAAGTACAAACAATAATTTTACATTGGTGTATATGTCGACCCCACTTCCATTCCACCTTCATTAAGTTATGATTCCTTTGCCACTCAAAAATCAAGATGAGTTGGAGGCATACATGATGAGTTTATGTTTGTGGATAACATTGTATTCTACCACATTGACTTACATAAATATATATAGATGAAGGCTAAGACATGAACAATGAGTAGTGAGTTGTGCCATGCGAGTAGTGAGTTGTAATACCTACCATGTTCTAGTAATTAATAATGGTTTTAGGGTACATTTTCTAAGATTGATACTAATTTTTTCAAAAATTTCAAATTTAAATTATTTTCATTTTGATAGAACAAAAATGAAGTAAGCCTAATACCATGAATAATTTCATGAAATATTTATATATTATTTATTTATTTTACACAATTCCATACCAATACATGTCATATACTAAAAGTCTCTAGCATGCGGTTGAACACAACATTTGGAATATCTATCATTCACACTCTATCACACTTGCAAGTTCAAGTAGCTACATGACCTCATTACAAAAGTACTTGGAGTGTAAGTGAACTTATCATTATTGCAATCCACCTTGCACAAAAATCTAATGATGTTTGCAATACATCCATTTCTCTAGCCTTTCCAATGATTGAGATGAGATCTTTGTGAAATCAAGGCATGTGGAAAAGGGTGTGTCACCAATTGTGACACAGTATGTAATGTCATTTTTTAGACAATGTTGATTGAAACGCCAAATCTTGGATATGGAAATACAATTACTCCAACCAAAAATAACTATTCATGAGTTTGGCATTTTCTTATTTGTTTTTGCGATATGCCATTTGTGGTGTTTTTGAGCACCTCCCTCCGACGGAGCTTAAAAGTACCGCACAAGCCCTTCGGTGAGGATGGTCCGCCTTAGCAGGTGCCCAAGCCGAACCCCGGTGTTATGATATTTAATGAGTGTTTTGGGTTTGTGGAGGAATTTTATAATCGCGTCGTATCCTTTCGATAGGTTGTGTCTAGATTTTAAGTGCCTAAGGTAATTATCAATATTCCTAACCTAATGCCTAACCTATCATAGTCTACGTGTAGACGCACCGGCCTTGGGATCAAGGCAACCTAATCCTAATGAATGAGATAACCTTACCTTTTACCTAAGGCCACATCTAATTCCTTACTTCATATATATTAAATTTTCTAAACAGGGGGACCTTAATTAAGTCTCACCTCTCAACCTTCATTCTTAGTTTATGGTTGATTGAACAAAATCTATATTACTAACATGTTTGGTGCACACCCTAACCCGAACCCTTCAAGGCCCTGTGCGGGTCTCTTGAAGGTTGATTGATACTTACACCCTCCGATCTTTGTTGCTGGAGGGGTAGTTTCAATCCTCTGAGTTAAGTTTCCCGTTGGCTTTTGCCCACCGGGGTTGTACAAATTTTGTTGGTTATAAATAAGTTTAACACGGTTTTACCACAAAAATTTAACTTGATGGAACCGGGGAATAAGACAACTTATGTGTTCAACCTGTTGTACAATCTTCAAGGGTTGGGGCCAACAACATGGTGGTGATTTCGTGGGTCATTACTTCCACCTTACCACCTACAAACATGTAAAGTGGTCATGCCGATGATTAATCTGGCTTCACCACACACGAACGAGCTATAATTGAAAAACTACTATCACAACACTTAACTGAGAGGCTCCGCACACATGGGAGTTGAAATCCCCTCCGTGGCTAGGTGGGTGATGTCCCCCTAGTCTTACATGGATAGTTGGGTAGGGGTGAGAATTTACCTTCGCCGCACTCCCTTCACTCTTAAATTGAAGGGTGTAGAGCTAAAAAGCTTACCGATTGACTCCCGTCTTGGCTTGGCAATAGTTGGTGCGGAACCCCTAATCCAAAGTTCGGCCGCCCACAACACCAACTCATACCCACCAATCTTCGATGGACGAACCTCTTCTCGTAAGGCAGCAGAAACCCTTTTGCCTAAACGGCCACAACTTTTGCTCACAAGCTTTAATTGGAACAATCGTTAGTTATTTAAAAAGATAACAACAAAAACTATAACTCATTTAATAATTAAAGCAACTGCATGTATTCCCTTAGAGATATGAATTTATAAAATCAGTTTTTATATTCTAAGAGGCATCTGAGACACCTTCATTAAAACACTTATAATTTTTACACATCAAATTATATTCTAGCAAAAATACACATTCTAAAAAGCTCACAACAACACCTATAACAAACTTAAATACCAAAGCAACTGAATAACTAGTCCTTTAGTTATGCGATTGCAAAGTTAACACTTGTAATTTAAGAGGCAGTTGAAACATCTTCACTCGACTACTTATAACTTTTACACATCAACTTAGATTTCAATAAGCTTAGACATTTTAATTATCTAACAACAAGACCTATAATACGACCAAATATCAAAGTAAATAAACAATTTTTTGTTTAGTTATGCGTTTGTAAATTGAGTGGGAGCTGAAATACCTTCACTCAAACACTCATAACTTTTGCTATCTAACTCTGATTCTAACAAGCTTAGGATTTTTGGAAAGCTTACATTAAGGATAAAATTGGTCAAAATTTAAAGGCTGAATTGTAATTTTTATGTTCACTACTCTAGATGAAAAGTGACACAGCTATTTAGGGGGTATATAAAAAAACACACTACCTTCTCTCAAGAGTTCTAACTATAAGAATTCTAACTTATGCCTATATTAAATGAATGAGAATTTTTTCTCCTTCTAATTAAAATTCTAGAAGGTTTGCCGTATTAAAATGAAAATTTGAAGAGATAATTGAAAGATGATGGGCCCTTTCTCCCTTCCTTTCATAGAGGGGTCCCGTTCCTTGAACGGTGGCAACCAAGCCCTTAGTGGTCAATGGGGGGGATGCCACCTCGCACCCCAATTGCTCAAGCCCTTATAAAGATTTTTTCATTTCCGTTTGAACTTCATTTTTGGTTGGCAAGGGTGACAATATGGCCCCCTTGCCCTAGTTGGCAAGATCCCTTACACTTGTAGTTGTCACTTTTTTTTTATTTCTTGGCCACGTCGATTTTTTTTGTTTTTGCCGTTGCTTGATTTATGCTTGCTTGAATTGGTTGTTCCTAAATTAACCTACCTACTTACTAGCCCATTACTTTCACACTTCCGATTTGGATAAAGGGCATTTCTCTGTTATCTCTTTGGTTTCTAATTTCTACTTGCCCAAGAGTTTTATCCTAAGGGTAAAACACCCCTAGTCAACCTACCTTAATCTAAATGGTTTTTTGCTAAATTTCCTTATTACTAATCTAATGATTTTACTAAAACACCTCAATTGTAAGCCAAGTTGCCATTGGTGGCAATTTCGAGGCTCACACCATTGGTGATGTTGGATTACGACACATTACTTTTCTAAAATTCGATGGGCATCTAGGCACAAAAATATGTCCAAGGTATTGGAAGTGTTGCAATTGTAAAAAATCTTTGTCGAGGAAAAATAACCTCCATGACCGCAATTGGAACCCAATATCGTTGAGCGTCAACACCTCATACCTTGAGATTTTGGTACCTATTTTTACTAGCCATATGTTAGATATTACATGCAAATCCAATGCATATTTTTTCTTGCTATTATTTATACAACGCTTAATGTGAGGACATAACCAAAATTCACACTCCACATTGTTGGTGAAGCGATACTCCTTCCTAATCTTTTGTAGGTAATATCAACGATGCTATGTTTGCCAATTTCAACTTTGGTAGTATACAAAGTCTTGGTATTGGCTTGCATCATCCAACATCTTTTGGCAAAGTTGGATGGCAATTTTGTAAGATTCCAATAGAAAGAGGACAATCAATTCTAGCACTTATGTAATATTTGCCACAACATGCTCTCCAAAAATGAAGGATTCCTTTATACATGCCTTTTTAGCTTAGTATTTGAAGGAATAATTGAATAGTTCATTTTGTTAGATTGATGTGAATCATAATTTTCATTTGGTGGCAGATTATGCTTCCATTTGGTATATTTTAAACAACTCATATTCCTCCCAACTATAATCTTTAGTATTGAGAGTTTTTTCCCTTGGGTAGGATTTTATGGCATCTATTTATAGCTTCAAATCTCCACATTTGGCAGCAACCTTTAATTTCAAGGATGCGGAATCAAGGCCTTTATCAATAAAACCACCTCCCAACCATGACCTATCATTTTCAATTTGCATGAATGCATGGATCAAATTGTTGTTGTCTTTTCGTACAAACAAACCATATTGTTTCTAGATTGTTAGAGCCACTTGTGGTGCATCATCTCTAGAAGATTACACGTTGGCGTATTTGTATGTTCATCTATAGTCATATCTTATAAACATTGCACATAGTAAATTGCATATATTATGGATTAAAAAATCACATAATATTGCAAAATAAAAATGGTGATACATTTATAATATTCATGTAAGCACCCCATTGCCAATAACAAGAGTATCAAAAACCCAACCACTCAAAAACTTGATAATGCATCCTTGTAATCCTTACCTAGATGTTTGTGCTGAAATTGCACCTTGATATGCTTTTGCATAATATTATCTAAATTTAACAACTAACGAAAAAGATGATGGTGCTCGCTACCCACCATTGGGAAACTTAGATCACATTTACCATGTTTTTTCTACCTCAATCCAATTGGTTTGCGCATTCTCTGCCATCAAACCTTTGGTATTTATGTTCAATACTTCATTTTCCACCAATACATAATTCAAGTTTCTCCAAACAATAGTTTGAGCTATGCCATCTTGAAATTGCATGTTACAATACTCAATGGTTAGTACCTTGCAATACTTACCTATCATACACATGGCATGCAAAGGTGGTCCAATCCTTTAGACGTTTGACGTTTTTAGACATTATCCATGAATTTTCCATATTTCTTCTAACATGCATATGGTTAATAAAATCCACACCACCTTTTGGAGGATCTATTGACATCTTAAAGACAAATGCTTTGTCTTTGGATGCCTTGAGAATTTACTGCCATGGACGTACATGAAGCACGAATGGTCTTTGAGCACCATAATATTATATATTGTGCCCATTCCAATACAACAAAACATTTGAAACTCGATACAAAGTTATAACAATTTGGTATGGAAAAATTATTGAATTAATGCATAACAACATCCAAAGACAAACCTACCAAATAATATCCTTCATCGTTTAATGAAAATTTGAAGAGGTAGACTGCAGCAAATTTTGTGCTCAATGCCAATACCATAGTATAGTTATTGGCAATGGATGTTTTCATGACCTCATTGGTAATACATTGCTAAGTCATATCAAATGATTCATGACATTAATTATTTAACACAAGGTATTTATGAACACCAAGATTTATATAAGCCTTTGACATCTCAGATTGGCACAATGCAATACACACTAGTGTGGAAAGATATATATCTTATATTTCATTCTTGATTTTTTTTTGGAACAACATCTCCCAAAAAAGATAGAATAATAATCTAACCAATTTATTTGGTGTAGTTGGGGACCCCTCCATTATGATAGTTATAATCATAATTTTTGCTTATACATTGGGGATGACCAACACCCACAAAACGCATGAAGGTTAGTCCAAAATTATTTTGGATATATGTTGTTTTTGTTGTGCACCAAGGTGGCCATCATATATCTTATCCATATATTATGAATGGCCATTCGCACTAGAAACAACCATATACACTAGGGGCAATACAAATAAAACATTGCCATGAATAGAAGGTGGCAAGTACTTGATGTCACATACATTTATGTTGTCAAAATCAATTGTGGTATGATCAAATTTGGACCTTCTCTTGAACTTTGTCAATTTCAATGCATTGTCAATGCTTAAGCCTAAAAAATATGAAGAAAGGGTGAAGAATATTTATAAGGAAGAATTTTCATGCATAATAAACCACGAAAGATGTTATGAACTTATATAGAAACCACTAGTTGAAGGGGTGTTCTATTTGTAAAAGGAAAGAATTATGTATCAAAAAAATCAATAATTAAACAAACCTCATCATCGGAATCCAAGAGTAGAAGAATAATATCATCATCTAGTTTTATCTTGACATTAGCCAAATAGGTAATTGGATAGTGGATGTGCAGGAATTGTTTGTTCGTACAACAATGGATGCTTGAACCTAAGTATCAAAAATACCTATAATTCTAAGATCTTGGACGCAAAATCCAAAAATGACCATCTTCACTCATGTTTTTGTACAACAAGATTGTTTTAAAGATATTAGCGTACATAGTTCCTATTCAAAATTAAATCTCAAATTTGTTGACGGTGGAGCATTAAATTGTTTGTAGTCATAGAAATGTAATACTAAAGTAAATTATAGAAGGTAGAACAATAAATTTCTCGTAGGCTATAAAAATGTAATCAAAGAAGCATGACAAACAATAAGGTTAGAATAAGGCCACAACGATGATCTATATTGGTTAGAATAAGAATTATCCCATATTATTTGTATAACCCAAAGAAGGAGGTAAAAAAAATGATATTGATTCTTTGTTGCATGACGCACATGCAAGTAGGAAATGGTATGCGGAACCCTAGCTTTGAGTTGTGTTTCATGTAGAAGGGATTAACGTGAATGTAAATAGATGTTTTAGAAATTGCATGTAAACTATAGTTGTTGACTGGAGAAACCTTTTCCCGGGATGACGTATGTTGCTTGTTGTACCATCCCAAAGGATGATGAACTTAGATTAAGAGACACGTGGGGATTGTGCTATAGAAAAGAGGGAGATTGGTTATTTATTTATGAAAAAAATTAATAATGAAAACAAAATCAACATGAAGAAACTTTGATAAGAAAGGTTTCCTCATTGGTTTGGGAAGGCTAGAGTTGCATGCTCAAAAGTTCCAAGACCAACATCAAAGGAGTCAGCTGCATTATGTGCAAATTCATAGCACATGCAAAAAAATTGTACAAACATAATAGCCTCACATCAATCAAGGGTTTTTGGAAGGAAACTAACTTATTGGGACCTCCTTTGAGATGTGGTAGCTAATCTTAACCGATCAAATTGCGGTAAGAGGTTTACGAAAAACTCAATCTTTTGCTTTGGCTATAAAAATGTATGGAAATAAAAGAATGTAATTTATTTGAGTTAAATTAAACCAACCCCTGTCTACTTCATTTTGGGGGAAGATGAACAATTTTTTTAGCAGAAAATTGCTTTCATGGCCAATGCATGCCCGGTTGCTGAAGAGGACGGAGATTCAGAGGTGTCAAGAACAAAGTTGGATGATAATTCATAACTAAATGACAATGGAATGGAATAATTTGTAATAGCAAATGGCTTGCATAATACCGTCCCACATGACACCTATGACCCCCTTCCACAACTTGAAGTGTAGGCTCGGGTAGTGGTTACCAACATGCTCAATGATTCGGAGCCTCAAGTCCAAGTTGATTTTCCATCTTTTAAAATTGTCCCATTTGTTTCGTACTTTAAAAATGTTATTTTTAAGTCCACACTTGTTAATGAATTAAATACCATTTTAAAAAAAGATCTTGAGTGAAAAACTCAACATTTTTTAATATTAATGATGACCATATTAGTGCTACAAAATATATACTCATTTGTTTGCTTGGGGTGGGAACATTTTGGGGGATATATTATTGATCAAAATTGTTCTACAAAGGTTTTTCCAACTATTAAGGTAGGCCGCCCCCAAATCGGACCATTCTGCAATGCGTGTCTTAAGGGTGGTGGGTGGGGAGGGTTTAATTGATAAAGAGGAAACTCAACTCAAAATTAGTTTTTTTACTCACGTGATAGATCTGATGAGCTTCAAAGCCAAACAATAAAAAATTCCACCCCCATGTACAAAATGTACTTAAGTTATTTTTCTAAACATCCTGGACACCAAAAATTATGTTATGGTCACATGAATGCCAAGTGAATAGAAATTCAATGTCAATGTTCATAACAACTGTGACATTCAATGTTAATGGTGGTACATGTATGTACACCTTGAATTTAGAAGATGCCCAATGTTGGGATGATTTTGTAATGAGCAAAAATGGGCACGAGACCTAACCTAAATAGCCAATAAAAGGTTAAGGGTTTGGATGGGTCCATTAATTGTTTGCTAACCCTTAGAATACCATAAGTGTTCCAAGGGGCCTCATTTTTTTTTAAAGCTCTAAGTAGGTTGTTTTGTAGGTTGTTAGAATTTATATATTTATTATTCAACATGTGTAATATTTTGAATCAATTCTAATGATATCAAATTGGAGCTCATGTGTCTATGCTTGGCCCAAATAGAGGTAAAAAATGTTAAGGGCGTTCGTTGGATTCTGATTGTTGCGCATTTGTAGGATGCATTTTGACCACAACATGGTGTTTTTCTCATCTTGTTGGAGGTTGGCGTATGTTGTGGGATTGGCACCAATCACAATGCAACTTGTGAGGACCTTAATGAACACACAACTAATTGCCCTCATTGTCATTGTCCACATTTTTACATGCATGCATGTGCCCCAACGATATTGATACGTGCACAACGCCAACCAGCAATTTGTTGGTGCCCCTGCTCATCATTGTTGATGAATATCAGTTACTGTCTTGGGTTTTTCCATTCTATCACTCCTACGTTGCCCAATTTTCTCCACTGGTTGTTGGGAGCGTGCATTTTAGATGTATGTACTAAAGTGGGTTTAAAAGTTTTTTGGTAGTCGGCATGTCCATGGTTCGGTTGTTGGAGTTTTGTGTTCAAGAATCACAATTGTACTTTCATAGGTTGTAGAAGTATGCACAAATAACTACTACAATTTTATTTATTGATTTAATCATTCAAATCCCTAAAATCCTTGTCGTTGACCTCATGAGCATGCATTTGGAAATGCAATGCATTGCCTTGGTGTATGTAGTTTCCTTTCCATCCTTGTGCATTTATATTTTGCTTGCCCCTTGTCCAATTTTCTCATGTTGTTTAATGGGTTTTTGTGTTCATCTTGACTTTTTAACTTTAATGCATCCATGTCTTTGTTTGTTTTCTTACACCTTGTCATTACATTTCACTCGCCCAACTTTGTAATGTAGAGTAGCATAAAACAACACACATCCCCCACACCCTCACACAACGTATGCCAAAGTTTATGAGTGATTTAAAAGCCACAAAAAAGGAGTTTTTGAATTTAACTAAGGTAAGGTTCAAATGGCTAAAATTGAAATTCTAACTACCAAAGGTGCATGAAAATGGGGCAAAGTAGATTATGAAGAAAAAAATGTAATAAAAAAATGTAGTAAATAAATAGCCCCCCCCCCTCCAAAAACAATTTGATGCACATATATACAAAACCTATAATAGTGAAGTACACAAAACATGAGGGGAGAAAATGAGCCGAGAAAAAGAGGTGATACAAGAGAAACACTGCCAAATTATGGAAGCTGGAAATTTCAATAAACACAATGAATGTTTTTATGAATTTTTAATGTATTTGTTTCCAAATAACATTGTGTGTATATGGGCAATAGGAATATTGCTAGTACCCTGAGAATAAAATGTTTTGGAATTAGCAAGATTTATTTTTATTGCAAAACTTGTGGTTGTTTGCTAATTTATAATCTCATGTATGTTTGGTGTCACCAACACCTTTGTGAGTATAAATATGAATGCATTGAAGAAATTTATAAGATAGGTTCCAAGGTATTGATGGTGTCGCCAATGCTTAAGCTTCACTCACCTACAGATTTCATCGAATGTAGATTTATATTTGCAATTTGAATAGACCAGTAGTTTAGGTAAAGGTTATCAAAGCTAAAGTCTGATAAAACTAATGGCGAGGAAGAATTGTTTGAAATTTGAGATTGATAGATAGGTTTTTATAATATGATTTTTAAAAACTATCAAATTAGTTTTGTTTAGATTCAAAAAAATTAAGTAAATACATTCAAAGCATATAATCATACTAGATAGTTTTGGAGAACTTATAGTTAGATTTAAATTTTGAAAAAATTCTCAAAGCCTTTGGTTATCCCAATGTATGTCCTCAATAGATTTCATTAAAAGTCTTTTATTAATGATATTTGTTGCCGTTAGGAAACTTTAAATTCTTATAAATTTTTGAAATTTACTTGAATTATTTTTATTTTTATTTATTCTACAATTTGTTCATATAATATTTTATTTTCCATGCCTAAAAAATTCATAAATTATGTTTTTTTCTTCCATTTGATTTTTTCTTATTTTGTAAGTATACTATCATTTTTTGGTCGCAAATAAGTAGTAATAATTCTTTTAATAATTTGGCTTTCAGGTTTAATTTGTTTATGTTCATAAGAATTTAATGTTGATTCCAAATTTTCTCATTTGAAAGTGAATACAATGTTAAACAATCATATGTTTGATTCAAAATTATTAATTGAGAAGCTTTATTTTTTATCTTCTTCAAATTCAAGGTATTCTATACCTTTATGTTGTTTACTACCTATGCATTTGATTTGGCCCACTTTGATATCACATGTTCTAAAACTTTAACAATCTTTCATTCATGGATATAGACTTCAAAGAGCAAAAATCATATGAAAGTCCAAGATGTCACCTCATAGTTGATAGGATTTTGGAATATTCACATAAAATAATCAAGTGCAAATTTTTATCATTTTTAAAAGCAAAATTAGGATCTCAAAATCTTTACTAACAATATATTTTGGATTTAGGATGAACTTTGTCGTTTACAAGCATAAAAATTGGTTAGATAACGTTCATTTTGAAGAAAGAAAATTGACACATTTTAGTGGAGTCCATATTGTTGAAGAAATCTTCCAATATTGTTGTGCTACTCAATATGATGCATGATTTGAACAAATAGAATTTTTCTTTTGTCTTTTATTTAGATTTTTGGCTATATATTTAAATTTTTATTGAGTGTATATTGGTTGTTGCAATCATATTAAACATTCACATATTATATCGGATGCAAGTTATTGGAAGCTTGCCTATTGAAAGCTTAAAAAAAAAATTGACGTTTGATCAATATAAATAATGTGTCACAAAAACAATTGCAATGTAATACATGCTTATGAAAGACATTCTTTTGGATTGATTGTATAATATGAATTTCATACCATATTTCCATTTTTAAAGTTTCATATGTTATATTATATTTTTGTACTTCATTCATATTTCATTTTTAAACTCAATGAAAAAATTGCCAAGATCAGAAATTTGGAAGAGAAAAAATTTGAATGCACTCTAGATGTCGCAACCCTTGCTAGTTTTCCTTAACTCAGCTTGTTCGCCTTCCAACTCTAGCAAGTGCCACAAACGTTAACGTGCACATCCCACGCACATGCATGGTTAGCTCCCGATACCGGGGACCTCCAAGCTCATGGTTTGGTCACCAAACCCTCCCACACATGCATTTGGGACTCTCCCCTTAAAATGATTTATATGGACTTCCATCCATAGAAGCCCACTCTTGAGTTTATCATTGTGTTGCCAAAACAATACTATAACAACCCGGAGCAAATTGCCAAGTATTGGTTGGCTAAGTCGGACTTTGGGCAGGGCCCTACCCCACCGTCAAGTATCATTTTATCTCTCTACAAAGGTTGGGGCCAAGTAGACATTTTCCCTTAGCAACTTCAAACCGTCATAACTTCTACGTATGATCTTTGATGCTATCAAGTAACAACTCTATCAACATTTATTCTTTGCGTAGATGCAAATAGACCCCTCATTTGCCCCATTCAGGAAATTATTGAGGAAGTCACGACTGTTCAAACCTAGTGTGAACCCTTAGAGTGGTCCACTCTAAGGCGCAAGGCCGCCTTCGACAAATGACACAAGGTAAGAACTTTGCAACTTGGGACGTTGGTGATGCTCCAAGATGCGAGGAAACTGGAGTTCCCAGGTAAGTTTGACGCCTTGTGGTGGGCCTTTTTTGGGTCACGAACGTGTATAACAATAATTCAGTTCAATTGGCTACACAGGATGGCACATATTTCCCTACGCAAACTAACGGGGGTCGGTGTAAGTTGTATAACGTGTGACAAGTGCGACTAGCGGATTAAATGCGACGTGACACCTTTAGACCCAAAGCAAAGGCAGAGGGTTTTCAATTCATGCAATAGGTGCTAGGTTAGAGGTCGGCCCTCTGTGGTCGTTGTTTGAAGGAAACCAAAAGGGGGACCTTCTTTCTTCAGCGCGGAAATTGCTCTTGTAGTCCGAACTCTCTCCGAAGAGGAAGGAAGCGGGTTGAAAGTTTTTTCTTCTATAGCTCCAAGTTGCTCTCGCAAAGCGGAAGGGGTGTCCTAGATAAACACAAACCCAGTCCGGTGGGGGAGTGTGGCGGCTTTGAAGTGTTTTTTGGCTTTAGTATAGTACTATCTTTTTCATTTTTCTCTCCTCTTCATATTTTTGAAACAATAAAATGCAAGTAATAATAATAATAACAAAACAAAACAAAAGTATATGTGTAAGTGTTTGTGTGCATGCAGGTGACCGTGTACCCAGGATTGGCGTGCGAGCAAGAGCTGGAGTTCGTAGCTCTCGAACGAGCAGCTCCCCTGATGGCCGACAAATGTGAACCCTTGGAGTCGTCCACCACTCCGCGGGATCATTTTTAGTTAGAATGATAGCATTAAAATTTAGAATTGATAGGGAATTTAGGGAAAATTAGTTCAATTAGTAGTTAGCCGAGAAAAATGAAGGTGAAGTACTAAGGACTTTGGGCCTTCAACCGGAAGTAACAAAATTCTAGTGAAGGGTAAGGTTGGTTAGAATGAAAACTAAGTAGTGCTAGAAAATAGCGAAGTAGAAAAAATACGTTAGCTAGTAAAAACTGCTAGCTAAGCAAATGTTAGTAGATGCTAGCTAAGCAAATATTAGTTGATGTTTGCTAAGCAAATATTAGTTTATTAGTTAATAGGGGTCACACAAGAATATTGGAGGTGTTTGGCGTAAGAAGACAAAATTGTCTTGAAGACTTTTGAAGAAAAAATAGAAAGAGAGCAAAGGGACTACTTGCCCACTTGTCTCCTTGCCAACTTGATAGAAAAAATTAAAAATGTTCTAAGGTTCCCTGTCGGAGCCACCTCGGCAAGAGGGTGGCAACCTCAACCGGATAAAACCCTGAGCCGAAAATTCGGAAAAGCTTCGAAGAATGGAGCCGGTGGTGGAGGGGTCCAACCATTTTTTAGAGGGTTTAAAAACCCCTCCTTCCACTTTGTAGTAACTCTCTCTTCCTCTAATGCTTGGGCGAAACCCTTCTTCAATGTAGTTAGGAGAAATCATTTAGCATATATTCTAAATGGCCTAAGAGAAAGGCTTGAAAAACTCCTCTACTCTCTCTCCTAGTTAGAATATGTATTTATCAACACACCAACAAAATTCTTCCTTTCTTTTGTAGAGGTAGGTTGGATTGTAGAATTTTGAATAGAGGCATTGTAGACCTCAACTGCCAGTGCCCTGAAGGCTTAGTTCAAGAGCTAGAAAAAAATACGTATTCTTTTTCTCTTAGAGATATTTCCTATAGATATCTATAGTCATTTCCCATTTCTGATTTGGTTAAGGTGACAATTAGTTATGGATTTTCAAAGATGGAGTAGAAAAACTGGGTGGTCATGTAGGTAGCGGCTGCTAGATCAGACCTGCTAGCCCCATAAGAATTTTAACTCTAAAAATTTATATTTTTCCAAGTAGAACTTTTGTCTAGCTTTCTAAAATTGCTTAGAATGTTTGATTTGAGCATAATTTGAATTAGATATGAATTGTCAAAGACGGGATACATAGTTTGAGAATTCTTGGTTGACTGCTGCATTACAGAGGATCTGCTGAGTTCAATTTTCCTCAACTTGCTAATAATATATTTTGATTACATAGATATTTTAAATATCTCTCCATAGTTATATAGAAAGTCTGATTTGAATAAGATTTGAATTAGATATCAATTGTTGAAGGCGAGAAACATAGTTTAAGACTTTCTGGCTGACTGATGTGTTACAAGGAGTCTGCTGAATTTGTATTGGCCTAACCTGCTGATATTATAATTTTCCTCGTTAGAACTTGTTAATAGCTCTCCAATGGTATAAGGAAAGCCCAGATCCAAGTAGTAATGAATTCACTATGAATTTTTAAAGCTAGAAGTTAGATAGGTGGGTTGGAAGGAACGGTTGAATCGACCTCGCACTTCCAACCCTCATAACTTTTGCATTTCATATCCGATGAAAGTTATTTTTAGATCGTTGGAAAGATAATTATGTGCACTAAGTAAATGTATTACTCTTAGGCCTGAAATACAGTGCAAAAGAAACACTTTATATTTTAATTGTTAACTAAGGTACGTTTTACCATCAAACTAGTTACAAGGAAGGAGGCAAGGTCGACGCCCGGGAAGTGGAGCAACGAAGGAGGTAGCGGCTCGGCCTACATCAAGCCTAATCAACCAAGGAGAATTAAGGTAAATTAACTAACCCTAGCTTTCCATTTAAGGTTGGAGGGAGCACAGCTAAGATATGCATCTCTAACCCACTCACCTATCTCGTAAAGTCAAGTGGCTTGACCACTTGACCGCCAAGGAAATACCCAACTCCATTGTTTTCGGGCCCCTTGGTATATTTTGTGGTAGTAGCTTCATTTATTAGCAAGTTTCGAATGTAATAAGTTGGATTAATCACCGACACGACCACTCTGAATGTTGTTGGTGGAAAGGTGGGGTTAATGACCCACGAATCCACTATTATGTTGTTGGGCCCATAGATTGGAAGTAATGGCCCCAATTTATGAAGATTGTACAACAAGTTGAAACTACAGGTTGCCCGTCACCTTAGTCCCATTCATTTCCATTTCGTGGTCTATCCAGTGTAAATACACTTAACAATTAAAAACATTCAAAATAAATTATACACCCTTTTTGGCAAGAGATCCGAATTGGAAACTTAACTCGGTAGGGTGACACCAACCTTCGGACCGTTGAAGTCCGAAGGATTTGAGATGTTACTCGACCTTCAAAGGACCTGCACAAGGCCTTAGAAGGTTTCGAGGTAAGGGATGATGCCTAATATGTGAATGTAGTGAAGTAGGAGGTGCAAACGAAATTAAATAATTAAGAAAGAATTTGTATAAAGAGTGAGACTTAGGCCAAGTTCCCCCACTTAGAAAACTAAATAAAACTAAGTAAAGAAATACAAAGAATTGAACGGTCCATCAAATTGTCGTTATTCCGTTCATTGAGCTAGGGTGGTATGAGTCACATCCGGTTGGTGTGTATCAGAACCATCCCAATTTACAAATTAAGATTGCATTGGTTTCAAGGTTGGTGCGTCTACGCGTAGAATAGGTTGTAGGTTAAGGTTAGAACTAGATATGAAATTGGTTAGTGGAATTTAGAGCCACAATAGTAAAAAACTAAGGCCCAACCTACGGAGGTACTACGACGCATATTTAATTTTCCCTAAAAATCTAACTACTCACGTTATACACCTATCATCCAGGTTCGTCTTGTGCACGTGCAAGTGCAGGCCACCTTCACTGAAGGCTTGCGTGATACTTTTAGGCTCCCTCAAAGGGGGGTGGCCCAAAAATACCACACCTAAGCAGTACCAAACGCCACTCCCAGGTCATTGTTGTCCCAGGGTGTTGTCCCTAGGCAACGCCCCACTCAAATTGCCATATCTCCTAGCTCACACCTCCGATTGAGGTGTTCTTTATCATTCTAGAATTTGGCCGCCATAAGCTACTCATAACTTGTGGTCTTACCCTCATGACTTCTAGTCTTCGTAGGTGGGAGGCGTTCTCAATGCCCAGGGCCCTCATCCACACTAGGATCATTTGGGCCCTCTCACCAATGGCGCCACAAGTCTTGGGTGTCACTCCGGGGTCCCCCTTGTGCCCATGGTGTTGCGGGCATTCCTCATGAAAAGGTACGCGACAGTAGAGCATGACATAACATCTTAAGGTGTCATTGAATATATGAATGCAAGAATGAATGTGAAACGTGTCAAATTAAATTGTTGCCTTACAAAGCATTGTCCATTACAGATTCTTCTTTAAGTTTGGAGTTTTTGGCTTAAATTAAAACAACATTATGATTTATGTTATGATAAACCTCAAGTGAATCACCAAACATTTTATTATTTTGTGACATCAAAAGGGGATATTCAAGTATTTGGAGCTTTGGAATTTCAACCCTACATTTAGTATGGCTTTTATTTTCCAAATATACCTATTAATGATATGACTTTTGATCTTTGGTTACCCAAAACAACATTTTGAACTCACATATTTTTTTGCACATATATTGGTTTTTGCTTGTTATGAATATTTTTTTGTATTAATCTTATTAATTGTTTTATTTCATTTTTTTGTACAAAAGTTAGCCAAAGAACTTGTTGCATTTTATGATTCCACCACTTTTAAAATAAACATTAGCATCAAGGTGATCCTAAATACAAATAAATTTTTGCCAATTTTTGTTGATTATGTTGAATATTTAAACGTGCCAATATGTTCAAATTGAGTGATAGCATTATAAAAATAAAACTTTTGATAAGCATCCTAGTGGACTTGAACTTATGAGGCAATTTATTTACAAGTATCCATTTTATAATGTAAAAAATCTATTTCATATATATATATTTTTTAATGTGTTTAAATATATTTTTAATGTTGGTCTTAGTATAGTTTTGACAAATATTTTAAGCATGTATTATTTCCTTTCAATAATTTGAACAAGCTACAATTTTTTTTAGATAATTTTAAGGATGTTCAACTAGGGATCTTTCTGTTTATTCTTGCAATATGCAAACATTTCAGACCTTGAACAACTATAAAAATAACTATAATTAATAAGATTTTTTTCAATACATTTTAGGGAACAACTATAGTTAACTAGAAAAAATCAATCAAAGTCTCTGTTTTCCATCAAATCAAAGAAGTTTGCCTCTTAATTTTCTTTAGTTGATGGTTTTTAATATGTTTGGGCCATTAAATATTGTCAATAACTACTTTTATACGGTAACTCACAATGTTGGGCTCCTGAACAACCTCCATGAACACTACCAACACAAATAACACATTAGTACACCACAACATTATAAAAAAATTCTATAAACAAGTTGAGCTCAACTTTAGTTAACCAAATATTTAGTTCACCAAATATAACTAGAGGTAACTACAATTTTTGGCAAGTCAAATCGCAAACAACTATAGTTACGAAGGCAACTAGTAAACTAATAGTTGAATTAATTGGTTAATTGTCCAAGGTCTCAAACATTTAGATGAGGTCCATTTGTATGAATGTGGATGGTATTTGGATTGTCGAAAATGTGAAATATCGCATTTCAAATTGAAATTACATAATCGTTTGAATTCACATTTGTTCCGCTTAGATTGAAAATAAAATTATTACATACAAAATCCACCCAAAAAGAAATGCTCAAACCCGTAAACAAACAAACAAACAAAAATGACATTGTGAGTTGTGAACTTTTTGGGAAGGTCCTTCAACCTACAATTCCATTAGAAACCAATCATGTTCTTTGTACCATTTAGGAATCTTTGTCATTTTCAAGAATCAAAACATAAATTTGTCAAATTACACAATGTTATTATGATTCATTTGAGTTCATTTTGAATGACTCATTTAAAAAACATTTAATGTCAAAGAGAAATCAAGACTTGGCCTCAAAACATCAATGCAATTTTTACAAAGGTATTTTTTTAATCGATTTTCTCAAACAATATTTTGAATTCTCAATGGATTTTTTTTGTTGCTCAACGATATATTCCCTTTACAAAGGTTGTATTTTCTATTGCCTAAATTGCCATAAATATTGGGTTTGGTAAAGTACGATAGATTATAGGAGGAAACATCAATTTTTTGCACCAACATCCAAAAAACAAAGGTATGTTTATAACTACACAAACCTCATGAACGATTTCAAGCATGTGTCCATGGCTATCATCAAAAGCAAGGAGGTTGACATGCCATATGGTTTGTGGGAAAAACTGCAAAGAATCTTTGTGGATACATGGAAAATTGTAACCTTAAGGTGGGCACGTAAGACACCACATGTTTAGAATTTATTTGAATAGCCATGGACATGGCCTTAAATATCGTGATTCAAAAAATACATTCAAGGTCATGATTTTTATCAACGCCAATTTTGAATGGAATTTTTTGATATATTGTAGACATGATACAACGAATTGAAACACTTATTGTGTCATTTATGGCCTTTGGTGTTTATTGTTGGTTTTGTGGGCGATTATTCAATTTTTGGATCACCACCATCTACAGGAACTTTGATTTCCTATGTGAGTATTAGGCATGTAATTGGCATGACTAATGGTTTTTTCTCAGTAAATGGAAAATTCCAAATTCCATTGCAGCATGGATAGATTATCAACATCTTTCATTGGGATTGTGCTAGGCATGAATGACCAATGGGTAAACTTGATGTTGGATGGTACGAGCTCATTTTTAGCCTACAAAAAAAGGTTCAACAACAATGGACCTACGCCGATCTTGTTTTGATTGCAAAGAATTTGTCTTCAGGGGCGAAGCCAAGATTTTGACATTTGAGGGGGGGGCCTTATCTAAGAATATAGAAACATCAAATGTGGATTTTATTCTCAAATTTCAATAGGTGGTCGAATTTGATTATTTACTGAGAGAAATGAACTCATTGAGTTAACATCTCCATTAAATTTTTTTGATAATGCCCTTAACATCCAAAGCTTTGGTAAGGGTGTTTTTGGTATAGATGATCATCAAATTGGCCATCTAATCATTTCCAATAGACATCACCACTTGTAAGTAGATGCTTGACTTTCCTTCAATGCACTAGTAGATAAAAATTGTGAAATAAGACCACAGTCATTTTCCCATTGTGGTTTTTTTGACCATCATACTTTGCAATCATTAAATAATTGCAAATTTATTTTTTGGGGCGTGTAATATACCGTTGGATAGGCCTTAAACAAAATTTTACAACAATGTATTACATGCCCCCAAACTTTTTAAATTCTAGTGAAAAAATTAAAAAATGAAACTTTGCAATCATTTTGGTATAATTTTCTACTACTGATGTTAGAAGGGATTGAGCCCCCCTTAGCCCCCTTTTTGTTCTACCCCTGCTTGTCTTCACTCCAATGTAGACTAAATCCTCCATGTCCATGTCAAAGGAATATGGTCCAAGTCCACTATTATCTTATGAACGGAACTCTTCTTTACACGTATGAATATATCATTAACTAACAATTTGTTGCCTATATTCACAAGGTAGCATTTGCATGTGAGTATATTGGAACACGAATGACAACATTTGGAAAATAAATACTAACCATGTTTGCCAAATATCCATTGTAGTGACAATTGCTATTTCAAGCGAGGTAACAATTGACAAGATTGGCCAGATGGGTGGATTACTTTAATGTTGCCAAACAATGATCTTCTAATTATTAGTATCATTCAATTGCAAAACATTCATCCAAATGTCACATTCACTTGAGCAAACCACCTAAATTCATCCTAAATCCATTAATTCATCTTTTATAAAAACCGATCTTCATCCAATCTAAGAAATCCTAGCTTCATCTAGAATTCATCCATGGCTACGGTGATGGGGGGAATTCGCTGAAGTACCTACCTTCCATGGAAATCCACACCGGCCACCTTTGGTTGGATTGGCCGAATAATGGAAGAATTAAGGGTTAAGCCATATTTTCAAGAAATAATTCTCTGATGGGTGTCCTTTGGCCACCCTCCAAGCCAACATTCGAAATCAACTTTAGCTCTAGCTTTAGTCTCTAATGTAGTTTCTAACAACCTTTAATTTTGTCATTAACCACCAACTTTGTTTTTAATTACTAACTTCTATCTTTATCTCATGCCTCTAAACATGTAACATGGGCCACTATTGGTACATGTTCACTAGAATTAAGATAACGGTAGTCTAGAATAAGTTTAAAGTAAAAACATAGAGTTCATTATAGTTGAACTAATTGTTTACTTAGGTTGAAGTAAAAACATGGAGTTCATTATAGTTGAACTTGCTTCTTACTTTATTTAAACTTAAGACAACCGGGCATGGTGGAGAGGTATATAAAGGGTTCTTGCGCAAGGGTGAGGGTTCTATATCTTATTTCGTGGTTGGGTGGTTCATGCCAAAGTAACTTCCGACGAAGAAATAGAGTTTCGTTACATTTTGGTATCAGAGCCGGTTTTTAGTTTCAAGAGGAAGATGGCATCTCTTGAGACAAACGTTTCAGTATCTCCAGAGATGGAGAACACATTAGATAATAGTATCACTATTCCAAATCTTATGTTAGAGATAGAGTAATTGAAGAGGGCCAAGGAGCGCACGGAGGTAAAGTTGGCCATGTTAGAAACCAATATGGTGAAGGAGCCAATAAAACGCAAGCCAACAGATCCGGAGAAATTCAAAGAAGGAGGACGAGTGCGCATCCAGGCTTGATTAGGTGTGATGGAGAACTATCTACATGCTGGTAACACCTCTCCTAACTTTTGGGTACATATTGCTCAAACCTATCTTGAGGTTAGAGTTGTGCAAAATACGATGAAAATTTTAGAGAGAGAGGGCAAAAATCCTAAAGAGTGGGTTCATTTCAAAGAGGCACTTACAAAGGCCTATTAGATTGTGAATCCCAAACAGGTTGCCCGTACCAAACTTAGTAAATTATCTCAACACTCATCGGTTGAGAGATATGTCTATGAGTTTCAAAACTTATCTGTAGAAATTATGACTTTACCCATGAGTATTGGTGATAAGATTCACCTTTTTATTGATGGATTGAAGTCATAAATAAGATTAAAGGTAGCGGTGGATCCATTGAATGATGTCCCAACCTTGGGAGGATTTTCAGAGGCTAGTTACTTATGCCGTTTCTATAGATTCTAATCTCCAACAAGTTAAGGCAGGGTTGAGCACTGCAACTACTAAGAACGGTGAGAAAAAACTCCTTCTATAGGAGTAGGTGGTCCAATCAAGAATCAAAAGACATCTATCGTGAAGTTCACTAATGGTAGGGAGATTGATTACAAAAGAGTTGCAGCTTTGAAGAAAGAAGGCAAATGCTACTTTTGTGAAGAAAAAGGCCATAGGGCTAATACTTGCCCTAAGAAGTCTAATTCCACTAGTGACAAATTGCCAATTTTTAAGCATTCTTGAGTCTTTGGGTTGAGGTTAAGGCCTTTGCCAAATTTCAGATTCTTATATGTTGTGTTTGATATTAAGGCTTTGGCCAATTTTTAAGCATTCTTGATTCTTTGGGTTGAGGATAAGGCGTTTGCCAAATTTCAGATTCTTGTATGTTGTGTTTGATGTTAAGGCTTTGGCCAATTTTTGAGCATTCTGGATTCTTTGGGTTGAGGTAAAGGCGTTTGCCAAATTTAAGATTCTTGTATGTTGTGTTTGATGTTAAGGCATTGGCCAAATTTAAGATTCTTGTATGTTGTGTTTGATGTTAAGGCCTTGGCCAAATTTAAGATTCTTGTATGTTGTGTTTGATATTAAGGCCTTGGCCAATTTTTAAGCATTCTTGAGTCTTTGGGTTGAGGTAAAGGCGTTTGCCAAATTTAAGATTCTTGTATGTTGTGTTTGATGTTAAGGCATTGGCCAAATTTAAGATTCTTGTATGTTGTGTTTGATGTTAAGGCCTTGGCCAAATTTTAGATTCTTGTATGTTGTGTTTGATATTAAGGCTTTGGCCAATTTTTAAGCATTCTTGATTCTTTGGGTTGAGCATAAGGCATTTGCCGAATTTCAGATTCTTGTATGTTGAGTTTGATGTTAAGGCCTTGGCCAAATTTTAAGCATTCTTGAGTCCTTGGGTTGAAGTTAAGGCCTTGGTCAAATTTCAGATTCTGGTATGTTGTGTTTGATGTTAAGGCCTTGGCCAATTTTTAAGCATTTTTAAGTCCTTGGGTTGTGGTTAAGGCCTTGGCCAAATTTTAAGCATTCTTGAGTCTTTGGGTTGAGGTTAAGGCCCTGTCCAAATTTTAAGCATTCTTGATTCTTTGGGTTGAGGTTAAGGCCTTGGCCAAATTTCAGATTCTTGTATGCTGTGTTTGATGTTAAGGCCTTGGCCAATTTTTAAGCATCCTTGATTCTTTGGGTTGAGGTTAATTCCTCGCCCAAATTTCAGATTCTTGTATTTTGTGTTTGATGTTAAGGCCTTGGCCAAATTTTAAGCATTCTTAAGTCTTTGGGCTAAGGTTAAGGCCTTGGTCAAATTTCAGATTCTTGTATGTTGTGTTTGATGTTAAGGCCGTGGCCAATTTTTAAGCATTCTTGAGTCTTTGGGTTGAGGTTAAGGCTTTGGCCACATTTCAGATTCTTGTATGTTGTGTTTGATGTTAAGGCGTTGGCCAAATTTTAAGCATTCTTGAGTCTTTGGGCTGCGGTTAAGGCTTTGGCCACATTTCAGATTCTTGTATGTTGTGTATGATGTTAAGGCCTTGGCCAAATTTTAAGCATTCTTGAGTCTTTGGGCTAAGGTTAAGGCCTTGGCCAAATTTCAGATTCTTGGATGTTGTGTTTGATGTTAAGGCCTTGGCCAAATTTTAAGCATTCTTGAGTCTTTGGGCTACGGTTAAGGCCTTGGCCAAATTTCAGATTCTTGGATGTTGTGTTTGATGTTAAGGCCTTGGCATAGTTTTAAGCATAACTGAGACTTTGGGTTGAGGTTAAGGCCTTGCCCAAATTTCAGATTCTTGTATGTCGTGTTTGATGTTAAGGCCTTGGTTAATTTTAAGCATTCTTGAGTATTTGGGTTGAATTTAAGGCCTTGGCCAAATTTCAGATTCTTGTATGTTGTGTTTGATGTAAGGCCTTGGTCAAATTTTAAGCATTCTTGAGTGTTTGGGTTGAATTTAAGGCCTTGGCCAAATTTTAAGCATTCTTGAGTCTTTGGGTTGTGGTTAAGGCCTTGCCAAATTTCAAATTCTTGTATGTTGTGTTTGATGTTAAGGCCTTGGCCAAATTTTAAGCATTCTTGAGTATTTGGGTTGTGGTTAAGGCCTTGCCAAATTTCAAATTCTTGTATGTTGTGTTTGATGTTAAGGCTTTGGCCAAATTTTAAGCATTCTTGAGTCTTTGGGTTGAGGTTAAGGCCTTGGCCAAATTTCAAATTCTTGTATGTTGTGTTTGATGTAAGGCCTTGGTCAAATTTTAAGCATTCTTGAGTGTTTGGGTTGAATTTAAGGCCTTGGCCAAATTTTAAGCATTCTTGAGTCTTTGGGTTGTGGTTAAGGCCTTGGCCAAATTTCAAATTCTTGTATGTTGTGTTTGATGTTAAGGCCTTGGCCAAATTTTAAGCATTCTTGAGTATTTGGGTTGTGGTTAAGGCCTTGCCAAATTTCAAATTCTTGTATGTTGTGTTTGATGTTAAGGCTTTGGCCAAATTTTAAGCATTCTTGAGTCTTTGGGTTGAGGTTAAGGCCTTGGCCAAATTTCAAATTCTGGTATGTTGTGTTTGATGTTAAGGCGTTGGCCAAATTTTAAGCATTCTTGAGTCTTTGGGTTGAGGTTAAGGCCTTGGCCAAATTTCATATTCTAATATGTTGTGTTGGATGTTAAGGCCTTGGCCAATTTTTAAGCATTCTTGAGTCTTTGGGTTGAGGTTAAGGCCTTGTCAAGATTTCAGATTCTTGTATGTTGTGTTTGATGTTAAGGCCTTGGCCAAATTTTAACCATTCTTAAGTCTTTGGGCTAAGGTTAAGGCCTTGCCCAAATTTCAGATTCTTGTATGTTGTGTATGATGTTAAGGCCTTGCCCAAATTTTAAGCATTCTTGAGTGTTTGGGTTGACATTAAGGCCTTGCCCAAACTTCACTTAATTTTTGAGTTCATTTGTGTATCTCATCATTTGTTCATCAGGTTGTGGAAGATTGCTCTTATTGCACGTAATGGAGCCACTCGTGCTACATCTGGACCTAGATGTACAATTGTCAGTCTTAGTTCCCAACTTATTGGTGAGTGCCACAAATGTGGATACGGGCCGGGAAATGGTATTGGACACTCAAAGTCGTTTGTCTCTAATACACGATTTGAGGCTATGTTGCAAATCATGGAAAGATATTGTGGATAAAAGTGCCGAGTACAATGCTCTTTGTTTGGCTCAATATGAATACACCATGGGTCCCAATGTAGACTTAAGGGTGTGTTTGCCACGCAAACATAACCTCATCACACAATTTCAAATGAACATGATGTGGTTCTCTCATAGCCGCCACGCTAGCTCAAAAATTTCGCAGAGGATTCTTATGTCGGACTTGGGGGATTTGTCATTCGTTCATTGGCTAAGCTAAGGGATGAATTGGAGAGCTGCTGGTGTGCAGAGGAGTTCTATGGCATGATCTTTGAATCATTTTACCCATATTGGACATGCCCGGCCGATAGGGTGTACATGGAAGCAAATTAGAGGATGGTTGTATATAGCTACTTGAACTGAATACACATTTTTGTAAGTCTTGAGTTTGGCACCTAACTTCATGAACATTTTCTCGGCCATCAAATATTTTGTGTATGGGAATTATTGAAATCTAATCGTATTTGGAAAGAGTACCCTACCTACTTGGGGCAATTTATCACTTTGTGGAAATCATTTATATACACTTAAGTTGTTCATTATATGTTAATGTTTGATTTCAATTGGTGACGTCAGCCCTAATTTAATATGAAACATTTGAAACCTAGACTATAAGATGTTTGATAACAAACACAATCTTCCACGCCTATAGGATCCGTTGGTTTCTCGAACAATTATGGGTTATTATGTCCACGGGAATGGGGTGCATTTCCAACAAATTGAATTCAAACTACCTCTAAATCCATGGAAATAGGCACCGCTTCTCCTAAAATAACCCAAGAAAATCTAAATTTTCCGCTCTCCAATCACCGCTCTCCGCTCTCCGCTCTACGCTCACACTACTAAGAAGTGGAAGTCCACATCTAGAAATGGGTTACCGATTAAGGGGTGAGTCCCGAAAACAAAGTAGGAGGGTTGGTTCTCCTTTTATGAATTACAAGGTCCGGGGTAGGAGGAGCTAACCATTAGCATGGCGGAATGCGAAGGGTTAGTGCTCGTAACCTTTGCTAGAAATGAAAATGGGCAAGATTGTTAAGGGGGTTTTGCTGGCTTTGAGAATGATTATTCTGTGAGTGGCTTGGGGGGTTTACTCAGCGTGCTCGTTGATAAGGGCGTTCATACGCTTGCGGCTATCTCTACAGTTGCCAATCTTGATGGGGTGCCGATGATTGCCCAGATGATTGCATGTACGCATAGTGTTGTCCTTGCCATGAAGGTAGAAGATTTTGGCGTAACATGGTGCAATGCATGGGAAGCTCTTTGGAGATCCTGCACATTAGAGTGGAGCCGATAGGTAAGGTACCACGAATGGGAAACAACTCATTTGTGAAGCCGTCAAATTCAGTATCATTGACCGAGGAGGTCCGATGAGCACGTTGGAGATAATCGCATTGAGGATTTTGGCACTGGAGGTAGCCAATGCAGGTCGAAAAGCAAAAAACAAGGCCTAGGTCATTGCTGATATTGGTGGTGTGGGTCTTGGTCCAGACATGGTTTTTTTTATGAGAGGATGATAAACCAACGGGTGGGAGGACAAATGTCTGATTACCATCAAAGCGAGGTGGAAAGAAAATCACCTCTTCAATTTGCAATGTGTCATAATCTAACTTCTTGAGGATGTTTTTACTTCCGAGCATAGAAGATAATCTACATAGACACTGAACAATGGAAATGATGGGTTTGGAAGGGGAGGGAGGAAAATAAATCAGTGGTGGATTGCGATTAGGGGACAGGGTCCCAAATGCGGGATGCCCTCATGAAGGAGAAGGCTTGAAAAGGGAAACTTAGTAGTGTGAGCGTAGAGCGGAAACTTTTGACTTTGTTGGGTAATTTTAGGACAAACAGTGCCTATTTCCGTGGATTTTATAGATAGTTTGAATTTAATTTGTTGGAAAGGCACCCCATTCCCGTGGAGATAATAACCCAACTTAGTTCGAGGCGCAAACGGAACATGCGGATCTCCTAGACTTCTAATCTCCTTCTCCCATCCTAGGCCAGCAAACATGTCTCTCTTCTCTCCCATTGTGTGCATATGTCTCTACATCCGTATTGGATGCAATTATAACTTATGTCCTCATTTATATACAACTGAAGATAATCTCTTCGACCACAAACAATAATTGTTGGAGTCCAAGCTCTAGAGTTGACTCCCACATAGGACAAAGACAAAAGTGTTGGAATAAAATTGAAGCAACTTCATCGCCTTTTGTATTTTGATTGACTCATTCTTCAATTATACCAACCTCGATAAAACTATATTCATTCGTTCTTTCTTGGTTCATCATTGGTTTTATCATATATTTTTCTGTTTTATCTTAATTTTATATCATTTTATCACTTCCCGATTTCAAAATGTAAAGACACCATTTTAATTTCAGGGCCTTTTGATTTATTCTTGGACCTATATATTCCACGGAAATAGGTCACAAATTTATACTATTTTTAGGAGAATCTGAATTATTCTGGGCATATTCCAGTTTTTTAAATAAAATAATTCTAAATTTGGCCTAAGAAGTTTAATAAATTTAATTCCTATCCGCTCCCCGCTCTACGCTCACATAGAAATGTCGTCCCATTACTACTAAAGCAATAATTCTAAAACACCCTCAACTACGCTTAATCTCAAGCTTAGCATTTAACCGTTAGTCGATTAATCGCTAATTCAATCCCACAACTCCTACTTCATAGTCTAGAAAGGTCCCTAATCCTAACTTCACCCAACACACACAACTTTACTATTTTATATTATTTTGAATGTTTGATTAATTGGAAAAAATCTAAATTCTATTGGTCATTAATATTCACACCAAATGTGGGCACCATATTGGGCTCACACCTCTAGGCCCAACAGTTGAGGGAAAATGTCTACTTGGCCCCAACTCTTGGTAGAGAGACAAAAGGTCTTTTGACGGTGGGGTAGGGGCCCCGTGTAGAGTTCTAGAGGCTTATATGGGTGAGGTGGTGTGGCCTCACCCACTCGACGCTGAATGACACGGCCTCCACATCAAAGAAATGGGTTACCGATTAAGGGATGAGTTCCGAAAGCAAATGTAGTAAGTTTTTGCTATGGCTAAAAACAACAAAACCCAATGAACTATGTCTCCAAGAAGACTGAGATAGTGTTTATAAGGGTTAATGTCACATTGGATTAAGGATCATAATAACATCTTAGGGTCTTTCTTCTTTCAATCCTTCTTAATTCTGCTTACTCTCCACTCTTATGGTTCTTTTGTGCTTCCTCAGTCGTGGGTGATTCCGTCCTATCTTCAGGGAATTTTCTATCACTCTATGTCTTGACCTATTTCAGTTGTGAAGCTCAAAAGCTTGGCAAGTTGTCCTTGGCAATTTGTCAGGACTGAAGTCCGAGGTAATGTCTTTTGGTAACCGCATCATCTTTGATCAACATAAATCATAATTGCGGTAATTCAATCATTTTTAATTCCTTCTTAATTCAACTTACAACCATCATACATGTCTTCGCATAACTCAAGTCACCACCTTCATCTTCGATCATTTGGTGACTCATCTCAGGCAATCATCCACTTGTTAATATGAAATTCAATACATCAACAACTAGGCTATATTCTCTCTTTAAGGCTTTAGTATGTTTTAAATTAATTATGTCATGTGGATGGTAAAGTCTTACTCCAATACAGTAATCTCTCCTTCTCGGGAAGGTAATGTCTTGACAACCTATAGCCTGCCTGTAGTCCTTCCATGTCCATCGCTGGCTACTAGCCCAACTCTCTCTCTGAACCTCTCTTTGTTCTCTCGGCTAATGGCCAGTCAAGTTACAACACTTGCCAAGGCGATAGCCCCTCTCTTTACTCTTTGTCAACCTCTCTATAACGGCTATCGCCTTCTCGGCTGGCTACTAAGCTCACTGAGGGTTCTCTCCACCCTTTCTCAGAATATGGCTCTCGTCCTTCTTGGTTAATTGCCAACATTTTCTGCTTTCGGCTAATCGCCTAAGACTAAGCTTATTGCCTACTCAGCCTCCCTGACTAAGTTCATCAAGAATTTGCCTTTTTTTTTACAGGCTCATGTCTTTCGTCAACACCCCTTCAGGGTAAGAATACTTGCTACACCCTGACTTCCTCTCAAAATATTGCCTCTCGTTGCTCACGCGTCACATATACTCAGCCTATCTGACTACTCTCTTCGGCTATTACACTTTGGCCTATCGCCCTCACTCCTCTCTGCCAACTCGCCTTTAATCAATCTTGACATCTTCCAAGGCAAACTTCTATCAGCTTATTCACCTGATCTTGACATAACCTCACTCTATAAGATTACTTGCCTCGCTTGGACAACGCTACTGACGAACTTACTTCATAATTTCCACATTTCATACACAGATAAACAATGTCATAATTTACTTCCTCTCCCGTAATAATCCAATCAATGTTCATGTATACTTCCAATCTTTACTGTTTCAAAGTTCACAGACACTACTACATTTGAGTGCTTTGACTCTCTGCCTATGGCCAATCCCTCCAAGCCTCTCGTTCTGGGATACAACTATAACGACACTCAATCACTGAGTGATGCGCCTCCTAAGACTATCGTTAACTCTACGCTAAGATTAAGACTATGTGAGATTCTACAACATGATAATAGCCTGTGTTTGCTGATGGCCGGTTAGCCGTCGTAACCATTTCTGAACAGCAATCACCCCCTTCATCGACTCCAGATGAAGTCCAACCACCGGTCGCCAAATGAAAATCATCAAGATTGGCTAATAGCCCTATTCGGACAGGAGATGGCCAAAAAATTGGTTCTACAGCAAAGTAGGAGGGTTGGTTCCCTCCTATGAACTATAAGGTCCAGGGTAGGAGGAGCTAACCATTAGCATGGCGGAATGCGAAGGGTTAGCGCTCATAACCTTTTCTAGAAACAAAAATTGGCAAGATTATTAAGGGAGGCTAGCAAGGGTTGCGACACGTGGTATCAGAGCGGGATTCTAATATTTGAGCTAGCACTTTGAAGGAGATATGGCTATCAAAAATGTGGGTTGTGATGATGTGTTGCGCACCTCTCCATGAAGAGTGCCCGAAACACCATGGGCACAAGGGGGACCCCGGAGTGACACCCGGGACATGTGGCGCCGTTGGTGAGAGGGCCCAAGTGATCCTAGTGTGGGTGAGGCCCCAGGCGTTGGGAACGCCTCCCACCCACGAAGACTAGGAGGCACAAGGGTAAGGCCATCAGTTATGCGTAGCTCATGGTGTTGTGATTCTAGAAAGCTCAAGAACACCTCAATCGGAGGTGTGAGCTAGGAGTTATGGTAATTTGAGTGGGGCACTGTCCCGGGACAGCGCCCTGGTACAGCAGTCGCCTGGGAGTGGCTCCCGAGACTGCCAAGGTTTGAATAGTCATAACTTCCTCAATACTTGCCCAATTGGGGCAAAGGAGGAGTCCATCGGCATCTACGTGAAGCGTGGATGAAGATGGAGTGGTTCCTTGTTAGCTTCAGTTATCATACAAGGAAGTTATGATGGTCTGAAGCTGCTGGGGGCCTCTAGGCCCAGCGGCTAAGGGAAAATGTCCACTTGGCCCCAACTCTTGGTAGAGAGACAGGAGGTTGGTTGACGGTGGGGTAGGGGCCCCGCGTGAAATCAAGCCAAATAATATTTGTGCCGTGGAAGGAATGTTAAAAGTTGGCTTGACGGACCAAACCAAATCTTAATGTTGCCGCGGACCGAATGTTAGATGGTGGATTTGTGGCCAAGGCGAGTAGCCTTAAGCTAAGGCTAAGTTTTTTTGCACATCATGGCCCGAACCAATGAGTAGTGTTCAGCCGAGCCCAAATATTTTGTATCTTGAGGCTCAAATGAAGGGGAGAAATGTCTCATGGGTTGACAAAGAGGCAACGCACTCCTCTTGAGCCCAAACCTCATAATGTGTTGGGGCTTGCCGACGCGTAGAGTGGGCAAGCCCATCAATGTGCCATTTTGAAAAGATGAACCGCATGAGATAAAGGGAGTGGCAATGCCTTTGACCTTATGATGTGGGACATTAGATATTTGTGGAGATTTCACATTATGTGAAATGGATGAGGTGCCCTTATTTTGGAGGTCACCTTCTTTGACCGCCTTTCCAACCTAGCAAGTGCCACGAGCGCTAACCTGCACATCCCACGCACATGCATGGTTAGCTCCCAAAACCGCGGACCTTCAAGCTCATGGCTAGGTCACCAAACCCTCCTACACATGCATTCGGGACTCTCCCCTTCGTAGGTAGCCAATGGCTAAGGTGGACTTCCATCCATGGAAGTCCATTCTTGAGTTGATCATCGTGTTGCCAAAACAACACTACAACTACCCGGAGCACATTGCCAAGTATGCTCCGGGGGGGTCGGTCGGCTAAGCCGCCTCACCCATATAAGCCTCTAGGACTTTGGGCGGGGCCCCTACCCCACCTTCAAGTATCCTTTTGTCTCTCTCTACAAGGGTTGGGGCCAAGTGGACATTTTCCCTTAGCCGCTGGGGCTAGAACCTCCCAGCAGCTTCAGACCACCATAACTTCTACATATGATGTCTGATGCTCTCAAGCGAACACTCTATCGTCATCTACTCTTTGCTTAGATGCCGATGGACTCCTCACTTGCCCCATTCAGGCAAGTATTGAGGAAGTCATGGCTCCTCAAACCTTGGCAGTCCCGGGCACCTCTCCCAGGTCACTGCTGTCCCAGGGTGCTGTCCCGGGACAGCGCCCCACTCAAATGGCCATATCTCCTAGCTAGCACCTCCGATTGAGGTGTTCCTTAGCATTCTAGAATTCCACCGCCATAAGCTACTCATAACTTATGGCCTTACCCTCATGACTCTTAGTCCCCATGGGTGAGAGGCGTTCTTAACGCCCGGGGCCCTCACCCACACTAAGAGTACTTGGGCCCTCTCACCAATGACGCCACAAGTCCCGGGTGTCACTCCGGGGTCCCCCTTGTGCCCATGATGTTGCGGGCACTCCTCATGGAGAGGTGCGCGATAGTGGTGGCAAATGAAGTTGGTGGACAAACATGAAGAATGTCAAAGCAATCCAAGAGGAGAATTGGCCCTTGACTCAAAAGGGCTTAGGTCATTGGTTGGCCTAGCCAACTACTACCACCACTTCATTCGAGATTTTTCTAAGGTTGCTAAGACCTTACTCAACTTGTTGAAAAAATGGCTATCCCAAGAGTGGGGTGGGCCTTGTCACCAAGCCTTTGGGGAGCTCAAAAGCAAGTTCTCTTCACAAGATGTGATCAAGTTCCTGGGTTTTCACAAGCATTTTGAGATGCACATACCATTGGCGGATGTTGATCCAAGATGAACGACTATTGCTTATGAAAGCATTAAGCTCAATGGTTGTCGAACCTTGTCCGGCTTGTACAAGAAATGGCTATCCCAAGATTGGGATGAGCCTTGCCACCAAGTCTTTGAGGAGCTTAAGAGCAAGTTCTCTTTGCCGCCCGTGCTCAAGTTCTTGAAGTTTGACAAACCTTTTGAAGTGCATACAGGGGCAAGCGACTTAACCATTGGCGGATGTTGATGCAAGATGGATGGCCATTGCATATGGGAGCATGAAGCTCGATGATTGTCCGACCTTGTCCGATCTGTGAAAGAATGGCTATCCCAATAGTGGGATGAGCCTTGTCACCAAGTCTTTGGGGAACTTAAGACGAAGTTCTCTTCGCTGCCCATGCTCAAGTTCTTGGAGTTTGACAAACCTTTTGAGGTGCATCGGGGGCGAGTGACTTTGCCAATGGCGGATTGTTGATGTAAGATGAATGGCCATTGGATATGGGAGCATGAAGCTCAATGGTTGTCGAAGAAAACAACCAACTCATGACAAAGAACTTCTTTGCCGTAGTGCATTGCTTGAAGATGTGGCGACAATATTTGGGGTCGTACAAAGCAAAGGTCTACACGGACAATGTGTTCTAAAAGTATTGTAATATACCAGCGCAAGTGAGCGCCAAGTCATTGCGGTGGCATGATAGTTTGGCGCTTATGAAGGTGGATTTGATCCACAAACTGGACTGTGAAAATGTGGTGCCGGATGCGCTAAGTAGACATGAAGAGTTCCAAGCAATGAGAACCATCCAAACCTTGTGCCTAATGTGTGCCGGCGAAGGAAATTTGTGATGCAAGATACGGGAGGGGTAAATTAACTACCCCAAAACACACAAAGCTTTTAGGTGAGCTTCGCAGGAGCAAGGTCCTAAAAGGGATGAAGTTGGTGGACGGATTGTTCAAGTGTAAGCAAAGTTGGGTGTATGTGCCACAAGGCAAATTGAGGCTATTGGTTTGGAAAGAATAATGTGATAGTCCTATTGCCGACCATAGAGGAGAAAAAGAAAACCCCCATAGAATGGTGTCAAAGAGGTACCATTGGCGGTGCATAAAGTAGGATATAACCCACTTTGTGAAGGCGTGAATAAAGTGCCAAGTGAACCGAGCCTCTTACCAAAAGCAAGGCGGTTTCTTGCAACCGTTGCCTATCCCGTCAGCGCCATGGCATAGTATGTGCATGGACTTGATCACAAGTTTGCCGGAGTCACATGGGTATGATGCCATCTTGTTGATGGTAGAGCGGTTTGCCAAGTTGGTATACATGGTGCCGATTGTGGGAACCGCCACCGCGTTGGAGACCGCATCGCCTTTTGTCAAAGGATGGTTGAGGCACCACAAGTTGCTAAGAGTGATTGTGTCGGATCAAGATCCAAAGTTCACAAGTGCATTTTCAATGCATATTTCTAAGGAGGTCGGAATGAACCTAAGGTTTAGCACGGCCTTGCATTCCCAAATGAATGGGAAAGCGGAGCGTGTGAATGGAGTCTTAAAGCAATACTTGAGGAACTTGGTGGGGGCGGACCAAGGAGATTGGGCGGACTATGTGTGTCGCGCACCTCTCCATGAGGAGTGCCCGAAACACCATGGGCACAAGGGGGACCCCGGAGTAACACCCGGGACTTGTGGCGCCGTTGGTGAGAGGGCCCAAGTGATCCTAGTGTGGGTGAGGGCCCCGGGCGTTGGGAACGCCTCCCACCCACGAAGACTAGGAGGCACAAGGGTAAGGCCATGAGCTATGCGTAGCTCATGGCGTGGTGATTCTAGAAAGCTCAAGAACACCTCAATCGGAGGTGTGAGCTAGGAGTTATGGCCATTTGAGTGGGGCGCTGTCCCGGGACATCGCCCTGGTACAGCAGTGCCTGGGAGTGATTCCCGGGACTGCCAAGGTTCAAACAGGCATAACGTCCTCAGTACTTGTCCGAATGAGGCAAGTGAGGAGTCCATCGGCATCTACGTGAAGCGTAGATGAAGATGGAGTGGTTGGTTGTCATGATCAGACATCATACAAGGAAGTTATGATGGTCTGAAGCTGCTAGGGGGTTCTAGGCCCAGCAGCTAAAGGAAAATGTCCACTTGGCCCCAACTCTTGGTAGAGAGACAAGAGGTTGGTTGACAGTGGGGTAGGGGCCCCGCGTGAAGTCCTAGAGGCTTATATGGGTGAGGTGGTGTGGCCTCACCCACCCGAGGCCGAACGGCACGGCCTCCATGGGCATTGGCCCATTGTGAGGCCATAGTTGCCTAGTATGGTTCGGGTTGTTGTAGTGTTGCTCCGGCAACGCGATGATCAACATAGGATGGATGGAAGTCCACATCCAAGAAATGAGTTACCGATTAAGGGGTGAGTCCCGAAAGCAAAGTAGGAGGGTTGGTTCCCTCCTATGAACTATAAGGTCCGGGGTAGGAGGAGCTAACCATTAGCATGGCGGAATGCAAATGGTTAGCGCTCGTAACCTTTGCTAGAATTGAAAATTGGCAAGATTGTCAAGGGGGGCTAGCAAGGGTTGCGACACTTGGTATCAAGCGGAGTGTGATTCCAATGTAGCCACACAGTTGGCCACAAAGGGGTGGTCTTTTGTGGTGGTGTGAGCCCAAATAAGGTGCCCACATGAGTGTTAAACCTTAAAAGTTGTTAGCATTTGATTTTGAAATTATTTTAATTACTCAAAAACTTAAAAAGAGTGCAAGCATGGGTTTTAGGTTGAAGTTGAATTTAACTATGAGCTAATGTGTTTTAGTGGTTTTGGGAAGGAAGTGTGTTCGATTAGAGTACGTGAAAAGTCATTGAAGGGGACTTGTTGTGAGGAGAGAGCTGGGTGTTGTTAGAATTAGATTAGGGTGGGTGTTCGAATTGGGATTGGCCAGTGTCCATTCATGGGTGGGGTCACTGTGACCTAGTGAATCCTGGATCCAGGGAACACCAATTCAGTGGCTGCGGCTGCTACCGCACTCTCTCGCGAATGTAGCGAATGCCAACTGCACCGAATGCCAAACGGAGGTGGCAGGTGCCAACTAAGAAGCTGTTGGAATGGGCTGAGTTCTTTGAGTGAATCAAGGGGACTGGGAAGGAGCAAGAAATGGCAAAGAAGGTTGGGCAGTGCCGAAAGGAAACGGCCGGAATGGCTGCATTAAGCACAGCTCACACGGTGAGAGGGCAAAACAACAATGTAGACAGCTCAGTGGGTGAGAGCATTCTGAGAGCTAATGAATATTTTTGCGAGGTAGCAGAAATCGCTACTGATGAGGCAAACTCAGAAATGTTCAATCGTGGGCCTGAATTCAGTGTTGGGTTCGAATGCAAAATTCTGGACTCACAACCAGGAAGTTCGCAAACCGGTGTAGGGAAGTGGGATTGAAGACTTGAGCGCTAGGAAGACTGAACTAAGCCTTTCTGTCGGCGTGGGTATGGGAGGTGTCCATTGCCGGATGGTGGCGCAGAACAGGGGCGACTGGTTGTGCGAGTCAGTGGCGAAGAAGCCTCTGAGGCCATCTCCCGGCCGGGAGCCCAATGACGGGCAATGACGGGCTGTCGGGAAGGCAAACAACGTAGATTGTGAGGTGGCCAGGTGGGACTGATGTCTAAGGCTGGAGCTTTTAGGGACCTGAAGGGGTGCCTACAGGTGTTGATTGAGTAGATTAGGGAATTAGGCTAGGCTAAGTAGGGGTTTAATAAGGATTAAGGAAATAGTTTCAATGGATGAGGTAGCTTTTGAGCCATAACTCGTAGTGTTATGGTTTTAAATAATTTAGGTTAGCTTAGTGGGTATGAGCATTAGATTAGGAAGAGCATTTCTCAATGCTTGTACTTTGTGCTATGTAATGCAAGTGGCAATTTTGTATGTCATCGAGGGAAATTCCACACATGTCAAGGTTCGGTGAATAGTGGTAAGCGAGTGTGAACCATAGGTTCTCACCAGGACTACGACGCTAAAGGGTGGGAGTTTAGGCTTCACAGGTGGCTTATGGAGTGGATGCACTCCAACCTACTAATCTAGCTCTCGAGGTGGCACATTCAACAGTAGAGTTCAACCAAGATGGTGAGGACTTGGCCAAGGATCGTAAACAAGTCTTGGAGATGACCAAGTTGTTGGTGGAGAAAACCCGAAGGTGTTACGGAGTGCAAGTCAATGCCGGAAGACGCAAAGTGGAGAATGAGGTGGGCCAAAAGGTGTTGTTGAATGTGAACAACTTCACTTAGCCGGAAGGCCTCACTCCAAAGTTCATTCCCAAAATTGGAGCTTCGTTTTCCATTGTGGAACAAGTGTTCAAGGACATCTATAAATTGGAATTACCGCTCAAGATCAGAATGCATCCGACATTTCATGTCTCATTCCTAAAGCCATTTAAGGAGGACACCTTGTGGCCCGATCACAAGCAAGTGATTAGGCCACCTCCCGACCTTGTGGAGGTCATTTGGAACATGAGGTAGGAGGGCATCCTCAAGTGTAGGAAGCCCAAATGAAAAGAAATTTTTTTTACAAAGGAGTACTTGGTGAAATGGTGAGGATACCATAAGAAAGAAGTCGCTTGGGTAGCGACAAGAGACATGATGAACGGCAAGGAATTGGTAAAGCACTTTCAAGAAACTAAGGCTAAACATTCCAATAAAATGAAGCATAGGCATTGATGAGAACATCAATCTCCTTTAGTGGGGGAGAGACATTAGTAGCACACTTCACTTCGAGGCTAATTGCTCCACAACATGTACTTGTTCTTTGGCTTGAGGGAATAAAATCCAACTTTAGTGGTGCAAAGAGAAAAGTATGAGATAAGGTCCTAGTCTTGTACTTGTGCTTGGTTAGTAAAAGAGGGGGATTAGACATGCCAAACTAGGTTGGGTTAGTCGAGTAATTGGGGGCGATGGCTTGGAGGGGCCTTGGAGAAAACCAAGAAACCTCTTAGCCATGGGCTTGTCCGGGCGAGGGCAAGGTGATGGCGCGTGCTCATAAAAGTGCTACCCGCGAGCGAACGTGAGTTGGCGCATGGGAGTCATGAACCCATGTCTCGAAAGAGCAAAGTGGGAACCGAGTCGGGCGGGACTTGGCATCACCCCCGTGCGATCGAGGCGTGGCTTAACAATAGAAAACCATCTCGGAGTTGCAATCGAGACAACTTAGTGGAAGCGTTGAGGTCTCGCCTAGATGTGTCATGTTAGGCTAGTGAATCCTAATGGGGGAGGCCCCAAAGGAAGGGCAACCCAAGTGAGTCCCAAAGTAGGTGGATCTAATGTAGGTTAGATCCTTGGAAGAGAGATCCAAAGTGGCTAACGGACCACCTAGGAACGACACCTTTGGGACTATGCCAAATTTGAAGATGCATTGTGGGGGTCGCACCCCAAGGTAAACACAATGCCGCACTATGAATTATAAGGTCCGGGGTAGGAGGGTTTAGGGTTTAGGGTTTTAGGGTGAATGTGTGTGTTTTGGTTCATGGTCTCGGTTCCAAGAAGGTAGAAGGGTACGTTTGATTCTTAAGTTTGATTCATGGGAGGAATGTTTGTGTTTTGGTTGAGGCTCTTGGTTCCAAGAGGGTTGATGCGTAGGCCTGATTCTTAAGTTTGTTTCATAGGTTGAATATGTGTGTTTTGGTTCACTCTTGGTTTTGAGAGGGTAGATGGCTAGGCCAGATTCTCAACTTTGTTTGATAGGGTGAATGTGTGTGTTTTTGTTGATGGTCGCGGTTCTGAGAAGGTAGATGGGTAGGCCAGATCCTTAAGTTCGTTTCATATGTTTGTGTTTGGGATAAGTCTTTTGGTTCCGAGAGGGTAGAGGGTAGGCTAGATTCTTAACTTTGATTTGTAGGTTGAATGTTTGTGTTTTGGATGATGCTCTCGGTTTCGAGATGTTAGAAGGCTAGGCCAATTCTAATTTTTGGTGGGTCATAATCTTCGCGAAATTTGCGTACATGCAAGGTGGGACGCACACAAATGTAATGTGTGTGTTTTATGTGGGGATGTATCTTATTTTGTAACAAGTTGGGGTTGGCCCATCAGGGTGAGGAAGCAGGAATGCTACGATGTGAGCGGTGAGCAGATCTCGCGAGCAGAAAATGTTAATTTAAAACTCTATTGTTCGAAAGTTAGGACCCTTATGACCGTGGATTTTGCACATATTTCAAGTATATTTCCCAAATTTATTGACAAAAAGAACCTATATCCGTGGTGGAAGAACCTATATTGTATGTGCTTGCACCTTCTTGGAGGTACAGGATATTACCTGACCACGACAATTTCACGACAACCTCTAGCAATTTAGCAAGTAAGATTCCATTTATTGTGGTGAGGGAATCTCCAAACCCCAATGCTCCAGGCCTCACATGTAATGCCCATGAAGACCCATCCGTCTGTATGTGTGTGTATATATATATAAGCATAAACTAAAAATGTTGAAAGAAACTTAAAGAAGGTGTTAAAGAAACTTAAAATGTTGGAAGTGTTTACAACATGTTACTCTAACAACAACACCTTACTATATACTACTCAAATATAGGTGGTTATTTAAGAAAAGAAATCTTAGAAGGTCCACGTATATTGTCTCATCCAATTAGATATAACCATTCACAAAAAATGTTTATTTCAAATTTTAGAAGTAAATTTGATATGTAAGGTTTATAAGAAGTCAAACAATGAAAATTGTGTTTGTCAAGTCATCACATGGAATCTCTTTGCAATTGTGTTGAACATAAAACCTAGGATGATGTCCATATTTTAAGCACAAACCTTCTTGGTTCAACAGTCAACACAACTAGGAGGGCTCGAGTCATCATTTAGAAAAATTAAATTCTTCACTTTGACTTATTATAACCTTTGCATCTCAACTTCAATTTTGAAACATGAAATAAAAATCTTGTTGGTTCTCAGTTGCTAGCTGTGGGGACACGCGAACACCAAAATGTCCGGATTGGCGGTTTTAAGTGCCTAATCCGGGTTGTCCGGATGACCCTAGTATCGTCCAGGGATTCTGTGAAGTGTAGGAGGTCTAAAACTCTCCGTACCTGCTTATTTCTTCTTCCTTAGCCAAATTTCCGGAAATCCTAATTTCCGGATATTTGGTCTTTGGGGACATTCTTAGCCTTTTTTTTCGGAGGGTACCTCTCCGGATGTTATTTCTAGGTCCTCTTTATAATACTTACCCACCCCTTTACGTCTACGCTCTAGAATAATTGGTTTCTTCCGGTGAAGACGTCCTTGATAAGGTTAGAATCCGGGAACTCCCTCACAACCAATCCGGATTGATCAGGTCCGTCCTGGCAGGTCACGCAGAGAGATCTGGATTGTTTCTTGGGACCATAGTGGCCAGAGGAGTCCGGATTCCAACCGGAGATCTAACTCGACGGGATGAGTAGGTGACCCGTACCACTTTCCGGATTACCCCGTCCAAAGACTGTGAGACCTCTTCAGAAGGTCGGATGGCGTAAGTCCGGCACCTTCCGGATCTTGCCCAGTCCTAACGACGGCTATCTCACATGGACGTTACCCAGGCATTCGGAACAATGAGGATCTCTTCCTACTGCACTCCGGAGGTGGCCTCCTATCGGAATCCTTACTGATCCGGACCTCTCATTCTCCGTCCGACGGATCTGTCCGGCTACCTTTACCTTGGATTCTACTCAATCTGAGATAACTAGGCGATCCGTACCACTAATCCGGGCAGGTCCGTCTAAGGACGGTGGGACCTCTTCAAAAGATCAGATTGGCGTAAGTCCGGATTCCTTCCGGATCTCACCCAATCTTTCCAGCGGCTATCCCACCTAGACGTTACCCAACCTACCGGATTAGTGAGGTTTCCCTCCCACTACACTCAGAGAGGATCTACAAGGCGGTAACCGGATCTGATCCGGGTCTCCTCTCTCATGTCCTATCCGGAACTCCTATCCCTCATGCCCTCCCTTTCTCTTCCACTAACGATCTCCGGGTCATTCACACACACATCAATCAAGAGAAGTCAAGGGGTGAGAAGCAAAGCCATTTATTCAGGGTAGGAGTAACCACAATACAACAATGGAGAAGGAACCCCCCTCAAGCTCCTTATTCAGCCTTAAGTAGAGGCTCAAAAATCCCTAAACTGAGGGCGGCGGCCCAAGCGGCCGCCGCTCAAGAAAACCCTAACTACCCCCGGTCTCCCGGATTTCTCGGATCCAGATCCGGGTTTTCCGCTGACACTACCAAAGGAAAATTTTATTAATCGTCTTCAAAAACTCCTAAGTCCTACCTACCTACCTCCCTTCTGCCTAACCAATCTAGCCACTCCCCTAATTAAGAAGACCGGTGCTTCTTTGGAGCCAATCCCTCCTTTGAGTGACTCCCTAATCCGCTGACGGCGGATGAGCCCCCGGCCGGCGACGCCTTCTGCAGCCGCGTGAGCATCCTCCTCATGTTCGGAGACGGAGCAACCTCGTCCTCCGAATCCGCTGCCCTCTCGGTCCGTGGGGTAGCGGTCCCTGGTGTCCCGGAGACTGTCCCTGGGGTTCCGGAAGCTGTCCCCATCCGGATGCTTCGGACTGGAGAAGGATCGCTTCCGGTGCCCTGCTCCGGATTCCGTCCACCCGAGAGTGAAGCCGTCCGCGGATCCCTGTTGGAGGCCGCTCTCGAGTGTGGCGGAGGAAATGGACTCACCACTTGCCAATCCCGTGGAGACGATGGCGAGGCGTGGGTCATAGGAGCCTTGCCCCTACTCGGAGTGGCCTCCCGATCGGAAGTCTGGTGCCGGATCGGCGTCCGAGCCCTATCCGGAGTCCGGGACCTATTCGAGTTCCGCGGAACAGGGGACTGGCCCCTTCCGGATCGGACCGACCCGGTGCTCTTCCGCCTCACCTGGGGAGAACGGACCCTTTCCGGAGCCCCTCCGGAATTACCAGGCCGAGAGCCGCCTCCTTGCTGGCTGGGTCCTGCAGAGGCCGGCGGATTCTGAACCAGGGCTACTTCACCAACCACCTCGTAGAGGGTTCCGGTTGGTGACCCTGGCGGACCCGGATAGAGCACCCTCCGCGGTGTTCCGCTTGGCGGGACCACCCTCTGGATTTCCGCCAGGAGATCCTTCATCGTCTGTGATACTTCACGAGGATGGGGAGGGTCTGCCTGGCGGAAGCCGGTTCTCCGGACTCCATCATCCGGTCGTAGAGATGTGCCTTGTTCACGATCTCCGCCGGATGACCCACCAGCTCCCGGATCCGGCTGAAGAGCACTGCCTGCTCCGCATGGTACTTCCGGATCTCCTCACTCTTCTGACTCAGCTCCTGGGTCATAGCCGCTACCTGTGCGGTGAGGTGGGCGTTCTCCGTCTTGGCCTGCTCCAGCTCCTTCCGGTCCGCCCTCTTTGCCAATTCCCGGAGAATGTTTCCGGGTCCGCAGTCGTCCAGAGCATGGTTCGCCCCCTTGACGATGTGCTCCAGTCGGTAGTACTGGGTCTTGAGGTCCTCCATCCCCTCCTGGAACCGCTTGAATGGATTCTCCGGGAAGTCCCAAGCGGATAGGTCCACATTTCGCCATGGGGTCTCCCGGCTGGGTCCGGCTTCCGGATGTTGGTGCGGGGGAGGGGGAGAGAGTGGCCTCGAGACGGTTGGTGGCGGGCTTCCGGGTGACGAGGGAGGTGCTTCCGGAAGAATAGGGTCGCTGGAGGTCTCCGTCTCGACGTCTCCGGCTTCCGGGAGCAGCTTGTAGGTGACCTCATCCGCCGCTATTGTGAGCAGGTCCTCCTCCTCTGCCGTGATGCAGTCGAAATGCTGGTAGAGGTGCAAAATGAAGGGGGAGAGGAAGGAGGGTTTCCGGCCAATATGGGAGAGGGCCCGTCCGACTATCTCCTGGATGATCAGGCCCCAATTCACCGGCCGGACTCCGAACATTGCACCAAACAGCGTGTTAGCCATGGTGAGGCTAATCCGCTTCGGCTTGTCCGGATTGAGAATGGGCAGGAGAAACTCTAGCACTCTCCGCTCCCTAATATTCCGGCAGTTCCCTGGGTGAAACCCGTCCTTTGGATCCGCGTCCCCTCTGAACTTCCCGGCGAACAGGCCGTCGCGGCGGCCGGCCCACCCCTCCGTGATTCCCCTGGGAAACCCGTAGACCCTGTTCCACGTATCCGGAGTCCAATGTTCCGGATCCCTCTTCTTTGTGCCTAGCCACTGATTTCCCCTCTCGAATTTAAACTCGCGGAGGGTATCTTCCGCTCTGAGATTCCAGGGTTTGGAGAGAAATCCCGCACAACCCATGACCCTGAGATCCTCCGCGAGCTCCTGCAGCTCTCTATCCTCCCTCGGAATTGCAGGGGTGAGGGCTTTCAGCGGAATCAGGATGGGTTCCCGCTGATCCTCTTCCCGTGCTTCCGGCATTTTCCTCTCCTCTCACCCTTTCTGGCTTGCAACCTCTCTCTCTCTCTTCCGGAGTCCTTCTCTTCCGTCTAAGTGCCACAAAGTCCCGGCAAGCCCACTGCCGGTGACTGAAAAGTGCTGAGTCCCAGCAATCCAACTGCTGGCGGCTCGAAAGAAGGAACACCTCACCACTCGTTCTCTCAACAGGTTGTCTTTTTCCAGAAAAAAGTGGGAGGGAGAAGGAAGGGACCCTTAAATATCCTTCCTCCCTCTTCCTTCCCCTGTTACTGTTCGGTTTAACGGAAAACGGTTACCAACCGTTTTCCGGCGGTTCCCACCAACGGTTTTACTAACATTTTCACCAACGGCTCTCTTTTCCCCCAACCGCCATAAGGCCCGTTGTAACCGCCACTTCCGGGCCGTTGGGTAATCTTGGCGCGTCCGTCACTTGGTCCGGACCAAGGGTTTGGACCATGATTACATGGTCCGCCCATCCTATTTGACGGACCGGTCATAGTACTTATTTAGAGTCGTTTTACCGCACAAGGCGGGGTTAGACTACTCTATTTCCTAGTACCATTAATTTTGTCCTAATAGACCCTATTATCCTCAGATAAGCAAGGTAAAATACGGAAATTGAATCCGTATTTCCGTATTTCCGTATTTCCGTATTTCCGTATTTCCGTCGAATTTGGACTCCCACACTAGCCAAATGGGAAAATTATGTACTAATAGGCCGATTATGGAATTAAGTGATGAACAATCAAATTAATCGTAAACTCAAACGTTAATAAGTAACCAAGTGGTGTTCGAAATTATTTTAAACAATATCAGAAAATACGAAGTAAAAAGTTAACTTAAATTATATATGCTGTTAATGGATTTTCGCACTCCTTCCTTGCTCAATTAACTAGTTCGCCGCTAGTCACGTCCAAGCCTTGCACAAACACCTCCCAAGCTAGTTCCTCATCCCTGGACCTCTCCTTTGACGTACAATCCCCTACAAATTCCGTTTAAGGCTTGAAACATGCCCTAGACACTACTTACCAGCTCACGTTTTTGGCCCAATCAGCCAACTTACGGAGGTCGTTTCCACAATATAAGCTTGGATCTGCCATCTCTAACCTCCTACCAACATACAGTATAGTTTTCGGGCCATTCTGACCACTTTCATATTTTCGACCAGCTCACGTTTTTAGTCAGATCCGGCCACTTCTGGAGGTGATTTTCGCAAACCGAGTCCGGATCTGACCTCTCTAACCTTCTACCCACTTATGGTGCATCTTTTAAGTCATTCTAACTACTTGCTCTGGATGTCCTTCCATAAGCGTCACGTCCGTGCATACCCACCCTTTCTACTTTCGAATGTATTCCTTAGAACTACATCACAAGTTGTCCAATGGACTATGGTTCTGTTCGGACTGCAATACACTTCCAGATTGCCACACGTCCAGATCTAAAAACTCACAAACATACATATCTTTTCTAAGGGTCTAAGTCCTCTCCGCATATGTGTACTAAGAGAGCCAAAAGGCTCTAGGACCATCTTTATATACTTCAAAACAACTATCATTAGGTGGATCAACGTGGTAGGTTGCCATCATGTCAAAACACTGCAACTAGCTGTCCTGACGCGTTCTTGCCCTCTGTCCAGTTCATGACCAGCTGGCACACTGGGGTCATAAAAAACAATCAACTAGTAAAAGACTCCCAATGCCATTTTAATAACTTTGGACCTACAAGTCTTTTTCTGATTACTTAAGTTACTAACCCCAAACACTTACTACTACTGAATAGACCATTCAGTAGTAAAATACAAAAAACCAACTAGTGGACGTTCTAACAATTTATTGCATCAAGGGCAAATTTGACATCAACTAGTAAACTGGTATTTTTTGCCGTTTTGACAATTTGTAACCAACTAATCAATTTTTGACAGCTTAAGACACAGTGCTAAATTCTACCTTAACATGTGCAATCCCATAAACTCCAAAAGTAATACAAATACAATGAATTTCATGCGGAATGAGTGCACAAACTGAAAAGCCAACAGAAGAAAAAGCGGTATATTAGATAGTACACAAACATTCACATGAAGCTATTACATCAGATCCGAATCACTGTGATCACGTGATGATGAAGACATTCTAGAATCACTAATATCAGCATCAGAGGAGGCCTGACCATCAGATTCTAAAGCTTCTATATCCAAAAACTCTAAAACTCTTCCCGGATGATATTTAGATGTAAAAGTCTGATAAGAACCTCCAGCTAGTTGATTAGCAATATCATTTGCATATGTAGGAAGTTGCCAAGACTTTGGAGGGCTGGGATAGAATTTAGGGTCACAAAAAAAAGGCCGGTGAATAGGATAGCTCAATTTATTGCATCTGCAAATGCCAATGGTACCATGTTCATAACTCAACTTTAGAAGAAATGACAGCAAAAAACATAACACCGGTAAGAGAATTTGTGGACCATACTCACTTAGTAAACCGAGATCTCTTCACAATCCTCTCAACGGGGATATCTTCACCCTCAGGATCCTCTACACTGGTGACACGGTCTTCAAGAGTGATTTCAGAGGTTGCTCTAGAGATAATCAATTGAGCAAGTAAGGCCTCAAAAATATATACATCAGCCTCCAATGCCGCAATGTGACGGTGCATATTGCGGCATGCATGAATGGAAGATCCTGCAAATAAAGAAGTTGGAAAAACTTAGTACAAAAACCACTATGAATTTTGTAGAACAAAACAATATTAACGATTAACCAACTGAAATGGAAGATTACAAAGACATACCGGTCGTTGCCGTGCAGTCTAGAATAATATTCCCTGGGGAGCTACATGCTTCAATTAGCATTTGCATTAGAAGCACGGACTTTTCATGAGGCCCTCGCCATGGTGTGGATCCATTAGTTAGCTGGTCCTCATGAGAGACCAAGTTCTGGAGAATATCATCCCGTGCAACATCCACCCCATAAGGATCCAATTCAGGGACATGGCGAAATGAAAACTTCGATGCAGGTGACCCCCGCACGCTCCTGACCGCCAATGAAATACCGAACCTCATGGTCTACAATGTACCAGACATAAAGATCAATATTATTTTATAAAGTAAACAACACAACTGCGCGAGTATAATAGTTAGGTGGGTCTACACTCAGAACTACCTGAAGGATGAAATTGAAACTGAATGCGGTGATCAAAAAGAAGAATTAAGCTTTATCTTATAGTTGATGCTGGATTTATTGGGGATGTAAGATGAAGGCGGTTCATTCCCCACCACTCTTTCCAAATTGCAAAACCATACGATTTGCAATATCCAAGAATATTGGACTTCGTATTCATGCGAAAAGGGTGAAACAAAATAATTGCCCCGTCGTCGTGCAGATGTTCGTCAGCAAAGTCAAATAGTGGTTGTAACCACTCTTTGGATTCTTGATTCCAAGCGGGAATGTACAAGGGTGGGTTTGATATGCCAGGAACAGGAAGACCTTCTGGTATATCTGCAAGAATTAAGTCCAAACAGGGATGGTCCTCCGGAGAACCCTTGTAGTGCCGGGTTTTGTCTTTTGAGTGCTGCACAATCAAAGGACAAGTAGGTTTGGTGTTAAAATAATCCTCCTTGCTTTGTACATTGCCTAGTACTGGAATGAAACATTCAAACAAAACTAAATTAAACTAAGTTAAACTAAATTAAACTAAACCAACACAAATTCAGACCCTTAAGACCAATTCAGAACCGAGACACACATTCAAAATCAAATCTACCTACTTCAACTAAGTTCTTGACCCCAATCACTAACCAGAAAGATTCAAACTAAACTAAACTAAACCAATACAAATTCAGACTCTTAAGACCAATTCAGAACCGAGACACACATTCAAAATCAAATCTACCTACTTCAACTAAGTTCTTGACCCTAATCACTAACCAGAAAGATTCAAACTAAACTAAATTGAAGTAAACTAAACTAAACTAAACCAACACAAATTCAGACCCTTAAGACCAATTCAAAACCGAGACACACATTCAAAATCAAATCTACCTACTTCAACTAAGTTCTTGACCCTAATCACTAACTAGAAAGATTCAAACTAAACTAAATTGAAGTAAACTAAACTAAACTAAACCAACACAAATTCAGACCCTTAAGACCAATTCAGAACCGAGACACACATTCAAAATCAAATCTACCTACTTCAACTAAGTTCTTGACCCTAATAACTAACCAGAAACATTCAAACCAAACTAAAACATATTTAAACCCTTAAGACAAATTCAGACCACATCAGATAATGGCCAACCAAATACAATCTCATTTCATCCTCTTAATCCCCTACCCTATCACATACAAATTCAGAAACCAGGCCCTCCCAGTGGGTATTTCGGGACCGAGACACAAATCCAAAACCAAATCTACCTATTTCAACTAAGTGTTGACCCTAATCACTAACCAGAACATCCAAACTAAACTAAACTGAGCTGAACTAAACTAAACTAAACCAACACAAATTCAGACCCTTAAGACCAATTCAGAACCGAGACACAAATTCAAAATCAAATCTACCTACTTCAACTAAGTTCTTGACCCTAATCACTAACCAGAAACATTCAAACTAAACTAAACTAAACCAACACAAATTCAGACCCTTAAGACCAATTCAGAATCGAGACACATATTGAAAACCAAATCTACCTACTACTACTAAGTTTTTGACCCTAATCACCAACCAGAAACATCTAAACTAAATTAACTAAACTAAACTAAAACATATTCAGACCCTTAAGAGAAATTCAATCCACATCAGCTCATGGGCAACCCTAAACCCTAAACCCTAAACCCTAAACCAAATACAATCTCATTTCATGTTCTTAATCCCCTACCCTATCACATACAAATTCAGATTCCAACCCCTCCTAGTGTGTGTTTCGGGACCGAGACACACATCCAAAACCAAATCTACCTACTTCAACTAAGTGTTGACCCTAATTACTAACCAAAAACATCCAAACTAAACCAAACTGAGCTGAACTAAACTAAATTAAATTAACACAAATTTAGTTTAGTTTAGTTTAGTTTAGTTTAGTTTAGTTTGAATGTTTCATTCCAACACTGAATAAACCCCTATTGAATGAAGGGATTTAGGACCACATTGAAATGCATAAATTCCAATGCAAACATGTTATAACAAAATTAAGGAAGAACATTACCTTGAGCATGAATCTTTTCAACTCGTTGTAGGAAGGGGTGAATTTCTCCGTGTCACCGCCAAAAATGTCCTCCATTGAGGCGTTGAGAATGAGCTCTTGAATATGGATCTCAAGCTCCTCCCCCGGTATCAAAATAGGAATTTGACTCAACTGCTCCTAGGAGGAATCACGTTTTGTTCCTCTAGAAAATGTTGGAGCATGAGAACCAGATTCATATGTGGGACTTGGAGCAACGGGACTCTTACCTTCTGGCTCTGGGGGGGGGGTCCATCTTCTTCTTGCCCTTCTTGGTGAACTCTATAGCTTCTCCCGCTCTTTTTTATCAGCTCTATTCTCAGCCTCCTTGACCCTCAACGCTTTCTTTTGGTCGTCTTCGATGCGTCGTTTCATTGCCTTTGCCATCTTATTCTCATCTTCAATGCCCTGTAAGTCCAACATTTCAATTCCAGACTCACCTATATCCTCCCTTGACTTTTTGAGCTCAATCTCAAAAAAATAAGTAAAACTTGGAGCGCAATCAAGATACCAGGCACCGCCGGTAAGGTGAGAAGTTGTCCACGTGCGTTGTTGAAGAGCCGAGAACATGCACGTTGAATCTGATCTATCAAGCCATGTGGTCAAGAATATAGGAAGGTCTTCTTTGGAAATAGCCCCTTTGGCCAGAAGCTCGTACTTAAAGTACCTGTGTTGCGAAATAGCACATAATATTACATTGTAGAACTTTCGAATTAGCAAATCACATAATATGAACTCAAACAATTACTGAAATTAATGAAGAGTACTTAAAGATGTGAGACGTACCTAAAAAGAACTCTGCGGACAACTAGGTCAGATCCATTAAATCCAACAAAGTCGTCACCTTTTTTGAAGGAATCGGGTCCTCTGAAATAGGTACTGAACGCATGGTCCCATAACTTCATGCGACAGTCTTCGATATACGCGGGCAACAACATCGGCTCACTGGCAACACTCATGTTGATAGGAAGTCGGTCTTGACGCATTGTCTCGTCAAAAATAATACTGGCCTGCTCAGAAATTTTGTAAGCAAGACAATAAGCATCAGCAGGATCAATGCCATAAGAAAGACAACAAATGCATGATTGCGTCAATGAAATTAAGAATGTGAGGTAGGTAAAATACATGCCAACGAGGAACTCAATAAACTGAAAATTCATAAAATCAGTGGACATACTCCTGCCCAAAAACTTGCTTTAGCCAGAAAATTTGCCAATCTCTCTTCGTTGATGGGCTTGGGAGGTAGCTTGCGGGCCTCGCGAGGAGAAGCAGATGAATTAAAGTATTCTAGCCATTTTATTTTGAATGCCGGGGACGCCCTAGAAGTTGCAATGAGTTGCAGTTTCTCTAAGTTAAGTTCTGATGAGAGTGAGTTTAGGGTGTAATGTCGCTCAATATGTGTGACAGAGAGCTTGTGAGTTCCTAAGCCTCTTCTCAAGGATAAGTTGAAAAGATTGATATGGACTAAGGTTTAGTGTACGTACCTCATGAAGCCATCCGTCGGTAAAGTCCGGGTTATACACAACAACCAGTTTTCCCATTTTCATGCGAAGTGCCACAACTCTCTTCTCAACTGCGGCTTTCATCGCAGCCGCCTTGTTAGCAGGGGAGACTTCTCCTTCTGTTTGCTCGACAAGCTGACGTACACCATCGTCAATAGCGAGATCCAGTTCGTGCTGCACAAAGACAGAACAAGAATGCGGAAACCAAAAGGTCATAAGAAAATGAAACTAACGAAATTAAGAACTTGAGTTAGACATGGAACCCTCCCCGTTGCGATACACAAACAAAGGATTATTACATGACTCACAAAAAAAGAGGAAATAGAACTAATAAATCACCTGAAATGTGAAATTTGTAAACACATGTTATGGTAATGAGTACCACGTCTTTTTTTGTGACTTCTTGCACTTTTTGAGGTCAGCCGGACTCAAAATATCTGTGAACTGGTCAATTAACATTAGACCATACTTCTAAATCCAGAACATGGTATGGACAATGTTGGTCTTCACGTGAGAGTCCTCGGTATGTCTAAAATAAAAAATCATATGAAAGATATTAGATTATTGTAATGAAAAGAATTTGAAACCATGTCGAAATTAATATGAAAGATTGTATATCAAAAGAAATTGCACTTACTTGTTGATGTTGTGCATGACTTGCATAACAAGTCCAGTTTTTCCATTTGTATCAAGGAAAATTGAGTCCACCAAATATTGCCAAGAATCCTTAGTTCGGTGAAGTCTGTCAATGTGATTTAACCAAGCTTGACGCCTATGGTTTCCGTCAAACACAAAAAACATCAAATTTGTGAAGCGGGCCAAATGTGGATCTGAAATGAGAAACGTGTTGAAAACTTCATTTTTGGCATTCCAAATAGGACCCCAAAAAACTTTATCAACTTCTATCACTTCCTGTGTCTTACCGTCTTCATTGGTGGTTGAGACATAAAAGACTAAAGCGCCCTCCCTGTATCCGCGGACAAACTCTTGCTCGAGCTTAGCAAGATCGGATGCCAGAGTTGGCCTTACCATTCGCATTGCCAACATTCTGCACAAAGGAATATTAAATCGCGAGGAACTAATGGGTTGAAATTTCAAGCCTGTGATCGTGGACACTGAGTTAAGTTTCTGCCGAGTCCGAATATCATCCTCATCACCCATAAATTGAGCATCATCCCCAAGAATCTCTTCTTCTCCCTCAGGCACGTCCTCTAGGATTTCCAAATGTGGCCGCATTCCCTGAGACAATACATTTTTAAGAAAGTAAGAATCACTTGCTCGGCAATGTACATAAACGCTTGTAGGTTTCATGCTTTTAATCTCCTAACCTATCACATACAAATTCAGAAACCAGCCCCTCCCAGTTTGTGTTTCGGGACCGAAACACACATTCAAAATCAAATCTACCTACTTTAACTAAGTGTTGACCCTAATCACTAACCTGAAACATCCAAACTAAACTAAACTAAAGCAAACTAACACAAATCCAGACCCTTAAGAGAAATGCAGTCCACATCAGCTCATGGGCAACCAAATACAATCTCATTTCATGCTCTTAATCCCCTACCCTATCACATACAAATTCAGAAACCAACCCCTCCCAGAGTGTGTTTCGGGACCGAAAGACAAATTCAAAATCAAATCTACCTACTTCAACTAAGTTTTTGACCCTAATTACTAACCAGAAACATCCAAACTAAACTAAACTAACATATATTAAGACCCTTAAGAGAAATGCAGTCCACATCAGCTCAAGGGCAACCAAATACAATCTCATTACATGCTCTTAATCCCCTACCCTATAACATACAAATTCAAAAACCAACCCCTCCCAGAGTGTGTTTCGGGACCGAAACACAAATTCAAAATCAAATCTACCTACTTCAACTAAGTTTTTGACCCTAATCACTAACCAGAAACATCCAAACTAAACTAAACTAAACTAACATGTATTAAGACCCTTAAGAGAAATTCAATCCACATCAGCTCATGGGCAACCACATACAAGCTCATTTCATGCTCTAAATCTCCTACCCTATCACATACAAATTCAGAAACCAGCCCCTCCCAGTTTGTGTTTCGGGACCGAGACACACATTCAAAATCAAATCTACCTACTTCAACTAAGTGTTGACCCTAATCACTAACTAGAAACATCCAAACTAAATTAAACTGAGCTGAACTAAACTAAACTAAACCAACGCAAATTCAGACCCTTAAGACCAATTCAGAACCGATACACATATTGAAAACCAAATCTACCTACTTCAAGTAAGTTTTTGACCTTAATCACTAACCAGAAACATGCAAACTAAACTAAACTAAACTAAAACATTTTCAAACCCTTAAGAGAAATTCAGTCCACATCAGCTCATGGGCAACCAAATACAATCTCATTTGACTCTCTTAATCCTCTACCCTATCACATACAAATTCAGAAACAAGCCCCTCCCATTTTGTGTTTCGGGACCGAGACACATTGAAAACCAACTCTACCTACTTCAACTAAGTTTTTGACCCTAATCACTACCCAGAAATATGCAAACTAAACTAAACTAAACCAACGCAAATTCATACCCTTAAGACCAATTCAGACCACATACACATATTAAAAACCAAATCTACCTATTTCTACTAAGTTTTTGACCCTAATCACTAACCAGAAACATCGAAACTAAACTACACTGAGCTGAACTAAATTAAACTAAACCAACACAAATTCAGACCGTTAAGACCAATTCAGACCACATCAGCTCATGGGCAACCAAATACAATCTTTTTTCATGCTCTTCATCTCCTACCCTATCACAGAGAAATTCAGACCCTAGCGTGAAATCCTAGTGTGTTTCTCGGGACCGAGACACACATTCAAAATCAAACCAACCTTCTTGAAACTAAATCCCTAAAACCCAATACCCTAACCCCTCAATAAATCTAACATTGCAATCATCCCTCAAGCAGCGATCATCACCAACAAGTATGTCTCGGTCCCCAGACTGCAAGAACGACTAGATCGCTCTCACCCTCAACATTTAGCAAAAATGATTTGGATTCCTCAAACTCCCCCTCAGCACCGAAATGGATTTCCAAGCTCAGAAATTGCATCAAACCAACACTAATAGACTCCAGTGAGGCTTCAAACTTCTCTCTCGGGTCCGATACCAGAAATCCATAAAATTTCAAATCACACCTTCGAGCTTCGAAGCCTACACCATATACTAGATTCACACATTAGAGTTCTGTGTGCGAATGCCTACCTCTTCCCCGAAGTGCCTCTCCTCATTATCCATATTGCCTTCGCAAAGATCTATAACATCAGCGGCGCGATCGGATTCTCCTATGCTTAACTCAGCAACCTCAGCGTCCCGATCGAAGTCTCTAAGGCTCTGTTAAGTGGATATGTCCTGTGCTCATTACCTTTGAGGTTGGCCTAATAAACTGTTGGCTTTGGAAAGAAATATTACCCTAAACCCAACACCCTAAAAGTCACCAATTGAAAACAATCTTCACAAACCTGCTGCTCACTATGATATGATGTTGAGGCACTCGAGGCTGCCCCAGGTTGAAGCTTTGTCTGTGTCATTCCCTCTTCCAGATGCCGAGGCCACTTCGATGTCACATTCGAACACCATATAAATAAAAAAACCATAATTGAGCTGATATCATTGCCCACACAACAAGGTAAGTTAATGGGTCGTTAACATTACAATTGCAAATAAAATTATATCATTATGGATGTAGATAAACATCACCTCACTGCCCCCTTTGTCAACTAAGTTGTCTTCCTCAGATACTAGAAATAAAACAATTGGAGCTACCACTGAGACATCAAACGTATTTTCTTCTTTGGAACCTCTACCTGTACCCCTAGAAGAATTAAACCCTTGTCTACCCATTGTTGACCGCAAGTTGTACGGCGTCACTAAGCTCTCTCTTGATTCTAACCTTTTCCTTCTCTTAATACGCATGTGTTTTTCAATACTCCTCCTACCTTCTCTATCTGATCTCGCTCTTGACCTAGTTATCATCTCTAACAACACTGAAGCAACTAGACCTTATATATCATTGTCAATTCTATCATAATTAACATCTATGCGCAATCATTATGTTCACATTATCTTAGATTTAGACAATTAAGTTAGATATTCTAATATTATTAGATGGTTCATCCTCGCTGCAAGAATACACTAAAAATGTCGGCGCTAAAATCTAATCTACATAATCGTCATGTCATGTCAGATATTTTGTGGCGATATAGTATTTAGTACTATTGTAGTACATTCTAATCCTTGATGAAACAGGTTGTCCACAATTGACGTAAATACATATTGACTATTAATTGATCTAGCAAGTTATCATAAATTCGGGCATTGGTGTCTACCCGATTACTTGTACCCATTTCTTCACCTCTTCTCATCATATTCTTCTCCAATGGGTACTGACTCAAGTCTCCCGAGTCTTGCTGCTTTAGGTGCTCCTAGTTCATCTCAAATTCACACCACGTTGTCCATCGAAGGTTTTGCAGACATCAACAACATGAAGATTGCCAACCCACCTGACTGCTCAGTTACTCCGGCGGTCGTGGTTCACACTCCACATCCACGGACTCCATCTTTGCAGACGGATGTTGCAACGCTGATAGAGGACAACTTTACTTTACAGACTCATGCCTATTCTAGAGTAGGGGTTATTAAACCGGGCACTTACTCTAGATCTCTATTAAGGAGTGCCCCACGTCCCAAAGGTCAGGGACTCGGTTGCGCAGGATGCACTACAGTTCATAGTTTAGGGATTGACCATTGTCATAAACATGACGGTGACAAAAATGGCAAAGGGCCCCATAAGCGTCTTCGTCGTTAATCACAATGTAGCATTCTATTGTTTAGAATTTATTATTGCATATCTACTATCATGCTCTCCACATTATTCGTGGCGGCCGTCATTCTTATGACCTTATTTGCCAATATATATTATAATGTCCCTAACATCCACTAAATGGTTCACGTGGTCTCTAGTGTATTTATAAGTACGTCACTCGGCATCCAGCCTCATGTCTCTTCTTAATATATATAGTTTGGATTGGCATATGATCACCACTAACTTAAGTAATTGCTGCAGTGCATTTTCAATTTTTATTCAAATTGCTATCGTGAGTCGGCTTATTATTCCACTTCTAATCCAAGTCTCCGCCGTCATTCATAGATTCCATCTTGCCATGGCCTTCCAATCACAGCACTATATACACAGCACCACATTCTGCTCAACTTAAATCCATTGCCCATTTGGCCACTACCTTTTGTGAACTCGCATTCACGTTGCTTCTACAATGGCCACCATCCGAGCACTGCACCATTCCATCCCGCTTATGATCCCTCTAGGAGATGATGGTCTAGCCAAAGTCGCAGAGTCGTTCCTTAGTTTGAGGTTTAGATTCCACCCAGACTCAATTCATGTCGAGGAACAGGTCTTTAATGACAACGGTGACTTGAGTCACACTGTCCTTCAGATGTCCTTTCGCATTGACGATGGTAGAGTTTGGTTCTTGCTCCCTAGAACGTCCAAGGCCATAGGCGTCACCGAATCGGAGATGGCCACCACTATTGTGTTGCTAACACCAGGCGTGTCCCTCACGTCCACCACGCAGGCTCCTCTTCTGGCGACGGTGAAGAAGGAGCCCGGCATCGAAGAGTTTACCTTGCTCAGCGATGACTCTGATGATGATGTGCCACCTACCTCTGACATTGGCTCACTTACCCCACTTCCATTGCAAGATCAGCCCTTCATCAATCCTCTGAGGATTCCACACTCGCCTACTGTAAGTCAACCATCTACTTCCAGACCCCCAGTTCACCCAGGTGTGTCTAAAGATCGTCCGAGTGTTGTCCACCACTTGAAGTTGCTTGCAACCCGACCAGGGTCCAAGAACATCCTCAAGAATATTGATTATGAATCTGTTAGGCATGAGAAGGTTGACTTCCTCCCATCTGTTTTTGACGGGGACGTCATCTTTGAGTTCCCTCCTCTCGGAGCTGACGCTCCCCATTCCCATGCTAGACTCATGTTCGGAATGGACAAGCGTTTCGACGGTCATGCTTGGTGTAGGACAAAAATGTCTAATATTACCAATGATCTCGGCTTGACCTTCCGGTTTTCATGTTGTGTTGGCCATCTCCGTTGTGATAACAAGGGATGTGATTATCTCAACCGCCCCAATCGAGCCACTGACGTCAACGAGACCGAATGGGAAGGTTGTACCGCCTCACCCTTCTCCGCAGGAGCTGATCCCCCATCTGGGTCATCTCTCGTTTGTAAGGTCTGTAAGACACCACCCTATTGTCTTGATACTTGCCAAACCAAGATGTACTATGTTCTTGGGAAAGGTGACATGACCCATGCATGCATCCATATGGGTCATCACCATCACCCCGTTACGCAAGGTGTATGTAGAGAGTCTAAGGTCGAAATTCATGATCTCATTGGTAGAGAGGTTGAGAGGACTCCCACCGCCACCAACTCTGCGATTGCATTGGCTGCAAGTAAAGAGTTCCTTGCCAAGTATCTTCTACGCACGGGTGATGATCCCAATAAAGTTATGGACCTTGAGTCCATGAAGTTTGTCATGGACAGGTACCAACACCTCAGCACCCCTAGTATTCGAAACACAGTCACTTCCTTCAAGCGCATTGGGCGAGGGGGGATCATTGACAGCATCACCGGACGCAGAGGTCATAGCAGTTGGTCCTATGTGCAAGAAAACAAATTCCCTGGCCTAGGAAAGCTGTTGGAGAAAGTCTATGTATTCAAGATGTCCGAGGTGGGCCCTGGGTCTGGAGTTGACCTTGTCAGGAGAATGCAACCACACGGTGATTTGCAGGATGCTTGGGTCATGTTTGACCATGTCAAGCGTGTCAAGGGGTGGACAACCATGGTTTGCCATGTCTATGACTCGGCCTACTGCCGGGTTATGACTATTGCAGTATGTGATATGCAGTTTGAGGATGTCACGACGCAAAGCCTTCTTTGGCATGGGCTCAATGAAGTTATGCACAAACATGGTATTGCTAAAGTTAACTTCAAAGGGTTCATGGCGGACAGTGCACAAGCCAATTGGAATGCAGTTAGGATTATCTATGGCAGTGGTGATCCCAAGGTTCCTATGGAGTCTCGCGAGAAGACATGTCTATTGCATTGGACAGTGTCTATGGAGCGCCACACCGCCACCCACATCAAGCCCGACCTCCAACAACAACACAAGTTGTTATGCAAGCAGTACAAGGATGCCAAGACTCCCGAGCAGTCCGAGTCCCGTTATCTTGCCATCCGGGCTTGGTGGCTTTCCTCTGGAGCTGCATCCGAGGAAGGAATCAAGGAACTTGATACATGGCTTGCATTTTGGCACTTTCGTTACCATCAATGGGGTGGTTTCATGCAACTAGTGAGTGTACCATCCACTTTCTATTTCGTTTTTTGGTGTCAATTTTGTTTTTGGCTATTAAGCATTTTTTGTCATATGTTGTGAATCTCCAGAATACCAATATCAATTTAGGCTTTTAGCCAGATTTTTTGCAAACCGTACTCACTACATTTTATTTATTTCTCTCAGAATTTCACAGATTCCGAGTTGGCGGAGATGCCATCTTGCAACCTCTCTGAGACAGTCCACAACAAATGGCTTCAGCAGTTTGGAAACCGTGGCTCTGATCTATATGTTGCCACCGTGGATGATTTTGTGAGGGCGTTCATGCAATGTACTAATTACTACGCCTACTTGAAGGGTGATCGCTCTGGTACTGGCCCAGGAAAAGAAGAACTCCGCCTTCGTGCTGCACAACGATCCGGTGACGCCAAGAGAATTGTTGCAGCCCTCGAGCACATGCCTGGAGCAAAGCATTGGTGCACCCGCAAACCCCAACTCGAAGGAGAGGAGGTCTTTGGCACAACCAAGCGCAAACTTGATATGCCCCCTGGTTCTGATCAGGATTCACATAGACCTGACAAGGTCAGCTTCTTTCATCCACGAGTGAGCACTAAGCTAACCAAGGCCCATACTGATTCCGCCACACCATCAAACCTGCCCCTAACACAATCACCCGAGAAAGCGATTCCACAACGGGTCACCCACGTCGATAACATTCAGGAGACCCACTGCGATGTCTCCAAGTGGCACATTTCTAGACTGCCCAAGACTTCCGCCAAGGCCTGCTTCGCCATGCAAGCTCGCACAAAGACCAAGTGCACCCAGAAGATTGTTCGGCATGGTAAAAGTACTCCTGCTCCTACGTACACCGGCTACATGCGCGACTACAAGAAGAACAAGAAATTCTTGACACAGTTCTTCTTCTGCAACGACGACATTGAGAGATGTGTCAAAGGCACTAGGAGGAAGTGGGTGCAACACCGTTCGGATGTCCTGGACATTTGGCCTGTCCTCACTGGGACAAACCTCACTCTCCAGGAGGTTCTGGCCCTTGAAGAAGGGGGATTCCAACTTCAGCAGCGTCAAGATGTGTCACCCAGAAGACTCTTTGGCGACTCCTCCAATGTTGCCTCATCCATGGCCGAACTCCCTACCCCGACCCAAGCCAATCAATACCCTACGCTCAGGTTTGGAAAGAAGATCCGACGCAGTAACAACGGACCATGCGTCCAACAACGCAACAAGTGGGAGTCAGCCCTCAACGTCGACAGAAAAATCACCTCCGTCACAATGATACCTCACCCAGGGATCGGGTGCATATTCTCTTCCAGTCCCGAAAGAAGGCTAAGGTTGAGGAGTACCGTATCACTATCAACACCTTCCCGTCCTGCACATGCCTGGATTTCATGGAGATGTCAGCAAGAGCACTTGGGAAGCAGCGCACTTGGGTGAACTGCAAGCACTTGTACTTCATCTTCCGTGTGACCTGCAACTTGGATCAATACCAAGAAACTTTCATCCATGCTTCGAGCCTTAGTTTCAATGAAGTGAAGCACCTCCTCGAAAGTGGCATCATGAAGCATGTGGGACCTTAGCGTGGATACCTATAGGAGCTAGGCTGCCCCCCCTTATTTATAAGTTCACGCTAAGTATTTCCTATTGCGTTGAGTATACTATAGTATGAGTTCGCTCCAAAAATATCGCTGATATATCAGACCTATCATTATCTACATGATGTGAATTGTATTCGTTTCTAAATATTTATAAAGGTTTCTGAATATTTTTGGGTCACTTCTTCCAACGGTAGTTTTAGATGTTATTGAACGGTACGATTTTTGTTACTTTGCTTGAATGCTTGAATTTTATGACTTAGAATTTTCTCTTACGTTATGACCTTAGCCTATGATTAAGCGGCTCTCACCATAATATGGACAGTCAAAAGTTCCGTGGTTTAATTAGATCATGTCAAGTAGTATCTCTGAAAGGAACCCTAAAACCAACTCTTTGTCCTTAAAGCCCTCAAAATTTAGACGGTAAAAGGTCCAATGTTTTTACTAAGAAAAGAGGTCCCATGATTTTTTCTATTTATATTTTCTAAATTTAGACATTTTATTACTATAATTGGAAAGTGTTGACTTTTTTTTGCTCATCGTGAGCAAATTTTCTGCTCACCGCTCACCGCTCGCGTCCCACCGCTCACACGGTAGCGTCGTTGGGTGGGGAAGATCCCGCCAATCCCACGTGATGCACCCACTTGTATCGTATTTGGACAAAGATATACAATTGACAGTGTTTGTTCCAAACTTGTTGGTGGGTGCCGCAAAGGTGGATATGGGTGCAGAGATGGCAGTGGATACCCAAAGGGAAACTTAGTAGTGTGAGCGGAGAGCGGAACAATTGGACTTTGTTGGATAATTTTAGGGCAAGCACTGCTTATTTCCGTGGAATTTATAGATAGTTTGAATTCAATTTGTTGGAAAGGCACCCCATTCTTGTGGAGATAATAACCCAACCTAGTTCAAGGAACAACCGGAACCTAAAGCCGTGGAAGAATGTATTTGTTATCAAAGATCTTACAGTCTAGGTTTCAAATGGTTTCATATTAAATTAGGGTTGACGTCAGCAATTGAAATCGAACAACAACATAAGAATCCACCTTTGGGAGGTAGGCCTAATACAAAATCAAAAAACCTTGCCATTCATAATATTCACAACCGTTGATTTACTTTGTTTTTATCATGTGTGAAGACTCGCATGAATAGAAATCCATTGAAATAGCATTTGATTGAGGGCCTGGTCACATATGGCTTCATACTACACTTGAAAATCCGTGACCACACTACATATTTTTGGAGGTGTCTTGGGACGGCCTTTGGACACCTTCTGGTGGGCTCTTACAATGTCATGGTCACGGCTCTTGGCTCGTCTGTGAAGTAGCCCTTAAATGTACTTAGGTGTTCTTAAATGATTTCATCCAAAGTGATACATTGCCCCAAGTAGCTACGATACTCTTTCCTAGAACTCTTAGATCTCCAGAGTTCCCGTACACAAAATATTTGATTGGCCGAGATTGTCGCAACCCTTGCTAGCCCCCCTTGACAATCTTGCCAATTTTCAATTCTAGCAAAGGTTACGAGCGCTAACCATTCGCATTCCGCCATGCTAATGATTAGCTCCTCCTACCCCGGACGTTATAGTGCATAGGAGGGGAACCAACCCTCCTACTTTGCTTTCGGGACTCACCCCTTAATCGGTAACCAATTCCTAGATGTGGACTTCCATCCATGGAAGTCCAATCCCATGTTGATCATCGCGTTGCCAGAGCAACACTACAACAACCCGAACCATACTAGGCAACTATGGCCTCACAATGGGCCAATGCCCATGGAGGCCTTGCCGTTCGGCCTCGGGTGGGTGAGGCCACACCACCTCACCCATATAAGCCTCTAGGACTTCACGCGGGGCCCCTCCCCCACCGTCATCCAACCTCTTGTCTCTCTACCAAGAGTTGGGGCCAAGTGGACATTTTCCTTTAGCTGCTGGGCCTAGAACCCCCCCAGCAGCTTCAGACCATCATAACTTCCTTGTATGATGTCTGATCATAACAACCAACCACTCCATGTTCATCTACGCTTCACGTAGATGCCGATGGACTCCTCACTTGCCCCATTCGGGCAAGTATTGAGGAAGTTATGCCTGTTTGAACCTTGGCAGTCCCGGGAATCACTCCCAGGCACTGCTGTACCAGGGCGCTGTCCCGGGACAGCGCCCCACTCAAATGGCCATAACTCCTAGCTCACACCTCCGATTGAGGTGTTCTTGAGCTTTCTAGAATCACCACGCCATGGGCTACGCATAACTTATGGCCTTACCCTTGTGCCTCCTAATCTTCGTGGGTGGGAGGCGTTCCCAACGCCCGGGGCCCTCACCCACACTAGGATCACTTGGGCCCTCTCACCAACGGCGCCACAAGTCCCGGGTGTCACTCCGGGGTCCCCCTTGTGCCCATGGTGTTTCGGGCACTCCTCATGGAGAGGTGCGCGACAGAGATAATGTAGGTGAAGTTAGGTGCCAAAGTCAAGACTTACAAAAATGTGTATCGAGTTCAATTTGCTACAAATAGTTTACTCCCGAAAAAAAAAATGTGCGCAAAAAAATCCATTTGGCTCCTCCACGTGTGTACTTCCTATCGGCCAGGCATGTCCAATACAGTGCACCTGGATGAAAGCTCATGTCATAGAACTCCACCGCACAGAATGACATCTCCAATTCATCCCGAAGCTTAGATAATCTCCGCAATGACAAATCCCCCAAGTCCGAAATAAGAATCCTCCGTGAAATCCGTGAGCTGACGTGGCGGCTATGTGAGAACCACATCAAGTTCTGTTGAAATTGAGTGATGAGGTTATGTTCGCGCGGCAAACAAACCCCTATGATAGCATTGGGACCCATCGCGTATTCATTTTGAGCCAAACGAAGAGCATTGTACTCTACACTTTTATCCACAATCGTTTTCCATGCTTTGCAAGATAGCCTCAAACTATGGATGAACAACAAACGAAGTTGGGTATCCAATGCCGTCTCTGCATCCATATCCACCTTTGCGGCACCCAACAATAAGTTTGGAACCAAGACTGTCAATTGTACATCTAGGTCCAGATACATTACAAGTGGCTCCATCACGTGGGATTGGAGCGATCTTCCCCAACATGATGCGCCAACCCCAACCAGCTAGAAAATTAGACACATCCCCAAAATTCATCTTATGAATAAACCCAAAGAATATGGCCTCTCGTCTACCCTCTCGGACCCAAGAGACTAATCCCAAAAACAAAAATTTCATGTTATGAATCAAAGTTTGGAATCTGGGCTACCCTCTATCCTCATGGAACCAAGAGACTAATCCCACAAAAAAAAAATTCATGTTATGAATCAAAGTTTGGAATCTGGCCTACCCTCTATCCTCATGGAACCAAGAGACTAATCCCACACAAAAACATTTCATGTTATGAATCAAAGTTTGGAATCTGGCCTACCCTCTACCCCCATGGAACCAAGAGACCGATCCCAAAAACAAAAATTTCATCTTATGAATCAAAGTTTGGAATCTGGCCTACCCTCTATCCTCATGGAACCAAAAGACTATACACAAACACAAAATTTCATCTAATGCATCAAACTCAAGAATATGGCCTACCTTCTATCCTCTCAGATCCAAGAGAGAAATCCCAAACACAAAGTTTCATCCTATCAATCAAAGTTTGGAATGTGGCCTACCCTCTACCCTCATGGAACCAAGAGACCAATCCCAAACACAAAAATTTCATATTATGAATCTAACCAAGAATTTGGCCTACCCTCTACCCCCATGGAACCAAGAGACGAATCCCAAACACAAAAATTTCATCTAATGAATCAAAGTTTGGAATCTGGCCTACCCTCTATCCTCATGGAACCAAGAGACTAATCCCACACAAAAAAAATTCATGTTATGAATCAAAGTTTGGAATCTGGCCTACCATCTACCCTCATGGAACTAAAAGACTATATACAAACACAAAATTTCATCTAATGCATCAAACTCAAGAATATGGCCTACCCTCTACCCTCTCGGATCCAAGAGAGTAATCCCAAACACAAAGTTTCATCTTATGAATCAAAAGTTTGGAATGTGGCCTACCCTCTACCCTCATGGAACCAAGAGAATAATCTCAAACACAAAATTTCATCTTATGCATCAATCACAAGAATCTTGCCTACCCTCTACCCTCATGGAACCAAAAGACTAATCCCACACAAAAACAATTCATCTTATGAATCAAAGTTTGGAATCAGGCCTACCCTCTACCCTCATGGAACTAAGAGACTATAAACAAACATAAAATTTCATCTAATGCATCAAACTCAAGGATATGGCCTACCTCCTACCCTCTCGGACCCAAGAGAGTAATTTCAAACACAAAATTTCATCTTATGCATCAAACACAAGAATCTGGCCTACCCTCTACCCTCTCGGAACCAAGAGAATAATCTCAAACACAAAATTTCATCTTATGCATCAAACCCAATAATGTGGCCTACCCTCTACCCTCTCGGAACCAAGAGAATAATCTCAAACACAAAATTTCATCTTATGAATCTAACCCAATAATGTGGCCCACCCTCTACCCTCTCGGAACCAAGAGAATAATCTCAAACACAAAATTTCATCTTATGAATCTAACCCAAATAATGTGGCCCACCCTCTACCCTCTCGGAACCAAGAGAATAATCTCAAACACAAAATTTCATCTTATGAATCTAACCCAATAATGTGGCCCACCCTCTACCCTCTCGGAACCAAGAGAATAATCTCAAACACAAAATTTCATCTTATGAATCTTACCCAATAATGTGGCCCACCCTCTACCCTCTCGGAACCAAGAGAATAATCTCAAACACAAAATTTCATCTTATGAATCTAACCCAATAATGTGGCCCACCCTCTACCCTCTCGGAACCAAGAGAATAATCTCAAACACAAAATTTCATCTTATGAATCAAACCCAATAATGTGGCCCACCCTCTACCCTCTCGGAACCAAGAGAATAATCTCAAACACAAAATTTCATCTTATGCATCAAACCCAATAATCTGGCCTACCCTCTACCCTCTCGGAACCAAGAGAATAATCTCAAACACAAAATTTCATCTTATGCATCAAACCCAATAATGTGGCCTACCCTCTACCCTCTCGGAACCAAGAGAATAATCTCAAATACAAAATTTCATCTTATGCATCAAACCCAATAATGTGGCTGACCCTCTACCCTCTCGGAACCAAGAGAATAATCTCAAACACAAAATTTCATCTTATGCATCAAACCCAATAATGTGGCCCACCCTCTACCCTCTCGGAACCAAGAGAATAATCTCAAACACAAAATTTCATTTTATGAATCTAACCCAATAATGTGGCCTACCCTCTGTGAGGCCTAAACCCCCACCCTTAAGCGTCGTAATCCGAGTGGAAGCTTAGAGCCCACATTCATTGCTAACTGTCCACTGAACCCTTGACATGTGTGAAGTTCACGAGATATCCCACCAAATCATCCTTTCCATTTCTTAGCACAAAGTACAAGATTTAAGAAATGTTTTTCTCTTCCCATCCACATCTCCTTACCCACTAACCCACTCACTACCCTATCACACCTAGCTTAGACTCAATGTTTTGCAACCATTTGTGCCACATATCAGAGTCAAGAACCACGGCCCCACTAAGGACCAGTCCTAAACCCTTACTAACTACCGTCTAACTAAGCCTAATGCCACTTATCCTTGCCTAATTCCATACACAACCCAACTGGCCCATGGGCCTTCCCCTTCTGCTCCTTATGAGCCTCGGTACCCGGCTTCAGTAGTCCACAATATTCGTAGAATCTGCGTTGTTTGCATCAAGCTCGGCCCGTCAACGCCCGTCACCGGGCTGTCTGCCAGCAGGTGGTTAACTGTCCGCGCTACGGAGCTGGATCTCCCTCTTTGAGCCACACAGTTGAATCCCAGTGGTGATTTTGTTGTTCTTGCGATCAATTCCGACTCCGAATTCGAGTCAGGTAGCTAGAAATTTGAGCTTCAACCGAGAGGTGGCGATTCCAGCCACCTCCCCTCACTCACAGTCAATCTTCCACCCTCCCCATCCACTGGAGCATCGATGTGGCTTCCTTTAGGTCCCAACTCCCCAACATTGCTCGCCTCCTTGCCGTAAACCTCCTCGCTTCTTGGCTGCTCCCCCTTCTCCTCCTTGCGGAGGTGCTTGCAAACCGGTCAGCAGGACTCCTTTGTGTGTTCCGGTTGCCGCAACCCTCCTGGTTGTGGCATTGTGTAGAAGAGACCTGGCAGCGGCCACTGAAACCTTTTGGGTACCCCTGGACCCGGTTAAAACTAGGTCATAGTGACCTTTTCCCACAATGAACACCGAGCGAGCCCTATTTGGACATCCCTTCACTCTAATTCTAACATACCCTAGCTTAATCTAAACATTTAACCCCGCTCTCACCTCACGACAAGTCCCACTCCACACTTTCATTCTCCCTCATTAAACACACTCACACCCAACCTATCAAAACACTTAAACTCGCAGTAAAACTCAACTCCAAACAAAAACCCATCCTTGCATTTTTTTTTAAATTTTCAAGTAACTAAAAGAATTTCAAAATCAAATCAAAACGACTTTGCAGGATCAACTGAACATGTGTGCACCAATTTGGGCTCACAACCTCTACCCTCTCGGAACCAAGAGAGTAATCTCAACCACAAAATTTCATCTTATGCATCAAACCCAAGAATCTGGCCTACAAAAACATGAACAAAAATTCAAATTGGGCAGAGTCCGAACACTCACCAGAATGCAATAGGAGAATGCAATGAAAACTTGCATTTGTTTTGAAGCGCATGTGCTTGGAAGTCCTCCATTGTGAAAAGGGTGGACGGGGATGTGACCATCATTGGTATAATATTCAATTTGAGGGCATTACATTAGTATGGAAAATCCTAACTTGATTAGGGGATCCTAGCTAGTACACCATATAATGAAGGGGGATGCAATATTTATCATTATACCCACATGCAAAAATCTGGTTCATACCCTCAACCCATGGACACTTGCCGAGAGAGACAAATTCCAGTCCAAAAACAAACGAGTTAAAAAAAACAACCAAATAGTTGAACCTATTATCACATAATAGTCCTAATCTGGTCCTACATTCCTAGCCTAAGACCCTCTTGGTTCCGAGAGGGTCAAATTCCAGCCAAAGTACAAACTAGTTGAACCTACCAACCAAGTAGTTGAAACTATCCACACATGCAAGCTTTCAAACTGAAATTGCAAAATCTGGTCCTACATTACTAGCCTAAGAGCCTCTCGGTTCCGAGAGGCTCAAATTCCAGCCAAAATACAAACTAGTTGAACCTACCAACCAAGTAATTGAAACTATCCACACAAACACACATTCAAGCTTTCACACTGAAATTACAAAATCTGATTGTACATTTCTAGCCTAAGACCATCTTGGTTCCGATAAGGTCAAATTCCAGCCAAAAAACAAACTAGTAGAACCTATCAACTAACTAGTTGAACCTAAGTACACATAGAAGCTTTCAACCTTCAAATACAAAATCTGGTCCTACATTACTAGTCTAAGACCCTCTCGATTCCGAGAGGGTCAAATTCCAGCCAAAAAACAAACTAGTAGAACCTATCAACCAACTAGTTGAACCTAATACACATAGAAGCTTTCAACCTTCAAATACAAAATCTGGTCCTACATTACTAGAACCCAAAAACAAACTAGTTGAACCTATCAACCAACTAGTTGAAACTATCCACACATGCAAGCTTTCAAATTGAAATTGCAAAATCTGGTCCTACATTCCTAGCCTAAGACCCTCTCGGTTCCGAGAGGGTCAAATTCCAACCCAAAAAGAAGCCATTTGAACCTATCAACCAACTAGTTCAACCTATGTACACATACAAGCTTCCAACCTTAAAGTGCAAAATCTGGTCCTTCAATACTACAGTAAGACCCTCTCGGTTCCGAAAGGGTCAAATTCCAGCTCAAATACAAACCACTTGAACCCAAAAACAAACTAGTTGAACCTACCAACCAAGTAGTTGAAACTATCCACAGATACAAGATTTCAAACTGAAATTGCAAAATCTGGTCCTACATTAGGTGTCTGAGACTCTCTCAGTTTCGAGAGGGTCAAATTCCAACACAAAAACTAACCAGTTCAACCAATCAAACAACTAGTTCAACCAATGAAAGTCCAGCCCAAAACCAGACCAGTTGAACCTAACAACCAACTAGTTGAACCTATTCACACAAACAAGCTAAAAACCTTGAAGGTCAAAATCTGGTCCTTCAATACTACATTAAGACCCTCTCGGTTCCGAGAGGGTGTAATTCCAGCCACCAAACAAAATAGTTGAACCTAACAACGATGTAGTTGAACCTATGCACACAAACAAGCTAAACTGCAAAATCTGGTTCTATATTCCTATACTAAGTTGGTCAAATTCTAGCCCAAAAACAAACCAGTTGGACCTATGTACACATAGATGCTTTCAACCTTGAAGTGGAAAATGTTGTTTGTCGATACTAAACTACTACCCTCTCGGTTCCGAGAGGTTGAAATTCCAGTCCACATACAAAGTACTTCATCCAATGAACGAACTAGTTGAAGGAGTTGAATAGGGTTTGCAATGGCACATGGAAGGTGAACAAATGAACCTATGAAAAACTTGAACATAAACAATACATATGAGATGGAGGTTCCAAACGCAAGAGGCGTAGTCAACAACTTGGGCTACCATGTATATTTCTATTATCACCTTGCTTTGCCTCTATGTCTAGAAAATCCAATACTAGTTTGTTGAAAGGATGGGTGCGACCAGGAGGTGGGGACGGTGCATCCGCCAAAAGGTGGGCAAGTTCTGCGGCATAGGAAGGGAGCTCGAATGCCGTCGAAGGGGTTGCAAACATGTCCGCATTAAGGACATGAATCAGGCTCTCATCTTGAACTCTGCACATATAGGAAGAGGAAACAAAAAACATGAGCACAAGCGGAAAATTCCAATATGAGAAGACAAAAATGCAAGCAAGCAAGTTAGAAGCCAAGAACGAACTTACGCACACAACAAATCAAAATTGTGCTTCGCCATCTTCCGAGGAGGAGGAGCAAAAACCGACCCTCGTTGTGGGGCAGCATACTGTGAAGTGTGTTCTTGCTCAGGCTCACGCATGGGAAATAGGATGGACTTAAAGATGTCGATGTCCGACTCAAGCGCTATAATATGTCGTTAAATGGAGTGGCATGCAATGACGGAACCACCTAGAAGAAATGCGAGAAGGTAAGCATAAGGAAATGAATGGGAAATGGAACAAGTATAAAAGAAAACAAAACATTAAAAAACAAAAAGAAGAAAAACAAAGAGATGAAAAACCAACCAACGCCACATGGCGAATCCATGATAATGTCATCGTTGTCCGTGAAGGCGGAGAAAATGATGGAGAAGAACTCGGGGCACTTTTCACGAGCACCCCTCCAAGGCACCTTGCATCAGCGAAGCTGTTGAGCCAACCATCTCTATTGAGATTATAACCTATGTCTTTGAAGTTTAAGGTCCGGACATTCAAAACAGATTCATTACGGATATGAGCTCAAAATGGTTGCTCATATTTGTTTTATGCTTAGAGTTTACTTAAAATTGCATTTGGAGTGTTATTGAAACAACCAAAAGTATAAAAAGAGTGAGGCTTGGTGTGGTTTATGTTTTAGGCCTTAAGCCTATTTTGTGTGGTTAATTAGAAGCTTAGTGACATTAGGGAGTATTTTGGTTAAGTGTGTAGTGTTTGATGAAGCAAGGGGAAAGGCCTTGGATTTAAATGTTTGATTTAGAACATGTTCTTGTTGGTTTAGAGGGTGAGGATTTAGTGGATAGGATAAGGTCCTACTAAATAGGAGAAGGTTAAGGGGTTTGTGGTCTTGGGTGCCCTCCTCTCTCTTCCCTCCCTCTCAAGGAGGTTGAGCTCTTAGAGCTTGGAGGAAGCGGGAATTAAGGGAAGATTTATTAGTATTAGTGGAATTAAGTAGTGGATTAGGTAAGGGAGTCTTAGGGGAATTAGTGGAATTAGGTAGGCAATTACGTAAGGGGCTTTGGGAAACTAGTGGAATTAGGTAGTTCTAAAGTGGATTCGGCTACTATTTGAAGTGGATTTGGCTACTGTTCTGAAGAGGGGTCGACTACTGGTCTGAAGTGTATTCGGCTACTGTTCTGAAGAGGGGTCGACTACTGTCTAAAGTGGATTCGGCTACTGTTCTGAAGAGGGGTCGACTATTGGTCTGAAATATATTCGGCTACTGGTTTGAAATGGGTTAGACTACTGGTCTGAAATGGATTCGGCTACTGTTCTGAAGAGGGGTCGACTACTGGTCTGAAGTGGATTCGGCTACTGTCCTGAAGTGGGTTAGACTACTGGTCTGAAGTGTATTCGGCTACTATCTAAAGTGGATTCAGCTACTATTCTGAAGTGGGTTAGACTACTGGTCTGAAGTGTATTCGGCTACTGTTCTGAAGTGGATTCGGCTACTATCTGAAGTGTATTCGGCTACGGTTTTGAAGAGGGGTCGACTACCGGTTTGAAGTGGATTCGGCTACTGGTGTGGTTGAGCTGGGCTAATGATTTTGGTTATGGAAAGGGAGTATGAAGGTCACCTTATGTGGTGACTAGTTAATTAGGGAAAAAGAGGAGGGAAAATTAAATTAGGGACTTAACCATTAGTGAATTAGAGGGTGGCACGGGGAAATAAGCTTTTGGTAGAGATTGGATTGTGGGTTGTGAATTAGTGTAAGAATAGGAGAATAAATAGATAAAAGCATTTTTCAATGTTTGTACTCTTATCATGGAATAAATTGGTGTGCAAGAGTTGATGGGAAATGAAATGGACATTTACGAAGTTGGTAAGAGGGAGTTATGTGAACATGAATGTGATACCCATGCCCTCAACCAGACTAGGACGCTTAAGGGTGGGCGGTTTGGCCTCACAACGGACAAGCACCTTTAATGAAGAACTTACGAGTCTGTAAGAAATGTGAAGGGTAGAATTAGGAATCCAAAAATGTAATGGAAACAAAGACAAGAATAAAGAAAAATGATGCTAGAAAGCAATTACCAACTCAGAAGGATTAGTAGGCGATTGAAGATCGAGCTCATTCATGCCAAACCAGTCTTCGGCAACGTAAAAGTCCTATATATGTGCCCAGTTGTGAATTGATCTAGACACTTCCGGATCAGCAGCGTGTGCAAACACAAGAATGCCGTCGTCATGGAGGTTGGCGCTTGCGAAGGCAAACAGAGGGAATGGTGACACCGTTATGGGAAGGACCAGGAACAGGACCAGGAAAATGAGTTGCCGTTGGACTTCCGACAACCGTGGTAGCTGGAACTTGAGTGCGTTGAACGGAGGCCTTGGTGAAAGAACGGGTGGACACTTGACTAGAGGCTATCTTTTTGCCTTTGCCCTTGCCCTTCACAGGCACAACCTCTTTGTCATTCGTGGGAGGGGCTGGATTCTCTTCTTCATCCAGCTCTTCCTCCAATTCAATTACTTCAGGAGCAGAGGAATCGAGGCTGTTGTAGAGGGGTACCTCTACGTCGGGAGCGAATCCACGAGAACAATCCAAGTGCCAACCACCAACCACCAAATGCACGCGTGGAAATTTTACAAGTTGCATAGGCGTGTACACAAACAAACTAGTTGAACCTATCCATACAAACAAGATTTCAACCTTGATGTGCAAAATCTGGTCCTACACTCCTGCCCTAAGACCCTCTCGGTTCCGGGAGGGTCACATTCTAGTCCACAAACAAACTAGTTGAACCTAACGAACAACTAGTTGAACGTATTCAAACAAACAAGCTTTCAACCTTCAAGAGGAGAATCTAGTCTTTCATAGCTACACTAAGACCCTCTTGGTTCCGAGAGGGTCAATTTCCAGCACATATAAATAGTAATGCAACCTCTCAACCACCTAGTTCAACCTATGTACACATACAGGCTTTCAACCTTAATGTGCAAAATGTGGTCCTTCATTACTACACGAAAACCCTCTCGGTACCGAGAGGGTGAAATTCCAGCCCCAAAAGAAACCATGTGAACCTATCAGCTAACTAGTTGAATCTATCCACACATACAAGCTTTCAACCTTATTGTGCAAAATTTGGTCCTATATTACTACACGAAGACCCTCTCGGAACCGAGAGGGTGAAATTCCAGCCCCAAAGCAAACCTGTTGAACCTAAAAACCAACAAGTTGAATCTATCCATACAGACAAGCTAGCAACCTTAATGTGCAAAATCTGGTTCGATATTTCTATCTTAAGACCGTCTCGGTTCCGAGAGGGTCAAATTCCAGCACACATACGAGCTTTCAACATAAATGTGCAAAATCAGGTCCTATATTAGTACATGAAGATCCTCTTGGTTCCGAGAGGGTGAAATTCCTGCCCAAAAACAACCCCGTTGAACATATGAACCACCTAGTTCAATCTATGTGCACAAACAAGCTTTCAACCTTAATGTGCAAAATTTGTTCCTATATTACTACACCAAGACCCTCTCGGTTCCGAGAGGGTGAAATTCCAGCCCCAAAACTAACTAGTTGAACCTATCCACACATGCAAGCTTTCAACCTTAATGTGCAAAATGTGGTCCTTCATTCCTAGCCTAAGACCCTCTCGGTTCCGAGAGGGTGAAATTCTAGCCCTCAAACAAACTAGTTGAACCTAACGTCCAACTAGTTCAACCAATGTGCACAAACAAGCTTTGAACCTTAATGTGCAAAATCTGGTCCTTCATTACTACACTAAGACCCTCTCGGTTCCAAGAGGGTGAAATTCCAGCCCCAAAACAAACGAGTTGAACCTATCAACCACCTATTTCAGCTTATGTACACATACAAGCTTTCAACCTTAATGTGCAAAATCAGGTCCTATAATCCTAGCCTCAGACCCTCTCGGTTCCGAGAAGGTGAAATTCCAGCCCACAAACAAACTATTTGAACCTAACGACCAACTAGTTGAACGTAACAAAACAAAGAAGTTTTCAACCTTGAAGAGGAAAATCTGATCCTTGACACCTACACTAAGACCCTCTTGGTTCTGGGGGGTTCTAATTCCAGCCACCAAACACACTAGTTGAACCTAACAACCAATTAGTTGAACTTATCCACACAACCAAGCTAACAACCTTAATGTGCAAAATATGGTCCTATATTCCTACTCTAAGACCCTCTCGGTTCCGAGAGGGTGAAATTCCAGCCCCCAAAAAAACCATGTGAACCTAACAGCTAACTAGTTGAACCTATCCACACATACAAGCTTTTAACCTTAATGTGCAAAATTTGTTCCTATATTACTACACTAAGACCCTCTCGATTCTGAGAGAGTGAAATTCTAGCCCCAAAACAAACTAGTTGAACCTAACAACTAACTAATTGAACCTATTCACACATACAATCTTTCAACCTTATTGTGCAAAATCTGGTCCTATATTACAACACGAAGACCCTCTCGGTTCCGAGAGGGTGAAATTCCAGCCCCAAAACAAACCAGTCGAACCTTAATTACCTAACGGTAAGAATTTGGAATTTACCCTGGGGTTAAAACATAATTTAATTACCAAAAGGTAATTACCGCAGAATTTTACCTTATAATGCATCCTAATTTACTTCGGCCTAATTATTAATTACCCCCAATAGATTCTAGTACTTTAATCGGTCATCCTATTAATGTGGTCTTCATTATGCCATCCCCAAGAAGGTAGAAGGACTTACCTCGTGCCGTGTTCCTTCCGCTCGATCCCTTCATGCCTTTATGCCAACCCACTTGCAAGCATTTTGGTCAACAATTGAAAGAAAGAAAAGAACACAAAAGAAACTCACCGCTCTTACCTTGGTGGTCAATCAAGCTTGGGGGGGAAGGAGGGAGCGCCCTTGTCCCATACTCGGGCACATGCTTCCTCCCCTTTGGCTTAGAGGCTCACTAATTACTCATTGAGCAACCATGGGACGGCCTCCACCTTTTACCTCTAAGCCCCCTTGCTTGACCCTAGCACAAGAGGAGGAGGGGGATCCTCCCAACACCTTGTGCGGGTGTTGAGAGATCGGAGTGACTCACACTCCCCCCTAACTCCCCACCCGAATGCAGCTAAACATTACACTCTAAGTCTAGAGCAGAAATAGAACTAAGGAAAACAACTTGTGCTCTACTGCCCAGTAAAAAAATTATTTTTTACTACAGTAAAAAGAAAAAGTTATTGTAAAGTGACTTACCTGGTAACTTCCACGCGGCGGCGGTCAAAAGGTGGTGGTAAAAACCTTGGGGTAATTCAAATTATCCGAAGTAATTCTCACTTAATCTTACTTACTTACGTAATTACTGAAGTGATTATTTAGTAAAGTAATTAACTAAGTAATTAACTAAGTCATTAATTAGTTAGTTAATTAAAAGCTTAAGTAATTAACTACTTAACCCACTAATTAACTTGTTAATCGGCCGCTTAACCAACTAACCCTTTACCTAGTTCCTTTCCAATTTAATGAAGTAATGCCTACTTCTTTCCTACTTCATCTTTTTTTTGCCATTATTGTTGTTACTATGTGTAAATTATGCTCATTCTTATTTAGAAACAACAAAATCAGCACAATGCGAGTTAGAGTTGCGGTTGCTTACCTTACTTGAAGGCCTATTTCATCATCGCATCCGTTCCGCACAAATTTGACCTCCTCGCTCCCGGTGGACGCATCATTTATGTAAGCCCAAACCCCCTCACCCTTCGATTGCGTCTTAGTCCGGGTGAGGGATCATGAGCTATATTCAATCTTCAAGTCACGAGTGCAAGCAAGGAGAAAATGTTTGGGAGAAGTGGTGTGTATAACACCGTTTTTCTTTATTAAAACACACAAGCATTTACAAATGCTTGATTGTCATACAATGCCAATGCGACAACCATCCAATTGAATTTCTTCCAAGCCTTCACCTAATATCACCGCCTCTCTACAAGCAAAGAATTCAGCTCACACTCTAACACACCCTCCTACCAGAATCAAAGCATTGAAAATCATCCACTACTCTAAACCTTCACTGGCCCCGTCTTGTAGTTTTCAAAGAAACCTTTCCCCTAACCACACAAGCGGGTTGGGGTACAGTTCTCCCAATGCCCTTCGGGAGCATCCCAGGCTTCACAAAATGTTATCCCTACCGCACCTGCAGCAACAACCAGAAAGCAGGGACACAAACAGGGCTCACCGAATCCACCAGTCCCAACGAACATGCACAACTCTTCATAGAATCCTTCCACCCTTGTGGCTTGCTGGCGGTACTTACATGCCGTTCCTTGGTCAAGAGACGAGCCTCGCCCCAAGTTGAATTCTCCACCTTCTGAATTAAACGACAATCCGAGGTTGTTGCAACCTCTCAGCTACCAAGTGCCAATCAGGTAGCCGCCCCCTTGCAACGTCAACGGCAGGTGAGGCTGAGCCCGACATCAGAAATAAAACCTCGCTCCTCGGATTCTTCGGTGCAGATGCATGCGCTGCCAGGGCCACCAGCACTCCGATTGCCGCTTGAGTGTGACTCATGTGGTTGCAAAGTCAGTCGTGAGGCCCTCATCACCAGATCCCCACTTCCCCTTTTCTCTATTCACCTCCTTCTGTAGCTAATGCGCCTTCTTTTGTTCTTTGTGGTCTCGAAGAGTCTTGTAGCCCCATGCGCAAGTAATGTGATAGTGGTTCCTTTGCACGCGGCCTCAGAGGCTAATTCCTCCGACCCTCAAGACTCTTTGACAAGATCAAAGACGAAAGAGGCGCCGCTATGAACTCCAATGCGCCGGGGATTGCTGCATCCGATCTGTGGATCCGTCTCCAGTGGCCTCGACACTAGGTGCTGGTAGGCTCCGGAATGGTGATCCCAGTGTAAGATCCCTTCAACAGACCAATGATTTGGAGGTTGAGGAAGGATGCAGCCTCAAGGGGTTCTCCCTGCGGCCACCTCCTGTAGTCTTCGGCAAGCCTCTTCACACCTTTCGGTGGCTCCGAATGCCAACACGTCCTCCCCTTACACTGCTGCCCATAGCATCATCCCACGAACAAGACACAACTTCACCACCGAGGGCGGCTCTCTTGCCTCTCTTCCTCTAGCTCTACCCTCTCCTCTACCTCCTAGCATTTTGGCAGGGCTTCGCCCTCTTGCTCCCTCTCCCTCTCACCTCTACCTCTAAAACATGCATAATGAGCTCCTTGCCTCCTACCTCCCGAGACCCCTCCAACCTCTTTCTTTTTCCCGGGTTGCCCGGCATCTTTCGGGCTGCCCGAGAGAGAAAACGGGTTAAGACCTTTTCCCTTGGCCTTCACCCTTCCAAACTCCACTTTCCCACTTCTTCATTTGACTTCTTCTCCCCCTAGACTCATAGATAGATAGATAAATAGATAAGACAAAATAAGAGTAACCCACCATAGTTGTTAACAAGTAATCACGCTTGTGTTATAGTATAAGTTGTGGTTTGTTGTGTTTGTGGTCGCCAAGTCATGTTTCCTCGGTTGGTTGAGGGAGGATGTTTGTACTACACCTAGACGGTCTGGGTTCGATTCCCGTTGAGTCCGTCTGATCGTTTAGTGTGTTACACATGATTTGGTGCTGCTAATGACTTCTAGGCAGGAAAATTGTATCAACCAACCGGCTCTTACCCATCTTCCTGAGCTATCTGTGTTCATATTGTTCAATAATTAATGGTCATCATTATGACCCCTTCTCTTATTCTACTGGTATTGCTTGGTTGTTTTTAGTACTTTTCTTACTAGACTCACACTTAAACACTTACTAGGCTCCCCATTAGTCCTCTAAGGTTTATTGCCCTTCCTAGCTCTTATTCACCCTTTAACTTAATTCGATCGAGACTTTTGACCCTTCGCGTTTCTTATCCTTTTGACTAACCCCGAAAATACCATATTAAGGTTTTCACAAGGTTTTACGGTTAAGTCTTAATGTGGGCACAAGGTTGGGCTCACATGGACCTATCAGCCACCTATTTCAACCTATGTACACATACAAGCTTTCAACATTAATGTGCAAAATCAGGTCCTATAATCCTAGCCTAAGACCCTCTCGGTTCCGAGAGGGTGAAATTCCAACCCCAAAACAAATGAGTTGAACCTGACACCCAACTAGTTGAACTTATCCACACAAACAAGCTGTCAACCTTCAAGAGGAAAATCTGGTCCTTCTCGATTCTGAGCCTACCAACCATCTAGTTGAACTAGATGGTTTCAAACAGTAAAATTGGGAATGACAATGATTGAAGAGAACAAATAGAAAAGAAGAAGGCCATGGAGTACTTGTGCCCAATAAGAAGCTTTGTTAAGCCAGTCATCGAGGACTTTCTCGCGAAGAAGAAGAGAAAAGGGGAACTTGTTTTTGGTTTTGACCTCGGCGGGGGAATTCCACCACCGAAGCCACCTAGCCTTAAAGGAAGCATCCACATGTGTTGTTGCCACCTTTTGGAGTTTCTCAATAGTCATATCCGAGACAAACAAGGTGGAAAAATGACGGTCAATCTGATAAATAAAATAATGTTACGTGAGAAAATATACATAAGGCACGAGTTCAAATACACAAAAGTTGAAGCAAATAAAAATTGAACCTTAAACCCTAAAACCTAAAGCACGACTTCAAAAACATGAAGGTTGAAGCAAATAAAAATTGAAGATGTCAAGGGAGAACCTCTTGGAAGAAGTCATCGCCGTTGTCCTTGTGTGCTACGGAGATGAACTTTTCGAAGCTCCGAGATCGAATACTTTTGATCAATCTTTGTTGTGCTTTGGTCATAACATCCCAAATCCCAAGAGCAGATCAAAGAGCCTCGGGAGTGGCCTCGCAGTATAACCGTGCAGCAGTGTCCGCTGAATTGGATATCTCTCTCTACAATAAACATAATTGTGTGTAAGGATACATGCATAAAACATGACGAATGAAACAAATAGGATCAAGGAGCATAATTACCTTGTACAAGAACTTGACGAAGACATCCAATGTGAGGGGATACCAAGTAGGATTCTTTTCCATCTTGGACTTGCACATCTTGTAGTCGTCAACAGAAATGAGGTCCTTGAAATCCTCAAGCTTCATTTTCCCAAATGTCCGAATCCGAAGCAATTTGGCAGGGAGGTTGTCCTTGACATGGTCGTACTCCGTGGACCTAAAAAACAAAGTAATGAGAATCATAGAAACACGGATAAGAAACAAGGAAAATAAACAAGGAAAATAAAGCTCATCTTACCAATTGATGTCATTCATGGCATTCAAGAAGACTATGGTGGAATTTCTTGGATCCACGACAATACAGTCAACTGAGATATGCCAATCTTTATCGAGCGAGTGATGCTTATTTATGTGCCTCCACCAAGCTGTCAAACAATGGTTACCCTCCCACACGTAGAACATCTTGCCAGAAAGGTGTTCAAGGTCAGGATCATTTTGGAAAATGGCTTCGAATTCCTCATTGGCCTCTTGCCATAATGAATTCCAAGAACCGTGGATGTCATCAGAGACATGGAGTACCTCATTAATGTTGTTGTAGGGAAAGACATACAAGACTCGATCACTGTCACGGTAACCCATGACGGACTCATTTTCCAACCGAGCGACATCAACCTCGTTGATGGGATGAACAAGTGGAAGACATCGCAAGCGACACAATGGGATAGAGAAACGCGACTTAAGAAGATGCTTGATTCGAACCCGGTGAATCACAGCATTAAAATCTTCTTTTTGCGATCTCCGAATCAAGAGCTCAGTCTCCTCTGGGTTGGACTCATCAAGAGGACGCAAAGAGTCGGTTCCAACAAGTGCATCATTCTGCAAATGTAGCAACAAAAACATTCAGTAGTGGCCAAAAAATTCAAAACACGAACAACCCGAGGCGATGTTTCAAAATCAAAGAGAAAAAGGGAATGCAATAAATGAAACATATATTGACAAAATAGATGAAGCATTGCCCCAATTCATACCACAGGAACCTCCAATTGAACATTGTGTTCCTCCATTGATGGCTCCTCCGATAGAATGAGATCCATGGATTGTGATCCCTGTACAAATTCAAGACACCATGAGTTCACACTAGTTCAACCTATCTACACATGCATGCTTATTCTCGTCCTACTTCCTATCCAATGAAACTCTCGGTTCCTAAATTGCTCCACTAAGACCCTCTCGGAACGCAGAGGGTCCAATCCACTCCACATACACACTAGTCCAACCTATATACACAAATAAGCTTTCAACCTTCAAGATCAAAATTTGGTCCTACATTCCTCCACATAGACCGTCTTGGTTCCGAAAGGGTGCAATCCATTCCACTAACAAAGTAGTCCAACCTATATACACATACAAGCTTTCAACATGAAATTGAAAAATTTGGTCCTACATTCCTCCACTAAGACCCTCTCGGAACCGAGAGGGTCCAATCCATTCCACTTACAAAGTATTCCAACCTATATACCCTAACAAGCTTTCAACCTCCCCGTGCAAAATCAGGTCCTAAATTGCTCCACATATACCCTATCGGAATTGAAAGGGTGCAATCCATTCCACTTACAAAGTACTCCAATCTATCTGTCAACTAGTCCAACCTATAAACAAAAACATGCTTTCAATCTTCAAGATCAAAATAAGGTCCTACATTCCTCCACATAGACCCTCTCCGAAACCGAGAGGGTCCACTCCATTCCAATTACAAAGTACTCCAACCTATCTACCAACTAGTCCAACCTATATACACAAACAAACCTTCAACATTCAAGTGCAAAATCTGGTCCTACATTCCTCCACTAAGACCCTCTCGGAACCGAGAGGGTCCACTCCATTCCAATTACAAAGTATTCCGACCTATATACCCTAACAAGCTTTCAACCTCCCCGTGCAAAATCTGGTCCTAAATTGCTCCACATAAACCCTCTCGGAACCGAGAGGGTCCAATCCATTCCACTTACAAAGTAGTCCAACCTATATACACATACAAGCTTTCAACCTTCAAGTTCAAAATCTGGTCCTACATTCCTCCACTAAGACCCTCTCCGAACCGGGAGGGTCCACTCCATTCCAATTACAAAGTAGTCCAACCTATATACACAAACAAGCCTTCAACATTCAATTGCAAAATCTGGTCTTACATTCCTCCACTAAGACCCTCTCGGAACCGAGAGGGTCCATTCCATTCCAATTACAAAATAGTCCAACCTATATACCCTAACAAGCTTTCAACCTCCCCGTGCAAAATCTCGTCCTAAATTGCCCCACATATACCCTCTTTAAACCGAGAGGGTCCAATCCATTCCACTTTCAAAGTAGTCCAACTTATATACCCTAACGAGCTTCCAACCTCCCCGTGCAAAATCTGGTCCTAAATTGCTCCACATAGACCCTTTCGGAACCGAGAGGGTCCAATCCATTCCACTTACAAAGTAGTCCAACCTATATACCAACTATTCCAACCTATATACACATACAAGCTTTCAACCTTCAAGTTCAAAATCAGGTCCTACATTCCTCCACTAAGACCCTCTCGGTTCCGAGAGGGTCCAGTCCATTCCAATTACAAAGTATTCCAACCTATATACCCTAACAAGCTTTCATCCTCCCCGTGCAAAATTTGGTCCTAAATTGCTCCACATAGACCCTTTCGGAACCGAGAGGGTCCAATCCATTCCACTTACAAAGTGGTCCAACCTATATACCAACTACTCCAACCTATATACACATACAAGCTTTCAACCTTCAAGTTCAAGATCTCGTCCTACATTCCTCCATTAAGACCCTCTTCGAACCGAGAGGGTCCACTCTATTCCAATTACAAAGGGGAAACTTAGTAGTGTGAGCGTAGAGCGGAGAATGGAGAGCGGAAAATTTTAAATTTGTTGGGTAATTTTAGGAGAAGCAGTGCCTATTTCCGTGGATTTATAGATAGTATGTCTTCAATTTGTTGGAAAGGCACCCCATTCCCGTGGAGATAATAACCGAACCTTGTTCGAGGAACAAACGGAACCTATAGGCGTGGAAGATTATATTTGTTATCAAACATCTTATAGTCTAGGTTTCAAATGGTTTCATATTAAATTAGGGCTGACGTCAGCAATTGAAAACAAACATCAACATATGATGAACATCAACATCTCATAAGTGTACTTAATTTTTTTAAAAATTGATACATTGCCCCAAGTAGCTAGGGTACTCTTTCCAAGTACGCTTAGATCTCCATAATTCTCAAGTTCCATGCATCTACACCCTATCGGCCGGGAGATCCAATATGGTGCACCGGGATGAAAGCTCATGCCATAGAACTCCACCGCACAGAATGACATTCCCAATTCATCCCTTAGCTTAGCCAATTTCCGCAATGACAAATCCCCCAAGTACGACATAAGAATCCTCCGCGAAATTTTTGAGCTGACGTGGCGGCTACGTGAGAACCACATCAAGTTCTGTTGAAATTGAGTGATGAGGTTATGTTCGCGTGGCAAACACAACCTTATGACATCATAGGGACACATGGCGTATTCATATTGAGCCAAACGAAGCGAACTGTACTCCACACTTTTATCCACAATCGTTATCCATGTTTTGCAAGATAGCCTCAAATTGTGGATTAGCAACAAACGGAGTTGGGTGTCCAATGCCGTCTCTGCATCCATATCCACCTTTGCGGCACCCACCAACAAGTTTGGAACAAAGACTTTCAATTGTATATCGGCGTCCAGATACAATACAAGTGGCTCCATCACGTGGGATTGGCGGGATCTTCCCCAACCTGATGCGCCAACCCCAATCGGTTACAAAATGAGACACATATATCATATGAATCCAACCTAACTAAAATGTGGCCGAGAGCTAAACCTTAACAAAAACATTCAAACCATTCAAAGTCACTCACAACCTTAGGTTCTCTCAAGTACAACTAAACTAGACAATCTCCAAAGTATATTCAACCCGTCCACCCAAACCTATCTAGAGAATTGAAATCAAACACCAACCTAACATGAATAAGGGATTGAATGAGGTTAACAAAAGGCACATGGAAATTTAACAAATAAAATTATAAATCATTTTAGCAAAAACAATACATATGGGATGGAGGTCTGAAACACACCAGGCGTAGTCAACAACTAGGACTACCATGTCTATCACTATCCTTGCCCTCCTCGGTCTCTATCTATAGATAATCCAATATTAATTTGTTGAAAGGACAGGTGCGAATAGAAGGTGGGGACGGTGCTTCCGCCAAAATATTGGCAAGCCCAGTAGCATAGGAAGGGAGCTCGAATGTCGTTGAAGGCGTTGAAAACATGTCTGCGGTAAGGACGCAAATCGGGATCTCATTTTGAACTGTGAACATACAGGACGAGAATAAAATTACATTAGCCCATGCCAACAACTTCGAACCAAGAAGATAGAAATGAAAGAAAGCAAGTTCGAAGCCAATAACGAACTTACGCACACAGCAAATCAAAATTGCGCTTCGCCATCTTCCGAGGACGAGGAGAAAAAACTGAGCCTCGTTGGGGGGCCACGTGCTGAGAGGTGTGTTCTTGGTCGGCCTCACGCATGGGAAGGAGGACGGACTTGTAGATGTCGATGTCCAACTACAAAGTTACAATATGTCGTTGAATGGAGCGGCATGCAATGACGGAACCTCCTAGTACAACCAAATGCGCAAAGGTGAGTATATGGAAATGCACGAAAAATGAACAAAAAGAAACGAAAGAACTAGAAAAGAAAAATCAAAATGAGAAATAAGGAGATGAAATTACCAACGCCACATTGCCCATCCATTATAATGTCATCCTTGTCCGTAAGGGCAGAAAAAATGATGGAAAAGAAATCGGGGCGTTTCTAACGAGTACCTCTCTAGGGCACCCCAGCTTCCCTCATCGACTGGTTCTTCGCATCAACGAAGCTGTTGAGCCAACCATCTCTCTTAAGATTGTAACCCATATCTTGGAACTCCAAGGTGCGGACATTCAAAACAGATTCATTACGAATAAGCACCTTGATGAAGAACTTGCGAGTCTGTACAAAAAAAATGAACGGTAGAATTAGGAATACATAAATGAAAGAAATAAGGTAAGAATGAAAATGGATGAAGCTGAAGAGGAATTACCTATTCAGAAGGATTAGTGGGCGATTGGAGATCGAGGTCATTCATGCCAAACCAATCTTCGGCAACGTTGAATTCCTCAGTGTGTGCTCAATTGTGAATTGATCTAGAGACCTCAGGATCAGCGGCGTGTGCGAAGACAAGGACGCCGTTGTCATGGAGGTTGGCACTTGCAAAGGCAAACAAAACCTCGAAGTAAGTGGAAGACCGCTTGTTCCACTGAGGAACATCCGAAGAATAGGCCGAGATGCTAGGCACACGTAGGTTCTCGAACACATTTGCAAAGAGTATGTCAATGTCCGTGTCAATCGTAGGTTTGGTGTTTGGACGAGTATGCCTTGCTCCAACTTCAGAAACAAATATGCAAACAAAATCAATAACAAAAAAACAAATGTTGAAGTCTAAGGAATGAAAGGATAAAGCTAGAGATCGGCATACAAACCTTGGTTATGAATTCTTGGATGCGGCGGTAGGTGGGAGGTTGAATCTTTGTCTTCATGAGATCCTCAATGAGCTCTTTCATGTCCACATTCTCAATCAATGAAAGGCTAGATGACCTCTCCGAGGAAGTTGCCGATGTATCCGGTGCAACAACCTTATTTTTGCGAGGTACCAATGGGATGGTTGCGCCGCTATGGGAAGTAGCAGGTACCGGGTCGGGGGCAAGTGCAGAAGGAGTGGCGGTTGGACTTTCAACCACGATGGTGGCTAGAGCAACAGTCCGTTGAACGGAAGCCTTGGTGTAAGAACGAGTAGAAACTTGAGAAGAGGCATGGGGGACAAGCTTTTTACCCTTACCCTTTGCGGACCTAACCTCTTTCACAATGGTGGGAGGAGGTTGGATCTCGTCTTCTTCCGGCTCCTCCTCCAGTTCAATTACCTCCGAGGTAGAAGAAACGAGGTTGCTGTAAAGTGGTTCCTCAAATTCGGGTACGAATCCACGAGAACAGTCCAACTACCAGCCACCTGCGACCAAGTGCGCGCATGGAAATTTGGTAATCTGCATGAGAGTATACACACAATGACTGTACCTCGTATCGAGCCAATCTTCAAGGAATGAAGGCAAAGATGAACAAAGAAAAGAATTCTTGAAGACAAGCTCACGGTGAATGTACCTGCAAATTGAAGAACATGAGAAAGCGGTAATGGAATGGGAAAAGGGAAAAGAAAATGAGTATATGAAGAACAAAAAGAAAAAATAAAACATTACCGATAAGCGATGCGTTTGATAGCTATGGGGCCTTCTTGAAATTCCATGAGGTTAAGACCTTTGGTAAACTTGAACTCTCCCTTCTCGTCACGAAAAACCTTGTCCCATAGAACTAGCCTCCAATGCTTGACGTAATGAGCAGGCTGCATGACGTCCTCCGCAGAAGCCCAGTCCACGTCGATCGAGCATTCATTTTCGAAGGAGGCGATCTTAGCCTCAACCCCCTTCTCCTACTAAAAAAAGACAAACATAAAGTTAGAAATGACAAAGAACAAAACAAAAAAAACAAAACAAAAGAATGATGGATTAGAGTACTTGTGCCCAGAACGAAGCCTTATGAAGCCAGTCATCGAGGACCTTCTCGCGTAATGGAAGAGCAGTAGGAAACTTGTTTATGGTTTTGACATCGGCGGGCGAGTTCCACCACCGAAGCCACCTAGCCTTGACGGAGGCATCCACATGTGTGGTGGCCACCTTTTGAAGTTTCTCGATAGTCATGTCCGTCACAAGAAAAAGAGAAAAATGACGGTCAATCTACAAAGAAGAATAGTGTCATGTAAGAAACAAGACACAAAGTACAACGAAAACAAGAAAATGAAAGTAAAAAAATAAAAAAACAGGGCAAAGGAGGCACCTCAAGAAAGAAATCTTCGCCGTTGTCCTTGTGAGGAACGGGGAAATTTAGTAGTGTCAACGGAGAGCGGAGAGTGGAGAGTGGAAATTGGAGAGCAAAAATTTTCGACTTTGTTGGATAATTTTAGGACAAACATTGCCTATTTCCGTGGAATTTATAGATAGAGTGAATTCAATTTGTTGGAAAGGCACCCCATTCCCGTGGAGATTATAACTCATTTTAGGGTGAGAAACAAGTAGAACCTAAAGGCGTGGAAGAATGTATTTGTTATCAAAGATCTTATAGTCTAGGTTTCAAATGATTTCATATTAAATTAGGGCTGACGTCATCAATTGAAATCGAACAACAACATAAGAATCCGCCCAATACAAAATCAAAAGACCCTGTCATACCGAATATTCACAACCGTTGATTTATTTTGTTTTTATCATGTATGAAGACTCGCATGAATAGAAATCCATTGAAATAGCATTTGATTGAGGGCCTGGTCACATATGGCTTCACACTACACTTGGAAATCCGTGAACACACTATATAATTTTGGAGGTGTCTTGGGACGGCCTTTGGACATTTTCTCGTGGGCTCTCACAATTCATGGTCACGGCTCTTGGCTCGTATGTGAAATAGCCCTTAAATGAACTTAAGTGCTTTCGTCCAAAATGATACATTGCCCCAAGTAGCTAGGGTACTCTTTCCAAGTATTCTTAGACCTTCTGATACATTGCCCAACACCTTAACTTGAGAAATGTCAACTTGACCTAAAAAGTTACAACCCCATCCACCCGAACCTATCTTAAATCTCGTCCTTGATTCCTACACTAAGACCCATACGGTTCCGAGAGGGTCAAATTCCAGCCAAACAACAAAGTAGTTGAACCTATCAACTAACAAGTTGAACATATGTACAAAATTAATACAAGCCTTCAACCTTCAAGAGCAATTGAAAACAAACAACAACATAAGATGAAGAAGGAGTTGAATGAGGTTTGCAAAAAACACATGGAATTTCAACAAATGAACTTATAAAAACTCAAACATAAACAATATATAGGAGATGGAGGTTCCAAACGCACGAAGCATAGTCAAGAACTTCGACTACCATGTCACTCACTATCCTCGCCTTGCTCGAAGGGGTTGCAAACATGTCCGCATTCAGGACACGAATCGGGCTCTCATTTTGAACTCTGCACATATACGAAGACGAAACAAAAAAATGAGCACAAGCCAAAAATTCCGTTCTGAAAAGATAGAAATGCAAGTAAGCAAGGAAGAAGCCAAGAACGAACTTACGCACACAGCAAATCGAAATTGCACTTCGCCATCTTCACGGAAGGAGGAGCAAAAACCGATCCTCGTTGTGGGGCAGCATACTGAGAAGTATGTTCTTGCTCAGTCCCATGCATGGGGAGGAGCATGGACTTGAAAATGTCGATATCCGACTCAAACACCACAATATGCCGTTGAATGGATCGACATGCAATGATGGAACCTCCTAGAAGAACGAAATGCAAGAATGTGAGCATAAGAGAATGAATGGGAAATGGAACAAGTAAAAAAAAAAACAATAAAGAACAAAGTCATGAGAAACAAGGAGAAGAAAAACCAACCAAGGCCACATTGCCAATCCATGATAATGTCGTCATTGTCCGTGAGGGCGGAGAAAAGGATGGAGAAGAATTCGGGGCGCTTTTCACGAACACCTCTCCAAGGCACTCCGTATTCTCTCAACGACTCGTTCTTCAAATCGGCGAAGCTTTTGAGCCAACCATCTCTTTTGAGATTGTAACCCATGTCTTCGGAGTCTGAGGTCCAGACATTCAAAACAAAATCATTACGCACGAGCACCTTAATGAAGAACTTGCGAGTCTGAAAAAAATTAGAAGGGTAGAATTAGGAATACAAAAATGCAAGGAAAAAGAAATAAGAACACAAAAAGATGAGGCAAGAAAGGAATTACCAACTGAAATGGATTAGTAGGCGATTGGAGGTCGAGGTCATTCATGCCAAACCAGTCTTCAGCAACGTAAAAGTACTCTGTATGTGCCCAATTATGTATAGATCTAGACACGTCAGGATCAACGGTGTGTGCAAAGACAAGAACGTCGTCGTCATGAAGGTTGGCCTTAGCAAAGGCAAAGAGAACCTCAAAGTAAGTCGAAGAACACTTGTTCCATTGAGGAACATCGGACAATGATGACAAGATGTCTGGTACACAGAGGTTCTCCGAAACATCTGCGAAGAGTAGATCAAGCCCTGTGTGCACCTTAGGCTTGGTATTAGGACGAGTATGACCCCCTCCAACCTGCAAATTAAAATCCAAAGAAAAATATAAGAAAACAATTAGAATGAATGAACTGGAAAACAATAGAATGTTGCACAAACCTTAGTAATGAATTCTTGGATGCGGCGGTAAGCCGGAGGGGGAACCTTGGACCGCATGAGATCCTCTATGAGCTCTCCCATGTCGACATTCTCAATCAAAGAGAGAGAAGACGACTTCTCCGAAGCTGTTGCGGAGGTATCCGAAGCAATGGCCTTCCTCTTGCGCGGTACGGAGGGAATGGTGACACCGCTTTGGGAAGGAGCAGGAGTAAGGTTCCAAGAAGGGGCAGAAGGAGTTGCCATTGGACTTCCAACAACTGTGGTTGCTGGAGTGCACTGAACAGAGGCCTTGGTAAAAGAACGGGTGGACACTTGACTAGAAGCCACCCTCTTACCCTTGCCCTTGGCCTTCACTGGTGCAACCTCTTTGTAATTGGAGGGGGGAGCCGGATTCTCATCTTCATCCGACTCTTCCTCCAATTCAATTACCTCAGGGGCAGAGGAAGCGAGGTTGTTGTAGAGGGTTCTTCTACGTCGGGAACAAATCCACAAGAACAATCCAAGTACCAACCACCAGCGACCAAATTCACGCGTGGAAATTTTGCAAGTTGCATGGGCGTGTACACACAAAGATTTGAGTTGTCATCAATCCACTCGTCAAGGAAAGACGGCAAGGACGAAGAAGGAAGAACATTCTTTACAACAAGCTCACGGTGAATGTACGCACAAAGTGAAGAAAATTAGAACAAATAAATGGAGTGAAAAGAAAAGAAAATATGAAGGACAAAAAAAAAGAAAAAAATGATTAACGATAAGCAACGCGTTTGATAGCTAAGGGGCCTTCCTTGAACTCCATGAGATCGAGCCCTTGGGTGAACTTTAAGGCACCCTTGTCATCAAAATATACTCGAAAAACCTTGTCCCACAAAATGAGCCTCCAATGCTCTATAAAATGAGCAGGTTGGAAAAGATCTTCCATTGAAACCCAGTCAATGTCGATGGAGCATTCATTTTCAAATGAGGCGATCTCACCCTCAACCCCTTTCTCCAACTAATATAACACAAACAAAAAGTGAGTCCGAGAGGGTCGGATTGTAGTGCATACACAAAGAATTTCAACATATGAATCCAATTAGACCACCTTCATATGCATACACAAGGAACCTCATTGAAGTAAAAAACTGGTCCAAACTACCGCACCCTAGACCCTCTCGGTGCCGAGAGGGTCGGATTCTAGTGCAATCCAAAAAATTTCAACATATGACCCAAGCTAGTCCACATACATACACATACACAAGGGACCTCATTCTTGTAAAAAGGGGAATAGAAGAGGGGAACTTGTTTTTGGTTTTGACCTCGGCGGGGGAATTCCACCATTGAAGCCACCTAGCCTTAAAGGAAGCATCCACATCTGTAGTTGCCACCTTTTGGAGTTTCTCAATAGTCATATCAGGGACAAGGAAGATGGAAAAATGACGGTCAATGTGCAACATTGGCTAGTGCAATGTAAGAAAATATACTTGAAGCTTAAGCGGAAAAACACGAACGTGGAAGAAAATATTAAAGTGAAGAGGTGAAGGGAGTACCTCTTGGAAGAAGTCATCGCTGTTGTCCTTGTGGGCGACGGAGATGAATTTTTTAAAGCTACGAGATCGAATACTTTTGATCAATCTTTCTTGGGTTTTTGTCATAGCGTCCCAAATCCCAGGAGCAGATCTAAGTGCCTCGGAAGTGGCCTCGCGGTACAACCGTGCAGCAGTATCCGCCGCATTGGATATCTCTCTCTGAACAAACAGAGATGTGAGTAAAGATAAATGCATAGAAAATGAGGATAGGAAAAAACAAGAGCAAAGAGTAAAATTACCTTGTACAAGAACTTGACGAAGACATCTAATGTGAGAGGATACCAAGTAGGATTTTTGTCCATCTTAGACTCGCACATCTTGTCGTCATCCACCAAAATGAGGTCGGAGAAATCCTCAAGCTTTATTTTTCCAAATGTACGAATGCGAAGCAATTTGACAGGGAGGTTGTCCTGAACATGATCATGCTCTGTGGACCTAAAAATCAAAGTAATGAGAATCAAAGAAACAATGCATCACAAAACGATGGAAAAAAACAAGAAAAAAAAATTGAACTTACCAATTGATGTCATTCATGGCATTTAAGAAGACCGCGGTGGAATTTCTTGGATCCACGACAATACAGTCAACAGAGATGTGCCAATCTTTATCCAACGAGTGATGCTTATTGATGTGCCTCCACCAAGCCGACAAACAATGGTTACCCTCCCACACGTAGAACATCTTGCCAGAAAGGTGAGCAAGGTCAAGGTCATTTTGGAGCATGGCGTCGAATTCCTCATTGGCCTCTTGCCATAATGAACTCCAAGAATTGTGGATGTCATCGGAGACATCGAGTACCTCATTGAGGTTGTTGTAGGGAGAGATATACAAGGCTCGGTCACCGTCACGGTACCCCATGACGAACTCATTTTCCAACCGAGCGACATCAACCTCGTTGATGAGATGAACAAGTGGAAGACAACGCAAGCGGCATAGTGGGATAGAGAAACGCGACTTAAGAAGGGGTTTGATTTGAACCCAGTGTATCACAACATTAGAGTCCTCTTTCTATGATCTCCGAATCAAGAGCTCAGTCTCTTCTGGGTTGGACTCATCAAGAGGACGCAAAGAATCGGTTGCAATAGGTGCATCAACAGGTACCACAGGAACCTCCAATGGAACATTATAGTCCTCCATAATGGGTGCCTCCGTGATCATTAGGTTAATGGATTGTGATCCCTGCAAAAAATCAGACCTACAAGCTTTAGAACCTCAAGTAAAGAGCTAGTCCGAACAACCGCCACCTAGCCCCTCTCGGTTACGAAAAGGTCGGACTCTAGTGCATCCCCAAAGAATTTCAACATAAGAACCAAGCTAGTCCACATACATACACATACACAAGGGACGTCTTTCTAATCAACATTTGGTCCACACAACCGCCACCCAAGACCAGAGAGGGTCGGATTCGAGTGCATACACAAAGAATTTAAACATATGACCCAAGCTAGTTCACATAAATACACATACACAAGGGATCTCATTCTTGTCAAAATCTGGTCCATACTACCACAACCTACACACTCTCGGATCCGAGAGGGTGTGATTCTAGTGCACACACAAAGAATTTCAACATATGAACCTAGCTAGTTCACATACATACACATACACAAGGATCCTCATACTAGTCAAAATATGGTCCATACTACCGCACCCTAGACCCTCTCTGTTCCGCGAAGGTTGGAATCGAGTGGAATCCAAAAAAATTCAACATAAGAACCAAGCTTGTCCACATACATACACATACACAAAGGACCTCATTCTTGTCAAAATCAGGTCCATACTACCACACCCTAGACCCTCTCGGATCCGAGAGGGTCAGACTCTAGTGCATACACATAGAATTTCAACATATGAACCTAGGTAGTCCGCATACATACACATACACAAGGGACCTCTTTCTAGTCAAAATCTGGTCCTCACAACGTCCACCCAAGACCCGAGAGGGTCGGATTCTAGTGCATACACAAAAAATTTCAACATATGACCCAAGCTAGTCCACGTACATACACAAAGAGAAAGGATCTCATTCTTGTCAAAATTCTGGTCCATACTACCATACCCTAGACCCTCTTGGATCCGAGAGGGTCGGCCTCCAGTGGAATCCAAAAAATTTCAAAATATAAACCTAGCTAGTTCACATACATACACATACACAAAGATCCTCATACTAGTCAAAATTTGGTCCATACTACCGCACCCTAGACCCTCTCGGTTCCGCGAGGGTCGGAATCGAGTGGAATCCAAAAAATTTCAACATAAGAACCAAGCTAGTCCACATACATACACATACGCATACACAAAGGACCTCATTCATGTCAAAATCAGGTCCATACTACCACACCCTAGACCCTCTCGGATCCGAGAGGGTCCGACTCTAGTGCATACACAAAGAATTTCAACATAAGACCCAAGCTAATCCACATACATATACATACAAAACACACCATATGAGCCCAAAATGGTTGCTCATATTTGTTTTATGTTTAGAATTTACTTAGAATTGCATTTGAAGTCATTATTGGAACCTTAAAAAGGATTAAAAAGAGTGAGGCTTGGTGTGGATTTATGTTTTAGGCCTTAGGCTTATTTAATATGGTTAATTAAAGGATTAGTGTGAGTAAGGGTTGAAATTTAGAACATAGTGGTTGTGGGTTACGTAAGGGAAGGGCCTCGAGGTTTAAGTGTTTGAATTGGGACCTATCGTGTTGGTTTAGGGGGTGAGGGTTTAGTGAATAGGATGAGGTCCTATTATGTAGGAGAGGGGTAAGGGGTTAAGCCCTCTCGGGTGTTTGTGTGTGGTCCTTCTTTGTTGAGTTAAGCGGGGGAGGAGCTCGAGTAGCTGGGATGAGCTGTGGTTTGAGGCTTGGGTTTGGCATTCAGAGCTATTGATTTGAGTTTTGAACTCGACATTAGGAGCTACTGATTTGAGTCTTGGGCTCGGCATGAAGAACTGCTGGTTTGAGGCTTGGGTTCAGCATTCAGAGCTACTGATTTGAGTTTTGAACTCGACATTAGGAGCTACTGATTTGAGTCTTGGGCTCGGCATGAAGAACTGTTGGTTTGAGTTTTGAGCTTGGCATTAGGAGCTACTGATTTGAGGCTTTGGGTTCGGCATTCAAAGCTACTGATTTGAGTTTTAAGCTCGGCATGAAGAACTGCTGGTTTGAGGCTTGGGTTCGGCATGAATTGAGCTGCGGTTGAAGTTTTGAGCTCGGCATTAGGAGCTACTGATTTGAGGCTTTGGGCTCGGCATTCAGAGCTACTGGTTTGAGGTTTGGGTTTGGCATTCAGAGCTACTAATTTGAGTTTTGAGCTCGGCATTAGGAACTACTGATTTGAGGCTTTGGGTTCGGCATTCAGAGCTACTGATTTGAGTTTTGAGCTCAGCATGAAGAGCTGCTGGTTTGAGGCTTGGGTTCGGCATGAATTGAGCTGCGGTTGAAGTTTTGAGCTCGGCATTAGGAACTACTGATTTGAGGCTTTGGGTTCGGCATTCAGAGCTATTGATTTGAGTTTTGAGCTCAGCATGAAGAGCTGTTGGTTTGAGGCTTGGGTTCGGCATGAATTGAGCTGCGGTTGAAGTTTTGAGCTCGGCGTTAGGAGCTACTGATTTGAGGCTTTGGGCTCGGCATTCAGAGCTGTTGGTTTGAGGCTTGGGTTCGGCATTCAGAGCTACTGATGTGAAGAGAGCTCGGGGGCTGCCGGTTATGGGACCGGTTATGAGCCCGGGCCGGTTATGGGAAGGGCCAGGGTTACTAATGTCACCTTATATTGTGCGCTAGCTAATTAGGAAAGGGGGGGGAAGATTAAACTAGGAATTCAACTCATAAGTGAATTAGGGCGGTCCGGCCTCATATAAATTAGAGGGTTGCCTAAGGGGATGAACTTTTTGTAGGGATTTGAGGGTTGGTTGTAAATTACTGTAGGAAGAAGGGAATAAATAAAGAAGAGATTTTTTCAATGCTTGTACTCGTATTATGGAATAAACTGGTGTGCAAGAGTTGATGGGAAATGTAATGAATTTTACTGGCGTTGGGAAGAGGGAGTTATGTGAACATATATGTGATCCCCATGCCCTCACCCGAACTACGACGCATAAGGGTGGGTGGTTTGGCTTACATAAATGGTGCGTCCGCCGGGAGTGAAGCGGAATTAGGAGTCAAGACTTGGAGGCGACATCGTAGGAGAAGGGAATGAGTGCTTAGCTCATGGTAAGTGTCTTACTTAGAGTTTTTGATTTTTGTCATTGATTAGTTTAGTTGATTTTCTTTATTTCCTTGGAATGAATTGCATATGTCATTTATGCATTTGTTTTGAGGAGGGAGCGCGAATAAGGTATGTCCTCAACATTTTTGGGGATTTGATAAAAACATAAAAAGACTTTATGATCGTTAGTTTTCAAAGACCTTAGAGGGATAATTAACTTTAGGAAGATTAGACTTCGACACTCACCTCGGGGTATGAGCCCAAAATGAGTGCTCATATTGGTTTTAGGTTTAGAATTTATTTAGAATTGCATTTGGAGTGTTATTAAAACAATTAAAAGTATAAAAAGAGTGAGGCTTGGTGTGGTTTATGTTTTAGGCTTTAAGCCTACTTTGTGTGATTAATTAGAAGCTTAGTGATATTAGGGAGTGTGGTGGTCAAGTGAGTAGTATTTGATGAGGCAAGAGGAAGGTCTTTGGATTTAAATGTTTGAATTAGAACATGCTCTTGTTGGTTTAGAGGGTGAGGATTTAGTGGATAGGATAAGGTCCTACTAAGTAGGAGAATGTTAAAGGGGTTTGTGGTCTTGGGTGCCCTCTCTTCCTCCTCTTCTCCTCTCTTCCTCTCCTCTCTCTCTCTCCCCCTCCTCTCTAGGATTTAGAGCTCTTAGAAGTAAAAGGATAGTGGAATTAAGTGGTGAATTAGTAGGGGATTTAGTGGAATTATTAGAATTAGGTAAGGGGATTAGTTACCAAACTTATGGTGTTAAGAGGTTGAACTTATGGTTAGGGAACTACTAGAATTTCACTAGGAAGCTGTTGGATTACAGTCGGGAGCTGTTGGGCTGCAGTGGGAGCTACTGATTTTATACTAGGAACTGTTGGGTTGTAGTCGGAAGCTGCTGGGTTGCAGTGGGAGCTACTAATTTTACACTTACTGAACTGCTGGGTTGCAGTTGGGAGCTACTGGGTTGCAGTTGGAGCCACTGATTTTACACTTAGTGAACTGCTGGGTTGCAGTTGGGAGCTACTGATTTTACACTAGGAAACTGCTGGATTGCAGTTGGGAGCTACTGGGCTGCAGTGGGAGTTATTGGTTTTATACTAGGAAGCTGTTGGATTGCAGTCGGGAGTTGCTGGGCTGCAGTGGGAGCTACTGAATTTACACCTTGGAAGCTACGGAAATTACGCTTAGGGAGTCGCTGGATTTATATTTAGGGAGCTGCCGGAGTTATGGTTCGGAGGTGTACATAAGGACTAAGTTCACATTATATGGTGGTTGGTTAATTAGTAAAGGGACAGGGATACTAAAGTAGAGACTTAACTCCTTAAGAAATTAAGGAGGGAGGAGGTCCCTAACATGCAAAGAGGTGACATAAGGGAACAAGCTTTTGGTAAGGATTGGAGTATTGAGTTTTGAATCAGTGTAGGAAGAGAGGACTACTAGAGGAGAGTATTTTCTAATACTTGTAGTCGTATTATGGAATAAATTGATGTGTAAAAGTTGATGGGGAGTGAAATGGATTTTTATGAATTTGGTAAGAGGTAGGATGTAAGCATGAATGTGATACCCATACCCTCACCCGGACTAGGAAGCTTAAGAGTGGACGGTTTGGCCTCACACGGGGTGAGTCTCCAAGTCTTGGGGATTTGAAATTTAATGCTCTAGATTAGAATTGTTAGTTTAGAAATTTTGTTGTTATTATCACATTGAGTCACGTTCGAGAGGAGTGCTAACTTGCAGAGGAGGACGAATTGCTTAAGGTATGGCATTCTTCCAAGTGAATTCATTAAATTAATTAAGGAATGATTTTTGTAACTATTATTGTCGTTATTCATTGGAGAGGGTAATTCTCTAGTTGTGTTATTGTACGAGGACAAGAGGGTGATGCCTCGGTCCTCCGCATAGTGCATGGCGAAGGTCAGCCCCTCACAATTGGTATTGTGGTGAGTGTCAGTTGGAGGAAAGGTTTTAGAGGTGATGCTCTAGCCCGACCAAAAATTGACATGAACATGCCTATATCCTGTTTGGGATTGTTCATTTAAGTGGGTTTGCAGGTTCTCTTCTTCACCTCCTCAATTCTTAAGGCGCACCAAGAGAAGTGATAATATTAATGAGTGAAGGTAGTGAGGAGTATGATTGGTCAAGTGAGGGTCGATCGATTCTTTGGGGAATGCAAGGTAAGACTCGATCTCAAAAACCAAGCTTGACATTAGGATTAGACAAATCTACACGTAAGAGGAGATTATCTCGGATTAGTGAAGTTGTAGAAGAAGTTGATGTTAGATTAGAAAGTTGTTTGAATGTTGAGTCTAGTATTAGTCCATTGCCAAAGACATTAGAAGTAGAGGCTCGACTTGAGAAAGATGCAACTCCCTTTAAGTTGACTGGTGAGATATCATCGGAGACTTATACATTTACGGAAGAGATTCCGGTATACATTGATAGGGAAATAGAAGGGGACACACCGGTCACTATGGAGCCGGACCATGGGTTGGATCCGCCACCCATACTTCCTATGCCACCCATTGATCCATTGGTTAGGCCGAGAGGTCTACCAATTGTGGTTCCACAAAACTTACAGGCGGTGGATATGCCATCCCACCTCCCTAAGTTTTATGGAACTAAGAATAGAGAGGTACATCGAGAGGCATATGGAGAGGTACATCGAGAGGTTGGCTAGTTCTCTGGTGACTGGTTGGTATGGTTTCCTACCACTCTAGAGGGTGAGGCTTATGAGTGGTATAAAGATCATGCCGAAGGACATTTTAGAGGATGGGAGCAATTGCAAAGGGAGTTTTTGAATGAGTTTCGGTCGGAGGTTGGTCAAATCATGGCTTTGAGGGCATTGCCTTCGTTGAAGAAAGGTAGGAAAGAGGAGATTTCGGCCTACATTAGGAGGTTTGATATAGTGTGTACACGTTTTGTGGGAACCATGCTCAATGATGACACACTAAAGCAATTCTTCATTCAAGGATTCTTTAAGTCGGGGACAATTAGGGGTGTTCTTGAGAGGAATCCTCAAACATTGGCAGATGCCAAGCGGGCGACTAGAGAGATGGAGAGCTTGGATAGAGATCATGAGAGATTATGAAGAAGGGAAGATGAATTGATACCACAATTCATTCCCATTCGACCTAGGGTGATGGCGGGAGAGCCGGCCAAATATGAGAGTCAAGTCCCATATACCATTGTTGACACGGGTCCATGTCCTTTGGCGGTTAGAGAATTGATACCACTTTTGGCATTACCGGCTCCTAGAAGGGATCCTCACCTAGAGGAAGTGGAAAAGAGATTGGGAGCTAGTCAATTGGAATTTCAAGAGGCCATGATTAAGCAAATGCAAAGTCTTACGGATCAAATGTCTTTGATGATCAAGAGCCAACAACTTGGTCCCCCTCCTCCGGTTGAGTCAGGTAGACATGCATCGGGGTTGTGGTGTGTTCAATGTGGCCAACCGGGCCACACTCGTCAGTTTTGTAGAAATGGACAAAACCGTGATCAAAGAGGAAACGGTGGTCCACCTTCACAAAACCAACGAGGTCAAGGACAACATCAATATGGATAAGGTAACAAAAGGGACCTCCTCCTAGAGGTCAAGGTGGTCAAAACGTGGAGAAGAGGAAATTCCATCCATTTTGTCGAAGATGGCATGCACAAGGTCAATGTTGGTCCGAGGGACAAGCTTATGGTTGTAGCAATTGTGGAGGTCACCATCCTTCGGACGAATGTCGTTAACCGGATAAGATTATTAATGTGAATTATGTGGTGGCCAATCCACAGCAACAAGCGAGGGACAACATGAGGGGAGCTAGACCTTAAGGTGGACCACCAAATGAGCTTAGGCCACCAAATTTGTATTACGACCATGGTAATGCGAGATAAACTTTTCATCCACCGGCGGGATTGCAAACGGCGAATGGTTACATTCCGATTCAAGGTCGGCAAGGAGGTCCACAAAACTTTGACAATATGCGGCAAACTCCTCCTACGGATCCGAGTCCGTCTAATTCTCAGGATGTCAGGTTTATAGATGGTGTCGTGGAGTCACATTATGATGACGCTCTTCCTATCCAAATGGAGATTGAAGAGGAACAAGGTCAATGGCCTCCACACACCAATGCCATCATCTATGAGTTGAAGAGTCTAGAAGATGAGGCCACTCATGAAGCACCGGCATTAGCGGTGACCACTAGAGCTAGGAGAGGGAAGACCCCATTAGAGGTAAGAGTAGAGGGTCAAGAGGAGTATTCTTTGGATGAGGCTCCTAACATTTCCAAATTGGACAAGGTAGCTAGAGTAGCTAGGAAGGCCACTAGGGAGTTAGAGAAAGAGAATGTGATTCTTCATGATAGGGAGAGGCCTAATGTCATTCACGATTTGGACGGTAGTGAGATGGGAGAATGGGAAGGACCGGGAATTCCTTTGGATGAGTTTGATGGTGTTGGCAAGGCCAAAGTGGAGAAGTCGAGTGGCTACGATTTATAGGCTGATCTTAGCTCACTTAAGGCCGATATCATCTTTGGACAATTGTTGGAGATTTCACCCGTGGCTAGAAAAACTCTCAAGGAAGGAATGCCGGTGACTAGGAGGACTAGGAAGGTTAAGACTAGGATGGCGGCTAGAGTTCAAATCCAAGGAGGAAGACGGGTTGTCAAATCAATTGAGATTGAGGTTATACTGGTGGACAAGGTGGTTCCTAATGTGTTAGTGGATGGAGGTAGCGGACTCAACATCTTACCGGAGCATACCATGAAGAGGTTGGGTCTTAGTCTTACGGGTCCGTCACCTTTCATCATCAATATGGCAAATTAAAGCCCGGCCGTGCCTTTGGGAATGATTAAAGATTATAGGATTAACACCGAAGGGGAAGAGTATGTGGTTACTTTTTATGTCATCAAAATGCATTCTAACAATGATACATTTCCCATCTTGTTGGGTAGACCTTGGTTGAGAATGTCGGATGCCATAGTGGATTGGGGAGGAGTCAAGCCATCTATTACTTATGGTCCTGAGGATAATAGGGTCAAAGTTCCCACATGGTCGTTAGATGGTTGGGTTAGACAAGAAATTGCTTCATCTTCGGAAGATGAAGGTGATGCCAAGGAGGATGACAAGAATGATGAGGCATTGGTAGGAGTAGTTCATTCGGGTGGTCATGGAAGGATCATAGACACATGATCGGGGCTAGGTCCTAGTTTCTATGATGGGGAGTATGTCCAATGGTTGAGGGATTATCCGGAGTCGGATTTTGATGTCATGATGACGTCCCACCATGCATGTTTGAGAGATGACATTCTTGATTCACGTAGTGAAGAAAGCTCCTTGTTAGAACCATGCGAGGTGCTCACCGAGGAAGATTGGATTTTAGGGGGATTGATACCTTGGGTAGATAGTATGGAAGAGATTGACGTAAGTTTAGTACATGTGGATGGGACTCAAGATAAGGAGGCTATTATGAAAGCAGAGAAGTTGGAGGAGCCTTTGCACTTCAAGACTACGTCAACGGGAATTGTTGTTGGACAAGATGTCAAAGATTATCCTAAGGTACCGGCAGATTGGTATAGAAACAAGGATGAACAAGTTCATGTGACGAAAGCGGATTGGAAGTATGTAGATGTGGTCTCAATTGGAGGATAAAAAAATCAAGGAATATAGCGATTTGGTGGATGAATTTAGTGACACTTTTGCGTGGTCATACAATGAGCTTAAGGGGATCCCTAGAGAGATGGTGAAGCATCGCATTCCTTTGATTCCGTGTGCTAGGCCAATTAGGCAAAAGGAGAGAAGGATGAACCCACGACTACAATTGTTCGTTAAAGCGGGGTTATAGAGATTGTTGAATTCCGGGTTTATTAAACCGGTCGAGATTACAGATTCGGTCTCCCCAATGGTAGTGGTGAAGAAAAAGAATGGGAAGTTGAGGGTGTGTGTGGATTATAGGAAACTAAATGCTTGCACGCAAAATGACCGTTTTCCTTTACCATTCATCACTCTCCTTTTAGAAGAGGTAGGAGGGCACGCTCGCTACACATTCATGGATGGTTATGCGGGCTATAACCAAATTGCCATAGCATTACAAGATATTCACAAGACGGCTTTTACTACTCCGTGGGGTACGTTTGTTTGGGTGGTCATGGCATTTGGTTTGTGTAACGCTCAGGCCACGTTTTACAAGCTTGTCATGTATATCTTCACCGACTTGTTATACAAATTTATGACAGTCTTCATCAACAATTTTAGCACTCAATCAATCAACATATAGGGTGTGCGAGAGGCTTTGGTTAGGTGTAGGAAGATGTAATTGGCTTTGACCCGGATAAGACATTCTAGGGTGTTCACAAGGGAATTCTTTTGGATTATGTGGTGAGTGAGAAGGGAAGAGAACCTGATCCATACAAGATCATTGTTATTGATGAGTTGCACACTCCCACCAACACTGAGGATATAGCCAAGTTGTTAGGACATGTGGGGTGGTATAAGGAGTTGATTTCTAATTTCTATAAGATAGCGGTTCCTATTACCCACTTGCTCAAGAAAGATGTTAAATTTGAGTGGACCGAGGCTTCCCAAAGGGCGTTTGAGGAGTTGAGGAGTTGAGGGATAACTTGAGCACTTATCCGGTGTCAAGGCCACCCGATTGGGATAAACCTTTTCATGTGTATTTTGATGCAAGTAATGTAGCCGTTGGTAGTGCCTTGTGTCAATCCACGGGTGAGAAGGGTAAAGACCAACCCATTGCCTATCCTAGTAAGCAATTGACACCAGACGAAAGGAATTATTCTACCACAGAAAGGGAGTACTTAGCCATGGTATTTTTGGTCAAGAAGTTTTGTCATTACCTCGTGTGTAATCCGGTTGTTTTCTTTGTGAATCAAATGGCCATAAAGTATTTGGTCAACAACGCGGAGCTAAGCGGGAGATTAGCTAGGTGGGTCTTGTTACTAGAGGAGTTTGATTACACGGTGGAGTATAAGCCGGGTCGCATGCACTTAGGAGCCGACCATTTGTCTAGATTGTCAGATATGATGGGATAGAGTCCAATAGATGATAGGTTAGTGGATGACAACATTTTTGTGATTACGGCCAAGCCAGAATGATATGCGCGTATCGTGGAGTTTTTTACCACACAAAAATTGCTCGAGGATTAGACCAAAGAGGAGAGAAAAAAGGTTAGAATTAATAGTAGGCATTTTGCGGTGGTAGAACATAGATTGTTTAGGAGGGGAACCGATGGATTGCTTAGGAGGTGTGTGTCAGAGATAGAGGTCCCTACCATTCTCGAGGCTTGTCATGATAGTGCGTGTGGAGGACATTTTTCAGGCCAACTCACCTGTCGCAACCCTTGCTAATCCCTTTAACAATCTTGCCAATTTCCATTTCTAGCAAAGGTTATGAGTACTAACCCTTCGCATACCACCATGCTAATGGTTAGCTCCTCCTACCTCGGACCTTATAGCTCACTTAATCCTTAGATGTGGACTTCCATCCATGGAAGTCCAATCTTATGCTGATCATCGCATTGCCGGAGCAACACTACAACAACCCGAACCATACTAGACTACTATGGCCTCACAATGGGCCAAAGTCCATGGAGGCCGTGCCGTTCGGCTACGGGTGGGTGAGGCCACACCACGTCACCCATATAAGCCTCTAAGACTTTACGCGGGGCCCCTACCCCACCATCAACCAACCTCTTGTCTCTCCACCAAGAGTTGGGGCCTAATGGACATTTTCCTTTAGCTGTTGGGCCTAGAACCCCCCAGCAGCTTCAGACCATCATAATTTCCTTGTATGATGTTTGATCATAACAAAAAGCTACTCCATCTTCATCTAAGCTTCACGTAGATGCCGATGGACTCCTCACTTGCCCCATTCGGGCAAGTCTTGAGGAAGTTATGCCTGTTTGAACCTTGGCAGTCCCGGGAATCACTCCCAGGCTCTGCTGTACCAGGGCGCTGTCCCGGGACAGCGCCCCACTCAAATGGCCATAACTCCTAGCTCACATCTCCGCTTGAGGTGATCTTGAGCATTCTAGAATCACCACAACATGAGCTACGCATAGCTCTTAGCTTTACCCTCATGCCTCCTAGTCTCCGTGGAAGGGAGGCGTTCCTAACGCCCGGAGCCCTCACCCACACTAGGATCACTTGGGCCCTCTCACCAACGGCGCCACAAGTCCCGGGTGTCACTCCTGGGTCCCCCTTGTGCCCATGGTGTTTTGGGCACTCCTCATGGAAAGGTTGTGAGGCCAAACCCACCACCTTTAAGCGTACTAGTCCGGGTGATGGTTTTGAGAATCACATGTGTCATACCAAAGCTCGTGGTGACATGGAATGTACTTCCATCTCAACAAGCTCGCAACTCACTTGAAATCATGATGTTTTATTAATGCTAGTCTCTTGAATAGGTAGAGCATTGGCCTTCAAGTCTCTATAAGTCTCTTCAAGTCCCTACAAGTCTTTATGAATTCTACAAATTCCACTAACCTTCTACTAATTCCCACACAACTCTAAGTCTAACACTCAATTCTATGAGAGGAACAACAAGAGGGAGAGAGAGAGAAGGAAAGGGGAAGGGAGACGGTAAGGAGGCCTTGTATGAACCTCTCCCCTTTACCCACACTCCCCTCTCAATACAACATGCTCATGTGCCCACACACACGTGCAAGATGGAAGAGCGCGAAGGAAAAGAGAGTGAATAAGAACACAAGTGAATGAAGAAGGTGAGAAAGGAATATATAGGAGAAGAAAAGGGGTGAGCACCCCTCAAAGCTCAAGATAAGCCCCTCGATCATCTCTTACTTCGTAGGCTCTTATCCTATCCGTTAAGTAAGCCCCTCGATCCTCTCCTTACTTTGTAGGCTCTTATCCTATCCACTAAGCCTTCAGCTCCTAAACCAACAAGATGGATCCCAATTCAAATATTTAAACTCAAGAAGCTTCCTTTGGTCCACCACATGCTACACTCACCTAACCAAAGAACTTCCTTCATGCCGCTAAGCTTCTAATTAACCACACCACATAAACCTAAGGCCTAAACATAACTTCACACCAAGCCTCACTCTTTTTATATTTTTGAGAATAATCATAAAACATCAAAATGTAACTCCTAATGGTTTCAAAGAATTAATAACACATGTGGGCACCATTTTGGGCTCACAAAGGTGCGCAATAGTCACCCCCACCAAATAAAGGCGATGCCCTCATCGACTATACTTGTATTTGGCACACCAATTCGTAAGTTGCCATCTTCTATGGTGCCGCATTGTGTTTACCTTAGGGCGCGACCCCCACAATGCATCTTCAAATTTGGCATAGTCCCAAAGGTGTCGTTCCTAGGTGGTCCGTTAGCGACCTTGGATCTCTCCTCCAGGGACCTAACCTACATTAGACCCACCTACTTTGGGAGTCACTTGGGTTGCCCCTCCTTTGGGGCCTCCCCCCGTTAGGCTCCACTAGCCTAACATGACACCTCTAGGCGAGAACTCAACGTTTCCACTAAGTTATCTCGGTTGCAACTCCGAGATGGTTTTCTATTGTTAAGCCACGCCTCGATCGCATGGGGGTGATGCCAAGTCCCGCCCGACTTGGTTACCACTTTGCTCTTTTGAGACATGGGTTCATGACTTCCATGCGCCAACTCTCATTAGCTCGCGGGTAGCATTTTTATGAGCACGCGCCATCACCTTGCCCCCGCCCGGACAAACCCACAACTAAGAAGTTTCTTGGTTTTATCCAAGGCCCCTCCAAGTCATGGCCCCCAATTACTCGGCTTACCCAACCTAGTTTGGCATGTCTATTCCCCCTCTTCTACTAACCAAGCACAAGTACAAGACTAGGACCTCATCTCATACTTTTCTCTTTGCACCATTAAAGTTTGGACTTTATTCCCTCAAGCCAAAGAACAAGTTCATGTTGTGGAGCAATTAACCTCGAAGCTAAGTGTGCTACTAGCGTCTCTCCCCCACTAAAGGAGATTGATGTCCTCATCAATGCCTACGCTTCATTTTATTGGAATGTCTAGCCTTAGTTTCTTGAAAGTGCTTTACCAATTCCTTGGCGTTCATCATTACAGCTACCCAAATAGCTTCTTTCTATCCTCACCATTTCACCAAGTACTTCTTTGTACATTTTCTTTCCTTTTCACTTGGGCTTCCTACACTTGAGGATGCCCTCCTACATCATGTTCCAAATGACGTCCACAAGCTTGGGAGGTGGCCTAATCACTTGCTTGTGATCGGGCCACAAGGTGTCGTCCTTAAATGGCTTTAGGAATGAGACATGAAATGTGGGATGCACTTTGATCTCGGGCGGTAATTCCAAATTATACATGTCCTTGAACACTTGTTCCACAATGGGAAACGGAGCTCCAATTTTGGACATGAACTTTGGAGTGAGGCCTTCCGGCTAAGTGAAGTTGTTCACATTCAACAACATCTTTTGGCCCACCTCATTCTCCACTTCGCGTCTTCCGGCATTGACTTGCACTCCGTAGCACCTTCGGGCTTTCTCCACCAACAACTTGGTCATCTCCAAGGCTTGTTTACCATCCTTGGCCAAATCCTCACCATCTTGGTTGAACTCTAGTGTTGAATGTGCCCCCTCGAGAGCTAGGTTAATAGGTTGGAGCGCATCCACTCCATAAGCCACCACGAAATACCACCCCTTGGTAGCCAAGTGCGTGGCTACATTGCAATTACACTCCGCTTGACCCACATAGTCCGCCCAATCTCGTTGGTCCGCCCCCACCAAGTTCCTCAAGTATTGCTTCAAGACTCCATGCACACGCTCCGCTTTCCCATCCATTTGGGAATGCAAGGTCGTGCTAAACCTTAGTTTCATTCCTACCTCCTTAGAGAAATGCATTGAAAATGCACTTGTGAACTTTGGATCTTGATCCCACACAATCACTCTTGGCAACCCGTGGTGCCTCAACCATCCTTTGAGAAAAGGCTATGCGGTATCCAACGCGGTCGCGGTTCCCACAATCGGCACCACAAAGTCACTTACCCCCGCAATTGGCTGTTTGTACAAATTCCTCAGCGGACATGATTTTCTCCTGAACAATGGAATGGTTGTGTAAGAAATAAGCAAAGCTTGGGAAAAGAAAAGCTAAAACAGAAAACAAAGAATAATAACACTAAAAATGCACTGATACCATGAAGCCACCCCATTGTGGATATCGGAAGTGCTAGAAGGCGAGCCAAAGTTGAAGGTGTTTCATTCCATCCTCGGAGGTGTAGTTAGAAAAAGCCCACCAAGCCTTGATGGCGAGGTACCTTGTCTTTGCCTCCATTATAGAGGATGCGTCGCGATACTGGAGGCAGAGACGTTTGTGTTGGTCTTGCAAGTCGTGTTTGATATAGAGTTTGGTGTGTTTCACCAAAGACTAGGTCCAATAGAAATAGGAGGTTCTCTTACGCCCATCGATGGGAACCTTTGGATCTCCAAACCGGTAGACAATCTTGACGGCATTCCAATTGGTTTGTGCATTGTCCGCCATGAAGACTTTGAAGTGAGGCTTGGGGATTCCATGGCGAGCCATGACGTGGTTGAGGTTATGCTAGAAAAGCACTTGAGCATTGAAGTCGCAACAAATGATGGTCATAACGCGCTGGTAGGTTCCGTCGTACACGTGGCAGGCCATAGTGGTCCAATTGGCGACGTATTTGACATGGTCGGACATGATGCAAGCATGCTCGAGATCCCCGCCAGGTTGCATGTGCTTAACCAAATCGACCCCACTACCAGGGCCAACCTCAGACATCTTGAAAACGAAACTTTGTCCGTCTTGTCACCTTGGCCTAGGAATTGATTCCATTGGACATACGCCCATGTGCTGACACCTCTAAGCTTGGCAATGCCATCTATAACCCCTAACCTACGTAAGTATTTGAAAGTAGTAACCTTGTTTTGGGGATCATTTATCATTGCGGAGGAGGAACTCACCCACAAGGTCCTTGCTAGCTTCATTTTGCTATGAGTGGCTTGGGGCGTTCGCTTGATGTGCTCCCCGATTAGGGCGTCAATGTGCTGGCGGCTATCCCTGCGATTTCCGACCTTGACGGGGTGACGATGATTGCCAAGATGAATGCACGCCCGTTGAGTGGTGTCGTTGTTGTGGACGTAGAAGATTTTGGCAACACATGGTGCAATGCATTTGGGTGGCTCCTTGTAGATCTTGCACACCAGAGTGGAGAAGATAGGCACGGGACCACCAACGGGAAAGGGCTCTTTGGTAAATTCATCGAATTCAATATCATTGTCTGAGGAGGTACGATGAACACGTTGGAGGTAGTCGCAATGAGGATTGTGACACTCGAGGTGGCCAACACAGGTGGACGAGCGAAAAGTAAGGCCTAAGTCATTGCTAATGTTGGTGGTTTGGGTTTTGATCCAGACAAGGTTGTCGTAGCGTTTGTCCATGCCGTCCATGGATTTGGCCTTCGTATGAGAGGACAAGACGCCTACTGGGGGGAGGGCAAACATCCGATTCCCATCAAAGCGAGGCGGCAAGAAATTCACCTCTTCAATTTGCAAGGTGTCATAATCTAGCTTCTTGAGGATGTTTCTCCTACCGGGCATGGAAGCAAGAGTACGTAGACATTGAAGAATGGAAATGGATGGTTTGACAGGGGATGGAGGAAAAGGACACAAAATAGGCGGGGTAACAAAGGTGGAACGGAGGGAGGATGAAGATGGTTTGTCAATGGGAGTGGATACAGGGGGCTCATCCCCATCCGAGGAATCAGAAAGATGTATGACATTGTGTATCTTGGGTTCAATCTTAATTTTGACCATGGGAGGAGTGTTTAAAATGGAAGCGGAGGAATGGGGAGGGGTACGAATTTCTGTGGATACATTCATGCAAGAATCTGCGCGTTCGTACATTATGTATTTACCAGCGCAGAGTTCCCACATTGAAGATCCGTTGTCGACAACCCTTCATTCTCACGCATGGTCAATGACAACAAAGACGTAGCACTATCATAAATATCGCGTTCGATCCATATTGTATTATCTTGCAATGAAAACCTGATACTAAGGTGAAGGTAAGAGACAGATGCAAAACCGTTCGCATCTACGGGGAAAATAATAGGGATTCCGAGGCCATTGGCATGGAGCTCAACCATTTCTGAGACACATGGCACAGTGGATGAGGAAGCCATGGACAAGGAGAGGGAGGAATATGAAAATAGTCCAAAAAGGGTAAACAAGGTACAACTATTAGACAATTGTAAACCCTAAATTTTCAACACCGGTACTATATATGTAAGAGAGGGTTGGGGAAGGGTCCTTTTGTAAATGAAATACAAGGATGCTCAGAGAGTAGAGAGCACGAAATAAAGAATCGGAGGGAAATTGGGACGCACACATGAAGGAAACAGAGCACATTACAATCTCCACAATCGATCCAAGAAAGAAGTGGAAGAAGAGAAAGGGAGGCACGAGTTTCAACAATTCAAAACAGAGGAGACGAAGATAACTCATGAAGAAAGAGGAATCGTGCATAGAAGGAAGAGGGATCCCATCAAACTTGTAGAGTACGTATGGAGAGGAGAGAAGAGGGTCTTTGAATCGGCATTTGAATCTGCAGCCCATAGAGTAAAAATGAGAGGACAGTGATTCATACGCACCATCTATGGCAGAGAGCGAGCATCGCAACAATTCTAATCAAAGCGGGTCTCTTGAGGACACAAGAGATAATACGATTATTACAGTAAGTTTGCAGTTGAAGTTATATGCACAAAGGGTATGCCAAGATTTAGGTTTATGGAAATATGACATTGGAAAATCAATTATCTAAATTTGGAAAACACCTTGCCACACAATAGAAAGAGCAACATGTGGATCGGGAAAGAGCAACAATAAGGAACCTTGACTGGGCTCCTTGTGCCTCCATGGGTTTGACACCCACTACTCGGCCACGGACCTTGTACGGAGCACAAGGAAAAAAACCCACAAACAAAAACCCACTTAGGTTTTATAATCAAGAAGGACGCATTAATGGTTGTAAAGCTTGTATGTGTAAATAAGATCAAAATGTGTGGACTAGCTCGGTTGATAGTGTTAGGCTAGGACATTAGGACCAAATTTGGAGTTGAGGTTCTTATGCTTGTATGTGTAGATAGGTTCAACTTGTGTGAAGTAGTTTTTTTGATATGTTCAAATATTTGGGTATGGACTGGAATTCGACCCTTTCGGATCCGAGAGGGTCTTGGGGTAGGACATTATCATCATATTTTGACTTCAAATTTGTGAAGTTTGTATGTGTACATAGGTTCAATATTTGTGGACTAGTTGGGTTGATAATATGAGGGTAGGACATTAGGACCAAATTTTAAGTTGAGGTTCTTATGTTTGTATGTGTAGATAGGTTCAACTAATGTGAAATAGTTTTTTTAATATGTTCAAAGACTTGGGTATGGACTAGAATTCCACCCTCTCGGATCCGAGAGGGTCTTGGGGTAGGACATTAAATTTTGACTTCAAAGTTGTGAAGTTTGTATGTGTACATAGGTTCAACTTGTGTAGACTAGTTGGGTTGATAGTATAAGGGTAGGACATTAGGACCATGTTAAGGACAACCTCCCTACCAAATTGCTTCGCATTCGTACATTTGGAAAAATGAAGCTTGAGGATTTCAAGGACCTCATTTCAGTTGACGACTACAAGATGTGCGAGTCTAAGATGAAAAATAATTCTACTTGATATCCCCTCACATTGGGTGTCTTTGTCAAGTTCTTGTACAAGGTAATTTTTCTCCTTGCTCTTGTTTGTTTCCTTCCTCATGTTTTATGCATTTATCCTTACACACATTTCTGTTTGTTTAGAGACAAATATCCAAATCGGCGGATACTGCTGCACGGTTATACTGCGAGGCCACTCCCGAGGCTCTTAGATCTGCTCTTGGGATTTGGGATGCTATGACAAAAGCCAAAGATAGATTGATCAAAAGTTTTCGATCTCGGAGCTTTGAAAAGTTCATCTCCGTCGCCCACAAGGACAACAGCGATGACTTCTTCCAAGAGGTACTCCCTTCACCTCTTCAATTTTTATTTGCTTCCACCTTCGTGTTTTTCCACTTGTGCTTTAAGTACATTTTCTTACATTACACTAGTTTATTTTGCAGATTGACAGTCATTTTTCCACCTTCCTTGTTTCGGATATGACTATTGAGAAACTCCAAAAGGTGGCAACTACACATGTGGATGCTTCCTTTAAGGCTAGGTGGCTTCGGTGGTGGAATTCCCCCGCCGAGGTCAAAACCAAAAACAAGTTCCCCTCTTCTCTCCCTCTTTGCGAGAAAGTCCTCGATGACTGGCTTCACAAAGCTTCTTTTTGGGCATATGTACTCCAATACCTTCTTGACGATGGTAGGACCAGATTTTGACTTGAAGGTTGTGTACTATGAATGTGTAGATAGATTGAAGATGTGTGGACTAGTTTGGTTTTTATGTTCAAATAGTTATGGTATGCACTAGAATTCGACCCTCTCGGATCTGAGAGGGTCATGGTTGAGGTTGGTAGGACTAGATTTTGGCTTTATGGTTGTGTAATATATATGTGTAGATATGTGGACTAGTTTGTTTATTATGTTCAAATAGTTTGGGTATGCACTAAAATCCCACCCTCTCGGAACCGATAGGGTCTTGGTTGAGGATGTTCGGACCAGATTTTGACTTGAATGTGGTGTATTATATATGTGTAGATATGTGGACTAGTTTGGTTGTTATGTTCAAATAGTTTGGGTATGCACTGGAATTCAACCCTCTCGGAATCGAGAGGGTCTTGGTTGATGATGGTAGGACTAGATTTTGACTTGATGGTTGTGTATTATGTATATGTAGATAGGTTGAGGATGTGTGGACTAGTGCGGTTGTTATGTTCAAATAGTTTGGGTATGCACTAGAACTCGACCCTCTTGGATCCGGGAGGGTCTTGGTTGAGGATGTTTGGACCAGATTTTGACTTGAATGTTGTGTATTATGTATGTGTAGATATGTGAACTAACTCGGTTGTTATGTTCAAATAGTGTGGGTATGCACTAGAATTCGACCCTCTTGGTTCCGACAGGGTTTTGGTTGAGGTTGGTAGGACCAGATTTTGACTTGATGGTTGTGTATTATATATGTGTGAATAGGTTGAAGATGTGTGGACTAGCTCGGTTGATATGTTCAAATAGTTTGGGTATGCACTAGAATTTGACCCTCTCGGATCCGAGAGGGTCTTGGTTGAGGATGGTAGAAACAGATTTTGACTTGAATGTTGTGTATTATGTATGTGTAGATAGGTTGAAGATGTGTGGACTAGTTTGGTTGTTACGGTCAAATAGTTTGGGTATGCATTAGAATTCGACCCTCTCGGATCCGAAAGGGTCATGCTTGAGGTTGGTAGGACTTGATTTTGACTTGATGGTTGTCTATTATGTATGTGTAGATAGGCTGAAGATGTGTGGACTGGTTCGGTTGATAGTGTTGGGTAGGACATTAGGACCAGATTTTGATTCAAGGTTTTAAAGATTGTATGAGTAGATAGGTTCAACTAGATTTCTAACTTTATATTTGTCTCATCTTAGTTGGAGAAAGGGGTTGAGGGTGAGATCACCTCATTTGAAAATGAATGCTCCATCGACATCGACTGGGTTTCTACGGAAGATATTTTGCAACCTACTCATTTTGTCGAGCATTGGAGGCTCATTTTGAGGGACAAGGTTTTTCAGGTGTATTTTGATGACAAGGGAGTCTTGAAGTTCACCAAAGGGCTCGATCTCATGGAATTTGAGGGAGGCCCCATAGCTATCAAGCGCGTTGCTTACGATTAATCATATTTCATTTTTCTTTTGTTCTTAATATCTTCGTTAGTTTTCACTATTTCCATTTTATTTTTTTATTCTCATGTTCTTCAATTTGTAGGTACATTCACCGTGAGCTTGTCGTAAAGAATTCTCTTCCTTCTTTGTCCTTGCCGTCATTCATTGAAGATTGGATCAATGACAGCTCCAATCTTTGTGTGTACACTCACATGCAACTTGCAAAATTTCCACACGTGCATTTGGTGGCTGGTGGTTGGTACTTGGATTGTTCTCGTGGATTTGTTCCCGACGTAGAAGAACCCTTCTAAAACATCCTCGTTTGCTCTGCCCCTAAGGTAAGTGAATTGGAGGAAGAGCCGGACGAAGATGAGAATCCAGCTCCTCCCACCAATGACAAAGAGGTTGCGCTAGTGAAGGGCAAGGGCAAAGGCAAGAGGGTGGCCTCCAGTCAAGTATCCACCCGTTCTTTCATCAAGGCCTGCGTTCAACGCACTCCAGTTCTAGCTACCACGGTTGTCGAAAGTCCAACGGCAACTCCCACCATAATTCAAATTTTCCACTCTCCGCTCTCCGCTCTACGCTCACACTACTAAGTTTCCTGGTCGATATTGAGACAAACAGACACACACTTAGGATCCTTTTCATCCACCGCCTAATCACTAGATATAACATGGGGAAGGCCTTGTATCTTAGGATTTGTACTAGCCAGAGATGCACAACTTGTTTCACATATCATAAGGAAATAAGGAAGGAAGAAGGGGGTAGCTACACCTGGAGCAAATTGTGGAGTCGATCGGGGTGGAACGCTCTATCGGCGATGTCCTTGCGATTACGGTGGTAACATCAAGTTGTGAAGTGCAAGATTAGGAGAGGGAGATGGGATGATTGTGATTTGGTTAAGTTCGTGATGAAATGAAGACGAAGAAAATGCTGAGCAATTGAAGATGATGACGGTGAGGGAGTAAGTAGGTCCACTGTGTTGGTGGTGGGTGTGCACAAGATTGATTTGATTTTGGTGGTAGAATTATGTAGAGTAGGATCTTTTCATGACGTTGTGGTCGGGGTGGTGGAGGCATTTTGTGTGTGTGTAAGTTTGGGGGGTTGGTTAGGCTTAAGTTATTTCCTTTTTGGCCACAATTGGGGAACAACCCAATCTTTAAACTGAAGACGAAGCACGGGGGATAGCCTCGGGGTGTCGTATTGTGCGGGAGTTGCCTCTATTCTCTAGCGGCAGGAAGGAGAGCACAACGGCAGTGGCAATCTTGCAAAAATTTGAGAGGGGCGTTGCGACATTGCTTCTTCAAATCCGCACGAGGAGAGTTGAAACCATCGATGACAATGGGACTCTGCAAAAGTCATCAATCCACGATGGGTTTAGAAAGGAGACACCCATCCTAATTGAAAAGGCTATGGCTTCTATCGAAGAAGGCTCAGGCTCGAACTAAGAGAGTGGAATCAAAAAATTGGGGGTTCAAGGCATAGCTTAATGAGATTACCTGCAGTTGGAAGGTGATCCCGCAATGATAGGCTACACTCCAAAGGAAGCTGCAGACCTCATCTGAAGCCCGATACCAGGACATAGAACACACTGCTCTGCGACCTGTTGCTGCAATTCTTAAGAATGCTGCTGGGGGACTACAATTGCAGGTGGTCATTTTCTTTGGAAGCCAAGGCCAGGAAACATCAAAGGGTGTGGATGGGCAAGCCATCAGGGCTTATGCACTTGGCCCAGAACCTGGGTTGACTCCGACTCTAAGGTTGCCTTCGTAGGACGCCCATACAACTGTGGTGGTATCATGTGCGAAGGCTCTAACTGCGATTCTCAATTGCTTTGCAACCGATGCAATTTTTCTTAACTTTGTGAGACTTGCTAGCCAAGAAGTAAGTTGTTTTTACAACACCTATCTTTGAAGACACACAAAGTAGGAGGAAGGATTTGTTGGAGGAGGTTGGTGGAAGTTTAATACCCAAACAACAAAATTGCGTGCAATTGTGAAGACTGCAAAGGGAGCAAGAGTGTCGGTCAAGGATTGAGACATGCGGCAAGGTGGACCAGCTACATCTTGTTCGACTACTTGGATATTATAGAATAAGGGAGAATGAGTCTCCATTGATGAGTATTTGGAGAGGGGAAATCTTAAAAAGTCATGCGGCTTAGCGTGGGAAGCTAGGGAGGCGATAGTGCTTGGGTTAATGAGGGGGAGTAGGTTAATTAAACTTAGGAAGAGAATGTTATGGCTGGATGTTGTGCTTTGAGACATTGTTAGAGACTCGAGTGTTTGTGAATGCTCTAAAGGTTAATAAAAGGCTGTCATGCACACCACTTTTCTCACCATCAAATGGAACAAAGTTGCACATGTGAATGATGATCTTGGTTGTTTAAAGAAAGATCCTCCACCCTAGCTAGGATGCAATTAAGGGTGGAAGGGATTCTTGCTCACAACACTACGACGAAGAGGTTTTTTCTCATGAGTTGGTCGTTTTTATTGACAACCATTAAGCTTCATGCTCTCATATGCAGTGGCCATCCATCTTGCATCAACAATCCGCCAATTGCAAAATCCCTCGCCTCTGTATGCACCTCAAAATGCATGTGAAAATCCAAGAACTTGACGACATCTTGCGAAGATAACCAAAGGCTTGACGATAAGGTTCTTCCCACTTTTGGAATAACCATTTTTTCAATAAATCTGACAAGGTCCTAGCAACTTTACAAAAGTTTTGAATGAAACAACGATAGTATTTGGCTAGGCCAACCAATGACCTAAGCCTTTTTAAAGTCAAAGGGCACTCCTCCTTTTGGATTTCCTTGACCATCTCCATGTCCATGCACCAACTTCATTTGTCACCACATAGCTCAAAAACTCAATCATGCGTTGAGCAAAGTTATTTTCCAATCTTTGGCGTCAATTTTTGAACAACACATTGGTAAATACATCCTTGTGCCTCACCAACATCCCAGGAATGTGGTTTGGGGAAGGCCCATTTTTCCTAGCATCCTCATGAGTTCCTTGAAGTTGCTGCAATTGAACTATGACCATTATTTTTTTCATTATTCTTTTGGTCCATTAAGACCAAATTCAACTTAGTTCCTCCTACCATAAGACTCTTTCTCAATTTGAAATTCAACTCCTTGCCCTCATGGCACATCGCAAGTGCACCGCTTTGCGCCTCATATGTATCATTTGAATTTCAAAGAAAGTGACGTTCACAATGGCATGCACCTCATCTATTTTACATAATGTGAAATCTTCACAAAGATCCAATGTCCCATATAATAAGGTTACATGCATCGCCACCTCATTTCCCTCATACACTTCACCCTTTGTTGTACCTTGATAGGCTTGCCCGCTATACGCATCAGCGAACACCAACTCCCTTCTAAGCTTCAGGCTCATGAAGGAGTGCGTTGCCTCTTTGTCTACCCATGAGACATTTCTACCATTCATTTGAGCTTTGAGGTACAAATGATTTAGCCTTGGCTGAAGTCTACTAGCCTTGGCCACAAAGCCACCGTCTAACATTCGGTCGGCAGCAACAACATGATAAGGCTTGGTCCGCAAAGCCAACTTCTCATGTTCCTTCGGCTTGATACCACCAAGCCAACTTCTAACATTCCGTCCCGCGGCACAAACATGATTTAACTTAGTACTATAAAACCAATATCTAACATTCCTCCCATAGTACAAACATGATTTGGTTTAGTACTAGAAAACCATTTTTTTGTTTTGAACATTGGGTGGTTTTCTTCCTTGGATGCCACCTGTAAAACCAAATTTTTGGCCATCGCATGTCCGAATAAGGCTATTAGCCAATTTTGATGATTTTCATCTAGCGATTGGCGGTTGGACTTCATCTGGAGTCGATGAAGGGGGCGATTGCCGTTCAGAAACGGTTATGATAGCTAACCAACTCGTCACCTCCCTCGTCGATAAGGAGGAGCCGGCCATCAGCAAACACAGGCTATTTGCACACAGTAAAGATCTTACATAGTCTCAATTAGTTTTAGCAATATAGACATAGGAAGTCTGAAGCTCAGTGATTGAGTCCGTCTATAGGCAAGACCAAGCGAGAGGCTTGAGGTCGTAGAGTTAGGAGAAGAAGAGCCGTAGGAATCGGACTCTGTAATAGGCAATTGACATTGTGCTAATGAGCAAGTTATAAGTAAAGTCATGTTGTGTAACTATGCGTCGAGAGTATGCATAGATTGTTTGGAGTAAGCTATTATATCTGCATGTGAGTAACATCAGTGAGTGTGGAATTGAAGAAGTAGGCTGGCGTAGTGTTGTAATGACAAATCAGGCAAATAGGCTGATAGGAAGTTTGCATTGGAGTGAGTCAAAATTGATTAAGTGTGAGTGGACAGAAAGGAAACAAGAAAAACTACTGGCTGAAGAATGTTTAAGTTTTAAAGGAGAGCTAAAGAGATTGAATACATGACGAAGAGTTGGAATATGTCTTGAGTTGAGAGAAACAGTGAGGTCATACTCTAAGAGGGCTATTGGCCAAGACATTCCCGCAGACAAGGGAAGTAGAAAAACTCGAGTGATCGAGACGTGTATGAGAGTAATGATTGGACAAAGCCAACATGAGACAATTATCTGATGAGTAAGCCAAAAGGTGGCAAGGCAATAAGTCTGAGAAAGGACTTGATGGGCGAGAACAACTTGTCATAAAGAAGGCGGATTACGAGAGGGTTTAGTGAGAAATAAGATAGGCAATAAGCTTACATTGAGGCAATCAGCCGAGAGCAGTGAGTGCAAACAATTGGCCGAGTGAAGAAAGATGATAGCCATGGTCTTGAAAGAGGGCTGAGAGAACCCTAACAGTTTTTCAATAACCAGTCGAGAGGGCGATAACCTTGGTGGAGAGAGGTGGACAAAGAGATTATAGAGAGGGGCCATCGCCTTGGCAAGTGTCGTTAACGTACTGGCCATTAGCTGGAGAGCTACGTAGAGAAAGAGAGTTAGGTTAATTGTCAGCGCATGACATGGAAGGACTAGGGGCAGGCAATAGGCTACCAAGACATTACTTTCCCGAGAAGGAAAGATTACCTTACTGGTGTAAGACTTTACCATATGTATGCTGTTATTAGTTTTAAAAAAACTAAAGCCTTAAGGAAAGGATATAGCCTAGTTGTTGATGTAGTGATTTCACATTAACAATTGGATGATTGTTTGAGACGAGTCACCAGATGGTTGAAGTCAAAGGTGGTGACTGGTGTATTTGAAGACATGTATGATGGTTGTAAATTGAATTAAAAAGGAATTAAAAATGATTGAATTATCGCAATTGTGATTTATGTTGAGCAAAGACGATGCGGTTACCAAAAGACATTACCCCGGACTTCGGTCCTGACAAATTGCCAAAGACAACTTGCCAAGCTTTTGAGCTTCACAACTGAAACAGGTCAAGACGTAGAGCGATAGAAAATTCCCTGAAAATAGGACGGAATCACTCACGACTGAGGAAACACAAAAGAACCATAAGAGTGGAGAGTAAGCGGAATTAAGAAGGAATGAAAGAAGAAAGACCCTAAGTTGTTATTATAATCCTTAATCCAATTTGACATTAACCCTTATAGACACTATCTCAGTCTTCCTGGAGACACAGTTCCCTGGGTTTTGTTGTTTTGAGCCATAGCAAAAACTTACTACACCACCTTTGTTGGAAGTTTTACCTTTGGCTTGTCTTTTGTGTTGGTTTGATGCCCAACTTCTTGCGTTCTTTGCCTCGGGATGTATTTCACCTCAAACCCTTCATTGTGAAGAACCGCTCGATTTCCTTTCGGACCATCGGCTTCAATGCTCTCAGCAATTTGGATAATCCCCGCCACGTCCATGAAACGTTTTGGAAACTTGAACAAGGCATCTACCACCCGCTTTTGAAATCCCATCTAAAACGATGCATTTCTTAGAAAACTCGTCCATCTTAGATGTATCTGTAATTTGGGCTTTTAAATAACGCACATAGGACTGAAGAGGCCCTATGTCCATCATTTGCACCATGTTCATTTCCTCATGCAATTCTTGGCAATCTGGCATGAACCTCTCAACAAACAACTCCTTGAAACCAACCCAAGTCAAGCTTGCCACCAACTCCGGCTCTTGCGTATTTTTTCTAGTCCAACACTCGAGCGCATGGTCTTCTAAAAAGGTAATTGCTATCACAAGTTTTTTGTCCATCTCGGGTTTTTTGGACATCATAATAGTTTTCCATTTCCAACACAAATTCTAATCATTTTTCTTCGCTTGCAAAATTCCCAAAAGTTACTTGGTATGTTTACTTTGGCCAACTTCTTCGTCAAAGAAGAAAAACTATCGTAGCTTTAGATTGCATCCTGTATTCTAGCCCCAGATACTTTTTGAGATTTACAGGAGCACTTTCAAAGAAGTCCTACATTTTCCTCACCAAATCCACCATCATCCCACCATTGTCAATAAATTCAGTAGAGTGGTCAAAATCCACTTGCACATGATCTTTGTTCTTATTTCATCCTCATAACCTTTTAAAAACCCCGGGCTCACCATCATAACCCGTACGTTTGTGTCGCGCACCTCTCCATGAGGAGTGCCCGAAACACCATGGGCACAAGGGGGACCCCGGAGTGACACCCGGGACTTGTGGCGCCGTTGGTGAGAGGGCCCAAGTGATCCTAGTGTGGGTGAAGGCCCCGGGCGTTGGGAACGCCTCCCACCCACAAAGACTAGGAGGCATGAGGGTGAGGCCATGAGCTATGCGTAGCTCATGGCGTGGTGATTCTAGAATGCTCAAGATCACCTCAATCGGAGGTGTGAGCTAGGAGTTATGGCCATTTGAGTGGGGTGCTGTCCCGGGACAGCGCCCTGGTACAGCAGTGCCTGGGAGTGATTCCCGGGACTGCCAAGGTTCAAACAGGCATAACTTCATGAAGACTTGCCCGAATGGGGCAAGCGAGGAGTCCATCGGCATCTACGTGAAGCGTAGATGAGAATGGAGTGGTTGGTTGTTATGATCAGACATCATACAAGGAAGTTATGATGGTCTGAAGCTGCTGGGGGGGTTCTAGGCCCAGCAGCTAAGGGAAAATGTCCACTTGGCCCCAACTCTTGGTAGAGAGACAAGAGGTTGGTTGGCGGTGGGGTAGGGGCTCCGCGTAGAGTCCTAGAGGCTTATATGGGTGAGGTGGTGTGGCCTCACCCACCCGAGGCCGAACGGCACGGCCTCCATGGGCATTGGCCCATTGTGAGGCCATAGTTGCCTAGTATGGTTCGGGTTGTTGTAGTGTTGCTCCGGCAACGCGATGATCAACATAGGATTGGACTTCCATGGATGGAAGTCCACATCCAAGAAATGAGTTACCGATTAAGGGGTGAGTCCCGAAAGCAAAGTAGGAGGGTTGGTTCCCTCCTATGAACTATAAGGTCCGGGGTAGGAGGAGCTAACCATTAGCATGGCGGAATGCGAATGGTTAGCGCTCGTAACCTTTGCTAGAATTGAAAATTGGCAAGATTGTCAAGGGGGGCTAGCAAGGGTTGCGACAGTTTGATTACCATTTTTTCTTCTAAGTGTTAACTCAAAAATTGGAACTCTGCTCTGATATCGCATGTCTCAACCCTTGCTAGCTCCCCTTAACTAACTTGGTCATTTTCATTTCTTGCAAGGGTCACGAGCACTAATCCTTTGCATTCCGCCATGCTAATGGTTAGCTTCCCATACCATGGACTTTATAGTTTGTAAGAGGTGAGCCAACCTTCCTACTTTGCTTTTGGGATTCACCCCTTAATCGATAACCAATTCTTAGATGTGGATTTCTGTGGTGCTTTTGGGCACCCCCTCCAAGGGAGCCTAAAAGTACCGCACAAACCCTTCGGTGAGGGCGGCCTGCCTTGGCAGGTGCCCAAGCCGAACCCGGTGATTATGATATTTAATGGGTGTTTTGTATTAGTGGAGGGATTTGATAATCGCGTCCTATCCTTCTGATATGTTGTGCCTAGATTTTAAGTGCCTAAGATAATTATAAAGTTACCTAACATAATGCCTACTCTATCATAGTTTACGCGCAGATGCATCAGCCTTGGGATCAAGGTAACCTAACCCTAATGGATGAAATAACCTTACATTTTACCTTGGGCCACCTTTAATTCTTACTTTTTATATATTAAATTCTCTAAACGGGGGGACCTTAATTAAGTCCCACCCTCTCAACCTTCATTCTTAGTTTATGATTGATAAAACAAAACTTATGTTACTAAGTTCATAATTTATGGCATCACCACCTACGTGTTTGGTGCACGCCATAACCCGAACCCTTCAAGTCCCTCTGCGGGTTTCTTGAAGGTTGATTGATACTTACACCCTTCGATCTTTGCCGTTGAAAGGGTAGTGTCATTTCTCTGAGTTAAGTTTCCGGTTGGTTTTTTGCCCACGGGGTTTGTACGAATTGTGTTGGTTATTAATTAGTTTAACACGGTTGACCACAATAATTCAACTTGATGGGACCAGGGAATAAAGCAACTTATGTGTTCAACCTATTGCACAATCTTCAAGGGTTAGGGCCATCACCTCCAACCCTTGGGACCAACAACATGATGGTGGTTTCGTGGGTCATTACTCCCACATTTCCACCTACAAACATATAGAGTGGTCATGCCAGTGATTAACTCGGCTTCACCACAGACGAACGAGCTATGAATGGAAAGCTACTACCACAACACTTAACCGAGAGGCTCCGCACACATGGGAGTTGGAATCCCCCTCGGCGGCTAGGTGGGTGATGCCCCCCTAGCCTTACATGGATAGTTGGGTTGGGGTGAGAATTTACCTTTGCCGCGCTCCCTCGAATCCTAAATTGAAGGGTGTAGGTTTAAGAAGCTTAGCGATTGATGTGAAGGTTAAATTTGATTTTTTTATCAAATTGACCTACAATTAGTGGTAAATAGGAAATAAATAGGAAATATTATGTCGGTTGGATAAGTTGGGAGTTAGAAATTAGCTTAGCAAGTAAATCCTAATAGAATAAGCGGCAACGGATTGTTATAAGATTATTTTGGGATTAACTTAGCTAAAGGCAATAATCGAGTGGTTGTAAGGCTAAAGATTTAGGATATTCCAAATCCAAAATGACTACGCAACAAAACGATTAAAGGAGTGGCGTAAAACGACATTGACTAGTTAGGATACTCCTTTAAGGGCTGTTAGTCGTGCAAACAGTAAAGAGATGTTGGTGACCCACCAAGCCAGGGGATCGGAGCGAGAATATCAAGCTTCTTAATGGAGTTCCAGTTCTCTAAACTACATTTACAACTACACTGACGACGCAAGTGCATGACACCGTCCAGATTAGATTGGTGGAGGGGTTGCGGCAAAACATTGAGGTGTTGTGGGTGAGGCGTTCCTTGTTCCTAATACTCGAGGAGGAGACTCTCCCCTTCTCGGCTTCAGCGTGACTTTAACGTGGTCGGAGACTGGTGAGGAGATGTGGAATTTGTGAGGCTACCGAACATATCGCAGCTCCAGGCTTTTGCTGGTTGTTGTCTTTATACTCTATATATTCATGTGAGGTCGCACCTGCGATTACACAATTTTTGGGTTTCAGATGAACAATGTTTGGCTCCAGTAGTCGATTGGCGACCCAACTGCTCGAGTTGTAGTGGTTGAGGTGTAACCAGTTGGAGAAGTTAGGATTCATTCGATTAAGGTTGAAGCTAAAAAGGGTGAATGAAATCAGGCTAAACACTGGAATCACTAGGCATCAAGGACGAGAGTTCGGCACCGACCGCAGGGGGAGGTAAATTGGTGGGGAGCCGTCGGCAACGACAGAGGAACACTGGGGACCGGTTCGGTGCAGTTGTTGCATTAAGCAGCATATGATAAGGTAGGACCATAGTATGGGCTAGGCCTTACATGGCATGGGGGTTGTATAGGGAATGCAAGTATTAGTGAATACTTGCAAATCGGACCTATTCACATGAATAAAGGGTGTTATGCACACCACTTTTCCCACTTCAATTGAATTGCATATGTACTAGCGTATGAGAAGGTTAGTCTTAGGATGTGGCACATGATTTCCCACTTGGACTAGGACGTAATTGAAGGGTGGGGGTGATTGTGGCTCACATAATTGGTGCGTCCGACGGGAGCGAGGGGGTCACAATTGTTGGAGGTTGATGCGGTGGTGGAAGATGAATTCGATTGAGGATTGCGTTCGCGGCCGAACTTGGAAGTCATATCCACGAAGTTCGCGCAATTGCACTCTGAATAAGAACTCATTGTCACCTGGTATATGGGGGGTTGGGGTTCTGACTTGGACTGCAGTGTGAAAATGCAGCCAAATCCTGGTTGAGGGATCATAATTAACTTCAAAATAGTACCATGCATAGCTTCAGCAGAGGCAACCATCTGCCTTTGCTTCGCAGAAGGTGCGCTGCTGGATCGCCGAACAACCTTGGACAATCTTGTCGGAGGGATGAAGTCTGGGAATTCCGGAATACGGATTCCAGACATATCCAGTGGGGGAGCGGAGTTGGTGAAGAGTCGAGTCGGTGTGATGCGCTCCTTTGGTGGGAGTTGAAAACCTGCGTTCTCAAGGGCAAAGATCTCCGAACGGGTGAGGTTCGTACCAATCTTGACGGGCCAGATTGGGGGAATGGGAGGTTTCTCTTGACCATCAGAGAACGGCATGACCCATTTCCGACGAGGGCCCTTTACGCAACGCTCTATGTCGTCGGGGCAAAATACGAAGTCCGTGCACTTCATCGATTGGAGTTTGTAATGATGCCACATACCGGTGTAGGTAGGCGCAGGGACGCTCTTATTATTGGTGACGATTCTTGCAGAGCACTTCTTCTTCGTGCCCGCATGATTAGCCCAACAAGACTTCCCTGATGTATAGGGTATGCGGGCAATATGCCAAAGAGAGACATCTACTTTGGTTTCTTGCACTGCGGTGACACGATGGAAACCAAGTCCTGCAGGTGAAGGCACTTGAACCTCTTGTACAGACGGGAAACACTCCTCAATGATAGTAAGTAGGGTTTCTGGCTGAGATTGAGTGACTCGCTTACAAGGACGAGGGCGTGAGAAGTTCACGGTATCGGGGCGGTGGGTCTCGCCATCATCACCAATTGGAGTGTCAGGTCTTCGTTTCTGCGATCCAAACACCTCGGCGCCCTCAAGGTGTGGATCGCGAGTGCAAAACTCTTCCCCACCGGGCATGTCGAGCAAGACCTTCTGCAACACTGTGGGGTCGCCAGTACGCTGAGCTTGACGTTGAGCACCCCTGAGCTTGAGTTCCTTTTTGCTTTGACCATCTCCGCCAACTCCACCTTTAAGGAATGTGTAGTATGCAACAACTTGTAGGAAGGCGCGAATGTAGTCGTCCACCGTAGCCACGTATAAATCTCCACCCTTGTTGCCCGAGGCCTGAAGCCACTTGTTATGGACGGACTCCGCAAGATTGCACGACGGCATCTCGGCCAACTGGTCTTGAGTCAGAACCTTTTCCTGATTGGGGAGTGCAGAGGGAGTATTAGAGGGAGCACATAGAGAGGAAACTAAATCCAGTAAAAGACAATTATGAATCATGAAGGGGATTTACCAGTTCCATGAAACCACCCCATTGAAGGTAGCGGAAGTGCCAGAAAACAAGCCATAGCTGGAGGTGCTTGAGACCATCCTCACTTGTACAATTCGATGATGCCCACCAAGCCTTGATAGCTAGGTACCTAGTCTCCGCCTCTGCCATAGAGGACGCATTGCGATATTTATTGGAAGGTAGTGTTAGGTTGCATCGGTGACATTGTCCCATATGGGTTGTCACGGCTGGTCCTAACCTACACATATATATAAAGGCATAAGGGGAGGAGCTCATCACTCTCTCCATTGTATGCAATCCTTGTGTGTTGTGTTCTACCTTTCTACGCTGATGTCTTTGCTTTCTCCTCTCATATCCCAATAGGTTATGGGCCCACTTTGCTTTAGAGCTTAGAGATCAACTTAGGAGGAGGTAGGAGAGAGCCGGATCTTATCGGAGGCGATTTGGAGGTGTTTCAAGCTTTTGGTGGAGTTTTGGAGTTTTGGAGCACTTTTGGAGCGCCTTGGAGCATTCTTGGACACTTGGACCAGCGTGGAGGACACCTTAGGTTGAGGTTCATTGTATCTTGAGTGTTTATGTGAGATCGATTCGCATTTTGAGGGTTTGAGGTGATTAGAGTTCCGAAAGGCTTAGTTGTGGCTTTTTGATGGTTATGTAGTTATTAAGCTTAGTTTTGGAGTGGAAAGGTGCTGACTTGAGAGATCCATCCATTCTATGCTTACTTTGAGGTGTTTTGAGTTCCAAAAGGCTTAGTTGTGGCTTTTTGATGGTTATGTAGTTATTAAGCTTAGTTTTGGAGTGGAAAGGTGCTGACTTGAGAGATCCATCCATTCTATGCTTACTTTGAGGTGTTTTGAGTTCCAAAAGGCTTAGGTGTGGCTTTTTGATGGTTATGTAGTTATTAAGCTTAGTTTGGGAGTGGAAAGGTGCTGACTTGAGAGATCCATCCATTCTATGCTTACTTTGAGGTGTTTTGAGTTCCAAAAGGCTTAGTTGTGGCTTTTTGATGGTTATGTAGTTATTAAGCTTAGTTTTGGAGTGGAAAGGTGCTGACTTGAGAGATCCATCCATTCTATGCTTACTTTGAGGTGTTTTGAATTCCAAAAGGCTTAGTTGTGGCTTTTTGATGGTTATGTAGTTATTAAGCTTAGTTTTGGAGTGGAAAGGTGCTGACTTGAGAGATCCATCCATTCAAAACTAACTTTGAGGTGTTTTGAGTTCCAAAAGGCTTAGTTGTGGCTTTTTTGATGGTTATATAGTTATTTGGCTTAGCTTTGGAGTGGAAAGGTGCTGACTTGAGTGTGTGAGAACCTTGAATTAATTCCAAAGTTTAAAATCATTTTCTAAACTTCCTTGAGGGTTTCTAAGCCCTTGTACTACATTGAGTGAGTGGGAGCTTGCATTCGGTTTGAAAATGGCTTCTAGGGAAAACGATGGACTTATATCGGTTGACAAGTTCGGTGGCGAGAACTTCAACCTCTATAAGTTCAAATTGGAGATGGCCATGTCCACCAAAGATCTTTGGGAGATCGTGGATGGTTCGGAGTTGCCACCACCTTCTACGGCGAGCGACGAAGTCAAGAAGGCGTACGAGCGACGATGCAAGAAAGCCTTCGCCATCATTGCCATGAGTTTGGTAGACAAGGAGTTGGCGCACATCAAAGGATGCAAGGGACCCGCGGAAGCGTGGAAGACCTTGTGCAACATCCACGAAACCAAAAGCTTGTCCAACATCTTGTTCATAAGGCGCAAGTTCTTCACCATAAAGATGGACGAGGGCGACGACATCCTCACGCACATCAACAAGGTAAAATCTCTTGCGGACCAACTCACATGCTTGGAGGTGCCTATGAAGGACGAGGACGTGGTCATGACCTTGCTCGATAGCCTACCACCCTCGTTCGAGCATTTGATCACCGCATTGGAGACGCGCCCCATTTCGGAGCTCAAGTTGGACTTCATCACCGCACGTCTCATGCACGAGGTATCCAAAAGGAAGGAAAAGGAGCCTCAAGGCGACGATGCGGCCATGTTGTCCCGCCAACCTCGAGCGTTCGACAACAACGAGAGGCGCGGCGACGGCCCGAGGTGCTACAATTGTGGTAAGTTGGGCCACATTGCTCGTAATTGTCGAATGAAACGCAAGGTGAACGCAAACATGGCAAGGTCGAGTGATGATTTTGCATTTGTAGTGAGAGATGGGGCGTCTAAAACGTCCGCCACTAGATGGATCGTGGATTCGGGGGCCTCGCAACACATGACACCACATAAGCAGTTTTTCGACACTTACGAACCCATCACAGGTCGCAAAGTTTTTATGGGTGATAACGGCATGGTAGAGGCCGTAGGCAAAGGCTCTATACTAGTGGAAACGCGCGTGAAAGGCCGTGTGCGGAGCATTAGAATGCACGACGTGCTTCATGTGCCGAAAATGCATTCCAACTTGCTTTCGGTGAGCAAGCTCATTTCGAGGGGTTTGAAAGTGCATTTCAACTCGTTGGGATGCGTGGTGAGGGCGAGCAACGGCGAGATGTTGGCCGTGGCGTCGTTGGAGTCCAATTTGTACCAATTGGACACCAACGTGTTGAATGGGGCCGAAACGAGTTCTTTGGCGCATTCCGAGGCCAACTCGCATCCTTTGGAGCTTTGGCACAAGAGGTTGGGGCATCTCAACGCCAATAGCGTGAAAATGCTCCAAAGCATGGTGAGCGGGATGGACGTGGGAGCGGCGCAAGGCGACGTGCATTCCTTCGCGTGCGAAGGATGTGTGGAGGGCAAACAAGCGAGGCGACCATTCCCCACGGACGGAGGCACCCGCGCCACCAAGATCTTGGAGCTCGTGCATTCCGACGTGTGCGGGCCGATGAAAACGGCGTCCATTGGAGGCGCAAGGTATTTTCTCACCTTCATTGACGATTTCTCACGCAAGATTTGGGTGTACGTGCTCAAGTCAAAGAATGGAAAACCTTGGTGGAGAGGCAATCGGAGCACGTAGTGAAGGTTCTTAGGTCGGATAACGGGGGGGAATACATTTCAAAGGCATTTGATGATTTCTTGAGCAAACATGGCATTGCACGGCAAACCTCATCACCTTACACGCCGCAACAAAACGGCGTGGCGGAGCGAGCCAACCGCACCATTGTGGAGATGGCATGGTCCATGATTCATGCCCAACGCCTCGGCCATGAATTTTGGGCGGAGGCGGTGTGCAATGCGGCGTACGTACGCAACCGGTGTCCAACCAAGGCGGTTGAAGGAATGACACCCGAGGAGGCGTGGAGCGGGAGGATGCCGCACGTCTCGCACATGCGGGTGTTTGGATGTGTGGCTTACGCGAAGGTGCCGGATCAAAGGCGAACGAAGTTGGATGCGAAGGGCGTCAAGTGTTTATTCCTCGGATATTGCGAAGGCACGAAGGCGTATCGCCTCATTTGCTTGGAGACGAAGAAAATCATCAAGAGTCCGGACGTGGTATTTTTCGAAGATAAAACGCATTTGGAGGATTGTCCAAGTGGGAGCATTGACGAAACACCGGCGGTGAAGGTGAACATATCCCCCAAATCGGAAGTGGAGGAGTTGGATGCGAGCGGCGACGTTTCGGAGCCGGACGAGGAGGAGCCGAACATTGAGGACGAGTCGGAGGCCGAAGTACCGGCCGCGAAATCCACTCGTAGCGCGGAGGCATCGAAACCTAACGCCGGTAAGAAAACCGCAACCAAACCACCTCCACCACCGCAAGATGGCAATGAGACCATAGGCAATTCTAGGTATCCGGATAGGCCACGCAAACCTCTTAGGGAATGGTGGAAGAACCACATTCCGCAACCCGAAGACGATGAGCACGCAAACATAGCAATGGTTGGGGAACCTAGAAACTTGAGAGAAGCATTTGAATCGAGTGATGCGAGCGAGTGGGAGTCGGCTATGCAAGAGGAGTACGAATCTCTCATAGCCAACGCCACGTGGGAGTTGGTTCCATTGCCGAAGGGCCGCAAGGCCGTGAAATGCAAGTGGGTGTTTCGCACGAAGAAGGATGCCAACGGTATGGTAGTTCGGTTTAAAGCGAGGTTGGTGGCCAAGGGGTGCTCGCAAGTGGAAGGTGTGGATTTCGGCGAGACTTTCGCACCCGTGGCCAAATTCAACACCATTAGGGTCATCCTCGCAATGGCGGCGGCCATGGGCTTGAGATACATCAAATGGACGTCAAGACCGCATTCTTGAACGGCGAATTGCACGTGGTCATCTACATGGAGCAACCGGAGGGGTTTGTGCAAAAAGGCCGAGAGCACCTCGTATGCAAGTTGGGGAAATCGCTCTACGGATTAAAGCAATCCGACGAGCGTGGTACGAGTGCATTCACATATTCTTTGTGAACAAAGGCTTTACGAGGAGCCATGCGGACCACTCGTTGTACGTGTTACAAACTTGCCACTACATTGTGATTGTAATCATATATGTAGACGACCTCATCATCTTGGCAAGCAACGTGGACGTGATCAACGAGTTGAAATCTAGCCTCGAGAAGGAGTTCGAGATGAGCGACCTCGGCGAGTTGCATTTCTTCCTCGGAGTCCATTTCGAGCGAGATAGGAGGACGCGCACCATCACCATGCATCAACGAAGCTACATCGAAACCATTTTGGAGCGATTCGGCATGAGTGATTGCAAGCCCATCTCAACCCCGCTCGACACCAAGACCTCATTGGCAAAGCTTTCGGAGGAGGAATACGAGAAGCATTCACACGAAATGAAGGACATTCCGTACCAAAGGACGGTGGGGTCGTTGATGTACGCAATGGTGGCCACAAGACCGGACCTCGCATTCGCGGTAAGCGTGGTAAGTCGGTTTATGTCGGAACCGGGTCCGATGCATTGGATGGCCGTGAAACGAATTATGCGATACTTGAAAGGCACCATTGATATGAGGTTGCGCATCGGAGGACAACATATAAACCTTAAAGGTTATTCGGATGCGGATTGGGCCGGCGATGTGGAAAACCGAAGGTCTACCTCCGGATACGTTTTCTTCGTTGGAAACGGGGCCGTGACGTGGAATAGCAAACGACAACTAACGGTGGCTCAATCCACAATGGAGGCGGAGTACATGGCCATGAACCGATGCACGAGGGAGGCCATTTGGCTAAGGCAACTAATGGAGGATGTAGGTTGTACACAAGAGGAGGCGACAACCAAGGTTCTATGGCATTAGCTAAGAACCCAACCAACCATGATAGGTCAAAACATATAGATGTGCAACACCATTTTATTAGAGAGAAAATTGAAAACAATGTTGTAGAGCTAGAATATTGTCCAACGCAATATATGGTAGCGGATATTCTTACAAAGGCTTTAGCGAGGGATAGGCATGAGATGTTAAGTGAAATAATGGGGTTGGAGTACAATGCCACCTCGCAAAGTGGGAGTATTGGAAGGTAGTGTTAGGTTGCATCGGTGACATTGTCCCATATGGGTTGTCACGGCTGGTCCTAACCTACACATATAAATAAAGGCATAAGGGGAGGAGCTCATCACTCTCTCCATTGTATGCAATCCTTGTGTGTTGTGTTCTACCTTTCTACGCTGATGTCTTTGCTTTCTCCTCTCATATCCCAATAATATTGAAGGCAAAGGTGTCTATGTTGGTCTTGTAACTCATGCTTTATGTAGGATTTCGTATGTTTCTCGAGCGACTGTTTCCAATGGAAAAAACAAATGCGCTCACGGCCCTCCATAGGAACTTTGGGATCTCCTGAACCATACACAATGCTCACAACGTTCCAATTGGCTTGCGCACTGTCCGCCATGAAGCCAATAAAATTAGGATGCGGGATACCGTGGCGGGCCATGACATGGTTGAGGTTCTGCCAGAAGAGCACTTGGGCATCCTTATCCTCCGATTGGAAATCACAACATGAAATGGTCATGACCCGTTGATAAGTCCCATCGTAGACATGAGCGGCCATGGTGGTCCACCCTTTGACCCGTTTGACGTGATCGGACATAATCCAGGCGTTCTCAAGGTCCCCACCCGGTTGCATCCGACGAACCAAATCCACCCCGCTTCCAGGACCAACCTCCGACATCTTGAAGACGAACACCTTGTCGGCATCGTCACCTTGTCTTGGGAATTGGTTCCGTTGGACGTAGGCCCAATTGCTAACGCCTCGGAGCTTTGCGATGCCATCCATAACACCGAACCTCCGCAAAAATTTGAAAAAGGTAACCTTAGATCGAAGGTTTGGGGAGTTCAACCCTCTACAACTCTCAAACACAGGTTCGAGCTGTGTTAAGGAGAGGAGACGGTGTTTCTCACTATTTTCAGAAAGGATGAACTCACCAACAATGTCCTTGATGGCTTTAAGGACGATCTTGTTGTACGTGGCCTGAGGCGTACGCTCAACGTGCTCCTCGAGAAGAGCATTGATGCGCTTCCGACTGTCTCTGCAGTCCCCAACCTTCACTGGATGTTGATGGTTTCCGATATGAATGCAGGCTCTTTGGGAGAAATTCTTCCCATGGACGTAGAAAATCTTCGCCTCGCAAAATGCAATGCATTTGGGAGGTTGTTTGCAGATCCTGCACACAAGAGTAGATCCGGATGGCACAATGCCAGAGAGAGGGAAAGGCTGAGTAGTGAAACCATCAAATTCCGTGTCGTTGACATGAGAGATACGATGGGCGCGTTGAAGGAAATCACAACAAGTGTTTTGGCATTGGAGATGGCCAACACAGGTAGAGGAACGAAATACAAGGCCAACATCGTTTGTAATGTTGGTGGTCTGAGTCTTCGTCCAAACATGGCCATCATATTGCTTGTCCATGCCGTCCATGGACCTGGCCCTGGAAAGAGATGAAGAGACTTCTGGTGCAGGGAGGACAAATAACTGGGTACCATCGAAACGAGGGGGGAGGTGATTAACCTCTTGGATTTTGATCTTATGGTAATCTATTTTCTTGAGGACGCTTTTACTACCGAGTATAGAACCTAGACGACGAAGACATTGAACAATAGGTGGAGGAGGTTGGACGTAGACGGTACGGAAGGAGATAAAGGAACATAGCGAGAAGGTGAAGGCGTTACAAAGGAATCAGAGGGAAACAAAGGAGGGGAATCATGAACATCAGCCTTCCTCATAGATACATCTTCAGTCGAAGAATCAGACAAGTCTACAACGTTGTCTATGTCAGGCTCGGTCTTGACACTTACTACCGGAGGTGTGCTAAAGTCAACAGTGGAAGATCGAAGAGGAGCATGGAGTTCTGTTGACACTCCCATCCGAGAATCTGGCCAGCCCCAAACCCTATACTTTCCTGCGCCAAGCTCCCACACTACATTGCCATTGTCAGTTACCTTGGAGGGCTCATGGAATGTATGAACGAGCAATCCAGTATCATTGAAGATCTCACGATCTACCCATATTGTATTGAAGAGAGAACCTAATGCTAAGATGAAGCTCCGAGACAACAGCAATACCCTGTGCACCAATGGGGAAGAGAATAGGGACATCGTTGGCATTGGAACGAAGTTCGGCCATTGAGCTGGAAGCCATGAAGGCAAAAAAACAGAAACGTAAATGCACAAAGATGCAAAGATTTATAAGGAAGAAGAATGGTGAAGACAAACGTTGTGATGTCACCATGTGCATCACCGAAGGAACAGAATTCGAGGAACTAATGTATATAAAAAAGGAGTAGGGGGAGGATGCCAAAAAGGGAAAACAAGGGACGGCTGCCAAAAAGAGGGAAACCCTAACCCTGAAGCACTGGCAATATAAAGAACAATACAAGCAAAAGAACGAGTTATTATGTGAGTGCGATGCCCTAATAGAAGAGGATAGGAGAGAGACGAGTATTGGGAAACCGGGACGCACACATGAAGGAACCAAGAAATAGTCAAGTCTCCACAGCCGATCCTGGAAGAAAAAGAAAGAAAAGAAAGGGAGGCACAAGTTTTAGCAATTCAAAACAGAGGAGACGGAGAGAACTGAGGAAGAAGGAGCAATCCTGTACACAGGGAAGTGAACAACCAACAGATTTGAGCAAGACGGGCGGAGAGGCAGAGACAGAGACATCTAGCAGGAACGGGGAACTGGAACGGATAGAGGAAGAACGGGAGAAGGGTGGATCACAAGAACAATCGATGGGAGAGAGCGAGCATCGAAGCGATTCGGATTCAAGCGAATCTGAGGAGGAGAGAAAGGAGGACTCAATGGGCACAGTAAGTTTGGTTTAGCGTATTATGCACTAGGCTCATATTTACATTTAGGTAATTTACAAGATGGCATTTGATATTGAGTTATGTAATGTGATTCTTCATGACCAACACGTTGAATGTTGAAAGCTCTCTTTTTGTTAAAGTTGGTTAGATGGGGATATACAACCGAACCCTCTCGGAAACGAGAGGGTCAACAATTATGCACCACGAATAGGGTATTGGCTAAGCACGAAGTTGTGCGGGGCCGCCACCTCCCAAACATGGCCCATAGCAACTAGGCTTTCGGCCCATTATATTTTGGGGCATGGTACCTAGGAAATAGAAGAGTTCGAAAATAGATGGAGGTAGTCCACCCTAGCCGACACCAAGGAACCATTGCAGCTAACCTAGTTTGTCGTTCGGAGAGAGAAGAGAGGAGGAAACCCTTGCCGACAACCTTGCGGTGTCGTGTCGAATGTGGAAGGAGCATCCACAATCCCATAGTTCGGAGAAGTTCGGTATAGACAGGTTTGATGTTTAAACCTGCATTTTGTTTTAAATAAGTGGCCATGTTTGCGGTTTCAAATTTGTAGTTGATAAGCAAGGTTCAGATTATGAGCCTAATTAGTAGCCATGTTAGAGGTTTCAGATTTGTAGTTGACAAGCAAGGTTCAGATTATGAGCCTAATAAGTGGCCAAGTTAGAGGTTTCAGATTTGTAGTTGATAAGCTAGGTTCAGATTTTGAGCCTAATATGTGGCCATGTTAGAGGGTTCAGATTTCTAGTGTGTAAGCTAATTCCAGATTTTCAGTCTAGTTTTGAGGCCCACTAAATATTTGGACAAGGGGGGGGACCCTCTCGATTCCGAGAAGGTGGGGATAGTGGGGTTTTAGTGGGCCATGTGTAAGGTTTCAGCTTTGTATTTGATAAGCAAGGTTTTGATTATGAGCCTAATAAGTGGCCATGTTAGTGGTTTCAGATTTGTAGTTAATGAGCTACGTTCAGATTATGAGCCTAATAAGTGGCCAACTGAGAGGTTTCAGATTTGTAGTTGATAAGCTAGGTTCAGATTTTGAGCCTAATATGTGGCCATGTTAGAGGGTTCAAATTTCTAGTATGTAATCTAATTCGAGATTTTCAGTCTAGTTTTGAGGTCCACTAAATATTTGGACAAGGGGGGGACCCTCTCGATTCCGAGAGGGTCGGGATAGTGGGGTTTTAGTGGGCCATGTGTAAGGTTTCAGCTTTGTATTTGATAAGCAAGGTTTTGATTATGAGCCTAATATGTGGCTGTGGTACTTTTGGGCCACCCCCTTTCGAGGGAGCCTAAAAGTATCACACAAGCCCTTCGGTGAAGGTGGCCTGCATTTGCAGGCGCCCAAGCCGAACCCGGATGATAGGTGTATAACGTGAGTAGTTAGATTTTTAAGGAAGATTAAATATGCGTCGTAGTACCTCCGGAGGTTGGGCCTTAGTTTTTTACTAATGTGGCTTTAAACTCCACTAACCAATTTCATATCTAGTTTTAACCTTAACCTACAACCTATTCTACGCGCAGACGCACTAGCCTTGAAACCAAGACAATCATAATTTGTGAATTGGGATGGTTCTGATACACCCAACCGGGTGTGACTCATACCACTCTAACTCAACGAACGGAATAACGACAATTTGATGGACCATTCAATTCTTTCTATTTCTTTATTTAGTTCTATTTAGTTTTCTAAGCGGGGGAACTTGGCCTAAGTCCCACCCTTGACACAAATTCCTTCTTAATTACTTACTTTTGTTTGTACGTCCTAACTCACTACATTAACATATTAGGCATCACCCCTTACCTGGTTGGTGCACCCCTTACCTAGGAACCTTCTAAGGCCTCGTGCAGGTCCTTTGAAGATCGAGTAACATCTCAAACCCTTCGGACATGAATGGTTCGAAGGGTGGTGTCACTCTACCGAGTTAAGTTTCCGATTCGGGTCTCTTGCCAACAAGGGTTTACGATTTATTTTGTATGTTTTGATTGTTAAATGTGTTTACACTGGATAGACCACGAAATGCAACTCAATGGGACCAGGGTGACGGGCAACTTGTAGGTTCAACCTGTTGCACAATCTTCATAAATTGGGGCCATTACTCCCAATCTATGGGGCCAACAACATAATAGTGGATTCGCGGGTCATTAACCCCACCTTTCCACCAACAACATTCAGAGTGGTCGTGTCGGTGATTAATCCGACTTACCACACACGAAACTTGCTAATAAATGAAGCTACTACCACAAAACATACCAAGGGCCCCGAAAACAATGGAGTTGGGTATTTCCTTGGCGGTCAAGTGGACAAGCCACTTGACCTTACGAGATAGGTGAGTGGATTTAGAGCTGCGTAACTTAGCCGCGCTCCCTCTAATCCTAAATGGAAGGCTTAAGGTTAGTTAATTTACCTCAATTCTCCTCAGTTGATTTGGGTTTGATGTAGGCTAAGCTGCTACCTCCTTCCTTGCTCCACTTCCCGAGCGTCGACCTTGCGTCCTTCTTTATAACTAGTTTGGTAGTAAGCGTACATTAGTTAACAATTAAAATATGAAGTGTTTATCCTGCACTGTAATTTAATCCTAAGCATAACATTTATACTTAGTGCACCTAATTATCTTTCCAATGATCTAAAAATCACTCTAATCGGATAAGAAATGCAAAAGTTATGAGGGTTGGAAGTGTGAGGTCGATTCAACCGACCCTTCCAACCCACCTATCTACCTTCTAGCTTCAAAAATTCATAGCACATTCCTTACTACTTGGATCTAGGCTTTCCTTATACCATTGGAAAGCTATAAACAAGCTCTAACTAGGAAAATTATGACATCAGTAGGTTAAGCTAATAAAAATTCAGCAGCAGACTCCTTGTAATACAGCAGTCAATCAAGAAGACTTAAACTATGTATCTCACCTTCAACAATTCATATCTAATTCAAATATTACTCAATTCAAACGTTCTATATGACCCTGGAGAGATATTAAAAAAATGTATTTGATAAAAACATGTGATTAGAAAGGTAAGCCGAAGTGAACCCAGCAGATCCTCTGTAATCCAGCAGTCAACCAAAAGTTCTCAAACTATGTGTCCCATCTTCCACAATTCATATTTAATTCAAATCTTGCTCAAATCAAATGTTCTAAGTCATTTTGGAAAGCTACACAAAAGTTCTACTTGGGAAAAGTATAACTTCTTGGAAATAAAATTCCTATTGGCCTCGCAGGTCTGATCCAGCAGCCGCTACCCACAAGACCACCCAGTTTTTTCTACTCCATCTTTGAAAATCCATAACTAATTGTCATCTTAACCAAATCACAAATGGGAAACGACTATGGATAGTTATAGGAAATCTCTCTAAGAGAAAAATGATAAGTATCTTGTTCTAGCTTCTGAACTAAGCCTTCAGGGCATTGGCAGATGAGGTCTACAATGCCTCCACTCAAAATTCTACCATCCAACCTACCTCTACAAAAGAAGGAATAATTTTGTTGGTGTGTTAATAAACACACATTCTAACTAGGAGAGAGAGTATAATAGGTTCTCAAGCCTTTCTTTTAGGACATTGAGAATGCATGCTAAAGAATTTTTTCCTAACTACATTGAAGCAGGGCTTCGCCCAAGCATTAGAGAGGGAGAGAGAGCTACAAGGTGGAAGGAGGGGTTTTTAAACCCTCTCACAAAAGGGTTGGACCCCTCCTCCACCGGATCCATTTGTCAAACCCTTTCCCGAAATTTTGGCTCAGGGGTTTTCCTCGTTGAGGTTGCCACCCTCTCGCCGAAGTTTCATTTTGACCTTCTTTCTTCTAGGCTAAATGCTAAATGAACTAATTTTCCCTAAATTCCCTATCAATTCTAACTTTTAATGCCAACATTCTAACTAAAAGTGATCCCGCAGAGTGGTGGACCATTCAAAGGGTTCACATTGGCCATGTTAGAGGGTTCAGATTTCTAGTATGTAAGTTAATTCCAGATTTTCAGTCTAATTTTGAGGTCAAAAAAATATTTGGACAGGGGGGGGGCCTCTCGTTTCCGAGAGGGTGGGGTAAGTGGGGTTTTAATGGGCCATGTTAAGGTATCGAATTTGTAATTAATGAGCTAGGTTCAGATTTTGAGCTTAATATGTGGCCATGTTAGAGGGTTCAGATTTCTAGTATATACGTTAAGATCAGATTATGAGTCCAAGGTTTAGACCCTCTCGGAAACCAAAGGGTGGGTGTGAGGGGCCCAGGTTGAGTTCTTTGTTGTCAATAGTGGATTCTAATTTGGAGATATAGTGAATAAGGGGATTTTTCTTGGAATCGACAGGGTGGGTCATGTAGGATTACAGGGGCAGGTTGGAGGTTTCTAATTTTGCAAAGACTACGCTTTGTTGTGTTTTCTAGTGTCTTAAGGTGTATTTTGTGCATGCAGGCATCGGAGTCTTTGGCTCTTCCTGTAGCACGGGTGCAATACATGGCGGATGGAGTTGTTATATTGTCGCCTCTTGAGGCTAGCCATGCGGCTTTGGATGACATCTCACAAGAAGAGGTGTTTGATTCATACATCTGATACTGGTGTTCTTGTATTGTATCAATGCTTCATTCACATTCTGGGTTTAGAGTTTTTTTCTTATGCTTTGCTTCTCTTATGTTGTAGATTGATGTTCCGGCTGTACCCGACTGCATAAAACCTCTTGCTGAGTTGAATCTACCTGAAGCAGAGTTAACGATTCGTAGATCGCAAAAACAAAACTCCAACACCGTGATTCAGCGGGTTCGATTCAAGCCTCTAGGGAAGTCTCGTTTCTCAATTCCATTGTGTCGGTTGCGGACTCTTCCTCTTGTTCGGCCAATCAACGACGTTGATGTTTCTCGTTTGGAGAATGAGTTTGTGATGGGGTATCGTGATGGTGACCGAGCTATGTACGTCTCAACATACAACAACCTCGTTGAGCCTCTTGATGTCTCCGATGACATCAAGTCCTCCTGGAGTCCATTATGGCAGGAGGCCAATGCAGAGTTTGATGCCATACTCCAAATAGACTTCGACCTTGCTTACTTTGTTGGCAAAATGTTCTTCGTGTGGGAAGGGAACCATCGATTGACAGCTTGGTGGAGGCACATCAACAATCATCACCCGTTGGACAAAAATTGGCATATATGGGCTGATTGTATTGTGGTGGATGCAAGAAATTGCACCGCTCCCTTCCTTAATGCTATGAATGACATCAACTGGTGAGTTCAACATTTAATGTTGTTGATCCTCTCTTTTGTTTGTTCGCATTTTTTCCTCTAACATTTTATTTGTCTAGGTCCACGGAGCATGACCATGTTAAGGACACCCTCCCCGCCAAGTTACTTCGCATTCGTACGTTTGGAAAGATGAGGCTAGAGGAGTTCAAAGACCTCCTTTCCGTTTCGGACTACAAGATGTGTGAGTCCAAGATGGAGAAGAGTCCTACTTGGTATCCCCTGACATTAGATGTCTTCGTCAAGTTCTTATACAAGGTAAATTTTGTGTACATTTTCCACTCCCATCTTTCTCCCACGTCTATGTACGCTTCTTATCCTTATTTTTGTTTGTTTCAGAGGGAGATATCCAACGCGGCTGATACCGCGGCAAGGTCATATCATGAGGCTACTCCGGAGGCTCAGAGAACTGCTACCGATATTTGGAATGCTATGACAAAAGCCCAAGATAGGTTGATCAAAACCATTCGTTCTCGGAACTTTGAGAAGTTCATTTCCGTTGCCCACAAGGACAACGGTGATGATTTCTTCAACGAGGTGTCTCTCCTATCTTTGTTTTTTGGTTTAGTTTTTCATCCTCCTATGAATTTTGCCGTGCTTGTTTTATCTTTATTTTACTTATCTTTCTTCTATGTGGCAGATTGACCGTCATTTCTCTACTTTCCTGGTCACTGATATGACAATTGAGAAACTTCAAAAGGTGGCCACCGCACATGTAGATTCCCACTTCAAGGCCAAGTGGCTACGTTGGTGGAACTGTCCTCCCGAGGTCAAGGATAAGAATAGATTTCCCTCCGATCTCCCTCTTAAGGAGAAAGTCCTCGACAACTGGCTCAACAAAGCTTTTTCTGGGCTCAGGTGCATCCTCAGTATTTTGACTCCGTTTCTTCTTTTCCATTCTACATGTGGGATTCGAGTGGGTCATGCCAAGGTTTCGGATTTCAAGGGGATAGTGGGGTATTAGTGGGCCATGTTGAAGTTTCGGATTTGAATTAGATAAGCTAAATTAGATGATGAGTCGAATAAGTGGCCAGGTTGATGTATCAGATTTCTAGTTAATAAGCTAAGTTCAGATTTTCAGCCAAATAAGTGGCCAGGTTAAGGTTTCAGTTTTCTAGAATATAAGCTAAGTTCTGATTATGAGTCGTATAAGTGGCCATGTTTGAGGTTTCAGACTTCTAGTTGATAAGCAAGGTTCAGATTATGAGTCCCATAAGTGGCCAGTTTGAGGTTTCAGATTTGTAGTTGATAAGCAAGGTTCAGATTATGAGCCTAATAAGTGGCCAAGTTAGAGGTTTCAGATTTGTAGTTGATAAGCTAGGTTCAAATTATGACGGAAATAAGTGGCCATGTTTGCGGTTTCAGATTTGTAGTTGATAAGCAAGGTTCAGATTATGAGCCTAATAAGTGGCCAAGTTAGAGGTTTCAGATTTGTACTTGATAAGCTAGGTTCAGATTATGAGGGAAATAAGTGGCCATGTTTGCGGTTTCAGATTTGTAGTTGATAAGCAAGGTTCAGATTATGAGCCTAATATGTGGCCATGTTTGAGGTTTCAGATTTGTAGTTGATAAGCTAAATTCAGATTTTCAGCCTAATAAGTGGCCAGGTTAAGGTTTCAGATTTCTAGTTAATAAGCTAAGTTCAGATTTCTAATGTCTTAAGGGGCCATGTTAGAGGTCCATGTTGTCAAAATTGAATTTTGTTTTTGATATATGGTTCAAGTTAGAGTGGAGTATGTTATCAAGTACCATCCCCTTACTATTTTCTTTGTTGTCATAGTTGGAGAAGGGGGTTGAGGGCGAGATAGCTTCATTTGAAAATGAGTGTTGCATTGAAATCGATTGGAGTTCCGCGGAGGATATTTATCAACCGGCCAATTATATTGAGCATTGGAGGCTGAATCTTTGGGACAAGGCATTTCTGGTTTATTTTGACGACAAGGGAGATTTGAAATTTATCAAAGGCCTTGATCTCATGGATTTTAAGGAAGGCCCCATAGCAATCAAACGCGTCGCTTACCGGGAATATTTTGAGTTTTCTTTTAGTTCATATAGTTTTTGTTTCATTTCTATCCCGCCACCGTTTTTGTTTATGATGTTCTTCATTTTACAGGTTCATCCACCGTGAGCTCGTTGTGAAGAATGCTTTGCCTTCTTCGTGCTTGCCAACCTTCCTTGTAGATTGGGTCGATGTCAACTCCGATCTTTGTGTGTATACGCCCGTGCAAGTTTCCAAGTTTCGGAGTCTCACTTACAGGCTGGGGGATGGTACTTGGATTGTTCTAGAGGACTTGTGCCTGAGGTAGAGAAGCCTTTTTTTTCTAGCCTTGTGAGTAGTGCTCCCGAGGTGACCTTTGTCCCCTTTGAGGAGCCCAACATTGTTGAGCTTCCTCCTCCACCGCCCAAGGCACCAAAGGGAAAGGGAAGAGCTAGGAATACCGGCACTTTGCTCCATCAGTTGCTCCATCAGCTGCCCCCTCTATCACTCCCTCCGCATCTCGTCCACAAACTATTGCTACTCCTTCACACAGTGGCACTTCTCTACTCTCCTTGCCTCGCAAGAGGAAGGCCGCCCTCTTGGATACGTGTGAGCCCAAAAGGGTGCCCACATTTAGTCTTAGACCCTTGAAACGTTAGTTGATGCACTTTGAAGTAGCATGTTACTTCACAAAAATATAAAAAGAGTGAAATGTTAGTCTTAGAAGTACCATGTTGTAAGAGGCTAGGATGTGAGTTGTTATTGTGTTTTTACCTTCGGAAGGATTTGAGTGAATGAGGATAGGTAAGGAGAACTTGGATTGAGTAGTTAGTGAGTAGGCTAGTACAAATGGATGGAGACAACCAAAGTGACTCAAGAGGCAAGTGCATTCGAATTGGGATGAATGGAGGATCACATGGAGCGCACAAGTGGACCACCTCATCATGGCCACTTAATGGGGAAGGCCCAAGGAAGAATGCAAGGTGGAGGATAAGCAAATTCTCAAAGCACCAATCAAATCACGAGTTAAGCATCGTGGTTTGAATTAAGTGGTGAGCGACGATTTGGGAAAGTAAGGGGAGAAAGTTATGGCGGCGGAAAGCGAAGGAGGCTAAGTTTGGGTTGAAGCATCCCAAGTTTGGTAAAGTGTGGTAGGTAGAAAGCCAAGGCTAGTTAAATGTTCGAATTAGGATCCTTGTTGATCATTTGAGGGAGGAAGACTTAGAAGATAGGATTGGCGCCTACTAAGTAGGAGGAAATCTCAAGGGCTTATCGTGAGCCTTGAGGGTGCTCACCCCCTCAAGCTTACTATATAATCCCTCATTCTTCCCTCACTCATCCTCTCTTTCCTTTGTGCTCCAAGGCACCCCACGAGTTATAAGTGTGGGTGTGGGAAGCCATATTGGAGCACATGTGTGTGCTTAGTTTTTAGTTTGAGAGCCAAGGTTTGTTAGCCTTGAAGAGGGCTTGACCTCTTGGTAGAATTAGTGTTGACGTGAAGGATTTTAAAGTTAATTCATGATTCCAATTTGTGGTACTTAAAGTTCATGTTTTGAATACACGTGGTTGCAAGTTCCATGTTTAAGAGTTGAGCACTTGATGTTGTGATGAGTGCAAAAATATACTTGTGTGGATTAGTTAGTCTTAGTGAAGTTAGGAAATTCTCTCTCCCCCTCTCCTCTCTAGGATTTTAGGATTTTAGGATTAGAGAAGAATTGTGTGATTAGAAAGGGGTTGTTAGTAGAATTAGGGAAATTAGGTAGGAAGATTAGTTAAGGGCTTGAATAATTAGTGAGGTAGTTGGGGATTACAACTACAAAGTTGTGGGTTCATGAAGGAGCTGGGTTTGTTTAGTTAGAAAGTAAAGAGCTGGGTTTATGAAGGACCTGGGTTTGTTTAGTTAGAAGCTAAGGAGCTGGGTTCATGAAGGAGCTGGGTTTGTTTAGTTAGAAGCTAAGAAGCTGGGTTTATGAAGGAGCTGGGTTTATGAAGGAGCTAGGTTTATGTAATTAGAAAGTAAAGAGATGGGTTCATGAAGGAGCTTAGTAGATAGCCTACCTAATTAGCTCATAGACAAGTAGTTAGTTACATTATGCTAGTTAGTGTTATGTGTGGCTTTCACAAGTAAATGTATTTGAGATTGACTATAGAGAATAGTGTTTTTTTTTAACACTTGCATCCTCTCTTTAAAAATAAACCACGTGCACAACTTAATGGAGAATGTGGAGCACTCTCGCGATGGCAAGACAAAGGAAGCAAAGACCAAAGTTAAATCCAAGACCACTTGAAGGGTGAACCTTGCACTATGGACTCATCCAAGTCCAAATCCAATACCGCGGAGGAATGTGAGCCCAAACCCACTACTCGGACTACGGACGCTTAAGGGTGGGGGGTTTGGCCTCACATAATTGGTGCGTCCGCCGGGAGCGAAGCGGAAGGTAGTTACAAGACTTGGAGGCGACTAGGAGACTTGGAGGCAACTAGGAAAAATTGGAGACACAAACTTGAGAGAAGGGAAGGAGCACCCGAAACTCGGTTTAGGGTTTAGGGTTTAGGGTTTAGGGTTTAGGGGTTTAGGGTTTAGGGGTTTTAGGGTTTAGGGTTTAGGGGCTAAACCCCCGGCTTAAGGGTGGGGGGTTTGGCCTCACAATACGAGTGCCACCTCTTCGGATTTGCTTACCACGCTTGCCCTCATCGAAAATGTGGACATGGTACAACTCATGCTCGATTCCGACCTTGCAGGAGGTCCCCTCCCGGCATATACGCGCATCCAAGAGTTCATTACCAAGGTTTGTATGTTTTCTTTTGGCATTCATCAGACTCCTTTCCGTTTGGTTTGCTTTTGTTTTTCCTTCTTCATTTTTTTTCATGAATTTTTCATTGCAGGCCGGGAAACCGTGTGAACACCTCCTCTACATTTCACAAGGGCCTCAATTTATTCTTCGCGGACATTCCTGAAAATTTGCCAGTGCCCAACATCTCCACGGATGTTCCTGAGTGGAACAAGCTCCATGATTCTTACTATGAGTGTCTTTTTGCATTTGCAAAATCCAACCTCTATGATCATGGCGTCCTTGTCCTTGTCCATTGTGCGAGTGCAAGTGTTTCTAGGATGGTTTTCGATTGGGCACACACTTACGACTTCTACGTTGCCGAAGATTGGTTCGGAATGGCTGATTTGGACCTCCAATCTCCGGTGGACCCCTCTGGAGTGATAAGCAACTATCCATCTCCTAGTCCATTTTTGTTTTGTTTTTCATTTTACTTATTCCGATTCTTATGAAATCGTTGTCATTTTTTCAGACTCGCAAATTCAATATCAAGGTTCTTGTTCGTGCTAACTCCGTTCTGAAAGTGCGACCGGAGGTCGCCCAGGAATATGGTTACTACCTCCAGCGAGATGGATGGTTGAATGCTTTCACCGATGAGAAGAGCCAGACAATGCGCAGTGATGGGATACCCTGGAGAGGTGCTCGCGAAAAGCATGAAGTTTTTTTTTCTATCCTTTTTGCTACTCTCACCGATTATAATGATGTTATTATGGATTGGCAATGTGGTGTAGGTGGTTCGATTACAGCGTGTCGCTCCATTGAGCGGCATATTGTGGCCCTTGAAAGTGATCCAATGATTTTTAATGCGATACTACTCCCCATGCGTGAAAACCAACCTTCGCGACCTCCCCGCTCAAATGCCACACCGTCCACCTCTATGTTTGATCCTCCTAAGAAGATGACCAAACGCGCATTCGGTTTTCTTTGTGCGTAAGTTTTATTTCTATGTTTTCTCATATTTACGTTCTTGTCATTTTCCCATCTTTGTGTGTCATGTTGTTTCTAATCTTATTGCTTATTGGTTCAGAGCGCCAAGGGAGAACGCATATATGAGTTCGAGTCTTTCCAAGACGTTCGAACTCCCAACCTATGCTACTAGTCTTGCCAATCTTTTAGCGGAAGCTCCGTCTCCACCTCCTAGTCGCATCCGACCTTTCAACAAACTAATAGAGGATTTTCTAGACATAGAGGCTGAGGAGGGTGAGGATAGTGATAGACATGGTAGTCCTAGTTCTTGACTACGCCTCGGACCTCCATTTTGTTTGTATTGATTTTACTTTATAAGTTTATTTCTTCAATTTTTATGTGGCTATTGCAAACCTCATTCAATCCCTTATTGAAGTTGGTTGGTGTTTGATTTCAATTCTCTAGATAGGTTGGGTGGACGGGTTGAGTATACTTTGAAGGTTGTCTACTTTAGTTGTACTTGAGAGATGCTAAGGTTGTGAGTGACTTTGAATGGTTTGAATGTTTGTGTTGAACTTTAACTCTTGGCCACATTCCATACCGCTTGAATGATTGTGTTAAGGCTTAACTCATATGTTCAATTGATGACGTAAGCCCTAATTTAATATGAACGTATTCGAAACCTAGACTATAAGATGTTTGATAACAAACACTATCTTCCACGCCTATAGGTTCGGTTGGTTCACCGAACAAGGTTCGGTTATTATTTACACGGGAATGGGGTGGTTTTTTCGACAAATTGAAGACAAACTATCACTAAATTCCACAAGAATAGACACGACTTCCCCTAAAATATTCCAACAAATTTGAAAATCTCCGCTCTCCCCTCTCCGAGCTATGCTCACATACTTGAGTTTCCCCTTAATCATGGCCTCCTGAAATCCCAACTGACTAGCACCCAATATTTTCTCCACTTCCTCAAGATGAGGATCCACTCTAGGGGTTGGTAATGCTAGAAGTGGTGTTGGATCCCTAACCGCTAAAGGATGTGGATTCGCGTCAATGAGAGCGTATGGGGCTTGACTCCCATACTTACCTGGCTCTCCCTCCACCACTCTCGGTCGAATGGGGATGAATTGAGGGATCAATTCATCCTCCCTTCTCCACAATCTCTCATGATCCCTATCCAAATTCTCCATCTCTCTAGCCGCCCTCTTGGCATCCGCCAAAGTATGAAGATTCCTCTCAAGAACACCCCTAATTGTTTCCGACTTAAAGAATCGTTGGATGAAGAATTATTTTAGTGTGTCATCATTGAGCATGATGCCCACAAATCTTGTACACACTAAATCAAATTTCCTAATGTAAGCCGAAATCTCCTCTTCCCTTCCTTGCTTCAATGAAACCAATGCCCTGAAAGCCATGCTTTGACCGACCTCCGGCCTAAATTCATTCAAAAACTCCCTTTGCAATTGCTCCCATTCTCTAAAATGTCCCTCGGCATGGTCTCTATACCACTCATAAGCCTCACCTCTACAGTGGTAGGAAACCAAACCAACCAATATCCTGGATTAGTCACAAGAGAACTAGCCAACCTTTCAATGTACCTTTTCATGTGCCTAGATGGATCCTCGTCTTTAGTTCCATAAAACTTAGGGAGGTGGGATGGCATATCCACCGCCGCTAAGTTTTGTGGAACCACAATTGATAGACCTCTCGGTCTAACCAATGGATCGATTGGATCAATGGGGGGTACATGTGGCATGGGCGGTATTCCGCCTCCCCCCTGAGCCATGGTGACTGGTGTATCCAATCCTATGTCCCTATCAATTTCTATCGGAATGCCTTCCCTAAGTGTATCAGTCTCTGATGATGTCTCGTCATTCAACTTAGAAGGAGTTGTCTTTTTCTCAAGTTGAGCCTCTACTTCTAATGTTCCTAACAATGGATTAACACTAGGCTCCACATTCAAACAACTTTCTAATCTAACTTCAACATGTTCCACATGCTCACTAATTCTAAATAATCGCCTCTTACGTGTAACTTTGTCTAATCCTAATTCCAAACTTGGTTTTTGAGATCGAGTCTTACCTTGCATTCCCCAAAGAATCGATCAACCCTCGCTTGACCAAACATACCCCTCGCTACCTTTACTCCTTAATATTTTCAATTTTCTTGGTGTGGTTTAAAATTTAGGAGGTGAGGAAAAAAAACATGCAAGCCCACTTAAGTGAAAAATCCCAAACATGGGATAGGCATGTTCATGCCAATTTGCAGTCAAGCCGGAGAATCACCTTCGCACTCTTCCTTAAATTGGCACTCATTACAATACCGAGAGTGAGGGGCTAACCTTCGCCATGCACCACATTAAAGACTGAGGCATCATCCTCTCGTCTCCAATACAATGCGATGACTAGGGAATTACCCTCTACAACGGATAACAACAAAGACAAGTAAAAAATTCCTTCCTTAATTAATTAGCAAATTTACTTTGAAGAATATCATACCTCAAGCAATTCGCTTCCCCCTGCAAGTTAGCACTCACCCTCGACCGTGACTCAATGTGACATCAATCTCAATAATTCTAACTAACAACTCTAGTCTAGAACATCAAATTCAAATTCCCCCAACTTTGAGACTCACCCCAAGGTCAGTGTCAAAGTTGACTATTCCTAAAATTAATTACTCTAAGATTTAGTGAACTAATGATCGCAAGATTAATGTCATGTCCTTATGCCATTCCCCAGAGAGTTTAGGACATCACCTTAAGTCGCGCTCCCTCCTCAAAACAAGATACATAAATGAAACTGCAATTCATTCCTAGGAAATAAATGAAATTCGACTAGCCTAATCAATGCCAAAAATCAAAACCCTAAGTAAGATGCTTATCGTGCTCCAAGTGCTCCTTCCTCTCCCACTAGTTCGTGCCTCCAAATCTCTACCTCCTAATTCCGTTTCACTCCCGGCGGACGTACCATTTATGTCAGCCTGAAAACCCCCACCCTTATGCGTCGTAGTCCGGGTAAGAGCATCAGGCTCACATGTGATTGATCCCTTACTTGGCATTCGTGATTCGGCTTCTAGTACCCCACAGTGCAAATATAAAGTCCCACATCTTTATTTAATTGGCACAAGATTGAAGCATTGAAAAATACTTCCCAACCTCATGATCATTAACACCCAACATTCAACTCTTAAATCCTCAAACCTTACACCTAACCATGCCTACTCAACTAATCTAACAATGTGTGATTAGCATGAAGTCACCCCAATTTTACATGTAGTTACCCGTATCCATCCACACTTAATTGATCATCCTACCCCCATTCCTACCCTTTAACGCCACCTTACAATCTACCAAGCCCCCACTTCCAGTAAGGACATGCCTCCTTGACCCTCAGTAGGATCCCACTGTCCCTCATGAAGGTCCAGCACTCTCCTGGACTCCCTGCCTCATTTCCTCCCTCGGCAGCTCCTTACCACCTGAATCAAATTGGAATCCCATCCGCATTCAGCTCACTGTAGAAGTTGCCCTTCACTCGCCATAATGTTATCAATATGCAACCCCAACAGCAACATATGTGTTCGGCAAGGCCCATGATTCCTTGAAGCGGCATTCAACTGCCCTACAAATCTTCCACCCACTGCGCATTTTCGTGCTTCCTCACAATTCTGCAGCATAGACTCTGGGCGGCAAAGTCCTTGGGAAAAATGGAAGGGGGAAATTTCGAGGAGTCAAGGCTGCCTCCCCTCTTGCTCGCCTCTTAACAGTGTTGTTCACCTTACCCCTCAGCTAGAAGTGGCCCTCCTGCGGCACACCTCCTGGTGCTGCATTCGGCCCTTTAGCCTTTCAGCCCTAGGCTCTGAAGATTGTCTTTGGGCATCTCTTTGCTGGTACCTGCTTGTGCTGCAGGTCTCCCTACGTCGTTCGGCCACATCTCAACCAGAAAACAAATTCAACCCAAGCTGGCCGCGGCAGTTGGATGCCACTGCCTTCACCACAGATGTCCCCCTTGCTGGAGGCACTCCGCTCCAGGGCACCTGCTCGCTCTCCTCCCCTGTTCTCTGCTCAGCCATCACCACCCTGCATTCACCCGCTCCTCGCACATACCCACTCCGCCGCCTCCGACCTGGCCTTTTGTCCTAGGTTCACTGACCGAGAGAGAGAGAGAGAGGGCTTCGGCTTTCCAACTGCTACCTTTGCCCGACTCCGGATTTCGCTAGGGTCACCAGTGATCCCTAACCCATAACGAACAACAACTACTCCCCTAATGGTTATGATGAACCCAACTCTCAAGCCTAAGCTTCAAGCTTCCTAACCCTACACTAATTCTCATTGAACCCTTCTAATCCACTAGCACCAAGGCCTTAACCTCTAGTTTTAACTCAATTCAAATTCAAATTCAGAACCTCCATTTTTTTAATATTTTGCATAATCAATTACAAATCAAAGTCTAATCCTAATGGACTCTTTTTATCTTAAGAACACATGTGGGCATAGATTTTGGGCTCATAGCATCATACCAATTTTAATCAGATTGGTTCATGCAAAGAGATAAGAAAGGATTAAATAAGCACAATACGTTTCTCATAGAGGTTATATGCACAAATAATAATCTAGAATGTAGGTTTTTAAAACATGTCGTTTGAAATTGAATTTTCTAAATATGGATGCCACTACGCTATACTCTCGATTCCAAAAGGTCGCTTGAACATGCACTGTAATTTACAAAGATCATCTTGTAAGGGATTCGGCCATGAGGGTGATGGCTATGGTGGTATATTCTAGAGGATGCCATGGGGCGACGGACGGTGGGCGGGCCCATGGTCTTGGCCTCCCATTCCGCCACCCTTTCAGCTCTATGAGGGTGCTCCGCCCATAAGGTGATGAGGTTTATTTTGAAAGGACGATTATCATGTGGTTTAAGGTGCCTTTGAAACTAATTTCTGGGTAGGTTAGTTTTTTTTAATTTTGTTTTGAATGTGAAAAGCATCACTATGCCCAAAGGCCTCACTCCAAAGTTCATGTCCAAATTTGCGGGTCTGTTTCCCATCGTGGAACGAGTGTTCAAGAATGTGTATAAGTTGGAGTTGCCACCCAAGATCAAAGTGCATCCAACATTTCATGTCTCACTACTAAAACAATTCAAAGAAGGCACATTGTGGCATGATCACAAGCAAGTGATTAGGCCACCTCCCAATCTTGTAGGAGATCATTTGCAATATGAGGTGGAGGACATCTTCAAGTGTAGGAACTACAAATGAAAACAAAATAAATAATGGTGAAGTGGCTAGGATTCCATGAGAAAGAAACCACTTGGGAAGCGATAAAAAACATGTTGAACGCCAAGGAGGCAGTGGAACACTTTGAAGAACTAGGGCTAAAGGTTCCAATAAAAAAAACATAGGCATTGATGAGGAAATCATTCTCCTTTAGTGGGAAAAAACTACTAGTAGCATACTTAGTTTGGAGGCAATGCCCTCCACAATATTTATTTGTTCTTTTATTTGAGGCAAAAAAATTCAACTTTAACGGTGCAATGAGAATACTATGAATTGAGGTCCTAGTCTTTTACTTATGTTTGATTATTGGAAGGGGGGAATAAATATGCGTGACTAGGCTGGGTAAACCAAGTAATTGGGGGCCATGGCTTGGAGGGACCTTGGATAAAACCAAAAACCTCCTAGCCATGGGTTTGTCTGGGCGGGGACAAGGTGATGGCATTAACACATGAAAGTGCATCCCACAAGCTAGTGAGAGTTGGTGCATGGAATTCATGAACCAATGTCTCAAAAGAGCAAAGTAGGAACCACATCAAGCAGGACTTGGCATCACCTCTCTATGATTAAGGCATGGCTAATAAATAGAATGCCATCACGATGCTACACCCGAGATAACTTAGTGAAAGCATAGAGGTCCAACCTAGTCAAAAGGCTAGGATTAGGCTTGTGAAGCATACATTGGGAGGGACAACCCAAGTGAGTCTCAACATAGGTGGGTCTAATGTAGTTGAGGTCCTTGGATGAGATGTCCGGGGTCCTTAACATACCACCTAGGAACGACATCTTTGGGACTTTGCCAACTTTGAAAATGCATTGTGGGGGATCCTACCCCAAGGGAAAACACAATGCCACACCAAAAGATGATGGCAATTTGAGAATTGTTATGTTGACTACAAGTATAGTCAATAAACTCATCAACTCCATGTCGTGGGGGTGAGTCTTGTGCACCGCTCCATGAGCACATGCAATACCATTGGCATAGGGGGACCCCACAAGTGATGCTTAGGATTTGCAGCGCCATTAGTGAGAGGACCCAAATTATCCTAGTGTGGTGAGGGCCCCGAGCGTCGAGAACGCCTTCTGCTTACGGAAATTAGGAGTCACGAGGGTGAGGCCATAAGCTTTGAGTAGCTTATGGCGTTGGGACTCAAAAACTCCCCAATCGGTGGTGTGTGCTAGGAGATATGGCATTTTGAGTGGGGTGTTGCCTAAAGACAACGCTCTGGGACTGTAATGACCTAGGAATGGTGCCCATGATTACGTAGGTTAGAATAGCCAATATTTTGTTCAAACTTGCATAAATGAGGCATGTGAAGAGTCTATCGGCATATACGGAAAGAGTAGATGTCGATGGAAAGGTTTTTTGATATAATCAGAGATGACACAACAAAGTTATGGAGGTCAGAAGCTGCTCAGGGCTTCTAGACCCAGCGGCTAAGGGAAAATATCTACTTGGCCCCAACCCTTAGGAGAGGGACAAAATGTTACTTGACAGTGGGGTAGAGGCCCTACCCAAAATCCCAAAGGTTTATATGAATGAGGCGGCGTTGTTGACCGACCCCACTCAAACCATACTTGGCAACTATGCTTTGGCAACATAATGATCAACTTAAGAATGGATTTACATGGATGAAAATCCACATTTAACCATTGGCTACTTAGTAAGGGGAGAGTTTTGAATGCATGTGTAAGAGGATTTTGAGGACAAACCCATGAGCTTGGAGGTCCGTGCTGTGGGGAGCTAACCATGCACGTGTGTGGAGTTCACATGTAAGCACTTGTGACAGTTGGTAGAGTTGGAAAACGGTCAAGACGACTTAATGGGCATTAGTAAGTTTTGTTTTTGTTGAGCACCAAATGGTTGAGGCTCTCGAAACAAAGAGCTTGGGTTTATTAAGAATAGGTGAAGGATTTTGAGGTTGTTAGGAAGGAGTACAATGTGCTTTCAGGTTAGGCAAGGTAGTTTAATTTTATTGTGGTTGGTTTTAATGTGATTTCAGGCCAACTTGATTTATTTAATTTTAATTTGGTTGGACTTAAGATGGTGGACGTTTTTGGAATCAAGAGAGTGCCCGAAGGGCTGGTTTCAAGATAGGTTAGTTAGTTTAATTTTGAATTGGTTGGGTTTCATGTGATTTCATACTAGCTTAGCTTATTTAGTTTTGAATTAATAGGATTTAATGAAATGGAGGTTCTCATAACCGAGACGGATTGTCACGCACTTCTCCATGAGGAGTGCCCGAAACACCATGGGTACAAAGGGGACCCTGGAGTGACACTTGGGACTTGTGGCGCCCTTGGTGAGAGGGCCCAAGTGCTCCTAGTATGGGTGAGGGCCCTGGGTGTTGGGAACGCCTCCTACCCACGAAGATTAGGATTTATGAGGGTAAGGCCATGAGCTATGTGTAGCTTATGACGTGTAAATTTTAAAATGCTCCGGTAACGCGATGATCAACATAAAATTGGACTTCCATGAATGGAAGTCCACATCTAAGAATAGGAAACTGATTAAGGTCTGAGTCCCAAAAGCAAAGTAGGAGGGTTGGTTTCCCTTTTATGAAATATAAGGTCCAGGGTAGGAGGAGCTAACCATTAGCATGGCGGAATGCGAAGGGTTAGCGCTCGTGACTCTTGCTAGAAATGAAAATGGTCAATATAGTTAAGGGGAGCTAGCGAGGGTTGCGACACGGTGCCTTAAAGGTTAGTTTCATGCTAGCTTAGTTTTGAATTTTTTTGAATTGGTTTGATTTGATATGATTTGAGGCTAGCTTAATTTATTGGGTTTTTATTTGGTTGGTTTTAATGTGGTGGAGGTTTTCTGGACCCAGAGGATGCCTAAGGGCTAGGTTTAGGCTAGCTTATTTTATATGATCTTGAATTGTTTGGGCTTAATGTATTGGAGGCTCTCGGAACCAAAAGGGTGCCCAAGGAGGTGATGCAAGGCTAGGTGAAGGATTTTGAATTTGTGTGGGCAAAACACAAAGAAATTTCAAATTAGGCAAATTTATGTAGTTTTGATTTGGATGGATTTTATGTGGTTGAGGCTCTTGGAACCGGGAAGGTCATGATTTGTTTGCATTTGTTTTGTTGTGTCTAAAGTTTTATTCTATGTGTTCAGGCATCACAATCTTTAAATTTTATTTAATCTCAAAGGCCCTGGATGGAAGATCAACACATCCAAGATGAGCCTACTTTGGTGGAGGGTGTGGCTTTTAGTGATCGTTTATATAGTGAGGTAATAGATTTTTAGAACTATATGTTTTTATTATTATACTAGAAAATTATTAATAAATTTTTGTATGTTTTAATATTTTGATGTGTGTTTGATCAATGCGTAATCTTCTAATATAATGACATAAGGATTATACAAAACTCCCTTTTGATTATTTATTGTATTAAATCCAGACGAAGCTTTTGATACAAACTTCGTAGAAAAAAATTCCAACGCAATCACGCTCATTTTCATGAGGAATATCCACAACACCAAGTGCACAAAGGGGACCCCGGAGTGACACTTGCGATTTGTGGTGCCATTGGTGAGAGGGCCTAAGTGATCCTACTGTGAGTGAGGGCCTTAGGCGTTGAGAACGCCTCTCACCCACAAAAACTAAAAGTCACAAGGGTAACACCATGAGTTTTGAATAGCTTATGGCGGCCAAATTCTAGAATACTAAAAAATACCTCAATTGGAGGTGTAAGCTAGGAGATTTGGCAATCTGAGTGGGGCGTTGTGCCGAGACAATACCCTATGACAACAATGATTTGGAAGTGGACAATAATGACTAGAACAAAATAATTATCATTTTTCTCTTATAGAGATTTTCTATAGCTATGTGTAGCCGTTTTTCATGGCTATTTGGTTAAGATAGCAATTAGTTATGAATTTTTAAAGATGGAATAGAAAAATAGGGTATTCTTTTTTATAGCGGCTGTTGGATCAGACCTGCTAGCCCAATAAAAGTTTTTAATTTGAAAAAAAATTTATATTTTTCCAAATAAATATTTTATCTAGTTTTCTAAGGTTGTTTAAAACGTTTGATTTGACTAAGACATGAATAAGATATGAATTTTTGAAGGCGGAATACGTAGTTTGAGACTTCCTGGTTGACTGTTGCGTTACAGAGTCTGCTGGATTCGTCTTGGTTTAACTTGCCAATATCATATTTTTTTCTCATTTAAAACTTTTTAATAACTTTTTAATGGTGTATGGAAAGCCCTGATCCAAGAAATAATGAATTTACTATGAAGTTTTAAATGTGGAAGTTGGTTAGGTGGGTTGGAAGGATCAGTTGAATCGACCTCGCACTTCCAACCCTCATAATTTTTGCGTTTTTATATCCGATTAAAGTAATTTTTAAATCGTTAGAAAGATAATTATGTGCACTAAGTAAATTTGTTATGCTTAGACCTGAATTTATTATGCTTTGTGCAGAAGAAAAAAATTAAATTTATTATGCTTCGTTAACTAATGTAAGCTTTGCAATCAAACTAGCTATAAGGAAGATGACAAGATCAACGTCTATGGTGGTTGGAAATTGGTACTTGGACTCCTCCCGTGGATTTGTATTTGAGGTGGACATGACCTTTTTATAAGAACCTCATTTATTCTGCCTTTAATGTGATTGAATTAGACAAAAAGTCGAAGGAAGAGTAAAACCTAACTCATTCTACTTATGAAAATGATGTTGGGGAAGTGAAAGGCATGGCAAGGGCAAGAAACCTTCCATTCATGTCTTTATGCAAATGACCAATCATTTTTTTAAGAAATCCTTGATTCAATGGATGACTGATACTATCACCACCGTTCTTAGAACTCCATCCACCATTATTTTTACCAATGCCCTTGTCGTAATCCTTGTTACCCCAATTAACAAGCTTGCCAATTTTTGTTTCTAGCAAAGGTTACGAGCGCTAACCATTCGCATTCCGCCATGCTAATGGTTAGCTCCTCCTACCCCGGACCTTATAGTTCATAGGAGGGAACCAACCCTCCTACTTTGCTTTCGGGACTCACCCCTTAATCGGTAACCCATTCCAAGATGTGGACTTCCGTTCATGGAAGTCCCATCTTATGTTGATCATCGCGTTGCCGGAGCAACACTACAACAACCCGAAGCATACTAGGCAACTATGGCCTCACATTGGGCCAATGCCCATGGAGGCCGTGCCGTTCGGCCTCGGGTGGGTGAGTTCACACCACCTCACCCATATAAGCCTCTAGGACTCTACGCGAGGCCCCTACCCCACCGTCAAGAGACCTCTTGTCTCTCTACCAAGAGTTGGGGCCAAGTAGACATTTTCCCTTAGTTGTTGGGCCTAGAAGCCCCCAGCAGCTTCAGACTATCATAACTTCCTTGTACGATGTCCGGTGCTAACAAAAAACCACTCCATCTTCATCTAGGCTTTACGTAGATGCCAATAGACTCCTCACTTGCCTCATTCCGGCAAGTATTGAGGGAGTTATGCCTGTTTGAACCTTGGCAGTCCCGGGAATCACTCCCAGGCACTCATGTACCAGGGCGCTGTCCCGGGACAGCGCCCCACTCAAATTGCCATAACTCCTAGCTCACACTTCCGATTGAGGCGTTCTTGAGCGCTCTAGAATCACCACGCCATGAGCTACGCATAGCTCATGGCCTTACCCTTGTGCCTCCTAGTCTCCGTGGGTGGGAGGCATTCCCAACGCCCGCGGCCCTCACCCACACTAGAATCACTTGGGCCCTCTCACCAACGGCGCCACAAGTCCCGGGTGTCACTCCGGGGTCCCCCTTGTGCCCATGGTGTTTCGGGCACTCCTCATGGAGAGGTGTGCGACATCTTACCCCGAACCTTATAGTTCATAAGAGGGAACGAACCCTCCTACTTTGCTTTCGGGACTCACCCCTTAATCGGTAACCAATTCTTTGATGTGGACTTCCATTCATGGAAGTCCAATCGTACGTTGATCATCGCGTTGCCGAAGCAACAGTGTAACAACCCGAAGCGTACGAGGCAACTATGGCCTCACATTGGGCCAAAGCCCATGAAGGCCGTGCCATTCGGTCTAGGCTGGGTGAGGCCACACCACCTCACCCATATAAGCCTCTAGGACTCTAGGTGGGGCCCGTCCCCCACCACCAAGAAACCTTTTGTCTCTCTACCAAGAGTTGGGGCCAAGTAGACCTTTTCCCTTAGCTGCTGGGCCTAGAAGCCCCTAGCAGCTTCAGACCATCATAACTTACTTATGTGATTTTTTATTCTAAGAAGAAACCACTCCATTTTCATCTACGCTTTACGTAGATGCCGATGAACTCCTCACTTGTCCCATTCGGGCAAGTATTGAGGAAGTTATGCTTGTTTAAACCTTGGCAGTCCCGGGAGCCACTCCCAGGCCATTGATGTAGCAGGGCGCTGTCCCGGGACAGCGCCCCACTCAAAATGCCATAACTCCCAGCTCACACCTCCGATTGAGGTGTTTCATGAGCATTATGGAATCTACACGTCATAAGCTACGCATAGCTCATGGCCTTACCCTTGTGCCTCCTAGTGTCGTTGGGTGGGAGGCGTTCCCAACGCCCGGGCCCTCACCCACACTAGGATCACTTGGGCCCTCTCACCAACGGCGCCACAAGTTCCGGTCGTCACTCTGGGGTCCCCCTTGTGCCCATGGTTTGTCGGGCACTCCTCATGGAGAGGTGCGCGACAACCCTTGATCCTAATATCGCTCTTTCTCAAAATAGGGTCTCAAAAATACTAAGGTTCTTGTTGCGCACCTCTTCATGAAGAGTGCCCGAAAGACCATGGGCATAAGGGGGGCCCCAAAGTGACACCCGGGTCTTGTGGCGCCATATGTGAGATGGCCCAAGTGATCCTAATGTGGGTGCAGGCTTTGGGCGTTAAGAACACCTCGCACCCATGAAGACTAGGAGTCACAAGGATAAGGCCATGAGCTATAAGTAGCTTATGGCATCCGAGGTGTGAGCTGAGAAATATGTCAATTTCAATGGGGCGTTGCCTAAGGAGTGGCGCCTAGGTTTGAACACCCATAATTTCCACAAAACTTGCGTGAATGGGGCAATTGAGGGGTTCATCAATATCTACGCAAAGCGTAGATGCTGATAGAGTGGTTTTTAAATAGCACCAGTGTAGAGTAACCAAGCAGCGTTCATCAAATGAGCAAGAATGTAGAGAAAATATGAGAAGGACGTGGAAGCGGTGAAAAGAAGATGGAAGATGGCTAGTGGAAACATAGCAATTCGATAACTTAGACGGCCAGTGGGAATGACCTAGTTCAAGAACTTGGAGTGCCAATAAAAACAACCCGACAAAGACACTTGGAAGACTAGTGAGTACGAGTACAGGACCAAATCGGGAATGAAGAAGCACGAACATGTCCCCATTTATAAGGACATGTGATTAATGAAGCTAGGATGGATGAAAATCTAGCCATTAGATACGTAAGGATATGTAATTAGGAGGAGCATTCCAAACAAAGTAAAGTTGGTAAATTAAAATTACAACTCTAAATATAGGCACATAATATAGGCTATAATTATATACATTGCTAATTTAAGCCATAGTTGACATTTACAAAATTTTGCAGATACTTAGATGTGAGAAACTATTTGAAGAGGCCAGGTAAAGGGCCATAATACACTTCATTTGCCACAAAGACTTTACATGAGTGTCCAAAGGCTCTAAGCCTATTTTTTTCAACGCTAGTATTGGTACCCAAGGTGCACTATGCATTGGAAATTCTACATGGAGAACTTGCACCGAGGGGCATTAAGGTTCATTTACCTTCTCACAAGAACGTTGCAAAAGACTGAATGGGGTCACATGCTTAAAAACCTTTGGGTGGAGCTAAGGAAAGATTGAATAAAAGAATTCAAAGAACCCACTTAGAGTTGAAGACCAAAAAATGATTAAAAATGGAAGGTGACTTAACAACATGAGTATTTTGGAATTGAGAGAAGATTCAATCAGACCTACATAGCAAACAAAACTCAAAAAAATTCACAAAGTTGGATCTCAAAGAATATTCTCGGATGGTTTGTCAAGGTAGGTAGTAAAAACACCTACACTTGGTAGATAAAAAAATGCACAATTATCCATCAATACTCTCAATTATTATCAGAGTTGATGTCTTGAGTTACTATTGAATGAGGTATGAAATTGAATCAATGGAGATAACACCGTCAAGTGATAGGTTGAAGAGAGGCCAACAAGTGGGTTAATCAACCCTATGTTGATTGATTCTCATGTTGTAACACCCTCATATCGACCTAGAGAATTGTGGATGAGGGAATAAAGATGTTAATCAAATTATCTTGAATGTAAGATCACTTGGACCCGATATTGATAAATATTTGATAGGTGATGAAGTAAATAGGTAATTCCTATCATTAACATTTAGCAAAGGAATATGCTTTAATCAACCTAAGACTTTGGAATTCTTAATTGAACACCTTTGAAATCTTGGATAGAACAAATATAGTTATAAGTCACTCAAATTATGAAAGATATAAAGATTGGATTCCCATAATGTTGGGCATAGAATTAGGAAATGGATTTAAAGACTCTTAACCTTGACATTAGGATTTAAGGGAACATGAAATTAAAAACCAAGGGCACCTACTCCTGAAGGATTCATGAAAACTTAAATGAGGACACATTAGACCACCTTCAAATATAATAGAAATCCCGAACAATCCAATTTTTGTGGGAGTGATGTTCGTGTAAATGAGTCAGCAGTGGATTACACAGTCTAAAGCTAAGGGTTGAAAGTGACTTTGACATTTTGGCCACTAGTGTAACTTGACACATCTAGGCCGGACCTCAATGTTACCACTAAGTTGTTTAAGTTGCAACTCCGAGATGGTTTTCCATTGTTAAGGCACGTCCAATCGCACGGAGGTGATGCCAAGTCCCATCTGACTCGGTTCCCACTTTGCAATTTCGAGACATGGGTTCATGACTCCTATGCGCCAACTCTTGTTAGCTCGTGGGTTGCATTTCTATGAGTACGCGTCATCACCTTGCCCCCATCCGGACAATCTTGTGGCTAAGAAGTTTCTTGGATTTATCCAAAGCCCCTCCATGTAAGAAGGCCATGACTTGTTGAACCACGTCAACAAGGTCAAAGCGTTTGCGGATCAACTCTCATGTTTAAAGGTACCCGTGCAGGACGTAAACATTGTCATGATTTTGCTGGAGAGTTTATCGGCCTCGTACGAGTACTTGATCACTACCTTGGAGACGATGTTGATGAACGCAACAACGGAATATGTGATGGCACGTTAGATGTTGAAGAGCAACAAGAAGGAGCCCAAGACATAGATACGGCGATGGTGTGGCATCAAAGTGGTGGTTTACTCGTCGAAGTAAAGTTTTGGAATAGATAATAAATATTGCCAAGAATGCCTAGAGTGTAAGATTACAAACAAAAATATGGAAGAATCCAATACCTCTATCCCACAAGATTTCGAAGATGACGACCCACTACCCGTTGAACCCTTTGAGGCACAAGAAAATTTGACTAAAGAAATGGAACTGGATTGGACAACACCATATGTCCAATACCTTAACACACACAAAAAATGGGAAAACGATCTATTAAAAAAAAATTGATAGCCTACGGGAGTCAGAGGGTTGGCCCCAAAATATCAACAAACCTCCAACCTTTACACCTCAAGATGCCCACCAAGGTCTTTCAAAAATAGAGTTTTGATTTCATCGGGCCAGTCAACTTGCCCGCTAAAGCACCAAAAATTGGTACATCATTACGGCTACCATTATCAACCCTTTGTTATAATATAACATTTTTTATTATGAATGCAATAATTATTGTTTCTTCTCCCCTTTCCCATTTCATGTACACTAGATTCATATGGAGTTTATTTCCATGTAAGCAATAAATGTTGTAATCAATTATTAATGGATGCAAAAGCTCCCTAATTGCTTGCTAATGGGAGCAATTACTTAGACAATCCACTAGTGACGTGTAATTGATTGGTACTATGAAAGTATATTAAAGTGATGACTACTCAAATTAAAAATTAAATACAAAATCAATTGCTATGGAAATCAAGTGAGGACACAACTACTCCCAATAGTAATTGACTAGAAGTCTGCAATTGGAAACATTAAATGGGGAGAGCTTCCCGACATGCACTTCAAGAAGTCGGTGTAAGGAGTACAAGGCATGAAGTGACATTTGCCTTCAAGTAAGAGATTCTGGATCCATCCCATGATGGTCGCCAATTATGTGAGCCCAAATCAATGCTCACATTGCAATTTAACTTAAAAACTTTACCTAAACATTAGGATTGGCATTGGGAGTGATTGTTTGAAGACTCGAGAGAGTTGAGTAAGTGAAGTTAGTTGTAAGTGAATTGATGTGTTGTGATTTTGTTTTGAGTAAAAAGAAAAGTAATAAAAAAAAGAAAAAATATTTTAGTCAGAATTAAAATTATGATGGGTTTAAAGGGTGCGTGAAAACTGAGATTATTGTCCATCTTGGCCTAGGGTGTTGTTCAATTAAGGGCAGGGGGTTCTCTCCCATTGTGGATGAGAGCCAGGATTACTGGGTCCCGAGAGGGGGGTCCCCTGGAATGCTTGGTTCGGTGTTGTCTCTCTTTCTCTCGAACGCCCAGCAGCGGAGAGCTGTCGGGGAGGGCAAGACCCTGGAAGAATCCAGACGTGCGAAGATGATGCACCAAGCAGGGTGTTGTGAGAGAGCTGCTGAACAGATTCCAGCAAAGACCCTGTCGAGTCCCAAAGGACATTTCGGAAGGATGGGATGAGCTGGAAAAAATTCGGGTTGGGATCTGAATTCCTTTGGCAGCAGTAGGAGTAAGTTAACCAGTTCTGTGCGGTGTGAGAAGAAGGGAGGAATTTTGAGGTGTTGGGGAAGAACCCAACCACCTGCATTGCCTACGACGGGGGAGGTAGCATTCGACCCAGCTGAGCAACATTCGAGTTTCTTCGAGCACTACAGAGAGCGGCAAGATTTGACGATGGGTTCTCATTTGTTGCCAATTCATTCGGATTCAGTGATGCATCCAAATTTCACTACTAGTCTGGGGGAAGGTTGAACCATTGATGTGGGATTTGGAATCTGCCACAACCGAAGTCTGGTTGCTCCCGCAAAGTGCTCGCCTCAAGCTTACTGTCATCCGAAAGCAGGGAGGTCATGTGCGTGAATGCCTGGAATGGTTGGGATTTTGTTTGTGTATACAGAGCTGGACTAGGGAAGATAGTATGGGCGAGCTTAGCAAAATTTGAGTTACAGGTGAGGAGGGGATTGTTGATGCTGGATCAGTGCTGGCACGGATTTATTAAGGATGCGACTGATGTGGGCTGTGTAATAAGGTCAATTCAGGACTGCCAGAAGATGATAGTTTTTGGCCGAGTTCACTCCTGAATCGGGATTCCATAGAGCTAATAAGCTGAGGAGGTTGCAACTCCTTCCGATTGAATGCTTGGGGACTCCGAATGTCAAACAAGCAGGAGCAAACACTGACAACTCTGAAGTGGAGATCTGGATTGACCATAGAAGTTTTTCTCACCAAGTTTGATGAAACAAAATTCGAATGGTTTGTCACCGATACTAAGGGAATGTGGCACAGGTGGAAAACAGGGGAAGAGTGAGGCTCGGCAGAGTGTGAAAACGGTCAATGCCGGTGTATAAGGCAATGTGCCATTAGTTTTGGATTAGTGGCTGTAAGTGTTAAATGTTAGGTATGAGAGTTGTGAGGTGGCCGATCAGAGGAGTAGTTAGGTTAATCTATAAGCACGGGTAAGTTAAAACATGATTAGGTTGCTTGGATGCCTCCTTAGAGAAGAGCTTAGTGTAGTGTAGTAATTCGGTGTGGTGGGTTTGAAGCTTGGAGTGGCATTGAGGTTTAGTGGATGAGGGTGGGTGTTAATGAGTACAATATCCAAGAGTATTTCTAGATACTTGGGCCTTGTGCCATTTGAATAAAGTTGTGTGTTTTACAATTAAGTGGGGGAAGCAATGGGAATGTAATTCCAAAGACTGAGGGAAGTTATGCAAACACATGTGAGCCATAGGCTCTCACCTGAACTAAGACGCACAAGGGTGAGGGTTTGTGGCTGACAAAGTGTTTGAAAGGTAGAGTCAAACCTAGTAATTGGAAGAACTATAATAATCAATATTAAAGAAGTTATTCAAGACATTATCAAGATTTATAAAAATACATTATGGTAAAACATTTAACAGATGTGAGGCAACTACCAAGATTAACAATTGATGTTAGCTATCGAAAAAGTGCATACCTTTGAAAGGGTTAATGGTCTCAAAGTACAAAAAAATACCTAGTAGTATCGGTATTTGGATTATGCGGGTCACAAGCCTGTAAAGGAAACCATGTGATTTCTTAAATGATAAATATCCAGTAGTTGAAGTACACCCTAACCTTGATAATGTCACACTTGGTAATAGAACACCTTGATATTGTCACCTAAAAGTTTGAAACCGATTTTCATAGTGTAAAACTCCCTCGTTATTATCACTATCACCCTTGATAATGTAACTATTTTTTCCCAAAATTTGGAGTGTAAGTGTGATAATAACAAGTAATATGGATGAAAATGCCGGATGGACAACAAATTATATGGATGACATCGGCATCTCCACCTACCTTTGGGCAAAACAATGTGACTTCTTTGTAGGAGCTTCTTTGTAGAGCCCTACATTGGGTGCCCATACCCATGCCCATGGGTTTTGGGTGGGCATGGGTGCGATATTCTTGTTCATGGGTGGGCATGGGTGGGCATGGTTCATGTTAAACATGGAAGGTGAAGATGATTTTGAGGTGGAATATTCTACTTAGGAGCTTGTGCAATTAGTGCAAGATGGCGAACATGTATTTGATTCCATGGAAGTAGACCCATTGATTGTTGATAGCAGTGATGATGAGTCTAAAGTAGTGAAGCTAAGTGATGCACAAAAATATGCTGAAGATGTTTTGAATTTTATAGCTAGCCAAGGTTCTCAGATTTTCAACACTCTAGAGTTGTTAGGAATGGAAAAATCCCATGACAAACTCATTAGCATTGGTGTTGCACATTTAACATCAACAAACCAATGTGACATTAGAAGCTTCTTTGTCTTTAGTGAAGGGTCTTTACCTGATCTCAATTGACACATTATGATGTGTTTTTGTTGTTATTCACAATTTTGAATTAGATTTTACATTCAAAAACATTGAAGTATCGTATTTGTTCTTTTTTTTACATTATAATTTATTTTGATTTTCTACATATTTTTTGATAATATCACATTATGCACAAAATGTGACATTATCAATTATGTCACACCTTGTTTATATCACACTTTTTGGTGAAACGGAGGGTGTGACATTATCAAGGTTAGGATGTAGTCATAAACCCACTAGTAGAGTGTCTAGTAGAACATGTAAACTCCAGTGTCACGCCAATAACCAATAGTCTAACAATAAGGGAAATGATAAGGGTTATGTATTGGTAAGGATACTTAACTTAACTAAAGGAAGAATTTCTTTTTATTACAAATTGTTGTTAGAGGTCTTTGATAACCAAACATAATGTATGTCAAGCAATATCAAGTTGAGGGATTTGTAGGTCACGTGTGATGGTGTTGATGGTGGTAAATGTAATAAAAAAAGGGTCCAATGAACATGATATAGGCTTCTTGGATAATGTTTTTGCAAGAAAGGGATTAGGAGGCATCGTGTTTGGTCTGAGGGTAGATTATGTAGGATTAATGATAGAAGAATGGTGTGTGTGTGTAGATATGTTAATTTCTTTGGGTAGGTGGTCCAAATCTTGTTGGGAGGGTATTTGCTAACAAAATATGGTAAGGTTTTGGCCAGTGGATGAACTCGTCCATCATCCATGACATTATTTATTCATATATTCATGAAAAATGTCATCCAAAAAGTTACCATAGTGAAATTAAATACCATATGACACTAAATATCATGTTTAATGTAGCTTTAATTTTCTATACAAGGACTATGAGTCTTCGAAGAGCTATGGCTATGGACGTAGTGTATTAAAAGGGCATGAAATATTAATGGAAGGTTGAAAAAAAAAAACCACAAAACTTAAGGATTAAAATAAGAATATACCTTTATCAAAGAAAAAAAATTGCTTGAATGTTGAGTTTTTATTTATTTATTTGATATCTTCTTATTCGAAGAAGGAAAATCCTAAAAACAAATAAGGCAAATGGCCCAACTACAAAAAAAAGATCTTTGTGTTTGTGCCATTTTAGGTAGTAGTTATTCTTTGTTTACATGGAAACAACAAAAAACATATTTATTTTATTAGGTTAGGAAAATTGTAATTAGTTGATCAATTGATTATATCAAAATTTAATTACCTAAAAATAATAATAAGGTTAAGAATAGTTTTGTACACTTTGGCGAAGTTGGCATTTTTGGGGCAACTCCAACCTGGCCCCCCAATGGACTAGGTTCTTAAAGGGCAAAGCGGGTAAGTGTTTAAGTGGCACCATCTGCTAAGACATCTAAATGTTGATCTTTATAGCCAAATATTTTGAAAATGTATGAAACATTGGAAGGTTTTCATGTGAGGGGGGCGCTAGCCATATTTAATATTCATTCAAGGTATAATTTTGTAGAATTCTATATAAAATATAAGAAACGAATTAATGTTGGAAACCATTTCTTAAAAAATACCATGCAATATAACATATGTAAGGGACCACATTTTGCTTAATCTTATTCCATGAAGGTTTATCTTCATTAAGGATATATTCAACTCCATTATGTTTAAATGCTGACCTCGGGGGGGGGGGGGGGTAGTGTGTTAAAAAGTTAAGGATATAGGTGCGAACAACCACTATTTTATAGGGGGTATTACTTTCAATTTTTTTTTTTTCACATGCTATCATTATGTAAATTTCTACTTTGGGTTAATAGAAAAATAGCTTGCATTACTTATAATTCCAAATTACCTATTATTCCATACCCTATAGTACTTTAAAGATGTCCAGTGCCATTTTTGATACCCTATATTACTCTTAAGTCCATTTATAATTTTTAGCCCCCATGTTTTTAAAATACCCTATCATTTGTTGACACGTATATTGCTACTCCAACCAATGACTACCCCCCCGAGATGTTGACATGAAGGGGTCTATTTGAGACAATATTTGATGTTTGAGATTCTTTTGTAAATGTTGTATGAACATTTGCTATCCTACAAATGTTGGATAATTGTGTTTCTTAAGAAACTAAATTTTAAGGTCGTAATCTATTTGCATTCTCCATTATAATTTTGTTCGTGTAATTGATTTATATTATGTTTTATTCTTGCCATACCACAACAATGCAATCCCATCGTTAAAATGCCAATTCACAATAGACCACCCCCTAGCTAAAAACTAAAGGCTATCAAAAATTTGTATGAAAAATAAGATGTTTAATATTGTATGCATTCTAGATTTCTAATTACCAATAGGGTATTAAAATTGTAATCTCAATAGATTTTTTAAACTTTGAGAATGTTGAGACATTAAGTCTTAACTGGACTGAAAGGACTGTAGACATATCCGATTTAACAAATACAATCAGTGTCTAGGATTGGGCACATAGGTATACATATATTGTAGCATTTAATACAGTAATGGGCGTAGCTGCCATACTCAGCCGTCTACAGCCTAATCAGGCTTAGCCTGCCTAAACTATATTGATGGCCTTAACTATACCCTGGACCCACATACCTAGGAGGTAGTGCATAGGTCGTCCAAGCTATTCTAGTTACATGCTACTCTAACACTCCTCCTCGACCTATGATGACTACCTCATTAAAAACTTCATTGTGTAAAAACCCAAAAGAAAAACCATTTATGAAAAAAAAAATGTAGTCTAGGAAGAGGATAGTTCGTGTAAAGTTATCATTCTTGCTTCTTCCACTAGCTTCTTGTGCTTATAGGTTGGTTATGCCTTAGTAAGCATATCGGCTATATTATGTTCTGATTCAATCTTCTTAATTTTGATTTGCCATGTTTCTATCAAATCTTGAGCAAAACCAAAGATGTGTGGGTTGATATGTGCTACTCTATCAGCATTGATGAATCCGGTATTCATCTGGTTGACACATGCTGCATTGTCCTCAAATATTACAATTGGCTTGAACTGCTGATTCATTTTGCATTGCTTTGCTAGGATTCCCTACATTGTTCGTAACCATACCTGGATGCCTCGTGAAAGGCTAGGAGTTCTGCATGATTCGAGGATGTTGCGGGTATTGTCTGCTTGGCCGACTTCCATGAGATCCGTGCTCTGTTTTTTATGAATATGTAACATGTTTGGGATTTCTCGTTACTTCATCTGTTTTGAAACCGGAGTCGGCATATCCTGTAATTTCTCATTTTGTGTCTTTTTGGTAGTACAATCTGAGGTCCTCCGTTCCTTGCAGGTAGCGTAGTAAATGTTTGACCCCGTTCTAGTGTCGAGCAGTCGGCTTTTGACTATATCTCGGGTTTATGTTTGTTGCGAATGCGATGTCCGGCCTTGTATGTGTGGTCAGGTACGTGAATGCCCCAACCGCGGTGAGGTATCTTTGCTTGTCCACTATCTCCTCCTCCTCCGAACAAGGTTGGTGCGGGTCGTCATTGTTGCGACTCATCCTTATCATTGGCGCAGCCAATGCATGTGCCTGGTCCATCTAGAAATACTTAAGAAGCTTACGGGTGTAAGCCTACTGGTGTAAGAGGACGCCATTTGGAAAGTGGTGAATATGTAAGCCAAGACAGAACAAGGTCTTTTCGAGCAACTTCATATCGAATTGAGCTGTAAGTAGGGTTTCGACATGCTTAAATAATGATGGGGATCCAATCAAATTCAGATCATCCACGTCCACAGCTACAATCAGATATTCAGTATTTTGAAACAAAGTGAAAATACATTTTAATGTCGGGTCGTGCAAGAATTTATGTGAAATCAGAAAGTCTTGGAGGAGATGATACCACATTCTGCCAGCGTGTTTTAAGCCATGTAAGGCCTTACAAATCTTTAGGCTGAAGAATCTCCCGGGTGAGGGGGTGGATAACTTCGGGAGAAAATCTGGAAGAGGTGAGATATACAAGAGCATATCTAGGTTGCCATACAAATACGCAGTTACAACATCCATGAGAAAGATTTCAAGGCCGAAATGGATTGCAAATGCTAACATGTACTGGAATGAAGTGATATTCAAGACATGTTAATATGTTTGGTCGAAGTCCTCTCCCGGTCGTTGGAAAAAGCCTTGAGCAACAAGGCAATCTTTGAATCTGATAAGCTTGCCATTTGTATCAAAATTTCTGGAGAATATTAGTTTGTGGCCTACTGGCGGTTTCATGAGTTTAGTGGATACCTCTCCGAATACCTTGTGCTTCCTAAGGGAAGCATATTCGGTTTCAAAAGCCTTGCTCCATTATGGCCATTAAGGGGATGCGTTAGCTTCTGTGAAAGAGGGGGTTTGGGGTAAGCTCAGTGGTAAAAACTGTTCGTTGTATCTTGGCCGATTTCGGTGTGGTAGGTGTTGATTTCTTAATTGATAAGACATTGCCTGTCCCAAGTAGTGGATTCCAAAGCATTCGGGGCCCTCAGTAGAAGCCATATGGTATCTGATCTGCGAGATCTTTGAGGTTCAGAAGCTTGGTCACTTCAGTGTCGGCCAAAGAGGTTATGGGGTTCGGATTTAGAGTCAATGCTTCTAGAGCTTAAAAGGTCAGACGTATTGGTTTGGTTGTGCGATCGACTGGTGAAGTAATGAATATGTTTTCAATGAACTTGCAGTTCGCGAATCACACCTTCAATATGACTCCTATGGTTAGGACCATATATCTGATAATATTGGGAGAGTCATATCCGAGGTATATGGCTTCATATCTATAGAGACCTATAGTTTTTCGTTGCGGCTCGGGAACATGTACCCATACATGGCACTCGAATATGCGTAAGTGGAATACGTTGGGTGGCCGGCCGGCAAGGAGTTCGTATGGGGTCTGTTGGTTTAACAATGTAGATCTCAGTCGCAAGAGTGTTCCCGCATGTAGAACGGGTTGCCCCCAGAATGAATTTGGGAGCTTGGCATGAATGAGAGGGGTCTAGAAACTAGCTGCAGTTTCTTAATGAAGGCTTCTGCAAGACCATTTTGCGAATGCTCATAAGGTGCAGAGTACGTGAGGGTTATACTTCAATAGGTACAATAGTCTTCGAATGCATGAGATCTAAACTCTAGTGCATTATCTATGCGTAAGAATTTGACAGGATGGTCGGGAAAGTGGTTTTTATAGCGTAATAGAATTGCAAGAATTTGGGAAATACAAGATTTCTAGTGGTCAATAGGGCTACCTCTAAGTGGCTTCCCGAGGCATCTATAAGGACTAAAAAGTAGCGGAATGAACCTGAGGGTGGGTTTATGGGTCCGCAGACGCCACCTTGAAGTCGATGAAGTGGCGGTGCTAGTTTGGTGGGGAGCTGCCATTGAGACGTCATCTTGATCATTTTCCCTTGAATGCAGGCTTCACAAGGGGTTGTTTTGTTAGCATTTGTTGTCGTAAGGTTGTGACCAGCCAAGAGGGAAAACATTCTTCTAAATATGGTTGTGCCAAGGTGCCCAAGCCTTTTGTGCCATATATCTGAGAGGGCAGACACCATGAGATATAGGCCATGTTTCTGGGCTAGGTTGTAGGCTTTGGCACTAGGACCTCTCTCCTATGCAGCCGGGCTAACCTCTTCCTCAACCCTAGGGGTGGGGCTAATCGCTTTGATAGCGAACTCATATAGGCTATCGACTCCCGCAACTGTGTTGGCGAGGGGCCTCTGCCCCTGCCAGAGTTCAAGCGCCTCTTCATCATTCTCTAACACTATAGAGACGTGGATTCCATTAGTCCTTAAGTCCCTGTAGCTGATCAGGTTCCGGGGGCGTCAGGAGCATACATTGCATCCCTACATATTATGGGATAGTTCCCAGGCAGCAAGATTGTTGCCTCACCTTCTTTGAAGGTTAAATTCTTTTGTCTAGCTATGGTAGTAACGTGGTTGGTACGCCAATCTGTGAAACCGGTTGGAAGTAAAAAATAAAATAAAATCCTCAATATTGTATGAGTTGAGGCACTGTCCAAAAGGGCAGCCTCTATACTCTGGGTCATTGGAGTTCTAAATGCCATGAAATTCTCGACATCTGTGTTAGACGGAGATGGGACTGAAACTGCATAAGATTCTCTATGCTGGTTACGTAGTTTCTGTAGCTCCTTGTACATTTCTACTATGTACGCCGAGGCTCAGCAATCCTGCGCATAATGACCATGGCGGCCACATTTGTGGCAAGATGATGAAGATTGTTTTGAGGTTTTATGTTTCTGTGGGACATACCTTGGTTTCTAGTCCCTAGGTTTGAATTTGAACTGCCTGGGTGGGGGTCGGCGCTTGAATCCTCTCGGTGATCTGCGCGGAGCCTCTAAAAGATGAACAACAGGTGGTCCAGTACAAATCATGGTGTGGATTTCTCAAGCAAGCCTGGCCTCTACATTTTTAAGTAAAATGTGCTGATGCTTCTCTGCGAGAAGGAGGTGGGACATCAGTTTGCTATGTTTGGTAAATACCATGTTCATGTATAATTGTTGTACAAGAATTGCAGTAGCAGGGGGGAAGATGGAGAGAGTGTTATCTATAAGTTGTGACTCAGTAACTTGTTCGCCATATAGTCGGAGTTGAGCAATAATGTGATGAAGCTCCGAGTTGAAAGATAGAAAATCAAGAAAGTCAAGCACCCTTAGATTGATCCAATCCTTCTTGGCCTCGGGCAAGAATATTGTTTGCTCATGGTGAAACCTGTCATGCAACTGGGTCCCCAGATCAGCAGGGTGGTTAACTTGAATGTATTGTTGCCTTAGAGAGGGGTTTATATGCCTTCGAAGAAGAAGTTATGTCTGCCACTTAAGGACGTCAGGCTGTCCTTCGGCAGTGTCCCTTGATAGAAATACATATAGTTCTTCGACGGCTAAAGCCACTTTTGCATCGTTGACCCATTCTAAGAAGTTTGTGCCATCTGCAGTAAGGGGACTAAACGAAAGAGGTTGGAGGCGGGCATCAATTGGTGGTTTCTGTGTGGACATTGTTACAACATGTTTTGAAGAAGACGCCATAATGAGGTGAGCTAAGTCTGATATTTTGAGGTTAGCTACATTTCTTATATCAGATATCAACTTTGCGCGAGAGTGGTGATATCTGTCTGCTGTAGTCTAGTGTTGTCGCTCTTTTCATATCTATGGAACACATGTATTTGTATTCTGGTCTAAGGGGGAGTTTCTGTAGATTGCAGTCTGTCTGAATATCAGTTCTAACTAGTATGAATGAAGTGATCAGAAGGTTGCAGTCTTCGAGATAGATATATATTCAAACTACCGTGCAGGATCAGGTGTACATGGAGTTATAGATTCTACCAAGAGAAAGTCTGGTTTCAGATATCAACTACAAACCTCATATAAAGTAAAAAGAAAGGAAGTGGAGTAAATTGTAGTGTGGATGCTTATCGATGAGTAGACTCAACAACATCTTGATGTGTTTGAATGCTGGACTGCCGCGATCAGGAGCGATTTGTGTCGATTCTCCGTTGTTGTGATCAGGAACGTCCTTCTGCAGCGGCTAAGATGACTGTGATGATTGGTTTCTGTGCAGGCGACAAAAGTGTAGTTTCTGATGTTGCTAAGGTTCTTATCCAGAGCATTTATTCGAACTATGAGGGGTCGCTAAGTTCTAAGTTTCTGATGCAGTCGAAGCAAGATGAAAACTTGTGCAACAAAGTGTTGGCTAGGTTGAGAGATCAGAGTTGCGGCAAGAGGAAAGCTTTCAACAAGAGCTTCGGCGAGGAAGAGACTAGGAAAACAAGACAACAAAAGAAAAAGATGAAGAAAATTTTGAACTAGGCAGGTGTATGAGCAATCGTGATTGATAACGTGTTGAGATACTAAGTCTTAACTAGACTGAAAGGACTGTAGACAGATCCGCTGTAACCAATACAATCAGTGTCCAGGATTGGGCACGTAGGTATATATATATTCGTTGCATTTAATACAGTAAACACTATATTCGTTAAATTGAGACTTTTTGGGCATTTTGAGATATTCACATAAATAAGAACAAGGATAAATGGAACACATATTGGAGAAAGTTGTAAGATGCGAACACTTTGAAGCAGGTGTTTAGACCAAGAACCCCATAAATAACTCATATTTGTGATGGTTTAGGGTGGGCAATCCAAATCTTAGACCACATTTAAGGGGAAACCTTAAAACATTCATATTATTGCACACAAAATATTAGAGCTTGTATGAATATGGTTTAGGTAGGGCAATCCAAACCTTAGACCATATGGAAGGGGAAATCATGTCTAACTTATATTATTGCAAAAAAAAACATACAAAGTGTGGCATGTAAAATGCATATCATGCTAACACCACACATCCATTGGATAGTGCGACCCAAAATGTTCTTGCCTATGGCCCAAAACCCTACGCCTACTATGGCCTATCTAGCCTCGGATACTACCTCTTTTTCTTTTCTTTTTTTTTCTTTTGCTGCAGCTTCTTTTGCTCGCATTGCTTCAACATTCCTGAAAATCTCCGCCCCGCGACTATAGCCATTCTTGGGGTGAACGCCATCAATAACACATTTTGGTTTCCGTCGGCCGCCCGAATTATACGACGAAGAATTCGAATACGATGAAGTGGACTGTCTTGCATTTCTGGTCATGGAGTAGAAACGCTCCAACTCGATGGACACACTAGCCCGCATAGGTTTACGGGTGGGAGCAACCTGCAACGCGTCAATGCAAGAACACATGTGTTAGTTTAGGGAGGAAGACCCAAACGTGTCACACGTTCATTTTTTAAGTGCAAAATGATTGTAATGCGCGGATAACCATGTTTTTTTTTGGGGGGGGGGTTCACCTTGTCACCGGGGGCGTTCCCGTCGGAGTTGGCGAGGAGGGGCAAGGCATCCCGCAAAGGAATAGGAAGGGTGCCACTCCTCGTAGGCCGACCGTCCATCCACAAACGTCGTTCAAGTGTAATATGGCCACCGGGTCGAGAGGGGGACGTCCGGACGCATTTGCGATCTATGCCCTTCAGCGGCGACGGGGACGCAGATCGCCAGAAGATTTGCTTGGGTGGGGGGCTATCAACGACGCCGGCGTCAAGAGGCTCCTTGGAGTAGTCAATGGTTGACGCGGCATCGTAAACGGTCTCGTAGAAGAAGCTCCCCAAGTCTGACTCGCTGACGATGTCAATCGAGGGTTCCAAACGTTGGAGCCAAAATTGGAACAAAACAAAACCCAAGGAAAAGGGGGGAGATAGAGCGCGTGAAAATCAAGATACATATGAAGCGTAAATTATACAAAATGGGCGGGCGCATACACACACACACACATACAAACACACGTACTGTCTCAAATGAGCTTGTTAAATTTCGCGTGAGATAACAACTCTCTGTACAAATGGTCTCGTGGATCCAAGTGTCTCTCGCCTATGGGATTATTCCTAACAAAATTGTTTACGGGAAGTCCGCTTCCCCAGAGCGCCTGGAGGTATTTACTAAGGTCTAACAAAAATTGGTCCCGGACCTTCTCGACCGTCCACGTAGGGCACACTATGAAGTTGGCCGTCAGGTTCAACATGTTCTTTGCGGCACTGTCGTCCACCATGAGCGTGTTCTCGCGGGTGGGGCGGACGTCGTAGGGGACGCCTATCAAGGACGGTCGCTGGTCCCAAAAAATGGGCTTCAAGACCTTAAGGTATTGGGGGGAAGCGGGGTTGTTTGGTTTTTTGACGACTTTGCCGTCCTGTGTGTACAATATTCTACAGGCTTCCTGTGCTAGGACCATGCAGGGGGGCTCGATGCCCTTGAAGATGAACTCCACGACCGCATTGGTGTTCTCGGCCGTCATGGAGCTCCACACGACCACCCACCATCGTTGTTGGACGATCTGGAGGAAGGTCCGAAGCCACGGGCGGAGGTGAACTAGTTTGCTCTTTATGAACGTGGGCGGCCCGTCGTAATTAGCGTCCTCGGGCTTGCAAAAGGGCACTGTGGGGGCCCTAGGGCAATGAACGCACTGCACGAGGACACCGTTCAGGTCTAACACCAGGAATCGTTTCTTCGGCAGCGGGGGCGGGGCGGGTAAAACCGGGGGGGCCACCGTGCTGCCCTCTGCGCTCCTTGGAGAAGAGCGTCGGGGAGCCGCTACACTATGCTCCGAGCCCTGCGGATACGAGCGAGAGAAAACGGGGGCGACTTATGTCATGCTATGTCCAAACGAAGCATTAAGGAAACGAGTGTTCTTGGTGCAAACACAAAACCAATTGATTCATTTTGGGGGGGGTGCAACAAGGGATACAAGAGAGACAAGAGCATACAAAATACATTCAAACACAATATACAAGTATATAGGAGTCAAAAATGGTGATTGTATTGTATACAATGCTCTATGTACATCTTGATTGGGGGGAGCCGCGTTGAACGATGCGTTCAAACTAGCCTACTTCTAAATCTAGAAAAATTTGAAGAGACGGGCCGCCGTGATGAAGACTTCGTCGCAAGCCGGGGTAGGTGGACGAACGAATGGTCGGGGGGATGTGGCGAAGGGCGCGAGTGCCGGGGGGGCGACGTGTGTGTGAGTTTAGGGTAGCTAGGGGACATGACCAAGGCAAGAAGACAAAGACCCATGGAGTTTGGGTCGACCGACCCAAACTGAGTGGGGTCAGTGCATTACCTCGCCTTGGTCGTGCCTTGACGACGTTGATGCCGGCATCGCGTGCGCTGCCCCACCTTTGTCACCGCCGCCTCTGACGACGACGTCAGCTGCAACCTGCTCCTGCAAAGGCTAACTGTCAGGCCTTTGTCCCAACCCAACCTCCGCATGCGCATCATGCATTGGATCATCGACTGGGTTAGGAGTAGAGGTATCACCAGGCCCTTGCGGGCCTTCAACGTCTAACATGGGCTCGTCCACCGGGGTCTGGTTGGGGACGGGGTTTGGGTCGGCCGACCCAAACCTTGCTGCTTGGCGAGCGTCGCTCTGGGACGCTGCAACGTCGGCACTGTTTGGGTCGGACGACCCAAACATGTGGGGGTCGTCCCGCTGGTGGTGTGGGGGCGAGAGGATGGGAGGCCGGAGCGGCGGGGGCGCCAATGAGCTGGACGCTCCGGGGACGCGCCAAAGGTTGGGGTCATCCACCTGCTGGACGGGCGTGCGGCTACAGCAACTGTGCGAAGCTGAAGGAATGCTGCAGCGTGGGCCGCGGGGCGATATCCTGTGGCGGGAAGCCTGCGGGCAAGTGCGGGAATGAACTCGGGGGAGCCATCACCAATCCCTGCGCCAGCATGCCCTGGATCACTTGCGTGATGAGCTCCGCTTGGGACGGAGGTTGGGCCATCGCCCTTTGCCGCTCCTGCTCCAACAGGAGAGCCCTCAACTCCGCGACTTCATTGCAGACCGAGGGTTCCTCGGCGGCAGCCCTCTACAGTCGCACACGTTGCTCCTCGTCTCGGAGCATTTTTGCGTTCGCCTCCTCCACGGTGAGGACCTCCGGTTTCACCCTCACATTCCCGGCGAACGCTCTGGGGGAGGCAGGATCCGACCTCAGCCTCTTGGCGAGTTCCATGTCGTCCTCGTCCTCTGAGCTTATTGCGATCGTCTCCTCCACTGCATAGTCGCCATACAGCTTCTTCCCCTTCATCCTTCTCCGCTCCCTGAAGGTGGCCGTTGCGTCCCTCGAGTACATGTCCTTCGCGTCGTCCACCGTCAACGCGGGCACCAGCCTGCTTTGCGGCGTGGCAGCCCGCATGGCCTTCTTCCGCTGAGGGGCCTCAGATTCTTGAGTGAATCCTGTTGCCCCTTCCTCCACCTCCCCCTCCACTTTCTCTGCTTCCTCCTCCTCCTCCTCCCCCTCCTCCCCAACCTCGCCACCTGCTCCTATCGACGGATTGCCCGGATGCAACCCGATAAGCGGCTCTGGCAATTGAACGGGGGCACGCATGGCGAATTCACCCGGGTTGATTCGCCTCGCCATATCCAAAGGATTCTCGCCCCCCTCGACTATCTCTTCAACGTAGGATCCGGGTATCCAGTCGAGGATGTCCATTTTCTTGGCCAGTGCCTTCTGGGTCCTGTAAAATTGAACATCGGCATCCTCCACATAGGAGTAGATGCTCAACCCAGACATCTGCACAATCCAAATCAATAGTATTAGTATCAACTAATGAAGAGTAAGGAAAAATGACATCCAAAACAAAATAAGAATAGTTAGTTTGGGTCGAGCGACCCAAACTAGGGGCAAACATAGTTTGGGTCGCTCGACCCAAACCGTCCGTATAGGGCCTTCAGGGTTTTTTGCTTACCATTGCTGCAAAAATCGGTTTGGATCCCCGAAAACGTTGAAGATGCAGTCCCCTCTCTTGGTGAGGGTCCTCATCATCCGCAGGTAGAACTCCATGCGCAGCTCATCCGCGGGGTAGTTGGCGTACTTCGCCTCGTCATACAAGCTCCTGCTGGTACCCAACCCTTCTTGGACTTGGAAGAGCTTTTCCATCCTGGGTATAGGATGGTTGGGCACCTTAAGTAGATCAGCTTTGTACACGAAGTACAAGCACAACACGTTGACGATCTTCGTCTTCTTGTCTTTCAACGTGCTGTACGCCCCTTCCGCCGGTGCAGCAACGTAGTGAGATTTCGAGACGGCATACTCCGGCTGCAATTTGCGTACGATCTCGTAAACTTGCTCTGCCCTCCTGTCCTCGACAATCCAGAGCCAGACGTCAACCTCCCTGAATTTGGGGCTGGCGTAGTCCACGAACTTCGACAAGAAAGGATCGTAAAAAGGGGTGCTCATAGTCCCCTCGAATGAGGCTCCAGGGATATTCCTGAAGTCTATCATTCCGAAGGGGAAGCGGTCCCCGGCTTTAGTCCTGGTCGCCTTCCTGGACTCAGAGCCCGGCCAACCTTAGATCCTGAGAGGCTCGACGGTGACCATGTTGAATTGCGCATCGCCTTCGAAACTAACGATCTTCTTCTCCTTTATGAAGTTGGAAAAGGCCCGCGCTGAGTGTTCGGGAAGCACCCGGTTCCTCCCCCCCTTCACGAGCTTGGATCTGAGGAAGTCGTCTCCCGCCTCCCTCATGAGTGCCGCCATGGACGCACTGGTGAACTTATATTCGGCTTTGAAGGCCCTCCAGTGCGCCTCTTGGACCTCCCCGTCCACGATGAGCTTCTTCTCAGGCACCAACTTGTGCAGCTCCTGGACGATGGTCGTCTTCTTCTTCCTGTTCTCCGTCCATTCCTTCATGGTATAGCATGAAGGGACGAAGATCTTGGGTTTGGTGAAGACGATCTTAGGGTGGACCCAGCATCTCTTCGCCGTCGTCTCCACGTGTAGGATGTGGGACGCCGTTTTTCCCATCTCTGTCTCGGAAAGACCTTGAAGCGCTCTGAAGAACTCCCTCACCAGAGGCTTCATTTGCTTGAAGCAAGTAGTCTGGTTGAAGAGCATGCTGGTGTCGGGGTCCATAAGGTCCCCCGTCTCGTGTTTCTCAAAAACACTCCTCCATTTTCCCCACACGGAGTCGGATGTGGTGATCAAATATATTTCTCCTCGCAACTCGTTATATTTTTTTTGCTTGTGGCTAGCATTGTCTATCGAGGATAATTTATTGATCATCTGATATTTGAAGTCCTGCACACGTAGCCAACAATTCATGTTAGACAACATCTCATGGAATAACAAATGTAATAGCAGTTTGGGTCGATCGACCCAAACTATAAACCTGGTAAAGACAACAAAGCCATGCAAGAGTTTGGGTCGACCGACCCAAACTATGAAATTGTTGAAGACAATAAAACAATGAAAGAGTTTGGGTCACCTCCCATTTGGGGTTCTTATCTTTAGCATTCTCCCTTTCCCTGGGAGGCCTGCCATAAAACTCCCACACCTCCCTCGAGGCCATGATGTTTCTGATCCACGATGCCTGATAGGCCCTCTTTTTGTTCCCCATGTTGAAAAACCTGGAGATGTCGCTGAGGACCGTCTCGTTGTCCGACCAAACCACCAAAGCCTTCCAAACTTTTAGTTTCTCCTTCTGGTTGTTCGGGTCGTTCCACTCGGTCATCAGCTGGATTTTTTTTGATGCCTCCACACTGTGCTGCCCGTCAATCAACCTGAAGTCTCCTTTGGAGATTGTCGGCCACATATCAGGCGTCGGCATTCTCTTCAACCCTTGTGGCATGACAACAATCGTCTGCCTGTCGTCCTTGAACTGCCCGCCCAAGATTTGAGCGACCATCCAGTCGACGTAGGCGTCCTCCTTGGCTCGGACACATTTCTCGGGTGGCGCAAGGTGGCACTGTGCAATGTTGACCTCGAACTTGAAGTCCCTGCCCATGAAGAACCAGTGCAGGCATTTTGTTTCGAAGTTGATGTTCATTTTTTGTATTTCGCCTGCATCCACCTCCTGGCCAGGCTTCGGCATCCGGAGCTCCGGGGAAACAGGCTCGTCAGTCATCACCGATGACTCTCTTCCCCTTTTGGAAGGGGTCGTTTGACGGCTTGTTGATGGCGTTGGCGTCTCGCTGTCAGCCGGCATTGTTGTAGTACTTGTCCGTCTCAACTCCACAGGGACCGCCCGTGGTTTCGTCACAGTTTGTGGTCTTGAGGACCCTGCGCCTTTTTCCGTCGTTGCCTTCCGCCTCACAGGCTGCTGTGTCTTGGGTTTGCTTTGCAGCGCCTTGTTTAGAACCGTGATGGCCTGTTTTAACTTCGTGAACCTGCTCGCAACCTTCGTGTTGGTTACACTGCCATCTATGAATATGGCCTCCGGTTGTATGGTTTCAGGGTTGACGCAGGTCTCCTTGGCGTACAGGGGGTCGAAGGGCTCGGTGAACTGGTGCATGAACATGTGGACGTTCTGCACGGCGGAGTTCTCCAGTATGACGTCTACATAGTCCCCGAGAGACTGGACGGACGCAACCTCCCATGCCGTCAGCGTTGCCCAGGTGTGCTGCTCGTGGGTCCCCACCTTCACCACGAATAGCACCTTGAACATGGATGCCTTCACCACCTGAACGGACCATGCCAGAACGACGCCATCTTTTGGGACGTAAGAATCGTCCTGTGGAGTTTCATACTCCTGCCAAAGGTGGTATGGCGCGAGCATAAGCCACCTTTCACCTGGTTTCTTTTTAGGGGCCATCTGCAATCCAAGAAATTGAAACTGTGAGTTTCGGTCGATCGACCCAAAGTATTGCAATGTGCATTTAACATTTGGAGGATTGACCCAAACATTACTTCATTTTCAAAGTCGTTTTAAAAGATCTTTTAGATTTTAAATTGTGGTTTAGGTGGTCACCCTGCAATGTTTGCGTCGAACGACCCAAACATGATGAGGCTGCAAATTTAGGTAGTTTAACCCATTCATTTCAGACTGCAATGTTTGGGTCGAACGACCCAAACATTTACTTAATTTTCAAAGTTCTTTTATATTTTACAATGTGCTTTAGTTCTTCTCCGTGTAATGTTTGGGTCGACCGACCGAAACATGTTAGGCTATAAATTTAGGTAGCTCAACCCAATCATTTTAGACTGCATTGTTTGGGTCGAACGACCCAAACATTTACTTAATTTTCAAAGTTCTTTTATATTTTACAATGTGGTTTGTTCTTCTCCCTGTAATGTTTGGGTCGAGCGACCCAAACATGATGAGGCTGCAAATTTAGGTAGCTCAACCCATTCATTTCAGACTGCAAAGTTTGGGTCGAACGACCCAAACATTTACTTAATTTTCAATGTTCTTTTATATTTTACAATTTGGTTTAGTTCTTGTCCCTGTAATGTTTGGGTCGACCGACCCAAACATGTTAGGCTGCAAATTTAGGTAGCTCAACCCAATCATTTCAGTCATACGTTTATCATTGCCACACTTCCATGCGAGATAATAGAGCAATGTTCTAGGGTTTAGGGTTTAGGGGAGACAAATAAATAATTTTATTCATCATGACAATGGCCTCAAGCCTTGGAAACTCTCTCATAATTGCAGCCTCCAAATGGCCCCAACCCCACCGAAATAGGTTTGCACTTGAAAGCATTGAATGGAGTTGTGGTTGGGTATACATATTGGTTAAAATATACCGTTGTGACACTTGAAAAAATTAATGTGGCCGCCACCCTTCCTCCCAATGTCGTATGTCATATACACACAAAACCAAAAAAAGATTAAATATCATAGACTAAATCATATGACGGCTGGGGTATGAGAGGGGCATTGAAAGATGCGCATTTTCTACAATAAACAGAAAACGGGGAATTCTGTCAGGAGGTTTGAAATAACAAGGCGGGAAAGGCATCCAATGAGGAAGTCGGGCAAGTGGAGGTGGATAGTATAAAGGGGCGCACCCCCCAAAAGTTGGTTTCTTTTTGCTCTTCTCCCACTCCTGAATTCGTAGAGAGAACTCTTAGTCGGAGCTGTACTTCGAGGTTCGTTCACGCTGCTGTTCATGAAGACCTATCCACAGCATGCAAGTCCGCAGTGAACTTTGCAATGAGCTGAAATTCCACACACCTCTCAATATCCGCTGCATTATATGTCGCATTATACGCCGCATTATACGTTGTATTATACGTCGGTCGACACTAGTGTTGGCGGGTTCCAGTCTGACCCTTGTGAGGTTTGGGTCGGTCGACCCAAACCCCTTCACTAGTGTTGGGGGGAGTCTACTCTAACCCTTGTGAGGTTTGGGTCGGTCGACCCAAACCCCTTCACTAGTGTTGGGGGGGGGGGTCTACTCTGACCCTTGTGATGTTTGGGTCGGTCGACCCAAACCCCTTCACTAGTGTTGGGGGGGGGTCTACTCTGACCCTTGTGAGGTTTGGGTCGGTCGACCCAAACCCCTACCCCACTGTGGGCGTTTATCGTAAAACCTTTTAGAAGGTTTGGGTCGGTCGACCCAAACTTTTTCGCACATCGTGAACGAATTGTTAATGGCCCTTACCCAAGGTACTCAGAAGGTTTGGACGGACATAGTAGGAACCTTATCCCATCATATGTAATGTTTGGGTCGAGCGACCCAAACCTCATCCCAGTGTGGGTGGATTTACACTGTGAAAGTTTGGGTCGACCGACCCAAACCCTTTCCCGGTGTGGGTGGACTTACCCTGTGAAAGTTTGGGTCGACCGACCCAAACCCTTTCTGAGTGTGGGTGGGTTTACCCTGTGAAAGTTTGGGTCGGTCGACCCAAACCCCTTCCCCAGTTTCGGCGGTTGTAGTTGACCATGACAAGGATTGGGTCGGTCGACCCAAAGTTTTCCCCACAGTGTGATGGAATTCTAAATGGCCCTCAACCCATCATTGTACAAGGTTTGAGTCGGTCGACCGGAACCCGACCCTATCCCACGGGCAAGGTGGGGATGGCCCTCAATCCCTGGTGCCATAGGGTTTAGGTCGGCTGACCCAAACTCCCACCCAAAATATTTTGTGGAACATTTTGTGGACTGGCGCATAGTATTGGGAGCTCACATTGCATTTGTGTTGCAAATGTCTTGATCCTCAGTGTCCCCATTCATCGTGATGTTTTGCATTTTCCAATATTTGATTCTTTTGGACCCTTACGTTGTGTCCATGTTTGTTGAGATTTCATGTGCATGTGTGTAGGCGTAATGGAGGGAGTTGGTGGAAGAGGGGATTCCTTCTCTGAAGACATGGGCAGCACCCAATCTCTGTCTGGGGATGAGCTAGACATTGTCGGGGAGGATAGTTTTGATGACAGTGCAGATGAAGGTCATTTGGGAAGTCCTTCGCCATCTGACCCTTTTTGCCCCATTGTGGAATGTGCGGGGCTTTCACGAGCTTCATGGGTGAATTTGGATGTGGTACTTGTTAATGACAGTGGAGTTGCTGTGGCGGAGGGTATTTGTCGTAACACACATCCACAAGATTGCATTGATGAACACCCCCTTGGCACCGAGGACGTTGGAGTTGTTATATTAGAATCACTCGTACATTCGGAAGTCAATCCAACTCATAGGTTCTCGTTGCGAAGGTGGCCGTTGAGGAATGTGACAATTGAGGGGGTTAGCTTGCGCGACCATGAGCGACGACACGTCCAAATCCAACAGGAGCTCCAAGCAAACATTCGGCCACGCAAAGGCCTTCGGAAGTATGAAACATTGACACGTCCTACTCCGTCTGCAAATAAGTGTAAACGTCAAAGGTTGCTCTGTGAGGAGTCTATTAGAGAAGTTGCTACGAAGGATTGTTGTGTACATCGTTGTTGCCAATTGTTCCCAAGAGATAAATTGAAGGCCATCCGTGAAGAAATGTGGCTTGGAGATTTCCGTCTAAGATCCACCAAAAAACTTGATGTCCATAGGGCGATACATGTGAACGGAGCGGGTCGCAAGGTCATCACCCTTGAGAGCATAGACGTGTGTTGTACGGCATGGTACACCATTCATGGTGTGTCGAAAGCGGAATTTTATAGACAAGCCGCGTATGCCAATGAAGGCCGCCGTGCCCATCACCATGGGAACATGGGCTTAAAGAAACCAAGAGAAGCAACGAGACAAGCAACAGCCACTTTGGCAACCATCATTGTCCCCCTTGCCGATGCAATGCCGCACAAAACACGCACACTCGCAACCGGTGAAAAGGTTGTGGAGAAGGTTCTTCCTACAGGCACGAAATGGAAAGACATATTGTTGGACGTAAACGCAGTTGGCGAGAAGGCCGGGTTGGACCCAATTTCGTTGTCGAAACTGAGTGCTATAAAAAAATCTCACTTTAGCGAATACATCACAAAAAGACGAGGCGACAAATTTGCCCATTGTTCCAAATGCGAGAAGTTGAAACGCCTTCGAGATGCACACACGATGGGGACAGAGTCCTATGCCGCACATCAAATGAACTATTTCAAGCATGTGAACATGCAAGAGGCACACCGTAATGATTACTACACAAATAGAGCTTTGTCCATCTCCAGGCCTTTGGAAGTCCTTACAATCATCCATGACAAGATGGACCATGCCAAAACAGCCTCACCATGTTTTGCAAATCGAATCAAAGCCACGGACGGCCTTTTTAAGCTTCCTGTTTCGGTTACAGGTGATTTTGATAACAATTGCATTGCATTACCTAAACACAAATTTGTGCGTTTAGGTTTGTACTTGGGGCCATACATGTACACCATGTGAATTTTTTGGTGTTATAGTTGAATATTAAACCATTGGGTTGCCTTTGCAGGAATGATTGCACATGGGCATGGTGATGTCAAATATGCTCATTATGCTCTTGATTTGTATCCGGCGGATTCAAACCACACGATAGGGTCATTTGCAAAGCTTTTACGTGATTTGGAGAAACCGCCGTCCTATTCATCAAGATTGTTATTTGAAAACTCGGGATCAACACCTCTATATGAAGCGGTCTTAGATGGAAGAGATGTATGCGTGCACTCATTGCCGGAGCCACCAAGTGAAGATGTGATTGCCAAGAAGTTGCCCCCAACTCTGCGTGTCCAATTGGACAATTGTGCGAAGGACAATAAAAGTAGATATGTTTTTGCATATTGGTCGTTGTTGGTTGCGAAAGGCATTTTCAAGGAGGTTTTTGTGTCCTTTCTATTGGTAGGCCATACGCACGATGATATTGATGCGTCCTTTGGGCGGTGGAGCATGAAGTTGCGCGAGGAGGATTTTCCAACAATCCCATTGTTGATGAAGTCGTACATGGATTTGGAGAACATTCCCGTCATCCCCCATATGATCGAGGAGGTTCCAGACTTCAAGGCATTTATAGAACCGTATATTCGAAGCGGAGCTCACCGATTGATCGGGCATACGAAGGCACAACAATTTCGGTTCTACGTGCGTGACGATGGTGTCCCCGCCATGCAATACAAGTTGTTGTGCACATCACAAGACTGGAGCCCGCCGGAGGGTCTCCTTGTATGGCGTGTTGATGGGGAAGGAAGGACGATGTTGCCTGACGGAGAGCCTAAGCCTTGCAAACCAATACCCATGAAGAATTTGGAGGACATTTGTAAAGGCATATCAGGCTTCATACAATATTGGGAGAGTTTGAGGGTAGCGGATGTTGGTGGATCGTGTTGGCTTCGTTACGGAAGTTGGATACAATATTGGACACGTGTTCGTGGCGCTTTGGCAAACCTTCATGAAGATACACCCCTTACTTTAAGGCATGGGTTTTGGCCACAAACACGTGTCAATGTACAAGCTTCGGAGGCTAGTCTTTTGGGAAATGGAGAGGTTCGAGAGGAGTTTGATGTGGACGACCATTACGTGGGGCCTGCTAGTAGTCGTCCGCCACCATCTTTCCGCATTGCAGTGGATTGTCATGAAGGTTATATGCTCATTTTGCGTCCTGGAGATGAGACATATGCAAAGCCAGTGTGGGTGGCAAGAGCTTTGTCCAAACCAAATTTTGTAACTTCCAGCCCTCATTTTCGACAAATACAAGTAGAGTACTACCGACCGACAGCACGGAATGAAGATGTTGTTCGGCATTATACAGGCTGGGATACAAACCCTAACTTTCGGTGGAAGGTGGATTCTGAGCATGGTCCATCTTGGGTAGATACAGATTCCATATTCATAGCATGGAAACCACGGAAAAATCATAGTGGATCAGTGTCCATCCCTCAAAAGTACATAACTTTTGCAAAAGACAACCTTGCTCGGATCGCAGAAGAAGCAACCCACGTTGAATGAGAAGTTGGTAGGATTGTGTTAGCATGATTATAGTGTAAACTGTAATTCGACGAATATATATTACTCATATATGTGCTCCTCAAACTTGGGGCAAAGTTTGGGTAGAACTTGCGAATGCTATATTGTTTGGGGTTGGATGAATATCCATTTACTATATTTCAATACAGTTGTGAAGTTCATTTTTTTTATTAAGTTTGGGACTAAATTTTCCATTGAAGAAAAATGCATTTATTGCATGCACTTTGTATGTTGCAATGTCTATATTTTATTGACCATGCTAATAATAGAAATCATTTTATATGTTTCTTGGGTGAAACTAGTTTGGAGTGCTCTACCCAAAGTGTTTTTGTAGATGAAGTTGGTGTTGAGTGCTCTACCACATGTGCTTATGTCCACACATAATAGATTTGGGATATTAGAACATATAATATATTTGAGATCGTTCTCAATATAGTTTCGGAACACGGAATGTTGTTTGATCCATATATTAATTTGAGACTAGAGAAAGTCTCAATTTAACGAATATAGTGTTATTTACTTAATTTTCAAAGTTCTTTAATATTTTACAATGTGGTTTGTTCTTCTCCCTGTAATGTTTGGGTCGAGCGACCCAAACATGATGAGGCTGCAAATTTAGGTAGCTCAACCCATTCATTTCAGACTGCAATGTTTGGGTCGAACGACCCAAACATTTACTTAATTTTCAAAGTTCTTTTATATTTTACAATGTGGTTTAGTTCTTCTCCCTGTAATGTTTGGGTCGAGTGACCCAAACATAATGAGGCTCCAATGTTTGGGTCGCTCGACCCAAACAAGAGGCTGCAATGTTTGGGTCGAACGACCCAAACATTTAGTTCATTTTAGGCTGCAATTCAAATATTTATTATATTTTAATATGAGTTTGGGTCGTCTCCCCAAACTACTGTGTTTCCAGATGCATGTTTAATGCTTGGGCAACATATACAATGCTTATGCATTGTATATGTAACAGGAACCTAAAGGGAATGATGCAAATTGTGTGCACTGATGCAAATTGCTTACCTTGTCTTTCAAACTTTTGAAAGCTGCTCTCACGATCTGCTTCTTACAACCAGACTCAGAAACTCTGTTGTGGCAATAAAGAACAACTCTCACAAAGACCTCAGAAACACAATGAATCTCTCAAGCACCCTAAAACTTTCTCACAAACCCCCTGATTCTTGCAAACTCAGGCCTAATTTGAAAGACCTCTACCTTTCTATCACACTTGACCGTGCTCACTTCTACTCAACCTAAAATCACTCCATGCATGAAATTTACAAAACAAGTAAGGAGTTCAACACAATAAACCGCTCCGAACTCACTCAAAGCTAACACTCTGGACCAAGAAGAGAGAATAACAAGAGGAAGACAATAACAAAAGGAATAGAATGAGAGAAGAGGAGGAGAAGCATCAGAGAGGAGGAGAGGAATGAAGGAGAAAGAAGAATGAAAGGAAGCGGCGCGACCAAGACAAAAGCAAAAGGTGCGAAAGGAAGCGCTTGGCGCGGCGCTATGGAAAGCGGCGGCGGCGTTTCCAAGAGCGGCGCTTGGCGCGGAGGAAGAGAGAAAGAAAAAAGAGGAGGGGAGAGAAGGAGAGAGCGGAAGGGGTCACCCTAAACCCTCGAATCCGGGCCATTAGATTGCGCTGGGCCCATCAACGACTCAGAAGCCTCGCGGGCCAACACCCTGCCAGGTGTCGACACCTCCTTGGTTTAGGTGGTTGCCCGCGAGGCTTGTGGTGTTGACACCTGCCACCCTAGGCAGATTGCCTTCCTGGTTGTCCTTGCCCCTAGGTGCGGAACATAGGAGGGCCGGCGCCTCTCTTGGCCGCCCGGCCCCAGCCTTCTAACCCGCTATTCATTAGCGGCAATTCAATACCACTCAAAAACCTACGTGGACGAAGGTATTCCACAAAATTAACACCATCGCCAACTCATATTTTAATGGTGTTCAATTGAATGATCACCCGTTGGAATTGATAACATCGTAGAATGTAGCCATTATCGTTTTGGTGTATGAATAATGTAATTTATGGAATCATATGAGAGTGTTACAAAGTCTAAGAGGAGTAAGTCATAATTATATTGCAATCCACAAAGGCAATTACACGGTGCAATAATATAAATATCGTAACCATTCACATGGTTAACAGTTTAGGATTATGTATTGTAATTTATATGATAGTTGTTGGTAGAGGACAATGCTCTAGTCTATAATGGATACCCTAACAAGTAGCATTAGAGTGAACATTAATATATGTACTTAGAAGTTCACATTTGAAGTACATGGGAGAAACAAATGATTGCAAATGTATCTACTGCAACCCCATGGAGTTCACATATCATATGAAGTCATTTAAACATTCAGTTTGATGTTTGATGATGCCTAAACCCTAAACCCTAAACAACACAAATCATAACTGGATGGCACATAGGTCAAATGACATGGGCCTTGGTGCTTGTAGTTTCCAGTACAAATGTATATTGTCATCACAACATCCTAATTCAAAAACGTGAAAGATGGATGTGTGGTTTTTCACGAATGAACGCACTAAAGGAAATAAATGATATTGTGCTCACAAGTAGGTGATACAATATTAACCTATAACCTTGTCACCTGGTAAGAAGAGCATAAGAACTAGATTATAATAGATAGGATGTTGTTCATGTTAACATGTTATTTGGAATAGTGAAATATTATATATTAATTTAAGGTAGATTTCATGTTGTGAATGATATGAGGACATACCTTTTGAACTTTGCATGTTTTGCTCACACACATTGCTAGAGTTCAAGGGACTTCACGATAGGTTCAAACATCCTTGAAAGATTGAACGTGCCAAATGTCATTTGTGGTTTATGGTTCCATTAATGACTTCCACATAGGTACTAGGTTATTGTCACACTTGGAGCCTTGAGGATGAAGCAATATTGGGTGCACACATTACAACACAACATATGTTCATTTAATTAGCGGAAATTGAAAGTTGGCCAAATTATTCAAGTTTGTCATGGCATTAATTATTTGTTTTCAAAATATAAGTCCTCATGTGAGAGTGTAAGTAATTGCATTAACTATTATATTTAGTGACTTTTAGTATATGAAGTTTTGTAATACATGCACATCTTTTGTCAATATATTGTTTGAAATATACCATAATGTTTGACTACAAGTAGGGTAGATATAACCCCTTAATAGATATAATCTTACATATTGTCATAGGGTTATTGGTATTCAGTGTATGCGTTCATATGTAGTGTATCAAAATCTTTATATTTTTTTGTAGTTATATGATAGTTAGTGTTTGATACACTTAAAACGAACACATACACTTCCTATTACTAACCCTATGAGAGTAAGTAACATTAAATGTAAACTCAAACACTAAATATCCACTATGGTGATATATGGAAGTTACATATAGGAATTTAGTATTAGTAAGGATGTGAGAAAAAAATACAACAATGATAAAAGGAGAACGGAGATGGCAATAGGGAAGGTGGTGGTGTATTCATGTATAAAACTAATTATGAAAGAGTTGAAGAATAGTGTTGACCAAGTTAGGGTGGTAACAACTTTAAATATATGTTGAATTATTCATTTGATGGTTGGGGCAACGAAGAGCCAAGCTAAATATACATTGTTTATTATTGACAAGAAGCGGGAAATTGAGTCAGAAGGTTTGAATTAACGTCCAAAGGAGACAGGCGGGAAAGGCATCCAAAGAGGATGCCCAAAGCGGAGGCGGGTAGTATAAAGAGCCCAAACCCCCCAAATGCTGGTTCTTTCTTTCATGTCCCAATCCTGATATTGCTACAAGCTCTCTAAATTGGAGCTGTAATACACGGTTTGTATACGCTTCCATTCATGAGCAGCTAATTACAACAAGCATCTACGAGTTCAGTTGTTCCAAATATGTTATATATAGATTAATAGAGAATCACCCGAATAAATAGGCGGATTTTGCGGAATTGTTTGGGTCGGTCGACCCAAACCCAGCCTTATAGTGTGGGTGCTCTCTGTTGTGAGCCTGAACCCATCCTGCCTCAAGGTTTGGGTCGATCGACCCAAACCCAACCCTACAGTGTGGGTGCTCACTGTTGTGAGCCTGAACCCATCCTGCCTCAAGGTTTGGGTCGATCGACCCAAACCCAGCCCTACAGTGTGGGTGCTCACTGTTGTGAGCCTGAACCCATGTGAACCCTTTGAGTGGTCCACCACTCTGCGGGATCACTTTTAGTTAGAATGTTAGCATTAAAAGTTAGAATTGATAGGGAATTTAGGGAAAATTAGTTCATTTAGCATTTAGCCTAGAAGAAGGAAAGTCAAAATGAAACTAAGTAGTGCTAGAAGATAGCAAAGTAGAAAAAAATATGCTAGCTAGTAAAAATAACTAGCTAAGCAAATATTAGTAGATGCTAGCTATTAAGCAAATGTTAGTAAATGCTAGCTAAGCAAGTGTTAGTTTATTAGTTAGTGTGAGGCACACAAGACTATTAGAGGTGGTTTAGGTAAGAAGATAAAATCGGCGTGAAGAATTTTGAAGACAAAAAAGAAAGAGAGCAAGGGGGATACTTGCCCACTTGCCCCCTTGCCAACTCGATGGCGGAAAAATTAGAAAGATTTCTAAAGGTTTTTTGTCGGAGCCACCTCGGCGAGAGGGTGGCAACCTCAACCGGGAAAACCCCCGAGCCAAAATTTCGGGAAAGGGTTTGAAAAATGGATCCGGTGGAGGAGGGGTCCAACCCTTTTGTGAGAGGGTTTAAAAACCCCTCCTTCCACCTTGTAGCTCTCTCTCTTTTTCTAGTTTTTGGGCGAAGCCCTGCTTCAATGTAGTTAGGAAAAAATCCTTTAGCATGTATTCTCAATGGTCTAGAAGAAAGGCTTGAGAACCTCCTCTACTCTCTCTCTCCTAGTTAGGTTGTGTGTTTATTAACACACCAACAAAATTATTCCTTCTTTTGTAGAGGTAGGTTGGATGGTAGAGTTTTGAATAGAGGCATTATAGACCTCATCTGCCAATGCCCTGAAGGCTTAGTTCAAAAGCTAGAACAAGATACTTATCATTTTTCTCTTAGAGAGATTTCATATAGCTATCCATAGCCGTTTCCCATTTGTGATTTGGTTGAGATGACAATTAGTTATGGATTTTCAAAGATGGAGTAGAAAAACTGGGTGGTCTTGTGGGTAGCGGCTGCTGGATCAGACCTGCGAGCCCAATAGGAATTTTAATTCCAAGAAATTATATTTTTCCCAAGTAGAACTTTTGTGTAGCTTTCCAAAATGGCTTAGAACATTTGATTTGAGCATGATTTGAATTAGATATGAATTGTGCAAGATGGGACACATAGTTTGAGAACTTTTGGTTGACTACTGCATTACAGAGGACCTGCTGGGTTCACTTCGGCTTACCTTTCTGATCACATATTTTTATCAAATACATATTTTTAATATCTCTCCAGGGTCATATAGAACGTTTGATTTGACTAAGATTTGAATTAGATATGAATTGTTGAAGGCGAGATACATAGTTTAAGCCTTCTTGATTGACTGCTGTGTTACAAGGAGTCCGCTGAATTTCTATTAGCTTAACCTGCTGATGTCATAATTTTTCTAGTTAGAGCTTGTTCATAGCTTTCCAATGGTATAAGGAAAGCCTAGATCCAAGTAGTAAGGAATGTGCTATGAATTTTTGAAGTTAGAAGGTAGATAGGTGGGTTGGAAGGGTCGGTTGAATCGACCTCACACTTCCAACCCTCATAACTTTTGCATTTCTTATCCGATTAGAGTGATTTTTAGATCATTGGAAAGATAATTTGGTGCACTAAGTATAAATATTATGCTTAGGATTAAATTACAGGGCAGAATAACACTTTATATTTTAATTGTTAACTAAGGTACGCTTACTACCAAACTAGTTACAAAGAAGGAGGCAAGGTCGACGCTCGGAAAGTGGAGCAAGGAAGGAGGTAGCGGCTCGGCCTACATCAAGCCCAAATCAACCGAGGAAAATTGAGGTAAATTAACTAACCTTAAGCCTTCCATTTAGGATTGGAGGGAGCACGGCTAAGGTACGCATCTCTAAATCCACTCACCTATCTCGTAAGGTCAAGTGGCTTGACCACTTGACCGCCAAGGGAGTACCCAATTCCATTGTTTTCGGGGCCCTTGGTATGTTTTGTGGTAGTAGCTTCATTTATTAGCAAGTTTCGTGTGTGGTAAGTCGGATTAATCACCGACACGACCACTCTGAATGTTGTTGGTGGAAAGATGGGGTTAATGACCCGCGAATCCACTATTATGTTGTTGGCCCCATATATTGGGAGTAATGGCCCCAATTTATGAAGATTGCGCAACAGGTTGAACCTACAGGTCGCCCGTCACCCTGGTCCCATTGAGTTGCATTTCGTGGTCTATCCAGTGTAAACACATTTAACAATCAAAACATACAAAATAAATCGTAAACCCTTGTTGGCAAGAGACCCGAGGTAAGGGGTGATGCCTAATATGTTAATGTAGTGAGTTAGGACGTGCAAACAAAAGTAAGTAATTAAGAAGGAATTTGTGTGAAGGGTGGGACTTAGGCCAAGTTCCCCCGCTTAGAAAACTAAATAGAACTAAATAAAGAAATAGGAAGAATTGAATGGTCCATCAAATTGTCGTTATTCCGTTCGTTGAGTTAGGGTGGTATGAGTCACACCCGGTTGGGTGTATCAGAACCATCCCAATTCACAAATTAGGATTGCCTTGGTTTCAAGGCTGGTGCGTCTGCGCGTAGAATAGGTTGTAGGTTAAGGTTAGAACTAGATGTGAAATTGGTTAGTGGAGTTTAAAGCCACACTAATAAAAAACTAAGGCCTAACCTCCGGAGGTACTACGACGCATATTTAATCTCCCTTAAAAATCTAACTACTCACGTTATACACCTATCATCCGGGTTCGGCTTGGGCGCCTGCAAATGCAGGCCACCTTCACCGAAGGGCTTGTGTGATACTTTTAGGCTCCCTCGAAAGGGGGTGGCCCAAAAGTACCACAGTACTCTATCTCCAATTCATATAGATAGAACAAACGGATTCTTGGACAAGCCTGAACCCTAAATCACCAATCCCAAATTTACTTAGCCATCTCTAAGCAGAAGTTGCATACTGAAGAATGGAATGGATTCTTCCAACGAGAAGAATTACATGTTGTGAGGAATACCCCATTCATAGGCCTCATGGGAAACAAAAACGAACTTTTGGACTGATCAAACCCCTTCCATGTTAGTGCCTATGAAGCCAAATCCACAAACTATGAGCCGCAAAAATGGTGAGCTTGAACCCACCATCAACTATGAGCCTAATGAACTGTACACCCCAGAGCTTGACCCTACAACTGTACTCTGCTCAAGGCATGTGAAATGTTCTGGAGCTTCAGGAAACTGCCTCCCAAATTATGTCTAAATCTGTAATTCCAAAATATCCAACAAACTAGCTACTGCTGATCCTGCCACAAACCCCCAACGTCATAGTGAAACAAGCTAAAGGACGGAAACAAGAAGGGCTGATAAAGATGGGATATAGGACAGGTTGAGTGACTACAGTTGCCTGTCCACTCTTGTTTCCACGCCAAGTATGGCAATCTTTTGACTAGATAATGCAATCTGGCATAGCAATGGTTTCACCATTGTGAGGGGATTCGTACAGATTTCGTACTGTGGACAACAGCGACGAGGATGAAGGCCTAGGCTAGACCCAGTAAGATACAATTACATTACATGTAATTGTAATGTAATCACAATCAAAATATCAAAGTATGCCGAGTTCCGAGTGGGAGGAATGCCTGCCGAATCCCTATCAAGTATCGAAGCTCCGACAAGAAATGAACTCTAAGCTGGAGGACATGATCGGAGAGCACTGCCATATTCAGAACAACCTTGTCATTCCCCCCCCCCCCTGCAACAATTAAATCTAAAGAGCCTGTGAAGATTGTTTAACTCGCTCGAAATTCCTTCTTTGTCGATGTTGAAACTGTACAGAGGACGATGGTCAAGCTCTATATATGGAATCACAATTTTGGGTATGTCAACTTTTATGCTAACATTGCTTTTCTTTTTCAAATTTGCTGCCGTTTCTTTCGCTGCAGCTTTTGTTCTTGGTGCAGGACTATGTATCAGCAATAGTGAATGGGGAGAGCCGATCGCTAGTTACAGATGAAACAGTTGAGTTTGAGAAAAGATGAGTTGAAGTTCAAGACTGCAAGAAAATTACAGACCATTTTGGACGAATCTATGGAATATATCTTCATCAATGAAGAAAAACTGAAAGATCACAACATGTAATGGTTGACAGACTAATTTCAATACTTCTAGGGGGTGACCTTCGATCCAGTGACATGCTGGGCAACCCAGCCCAGACCATCCCAGAGCCCCTCCCCCCTAAACCCTAAACCTCAAATCGGATGTTTTTGTACACGAGTTCTTCAACATTACTGCCCACTGTCGGCTGAGTAACCACAACCTCTCCCAGACATGGCATCTCTCTTAGTGTACCGGCCACCACGCTCATTTCGGCATCTCTCTTAGTGTACTGGCCACCACGCTCATTTCTTCCAAGGTAGTAATGTAAGGGCAATCAGGAGATGAGGAGCATTCCCCGACTGTCCCTAAATGTACTAGTAGGACACAATCCACACATAAAAGCGCGGCTCCTCCGAAGCAGAGCACTCTCAAATGCAATGTTGCAACGCTGAGATACTAGAGACTAGTCGCACACTCTTCCTTGTACCTATTGCCCAGAAAACCTTGAGGTGTCAGCACTGTCTCTTCCGAACTCTTCCGGTGAGTGTGTGAGCACTTCGTGATGAAAACTCCATAGCCATCAAATAGGGGAAGCGGTGGATAAAAGTGAGCAACATACATACCTCAAGCCGATGTAGCCGGTATGGGCACTTAAAGCCTTACTGTTCAACAGCACTGCCGCGCCTCCTCCGAAACAAAGCTTCCTCCGAAACAAAGCTTCCTCCGAAACAAAGCTTCCTCCGAAACAAAGCTTCCTCCGAAACAAAGCCTCCTCCAAAACAAAGCTCCTCCTCGAACACAGCGGAAGAAAACGCAAAGCAAATTGAAACCCTAGCCATCAACAAACGGGCGTGGGGAAGACGACCCCAACGACATCACATTCATTTTTCATCCATTTTTGGACTAAAGAAAATCCCAATTATCATCCATCCCCGTGAGTCCTCAACCCATTTACATACCATACTAAACATAACTTCTAGGATCCTTATCTTCAGCCCCTATATTAGTTTTACAAAAAAATAATGGCCCATGTTTTATGTGCATCTAACTTACTTATAATTTCATTGTCTACATTTAATGGCCCCTTCATTATTTGGAATTCCTTTATAATTTTTATTTCAAATGATTTTAATCCTCTCTATATTATGCCGCACGTCGTTTTTAAAATGCACTAAGTGATCTACCCGTGAGGGGAACTTTTCTATCTTGCTTTTGGGATGGGCTCCACCTTCTACTTTGATAAGGTATGTTGTATTAGTGGTGGGTGATTGGTTACAGTCATGGTGTTTGATTTTAGGTATATTTTATGCACCCCCATGTTTAGCTAGTATATAGTGTGTAAGACCCATGTATATTGTTCCAAGTTTTCCTTTATCATTTAATGCACTTTTTAGTTGTTCCCCAATACATCTAAGGTAGTCATTTTCCTATGAGAATGTATCTATTCCAAACATATCATGGGGTAGTTCGGTGACCATATTTGGTGTGTTATTAAGGAGTCCACATGTTTTCCTTAGAATTGCTATTATATTTTATCTTGTTATGTGATTTTGGGCAGTGAGTATGGGACTCCATGAAAAACTATATGCTACTTTTGCTATGATTATCATATTTTCCATACTGATTTTTTGTTTGATTGTTGTTGGACAGTTTGCTAATTGACTGCATTGGTTGATAACCTTGGTGGTTGTGATGCGTATTTGTATTTTCCATTTGAGGATAGGAATGAGTTGTTTTCTTAAATATGCATATGGTTCATTTTGTTGTAACATTGGGACGGGTCAATTTCTATATGTGATATTTGCGGTTTGAATTTATGTTTTGAATGTTACTTGGTTCATTTTGGATTTATTTGGGTACCCTATGACTGCACATTTTTATATTCCAAGGTCCATACCTACCCATTCACAATATCTATATAATTTGTTTAGTTATGATTGTAGTGATGTGAGTTTGTTGGTGATTGTTGCTAGATCGTCTATGTATGCTACAAAGCTAGATGTGGATTTAGATGTTCCAAAGGTGTAGCCATAGTATTTTTTTTGTAACCATCCTAGCAGTGGTTCCAAAAATATGATAAAAAAATATGGACTAAGGGTGTTTTCTTATATAGTACCTTTTTGTGTTGGCATTTCTTTTGTTTGGCCAAAGTATTCTTCAGTAAATATGGTGTTGGAATATGAATATATGTTACCTACTAATTTGAATGTGTTTTTTGGGTATTCTAAGTCTTCAATGATAGCTAGTAGGCATGCATGATTTATTGATCCAAATATGTTTTTCAAGTCAATGTAAAGTAAATAAATATCATGGTTGGTGAATTGGGCGTCTTCTAGTGATGCTATTTATGTTTATAATTGTCTTCATGTGCATCTTTTTGCTCTAAATCCTTCTCAGCTATCTTGTAGTATTTGGTATTTTTCTTCATATGATGAGAGCATGGTTGTTAGAGTGTTGGTAAAAAGTTTGTATATAGTGTTAGCTAGTGCTATAGGTCTATGGTTGGGTAGTAAGGAAGGATTTGTTTTTAATAAAATAACATTATTAGGTTGGTTTTCCAAGAGGATGGGATTTGTTTTTGTTTATAGGAGTGTGTGAAAAATGAAAACAATATATGTTGGAATATTTGGGGCAAGTTTTTGAGTATGGAGTTGGGGATCTTATCTCGGCCTGGAGTTTTATTAATTGCCAAGTTTTTGAAGCGGAGGTTGTAAGTTTCTTGGTCAATATATGTATATAAGGGTATTTGTGGGCCACTTTATTTTTCTAGAATAAGTCTTTCTAAGTCATGCCATTGGTGTTGTCTAATTGCACACATACATCCAAGGGGGTGGTCTAGTATATAGTAAAATGTGGGTACATTGGGTTTATTACTGAAGGATTGTTGTATGTGTATTTCATTTGCTATGTCTTTTGGATTCGTGAGTATATTGTGATTGCGGTCAGTAATGCGATTTAGTGGCCGAGTCTCAAAATTTTAAAGATTTTTTTTGTTTATTTTTTTTTGGGCTAGTTTCTTGTATTTGGATATGGTTTTCTTAATACACTCTTTGGTGTATTGAGTGGTGATTTTGTTGGCTTATAAGTTCGTTGCTTTGGCTAATGTTGCTATTTTTTTAATCCATGTATTTTGCAATAAGTCATCTTGGGGCAAGGGGGGTTTGCGTATGTGGTTATGACTCCTTAGTGTAGCAATTATTGGGTGCATGCACCAGTTCATTGTATTTTTTATGATGTATATTTTTTCTTTATTAGGTGGTAGGCTCCTATGTGTTGTTTCTATATTTTTTTGGGTTTGTGTGGGTTGGTTTTGTTGGTTAGTGTGGGTATGGGTGTGGCGTAGCATGTATTTTCTATGTTTTTTGAAGTTTTTTGGGTGATATTGTCTATTTTTGTACATACTATATCCTATTGGTCATTAGTTAAGTGAGTATTAGATAATAGGGTGGTTAATTCATAGAGGTGGGTTGCATTTTCTTCAAAAAACTTGGTGTTAAATTTTTCGAGGTTTTCTTGTGATATGGGGTTCAAAATTTTGGTATTTGGGGGGGAGGGTTGCGTTACTCAAGTTATTAGGGTGTTTGGTGGTATTTTTAGAATGATTAGTAAATGGTCAGAATTTGAGTTTTATTTTTGGAGTGTGATTGATGAGTATGTTGTTACATGTTGTGTGTTTGTATAAAAACCATTTATTAGGCCAATATTTGTGTAGTTAAGTCCACCTTGTCTAGAGTATGTTATATTGGTGGGAATATGAGTAAGTGCCAAATTATCGGTGTATGTTCTCCATCTAAAATCCTCTTCTTGTAGGGTTGGTACCATGTTCATTTTGCTTGCCTATTAGTGTAATGTTTATGTTGAAGTCACTATATAGATTGTGCAGTTATTTGTGTGTTTATGATATGCATTATATCGTGGATGAATCTAATGTCTTCTTCATGTGATGGCATGTGCATATGGATTAATAACCACAGTAGTAATGGGATTTTTTGTGGATAATTTGTAGGTATGGTGATATGTTGGCAAGGGAGGGTAATTTTGTAATGTTTCCTTGGAATGCGTATTTTTGGTGTATGAATGTAAGTACGCCTCCTCTAATTGAGGTGTACGGCATTCTTTGTTGGATGCACCTAGTTAGAGCTTGTGTATTATTAAAGATTAATTTATATTGTAAAAATAGGTTTTGAATGTTTTTAGTTGTTTTTTATGCTCTCAATTTAGTTTCTTGTATGGTGTTTATGGCTGGTATATCATGTTGGGTAGTGTCATGTTTAATGATGAGGCATTCCATGTTATGATTTGAGAGTGGCGGTGAGGCTGGGGGTAGTGGTGGTGTCAGTAGAGGGTGTGTGTATTCGGTTAGGGGTTCAAATATTCTTAGTGTTTCATGAAGAAAATTTATAGGTACATAAAGGAATTTATCTCTTAGTGCTTGGAGGTTTGATGGGTAAGGATTTTGATATATAGATTTATAAATACTTTTATGTATGGAAGTTAGTTGGTTGTCTTGTAAGAATTGAGTGTGTGAGTGTATAGTGTTGATATGTCTATCAGGGTGGTTTCTTAGAGTGTCTAATTTAATTAAGAGTATTAAGGTCAGTCTGGAATTCAAGTTTCGAATAAGATGTTCGCATGTGTTTATGTTTGGGCTTAGGGTTATGAATAGTGCAAATAGTATGTTTGGTGTTGGGTGTTGTCTTTGGGTAATATACATTGAAAAGTTGGAGAATTTCTAGAGGCATTGTTGTGCTTAGGAGAATATTTGTGTAATGTATTGGTATTTTGGGTGAGGTTTTATTATACATGGTATGAGTATGTTTTGGATTTTTGTCTATGTTGTTGTGGGTGTTTTTCCAATACATTAGGCGTAGGCCCCGGATTTGATTGTATGTCTCTACATGTTTGTAGGATTATGTGTATGATTTTATGTATATTTTTGTTATTTTTTATTTGGATTGTTTTGTGTGTGTGTGTGTTTTCTTATTATTGTGATTTTTGTTTTAATATTCTCGGTTGGTCTTTTTGTGTGTTTGAATGTACCGTTTTATAGATATTTTGGGTTGGTGTTTGACCTTTAGGCTTATATAGATTTTTTTTGTTTAGTTGTAAGGATTTTTTAATTTTTTCCTAGAGGAGTGTGTTGTTGTGGTTGGTTGGCTTTGGGGTTGAGTTTCTCTATGTTTTTGTTGGTGTTTATGGATACCTTTCTTTTTAAGTATATTTTGTTAGTATTAAAATATATTATTATGAGTTTATCATATGTGTCTAGGTCATTGTTTATCTCAACTAATTTGACATGTCCATGTTGCCTGCATGAGGTGTGCCTTCCGAATCTTTTGTTACACTCTCAATGCAACCCACTATTGTTAGTAGTTGTTTCTTGCATATTGTAAGTTGGGCAGCTATGAATTTCATGGATTTGTCGGTGTACATTGTCACTTTGCGATATGTGTTTTCTTTTTTATCTGCCATTACTTTGCATAATTAAAATCTTTATTTTTAATCAATAATTTTACGTCTTGTCTTGTCAACCTTTTGGAATGTGTAATCTCCAAGGCTTCTACAGTATTTGCTAGTCGGTGTACACTGTCGCTCTGCGATATGTGTTTTCTTTTTTATCTGCCATTACTTTGCATAACTAAAATTTTCATTTTTAATCAATAATTTTACGTCTTGTTTTGTCAACCTTTTGGAATGTGTAATCTCCAAGGCTTCTACAATATTTGCTAGTGTTGTGTTTATATTCGAAAATCCAAGTCTGATCACTTCTTCTTGTGGTGGTGCATTTAGACCATCTAGGCTCGTGGGGTGTGGGATGAATTCTACATATTTTCCAAGAATTTTGGTGTTTTTCCTTTACGAACTTTTTGTACATTGTCACATTTAGACATTGTATGTTTCAACTCCCCACGTGTTCATCGCTTTTAATTTTGAAGATCTTTTTCATAAATTTTTTCTCCCATGTGTATTTTTAGTTTATGTTCAATTGCCTCAATGCTCTTTATTTTGTTTAGATTTTCTACCATAGGGATAAGTATATGTATATATATATATATATATATATATATAGTCATTAATAAGTGAAGTGAAAATTTATAAGTGTTTATTTTCTTTGCTTGCTCCGGTGATGTTGCAATTATCCAAGAAAAATTCATTTCATTCCATTTTTTGGACATTAGAAACCTCATGGTCATATTTTTTGTCAAGACCTTCGTTTATTACCTCTTCAAAAATGTTATATCATTCATTGCCAATTAGTGTATCGCTTGTGATTTCATTTAGAATGGGTTATTGAATGCTAACACATCATAAAATTTGCAAATTTTTCCTCTCCAAAGTATTTTATCATCCTAAGCCATACCATATGCTTGATTAAATGCTTAAATATTTCATTTTAATCTTAAGTGTGTGAGTAGCACCCTAGTTGTTGTGTTATTAGCCTAATACTATCATATTTATACTAATTGTTGCGTTATTAAACTAACCCATAGCCTAAGCCATACTATATGCTTGATTAAATGCTTGGATGTTTCATTTTTATCTTAAGTATCTAATTAACACCCTAATTACCTTAGAGTCTAATGCAATCATATTTATGTTAATTGTTGTATTATTAGAGGAGTGGAGAGGAGAGGAAAAGAATTCACCCCCTAAAGATTGACGAACGAGATGAGCCCAATCTAGCCCTAAACTAGAGATCGGGCCGAGGAAAAGCTCGTCCCGATTTCTTCAAGCCAGCCCGATGGTTTGGCGCCAAAATTGTGCCACCTAAGACGCCACATGAGATGAATGAGTGTTTGAGCCGACCCCTAGTATAAAACTCTTGGACCCGATTTGATGAAATCGAACGATCCTATTGGCCCAAATTTTGAGACTTCGGACCGGCCTTCAATCCGGCCCCAAGTATAAAGTGGCCCTTAGTATCCAACATGTCCAAACTCATCACATGCCACAAAGTGTTTGGTAACCTTGAATCAATAGGTTGCAAACAGAAAAGTACCCGAACCTCAAATTAATTCCACGTGCAGTAGAAAGTTGGCAATTCTCGTCTGCTAATACAAGGGGCCTCTTCTTCCACTATTAGAAGATCTTATTTAACATCATGGTGTCCCGGTTTTGATACCTCACTGTAAGTAAGATTTCTCTCAACGTCACTTGGTTCATTCGATGCAGCCAGAATATGATTCTCTCGGGATTTGCACAGCACCGGGTAGTGTTGGGCAGAGTCATCTCTTTTAATTATCAATGCGCTAAGTGGTGAGGACACGGCTCCAGATCTAAGCTGTAGAAGGTCGAAATGGCATCCAAATCACAACACTTTATGTGTATGTGTCCTCACACTCTGATAATGCTACCTTCTTGGAAATGGTCGCTTATAACTCTCACCCCTCTTGCAAGGCGCTCACTTGCTAATCACCTACCACACTCATCATTGAATCCAGTTTCCAGTCCATCAGTGATCTACCAATCACAGGGAAGCACTTCGCATTTAAAAACAGGAAGAATACCACCTCATATTGACCCCACACGGTGCATATTCCACTCACAAAGAGTCCAGAATGGAAACGAAACTTGAATCCTCTCTGCAAACTCTCATCAATCTCACAAGGTACACAACGCAACTTGTCCGGGTACTCTCGATGTGATACACAACTGCATTATCTATGATTGAAATTGCTAGCGCATGTGCTCCGCGTCATGGATCGAAGATGGTGTCCGATCTTTTCCAGTCTTGCTTTAAGGTACTAAGGCCTTAGAGTAACACCTTCCTTTTGGTGACACATATTTTTAATCTTTAAGTTGTCAACAAGTGAGTGCAATGGTGCCATCGAGTAAAGGTGAGTTTCCATGTAGGCCATCGTCCACTAGATTCTAGACAGTAGTGGGTCGGAGGTGTTCGCATGTACAAGCCATAATCCAACCACATTTTGGTGGTCCGCTAAAATGTGGAGGATTATGGACATGGGTTGCTAGACTTCCATGCGTCCACTAAAGAATCTTCAACCTGCGAGTTCCGGTTACTGAAGGATTGAAGTCCCAATTTTTATAGGAGGAGGAGGTTAGTAGGTGGGTCCAAATTTGAGAAGATGGGAGTAGCTAGTTAGCACATACAAACCGTACCCACCATATTCCCTCTACATTTGGCGGGTTTGTCCTTATTCACACAAGAATCTAGTGGGCAAGCCGCCTACATGAAAACTCACCCTAAGTCATTGTTAAAAGCGATTAATCATATGCAGCATTAAATATAAAATAACACCACTTCAACCATTCATTATAGCAGTACAAGAAGGATGCAAGAACACTTCTAGAAGAGCACCAACTTTGCTCATCATAATGGCTAATTTACGGATCTATTTGCATAAGAAGGTGGTGTAAGAAGTGATCCACAAAAGGGAAACAACACCTTCATTTAATAAAAGATCCTCACCCGCAATAAGGTTGATTTTGTAGTGATTCTCACTTTAGCAATCCAACATCAATAAACCCCCCTAGTGAAGAGTAAAATGCTCTTTCCTTTAGAGAACTTTGCGTATTTTTGTAGGTTGCATATGATTTTTTCTAAATTTTATTTGATACTATGCTGATTTACGGACTATTTTTTGAAAATTTTCCAAGCCATCAAACCTGCCTGGAATAGAAAGTTCCCTTGTTCCTCAGTTGCCTTTATCTTCGTGTTATTTTTGTTTACTGAATGATTATATTGTTATCCCCAACCATGTTGACTACTGAATGCAAATAGTTAACCACTCTATTTTGAACAATTGTCTGTATTGAACGCTGATGTCGCGTATTGAACCCAAATTTAACCACAAATGTGTTTGAATAACATTAGGAACCGAATTAAGCCCACACACAAGCAAGCAAATTTAAAGAGACCCGAAGACAGAAGAAAACTTGAAGCTTGCAATAACTTTGAAAATCAATTGAATTGATCTCAAATTGTATTGAAGCTTTTAGAACTCCGAGCCTTAACTGGTGTTCCATGAAGTTGGTAGCCGATGACAAGCGTATTGGACAAGCGTATCGAACATAAATTTGAAAATATGTTTTACTTAACAAACTCCTAGAATTCATCCAACCTTAGAACGCTGAGCAAATTATAACAGATAAACGTGCAGAGCACCTACCTAGAGAGTAAAAACATTCATTTCTATGGACAGCTCTGGGATCATTAATATTAGCCCCGAACAGCAAAAAACCTGTATGGGTCGTGTTTCATCTGCACCGAAATCCAATTATGGCCAGAGACACCAGCAGTTGCCTCATACGTGCACTGTCTCCTCTTGACGAGGGCTTAGGATTCCTAGAATTACATCTGAAATTGTGTCTCTGCAAAGGTTAAAAATTCCAGTTACCCACCACGGTATTTGTAGGCAATCTCTGATTGTTATTATACTTCCAAGACTCTTCAATTCCAATCATGGCAGTAACCTGTCCAAAAGGAGATTCACATTATGTCCCCCTCTACACTACAATTCCCAAACATGGTGTACTCCTGAGGTAAGTGCCTCATTCCCATTGACTGGTTCAACCCCAATTTCTTCCACCCTGCTCAAAGCCTAATATATGTGCTCAATTTTAACCATCTCCACTTCTTGAATAAAACTACCACTAGCAAAAACTCACTCCACTTCTGCCTCACTTCTCTTTCTAGAAATTTTCTGCTACGAGTCTTGGGAGCTGCCATTTTTGTGATGTTTTCTTGAACTTGTGAAGAACACACTCCATTTACCTGTAGCACAGAGTGAAATGATCCTCAGTTGTCAATGAGCCTTTGTCTAAGACTTCTCTTCATAGGAGATAGACTTAAAGCCATCACACAACATCGGCTGTATGGGATAGCAATGCTCAATAGAATCCACTCACAAACATTGATCGCTTGGTCGAGGATGTGTGAACAATAATCCTTAAATTTTGCATGATGGGCACGAAGCTATAATGAAGGGATAACCATGAAAAAGTCACCTGCACCCAGCACACAACTCAGTGAATCAATATTGATTGTACAGTGGGACTTAACAACCAGACACAAGCACTGGAAGCACAAATTCTGAAAGTTGAGGCAGCTGACATATGAGATATAAAAAGACTGGACTGGACTGACTGAGAGTCATCCCTAAATTGAGTACCAGGCTTATTAAACTCATCTGGAAGCAGCAGGTCATAAACTTGAGGACACAACAAAACTGATGAACTTCTCCAGATGTTTATGACAGCAAGTGCAAGAAATAAACAAATTTATAAGATTAATGTGGACACATATTGCAAGTCGGAACCACACTTGAGCAATGATAGCTGCTGTGAGAAAACCTCAAGATACAGGTAAGCATCCAAACATTAAAGGAACTCACCGGCCTGCTTCACAGAGCTCTCTTGCTACGACTCCAAGAGGTGTCGAACTCTTTCCTCAATACATCATGCTCTTCATAGTTGTGTTTTCAAATCCCAAACGACAAAGTTCTTCCAAATCCCAACTTAGGTGAGACAGATCTGACAAATCACTGACACCCTGACACCAAGGGTAAGTTGCGGTGAGTGTAGGGACATAATTCTCAGTCCCTGGGCAAAACAAGGGGGTCCAGTCACCATACGCAGACATCACTCTCTACATTCTGTCACCCTTGCAAGGTGGTATCTTGGTTAAGATATGAATCTCCACCCATGATAAATAATTTAAACCAATGGCAGGCCCTGGAAACCCGTCTGCATCCAACGACAGTCCACACCAACCAAAACTTCCAAGTGCCATTGCTGGCACTAGTTCCCCCTGTGCTCGCCTGCACTTTCCCTGCCAGCCCTTGAATAATTATGTGTGTCAATATGCTGCAAAAGTGCAACCACATGGTGCAATGATTGGCTGCACACAAGGGCGGCAGGGGCAGGCTGCGCCCGACGCTCAACGGCGCCGGGCCTGGTTGAGACTTGTGTCAGGCTGCTGCTGTGAATGTGGCTGCTGATTTCCCACAACAAACCGAAAAATAAATTCCATTAGGACAATTTGCAAACTTAATCAACATTAGAACGATGTTGGGCTGCTCTTCATGTGAAATTTTTAACTGTGAATCATAAATTTTTAAATTCCTCCAACGGTGCACCGATACCTGATGATGTTACAGTAATACTGTAGGTAAGAGTTTAACTTCTCCATTTCTGAAATTACTTTACATTTCGAACTTAACAGCAAGTGTATCACAAGAAACCACAATTGAAACACCACTTGAGATCCAGTCACCTGCATGCTCTTATGGCTGTTTGAAGGATATAAAAAGAGATACCAAGAATTTTTGGATGGAAATTAGACCTGAGAAATAGACTGCTGAAAATGATCTGGGCGATGCATATATGTCATGGCATGTCCAGAATAAGCATATTGTGGAGCATGCATGTACATGGCCATAGGCGTCATATGGGTGGGATTGTATGGTCCAATTAGTGTAGCATCAGAGGTACGATATCCTATAGCATTTACTGGTGATGCCCAAGGAGCTCCCATGTGCTGAGTAGGGATAGGTGGAGGTGGTGGTGGTTCCATGTGCTGCAGCTGTGCTCTTGAAGGAACCCCTAACTGGGGAAACTCTGTATTGTAATTCACCACTGGTGCATACAATGCCTGTACTCCAAATGGTCCAACATTCACTCCAAATCCAGGATCAAAACGTTGAGCATACCTGTTCATGACCCCAAAATCCAACAGTCAGAGATCATGAATCCCAGACATCTCCTTAGCTATCATGATTGCTTCAAAATAGGATTCTTTAGCATTAAGTTGGCAAATATATGCATAATAGGAAGCCCAAAAAAAACCTTCAAACATCATATGAACAACATGGACTTATGAGTGTCTAATTAAAATATGTTAACAAAGACAAACATGCCAGGTTCATAACAAATATGCTAGCAACAAGTTCAGCACCTATGTTCCGCAATATAATGACTAGAATGAAGATGCATTGTACATGGCTGACAAGAATACCCAAAACTAGTTAAAGTTCTCAATCATGAAGAAATTATAAAATATAAGAATACCTAGCAGTGTTGCGATCGTAATCAGGATCCCTTCGATCCTTTTCACGATCCCGGAAAATAGCTACTCGACTTCCACCATTTCCATTGCTGTTGCTAAAACTAGTGGCACTAAATAGCTTTGGTCCCATCGAAACATCTTTCTCTTTCTCAGGTTTTACAGCCAGACTCTTCACAGCACTCGGAAAGTCAGTGGCTCTCTTTGGAGAACTATCTCGCACAGGCTCTTCCACCTTCTGCTTCCCTTCTAGCCTTGCTGGAGAAGGACCAGAACTTTCCCCTGAGGAGCTATTTTCCAAATCACTTTCATCATCACCACTCTTACCCCCAAGTTCATTGCAAAAAATTCGAGCTCGAGCCTGAAGTTCCACAAAATACAGATGATAAAAAGATGTCAGCAATTACAAACAACCTTCAATATAATCTGAAACATATTTCACACAATAACCCAAGAATATCAGGGACATAGGACTTGAACAATGATATGTCATAATCTCAATATACAGCATCAGAATAGAACAGAACCTTGTTATACTCTTCCTTCCTTTCTTCCACGCTCTTTGATGGATTCAGTTTTGATCCATAAGCGCTAAGCCCATCACCATTGTCGTGACCTCCTCTATGAGGTCTTTGCTTGATAGCCACTTTCATAGGCATCATGGGCACCACCACAGTTTTATCTTCGTGATGCTCTGCAACTGGAATATCAACCAGACGGAGGCTAGGAAAACGGGTTTCACTTGTCTTGCGTGCAACAATTCTAGTCCCCTCTGTTGAACCGCTATCCACCACCATTGACTGCAAGTAATAGTGTTGAGCAACACGGTGTGCAGCTAGTCTCAAGTATGACGAAGGCATGGGCTGGAACTCCAAGATCTGCATACTTGGATTCCTGATAAATCTCTCCACATCCTGCTCCAGCCTTAAGACTGAGGCAGCAAACAATAAGCTTTCCAACGACCATGTACATGATGATCCATAAATGAACACCTCATAACATATATAAGAACAAAAATAGTAACATTAATTCAGGAACAGCATAGTACTTCACCGGTGCAGATGAAAACCTCAAATCCCAAAAAAGCCATTCCACTTCAATGCAAAAGAAGCCGCTAAACAGTCCATATCATTTTGCGTCCCAATAAGTATTTTACCTTATTTTGCTGACAACAAGAAACTATTCAAAGGACTCTAAGACTGCCGACTGTGATGCGTAAAACGACTTAATCCTTCGCTACAGAAACAGTCTTCCCTCTCGGGTGTAAACCATGGTCTGATAGAAATGTGAGGATGCATCTCAACCTGGGAACCCTTCCGAAAGGCAAACTGAATATCATGTTCCACTAAATGAGCAGCACCATGAAAAGAATTGTGTATCTGGAAAGCTGACCCCTGAATCCAGCTTTGAACCTGGAGTAGCAACTCTGCTCATATAATGCCTTCCAGTTGACCGATGCTTGCTCTGTGCTTGACGTAAAGAAGTTTCCAACGTCCGTTCATAAATCAGCGAGATCAAAAAAATCTAGACCCCTTAAATTATGACATCTAATGATGAAAACGACCCTCTAATTCGAGACCATGCTCAGGGTTACCAAACCCTACTCTCGAAAACTAGACAAAAAGTACTGATAGGATTCTTACTGGTGAGACGATCCCGGGGGTTTTGAAGGGCTTCCCGCAAGAAACCGTCCACCTGGTTGGCGCTCCGGATGTTTGGATCCGTGGAGAAAGGCAACCCGCCAGTTCCCATGCCCTCATTCCCGGTGCACTCCTCTCCAATAACAGGTGCACACGGAGAAGGCCTGGCAGACAACATCAACTTCTCCATACTCTCCTCCAAATCCACCAATTCCCAAGATTCCGGCGCATTCTCCTCCTCCAGCATCACCTTGTTCATGTCCTCCATGTCTGCCATCCCTTCTGGCACCCTTAAACCCATCAAAGAGGAGCCTCCGCCGCTCAGATTCCCCTCTGATGAACGCACACGTGCTCACATCCTCCCCTCCTCCTGGTTGAAGCTACCGCTTCACGGCCACCAAAGATTTCCGCATCACACACATGGAAGCTTACGCTAGAAGCCAAACCCTAGGTCGCGCCTTCTCCCAGCACACGAGGCCAACCTATGCAGGTGTGATAAAGTCAGAGGAACGACGGCTACAGTGCTCAAAGATGGCGGTGCAAAACCAGTGCGTCGATGAACTCAGACCGCAAAGCTATCGAAAGTCGGAGTGCCATAGCCGGCTCCATATGGCGGCTACTCTCCCGCCACCTTTCCTCCTTCCCTGGTCACAGATCTCAATCTCTCCAGGTCCCCTCACTCAAACGAACAAAAAGAACAGACGCACCCCCCCCCCCCAACCGACGTGCTGATCTCCACCGCCCCTCCACCGTCCTAAACGAATCTGGGCCGTCCCTCTCGCTCTATGCGTGACACTTCTCTTGCGCCCTGCCATTTCGAAGACGTAAGTTATCAATTGGGGTTTAAGAAATCTCAGGGGCCAAATCAATATGTTGTTTTAAACCAATGTTGGGCGAGTATCTGGATCAAGAGGTTAATGAAAAGGGTACCGAGGGGTTAGGGATACCCTTAAGTACTTGGAAATGTTCACCAAGGGCATTATCCATTGGGATACCCTTATTCCTCAAAGAAATAAAATTGCATGTATTCATTACATGACATAAAATTATTCATATCCATAATAGTTTTTTGTGGGACTGTCAATAATCCACATAATATTCGGACTGGATGTGGGGAATATTCAGTGGAATATTGTCAATCCCACATAACAATGTTATGGATCCGAAAAATATTATGGACTAATGCAAATTTTGGAGTCGATTATATTTATTTGTTATCCGGATGATTGTTTTTCAATACCCATTTGCATTACGATATTTGCATCATCCAACATAATACATTCTTCACTAAATTTTTGCTTCTTCCAAAACAAAGAGTTTTTTTTTTCTTGATTCCAAAAGGTCTTCAATCTCATCAACTTCAAAATTTGGTGAGTTCAAATTATAGGTTGTTTGTGTGTTACATCTTTTAATAATGCATTGTAGATGCAATGTGGATTAGACACAAGGCACTAATGAATTGAGGTAGCATGCGCATCTTAATATTGAGTGGTATTATATTCTTGTTTTTAGCTCAATTTTAGGATCTCATCAAACCAAATGACTCGATTGAATTTCATTGATGTGGATAATGATATTAATTACAAGAAATACACAATATTTGTTCTATTTGATGAAGTGGTTGTGTTCAAGGTGTAGCATCCGTCATTCATGCCACCAAGACTAGCATTATTTCATTTGAACATCAAGGTACATCATCATATTCTCGTCTATTTAGCTAAAATGTGGGTCTCATTTAATATCATACACCTTGATGGAATTGAGAAACTGGAGTGTGCATTGGCAACATGCTAATGATATGTTTGAGAAATTGTTTTTCTATGATGATAATTACAATTTGTTTTGTAAAAAGATGATTTTGTCTAGGAAGGCAATCACGTCTTACTACATGGAGTCATCATATTCAAAATCTTCATGCAATGAGCCGGTCTAGCATATATTTGTTGATTGTATATGCCTCAACTTTGGCTCAGTTGATGTGCCATACAAAATGTTAATAAGTAAATATATGTCCTTCAATTGAATGCAACCATTTTTTCAATATGTCGTTGCTACTCAATTTATACTATATGTTTGAATTACAATTGGCATATCTTCACATGTTGGCAGAGAGCCATCATGTAAAATCCCATATTGTCCATAAATTGCATTGGATATGCAATTTTGGAACATTCAAACTTATTGACTTCAAAGACCCCGTATCTAGAGGATTACATAAATAATGCAAAAAATAAAATAAAATCAACTTGGTATTTTTAGACATTTTAACCTTTGTTTTTATCCTATATAAGATTATTTATTTAGTGAATACATATGCATTTATTGGTTAAACTCATTTCACATTCTTTTGTAATTGTAATTGTGTTTTGGCCTTGTAGCATGATGTTGTTGCTTGTGGGAACACACGAACACTAGAATATCCAGATTGGCGTTTTTAAGTGCCTAATCCGGTTTTGTCCGGATGACCCTAGTATCTTCCAGGGATTTTGTGAAGTGTAGGAGGTCAAGAACTCTCCGTACCCGCTTATCTCCCACTCCTTAGCCGAATTTCCGGAAACCCTGGTTTCCGGCCTTCCGATCTTTTGGAAACTCGTCCTCCTCCGGAGTTTTCCTTTCCGGGTTGTATCCTTAGGTCCTAATTATAATACTTACTCACCCCTATGGTCCAGATTTACCCCTCTATGTTCTACCCTCTAGAATAGTTGGTTTCTTCCGATGAAGACGTCCCTTATAAGATTGGGATCTGGATATTCCCTCACAACCAATCCGGATTGGCCAAATCCGTCTTGGTAGGTCACACAGGGAGATCCGGATTATATCTTAGGACTACAACGACCGGAGTATTCCAGATTCCACCCGGAGATCTGACTCGACGGGATAAGTGGGTGATCCGTACCACTTTCCGGATTATCCCGTCCACAAGCGGTGAGACCTTTTCAGAATATCAGATTGGCGCAAGTCCGGATCCCTTTCGGATCTATACCCAGTCCTCCCCACGGCTATCTCACCTAAACGTTACCCAGACATCCGGAACAATGAGGTTCCCTTCCCACTACACTCCAGAGATGGCCTCCAACCCGGAATCCTAACTATTTCGGTCCTTCCCTCCTCCTTCCGACGGATCGATCCGGCTACCACTACCTTGGACTCTACTCAATCTGAGCTAACTGGGCGATCCGTACCACTTTCCAGATTGGTCCGTCGAAGGGCGGTGGGACCTCTTCAGAAGCTCGGACGGCGCAAGTCCGGATCACTTCCGGATCTCACCCAATCCTCCCAGCGGCTATCCCACCTAGACGTTATTCAACCATCCGGAATAGTGAGGTTTCCCTCCCACTACACTCAGAGAGGGTTCGCAAGGCCATAATTAGATCTAATCCGGGTCTCTTCTCCCATGTCCTATCCGGAACTCCTATCCCCTCATGCTCTCTCTCCTCCGCTAACAATCTCCGAATCATTCGTACGCAAAATCAATCAAGGAAAGTCAAGGAGTGAGAAAGCAAAGAGTTTATTAGAGTTTGAGCAATCAGAATACAACAATGGAGAAGGAACCCCTCTCCAGCTCCTTATTCAGCCTTCAATAGAGGCCCAAAAATCCCTAACCTGAGGGTGGCGGCCCAGGCGGCCGCCGCTAAGAAAAGCCTAATTGCTTCCGTCCTCCCGGATTTCCCGGATCAAGATCCGGATTTTCCGCTGACAAAACCCAAGGGAGAATTTTATTCCTCATCCTCAAAAACTCCTAAGTCCTATCTTCCTACCTCTATTCTGCCTAACTAATCTAACTAACATCCTAAGCTAAGAAGAGCGGTGCTTCTTCAGAGCTGCTCCCTCCTTCGAATGGCTGCCGAGTCCACTGACGGTGGATGAACCCCCTCCCGGCGAGGCCTTCTGTAGTCGTGTAAGCATCCTCCTCATGTTCGGAGAAGGGGCGATCTCATCCTCCGAGTCCGCTGCTCCTTCGGTCCACGGTGTTTCGAAAACTGTATTTCCCTTCCGGACGCTCCGAATCGGGGAAGGATCGCTTCCGGTGCGCTGTTCCGGATTCTGTCCGCCCGAGATCGAGGTAGTCCGTGGATCCCTGTTGGAGGCCACCCTTGAGGGTGGCGGAAGGAATGGGCTCACCATTTGGCAGTCCGAAGGAGACGATGGCGAGGTTTGGGTCATAGGGGCCTTACCCCTACTCGGAGTTGCCTCTCGGTCCGAAGTTTGGTGCCTTATCGGGGTCCAAGCTCTGTCCGGAGTCCGGGACCGATCCGAGGTCCACGGAACAGGGGACTAACCTCGTCCGGATCTAACAGACCCGGTGCTCTTCTGCCTCACTTGGGGAGAGCGGATCCTTTCCGGGGCTCTTCCGAAATTGGCAGGCCGAGAGTCGTCTCCCTGCTGGCTGGGTCCTGCAGCCGTTGGCGGATTCTGGACCAGGGCGACTTCACCAACCACCTCGTAGAGGGTTCCGGTTGGTGACCCAGGAGGACCCGGATAGAGTACCCGCCGGGGTGTTCCGCTTGGCGGAACCACCTTCTGGATTTCCGCCAGGAGATCCTTCATCGTCCGTGAGTATTTCACGAGGATGGGGAGGGTCTGCCTGGCAGAAGCTAGTTCTCCGAACTCCATCATCCGGTCGTAGAGATGCGCCTTGTTGACAATCTCTACCGGATGTCCCACCAGCTTCTGGATTCGACTGAATACCACTGCCTGCTCCGCGTGGTACTTCCGGATCTCCTCGCTCTTCTAACTTAGCTCCTGAGTCATGGCCGCTACCTGCGCGGTGAGGTGAGCATTCTCCGTCTTAGCTTGCTCGAGCTCCTTCCTGTCCGCCCTCTTCGCCAATTCCCGGAGAATATTTTTGGGTCCGCAGTCGTCCAGAGCCTGGTTCGCTCCCCGGACGATGTGTTCCAGCCGGAAGTACTGGATCTGCAAGTCCTCCAGCCCCTCCTGGACCCGCTTGAAGGGGTTTTCCGGAAAGTCCCAAGCGATGAGATCCACATTCCGCCAAGTGGTCTCCCGGCTGGGTCCTGGTTCCGGATGATAGTGAGGAGGAGGAGAGATTGGTCTCTGGAGGGTCGGCGGCGGGCTTCCGGGTGAAGAGGGAGGCACTTCCGGAATGATGGGGTCGCTGGAAATTTCCGTCTCGAGGTCTCCGACTTCCGGATGGAGCTTGTAGGTGACCTTGTCCACCGCTATTGTCAGCAGGTCCTCCTCCTCGGCCGTGATGCAGTCAAAGTGCTGATAGAGGTGCAGAATGAAGGGGGAGAGGAAGGAGGGTTTCCGGCCTACATTGGGGAAGGCCCACCCTACTATTTCGTGAATTATGAACCCCCAATTCACGGGCCGGACTCCGGACATTGCACCAAACAGGGTGTTAGCCATGGTAAGGCTAATCCGCTTAGGCTTGTCCGGGTTAAGGATGGGCAGGAGGAACTCTAAGACCCTCCGCTCTCTAAGGTTCCGGCAATTCCCGGGGTGAAAGCCGTCCTTCGGATTCGCGTCCCCTCTAAACTTTCCGGGGAACAGGCCATCGCGGCGGCCGGCCCATCCCTCTGCAATTCCCCTCTGAAACCCGTAAACCCTATTCCAAACATCCGGAGTCCAACTATCCGGATCCCTCCTCTTGGTTCCTAGCCACTGATTCCCTCTCTCAAACTTGAACTCCCGGAGGGTATCTTCCGCTTGGAGGTTCCAGGGTTTGGAGAGAAACCCCGCGCAACCCATAACCTGGAGATCCTCCGCTAGCTCTTGCAGCTCCCCGTCCTCCCTCGGAATTGCAGGGATGAGGGCTTTGAGCGGAATCGGGATGGGTTCCCTCCGATCCTTTTCCCGTGCTTCCGGCATTTTCCTATCTCCCCTCAACTCCTGTCTCAACTACGGAAATTCTCTCCCCTTCAGATTCCCTCTCTTCCGCCCAAGTGCTACAGAGTCCCGGCAAGCCAACTACCGGTAACTGGAAATTGCGGAGTCCCAGCAATCCAACTGCTGGCGGCTCGAAAAAAAAACAACCTCACCACTCGTTCTCTCAACAATTTTCCTCTTGTGAACAAAAAAAAAATGTGAGGAAAGGGAAGGGACCCTTAAATATCCTTCCTCCCTCTTCCTTCCCTTGTTACCGTTCATTTTAACGAAAAACGGTTGCCAACCGTTTTCCGACGGTTTCCCCCCAACCGTCACAGTCCGTTGTAACCGCCACTTCCGGACCGTTGGTTAATCTTGGCGTAACCGTTACTTGGTCCGGACCAGCAGTCCGGACCATGATCAAACGGTCCCCTTAGTCCAACTTGCCGGACTGGTAACAATACCCTTTTTTTTATCATTTTTATCATGCGAGGCGGATTTAGAATGCCCTATTTCCTAGTACAATTAATTTACCCTAAGAAACCCTATTGTCCTCATACGAGCAGGGTAAAATACGGAAATTGGATCCGTATTCCGTATTCCGTATTCCGTAGAATATTGGGCTCCCACATTGCTACATTTGATGAGGTCATCCAATTCTATAATATTAATACTACCACGGACTAGTGGACACCAACAAGTTTGTGAGAGGTTGGATGATGCTAAGGTGAGGCCATCCATTCCATTTGCATAAAGAAAATTGACAAGTTACTTTCCATTATAGATCTCACATATGGCGATGAGTTTCTAAGAGTAATGAATTGACATTGTTTTATTCTTTTTATAGCAATCTTATGATGTAACTACATTATGTGTCATCTCAATGATTAATTATTTAGGTGAATATGTATTGGAATACAAATGTGAAGTTGACCATGTCAATGGAGAACCTTCAAAAATTTGTAACTTTCACAATTCAAGCAGAACTCAAGGTGCACTAGTTGAAATGGTGGAATTCAAGTATCACAACACAGTCTTTAGTTCATTTTTTTGCCACCAAATGTGAAGGGAAAACCTCTTGAGTATATCCTCATTCAAACTTCACTATGGGCTCAAATATAATCAATTTCTTTTGTGTTAAGTATATTGGTTTGCTTATGTTACTATTGGAACCTATATACCTTACAATATTTCATTCAAATAATGTTTTGAGCTGGCAACTAGAAAAAACATTGATCATTGAACTTGAAGATATCATGAAATAATTAGGGTTTGTAAAAACAAACCTCGTGTTCCTCAACCAAACCCATACATAGAGAAATGACATGTTTTTTTTGGGATAAAGCATAAATTCCTCTTATTTGTGTTGAATCCCCTTTCGTCAAAGGGTCTACATTTTTTAACTTTCAAATTTGGGAGTATTGCTATCAAATGTACAAGTGAGTTCATTAATGCTTAGAATTTTTAAAAAATGTAATTAGTATATTGATTTCTTGATATACTAATTATGTTGGTTATCCATTGTTTGTAAATATGTGCACATGGAGTTGCTCGTGGAAACCGCCATTGACCTTCAAAATTTGCCAACGTTCTTTAACGTTTGGATTGATAGGTCTCACAAACTATGTATCTATATTGTGGCCCAAACACATGCTTAGCAATATGACAAACTTTAGGTTTTTTCTTTGTTTTTGGATTAATTTGTTGGGTTTTTTCTTCTCATAAAGCGGAAAATTCAGGGTTATTGACAAAGTGCTTGATTTTGAGCATATTTCAATTGAATCCCAAGTTTTCTCATCACAAACTAGCACCAAGAAGCAAAGAGATAAGATTTCATCAGCACCAACTCAACCTCCTATAATACTCCTAAAACTACAATAGATTCTTTCAACATTCAAGTGGATTTGGAAACATCCATTATTCCCCCCCCCCCCCCTCCCCTTTGTCCCCAAGTTGGTATTGAATGTAATGCGTCTTGATTTGGTTTTGGCCATGAAGGTTATGTTGGAGAACACTTTAATTCTTAACATTATCAACATGCCTCTTCATCCAATGTTGATGAAAACACGAATTTGTCAACAAGTAAGCATTTGGCCATAAATTGTGATTTGTCTTATTCTCATGATGTAGATCAAACATGAAGTTGGAGTGTATTTATTCTTGTTGTATACAATGATGTGATGGCATCCATTCCACACATGTGCTTAGCAACTCATGCCGGCACCTTGATTTTGACTCATTGATTGGGAGTTTGCCAAAAAATTCGTTGTCCTCCAAATTTCTTCTTTCCATTGGTTGTGCCAAAATGGAATAAGCATAATACCATTGAGTTGAAGAAATTTTGAATTCAAATTTCTTTCTATTCAAGATGATGCATTTTTTTTCAAGATTTCCATACTTATTTGGCCACATACAAGTTCATTTTAGAATAGAGGCTTTCAAAACCAATCCCAAAAGAGATTTTGCACCATGTAACGTGTATTTATTTGTTTATTATTTGTTTACTATTTACAACCTCTAGTTTAAGTAAACTCCTTTACTATAAAACTAGAGGTGTCACCCTAGGTGCTCTAGCAATTCTAAAGGTAAAGGGAGTCACTACTAGTTGAGACTATGGTCTTACCCTAGGTTATCACCTCGTAAATAACGACCATGAGTTAACTGTACTTAGAGTTATCCTAAAGGCATGGAGGGAAAGCTAGTTAAGATACCTATAATTACTAGTTGAAGGGAGCCTCAACTCATAGTAATATATAGTATTTAAGCTCTAAGGTTGGGTGGAACATGCCTCTCAAATCTCATTATTGTGAGATATGTTACACTGGTATCAAAGCTCTTGAACCTGGTTCATTTTTGGGTGTTTCTATTATTCCGCTATGCATTTTGTTGTGTTGAGATTTGGGGAAATGGGGAGCAAAATTTGAGGAATGGTGTAATTTTATTTCTTGTATTCTGAGCCGCATACGTGTAGCGCGATGGGCGACGGCCGCAAGCTCCCAGAAAAATCTCGTTGATCTCCACTCAGATTATCGACTGTGTAATTTGCACACACAACTGCCGAGGTATTGATTGCATGTGGTCCGCATCACAAGGAAATGAGAGATTGAACGCTCCAGGTCAGGAATCTCTCCCGTTTCAATCTATGCAGGCGCGCAAGCAAATCGTGAGTCAAACCTCTGAATTCAAGCCGGAGCAGGTTGAGGCCTCACGCATTCGTGTGTAGGTGAGGAGAGAGGCGATGCGCAAACATTTCCATGAAGAATTCAGCGAGGAGACGAGTAGAATCAAGAAATTCAGAGCGCTCGCGGCGCAAATACCACGCCTCCCTGCATGCACATTCTCGCTCAAATTTTTGGCTGGTTAATTCCTTGGTGTTTCTGATTTTCTGTGCAAACAGATGTGTGTCAAATCCCTCACTTCCCTCATCTCGTGAATTTGTGCATGCGCCGAATTTGCGCATGGTGCCTCGTCTTGGAACGTATCAGAAACTGAAGTTGAACGCGTAGAAACGACTTATGTCAGCGTGACGTCAGCAGATCGGCATGACCGGTTACCAAAATGTGATTACTAGTTCGACCAGTCACCCGGGGTGAAAAACTTTTGCAACGTGACTTGAGTACCGGGTTAATCAGTCATCAACTAAAATTTTATTTTCATTCGTAGTTGAACCAATTTCTATAATTTTGAGAAATTTTTTCGGTATTTTATTTCCGGTTTTCTTCAAAATTTGAACGTTTTATTTGGGTTTTGGGTGTTTGTTTGGTCCAATGGCCACTGACATGGACACATCTGGTCTATCAATTGAGGGTAGCCCTCTTGTAGTTCCTCCCGTGGTCACATGTCCCACATCTGTAGATACGGATGAAGCTATGGGTCATCTAGTAGCCAGAAATATCCGGGAATATTGTGAGGGGAAACTCATTGATGACCATGATCAATTTCAACGGATAGAGACGCAATGTGACCAATTAATGTATATGTATGAATGACGGGCGTTTGGATACGCATGAATGTAAGTTGACTATCTTACAAGCATACTAAGACATGGGCAAGGTCCAGTCCACCACTGCGTTTGCTAAACCGGAGAAATTCAAAGATAAATCTAAGGTCACTATTCTAGCATGGCTGGCTCAAATGCATAAGTATTTGATATCACGTCAGGTGCCCAGTGTGGAATGGGTGGTCATTGCGTCTGCATATTTAGACACCAATGTCGCACAACATTGGGAGGTATTGGCAATGGAGCTCCAAATGGATAAGAAAAATCCATTACTTTGGGACAATTTCCAGGATGCACTCATCACTTCCTATGGCAGTGTGAACCAAGAAATGGTGGCCTGGAATAAGCTCCGCACTATGAAACAGAGAGGTTCTGTGGATGAGTGCGCTAATGAGTTGCAACATTTGTGTCCCCATATTACGAAATCACCTATCTCCAGGGGAGACAAGGTAGAAAGATTTTTCTCTGTGCTTAAAGAGGATATTCGGAGCAAAGTCCTGGTGGATCCACGAGGTGACGTTGAACCATGGGAGGACATCAAGCGTCTAGTCAACTATGTTGTAACGATAGACGCTACCTAAATCCAAACTGCGAAGGGACGAGACGATGTAAGCTCTCATTCAGATGTAACAATTGCCAAAGGTGTTGGCAACACAGGGCCGGTAAGGAACAAGGAGTCACATAGCTCTAAAGGTCGTTTTTCAACCTTCTATAAGAAGAACAAACAATCTAAGGGAGAGGACTCCGCGATTAAGAGCACCGATAAGAAGGACGGTTGATGTTTCCTCTGCCATAGGGAGGAACACATGGCTCGGGATTCTCCTGATAACAAAAAGAGTGCATAGCAGCAAACTGCTAAGAAAGGCAAGAAGTTTTTTCCCAAGTCCGACACTTAAGTAGTTAGTGTTAGGACTTGATCAAGTTTTGGAGTTTGTGTTTGATTTGTCTAATTATATACTAAAAGCTATCTAGGACAAAGTCCATAAGCAATTTGATGTAATCATGTCTAATATTTTGAATAAAGCCATCATTTTGCCAACTCCATTACTCCCACTTAGTGATGTGTTTGATGAGAAGTCCAAGGTATATGGAGTTTTTTCATTAATTATACCATCAATGGAGGATTTACAAAGTTTCTAAAAGTTTTATTTGCACAGTAAACATGGAGCGCCCTATGATAATAGTGTTTGCTTTATTGTTGAGAAATAGAGAGCAAAAAATCTTAAAATAACTTTGCCTAGATTTAAGTTGGTATATCAATTTGAATCACAATCAAAACTTTGGCAAGTTTATTTGGATGAAGCCGGGCCACACGTTTTGAACCAGCTCACTATTTTTTCTCAACTGATGATGAGTTTCTCTGGGCAAGTAGCTCATCATGATGTATCTAAATTAATGGATAGTGCAGCATCACATTGCTTTGTGAGTTCTATTTTCGCTAACACCTTTGGGTTAAAAGTAAAAAATGGCAGTAACACATTGGTATTAGGCAATGGTGACGAAGTCCCCATGGATGGGTACATTAAAATCCATATTAAAATACAACAATATCATAGTCAAATTACTTGTCTTGTGGCCAAGGTAAGTGATGGTGTTGATTTGATATTGGGCAACGATTGGCTAGTATAACACAAGGCATGCTTGGATTTTGATTCTAAATGTTGCGTGTTTTATAAAGGCCGCTGTAAAATGACAATGCATGTGAACCCATGCAATGTCAGAGTCCAAATCCCCATAGACTCACCGCCATGCAATTCAAACAATCAATTCGGAAGGGAACAACTTCGTTCCTAGTTCAGTTGAGTGCAGTTAGAGACGATGTAGAGGATACAATGGCAGTTCCTTATGCCACAATGTTGGAGGAATATGTTGATGATTTTCAGCCTATATCTACAGGGTTACCTCCATAGTGGGAAATGGCCCATACTATTCATTTGGAGCCAGATAGCAAGCCGCCATCTAGGCCAATCTATAGGTTGAGTCTTCTAGAGCTGCAAGAGGCCAAAAGACAGATCAAAGAATATTTGGAAAAATGATGGATTGAGCCTAGTTCATCGCCCTATGGGTCTTCCATCTTGTTTGTCAAGAAAAAAGATGGAGCGTTGCGAATGGTAGTGGATTATCGTGCACTCAACAAACAAACAATAAATAATCGTTATCTGTTATCTCGCATTAATGATATTTTTGATCAATTAGTAGGCTCTACTATATTTTCATCTCTTGATTTGGCACAAGATTATCACCAAATTAGAATATTCGAGGATGATGCACCAAAGACGGCGTTTCGAACATTGTTTGGACATTATCAATTCAAAGTGTTACGTTTTGGATTGACTAATGCTCCGGAAACTTTTCAGGGAGTGATGAATCGTGTTTTTGACAAGTTCATCTGAAAGTTTGTCTTAGTATATCTGGATGACATCTTAATTTTTTCCAAGAATGAGGAAGAACATTTGAGCCATTTGGCACAAATACTTCAAATTCTACGATAGAATCAATTTTATGAAAAGATGTCTAAGTATCATTTTAGAAAGGATAAATTGCACTATCTAGGACATATAGTAGGCAAAGAGGGCATTAAGGTGGATCCTAGGAAAATAGAGACTGTGGCAAAGTGGCATAGACCTCTTGAAGTTGGACAAGTTAGGTCCTTCTTTGGGCTTTGCAATTACTTTCACAAATTCATTCATGGATATTCCACTCTAGTTGCACCATTGACTTCTCTGACGCGAAGCAAAGTTAAGTTCAATTGGACTGACAATTGTGAATGTGCTTTTGAGGATGTTAAATATGTCTTAACACATGCGCCAGTACTAACCTTACCCAAGTTAGTGGAGCCATTTGAGGTCGTAAGTGATGTTTCTTTACTCGGAGCATGAGGAGTATTACTTCAGGGAGGTAAACCTATTGTTTTTAAAAGTGAGAAATTTTCTCCAGCTGAGAGAAATTACAATACTGATGAGCAAGAACTAGCAACAGTTGTGCACGTCATGCGAACCTGGCGGTATTACCTAGAGGGAACAGACTGCACTATTGTTACAAATCATAATCCTCTAGTGTATTTAAAAATACAACAAACGTTATCAAGGCGTCAAGCTCGATGGTTGGAGTTATTGGAGCAAAATTTTGTCTATCGTTGGCTTTGCAGACCAGGAAGGATTAATATGGCCGATCACCTAAGTCGAAATCCACTAGACACGGGTGGCCAAAAAACCTTGATGGCACCTAAGGCTGCTCCAAATAACTCGATCTTTCAAATGGTGGCTGCAGACGCTATGGGAAGTGATATCGGACAGCGAGACAACAATGTGAAGGGATACCCGGAGTTCGTCAGTGATCAAAAGTTATATCAAACTATCATTGCCGGGTATGCTCTTGATCCTTGGTTTTCAAACCCATACAATCTGAAACATTTTGTTTATGAGAACCACATCTAGTGGTATGATAAGGCGGTTGTGGTTCTAGATGTGTCCTTCCAAGGATCGAATATCAAGCCATTTTTGCTTTATGAATACCATGACGCGATGTATAGCGGTCATGTAAGAGTAACTAAGACATATAAGAGTAACTAAGACATATAAAAAGGTGCGAGTAAACTTTTGGTGGCCTAAGATGCAAGGGCCCATCAAAAACTATATAAAATCTTGTGAGTTTTGCCAAAGGAATAAGGCCCCTAGTCTTAAGCCAGCAGGCCTGTTACAACCATTAGATATTCTTGATTGTAATTGGGAAGTGGTAAGCATAGATTTTATTTCTAGCTTGACTCCATTTGCTAATGGTTATGATGCCATCTTTATGTATGTGGATAAGTTGTCCAAGATGGCCCACTTTATGCCAACCACCACACATGTTACTGCTAAAAGAACGGCAAGGTTATTTCGTGATCATGTTTATAAGATTCATGGTCTATCCAAGGTAATCCTAAAACACCATATTCGAAATTTTGGGAGATTTCCAGTCTCCCAATTTGATGACAGTTTAGGTGGAGTTGACCTAAAATGTACCCAGTGGGTACATTTTAGGTCAACTCCACCTAAACTGTATTTTCCCAAAATCATGGAATTTTCCCAAAATTTCGAATATGGTGTTCTAAGCGATAGGGATGCTAGATTCACAAGTAGGTTTTGGGATGCGTTGCATGGTCTTTTGGGGACAAAATTGTCCATGTCCACCGTGTTCCATCCTCAAACTGACGGAAAGACGGAACATGTAAATCGTATCCTAGAGGATATGTTGCGGCATTATGTCAACCCAGTGCAAGATGATTGGGATGAATTCCTTGCAGTGGTTGAATTTGCATATAATAAATCCTGGAAATAGTCAATACGGAATACTCCGTTTGTCCTGAATTATGGTCAGCATCCCCGGACACCAATAAGTGGGAACAACATGTGTCAAGTTCCTACTGCGCAAAATTTTGTCGAGCATATAATAGATTTAATTGGTTTGACCAAGAAGCATTTGATTGCTACGCAATCACGACAAAACTTCTATGCTGACAAGCACAGACAAGAGGTATCGTTTGAGGTGGACCACCAAGTGCTTGTAAGTACTGCCAACATTAAGTTGAAGGTCCCAGGAGCTCGAAAGTTTTTACCAAGGTGGATTGGTTCATTTCGGATAGTCAAGAGGATGGGGTTGTAGCATACCGCGTGCAATTACCAAATACATTTAAGATCCACGATGTATGTCATGTATCACTTTTTAGATCTTATGTGGCCAATGGCAGGGTACAACCTCCCCCTCCACCAATCTTTGCAGAAGATGCATCTTATGAAGTAGAACGTGTGTTTTCACATGAAGATAGAGGGTCTCGTTCTCGCCCCAAGAAATTCTATCTTATCAAATGGCTCAAATATGCACTTGAGCATAATTCATGGGAGCCGGAATGCAACTTGAGTGTAGAAGTCCTCAAAGAGTGTTGGGATGCGGTAGCCAAGTCGGAGGACACGCTAACACGTAAAGGTGTCAAGCGTGATCGCAAAGCCCCATCTACACATAAACGTTTGAGGTGGAAATAATCTTTAGGGTAGACGCCTTCTGTTCTTTCAAGTTTGCACAAGATTTTGTAAACGGGGTGTTATTATTAAGTTGTTTCACCCTGCCAATTGACATGGAGCATGGGTACAAATACAGATCCCAAGGCTCGCTTTAATTAGTGGTGGTCTTGACTCTATGTCTTGATGCACTACGATTTGGGAGAATACATGAACGCGAACGTTCATTCCTAAATGGGGAGGTGTGTAACGTGTATTTATTTATTTATAAACTATTTACTATTTACAACCTCTAGTTCAATTAAACTCCTTTATTAGAAGACTAGAGGTGCCACCCTAGGTGCTCTAACAATTCTAAAAATAAAGGGAGTCACTACTAGTTGAGACTATGGTATTACCCTAGGTTATCACCTCGTAAGTTACAACCATGAGTTAATTGTACTTAGAGTTATCCTAAAGGCATGGAGGGAAAGCTAGATAAGATATCCGAAACTACTAGTTGAAGGGAGCCTCAACTCATAGTAGTATCTAGTATATAAGCTCTAAGGTTGGGTGGAACATGCCACTTGAATCTCATTATTGTGAGATATGTAACACACCATATCTAGAGAAGTATATAGCAACGCAAATTGTCCCATCTAGGAAATCAAAATAAGGATGACAATAATTTTTTGGTAATTTGTTTTCTTAAATTGACATTACTATGGCTTTTTGGAGCCAAATGTTGGCTCAAACATATTATCAATGTCTAAATTATGCCACAACCATTCATTTTAACAACTCATTCCTCTTCACTTGAGCATTCAAAACCAAGACATGTGGCATGGCATTTTTAGTTCCGGCCAAATCACAATTCCGTCCCAACTTGATCAAAATTTGAATACTTTATAGATTGCCGATGGCATCTTGATCGAGAATAGGCCCCTCAACTATATTAAAATTTGATGGGGTGTGAATGTCATGAAGTTTTGCTTGGGTATTGATGTTTTTGATGTTGTATTTCCAATTCTCAATTCTCCATAATTTCAATCCATTTTTTAGATTCATTTGATATTTGATAATTTCTTCTATTATTTTTTGTGTTTTTTAATTATAATTTGTATAAGTCAAGGAGATTCTAAATCTTTAGGTAAAAAGAAATGCAAATATTAAAATAACCTTTAACAAAAACATTGAGATCAAAAAACAAGGAATATGTGTCAATGAAAATGATGTTTATTTTAACTACATTACTATGGAAGACCGACTAATGAAATTTGGCAGGGTGCTCATGTGAAACACCCAATATTAATCGAAAATGAATTAAGGCTTTATGTGAGCTTGAAGAAATAGTTGTTGATGTAGCAAATTCTACAAATGGGTTTTTATCTTGAGCTCTACCTTTGTGTTTCAATAGCTATAGCATTGTGTTTCAATACACATGTAAGTAAAATAATATTGTTTCATTCAAGTCCCATAGTCCATGCATGTTGTAACACTATAAATGACCTTATTTTGAATAAGAATTTCCCACCACTTCAATTTGTGTCAAATCTTCCTTAGAAATATCCTTATGTCTATATGATGTTTTTTAGAAATTGTGGCCAATTTGATCCAACTTGATCTCTCATTAAACCCTTGGCCTTGATTATCTATGTGTCTGGAAATGAATCATTGTAGTTTTGGTCTAATTGTCTCAAGGAATTCTCTGAGTATTTATCTCCAACTTGCTGCTCCTAGATAATACACATAGTGGTGCCACCTATAGTTTTTCTAGATTGTGTTGAGGTTGTATTATGATCAATAGATTATTCCATCCTTAGACGGTGTAGCCCATTACTAAACAATGAACACAAAGGTTATAATATCAGAGGATTAAGTTAGATTTAAAACCTTAATGTCCTAGGATCCTTTGTACATGATTTGTTTGACAATAATTTCTAGGTGTATTTGGAATTATTTAAAAAATAATCCACTATCATGTGTATATATGTTTTAATATTTAGTTTGTAGAACTTACTTGTGGCTCAAAATTCAATCATTTTGAAATTTTTTTGAGAGTCTTATGATTCATGCATGTCATTTAGAATGAAATATACTTGTATTTTCCACTTTCTCAACCTTCACATAATGTTCAGTATAATTGTTTGTGACAAACCCTGGTTTGTATGTACTAGGCCATACTCAATACATATTGTTTTACTTTTGGATTCATTTGTATTGTACACTTAAATTAATCATTAATTTTTTATGATTGCAAAAATATCATTTTATTTATTAATGTCTAATTTGCCTTCATTAGTATTGTGGTCAATTGCAAACACTCTTGAATGGGATGTGATGTGTGATTTGTGAACTAGACGACTCCAAACATGCTTGTTCTTACCTCCTCTTTGTTGTGATGATGTTTTCCGTATCAAATTTATTTCATATGCTTTGAGTTTTACTGAATCATATTTTTAAGTTTCTTTGGTTCTAAACATGGAGGTACCACAAACTAGGAGCACAATGATGTGTGTTTGGGGGAGGGAAGGGTATTGATTTTGGAAACGGACAAAAGAGGGACCTGGGGCCATTCACGGTTGGGGTACTACTTTTGGCCGTCTAACGGAAAACGGATTTTTTTGGATAACTTCACATGCTTGGTATGCTTAGATTTGTATTGTGAAGCATATTTTGGATCATACCTACATTTCATACTCCATATCGAGTACACTGACAAAGTTAATTTAGAAGGAATAGGGTCATCTAAGATATCTTTTCGATTCCTTAAAGGACATTCAGGAGTGTTGTCTTAATTGTTCACCTTAGGATCAAGGAATGAAAATGACAACAAGAATCAATCGAAACGATACCAAAAATTTTCCTCACACTCATCGTTCAAGTGTGTACCAATAGAACCAAATATGTATTGAATAGCAATTGCCCAACTTTACATGTGGCACCAAACATGTCCAAATATACATATACTCACGACCACACGTAAAAGGAACGTCTAGTATTAGAATTGGACAAAAAAATTATATGAATGAACACATGACACTTTTACCAAGGTACCAATATACATAATTGGAAATAATTGACCACCAATGCACACCTAAATAGCAAAAAAATGCCACTGATGTGGCCTAGGGTTTAGGGTTTAGGGTGATTATTAAATAATAATAAAAATCTTTCTTGATAAAGCTTATGAACTATCTACTTATTCATGTAGAATTTATTGATCAAATAATAGTAAATCATGATAAAAACCAAGATCAATGCGACAAAGTCTTTAAGTCCTTTGTCCCGAAAGTAGTAACTTGATCGTGAATGGCCCCACCTCGAGAAGCTATTGGAGGTAAGGAGGAGGACGGTTTGGGTCGAAGCAACGTCACGTGTTGCTCCCCAAACCTTTTTTTTTCCCTATCCACCCACCTGCCAGATACCTGAAAATGTCACCCCACCAACACCACATGTAAACAACACCAAACCCCCATTCAACCACTAGTGAAACCCAATCCGAAGAATATACGACCTAAAGAGGCACAAACCGCAACAAATTACTGAGGAACCTCATTGCACAAGATGAAAATAGCATTTGCACTAGAGAAATTAAAGAACTATTGAATGAATTGCACCAACGTACCAAAGAGCTGTAATATTGAATTTGAAGAAAAATACTACATTGGAGAAATTGAGGGGCGCTACTAAAAGAGATGCATTGAAATACTAAATGAATGCACTTCAACACAAAAACTAAGGAGAGAAATTATATAAGAGAAACCGAGGAAACTTCAAAATGAATTGCAGAAAGAACAACTACACCAAAGAAATTGTGATTGAAGCTATACAAAACCAAAATTGTTTTTTGGCACCTGAACCTTGTAGGCCTTGAAATGCAAACAATTATGTTTTTATTTTCATGAAACATTAATTAAGATCTAGTGCTAAGAAACCCTTAGTCCAAGAAACAAAAATTTGTGAAATCAATTTTGCATTTGCAACAAAATTGTTAAGAAAAGAATTAGCCTTAAAAATCCCAACTCAGATCTAGGAAGTAGATAATATGATAAAACCTAGTTAGAATCAACATTTTGAGGGAGGTATTGGCCTAAAAAACAAGCCTAGATCTAGGTTGCAAAAACCCGTGAGGAACCTCAAAACTAATAACAATATATTTGAGGGGAAAATTAAAATTAAAATCCAGCCCCAAGCCTAGCAAAAAGAAAACAAAAAGATATTTCAAAAACAAAAAGAAATCCCAAAAAAATAGTTGCATTTATTGACCCAAAAACCCATATCTAGAAAAACAATATTTGCACAAAATTGGATGTCCGAGATGGAATTAGCTTCAAAACCCAATCCAAAACTAAAAATCAAAAGTTGGCTAGAAAAAAAACTCTAAATTAACTTTAGCAAGGTTGTGAGGTTACATAGGCTCATATAGTCCCAGTAAAAGAGCTCAAAAATTCTCAATCTATAGAACCTAGAGATCAAATTTGTTGTAGGAATAACTGACTATAAATTATAGTATAACCCCTTATATGAGATCCAATATTTTTGTTATTATCTATTGTTGCTACTGTTGAAAACTACTACCTCAAAACTACTCGAATTCACTGTCGAGGTTGCCCAAGATTGCGTTGTCACAGACTACCTAATATTGATGTTGTTGGAGCAGCTAAAGTTGCCACTGCAGAGCCCGCTAGAGACTTCCGTTGTTAGAGCTGTTGAAGTGGCCACTGCTGAGGCTGCAAATCTCATTGCCCTTATTGGCCAAGCGGTTGTTGTTGGAGCCATTATTGGAGTTGCTGAAGCTATAATGAAGTTGACCAACATCCAGATAAACTCCAAACCCCCACACATTAATTAAAGGTTGCATATAGGCAAAAAAATAGATACAAAAAAATTAGACACATAGAATTGGTATTTGTTGATTAGGCTAGAGAACAATATGAAGGTTTCATATGCAACCAACTTTGTTTTTCTTCTTTGGTAGCCACATCTTATTAGATAGCCTCACACCTTGTCAACCCTCATTGAACATTTGAATGCCACACAAAATGTTGTCTTACTATCATATATGAATATAAACGTAATATAGACAAATAAAAACAAATGTCACTATGGTCTCATAAAAACAAATCAACACATAAACCTAATAAATTTGTAAACATTAGCAAGATAATCATATGCATGAAAAAATTTAGATATATATTTTTCCTAATAACATCTTCCCTCCAAGCTTTCTTTGTTTCCAAATGGAATGGGGTTGTATCTAGGAGCAAAATGAAAACATCGAACCATACAAAAAATAATAACACATATATTTGTCATTTTACATAATGGCTCATTCACAAAGTTTGGACAATTCCTTGATAGTATTTAAAACATGGAAATCATACAAACTAAAAAAACAAACATTCAGCAATGTATGCCTCACCATAATAGATAAAACTAAAACCTAAAACAACACACAAAAATAATGTTTTTTTTTGTGGTTTAAATTTAAAGCTATGAATGCTTTGAATAAACGTACAGGTCTTGTTAAAAAAATCACAAAATGTTAATGAACTTATGAAATGTATAAGAGAAAAATGTTAAAATGTCAAAATAATATACCATCATAACTGTACGTACCACAAGAGATGTAGCAAAAAAATGACATAGGAGAACAAAAATTCCATAACATCCAAATTGCCTCAAATATAAAAATATACGATGGATAATCATGTTGTTTTATTTATCAACCTTGATAAAATGGTTATACCACCAGATTAAGCATTTGACAAGATCGCCAAAAGATTGGATGAGATGAAAATCTTGATTGACTATGAAATTAATAATGCTACAAATATAATGTGTATATATGGAAGAAAAAAATGGTCTAGACATGCATATCTCTATCTAGAAAATGTGCAAGATGATGGAAAACCCTCCTCCAAGGATTGCATCCATTTATTATTCAACTCTTAGAAAATAAAATCCATAAAGGGAAAGTTTATAAATCTTATGATACCATTGCCTCAATAAAATGTTGTCCATAAAAAATATTGATGATAGCATAAACGATGAGTATTGGTCCTTGATGTACCAAAATATGGTCAATGAAATATTCAAAAAATGCCACAACTTTGAAATTATAAACGTTAAAAAAATTATCACAACTATACATGAATAGTTGCCACTAACACTAAATAATAATAAAACTAAAATCATCTTTGGACATGAATGCATTAACGTGCTATTGGGCAAATGTACATGTGATGATTTAGCAAAAAAAATGCATTCATTCTCATTGCAAAGAATCTAAATAGGTTAAAACCAAAATATATATATATATATATATATATACATGGGAGAAAATAATGTTTTGAACATTTCTCTTAAAGGTGATGACAAAGGCAATTTCATTGGAGTATGCAATGTCCAATGCTTGAGTGCAGTGGTATATAAGAAATTTGTCAAAAGAATTACAACGAGTATATCAAAATTGCCCCCACCCAAAAAATTTAATTGCTATATCCAAACCCTTGAAAATACCCCATCCAATGGAGTAGGGAAAATATATATAAATAAAATAATTAAAGAAACCATGCCTAAATGAATCACAATAGTCAACAATACATACCCCTATGTCACATCCACACCAACAAATGCAACCTTGAGAATGACATCACGTACACACAAAACACTACTCAAAGCCAATATGTTGTATCACACATCTATGACAATATAGGCATGTCTTGATCACCATCTGCGAACAAAGACTACAATGGTTATGGGAACAATATCGAGTAGCATTAGAATATCCACAAAACCTAAAACCTCCCATACAACCATTTGAAATGGAAGCATCATGGTTATATCAAAGATAAAATTATAAATCCCCCCAAAACGTTCTCAAACGTCATCCTTGAACACCTTATAGATTCTTTCCAAATCACACACTCCTACTTCTCGTCAACAGTACATGCCCTACCACATTCAGACAATTATATTTTCCATTCCCCCGGGATGGAGTTTGTGGATCAATAAGAACACAAATGGCAAGGTAATGGATATGCCCACCCACATTTGGAAAATGAAGCCCAACAAACCTTCCAATGGGTGTGATTTGCAACCAAAAACAACTTTGGACATAATTAAAGTATTCATAACAATAGTCCCAAATTGGTATTACATCCTCCACCCCCACGATGGCCCCTTCCTAGACTCACATGCTTCAAAGCTCACACCATCATATATGAAGAACCACCAATACCACCAGAATTATGAATTGAACCTAGAATAGAAAGTCATGCCATGCATATACTATGCATACACCACAAAACTACATCCACTAGATTAGGAAAATATACCCAACAAATGAACGCCATTGCTAACACCCTACAAATACCCAAATTGCACCACCTACACCAGAATACACTCCAATAAACCGTAGTACAAAATGGTCTAAACTCACATCCCCTTCCCCAACCCACCCATCACCCAAACCATCAGTGCCCCATTAATCACCAACCCATAACAATGTCTACCCCTCAAATACCCACTATAATTTTGTTATTACATGGATTGGTCATTCAAACCACCCAAATGTAGAACTGAAAGACATTGGAAACGTGAAAATGTAGGATATGGCATCTACAATTCTATTCAAAATCTTAACTTTGTAGAAAAACTACCAAGGCTACATAACATAATGATGGCTATACACCACACCTTTCAACTCCTCACCACCACATTATGTGATGAAACATCACATGTCTTCACAAATTTCCCAAACGTCCTATATCAACTAAACACACAAATCAAACACCCCACCTTGCATAACAATCACTCAAACAAAAATATCCTTAAATCTATGATCAAAATATCACAATATCCATTATTACGGATAAACAAAAAAATGCCTAGTAAAATTCCAATCCAGACTATGTATGGGCCATGCCCGAAAACAATTTTTATTTGGTAGAGAAACTTCCCCATCAAAAGCATGCCCAATCTATAACTCATCAGATGCAGAGATATGGTTACATGTACTATTCAGATGCAAACAACAACACATTCATGCACTATTAACAAAAATGCACAACAAAATTGAATGGGAAATATGTAAACTTATCATATCAAATAAAACATCAAGACATTACACATTGATGAACGCAAGCACGTACAATGGACTACCCCAAGAAAACACACTACCAACATGGCTACTACCATGCGCATGCGGTGCCCAAAGGTGGCACTACAACTCTATGTTCAAACCCGAAATATTGTGCGTCATAGGCCACCCATATAACCATCCGCCACCATAAGCCCCTACAATAGAATTCACCACATAGTTTATAGAATTTACATACTCCGACAATAGATTTGCCGCAAAAACCCTCGATAGGAGAACTACAAAATACCAGTTGCTCATCAAGAACATCAAAACAAAATGATGCAATGTCGCCCCACTCATGGTCTTAATCGCTGGTGCAAAAACCACCATTCAATCCCGTCAATGAAAAAACTGGAAACAACACTTAAACTCGCAGCCATGAAAATCAAAAATACATTCAAACAAATCAATATAGTTGCAATACAATATGCACATTTGATATTTATCCATAACAAAGGCTAGAAAACAAACAACCTTTCACATACCTATAAGACCTGCTATAACCTCATTAACAAACTTACAATCTGCCATACATTTCCCCCCCAAAATGGTGCCACGATATTGAAGGATTTTTGCTAACGACAATCACTATTGATTATTGGTAATGATTGTTCATTACTAATGTCGTGTCTACCCCCTGCAAAGGGTGAAATAGTCCTAATTGTAATGCCATTATCCTATGACAAGGCCAAAGATGTTTTATGAAAAAACATTTTATTCATTCCCACTATGCCAAAAACAAGTTTTTTTTACTACAGCAAGTTGACCGAACTAGACTAACTAGTCACATGAGGACTACAACTAGTAAAAATAGATTCCCAGAAGATTCCCAGTCAAGTTGTAGTAAAAAATAAGAGGATCTCGAGGGGACCAACTTCGGGAACAAAATTTTACTCATTAGGTATGACCATGGTGACCAATTTGACTAGTTTTAGTCAATGTTGACTACATCAGTCGACGTCTCAAAAGACCACACTATAATCTATCTTCATTGTAATCTGGCTCTTCCTCTCTTTCTTGCATTGCTACATGAACGTCCTCAGCTTCTAGTATTGTGCATCCTTCTAGCACAGGTGCACGAGGTTGCACATCTTCGTTTTAAATATTAGATCTTAATCCATGGTAGTCTTCATCTCTGCCTAGAACTAAACTGAGTGGCTCAGGTCTCCTCTCGGATGTAGATGCCACTCTTGCACCTCGAGCTTCTTTCCTTAGCACAACTTTCCATTCGGGATTCTCTACATCGTCCACAAAAAAGACTTGTTGCACATGGAGGGGAAATGCAAAGGAGTCTGCTGAATACGGGATGATAAGATCGAATACGGGACGATACGATCGAATTGATTAATGTGAAGCCGTAGTTGTCACGTTTCATTGTTGCTCCAACGCCCCGGAGGTTAGCTCTCACCCATGTGCAATACAAAACTATCAGCTCAAACTCTCCATAGTCTACCCTTATTATTTCTTCCACCCATCCTATGTATTCTAAATTTGTTGTGCGTACATTTCGTGAATTGTTGCTCGCACGACATGCTTGCAAAAAGGTAGCTGCCACACCACTATCACACGTATTCATGTTTGATTCTACGCTGCGAACCCTGATGTGGTTGCCGTACGCATACATAGACTTGTAGGATTTGGCATTCCTTGAAGGTGGCATTAACAATGCTTGAACATCCATGGATACATCAATCCCTTGGTTGATGTCATCTTGCACTACAACAGGAAACCAGGTTGTGAAGGCCTCCTCTTGCATGCTGCTTGGGTACTCCAATCTCCTACCCCGGTGTTGACGTCGCATGTCTTCCCTTGACCTCTCCCTTCGGGTCAGTTCTGCAGCGTGTCGTCTACACCACACACCCACTTTTTGGTGTCATTATTTATTTGGATTACCACGATACTATAACAGAGTTGCAAAAATGCAATGACTGAAATTAGTCATCCAAATAACAATGATGACTCCATTTAGTTTTGCGAAGCATATATAATATTGTTGTTAGTCACACTATGGATGCTTATGACTATGACTAGTCAACAATGTAGTCACAGGAGCAACAACACATAGTACTTGCAATGGCTCCGCATTGTTCAACACAAATTCATGTATCCAAAGACGTAGTTCGTCTGGCAACAACCGATGCCATCCATTTCCTTCTATGACCTCGCTATTCATTGCGGGTTCTTTTTTGTCGTCCCACACACGACGCTCACTTTCACAACATTGTTGCATATATTTAGTACAAAATCCCATTGCTTCATCCATGATGTAGCCTTGTGCCATAGAGCCCTTAGGATTGCTTCGAAGACGCACGTATCCTTTTAGAGTTTTCAGGTACCGTTCCATTGGGTACATCCACCGGGTGTGCACTGGTCTGCAAATGTCTAACTGTTGCACCAAGTGAATAGGCAAGTAGGACATGACATCAAAGAATGTTGGTGGTAAGACCCTTTCCAACATACACATAGTAACGGTTGTCTCATTGAACAAATCAGTCATGCTTGAAGGATCCACCGACTTCACGCACAAACGGGCAAAGACTCGGCATATCCATATAATGGAAATTTGGACATCCTTTGGTAAGAGCGTTCGTAAACACAATGGCAAGATTTGTTGCATTAGAATGTGGTAGTCATGACTCTTCATTCCTCGTAACTCTCCATCTTCTGTGATTCTTTTAGACAGTTGGCCCACGTAATTGCTAGGAGTCTTCAATCCACGAATGATGTTTGTAAACACAGCCTTCTCTGCTCTTGATAGAATATACAGAGCTCTTGGTATGAACAAGGTTCCCCTTGCACCGCCAGAAACTGCATGCAATTCCGGCCTAATGTTTTCTTCCGCTAGATCCATCCGTACTTTGAGGTTATCCTTTAAACCCCAAATTGTCTTCATGATGTTCTCACATAAGTTCTTTTCACAGTGCATTGCATCGAGCACATGCCTTATTGTAAGAGACTGCATACAAACAGTGGCTCCCATTAGTGGAATTATATTTGTACTCTTAGTCATCATACAGTCACTATTATATTAGCATTGACAATGTGTAGTCAATCATATTTGACTATAGTCAAGTTTGCATGGATGTCACTAGAAGTTGACCACCGGTAGTCCTCCAAACCAATTTTTGAAGCTTTGAGTTATGTTTTGGCTATTGTTAGTCTTATTTTAAGTCATGAGGATATGAAAATGGGTTTGGAACTAAACACTCACCTGCCAATATGGAAGTGCAAATAATGCAGACAGTCATTTCACGCCTGTGTCATATATTGGATCGTTTAACCCCCCTGGTCTGTTTCGTGGGGAGTCAACCAACCAATTTTCTCTCCTCATCGCATAACGGACTATGTCACGACCACTTAGCTGTCTTGGTGGTGGACGGGTCTCGGTTGATCCATCAAATGCTCTCTGCAATCTTCGATATGGATGGGTTCGGTTCAAGAAACGACGATGCCCTAAATATACATTCTTCATTAACGCTGCAGAACGTCGGGTTGTTACACTAGGACCACATTCGGTGCACCCTCTGTACCCCTTTGTCACTTGCCCTGACACTAAACCATATGCCGGGAAGTTATGGATGCACCACATGAGGATGGCCTTCAACGTGAAACTCCTATTCACACTCTCTGCAGATGCATCTACTGCATCAATGCCTTCCCAAAGTTGCTGCAATTCTTCAATCAATGGAGCAAGGTACACGTCCACATTTTCAGATGTGACACTCTCTTTCCCAGGAATGATGAGGGCCAACATTAAGAAAAACCGCTTTGTCACCAACCATGGTGGCAAATTGTAGTTCATTAGTACAACTGGCCAAGTGGAATGACTTAGGGATTGGTTTGAGAATGGATTGACACCGTCTAGAGCAAGTCCTAGTCGTATGTTCTTTTTCTCCAATGCAAACCGTGGATATACAAAGTCAATGTGTTTCCATGCCTTTGAGTCTGGAACGCATTCCACGTTGCCATTACAATTCTTTCGTTCGATATGCCACTTATTTAATTTTGCGAGAGATGTACATCGATACATCCTTCGTAGCTGTGGTATGAGTGGAAAATGCCGCAGAACTTTCATTGGTGTCCTGCTTGACTCAGATTTGTACCTCAATTGTCCACATTCTGGACAATTCATTGCGCCTTCTAGCTCCTTTCGGAATAAACAACACCCATTTATACAGGCATGTATTGAAACAAATGATAATCCGAGTTGCCTTAGATACTTACGAGCTTCATAGGAAGATTTTGGAAGAGTGTTTTTGATAGGTAATAGCTTCGACAACAACTTCAACAATTCTGTAGCGCATGCATTGGAGACTCCAAAGACAACAAAGCAATTTAAAAGGAGAATGACCGCAACTACTCGGCTTGTTTTGTTGCCCTCATACAGTGGGATTGCAGATTCTTCTAGTAGATCCATTCCTTCCTCAACCATAAATTCCCGTTCATCTTCAAGTATGATATCCTCCTGGCCATCATTGTTGTTGTTCTCAAACCGACCAAAACACTCTGTTATCATCTGCTGCACTTCAAACTCGACTTCATCATTCTCATGCTCACTTACGCCGCTGCTTTCCTTGTGTTCGGCGTCCATTGTGCTTGGAAGAACGTCATCAGTATTTGGTGTTCTTTCTTGGCCAGTAAGACCAGTCTGTAGTCACAACATTGACATATGTGACTATGGATAGTCAAATACTGACATTATAGGGTTAGGGTTTAGATGTACTAATTCCAACCACATTTTAGGAATACAAACACGTACCAGTATAGACCTATGGAATTGTGGATCGCGTTTGTAATGCCTTAGATGCTTGCGAATGGTTTCTCTTGATAGAACCCTCCCACCCATGCAGTTTTTACATGGACATGGATATGATGACAAGAACATTCCATTTTCCTCCTTCTCCTCTAGGTCCCACAGTTGTAGGTGCAGGAGTTCGTCTCTTGAATTCTTGTCCATCTGTCACATTCAAATTTGTAGCACCTATTCACACTCTTTGCAGCAGCGGGTCGAGGAGTCTAGCACATCCTGTAGCAAAAATAACATCTAAGTCATTAGAGGATCTTGAATATGGACATGGATATGATACTTTAAACACAACATGCATCAAGTAGAGAAGATACAAGTGTGTTTCACCTTGTTTGAATTCCCTCGTGAAGTACAGGTTAGTTCGTAGGAACAATCTCAAAGATCATCCAGTCAAACAAGCAGTTGGATTGATTCCATTGGAAACAACTTCTAATGTCTTGTTTTCAGCCCTCAAAATTTGAATATCACACATGATCAGATGACGTGTGATATTATTCAAATTGAATTCTGAATAGCTCTAACTCATGATGATTGCATCATGTATATCCCCCACAGTCACTCAACTATGTTGAGAGTTGGGACTACAATCATACCGGGCCAGGCCATGTTAGTCTAACAGTCTTGGACTTATCATTTGTTAGTCGGTATTCAAAATGCGCAACAGCTGCCCTAACGGTCCCAAACCCTAACCTAACCCTAACCCTCCTCGCCATGTAGAGCACCCTAACCCCCCCTCCCCGCCATCTTCAACACTTATTGCTTAGACGGTTACACTCTCCCCGACTGCCACCAAAGTGAACTACTTCTTGTGCATGCAGTGTAGGTGTAGGGTGTAGGTGGTTGGTATAGAAAACAATCGCTGCAGCAATGGCGTTCATTTTCTGGGCGGCCGCCACCACCGTGTCCTTCCTCTGCACCTTCGGGCTATTTGGTCATGGACACGGAAGAGGGCTTTGAGAATGCTAGCTTCGAGAGTACTGAAGGCGACACAAGGAGCGAGAGTGAGAGCGGACCATGGAGCGAGAGCGTGGGCACCACAACTAGCAGTGGAGGTGAGGGCACAGGTACAGGTACTGCAAGTGAGGGCGGCGAGTCACCAAGCAAGGATAGCAAGTGCCGGATAGAGAATTGCTCGCAAAAGGAGTGCGACTCCCCTCCAGCATTGGACAAGGTTCCCCTAACAGCAGTTGAGGCGTCTCGGTTGAGGAACATAGAGAGGAACAACAAGAGATTGGAGGACCTAGGCTTACCTGCGTTTGCATCTGAAGTTTGCAGTCAAGCGAAGGAGGAGAAGGAAATGCGTGCTTCAAACCCTGGTCGTGGTCCTTTGCAACTACAACCAGAGGAGTAGGAGGTTACGAAGATTACGAGGTCCAGGAGAGCACCATCCCCGTCGCCAGTAATAACTCAATCCCAGACAAAGGTGCGTTTTCCAAAAATTGTGTTCATTTTAGGGTTTTCTTGCCGCAGCTTCCAAGCAGCGTAGATGTGTGAATATTCAAAAAAGTGGGGAGTGTTAATCAATTAGCGAGGGGGGGGGGAACCTAATTATTCAATGTGGGCATTCACTCTCCTGAAAGGAAACATAAATAATAAGGAACTGAAGTATGAAAAAAAAGCTCTGAAACTCCACTTGCCACGCCATGCCTCGCCATGCCACGCCCGCGCCCGCTCCTTCTCCTTCTCCGTCTTTTTTTTGCTTTAAGGATGCCTCGTGGGTTCAGGGCAAGGGTTATGGGTTTGATTCCGGCACTTTTCTTCGTAGCACAAATTTTGCATGCTCAGGCTCATTCCGACACAGACTTTGCCGGCTCACAGAGGCCGACTCTCAGTATTGGTTAGGCATGCATGACAATAAAGGTTGTTTTTGCCATCTACATTGTTTATGGTATTTAGAATCACATTTACTATTTCCAAAGGGCCTAACTACAGTGTCTATGTTTTGACAAATTTCAGTTGACATTCAACCTCAAATTGAAAGTGTCACGTGATGTTTTTCAACACAAAAATAAATGTCAATTGACATGTACATTTTATTCTAGATTGTCACCTCAAAATGTCACTGTAAGTGGCTTTTGATTGCATTTTGTTTGGAAAATCCTCTTATACAAATAGCTATGCTTGATGGAATGAGTATAATTTTCTTTCAAATTTACATGAGTTTAGGCCAATTCGTGTGCTATTCCAAATTGATGACATTCAAATCACAAACCTAACAACAATATTGCTTCCAATCTAGCTTCAATTCATGCAATGTGAATTGTACATTGTATTCAACTAATTGTACATTGTGTCTAAGTATTTAACGTCCCTAATACGTGCATAGAACCTGGAATAAGTCCATGAATCCACGTGTGCAGGGGAAACCTGTACTGTCAGAACCGGCGAAGTGGTAAATCAGAAGGCATATTAGTGCGAAGAGCACAGCCGAAGAAGCTTGTTCACGGCCACCAAAACCCCCTGGTAACAAATTTGCGGCGCCACAATTAATGCGACAACAAGATTTGGCAATACCAAAGGAGACACGCAACATGTCAACCAGTGTGACGTGGTCATCCCACGATGAGGACGACCATGACTTTATGGAGGAGGAAAGCATATTTGAGGATTTTGCACCACCGCTTGCAAGGAGGTTTGATGGTTCACATTATCCTGCAAGGACCTCTGAAGTTGGGATGGATGACTATGCAAGCATGGACCTAAAGATTATGAGCAAAGAATTAGAGATGTTGAAGGTACAGAGGGCTCAACAGCAACGTCAAGCGGCTTAGCTCACCGAGGAGGCTGTTGCGGGAGTAGAGTTCGATGGTAATCCACGCAACTTGGATTCTGATAAGCTAAACCGAAGGCAACTGCATTCACGGCAGCAACAACAAAATGCACCGGTCCGAGAGCAACATGGAAGAAAACAATACACAGTAGAAGTGGATATGAAGGGAAGTCCATGCAGGGCAAACCGTCACCTATGGTTGAAATGCCTACGAGGCCATGCAGTGGACCTGGACTTCAATGTGGATAATTACAACGACCACAATCCCTTGGCACTCTTGAATATCAAGAAGAGGGTGGATAATACCTTTGAGTATGAATGTGGCATTGGGCATGTTACGGAGTGGTCGTTTCGTGCCAATTTGAAATCACAGTTAAAGATGAAGAGGTATGCTATGAAAAAATTAATGGTCCTGGCAGAGAGAAACCAAAACACATCAGGCAAGACCATTGGGTCAACCTCTTGGCGCTAATCGCAAATGAGAAGAAGGTCAAGCAACCAGAGACATTGACGCAAAATCGAGCTTAACTGAAGCGATTTTCTCATGCTGGCAGATCTGAGGGGGAGGTCACGGCAAATCTGGTGAACTTCTTGTCGTGCTGTTTCCATATTGTAGACATGGTCTAGTCCACATCCAGTGAAGTCTTAGTAACACGACAGACAATATCTAGTGACTTTGTAGTCAAGTTATAGTCAACTTCCACTATTGTAGTTGTAGTCAAGTTATAGTCAACTCCAACTTGTTTACGCGGACATATCATACACTGTAATTGGTTTATGTCTGATTAATGCAATGAAATGCAAAACGGTCTTACTGCAGGCAGTAGAGTTGCAACGGGATCCAAGTCGTGAGGAGATTGAATATGAGATGCAACGACAAAAGGCTCGCATGAAGCAACCGGTAGGCACTTCAAATGTGTCCCACATATCTGCTAGCGCAAGCGGAGCGCATGTGTTGTCTCCATCCCTTGCAATGGAAGTAAAATCAATGAAGCGCGACTTTTATACCCGAATGGATGGGATAGAGGCAAGTGTGAAGGCAATCATGACAGCCCTAAACATACCAGTTGTGGAAGACCGTAATACTTGCAATGTGCAGTAGCCTTCATCATTCGAGCAATGGCAGTCAATTTCGAACACGGATGGCATGGCTCCGGATCAATCCACAGGAGAAAATATGATTACCTCACATAGATTGGGCGGACTTCACCAGAGTACATCTGAGTGCTTGCTGAATTTGGTAGTGTTTCTCAGCAGAGTTTAACATGAATATGCTTTGGCTAATTTTTGTATGTGACCATCCTACACCCTAATCCTTGACTACATATTGTTGCCCATGTTTTGTAGTTCCTAGTCTAGAAATTGGCCTCATCAAAATCCAAAGGAGATTCAAGAGAAGAATGTCCTGAAAATGACAACGCTCCTGTGGTACACGCACACATCACAGATGAACAAAAGGTGACATCTACAACACTTTGAACATAGATCTTGTGACCACAACATATCCAAATACATAGAATGTTGGCATTAGAAGTTGATGATGTTATTGTTCTCTCGAGTTTGAATTTTGGACTTCATTCTCTTGAATTGGCTTGCTTTGGAATATTGTCTATTGTTGACTTAATGTTAGTCAGTTGGATTCTCTGTATAGGGGAAGAAACGGAAGGTAGAAGATGGAAGTCCATCACAACAGGAGGTTCCAGAATTGGACAAAGAAAATGATCAGGAGGTAAGCTCGGGCTCAAGGGAGAAGGTGGCCCCAGATGTTGCAGTTGACAAAGAGGGTGGGATAGGAACTCCGAAGAAGAGGCCGCGGGCCACGGAGTTGCAGAAGCTACAGATTGGAATCCATGAACCACAAATGCCACGGAAATTACGAACTAAACACTATGTGGAAAAGGATTCGGAGAAGATTGGCAAAACTCAGGTGGAAACAAGGAGGGCTGGTAAAGAAAAGGTTGTGGAGGAGAAGCAACCACCTCTGAGAGCCAAGACAGGTGATGTGAAGGCACCCAAAGAGAAGGACGGCAAAGGGGATGATGCAGGAAAACGCCCCCCCAAAAAAACGTGTAGCCAAAACCACAAAGGTACGACGTATCTATCACTTTCTCAAATTTTACATAGACATTGTTCTTGGAATTGTGACAGACTAGTCAAGTCTTGGAACAGTGTGACTAACTATAGTCACCATGTGAAAATATTGCACTTCATCATAGACACTTTAGTAGAAACTCTAACTATTAATAATCACTCTTGCGGTTTTTGCTTTGCTCGCTGGTAGTAGTCAGCAAAAGAGAAGTCATGTATCCACGGTCAGAACTATAACTAACCCCTAAAACTCGTCGATGTTTTTGTAAGAAAAAGACACATTGAAGGAGACAGAAGCAGTGCCACCCTTTGCATCAGGAGACGTTGTAAAACTCATGGGAATAGGAGTCGACGAGGAGTCGCTGTTAGTAGGGGACGGGAGGGTCACGAGTCTTCCGGGGGGGACAGTGCATGGAGTAGTCATTTGTGAAGGGACTATGTCCATGGAAGTGTTGTGGAACCACAATGATGCATATGTGTTATATCGGAGCATAATGTTAGATGATCCACCAGTCACAAAAATTGGCGACGCCGTTGGGCAGTTTATTTTGTGGCCCATAGAATGTTTGCACCACAGTTCGGAAGCTTAGCTCCTGTTATTCTCTAGGAACCTCAGCTTGCTTATAGGAGGACTATACCCATAAATTTTTATTGTCAATATAACTTGGTATTTTTACCCATGTATGGAATCCCACCAGTATTCGTTTCTATGGAATGGTTGAGATGCGCAGCTGAGCTTGTTACCACAAATAGTACAGCCAAGCATACAGAAATATGCATCTACTTCTATCACTAGTCATATTAATTTGATTACTTACAATAACAATATTAAAAATAAGGACCATAACTATTTACATGTAGTGACTAGAATCAGTCACCAATCTGGAATGTACAACTAAAGTGAATTAGTAGAAGTGACTTTGCGTAGTAATTTTCAATTGAAGTGAATTACTGAAATGATTGTTGGTGGTGGTGGTGAAGAAAACTATGTTTGATGACTACCGAATGCCAATAATGTGACTAGTTTTAGTCAAAGTAAACCTTAGATTGTCCACCATGAACTACAACAACAAAATGCCTTGGGAATTGAACCCTAAATGTAGTGGAGACCACACATAGATATGAGCTTGACTAACCCGTTACTAATCCTCAACTACTCTTTGACTAATCCTAGTCCGACTAATGTGACTAAATATAGTGGAATGTTGTACCAAAGATGACTATTTTTTTACAGATCATACACATTTATTATGACTAGAGTAATTATTGACATGACTAAGCATTTACTAGGTATAGTCAGTATATCGTGATTATCTTTAGTACAGTGGGCACTACTTGTTTACTAATGTTAGTCAACAGTGCGTGACTATATGTAGTGAAGACAGATGATGTCCCAAGGGCGGTGCCAATCGAGGTCCCAAAAGGGCCTTAAAAACACGCATAGGGAACGAAATGCCAATAGAATAAACCATAGTCAGCTTGTTGCAAGCGACTGGTCCAACCTGACAAGCATTTTACTGACTTTGCGACTACAGTAGTCCTAGTCAAGTACCTGGTTTTATACGATTTTTAGTCAAAAACCCCAGTCAAAAAAACATGTTTTTGGCATAGTGTCCTACCTCCTACGGAGACCGCAATTTATTTATTTATATTTTTTTTCCTTCTTCTTTGGAGATACCACATACCATGGTGTATGATTAAAGCAAACAACTCTCAAGATTTCAATTCCCAACTCATTTCTATGGTCATGACTTGAATTTGAATACCTACACATTGGATTGTATCTTGCAAAAATTTGACTGAAGGAGGCTTGTTTTCATTTTAATTAATCCGAGTGATTAATTCTTCAAAAATATCATTTTTTATATCTATCTAGTTGGCTAATTCTTTGTAAAAGTCATTATGTTATATCAATCCCGTTGAGCAATTATTTTCAAGTATTTGTTTGCTCAATTTTATTTTCATATGTCCACAAAAAAAATGGCAATTTAATTTTTCCTAATATTAATTTTTCAAGTTATCACATGGTCTTTGGAATCTTAATTTATATGTGGTTCGAACGGATCCTTAATTGCTTCAACTATCTCACATTTATTTTTTAATCGCTTGGGTGGCACATTTCTAAACTATCATAATTTCCTTTATTTCCAATATTTATGTATCCAATATTTCAAATCTTCAATTGTACTTGCTTTCAAATTAGTATGAATCCCAATTCTCTTCATTTTAAATTACTGAATCCTCAAATTTTCCATTTGTTCTCAATTCCCAATTCAATGTTTCAATTTTCCAAGTTTTCAAAAAAATTCAATCCCTACGAAACCTATTTATTAAATTTCTTCAAAAACATCAACTAATCAAGTTCTTCAAATTTCTTCAAAGATTCTCAAGTAATCAAGTTTTTTTTATAAAATTTTATAAAATTTTAATTTTAATTTCAATCAACTTCTCCAATTTCTTCAAAATCTCAAGTACGAACTCCAAGTAATTCATTCAAATTTGAAAGTAGCAAAATGACATTATGAGGTAACAAGGTAACAATCTGAGTTTTCAAAAAGGTCTTTGCAAGCTTTGCATCAAAGGAACATTCAAGTGAGATTTTGCGGGGCTAAATAAAATGTCTTAGGGCCCCGAAGCATTCCTATTTATATAGTCCTAAAATCTAATATGATTTGATTGTTTTTTATTATTGGATTGATATAATATAGATTAAATATGTCACTATTTCTAAATTTAATATCTTATATCCATTAAATTGAAATTACAACTGATCGTTTTTTAATATCCATTGGCATGTGGTGGTTGGGTAGTTTCTTCCGAGCACGTTTTAAGTCTTGGTCTTCGAGGTTGGGGTCTTTAACTCAACTTTGACTAGGTTTCAAAACTAGGTCGTCAACATTTCTTCCAAGGTTTTAAAATGGGGTTTTTTTGGCTAGATCCAAGAGTAGGTATTAAAGTTTCTTCCAAGCTTTTAAGTTTAAGGGTCTTTGGCTTTGTTTTACCCAATTTGCTACAACTTCATCGTCCTAATCTTCCTTGCCTCAACATTGCCTTCATTTATTTAATGGTGTTGCTACATACTCAATGTCCTTAAATAGGGTTTGATATTTTTGACCACTTATGAAATCAATTTTTTGCATTTTTTGCTTCAACAAGAAAACAATGTGAAAATAGATTTAAAACCTTAAAATTTTAATCATCACACTATGATGGGAAGGGTTGAAGCCCTAAAAAACATACAAAGTGAGATGGAAGAAAATAATAGGCATTTCTTTTCTTTTTTAAAGAAAATTCCAATGAGAATATTCTTCTAATTTTGTCCAAGCAGGCAACTATTTTACAATGTGTTAAGAATCATGGATTGAGCCTTGTTTATATCAATTTGAATAAGTTGAAAGCAATAATGTTCATTTTCTTTGTAATAAAGAGTGGTTTTTAGGCAATCATGTGTATAAAATACTTTGTATTAGTTTATCTCTATGGTTGAACCTATGGAATGTCAGACAATCAATCAAAAATCTATAATTGGAAGCCTTAAATAAATAAATCATTAATACCATGTATATTCTACACATATTAGAAAAACATGAATTTAATTAATATGTGATAAAATTTAGTCCATAGCCTAGGAGATAGAGATAATAGGATTTTGAAAGACTATGGTTTGATAATAAGGGTTTTAGCCTTAAGAATCATACAAAATGGATTGGTCCTCATTATATCAATTTACCTTAGTTGAAAGGATTAGTGTTCATGTTCTTTGTATTGAAGATTGATTTTATAGGTTGTTGTCAACATAAGGGACTTTGTATCAGTTTATAATACTACTTGAAAGTAAAATGATGTTGATTAATCTCTATCAATGAGACTTATGGTCAGTGTGATAATCTGTAAACATTTTGGGAGAGGAAATTCATTGCTAATTTTACTTTTGTTTTCATGGAAATTGGTTATGATTCGTTGGAACTTACTTAGTTGATGGTCTAATAGAGATTTAATTTGAATAAGAATAATCTATTAAGTTTTTAGGGTGAGACTAATGCCTCCAAGGTAATGTGACTGATTCATGTAACCAAATATTGTATGTTACCTTGGAGAACTATGTGATTGAATTATTTGAGTAAAAATTCCACTATGAAAGAATTATTTTGTTGGAAGAAAATTTAGTAAATACTCTATGTTGAGATAAAATATTTTGATGATAGAGATGTGATTGCCTGAAATTAATAAGCCATTGAGAATTACCAAAAGTATATGAGATAGATGATAGCCTATTAATCAAGGAAATTTTTGCTAGCAAATTGATTGTCAAATAAAAAAATCTTGTAGACTAAAAAAACCCATAGAAGGAGAATAACTTGATTTAGGGAGAATAATTTGAAATTAAATGTTTGGGAGAAATATATTACAATTGTGAGTGAAACAACTAAAGAGGCCAAAAACATGGAAATACTGGAGCTACTCTAAGATGGTGTCCAAACTCAACTAGATTGCTCCACCTCATATTTTTAATTCACACCTAATTACACTAGATTGCAAATGATGTTAGAAAAAAAGACTTGCAACACTCTCGATCCTTTCGACTCTTATCCATTTTTTTCCTTTTCTTTGTGCGTTAACTTGATCTTCATTGCATTACTCCACCACTGCTCTCACACCAAAGATCATCCCCATCTCTCCCATTGCTAGTGCATGCATGTCAACCCAATGATAGTGTCACCCAATAACTCACCATGCATCCCCACGAATTCCAAACCCTTCATCCAAAAATCTCCCACATTTTGTCTCATATATCCACCTCGACCTTTTAGAGAGATTGTTATTACTGATCTTAGCCTCCCATATTTTCTACAACATTTGTGCCATTCTTTCTTGAAAACACATTATCTAAGGTCACATCATTCAAAGTCACCCAACCAAAATCCTTGCTCCCTTGTATCGAGACACTACCAAAACCTCACGCTAAAGCTGGGGTCCTTCTTTGCTCCTACACTCTCTTTGCCAAGTGCTACGCTCACATTCTTTGGTTCCATTCACTAGATCATGTAACATCATTGCTTGATCAAAACTTACAATTTTCCCCATGCAGCAGGGTTTCCGCCTCCTTCCTATACTCTCCCCTCATTCAACCGAATGCCTACACCTTTGCCCCTCTGCATCCCTTCACATCTGCCCGTGCCCACCGTGGTACACCAACATGATCGCCTCCTACCGTCTCCTTCCCACGACGCGTCGCCACAAGGTCTCCCACATCCCTTACACCTGCATCCTTACAACCCCTAACACCACCGCATAACCCCCGAACAACCACACAAAATTTCGAACCAAACTAACCTATCCCGTTGTGACATTCCTGTTGAAGCCCACTCTCATGACTCGGGTGAGTAGCTGTCTCCCTTCACCCCGGTTCTTCCCACATTATTGCTTTCCCCGACAAAATGAACCTAATCTCAATACAAATTTAGCCAGACCTCACCAGACCTCAGTTTGCAGTGGATGATGTCCTGCCACCTTCGGTGCCGTTCATGACAAGTACCGCAGACATACCAACAGTGACTACTAAAAGTTCTCAGTTAAGTCGTTCAATAGTTGTTGCCCGTTTGTCAACTGGTCATGATCGTTCCCTCCCCGCTCAACTGTAACGACTTGCGGTGACTAATGACATTAGTTTGCTTCGTGTGGGCCCTCTGCTTTTATTCAAATTGTGTTGTTCATCCCGAAACCCCCCACAAGATAGCCCCACTACTCAGAAGTTGACCATTCCTTAGCTTAGTGTCTCATGCAAAAACTCCGATCCCGCGTCGGCGAGTACCGACTATTGATTCTTGGGATGGCAACCTCAACCATGTAGACGGTGCCGCCTTACTCTCTCCCCTCTCTATTCCATGTAGATTCGGCAAAACGGCAACGACCGCGTTGCTTTTCTAACTGTTATTAGTCGAATTGAGTACCTCTTAACTTGCAACGTGTCCATACAGAGAGAAATGCACAAAGTAATGTCTAAACTCAACCAAATGGGCTCCTGCTTTGCCTTTTTCGTTGCCTGTCGCCACCCGCTACTTGTGACTAACTATCACCGATCATAGTACTACCACACGACCACTTATGCTGCCTCTTGCTACTTCTGTCTCACTGTTTTAAAATGGGGGATTAAGCGTGGGGAGGGAGACACCTAACAATTTCACCTAGTCTATAGAACTGATGACCAGGGGAGCGACGATCACAACAATGAAGCAGCCCGTGTTTGGATAGGAAAGGCGTGGATGTGAATGAACATTAGGCCCGCCTTCCTATAACGTGATGAGTGGTTGCCTCTTGGGCATCAAGAACGTCATGAACTCCAGATATTAAGGTAAGAGTTGGATTCACTTAGCTGAGATCCTTCTTTTATTGCCACAACTTGGGTGAGGGTGATGATGACCTCACTACCGCACCGCTCGGTCCTTCGGACGTTCTTATGCATGCTTTCCACTTTTCTACTCCCCGTGCACTCCACTCCACTCCACATTCTCTACATCAGGTGTTTTTTCCCCGGCCAATGAACCTCCCCTCCTCTCTTGTTATTGCTTGCGCCTCTTCTTTTTCACAGGTCCCACATGAACACCTCAACATCCGGCAGCACCCGGACACATTGCTCCGTCTGCTTACTGTCACCCCTGTAAACCTGCATTTGTCTACTCAATCCACCTTCCGCCTCTTTCAGCGTTGAGATCCGTTGCTGAGCGCTGACCCATCCTTCGAGGTAAGCACAAGGATGGTCTGATTGGGGCCTCTACTTCACCCACTGCGGTATTCGCCTCACACCCCTTTCCTTCCCTTTTGGCCTCCAGAAAGGCGGTCAACTCCGGCACCTCACACCGCAAAGTCCCGATCCTTGCCCACCTTTTGGCTGCAAACATCCTACAACCATGGAGTCGCCGCTTGCATGCCAGCCATATCAACGAGCGAGCAACAACAATGACTGCAATTGAACCATTCCGTTGCTCCTTCTGCCTCACACGATACACTTCGGCATTCTGCCACACCCGGTCGCTTACCATCTCACCCCTTGTTCCAAACCATTTTGGCAACCTTCGTCCCTTGCTACGACAAGGCTTCCGCCTCCTACTTCCTCTTTCTTCTCCTTTACCCCACCTCTATGCCTAATGAGACTCTCACACCCTACCTCTCGAGACCCCTCCAACATCTTTTTCCTCACATTGCCCAACATCTTTCGGGCCGCCCGGAAAGAAAAACGGGTTTGGACCCTTTCCTTGCCCTTTTTCTCTGAGACCCTACTTGCCCACACCCTTTTAGTGTACTCAACTCTTTTTCTTTTTGTTTGATTTACCTTATCATTTCCCATAGGTAAAGTTGACCTTATTTAAATTATTTTCCATCTCCTACCTTTATATTAAAGCTAACAACCATGTGAGGAAGACTTTAGGGCTCTGTCTTGTAAATAACGATCGTGTGTCACTGCAGCTCGAGTACCAACCACCACTAACAAACAACACTAAAATATAGCAAAGTCACACATAAATAACACACATTGACAGAGAAGTAAGAGAGTCAAATACTCATAAGAGCTCTAAATCTCTTTTCAAATGCACACAATGAGTCAAGCTATCTCTCACTCCACCACGGGAGAATCCAAGAGTGTAAGTAGGGGAAGAAGAACTCAAGATTTATTGCAAAAACATGCAATCTTCACCTCACACAAGCTCTCTCCACACACTCACTTACAAGACTTGACTTGGCAAAAATGCCAAGCCAAGGTGGATGCTCCTCACTTAGGATCCTTTCTCTCCACAACTAAGATTCATTCATCCAAATCTAAATGAATGAATCTCAACGGATAAGGTATGGACGTCGAAGCCGCATATCGTGACAGTTGTCGTGTAAATAGTGATCGTGTGTCATTGCAGCTCGAGTACCAACCACCACTAACAAACAACATTAAAACATAGCAAAATCACACATAAACAACACACCTTGATATACCCCCCTTCAGCTGACTATGGAGTCTTGCCAAGCAGCTAGGACCAATGCCAATCCAAAGGGCATGGATAATGAAAGATTGTTCCGCAACTAACTAGTGTGGTGAACGTCATTCCAAGGAACTCTAGGCTGGGTGCAATGTGAGCCCCGTCTTTAATTGCCTCTAATGTTTGGCCATCAGATTCCAAGGAATTAATTCCACCGCCTTATGTTGATTGCGTCTCTAAGCCATAACTCCTCATTTTCCATTTGGGCAGGCACAAGATGATGAAAACCACACAAAATCATTGAGTACGATTGGTGGAAGCACCAAATACCGAAGATCCTCGAGAGCGAGGACAACTCCATTGTCCAGATGATAGAGAAGTTAAAGGTGGCCTCAAGCATGCCATGTGCCAACCACGTTGACACTGATCACACAACAACATAATAGCCGCTATTTTCTTCTTTCCACACATAAAACATGGAAGACCCTTTCGTACGACGACCACTTCAGGATGAACTGCACCCTCAATGGATAAATGACATGGGGCATAATTTTTGGAATGTTTGCGACAGTCCGTGCCATCTTTTCCTTCCAACAATAACAAACCACTCGGCAACACCTCTTTCAGCCGAAGGATGGTGCGTCCCGCCCTGACATCCAATGTCGTAGGCGCCTCATGTTGGAGATAAACATAATCTCCCTGCCAAAATCACCGCAACTGAGGTCGGAAAGCATCACTGCGAATGTGTGCATAACGCAATGTATCACGGTGCTGAGCAATGGACAAATTCTCTATGGCCATAGGTATGGCCCTCTAGAAAAATTGGGCCCGCTCCTGCAAACACTCTACCTAAATGTTTGGGTCATCCAAGTCCACAACAAAAGCTAGTTTTTCCCGGATAAAACTCGGGAGTATAGGCTCACGTCCATACAACAACTGATACGGGTTGTAGGATGCCAAAGATGCATGCCTACTAAATCGATAGCCCATAGCAATCCAAGGTAACATGAGGTTCCAATCCTGATGGTTTTCCCGAAGTAAGACGAAGCTATTTTGCGAGCGGTGAGCGGTGAGCGGTAACTTCCGAGCTATTTTGATGAAAATGTTATTTTAAGCAGTAAGGTTATAATATCCATACTTCCTCAAGCCATGCTTGGTTGTCTGAACAACCCGTTCAGCCAAACCATCCGCCTCCGGATGATCCCGAGAGGTGGTGCGGTGATCTAAGAGCGCCTTGGTGCACAACTCCTCAAAAACACCGAGGAACTCCCTCCCTTGGTCCGTCAATACCTGAGCCGGTGTTCCAAAACGTGCCAACACACGATCCAAAAAGGCGGCAGCGGCCAACTACGCAGAGTTTGGGGGTAAAACAACAAGCTCAATCCACTTGCTAAAATGCTCCACCATCACCAATACGTACTTTGCTCCACGTGGCGTGACGACCAACGGTCCCGCAAAGTCCACCGACCAACGGTAGCCCAATCCCATGATAGGTGAGGGCTGTAATTGAGGTGACAAGGTGTTAAAGCTAGATCTGACCCGGTCACAAACTTCACACCTCCCGACATAAGCAGTCACCTGTTGATACATGCCAGTCCACCAATATTGGCCACGCAACATCGAATGTGTCTTGCATATGCCAAAATGGCCAAGTTCCTCGTGGAATTGTCGCACCAAGGAGGCCCTCTGATCCGGTCTAGGGACAATACGCCTTGTCCCATCCGACCACAATCAAAATAACAAACCGTTCTCCCAACGGAACCTTGTTATTCGATGTCCAATCCTGTCCCTTTCCATTGTCGATGTAGACGAAGGAAAGGTCCCCTGTTGAAGATTTTGCAGCACGGGAAAATCCTCCCATATATCCGCAATAGCTTGAGGTCGATCAGTCTCATTATCCGAGCCTTGCATCGGAACCTCAATAGCCCCACCAAAAAATAAAATGAGGTAAGCAGCCGCGTGCCAACCTAGAACCGCTTCTCGATCACAATCTCCATGCCACCTAGCCCCGGTCAAGTCCTCATCCGAAGGACTTGGATTGCGTGAGAGTCCATTTGCATCTAGGTTGGTAATCCTAGTACGGTTTACCACCTCAAAGTCGTACTCCTGGAGCAATAAAGCCCACCTGCCAAGCTTGCCAGTAAGCTTATCCGACTCCATGAGCCACCGTAAAGGTTGATGATCAGTCACCAAAGTAAAGCGCTGACCATAGAGATATGGCCGGAAATGAGCAATAGCCCATACCGCTGCCAACGCCTCCCCCTCATAGGACGAATAATTGGCCTCCGCATTGTTGTTGCTTCGCAAAGCGTAAGCAACAACATACTCCCGACCAACGTCGTCTATCTGAGTGAGAACTGCTCCTAAACCCAAAGAACTCCAGTCCGTATGCAACTGGAAAGATTTGGTGATATCTGGACGTCGAAGCACTAGAGCTGTACCCAATCTCTGCTTTAATGTTTCGAATGCTTGTTGTTGTTCACGACCCCTGGTCCAAGGTTGGTCCTTGCTCGTGAGAATGGTGAGAGGCTTGGCGATCAAGCTAAAGTTCTTCATGAATCATCGGTAGTAATTCGCCAAGCCCAAGAAAGCACGAAGTCTCGGTACATCGACTAGTGCCGGGATCTTCTGCAAGGCGTCCATCTTAGCTTGTTGCACCCCAAGACCTCCCGGAATAATCATATGACCTAGGTATGCCAGCTGGTCATGGAAAAACTTGCACTTACTATGGTGTAAGCAGAATCCCCACCGTTGCAAGCGTTCAAAAATGGTTTGCAGGTTCCTAACATGCTTTTGTGGTGTCCTGCTGAAGATGATCACATCATCAATGTAACACCGAGAAAATGGCAAGCTAGAGAGGACCTGGTCCATCACTCTCTAAAACTCAACAGGTGTATTCTTGAGGCCAAATGGAAGAAACTTCCAATGATATAGTTGATCCTTCCAATCTTGATCAACTCCCCAGAATGCAGTCTTCACCCGGTCTCCCACGAGTAATAGGAGTTGGTGATAGCCGGAATTCAAGTCCAAAGTGCTAAAGACTTGAGCAAATCCGAGGGCATCGAACAACTCCTTCGGGATTGGCATGGGATATCGATCCGACTTGGTCTTCCGGTTAACTGGACGGTAATCCCCGCATATCTGCTTCTCCGTCCAATTGCCAAAGATGTCCTTCTTCGATGGCATAACCGTAGCACAAGCATACTCCCCGTTGGAGAGTTCGATTAGTCTCGCTACTTAGAGCTCACGGCAACGAGCCTAGACACCAATCCTCTCAACGACAATGAGCTTGTAAGGTCTCTGAAAAATGAGATGGCGGTTCTCCAACTGAATGTGGATAGGTTTTACTTTGTAGCCTTCAAGGTCTTGAAGACTAAAAGCAAAACACCCACGGTACGAGCGAATGAACACCCGTATCCTCCGTGTCTCAGCACTAGTGAGATGGGGGTCCAACTCCAATGGCCTATCATCAAACTCTATGGTCTCCCTCTCCACCAAAGAAAAACCACCTGATGCTAGCACGGACTCTAACTGCTACTCATGAGAGGGAGCATGCACCATGCCCCCAGCCTCAGTGCCAATAGAAGAGTCTAGTCTCCCTTCATCACCATCATTGGTTGATGATGAAGCCACCACTAGAGGCAAAGAATCAACTGAAAACATTCGTGGAAACATTCTCTGTACCTCCTTCTTCCCAAAATCGGAAGCCAAAGCAGCAAAAACCGGTTGAGCACTTCTATCACCTATTGCCCGAATTGAAAAATTTGTTTGGCTCCTTCAGCCTTGGCTTCCCCTCTTTCCTCCATGGATGTGGACCGTTGTGCCCCCTGACTAGAGTCCTCTGCCCCCAGAGACAACAACTGGTCACCACGATGCCTTTGCAATGCAAGGCATAAACCAACAGTCCACACCATGATGTTAAGATCCATGGCTTGGCCCAACACGAACCGTCGTTGGCCATCAAAAAGGCCAGGAGCTGCTGTGGTTCCAGTGCGGAATCCCATGGCACGCTCTCGCTCATCGGCATATGGTTCGCAGTGGCTTTGAGTGTGAGCACCCCACACCATGCTAGGCCCCCAATCGCGGAATGCGAATGACTGTGGAAAAGTCATAAATGTCGGGAAGGCCCTCCGAGGTGCCCCCATTTTGTTAACTGATGCTAATGGGGGTAGATCATCTCGAACTACTGGCAAAGAGGTCTGGTTTGGATCCAATATATCATCTACCTTCTGGTCCGAAGGTAGGGGCAATAGGATACAACTAAGGTGGATAGAGGTGCGAGGTTGGTCCAAAGCCACCGAGGGCGGTGTGTATACGAACCAAGCCCCGCGGCATCCACAAAGATGGAATCTCCAAGGTGCTGGTAGACATAATGTATGCCCTCCAACACCTTAACTCGAGAGTCTCCCAACAGAGGTACGTTCTTGAATATATAACCTGGAGGCAAAGGTTGGTGGACAAACCACCACTACATGAGCCGAATGAGGTCCCAGAAAAGACCTGACATGGGATCCTCTAAACCTTGACCTGCTCCAGCACGTGAGTGGCCCTGGCATGGCCATCCCGTGATCACCAAGTCCACGGGACCCAACCTCCGTAAGTTTTCCTCACTGATAAGTGTAATATCACGAGGAAGACGTCCAAAACACCCACGAATGGCAGTCGGTGGTTACTGCTGTGGGTACAACACCATCAACTGGTGTAAATGGTGACGAGCCGCACGAGTGGACACCGGGTTGGTATCCACATAAACATATTGTTTTACCGTGAGGCCAACCTCCAACATGGCCGCCAATCCTGTGCCGATTCCTCCAAATAGCTCCACCAAGGTAATCCCCTTGTCTGGTGGACGCCATGGTATGGGATGTGCCAACCCCGGTTGGGTGTCCGGTATGATTGGTGTCATCGAATGCAAAGACAAGACAATATCCTCACAAATCTGGAACAACTCTTCGGAACCGCGCCAGGGAGGAAGAGGATCCTTGGGATGGCGCACCAACAAATCCTTAGGTGACATAACCCGCTGGTCCTCAGTGCCCCCCATGAATGCTAGTGACTCCTCCAATAAGATTGAACCACGTGTCAATGTGTCAATAATAGCACCACATCCAAAGACCATGGATAATGGTGCTATGGTCGCGGCAGCCGCGAACTCCACAGGAATAAGCTCTCTCCTGCCGTCGCCAGCCGACCACCCTGGTCGGATCCACGCCTCCTCGGTCCAGTTATTTAAACCAAAACCGAGAGGGTAGAGGGCCTACTGACCAACTAAAATGTCGTAGTTGGTCGCATTTGTCACCGCGCACCTAAGAAGAAGAGGTTCGGGTGGATCTTCAGGTTTCATTCGGAACGTAAGTTGTAATGGCTCCCGAGTATAACCAGTGGCCCCCTCCACATGGCCAATGGACATGACGATGGTGAATGGGCAAGGAGCCAAATCCTCGGCTGTCAACCTCAACTCATGGGCAAGCCTCTTGCCGATCATGACTGGCTGGGCCCCTGAATCCATCATCACATAATGGGGAGCAAATTGAATGGTGTTGACCCCAGTCCGACCGACTACCAGAATGCCGGTGTCATTTACCATGCGTACGACGCCTGGTTGAATGCCTTGGCGCTTGCAAGCATGTCTAGCAGCTACATTGGACAGGTAAGCTGCTCCCGCGGCCACTGGTAAGTCATAAGATGTGGAAGGCCCCTCACCATGAGAGATGTGTTCGTCGAAAAACACAATGGCCTCCGCTGCAAGCATTGCTCGCCGCTTGGCCACCTCCTCTGGATCCTCAATGGTGGAGGTATCTGCAGTAGCCTGAGCCACTGTTAGAAAATATATGGATGTTTTCCCTTCCAAAATCTTACCTGCAAGGTGGAACACCTTAGCAGGTTGGATATGGGAAACTTAGTAGTGTGAGTGTAGAGCGGAGAGCGGAGAGCGGAGATTGGAGAGCCAAAATTTTAGATTTTGATGGGTAATTTTAAGAGAAGCAGTGCCTATTTCCGTGGAATTAGAGATAGTTTGAATTCAAATTGTTGGAAAGGCACCCCATTCCCGTGGACATAAAAACCCAAAATTGTTCGAGAAACCAACGGATCCTATAGGCGTGGAAGATTGCATGTGTTATCAAACATCTTATAGGCTAGGTTTCAAATATTTCATATTAAATTAGGGTTACGTCACCAATTGAAATCAAAATACGATAAACAAAATATTTTATTGCCCGAAAAAATGCAGGTGAAGTTAGGTGCCAACCTCAAGAGTTACAAAAATGTGTATTCAGTTCAACTACCTATATACAGATTACTCTACTTTATTTCCATCTACACCCTATCGGCTGGGCATGTCCAATATGGATAAAATGATTCAAAGATCATGGCATACATCTCCACCGCACACCAGCAGCTCTCCAATTCATCCCTTAGCTTAGCCAATGAACGCAATGACAAATTCCCCAAGTCCGACATAAGAATCCTCCGCAAAAATTTTGAGCTGACGTGCCGGCTATGAGATAACCACATCAAGTTCATTTGAAATTGTGTGAGGAGGCTATGTTCGCGTAGCAAATACACCCTTTGTTGAGTACCAACATTATGAGAGAGAAATGAGTCACAACAGAGCACCTAAGGGCATCAAACATCACCAAGAGGAAGAACATCATCACCGAAATGAAGAAATGAAGAGAGGAACACGAAGAGAGCTCTCCGAAGCTCGGCCACGGAATTAGGCCCTCCTTCCACGGAGATACAAGACCGACGCGCGGTTATGGGGTCCCTTAACCACGGGTATAGGGCCATCAGCGTTTTAGTGAAGGAGAACTTAGGAATTGAGTGGGAAGATACTATACTAGTATAGAGGAGTTAGTATTGAGCATTAAGAGGCATAAAAAAATATGAGATTTTGGGTTTAAAAGACAATTTTGAAAAAACATTATGAAGCCTTTAGGAGATAGATAGAATATAGGATTTTGAGGATGAATGATTATCTGAAGAGACATGATTATGGAATATATAGAATGAAGAATTTTGAGGAAGCATGATTATGAATTATAGGAGAATTTTTGAATTATTAAGATACAAAGACATTATGGAGACATTAAGGAGAAGGGTACATTCTACGAGGATGTTCTAAATACCAATTATCGGAATCGAATCAATCAATCACAAAGAATTGATTGACTCTCCAAAGAGAAATTATAATACGACAAAGATATAGTGAAATCTTGGTATTAAGAACATTAGAGTAGTGAAACGGTTATAACCGTTTAGGATAGATAGCATCTACATATATTGAAGATAGTTAGTTATCTAGGAAAGTGGAGATAACAACCACTCTTATTATGGATTTTGAGATAGATAGAAAATACTATATAAGCGGAACGATTTAGGGAACCTACACCTCATTTTCTACACAACGAAGTTATCTTAAATTTGAGTGTAAAAAACACTTGAGTTCCTTTTGTATCTCTCCTCTCGGAGCCCTTTTGCAATATATTATCTTTTTCACAAATGTGTGTGTGACCTTTCTCTCTCTCTTTCTCAAATTTAACTACGAATTGTCAATTGGTACTTGTGACTTAAGAGATTGATAAACGAGAGGAGAGTAGGTCCTTTGAGAAAGAACTCAAAGTATTAGTGCGAGGGTGAGAACCAAACGCTCAAGAATAGTTGGAGTATCAATGGAACTTTGAGAGGAGTTGTTATGAATATTAACGTCAATTTGAACGTCGGAATTACGATTGACTCTCAAAAGTGGAACTTATCATTGAACTCCTCAAAACGGAATTATAAATATACATGTGATTGTATGTTTGAAGAATTATATGCATGTTATGGATAATTTAAGTGAAATTTCTTAACGATTACAAACTCCTTCAAAAGAAGAGGAACTTATGATCATAAATTACAAAATTGACTTACAAGTATTATGCATATTATATTATATAACATATGTTTGAGTATCAAATTTATTTTATGATTAACAAGAATGATAAAGACATAAATTGGAACTTCTTTCTCTTTCGAGATTTTTTGTGAGTTGTTGGATGTCATTATAAGTTGAAAGAGTTGTCACTCTTGAACAAACACTCAAGAGAGTAATGTAAGAATCATGTTCTAATTTTCTCGTCATCAAGAAACACTTTGTAGTAAAAGTGTTTCTTCTCTTAAGATACTTTGTGACTTGTTGGATGTCATTAACAATCAAAGAGGAGTTCTTTCTCTTGAATAAACCTCAAGAGAGTTATAATTATTCTTGTCATTAAAACACTTTGAATGTTAAACGTGACATTGCAAAATAATCAATGATGTGTTCACGAAATTATAACTACTATATGCATACATGTCAAGTTACAATATTATAAGTAGTAACACTTGAGCTTAAAAAGGAAGACTCAAGAATATTAGATCTTCTTCATCATTATAAGATTACTATCATTTGTGTGATTAATGTTTATGAACTACTAACATTAAGGATTCATGCAATTTATTGAACACTATATTATTATCAAGGATATTGTTACACCTCTTCAAGCCTTCTTTAAATCTAATGGTTCTTATTATCAATGATGCCTTACATTGAGAGTAAGAATTAAGATAATGAGATTGTGTTCACTCCAATAATTATATTCATATCAGAAGGAGAAGAGAGGGATTATTAATTCGAGACCGAACATATTAATGAGGCACGGTAGTTCTCAAGCGAATATAAATTTACGTGATGTCTCACCGTGAGTTTTCTTGAGCTAAATTGCAAGGGAACGACCCACGGCGTCCATCATTTTGGCGACCATACTGGGGATTCTTGCCATTAATGTGTTTCGGTAATCTAAATGTGAAAGGATGATTTAATGTGTCTCGGTGTTTTAAGTGTGAAAAGGACGAAAGCGGAGGTTCTTGGCAAATGCGTTAACTAAGCACGTGGAGAATTACGCCAAGAAGAGCGGATAACCGCAACGTCATATCTACCAATTGGAACTTAATACGATTCGGAGATAATGCGCCTTACTAGTAAGAATGTCAAATGAGAAGAGACATACGGAAGACGACCGGGAGATACGTGATACGTTGAATGAATTAAACTTCATCACTTTTTGCGAGGCGATATTCAAGGAGATCGAAACTCAAGAGAAATTCTATCAAGTGGAGATTGAGGAGTCCCTACTTTACAAATTGTGGCACACAACAGGAGAAACTTCCAACGAACAACAAGCAAAATTAGAACTTTAAATCAAAGGAGAAGATAGTGAACAACCAAAAAGAACTAATATCAAGTTGGCTGTGGGAATATCCTGATTACATCAAAGAATCTAACAAAGCGGGAGAATGGATTAGCACCAAACGATTTCTTGACTTAATGGTAGGTATGAACCGAGTATACATCGATCAGGCGTGGAGAAGTTTTGAAGAAAAACGGATTAGTTTCACGTACCGATCGGAGTTTGAGAGAAGAATCAAAGACTTACCCAAAGAATTACAAGCCATCATCTTTTCTAAAGTGTGGAACAAAGGCAAGGATACGTTGTGGGAGTGCATGCTAGGAACAACAAATCAAAGTGGGTACCATTATAATCTAGAAGGGTTCCTTTACGACCTATACTACACACAAGTAATGGTACCGGCTATGATCAATGATTCCTTGGTTTGAGAACATCCATTGCCACGATAACTTACGAGAAAGATTAGAAGAAGGATCCGAAGAAAAGCAATTAATCGGACCACTTGAAGCCTCACATGTCGAAAGAGCGATTTTGAGGAAAATTGAGAAATCAAACATGAAAGGAGTATACGTGATTGATGATCTTATAGAAGACATTGACACTAAAGGAATTGTGAGTCATTGGCCTTGGGAGTACCCGAAATTTAGTTGGGACAAAAAGGTACTAACTCAATATGAAGGAGTAAAAAGGTTCCATGATTTGATGTGGAACATGCACAAAGTTTATAAGACAAAAGCAACCAAGAACTTTATCAAGAAACAAATCGGATTTACTTATCGATCAGAGTTTGAGAGGAGAATCTACGAACTACCGGAAGAACTACAAGCAAAGATATTCTCAAAAGTGTGGAATCACGGGAGAATTGGAATCGGGAAGTGGGCAAAAGGCGCCACAAGTCATAGAGGGTACCACTACCCGCAAGAAGGATTATTATACAACTTGTACTTCGAAAGGGTGATGATAAAACTTTACAACGGACTAGAGAAATTGGAAAATAGTGAGCGAGGGTTGATCAAGTTTAACTAGTGAAATTTTAGAGAATCCATTGGGGGAAAAAAAGAAAATTTATGAAGGAATAGTTTGTCCTAAGAGTCGTACTAACGAAAGGATGAATATAGATGCACATAGTTGAAGCCGGAAGAGCCAACTAGGGTGGTCTAAGATCATGCTAAGTAGTGTTAATGTACGACGAAGAGGAAGAGAAAACTAATTGAGTCAAGAAGAATAGTGTGTCCAAAGAACCGTATTAGCGAAAGGGTGAATATAGAATGCACATAGTTGAAGCCGGGAGGGCCAACTAGGGTGGTCTAAGATCATGCTAAGTAGTGTTAATGTACGACGAAGAGGAAGACACTAGGGAGCGAAGTCGTTCGCCGCCATCTAGGAGAGAGGCCGAGGCCGAACGTAAGCACATTAACCGTATGCAACATGGAGTAAACCCCAATAGCGAGGAAGGAAGAGCCGAGAGGCAAAGAAGAGAGAGAGCGGAACGATACGAGAGACGGGCAAGACAAAGAGCCAAAGGTCTTGATATATCTAGATCACCATCCCCATCACTAACAAACGATAACCTAGTCCGACCATCACCCTATGAATACGAATGATTACGCGAAGAAGCCCACGGTGGCGGCAAATGTAGTGACACCAAGTGTGTGTGTGATGACAAGAGCCCAAAGAGCGGCGAAAGAAAAACTCTAAGGAAGAGAGTGAATCGGAAGATGAAGATGAAGGAGATGATAGAAAGAGCGAAGACTCAGAGAATAGTGATAGTGATGATGAAAAGGATACCATAGAGGTTATGTATGATGAAAGTGAAGATGAATCAAAGTCACAGGAGGTGCGGGATGTACCGGAGGACTTGAATTGGAAGAAGAATCGGGAGATTCACCACAAAGAAAGTGGAAATGCAAAGACGCCAAGGAGAAGGCGAAAGGAACTTAAGTCACAGGAGGTGCGGGATGCACCGGAGGACTTAGAACGAAAGAATAATCGGGAGATTCACTATGAAGAAAACGACGAGCTTAGTGAGAATGAGAATGAGCCAAGGAATAGGCGAAAAGAACATGAGTCACAGGAGGTGCGGGATGCACCGGAGGACTCGGAATGGAAGAAGAAGCGGGAGATACACCGCCAAGTAACGAACACAATCAAGGAAATACAACGGGAAGCGGGCGAAGATCTACTAGAGCCAGAAGATCTTGCAACGGAGTACCGGACGTCGTCTAGGAGAAAAGCGACGGAAGAAGAACCCCGATCGAAGGTAGGACAAATTATTCGAAAAGTACTAGATTCAACTCAAGCAAATATCACAATAGGGAAACTTTTGGAGATAGCCCCTTATTGCAAAAGAAGCGTAATGGAAGCAATTTACACGAAAGGGCGAGATGAGAGGGAAGTCCCTCAAACATATCTCATAGCCACGAAAGACTTTGATGAAGAAATGCCGATGATCGCGGTATGGACTAAGAATCGACGAATACCAAATGTGTTACTAGATGGAGGATCGGGAGTTAACATTATTACGGACACCTTGATGGAGAAGTTAGGAATTGGAAAACAACTTGAAGTGGCACCATTTACAATCAAAATGGCGGATCAAAGAAAAGTAATGCCACTAGGAATCATCAAAAAATTGGAGGTTTGACCTTTAAGATTACCGTGACGGTAATGAAGATGGAGAATCAAGAAAATTGTTACTCGATGCTACTTGGACGACCATGGCTTAAGCAAGCACGTGCCAAGCATGATTGGGGAAGGAGTCAACTAGTTCTATATCAAAATGGAATAGGTGTATGTATTGGTACTAATCGAAGACCAAAACTTCCGGATTCATCAAGACCAATCAATATCGAAGGTTTTGATTGGGAAGCCGGATTAACCGATGAAGAAGAACAAGTAGTTTATCAAGCTTATCCAAATTTACATTACATAGCGGATGTGGAACTTGATGGATTAAAGCAATTATACGAAACCGAATGCAATATGGTCATGACAAGTATTGAAGGAGAAAACGTGGAAAACGTCAACAAGAAATCAAAAGCAATTATCAAGAAGGAGAAACAAGTTCCCAAACTCAAAGAAAGAACTCCTAAACAAAAAGAGGATATGGGAGAAAAGCCCGTTTATCCATCTCATTTCTATGAAACAAAAGAAGGAGAACAAGCAATCGATCAAACACCGGCATCCAAAGCGGTTAAGGGAAAAACAATCGCGGGATGGACTATCGAAGATGAAGATATGATAAAGGAGATTAACCTTGGGACAACGGAGGATCCCAAAATGGTACGAATAGGAAAGAAACTTGACCCGACCTATGAAAACCAAGTGATTGAGATACTAAGGGATTACAAGGATGTATTCGCATGGACGTATGAAGACATGAAAAGGATACCACCCCACATTTGTGAACATAAGATAGAGCTCAAACCAAATACCAAGCCGATCAAGCAAAGTAGATATCGAATGAATCCGAATTATGCGGCAAAGATGAAAGAGGAGATCGACAAATTGCTCAAGGCTGGATTCATCTACCCGGTAGATAGAGCGGAATGGCTTTCACCTATAGTGATAGTACCAAAGAAAAATGAGAAGTTGAGAGTATGCGTAGATTATCAGAAACTCAACGGGGCGACAAAATCTGACCCATTTCCATTACCATTCACGGAGGAGATTCTTGAGACTGTAGCCGGACACGAAATGTTGTCACTACTAGACCGGTTTAGTGGTTACAATCAAGTGAGGGTAACACCGGAGGATCAACCGAAAACTTGTTTTATTACGGAATGGGGAGCTTATGCTACTAGAGTGATGTCATTTGGACTTATGAGTGCGCCATCCACTTTCCAAAGAGGAGTAATGACAATCTTTGCGGAATTTCTAAACGATTTTATGAAAGTATTCTTGGACGATTTTAGTATATATGGGACAAAGGCGGATCACATCAAACACCTTAAGCTTTGTTTCCAACAATGTAGAGAGTGTGGGTTAAGTCTTAATCCGGAGAAGTGCATGATTTGTGTGACCTCGGGAAGATTACTTGGTCACGTGGTTTGCAAAGAGGGACTTTTGATAGATCCCAAAAAAATCTTCGTGATACAAAACTTACCACCACCAACCAATGTCAAGAATTTACGAGCATTCTTAGGCTCGGTAACATACCATAGGAATTTCGTATGGATGTTTGCGCAAATTACAAGACCTCTTTATGCTCTCCTCAAAAAGGATGAAGCATTTGAGTGGACAACGGCATGTCAACAAACATTTGAACTAGTCAAGAGACTTCTAACTACGACACCAATACTAATGGCTCCAAATTGGTCAATGGAATTCCATGTCCATTGTGATGCATCAAACATAGCCATTGGAGCGGTACTAGCGCAAAAGGTAAATGGAAATATTGATTCACCTATATACTACGCAAGCCGATTACTAAACCAAGCGGAGAAAAATTATAGCACAACGGAACGGGAAGCATTGGCAATGGTATATTCGGTAAACAAATTCCGACATTACCTTTTGGCAAATCACTTTGTGTTCTACGTGGATCACCAAGCACTACTATATTTGATAAATAGGATGATAATCTCGGGGAGAATCGCAAGATGGATGTTTCTTCTACAAGAATACGATTTTGAGATTGTATATATGCCCGGAAGACGACACGTGATGGCGGATCACCTCTCAAGAATCGATAATGGAGAACCACCCACCGGATTAAATGATCAACTACCGGATGCCAATTTATTTTGTATGGAAGTACTAAAAGAGGAAGAAGATTACATGAAAAAAAATGAGCAAGGGAGTGAAGAAGATGAACGAGGTGAAGAAAGTGTGATACCATGCCTAGAATGGTACATGGTGTATGTTCAACCAACGGAAGATTGGAGAAAACCATTTAAGGAATACCTCAAGTATGGAAAGTTGTTAACAATAGGAACAACGGAAGATGAACAAACACGCATAAGACGGGTTAGTGAACCCTACATCATGGATGGAGAGAAATTAATACGAATTAGCCCAAGTGGAGAATAAAAAACATGCATAGTAGGACAAGTTATTGAGGAGATCATCGCGGAAGCACATGAACAAGAAGGCCATCATCAAACCTTCGAAAATACTTGGTTCACCATATTAAGTGGACCTTATTGGTGGCCAACAAGAAAAAATGACGTATCAAGTTATTGTTAAGAATGTCCGGTATGCTCTCTACAAAATGAAGGACGGATACATGAACAAGAAAACGATATTCTAGTACTAGACTCGGTATCGGATGACGAGTTAACCACGGAAGAGAACCACGCAACGGATTGGAGAACACCCTATTTTGAGTACTTGAGAAATGGACAAGTACGTGGAGAAAATATTACCAATGAAAAACAACTTCGATGGGCAAACAAATGCAAACGGTTCATTTTCAACGGCGGAACCTTGATAAGATTACTATCCAACGGAGATACGCGAATATGCGTCACACGAAGCCGAGGAGGAAAGATAATAGCGGCAACCCACAACGGAAAGGGCAAGCACTTGACCTTACCCATGACTAAACAATTAATATTCTTTAGTCCATATTGGTGGCCTACGATTGACAAGGACATCAAATATCATGCGGAATATGAATGTGAAAAATGCATGTTAGAACTCAATGGAAAGCAAAAAGAGATGAATCTAAAAGATAAAGAAGTGACTATATTAAAGCAAATGTTACATCGGATTGGAGAAAACCTTACCTCGAATACTTATTATTCGGAAAGGTAATGAGCAATGACTTAACCGGAGAAGAGAATGAACGGATTGCGAATAGAAGTCAATTCTTCGCCATCATGAATGGAAAACTAATGAGACGATTTGTCGCCAACGAGATACCCAAGGAATGCATCTCAGAGAATCGGATACTAGAGCTTTTAAAGGAACTCCATGGGAAACATCAAACATGTGAAGAGATGGTAAAAAAAACGGCACAAGGACCATATTGGTGGCCTACCATGACTCGCGACATTCGAAGTTTCATCAAGGAAAATTCTAATTACAAGCAAAGAAATGGTACTACGCTAATTCAACAAAGGAATGATTCAACCAAAGTAGATTGGAGAAAACCCATAATGGAATATTTGAACCAAGGGAGAACCGAAGATCGAGATCTATTTGAACAAGAATATGAAACTTACTTTATGGAAGAAAGAGAATTACGAAAAGAAATCAACCACGGAGAAAGTAAAATATGTATCGCGGAAGACCAAATCAAACATCTAATCAAAAGGGTGCATGAGCAAAATGGTTGTCACCTCAACCCAAACGATACTATTCAACAAATATTCAACGGGCCCTATTGGTGGCCTACCATAGCACAAGATACGGAACATTATATCAATGGAGAATGTCCGAAATGTAAGAAGAAAACAACAACTAAAATACAATGCGGAGCAATTACTACCGATCCACAAGAGGATTGGGGAACGCCATTTATTGACTACTTATCGCATGGGAGATTGACAACACCGGCAACAACTTCTCAAAGACAACAAATAGCGATAAGAAGTAGACCTTTTCAACTAATCAACGGAGACTGTCCAATCCAGCCACATACACATACACACTAGTCCAACCTATATACACAAATAAGTAATCAACAATGAAGTACAAATCTGGTCCTAAATACTTGAAGGAAGAGTGTCCAATCCAGCCACATACACATACACAATAGTCCAACCTATATACACAAACAAGCATTCAACAATAAAATCCAAAATCTGGTCCTAAATACTTCAAGGAAGAGGGTCCAATCTAGCCACATACACATACAGAAAAGTCCAACCTATATATACAAACAAACATTCAACATTGAAGTCCAAAATCTAGTCCTAAGTACTTGAAGGAAGAGGGTCCAATCCAACCACATACACATACACACTAGTCCAACCTATATACACAAACAAACATTGAACAATGAAGTCCAAAATCTGGTCCTAAATACTTGAAGGAAGAGTGTCCAATCCAGCCACATACACATACACACTAGTCCAACCTATATACACAAACAAACATTGAACAATGAAGTCCAAAATCTGGTCCTAAATACTTGAAGGAAGAGTGTCCAATCCAGCCACATACACATACACACTAGTCCAACCTATATACACAAACAAACATTCAACATTGAAGTCCAAAATCTGGTCCTTAGTACTTGAAGGAAAAGTGTCCAATCCAGCCACATACACATACACACTAGTCCAACCTATATACACAAACAAACATTCAACATTGAAGTCCAAAATCTGGTCCTAAATACTTGAAGGAAGAGTGTCCAATCCAGCCACATACACATACACACAAGTCCAACCTATATACACATTGAAGTCCAAAATCTGGTCTTAAATACTTGAAGGAAGAGTGTCCAATCCAACCACATACACAGTAGTCCAACCTATATACACAAACAAGCATTCAACATTGGAGTGCAAACTAGCCACACAAAATTCCCACACAAAACTCCATCTTATGCATGAAACCCAACAATCTTGCATACCATACACCTTTTCGGATACAAGAGGGAAAACTGAAACATTAAATTACATCTTATGCATTAAACCCACAAATCTGGCCTACAAAAACATGAAAAAAAATTCAAAGGGGGCAGAGTCCGAACACTCACCAGAATGGAGTAGGAGAATGCAATGAAAAATTGCATTTGTTTTGAAGGGCATGTGCTTGGAAGTCCTCCATTGTAAAAAGGGTGGAAGGGGAGGTGACCATCATTGCTATGATGTTTGATTTGATTTGAGTGCATTACATTAGTATGGAAAATCCTAACTTGATTAGGGGATCCTAGCTAGTACACCATATAATGAAGGGGGATGCAATATTTATCATTATGCCCATAATCTTGGCCTACATTAATAGCCTAAGACCCTCCCAGTTTCGAGAGGGTCTAATTCCATCCAAAATACAAATTAGTTTAACCTAACAACCAAGTAATTGAAACTATCCACACATGGAAGCTTTGAAAACGAAATTGGAAAATCTGGTCCTACATTCCTAACCTAAGACCCTCTCGGTTGTGAGAGTGACTTATTCCAGCCAAGATACAAAATAGTTGATCCTACCAACAATGTAGTTGGAACTATCCACACAACCACACATCCTACATGTATAGCCTATCAACCAACTAGTTCAACTTCTGGGCTAAATCTTAACTTAATTAGGGGATCCTACATAGTACACCTCATAATGACCTGGATGCAATATATAGCATTATGGCTATAATGTCACATGCATAAAATATGGATCAACCCCCCAACCGATGGACCCTCTCGGAACCGAGAGGGTCCCTAACTAGTCCAACCCCTTAACATGACAAATTTAAAAAAAAACAAAATGTTCAACCCGTGAACCCCAAGTTGTCCTACCCAACACTAACAACCAAACTAGTGCTTACACATAGACCAAAGCCCATACATAACTAGGCCGAAACCGAAAACATATGAAATATACACTTAATCATATATGCCTTAAAACATTTCTATCAAACCCTGGCACTTCATAGTCCCACTCGATGACCCTCTCGGATCCGAGAGGGTCCTACCCAACCCATACATAAAAGGCCGAAACAGAAAACATATGAAATATATACTTAATCATATATGCCTTAAAACATTTCTATCAAACCCTGGCCCTTCATAGTCCCACTCGATGACCCTCTCGGATCCGAGAGGGTCCTACCCAACCCATACACAACTAGGCCGAAACAGAAAACATATGAAATATATATATTTACATACATGCCTCAAAATATTTGAATCAAAATCTGGCCCTTCATAGTCACACTCGATGACCCTCTCGGATCCGAGAGGGTCCTACCCAGCCCATACACAACTAGGCCGAAACAGAAAACACAAGACATTTATACCTATACATACATGCATCAAGATATGTAAATCAAAATAAGGCCCCTGAAAGCACTAATCGATGACCCTCTCGAATCCGAGAGGGTCCTACCCCAGCCCATACACAAAAGGCCGAAACAGAAAACATATGAAACATATACTTAAATATACATACCTTAAAACATTTCAATAAACATCTGGCCCTTTAAAGTAATAAACGACGATCCTCTCGGATCCGAGAGGGTCCTACCCTAGCCCATACACAACTAGGCCGAAATAGAAAACACAAAACATTTATACTTATACATACATGCCTCAAGATATGTAAATCAAAATCTGGCCCTTAAAAGCAATAATCGATAACCCTCTTGGATTTGAGAGGGTCCTACCCAATCCCATATATAACTAGGCCGGAACAGAAAACATATGAAACATACAGTCAAACATACATGTGTGAGGCCAAATCTACCACCCTTAAGCGTCCTAGTCCGGGTAATAGGTTTGGAGATCACATGTGTAACATAACAACTTGTGGTAACATGAGATGTACGTTCTACCTTGATGAGTTTCTAAATTAATTCAAATCATGATATTTTATTAATGTGAACCTCGTGCATAGACACATCCTTGGCTTTTTCCAGAGTCCACCCCACTGCCTTTCCCACGCATGCCTTTAATGATTTCCCCCTTGTAACTTTGGTTCTGGCTGTCGATTCTTCACTAGTGCATGACACCGCGCTGAGGCTATGATGTGTTGATTCCATGACGCACATAAGTTTTAATACAAGTGTTGAAAAACACTTATATAACTTAACATTACCTCCTCTTCCACAAGTCCCTCACAAATCCTTCCCAACTTCATCTCATAATGCAACCACTAAACCAACTAGCCTAACCCTCTAGCCTAACTAATTAGTCTAATTAACCATCCTCACTAACTAGTAGTAACTTAGCTTGTCGATCTAGCTTAGACTCGGGAGTGCACAACTAGTTGGAACTAGATTCCTCCTTAACCCATTCGCTAAATCTAACTGGCTCTACTTAACCCAGCCGCTAGGCCTAACTAGCCTCCCTCTTCAATCCAGCCGCTAAGCCTAACTGCCTCCAACTTCAAACCAGCAGCTAAGCCAACTGCCTCCAACTTCAAACCAACAACTAAGCCAACTGCCTCCAACTTCAAACCAACAACTAAGCCGACTGCCTCCAACTTCAAACGAGCAGCTAGCCTAAGTGGCCTCCGCCTTAAAGCCTATAAGGTTGAATGCTTTAAATCTAACCTGAATCTAGATGCTACAATTCTAAATGTCATAATTCTAAACACTATAAATTTAAATGATATAAGTCTAAATTTTATAAGTTGAACACAACGAGCTAAGCTCTAAATGCCTCAAACTAAAGACCACTCCAAACAAGTGTCAACTAACTTCAAGGCTAAGTAGTCTTGGTTCTTCACCTTGAGACCTTGCACACACACGTGTTTTTTTCTTGCTTCCCACACACCCATACTCATAACACGTGGGGTGCCAAGGAGCACAAAGGAAAGAGAGAGAGGAAGACGGGAGAGTGAGGATTATATAGTGAGGTGAAAGGGAGTAGGTGAGCACCCCTAAGGCTCAAGATAAACCTTTTGATCATTTCCTACTTTGTAGGCTCTCATCCTATCCTTTAAGCCTTCAAAGGAGTAGGTGAGCACCCCCAAGGCTCAAGATAAACCTTTTGATCATTTTCTACTTTGTAGGCTCTCATCCTATCATTTAAGCCTTCAACTCTTAAACCAACAACATAGATCCTAATTCAAACATTTAATTCAAAGAGCCACCCTTGGTTCACCACAGACTATGATCACCTAACTAAGGAATTTTTTTCACACCGCTAAACTTCTAATCAACCTAAGGTCTAAACATAACTTCACTCAAACCTCACTCTTTTTATATTTTTATGAATAATCATAAAATATCAAAACATAACTTTTAATAGTTTCAAAGGGTTAAGAACACATGTGGGCACAATTTTGGGCTCACATTATTGGCGACCATCGGGGGATAGATCCCGAATCTCTTGCTCCGAAGGTAAGTGCCGACTCACGCTTTGTATTCCTTACATCTACTCCCTGAAGTGCGGGTAGGAAAGAGTCCGCCGTTCAAAGTCTCCAAGTGGAGTGAGTTGTTAGGAAAAACTGCTTGCACAAGGTAAGGCCCTAACCACACCGCATCAAATTTTGCAGGGAATTCAAGCTTCCTTGCGTCTTGTATCATTACCATCATTCCCGGTTGAAGTGCCATTTTCTTATGCCTTTTATCGAAGATGATTTTTCTTCGACGTTGAATCACCTCGATTTGTTGAGCGGCCGTCCGTCTTTGTTCGTCAAGCTCCTCCAAGTCGGTGAGCCTACTCTTCAAGGATTGTTTGTCGGTAAGTCTCGAACCTATGGCCACCCTAAGTGATTCTACCTCATATTCGATCGGAAGTGTGGCTTCCAAACCATATACCAATGAAAAAGGTGTGGCATGGGTAGTCACCTTGTAGGTTGTCCGGTATGCCCATAGTACCGCTGTCAACTTGACGTCCCAATCTCGCTTCAAGTCTATAACTGTCTTGCGTAGAATGCTCACCAAAATCCCGTTGACACGCTCCGTTTGACCATTGGTCTGCGGATAGTAAGGTGTAGTTTTCCTATGATCTATTTGAAACCTACTAGTCATCTCGCGAATGAGATTATTCAGAAAATGTGTACCTCTATCACTAACTAGGATTTTAGGACATCCAAACCTAGTGATAATGTTCTCATACATGAAAGTAGCCGCGTGAGCGGCCGTATCCGTTTTGACTGCTTTGGCCTCTGCCCACTTTATTAAATATTCCGTGGCCACTACGATGTAAATCATCCCCCTTGAGGAATGAGGATGAACCGGTCCCACATAATCTATTCCCCATTTAAAAAAAGAAACTAATGGTAAAGAGACATGTAGTGGCATTTCCATCCTAAGATCATTTCTGGCGTACCTTTGGCAAGCATCACACTTTTTCACATAATCGTGTGAGTCTTTAAACAACGTAGGCCAAAAGTATCCGGCTCTAAGTATTTTTTGGTCGGTAAGTTGCCCTGAGAAATGCCCGCCGCATGCGCTATCGTGGCATGCCAATAAAATGGAGGGCACCTCCGTTGCGGACACACACCTCCTAAGTAGGCCGTCGGTTCCCCTCCTAAACAATCTATGTCCCAACACCATGAAATGTCTACTATTAACCCTCATTTTCCTTCTCTCTTCTTTGGACCACTCCTCAGACAATGTTTGGGTCGTCAAGAATTCCACGATGCCCGCGTACCAATCCGGTCTTGAGGTGTCCACAAAGAGATCATCATCCATTAGCCTATCGTCCACCGTATTTTCTCCCATCTTTTCCGACAATCTAGACAAATGGTCGGCTTGCAAGTGCATGCGGCCCGGTTTATACTCCACCGTGTAATCGAATTCCTCTAATAGCAAAACCCACCTCGCTAATCTACCACTTAGCTTCGCCTTGTTCACCAAATATTTAATGGCCATGTGATCCACAAAGAAGACCCCCGGGTTACACAAGAGGTAGTGTCGAAATTTTTTTACCGAGAATACCATTGCTAGGCACTCCTTCTCGGTGGTGAGTAATTTCGTTCGGCCGGTGTCAATTGCTTACTAGCGTAAGCAATGGGTTGATCCTTTTCTTTCTCTCCCGTGGATTGACAAAGCGCGCTACCCACCGCCACGTTGCTAGCGTCGCAAAAAACATGGAAGGGTTTACTCCAATCGGGTGGCCTCAAAATGGGATAAGTGCTCAATTTATCCCTCAATTCTTCGAAAGCCCTTTGGCATGCATTCGTCCATTCAAACTTGACATCCTTTTTGAGCAACTGTGTAATAGGGACCGCTATCTTTGAGAAATTTGGAATGAGTTCCCGGTACCACCCCACGTGCCCTAACAATTTACAGATCCCTTTGGAATTGGTTGGAGTCCCCAACTCGCTTATGGCCACAACCTTTTCCGGATCCGGTTCCCTTCCTTTTTCACTAACCACATAGCCCAACAAGACTCCCCTATTGACTCCTAAGAATGTCTTATCGGGATTCAAAACTAGCTTCATTTTTCTACACCTCACTAATGCCTCCCTAACGCAATGTAAGTGCTCACTCATGTTACTTTGAGTGCTAAAATCATCTACAAACACGGTCATGAATTTAAACAACAAGTCATTGAAAATGTACATAACCAATCTTTGGAAAGTAGCGGGGGCATTACATAGCCCAAATGGCATTACGACCCATACAAAAATCCCCCAAGGTGTGGTCAAAACCATTTTATGAATATCTTGTAGGGCAATCGAAATTTGATTGTAGCCCGCATACCCATCCATGAAAGTATATCTTGCGTGACTTCCCACCTCTTCAAGTAGCAACGTGATGAATGGTAAGGGAAAATGGTCTTTCTGTGTGCACGCGTTCAATTTCCTATAATCGACACACATCCTAAGTTTTCCGTTCTTCTTCTTCACCAACACCATTGGAGACACCCAATCCGTAATCTCCACCGGCTTAATAAACCCGGGGTTCAACAATCTCTCCAATTCCGCTTTAACCACCAATTGTAATTTCGGGTTCATCTTTCTTTCTTTTGGTTTAATTGGCTTTGCTCCCGGAATCAAAAGAATACGATGTTCCACCATCTCTCTAGGAATCCCCTTAAGTTCATCGTATGACCAAGCGAAGGTGTTGCTAAATTCATCTACCAACTCGCTATACTCCCTAACCTCGTTCTCCTCCAATTTCGACCCCATCTTCATTTGGCGGACCTTGCCATTTTTAACTTCACATCTACATACCGCCAATCTTTCTCCGCCACATGGGTTTGCTCATCCTTGTTTCTATACCAATCCGCCGGCACATCGGGATAATTCTTGATGTCGTGACCAACGACTATCCCCGTGGATGTAGTCCTAAAATGCAAAGGTTCCTCTAATTTAGAAGCCTCCAAGATAGCATCCTCGTCTTGAGTCCCGTCCACGTGCACTAGATTAACGTCTCCATTATCCACATCATCTACCCAAGGCGTCAAACCCCCTAAAATCCACTCCTCTTCGGTGAGCACCTCACATGGCTTCAACAACGAACAATCCCCGCCACTCAAACTTCTCTTGTCGCTCAAACGTGGATGGTGAAATGTCACCAATATATCGAACTCCGACTCGGGATATTCCCTTAACCATTGTGCATACTCCCCATTATCTCCATAATTATAGAACCTAGGATTGAAATTTCCCGAACCTGAGTCCGTGATGGTGTTGTGACTTCCGGGACGAACAACTCCAACTAGAGCCTCCCCTCCTTCATCCTTGATTTTGTCAAGGTCTTCCTCTTTCAATGGTAGGTACAATTCCTTCTTCATCTACCCTTCTAATGACCCAATTGACACTTTGACTCGATTATCCTTAAGACCATAAGTAATGGATGGCTTCGCACCTCTCCAATCTACTATGGCATCGGCCGTTCTCAACCAAGGTCTTCCCAACAAGATGGGGAATGAGCCCTTGTTGGAATGCATCTTAATCACATGAAAAGTAACTAAATACTCCTCTCCCCCGGTGGTCATCCTACAATCCTTAATCATTCCCAAAGGTGTGGTTGAGCTTTGATTTGCCATGTTTATAATCAAGGGCGAAGGACCCGTAAGACCAAGACCCAATTTCTTCATAGTGTGTTCCGGCAAAATGTTCAAAGTACTACCTCCATCCACTAGCACATTTGGGACCACCTTGTCTACAATGTTGATATCTATCTCTATGGCCTTCACATCTCCACCTCCTTGTGATTGAATTCTAGCGGCCACTCTAGTCTTCACTTTTCTAATTCTCCTATTGACGGGCATGCCATCCTTGAGAGTCTTCCGTGCGACGGGTGAAATTTCCAATAATTGTCCAAAGGTTATATCCGCCTTGAGCGAACTAAGGTCGGCCCACAAATCATAACCACTTGATTTCTCCACTTTTGCATTGCCGACACCATCAAACTCATCCAAAGGAATGTCCGGTCCTTACCATTCTTCCATATCATTGCCTTCTAAATCATAAACGACGTTAGGCATCTTCCTATCATGGAGAATTACATTCTCCTTTTCCAACTCCTTAGTGACCCTCCTAGCCACCCTATCCATCTCATCTAATTTGGACATGTCAATGTTTTCGTCTGAAGAATACTCCTCTTGATCCTCCACTCCTTCTCTCTCATAGCTCTAGTTGTGACCGCCAACGCCGGTGCTTCACGAATGACTTCATCATCTAGACTCCTCAATTTATAGGTGATGGCATTGGTGTGTGGAGGCCATTGACCTTGCTCCTCTCCAATCCCCATTGGGAGAGGAATCGTGTCATCATAATGAGCATCCACCACACCATCAATAAATCTAACGTCTTGAGAATTAGACGGTCCCGGATCCGTGGGAGGGACTTGGCGTGTATTGTCAACGTTTTGTAGACCTCGTTGCCTACCTTGAATTGGAATGTAACCGTTTGTTGTTTGTAATCCCGCCAGCGGATGGAACGTTTGTCTTGCATTACCATGGTCATAGTACAAGTTCGGTGGCTTAAGATCGTTCGGTGGTCCACATTGTGGTCTAGCTCCCATCATGTTGTCTCGCGCTTGTTGTTGTGGATTGGCCACCGGGTAAGGCACACTAATAACTTTGTCCGGTTGACGACATTCGTCCAAATGATGATTTCCACATTAATTACTACAACCATAACCTTGCCCTTCGGACCAATATTGACCTTGGGCATGCCACCTTCCACAAAATGGATGGAATTCCTTCTTCTCATTCTTTTGACCAACTTGACCCCTAGGAGGAGGACCCCTATTATTTCCTTGACCATATTGAGGTTGTACTTGGACTCGTTGATTTTGTGGAGGTGGACCACCGTTTCTTCGTTGATCACGGTTTTGTCCACTTCTACAAAATTGATGAGTGTGGCCCGGTTGGCCACATTCCACGCACCATAAACCCGATGAATGTCTACCCGACTCAATTGGGGGAGGGGGTTGCGGTTGTTGACTCTTGATCATCAAAGACATTTGATCCGTGAGGCTTTGCATTTATTTGATCATCGCCTCTTGAAATCCCAATTGACTAGCACCTAACCTTCTCTTGACTTCCTCAAGGTGAGGATCCGCTCTAGGGGCCGGTAATGCTAGAAGTGGCGCCGGTTCTCTAACCGCTAAAGGACGTGGACCAGTTTCGACCATAGCATAAGGAACTTGACTCCCATACTTGACCGGTTTTCTCCTGACCACCCCAGGTCGAATGAGAATGAATTGAGGCATCAATTCATCTTCCCTTCTCCACAATCTCTCGTGATCTTTATCCAAACTCTTTATCCGCCCGCTTGGCATCCGCCAATGTGTGAGGATTTCTCTCAAGAACTCCCCTAATTGTTCCCGATTTAAAGAATCCTTGAAGAAAGAATTGCCTTAGTGTGTCATCACTTAGCATGGTTCCCACAAATCGTGTACACACTAAATCAAACCTCCTAATGTAGGCCGAAATTTCCTCTTCCCTACCTTACTTGATCGAAGCCAATGCCCTCAACGCCGTGTTTTGACCAACCTCAGGACGAAACTCATTCAAAAATTCCCTTTGTAATTGGTCCCATCCTCTAAAATGTCCCTGGGCATGATCCCTATACCACTCATAAGCCTCCCCCTCTAAAGTGGTGGGGAACCATACTAACCAATACCCCGGATTAGTCATGAGTGAGTTAGCTAACCTTTCCATGTACCTCTCCATATGCCTAGAGAACTCTCCATAAAACTTAGGGAGGTGGGAAGGTATGTCCACCGCTTGTAAGTTTTGTGGAACCACAATTGGTAAGCCTCTCGGCCTAACCAATGGATCAATGGGTGGCATAGGAGGTATGGGTGGTGGATACGTCCCTCGATCATGATCCATGGTGGCCGGTGCACTCCCTTGTAACCCCCTATCAACGTTTATTGGAACTTCTTCCCCAAGCACGCTATTTTTTGATGAAGTTTCACCACTCAACTTCGAAGAGATAACCTCTTCCTCAAGTTGAACCTCCGATTCTAATGTATCTAACAATGATCTAGGCTCAACGTTCAAACAACTTTCTATTCTAACATCCACTTCTTCTCATCCTTCGCTAATTCTAGATGATGCCTTCTTACGTTTAGGTTTTTCTAATCCTAATGTCAAATTTGGTTTTTGACATCGAGTTTTACCTTACATTCCATAAAGAATCGATCAGCCCTTACTTGACCAAACACACTCCTCACCGACTTCCCTCTTTAATGTTATCATTTTTCTTGGTGTGACTTATAAATTATGGAGGTGAAGAAAGAGATCCTGCAAGCCCACTTAAGTAAAAAATCCCAAACATGGGATATGCATGTTCGTGTCAATTCTTAGTCAAGCCGGAGAATCACCTCCGTGTCATTCCTTGAATTGACACTAACCACGATACCGAGAGTGAGGGGCTGACCTTTGTCATGCACCACATTAAGGACCGAGGCATCACCCTCTTGTCCTCAACATGATGCTATGATTCGGAAATTACCCTCTACAACGGATAACGACAAACACGAGTACGAAAATCCTTCCTTAATTAATTAGTCTTTTCACTTTGAAAAATGTGCTTACCTCAAGCAATTCACTTCCTCCTGTAAGTTAGCACTCGCACTCGACCGTGTTTGATACAATACAATAACCAGCTTAGCAATCGTAATTCAAAAGTAACAACCCCTAGTTTAAGAACTTAGAGACTCACCCCGAGGTGAATGTCAAAGTTGGATTTTCTAAAATTTAATTATCTCTCTAATTCTTAGTGAACTAATTCGAATCCTATTAGTGTGATCTTGTTATGCCATCCCAAAAGAATTTAGCATATATATTAGCCACGCTCCATTCATAAATGAATTTGCATAAATCAAATGCAATTCATTCCAATGAAAAAACAACTATACTACCCAATCAAAATTTAAACACGAAATACTCACCTCCCTCGAGCTCTCATTCCATACTCATGTCTAACTACAAGTCCTCTTAATCGCCTTCCAAGTCTTCTAGTTGCCTCCAAGTCTTCTTTCTAGTTTCCGCTTCGCTCCCGGCGGACGCACCATTTATGTAAGGCCAAACCTACCACCCTTAAGCGTCCTAGTCCGGGTAATAGGTTTGGAGATCACATGTGTAACATAACAACTTGTGGTAACATGAGATGTACGTTCTACCTTGATGAGTTTCTAAATTAATTCAAATCATGACATTTTATTAATGTGAACCTCGTGCATAGACACATCCTTGGCTTTTTCCAGAGTCCACCCCACTGTCTTTTCCACGCATGCCTTCAATGATTTCCCCCTTGCAACTTTGGTTCTGGTTGTCGATTCTTCACTAGTGCATGACACCTCGCTGAGGCTATGATGTGTTGATTCCATGACGCACATAAATTTTAATACAAGTGTTGAAAAACACTTATATAACTTAACATTACCTCCTCTTCCACAAGTCCCTCACAAATCCTTCCCAACTTCATCTCATAATGCAACCACTAAACCAACTAGCCTAACCCTCTAGCCTAACTAATTAGTCTAATTAACCATCCTCACTAACTAGTAGTAACTTAGCTTGTCGATCTAGCTTAGACTCGGGAGTGCACAACTAGTTGGAACTAGATTCCTCCTTAACCCATTCGCTAAATCTAACTGGCTCTACTTAACCCAGCCGCTAGGCCTAACTAGCCTCCCTCTTCAACCCAGCCGCTAAGCCCGACTGCCTCCAACTTCAAACCAACAGCTAGCCTAAGTGGCCTCCGCCTAAAAGCCTACAAGGTTGAATGCTTTAAATCTAACATGAATCTAGATGCTACAATTCTAAATGTCATAATTCTAAACACTATAAATTTAAATGATATAAGTCTAAATTCTATAAGTTGAACACAACGAGCTAAGCTCTAAATGCCTCAAACCAAAGACTACTCTTACCAAGTATCAACTAACTTCAAGGCTAATTAGTCTTGGTTCTTCACCTTGAGACCTTGCACACACACGTGTTTTTTTCTTGCTTCCCACACACCCATACTCATAACACGTTGGGTGCCAAGGAGCACAAAAGAAAGAAAGAGAAGAAGAGGGGAGAGTGAAGATTATATAGTGAGGTGAAAAGGAGTAGGTGAGCACCCCCAAGGCTCAAGATAAACCTTTTGATCATTTCCTACTTTGTAGACTCTCATCCTATCCTTTAAGCCTTCAAGGGAATAGGTGAGCACCCCAAGGCTCAAGATAAACCTTTTGATCCTTTCCTACTTTGTAGGCTCTCATCCGATCATTTAAGCCTTCAACTCTTAAACCAACAACATAGATCCTAATTCAAACATTTAATTCAAGGAGCCACTTTTGGTTCACTACACACTATGCTCACCTAACTAAGGAACTTTGTTCACACCGCTAAACTTCTAATCAACCTAAGGTCTAAACATAACTTCACTCAAACCTCACTTTTTTTATATTTTTATGAATAATCATAAAACATCAAAACATAACTTCCAATAGTTTCAAAGGGTTAAGAACACATGTGGGCACCATTTTGGGCTCACAACATGCTTCAAATCATTTCAATTAAGATCTGGCCATTATACACAGTTAGGCCGAACCATGTGGTATGAACAAGGGACATGGAAATATAGGAAATGAAATTATAAAAACTTAAAAATAGTGAATACATAGGTGATGTAGGTTTCAAACGCACGAGGCGTAGTCAAGAACTTGGACTACCATGTCTATCACTTTCTTCGCCCTGGTCGGCGTCTATGTGTAGGAAATCCAAAACTAGTTTGTTAAAATGCGGGTGCAACTAGGAGGTGGGGAAGGTGCTTCCGCTAAAATATGGGCAATTTCAGCAACATACGAAGGGAGCTCAAACGTCGTCGAAGGGGTTACAAACATGTCCGCATTGAGGACAAGAATCAGTCTGTCAATATGGACTCTGAAAATATAGAACGAGACAACAAAAAAATTAGCACATGACAAACATTCGGAATGGAGAAGACAAAAATCCAACCAAGCAAGTTAGAAGCCAAGAACGAACTTACGCACACAGCAAATCGAAATTGCGCTTCGCCATCTTCCGGGGAGGAGGAGGAAAAATTGATCCTCGTTCTGGGGCAGCACGCTGTGAAGTGTGTTCTTGGTCAGTCTCACGCATTGGGAGGAGGATGGACTTGAAGATATCGATATCCGACTCAAGCGCCACAATATGGCGTTAAATGGATCGACATGCAATGACGGAACCTCCTAGAAGAACGAAATCCAAGAATGTGAGCATAAGATAATGAATGGAGAATGTAACAAGAAAAAAGAAAAAAGAAATAATAAAGAACAAAGTCATGAGAAACAAGGAGAAGAAAAACCAACCAAGGCCACATTGCCAATCCATGATAATGTCGTCCTTGTCCGTGAGGGCGGAGAAAATGATGGAGAAGAACTCGGGGCGTTTTTCACGAGCACCTCTCCAAGGCACGTCGTCCTTCCTTAGCGACTGGTTCTTCGAATCGGCGAAGCTATTGAGCCAACCATCTCTCTTGAGATTGTAACCAATGTCTTCGAAGTCCGAGGTTCGGACATTCAAAAAAGAATCATTACGCACGAGAGCCTTGATGAAGAACTTGCGAGTCTGCAAGACATGAAAAGGTTTTGAATTAAGAATAGAAAATTGCAAGGAAAAAAAAAACAAGAATACAAGACAATGAGGGAAGCAAGGAATTATCAACTCCGATGGATTAGTAGGCGATTGGAGGTCGAAGTCATTCATGCCGAACGTGTCTTCGGCAACGTAGAAGTCCTCTATATGTGCCCAGTCATGTATGGATCTAGACACGTGAGGATCAGCAGCGTGTGCAAAGACAAGAACGCCGTCATCATGGAGGTTGGCGTTTGCAAAGGCAAATAAAAGCTTAAATTAAGTCGAAGACCGCTTGTTCTATTGGGGAACATCCGACGATGATGACGAGATGCCCGGTACACGGAGGTTCTCAGACACATCTGCAAAAAATAGATCAAGCCATGTGTGCACCTTAGGCTTGGTATTAGGACGAGTACGACCCGCTCCAACCTGGAAAGCAAAAATCCAAGGAAAAATATTAGAAAACAAGTGTTGAATTATAATGAAAGAATGGGTAAACAGGATAATGTTACACATACCTTAGTGAGAAATTCTTGGATGCGGCGGTAAGCGGAAGGGGGAACTTTAGACTGCATGAGATCCTCTATGAGGTCCCCCATGTCGACATTCTCTATCAAAGAGAGAGAAAACGACTTCTCCGAAGAAATTGCGGAGATATCCGGAGCAACAACCTTTCTCTTTCACGGCACGGATGGAATGGTGACAACGCTATGGGACGAAACATGGTCCCGAGAAGGGGCAGAAGGAGTTGTCGTTGGACTTCCCACAACCGTGGTAGCTGGAGTTATAGTGCCCCGAACGGAGGCCTTTGTGTAAGAGCGGATGGAGACTTGACTGGAGGCCACTTTCTTGCCTTTGGCCTTGGCCTTCACCGGTGCAACCTCCTTGTTAATGGTGGGAGGAGGGGGATTCTCATCTTCTTCCGGCTCTTCCTCCAATTCAATTACCTCAGGGGCAGAAGAAGCGAGGCTTTTGTAGAGGGGTTCTTCTACGTCGGGAACGAATCCACGAGAGCAATCCAAGTACCAACCACCAGCCACCAAATGTTCGCGTGGGAATTTTACAAGTTGCATGGGAGTGTACACACAAAGCTTTGAGGTGTCATTGATCCAATCGTTAGGGAATGTCGGCAAGGACAAAGAAGGAAGAGCATTCTTCACAACACGCTCACGGTGAATGTACCTACACATTACAGAACATGAGAACAAAGAATAGGATTTGAAAAAAGAAGAAGATATTAACGCGATAATAAAAACAAAAATGAATACCGGTAAGCAACGCGCTTGATAGCTATGGGACCTTCCTCGAACTCCATGAGATCGCGCCCTTTGGTGAATTTCAAGTCTCCCTTGTCATCAAAAAACACTCGAAAAGCCTTGTCCCACAAAATGAGCCTCCAATGCTCGACAAAATGAGCAGGTTGGAAAAGATCTTCCGTAGAAACCCAGTCAATGTCGATGGAGAGTTCATTTTCAAATAAGGCGATCTCATCCTCAACCCCTTTCTCCAACTAAGATGAGAAAAACATGAAGTCAGAAATGTGGCCTAACTAAACACGAAGTACCCAACACAGAAGGCAATATATTTCAACATCACAACCCAAAATCACAATCCAGAAAGTATAAGGTATGGAAGCACCTGTGCCCAAAAAGAAGCTTTGTGATGCCAGTCATCGAGGGTTTTCTCGCGAAGAGGAAGAGAAGATGGGAACTTGTTTTTGGTTTTGACCTCAGCGGGGGAATTCCACCACCGAAGCCATCTAGCCTTAAAGGAAGCATCTACATGTGTAGTTGCGACCTTTTGCAGTTTCTCAATAGTCATATCTGGGACGACGAAGGTGGAGAAATGACGGTCAATCTGAAAAAATGCATAGTGCAATGTAAGGGAATATACATAAAGCAAAAGCACAAAAACATGAAGGTACAGGGAAACAAAAATTGAAGAGGTCCAGGGAGTACCTCTTGGAAGAAGTCATCGCCGTTGTCCTTATGGGCGACTGAGATGAACTTCTCAAAGCTCCAAGATCGAATACTTTTGATCAATCTATCCTGGGCTTTTGTCATAGCATCCCAAATCCCGGTAGCAGATCTAAGAGCCTCGGGAGTGGACTCACGGTATAATCGTGTAGCAGTATCCGCCGAATTCGAGATCTTTCTCTAAAACAAACAGAAATGTGGGTAAGGATTAATGCACAAAACATAAGAAAGGGAAAAACTAGAGTAAGGAGAAATATTACCTTGTACAAGAACTTGACGAAGACATCCAATGTGAGGGGATACCAAGTAGGAGTCTTTTCCATCTTAGCCTCGCACATCTTGTAGTCGTCAACCGAAATGAGGCCCTTGAAATCCTCAAGCTTCATTTTTCCAAGGCTCGGTCACTGTCACGGTAACCCATGACGAACTCAATTTCCAACCGAGCGACATCAACCTCGTTGATGGGACGAACTAGTGGAAGACATCGCAAACGGCACAAAGGGATAGAGAAACGCGACTTATGAAAGGGTTTCATTCAAACCTGGTGAATGACAGCATTAGAGTCTTCTTTTTGTGATCTCCGAATCAAGATCTCAGTTTCCTCTAGGTTGGACTCATCAAGAGGACGCAAAGAGTCGGATGCAACTGGTGCATCATTATACAAGGGCAACCATAAAGACATAAGGTAATGCGAAAAATATTGAAAATACAATGAAACGAGGCCAAGTTTGGGATACGAAGAAAAACTCAAAGAGGGATGCAGTGCCTTATAATCATACCAAAGGAACATCCAATTGAACATTATGATCATCCCCTGCGGGATCCACCCATAGAATAAGATCCATGGATTGTGATTCCTACACAAATGCAAGAGAACATTGAAGTCATAATCTCATCCAAATGTCATTTCATACATGCCTTGCACATTGCAATCAAAATCTGGCCATTCATAGCCCTACTCCTTGACCCTCTCGGATCCAAGAGGGTCCTACCCTAGCCAATACATATCTAGACCGACACATAAAACATATGAAACATACACTTAAACATACATGCATTAAACATTTCAATCAAAATCTGGCCTTTCAAGGCCCTACTACATGACCCTCTCGAATCCGAGAGGGTCCTACCCTAGCCCATCCATAACTAGGCCGAAACAGAAAACATATGAAACATAAACTTCAACATACATGCCTCATATCATTTCAATCCAAATGTGGCCCTTCATAGCACTACCCGATGACCCTCTCGGACCAAGGCTTCATCTTCAACTGTCCATCCTGCTATTTACTTCCCTTTGACGGCTTCTGAGGCAGGGGTGCGATCTACCGCGATATTCCCTTCTTTTACTTTGTAAAACTGGCTTGGATACAGCGGTTTCTCCTCCATGGCTTCTTGCTCCTTCTTAGTTGCTTTTCATTTTCGAGTTTTCTCGGGTTTATTTTTTTGTGCTTGAACATTTCAATCAAAATATGGCCCTTCAAAGCCTTACTCCTTGACCCTCTCGGATCCAAGAGGGTCCTACCCCAGCCCATACACAACAAGGCCGAAACATAAAACATATCAAACATACACTTAAACATACATGCCTCAAATCATTTCAATCAAAATCTGGCCATTCATAGCCTTACTCCTTGACCCTCTCGGATCCGAGAGGGTCCTAACCCAGCCCATACATAACTAGGCCGACATAGAAAATATATCAAACATACACTTAAACATACATGCGTTGAACATTTCAATCAAAATCTGGCTCTTCAAAGCCTTACTCCTTGACCCTCTCGGATCCGAGAGGGTCCTACCCCAGCCCATACACAACAAGGCCGAAACATAAAACATATCAAACATACACTTAAACATACATGCCTCAAATCATTTCAATCAAAATTTGACCATTCATAGCCCTACTCCTTGACCCTCTCGGATCCGAGAGGGTCCTACCCTAGCCCATCCATAACTAGGCCGAAACAGAAAACATATGAAATATAAACTTCAAGATACATGCCATAAATCATTTCAATCAAAATCAGGCCCTTCAGAGCACTACCCGATGACCCTCTTGGATCCGAGAGGGTCCTTCCCTAGCCCATCCATAACTAGGCCGAAACAGAAAACATATGAAATATAAACTTCAACATACATGCCATAAATCATTTCAATCAAAATCAGGCCCTTCAGAGCACTACCCGATGACCCTCTTGGATCCGAGAGGGTCCTTCCCTAGCCCATCCATAACTAGGCCGAAACAAAAAACATATGAAATATAAACTTCAACATACATGCCATAAATCATTTCAATCAAAATCAGGCCCTTCATAGCACTACCCGATGACCCTCTTGGATCCGAGAGGGTCCTTCCCTAGCCCATACACAACAAGGCCGAAACATAAAACAGATTCAAAATTCCCGGAATTCATGTCTGCACTGGATACCTTAGCAGGCGAGGATACTTCATTGTTACATGAAGCCAGTCACCAACACCAAGACCTTATCAGGAAATTTCCTGACTCTTTTCCACAGGCTTTCCACCGAATTCAGCTTAATGGGTATATCACAAGAGCCTTGGAAGATCGGAAACACACATTGGAACAGAGAATCATATCTACACCGCATGCACGAACGCTACTCTATGTACCTCAATACAATCCAGGGAGTATGAAGATCCCAAAACGATCCTGAGGGCAAGATCTTAACCTAGGGAGGGGGTAAAATGTTGAGTACAAAAGCTTAGCACTTAGGGTGGGAGCTAAACAAGTAAATTGGAGACACCGAATATTGAAGAGCCACACCGAGAGAGAGCGCTGGAAGAAAAGAATGGAGTCCCGGTCGAAGAGGACGCTCGGCCACGGGTTTAGGCCCCCTTGTCACGGAGTTACAAGGGAGTCGCGCGGTTACAGGGTCTTTTACCCGCGGCAATGGATCCCCGGCGGCTTACAAAGGACTTCCTAGTGTTTGATCAAAGGACTTTAAAGGGATATATTAGGGGCATATTAAGGGGTGTATTAAGGATGTATTAGGGGTATATTAAGGGTGACTTAAGAGGGCTATAGAGGTATATTAAAGTATAGGATTTTGAGGATGAATGACTATCCGAAGAACATGATTATGGAATCTTGAGGAAACATGATTATGATAAGAATTTTGGGTTATTAAACTACAAAGGTATTATGGAGACATTAAGGAGAATATAGGACTAGAGTACATTCTACGAGTATGTACTAAATACCAATTATCGGAATTGAATCAATCACGCACAAAGATTTGATTGACTTTCAAGGAGGAATATAGTGGAATCTTGGTATTAAAAACATTAGAGTAGTAAAACTGTCGCGCACCTCTCCATGAGGAGTGGCCGAAACACCATGGGCACAAGGGGGACCCCGGAGTGACACCCGGGACTTGTGGCGCCGTTGGTGAGAGGGCCCAAGTGATCCTAGTGTGGGTGAGGGCCCCGGGCGTTGGGAACGCCTCCCATCCACGAAGACTAGGAGGCACAAGGGTAAGGCCATGAGTTATGCGTAGCTCATGGCGTGGTGATTCTAGAAATCTCAAGAACACCTCAATCGGAGGTGTGAGCTAGGAGTTATGGCCATTTGAGTGGGGCGCTGTCCCGGGACAGCAGTGCCTGGGAGTGATTCCCGGGACTGCCAAGGTTCAAACAGGCATAACGTCCTCAATACTTGCCCAAATGGGGCAAGTGAGGAGTCCATCGGCATCTACGTGAAGCGTAGATGAAGATGGAGTGGTTGGTTGTCATGATCAGACATCATACAAGGAAGTTATGATGGTCTGAAGCTGCTGGGGGGTTCTAGGTCCAGCAGCTAAAGGAAAATGTCCACTTGGCCCCAACTCTTGGTAGAGAGACAAGAGGTTGGTTGACGGTGGGGTAGGGGCCCCGCGTGAAGTCCTAGAGGCTTATATGGGTGAGGTGGTGTGGCCTCACCCACCCGAGGCCGAACGGCAAGGCCTCCATGGGCTTTGGCCTATTGTGAGGCCATAGTTGCCTAGTATGGTTCGGGTTGTTGTAGTGTTGCTCCGGCAACGCGATGATCAACATAGGATTGGACTTCCATGGATGGAAGTCCACATTGGGGAAATGGGTTACCGATTAAGGGGTGAGTCCCGAAAGCAAAGTAGGAGGGTTGGTTCCCTCCTATGAACTATTGGTCCGGGGTAAGAGGAGCTATCCATTAGCATGGCGGAATGCGAAGGGTTAGCGCTCGTAACCTTTGCTAGAAACGAAAATTGGCAAGATTGTTAAGGGACCTAGCAAGGGTTGCGACAAAAACGGTTATAACCGTTTAGGATAGATATCATCTACATATATTGAAGATTGATAGTGTTTAGGAAAGTGGAAGATCACAACCACTCTTAATATAGATTTTGGACTAGGAAAAAAAGACTATTTAAGGGAAGCAAATTAAGAGACTTACACCTCATTTTCAATACGACGAAGTTATCTTAAATTTGAGTGTCAAGAATCACTTGAAGCTTTTGTAACTCTCCTCTCGAGGAACTTTTTGCAATATACTTATCTTTTCTACAACATGAGTGATCTCTCTTACCTCTCTCTCTCAAATTGAACTACGAGTCGTCAATGGTACTTTGTAGCTTAAGATATTGACAAGTGAGAGAAGAGTAGATACTTTTGAGAAAGAACTCAAAAGATTAGTGTGAGGGTGAGAACAAAGCGCTCAAGATATTTTGGAGAATCAATGGAACTTTGAGAGAAATTGATATGAGAAAACAAATGTCAATTTATACAACTTGAGTGAAGGAAATAAGATTATCTCTCTCAAGCGGAACTTATCATTGATCTCCTCAAAAGGAAATTATATAATTATAAAGAGTTGAAGATTAAGATTGTATTGACAAGTATTGCATGCATAACTCAATTATTTGTGAGTAAGACTTTGTGATGAATACTAAACTCTTGAGAAAAGGATAATTGAGAGAAAACTCATTAACATAAACTATATGTGTAATTCGTATATGTGATAACGATTAGGTGACTTATGCATATTGAACTTACTCTATAATTTATATTTACATTGATTGATAAAATATGATTTAACAAAGATTGATTGAGTGAATACTTGCAAAGATTATTATAGAAGCTTCTTTCTTTAAGTTTATTTGTGAGTTGTTGGATGTCATTACAATTTGAAGGATTATCTATTCAAGAGAAGATCTCTCTCTCTCTTGAGCAAAACTCAAGAGAGATAAGGTTTACTTCTCGTCATCAAGAAACACTTTATAGTAAAAGTATTTTTAAGATACTTTGTAAGTTCTTGGATGTCATTACGAGTGAAGGATCAACTATCAAAGAGAAGAGTTCTCTCTCTTGAATAAACCTCAAGAAAGTTATAATTACTATCGTCATCAAGAAACACTTTGAAGTTAAACGTGACATTGCAAAACAATCAATGATGTGTTCATGAGATTAAAACTACTATATGCATACATGTCAAGTTACAATATTATAAGTAGTAACACTTGAGCTTAAAAAGGAAGACTCAAGAATATTAGATCTTCTTCATCATTATAAGATTACTATCATTTGTGTGATTGATGTTTATGAACTACGAACCTTAAGTATTCATATAACTTATTGAAAACTATATTATTATTGAGGATATTGTTACACCTCTTGAAGATTTCTTTAAATCTAATGGTTCTTATTATCAATGATGCCTTACATTGAGAGTAAGAATTAAGATAATGAGATTGTGTTCACTCCAATAATTATATTCATATCATAAGAAGAAGAGAGGGATTATTAATTCGAGACCGAACATATTAATGAGGCACGGTAGTTCTCAAGCGAATATAAATTTACGTGATGTCTCACCGTGAGTTTTCTTGAGCTAAATTGCAAGGGAACGACCCACGGGGTGCATCATTTTGGCGACCATGCTGGGGATTCTTGCCATTAATGTGTTTCGGTAATCTAAATGTGAAAGGGTGATTTAATGTGTCTCGGTGATTTAAGTGTGAAAGGGACGAAAGCGGAGGTTCTTGGCGAATGCGTTAACTAAGCACGTGGAGAATTACGCCAAGAAGAGCGGATAACCGCAACGTCATATCTACCAAATGGAACTTAACACGATTCGGAGATAATGCGCCTTACTAGTAAGAATGTCAAATGAGAAGAGACATACGGAAGACGACCGGGAGATACGTGATACGTTGAATGAATTAAACTTCATCACTTTTTGCGAGGCGATATTCAAGGAGACCGAAACTCAAGAGAAATTCTATCAAGTGGAGATTAAGGAATCCCTACTTTACAAATTGTGGCACACAATGGGAGAAATTTCTAATGAATGACAAACAAAATTGGAACGTTAAATCAAAGGAGAAGATAGTGAACGACCAAAAGGAACTAATATCAAGTTGGCCATGGGAATATCCCGATTACATCAAAAAATCTAACAAAACGGAAGAATGAATTAGCACCAAACGATTTCTTGACTTAATGGTATGTATGAACCGAGTATACATCGATCAAGCGTGGAGAAGTTTTGAAGAAAGGTGGATTAGTTTCACGTACCAATCGGAGTTTGAGAGAAGAATCAAAGACTTACCCGAAGAATTACAAGCCATCATCTTTTCTAAAGTGTGGAACAAAGGCAAGGATACGTTGTGGGAATGCATGCCGGGAACAACAAATCAAAGTGGGTACCATTATAATCTAGAAGGGTTCCTTTACGACCTATACTACACACGAGTAATGGTACCGGCTACGATCAATGATTCCTTGGTTTGAGAACGTCCATTGCCGCGATAACTTACGAGAAAGATTAGAAGAAGGATCCGAAGAAAAGCAATTAATCGGACCACTTGAAGCCTCACATGTCGAAAGAACGATTTTGAGAAAAATTGAGAAATCAAACGTGAAAGGAGTATACGTAATTGATGATCTTATAGAAGACATTGACACTAAAAGAATTGTGAGTCATTGGCCTTGGGAGTACCCGAAGTTTAGTTGGGATGAAAAGGTACTAACTCAATATGAAGGAGTAAAAAGGTTCCATGACTTGATGTGAAACATGCACAAAGTTTATAAAACAAAAGCAACCAAATACTTTATCAAGAAACAAATCGGATTTACTTATCGATCAGAGTTTGAGAGGAGAATCTACGAACTACCGGAAGAACTACAAGCAAAGATATTCTCAAAGGTGTGGAATCACGGGAGAATTGGAATCGGGAAGTGGGCAAAAGGCGCCACAAGTCATAGAGGGTACCACTACCCGCAAGAAGGATTATTATACAACTTGTACTTCGAAAGGGTGATGATAAAACTTTACAACGGACTAGAGAAATTGGAAAATAATGAATGAGGGTTGATCAAGTTTAACGAGTGAAATTTTAAGAATCCATTGGGGAGGAAGAGAAAATTAGATTAAGAGATAGTTTGTCCTAAGAGTCGTACTAATGAAAAGATGAATACAGATGCACATAGTTGAAGCCGGGAGGGCCGACTAAGGTGGTCTAAGATCATGCTAAGTAGTGTTAATGTACGGCGAAGAGGAAGAGAAAACTAAAGAAGAATAGTGTGTCCTAAGAACCGTATTAGCGAAAGGGTGAATATAGAATGCACATAGTTGAAGCCGGGAGGGCCAACTAGGGTGGTCTAAGATCATGCTAAGTAGTGTTAATGTACGACGAAGAGGAAGACACTAGGGAGCGAAGTCGTTCGCCGCCATCTAGGAGAGAGGCCGAGGCCGAACGTAAGCACATTAACCGTATGCAACATGGAGTAAACCCCAATAGCGAGGAAGGAAGAGCCGAGAGGCAAAGAAGAGAGAGAGCGGAACGATATGAGAGACGGGCAAGACAAAGAGCCGAAGGTCTTGATATATCTAGATCACCATCCCCATCACTAACAAACGATAACCTAGACCGACCATCACCCTATGAATACGAAAACATAAATAGAGAAGAGCAAGGAGACACCGTCACTCCATTAAGAACATTCGAAACGAACACTAGGGAAGGGATACCCCGGAATATTAATTTTGATCAAGACACACAAGAAAGCATAGTAGAGAACGAAAATTCAACAACAACTCAAAGTGAGGAACCAACGTCAAGACATGTCAACCAAACATTTGAAGAATTTTTGCAACAAGTAAGGGCTAGTGAGCAATTATTTGACTATAGGGTACCGATTAATAGCACAACAAGATCCGGAACAACGTCATTAGGGACGAATATTGGAAGTTCCGGAGGAGGAAGAGGAAGTGGAACTATAGCCATGTCGGGAGGAGCGCCACCCCCGCCTAGAAGAGGGAAGATACCTCTTCCCACATACAAAAGAAAAGATGATCCGGACACTTACATACAAGAGTATGTCAATATATGTCATGCCAATCAAGAAGGAACCGATGCGGAGAAACTAAGATTGTTTCCGGTGACTCTTAAGAAAAAGACACTAGAATGGTAAACTCAATTTCCTGCGAATCACTTTTTGAATTGAAACGATTTAAAGACAATTTTTATCCAACGATTCCGATCAACCAAATCGGAAGGAGAGATCATCAACAACTTGTCAAATGTTAAACAAAAGAAAGATGAATCGGTGGAAGAGTTTTATGAACGAGTAATGGTAGCGGCGGCTAAAATTCAACCCGCACCGGGAGAACAAATTAGAAAAACTTGGTTCATAAATGGACTAAGGAAAGAATACGAAAAAATGTGAACATTTTACCAAGTGATACTTTGGAGGAAGCACTAGCTTCGGCACGAAAGATTGAGATGAGCAAGACTAAGAAGGAAAGGATGAAGGAAGACGAATCAAGTGGAGATTCAAGTAGCGATTTCGATGATGATGCAAGAAGAAGGAAGAAAAAGGGAAAGGCTAAGAAGGCCGATGCTACTAAGGATGATTTAAAGGCTCTTAAACAAGAGATAGAGGAACTAGCCATTGGCACTCGGAAGTTTAGAACGGGAGTCACTTGCCGGAGATGCCGCAACAAAGGCCATTACTCAAATGAGTGCCAATTAAAGAGTTGTTCGAATTGCAATAGCACTACACACAATACAAATGAATGTGTTTATGATGGAAGAAGGCGAGAAAGGAGATTTGGAGTGAATCAAGTACAACCACAATTGAACAACAACCGGAGAAGGGCGGGAGCCGAGCCTCCGAGATTTAAAGATGAAGAAAGACCGCGGTTCGGGGAGAATCGGCGAGATATGAGATACCCCTATCAAGGGAGAGATAAGCAAAGGGATGAAGAATACCCCTATTATGGGCAGGAATATCGAAGAGGAGATCGGTACCCGTACGACAATTACCGGAGGGAAGCGACATACCCTTACCGAAGCCAATACTACCCAAGGGAAGAAGCATACCCCTTTACAGGGGAGCCAGGCCATGCTAAGAAGGATTGTCCCCTTAAGCACAAAAACGCCCCAACCGCAGAAAGGCCGAGGCGGAAGACAATTTTTCTCGCTAAGGATCCGACGAAGGACACTGCTAAGCATTTGTCGAAGCAGCTGACGTGTTCTCACTGTGGTAAGCCAAACCACACCAAGGACCATTGTTTCACTCTTCATCCGAAAAAACGACCTCTCTCCGCATGGGAGAAGGCGATGGAGGCAAAATTCAAAAGTTTGGCTTTGTCCGGCCAAATCTTGACCCCTTCGGCTTCATCCGGAGCTAAGGCTAGCTCCTCCACACCGGATTACTAAATGCTCGGAGCTTTGAGGGAGGTGGTGAGCTCTGCCACCACGTGCTCAATCCGTGTCAAGAGCCACACTTCCAACTACATGGGATTCTGTGGTGAGTTTGAGAGCTCGGGACAATGGTCCCGCAGACCAGATTGGCCAAGCATGGCTGCCGCTATCTTTTGGATTGGCAGATGCTGTCCAATCTGTTGGTGGTTGACATTCAAACACGGAGGCGTCGAACTCTTCGACCGACATGGTGAATATCTTGGCGTCAAAGGTGTTACATTCACCTTTGTTCACGGCGATGGAGTTGTCATCGTCAGATATCCAACCGGACGACACAGCTATGTGAGCGTAGAGCGGAGAATAGAGATTTGGAGAGCGGAGAGCGGAGATGAAGAAAAAATAGCAAACTTTTCAGACTAAATTTAGAAAAGGTTAAATAGCAAAGAATATTCATGGAATATGCCAAAATAATAAAAAATGTGACCTATTTCCGTGGAATGGATAGGTCCAACAATAAATGAAAATGATCTGAATTTGAAATGGAGTCGTTAAATTTAGAACACGGGAAGTGCAAAAATGATATAAGAATTATGATAAAATAGATAAGTATATGATTTAATCCAAGGGTGATTCCAAAAAAGAATAATTAAAAATGATTTTATCGAGTTTGGTATAATTGAAGAATGAGTCAATCAAAATACAAATGGCGACCAACTTGCTTCGTTTTTATTCCATCACTTTTATATTTGTCTTGTGTGTGAGTCAATTGTAGAGCTTGGACTCGCACAATTATTGTTTGTAAAGACTATCTTCAAATTCAGTATCCAATACGGATGTAGAGTGTTTAAGGACACAATGGGAGAGGAGAGAGACATGTTCGCTGGCCTAGGATGGGAGAAGGAGATTAGGAGTCTAGGAGATCCCCATGTTCCTTTTAATCCATCGCCAGAACATGACAAAGGTGTTGGAAAGCAATGTAGTGATGACTACGAGCTAACTCCATTTTTGCAGTCCACACAAGCCTGGAGGTGGAGGATGCAAGAGGAGCAGAAACAATATGCAAAGAAAAATAAAATGTGAGCGGATGTGCAGGAGAAGGACGCTGATGTCAATGAAGACGCTGATTTGAATGAAGACAAAACGACGAACGGGGAGGATGAGGTGAAGGTAGTAGGCGAATCTTCGTGGTCTTTGTCGTTTCGCGAGAGGATGAGAGGATTGTCGCCGCATCGTCGTCCATTGAGGGATCAAATGAGGTATAAAACGGTGTCATACATTGATTTGCTTCGACCGGGTCCACCTCCATCAAGAAGGGACGATGAAACATGTAGAAGGTTGGCGAAACGAAAGTAGATTTGATAGACATAGGTAGCACTTTCAAATTGAACATGAAATGTTCAACCGGGAGATAGACACATGGCACATTTGAATATTGTAATACAAAATTTTGAAGAGAATGAAAATAATCTCTGAGATTATATTTATTATAGCAATCAATTATAAGTTCACATTCGGTCTAGAACTGAACACATCCATTAGAACAAAATGTAGTGCTAGGATGAGGGTAATTCTAGGAAGTAGACTATGTCGAGAGGCCCCTTTCGAGGATGAGTTTGACCTCATTGAAGCTAAAGGTAGGGGCGTGAATGAACAAGTCAACTTCGGGGTCTACATTAAAGACCTTGACAAATATGAAGTAGAGGTGCTTACAATGCAGGAACAAATTTCGTTTACGGCCAAACTTTGATATCATATCCTTGAAGGCCGGGCAATTACACTCCGGCAAGGAACTGACTGTGAGTTGGTAAATTGATTGAGTAGGTGCAGGTTTGGACTACAACATGATAACACAACCAAATCCAGGGCGTGGAATCATGGTCACCTTCAAAATGGTCCCATCCATAGCTCGTGCAGATGCGACCATCTACATTTGTTTTGTTGATGGTGCGGTGGCAGACCGTCTCGTAGTCTTGGACTGCCTGGAAGAATGATACGAGTCTGGGTTGGCAGGAACGTCTACTCCAGAGAGGTCGAGTGGAGGAGCCGATGTGTTGAAGAGGCGAGTGGGCGTGATGCGTTCTTTTTTAGGGAGCTGAAAGCCGGCGTTCTCAAGGTTAAGGATCTCCGGACGAGTGAGGTTGGTACCAATTTTGACAGGCCACACGGGCGGGATTGGAGGTCGTTCTTGGTCTGCAAAGAATTTGTCGACCCATTTGTGACGGGATCCTTTGACACAACGTTCAATGTCGTCTGGGCAAAAAAAAACTTCTCGACCTTAGGTGTTGTGAATTTGTAATAGTTCCAAACTCCAATGTATGCCGGTGCAAGGGTGCTTTTGGAGTTGGAGACGATTTTGGCAGTGCATTTCTTCTTGGTGACAGCATGCATGGCCCAACATGCTTTGGAGGAATTGTAAGGAACTCGAGCAATATGCCAGAGCTTCTCGTCCACATTGGATTCTTGTACGGCAGTGACATGACAGAAATCCAATCCAGTAAGAGGGGGTGGTGGAACCTCGATCAATGTTGGGGAAGACTCCTCGACGATGGTAGGCAAAGGTGAAGCGTTAGATCTTGTGGTTCTCTGAGCGACACGAGGACGAGAGAAGTTGAGGATGTCGGGGCGGTGGGTTTCATCATTAGCTCCAATGGGGGTGTCAGGCTTACGTTTATGGGAGCCAAAGACCTCGGCACCCTCAAGGTGGGGACTACGAGTGCAAAATTCCTCTCCGCCAGGCATGTCGAGAAGAACCTTTTGTAGGACAGCGGGGTCACCAGTACGTTGAGCACGACGAAGCTTGAGTTCTTCTTTGCTAGGGCCATCGCCCCCAACGCCACCCTTAAGAAACTGATGGTACGCCACAATTGGGAGGAAGGCTCGAATATAGTCATCCACAGTGGCCACGTATAGATCGCCACCTTTGTTGCCGGACCTTTGGAGCCATTTGTTGTGAATGGACTTGGCAAGGTTGCAATTGGGCATTTGTGCAAATTCCTCAGTGGTCATGATTTTCTCTTGCGAAATGGAAAGGGTGTGCAAGAAATAAGAAAAGTTTGAAAAATAAGATAAAACAGAAACAAAGAGCAATAACACTAAAGACGCACCAATTCCATGAAGCCACCCCATTGTCAATAACGAAGGCCAGCCAAAGCTGAGGGTGTTTCAGCCCCTCCTCGGAGGTGTAGTTAGACGAAGCCCACCAGGCCTTGATGGCGAGGTACCTCGTTTCCGCCTCGACCATAGAGGGTGCGTGGCGATACTGCAGGCAGAGACGCTTGTGTTGGTCTTGCAAGTCATGCTTGATATATAGCTTGGTGTGTTTCTCCAAAGACTTGGTCCAATGGAAGTAGCAGGTTCTCTCACGCCCATCGATGGGAACCTTTGGGTCTCCGGACCCGTAAACAATCTTCACGGCATTCCAATTGGCTTGGGCACTGTCTGCCATGAAGCCTTTGAAGTGGGGCTTGGGGATTCCATGGCGGGCCATGACGTGGTTGAGGTTATGCCAGAAAAAAACTTGAGCATCCTTGTCCTCGGATTGGAAGTCGCAGCAAGTGATGGTCATGACGCGCTGGTAGGTACCGTCGTATACGTGGCAGGCCATGGTGGTCCAATTGGCGACGCGTTTGACATGGTCGGACATGATCCAAGCATGCTCGAGATCATTGCCAGGTTGCATGCGCTTAACCAAGTCGACCCCAAGTCGACCTCGGACATCTTGAAAACGAAAACCTTGTCCGTAGCGTCACCTTGGCCTGGGAATTGATTCCACTGGACATAGGCCCAGGTGCTGACACCTCGAAGCTTGGCGATGCCATCCATAACCCCCAATCTACGTAAGTATTTGAAAGTGGTAACCTTGTTACCGAGGTGGGAGGAATGCAACTCCTTGCAACGATAAAAAACGGGCTCAAGTTCTTCCAAGGAAAGGAGTTGATGAGGATCAGTATCATTGCGGAGGAGGAACTCACCCACAAGGTCCTTGTTGGCTTCAAGGACGATTTTGCTATGAGTGGCTTGGGGCGTTCGCTCAACGTGCTCCTCGATGAGGGCGTTGATGCGTTGTTGGCTATCTCTGCAATTGCCAACCTTGACGGGATGATGATGGTTGCCCAGATGAATACATGCACGCTGAGTGGTGCCTTTGCCGTGGACGTAGAAGATTTTGGCAGGACATGGTGCAATGCATTTGGGAGGCTCCTTAGATACCCGGCACATTAGAGTGGATCCCAAAGGCAAGGGTCCACCAACGGGGATGGGCTCCTTGGTGAATCCGTCGAAATCAGTATCATTGACCGGGGAAGTCCGATGAGCACGTTGTAGGTAATCGCACTGAGGATTTTGGCATTGGAGGTGGCCAACACAACTGGAAGAGCGAAAAGCAAGGCCAATGTCATTGGTGATATTGGTGGTCTGGGTCTTAGTCCAAACATGGCCGTCATAGCATTTGTCCATGCCGTCCATGGATTGGGCCTTCTTATGAGAGGAAGAGACACCAAGTGGGGGCAGGACAAACATAATATCACCATCAAAGCGAGGCGGCAGGAAATTCACCTCTTCAATTTGTAAGGTGTCATAATCCAGCTTCTTGAGGATGTTCTTCCTACCGGGCATGGAAGCAAGAGAACGTAGACATTGAAGAATGAAATTTGGGGGTTTGCCTGGAAAGGGAGGAAGAAGAGACGGAGGTGGCGGGGTAACAAAGGTGGAACGGACGGAGGATGGGGATGGCTTGTGAATGGGAGTGGAAACGGGGGGGTCATCACCGTCGGAGGAATCAGAAAGATATATGACAATGTGCGTACCGGGTTCAATCTTAACTTAGCCAAAGGAGGAGTATTGAAAGTGGAAGCAGAGGAATGGGGAGGGGTACGGATATCCGTGGATACATTCGTGCAAGGACATGGGAGTCCGTACACCCTGTATTTACCAGCGCAAAGTTCCCACATTGACGATCCGCTGTCGGCAACCCTAGGATTCTCACGCATGGTCAATGACAAAAGAGAAGTAGCAGTATCACAAATCTCGCGCTCGATCCATATTGTAGTGTTTTGCAATAAAAACTTGATACTAAGGTCTAGGGAAGAAACAGATGCAAATCTCTTCGCATCTATGGGGAAAAGAAAGGGGATCCCTACGCCAGTGGCACGGAGCTCAACCATCTCCGACACACATGGAGTTGTGGATGAGGAGCCATGGACAAAGACAGGGACGAATAATAGAAAAATCCAAATAAGGAAAACGAGGCAAGGCTAACATAGAATTGTAAACCCTAAACTTTGAACAGTGGTACTATAAAGGTAAGAGAAGGTCGGGGAAGGGTCATTTAGTGAGAGAAGTAAAGGGATGCCCAGATGGTAGCGAGCACAAAAGAGAGGAAGAGAGGGGAGCTGGAACGCACACATGAAGGAACCAGACCAAAATACAGTCTCCACAATCGATCCAGGAAAGGAGCGAAAGAAGATAAAGGGAGGGACGAGTTTTGAGCACTTCAAAACAGAGGAGACGGAGAGAACTAAAGAAGAAGGAGGAAACGTGCATAGAAGGAAGAGGGACCCCATCAGACTCGCAAAATACGTGTAGAGGGGACAAGGGAGGGTTGAATCTGCGGTCGATAGACGAAGAAGTGGAGGACAGTGGTTCACAAACACCATCTATGGCAGAGAGCGAGCATCCGAACAATTCAAATTAGAGCGGGTCCCGCAAGGAGAGAAGGGAGAATTCGATGAATGCCGTTAGTTTGTCGTAAGCTTATATGCACAAGGGGTACTTCAAGATTTAGGTTTATGGGAATATGAAATAGTAATTTCAATTCTCTAAATATAGGAGAGAACTTGCAAAGAATAGGACAAGCAATATATGGAAAGGGATAAGGAAATAAGAAGGAGCCTTGAGTGGGATTGACACCCACCTGCCTGCATTATAGGAAAGACCTTAGTTCGTTATGGAATAGAGAAAGACCCTCTCGGATCCGAGAGGGTCTTTCATTGAGGGCTTGAGGACTACATTGTGAATTCAAGGTTGTATATGTTCAATTGTGTCCATTAGTACGGTTTATAGTGCCGGAAAGGACCTAAGGACTAGATATTGAATTGAAGGTAGTGTACGTTGTATGAGTAGATAGGGAAAAATTGTGTCCACTAGTTCGGTTCATAGTGTCGGAAAGGACATAAGGACTAGATATTGAATTGAAGGTAGTGTATGTTGTATGAGTAGATAGGGAAAACTTGGGGGCACTAGTTCGGTTGATAGTGCCGGAACGGACATAAGGACTACATTTTGAATTGAAGGTAGTGTACGTTGTACGAGTAGATAAGGTAAACTTGGGTGCACTAGTTCGGTTCATAGTGCCGGCTAGGCCATAAGGAATAGTTTCTGAATTGAGGTATAGGGTTTATGAATTGAATACATATCACTTGTGTGGTGTAGCTCGGCATAGTTGTTGAGGTGAATGTTGTGAGGCATATATGTGTAGCAAGGGTTCACTTGTCTATGCCATTACGGCTTATAGTTAGTCGGCCATGAGGACCGGGTAGGCCATGAGGACTAGTTTTTCAATTGAAGGTTAGGGTTTTGAATTCAGAAGCTCGTGTGGACAAGCTCGGCTAGGTATTGGGAGGCGGGCAAGAGACCAGAAATGGAGGTGAATGCTGTGAACTACATATTCCTTATATGTTAGGAATAGGACCCTCTCGGATCCGAGAGGGTCATTGATGTCTCCTCCTAATGGCCACATTTTGATTGAAATGATTTGAGGCATGTATGTTTAATTGTATGTTAGATATGTTCTCGATTTCGGCCTTGTTGTGTATGGCTGGGTAGGACCCTCTCGGATCGGAGAGGGTCAAGGAGAAGAGCTTTGGAGGGCTAGATTCCGATTGAAATGATTTGAGGCATGAATGTTTAAGTGTATGTTTGATATGTTTTTGGTTTTGGCCTTGTTGTGTATGGCCAAGGGTGGGACCCTCTCCGATCCGAGAGGATCATCAGGTAGTGCTTTGAAAGGCCAGATTTTGATTGAAATGATTTAAGGCATGTATGTTTAAGTGTATGTTTGATATGTTTTATGTTTCGGCTTTGTTGTGTATGGGTTGGGGTAGGACCCTCTCGGATCCAAGAGGGTCAAGGAATAGGGCTATGAATGGCCAAATTTTGATTGAAATGATTTGAGGCATGTATGTTTCTGTGTATGTTTGATATAATTTTTATGTCGGCCTAGTTATGTATGGGCTGGGGTAGGACACTCTCGGATCCGAGAGGGTCATTGGGTAGTGCTCTGAAGGGCGTGATTTTGATTGAAATGATTTGAGGCATGTATGTTTAAGTGTATGTTTGATATGTTTTATGTTTCGGCCTTGTTGTGTATGGGCTGGGGTAGGACCCTCTCGGATCCGAGAGGGTCAAGGAGTAGGGCTTTGAAGGACCAGATTTTGATTGAAATGTTCAAGGCATGTATGTTTAAGTGTATGTTTGATATATTTTCTGTGTCGGCCTAGTTATGTATGGGATGGGTTAGGACCCTCTCGGATCCGAGAGGGTCAAGGAGCAGGGCTATGAATGGCCTGATTTTGATTGAAATGATTTGAGGCATGTATGTTTAAGTGTATGTTTGATATGGTTTATGTTTCGGCCTTGTTGTGTATGGGCTGGGGTAGGACCCTCTTGGATCCGAGAGGGTCAAGGAGTAAGGCTTTGAAGGGCCATATTTTGATTGAAATGTTCAAGCACAAAAAAATAAACCCGAGAAAACTCGAAAATGAAAAGCAACTAAGAAGGAGCAAGAAGCCATGGAGGAGAAACCGCTGTATCCAAGCCAGTTTTACAAAGTAAAAGAAGGGAATATCGCGGTAGATCGCACCCCTGCCTCAGAAGCCGTCAAAGGGAAGTAAATAGCAGGATGGACAGTTGAAGATGAAGCCTTGGTGAAGAATTTAAACTTAGGAACTCCGGAGGAGCCTAAGTTAGTCAAAATCGCGAAAGACTTGGGAGATTACGAAGCAAAGGTGAAAGAGCTACTCCTAAAATTCAAGGATGTGTTTGCTTTCACATATAAAGACATGAAGGGCATACCCCCTCATGTATGCGAGCATAAGATTGAGCTACAGTCGGAAGCCAAGCCGGTACAACAAATGCGTTATAGGATGAACCCCAATTACGCAGCCATGGTGAAAGAATAAATAAACAAGTACTTGGAAGCGGGATTCATATAACCCGTGGATAAAACCGAATGGTTGTCACCAATCGTGATTGTACCCAAGAAGAATGGGAGACTGCGAGTGTGCGTCGACTACCGAAAATTGAATGCAGTCACGAAGGTGGACCCTTTTCTATTACCATTTACGGAATCGATCTTGGAAACAGTTGCAGGACACGAAATGTACACGTTGATGGACGGGTACAGCAGCTACAACCAAATCATGATCGCCTTAGAAGATCAGCTGAAGACTTCTTTCATTACCGAGTACGGAGCATTCGCGTACAGGGTAATGCCCTTTGGATTGATGTGTGCACCAGCCACCTTCCAAAGAGGCATGATGAAGATATTTGCCGATTACCTCGACAAATTCATGAAGGTGTTTTTAGATGATTTCACGGTGTATGGAACCAAGGAAGACCACATTGAACATTTGGAAAAATGTCTCATTAAATGTTTCTTCTGTGTCAATTCAGAGAGACTCTTAGGGCACGTGGTATGCAAGGAAGGATTGTTGCTGGATCCGAAGAAGGTGGAAATCATAAAGGGATTACCTCCACCAACCATTGTACGAGGAATTCGGAGTTTCCTGGGACAAGCTACATACCATCGAAAATTCATATGGATGTACGTTGAGATCACTCGGCCTTTATACTTATTACTCAAGAAAGGAGAAAAATATCTTTGGACCAAATCGTGTTAGGAGGCTTTTGAAGAAGTGAAGAAAATGTTAACGACCACTCCCATTTTGGTAACTTCCAATTGGACCATGGAGTTCCACGTACACTGCGATGTGTCAAACATCGCGATTGGAGCCGTTTTGGCTCAAAACATACATGGAGATAGAGATTCTCCAATTCATTACGCAAGTCGACTCTTAAACAATGCGGAGAAGAACTACAGTACAACGGAGGGTGAAGCCCTAGCGATGATCTACTCAGTGGGCAAATTCAATCATTATCTACTGGCGAACCATTTCGTTTTCTACGTGGACCATCAAGCCCTGATATACTTGGTCAATCGACCAGTGGTGTCCGGGCGCATTGCAAGATGGATGTTTTTACTCCAAGAATACGACTTCGAAGTCGTTTACAAACCCGGTAGAAACCATGTAATGGTTGACCACCTATCAAGGATAGAGAGCGGAGAAGACCCCTCGGGAGTACAAGATCAGTTTCCGGACGCCAGCCTCTTTATGGTACACGTACAACCATTTGAAGATTGGCGAGCGCCTTTCATTGAGTATCTTACCCACGGGAGGTTGTTGTCAGCTCTGGCCACCCCACAAGAACAAAACAGGATGAGGCAACTAAATGAGCCATTCGTCCTAGACGATGAAAAGCTCAAGCAAGTCAATATCTCCAGCAAGATACATGAGTGTATAGCCGGGGACATCATTAAAGAAGTCATAAGCGAAGCCCATGAGCAAAATGGGATACACTACAATCTAACTTCAACATGGCATTACATACTACGTACACCATATTGGTGGCCCACCCGACGAAGAGACGTACTGGAATACTGTCAAGAATGTCCAATATGTAAGGTTGTTGACCAAGGAAACGAAACCGGGAACATTACCCCACAAGATTCCGAGGACGACGACGATCCATTCCCTGTCCAACCTTTGGAAGCGTAAGAAAACATGACAGGAAAAACATAATCGGATTGGACAACACCATATGTCCAACATCTAACTTGTCTAACACACGGAACCCCCTGGATGAGTTCCCTACCCAAAGAAGAGAGAAAATTGGTAGTGTACCGAAGCAAATTTTTCATACTCATTGAAGGAGAGTTACATCGCATGTTTTATAACGGCATTACAAAGAAATATATGCCTGGAAGATATGTGAGGAGTTACATCAAGACCCTCCATATACGAGAAAATCAACATCTTTCAATAAATGCCACCAAGAAATTAGTTGTACAAGGGTCGTATTGGTGGCCAACTATCGCGGAAGATGTCTCACTACTCATCACACTATGCACCGAGTGCGAAGAACAGGGAGAAGAGTTACCCATAGAAGCAAGCTCTTCGGAACCGGGTAACGGGGCGGACATTATACCATATAAAGAGACCTTTAACGATTGGAGAACATCTCTAGTCGAATATCTGGCGCATGGAAGATTCAAAATGGACATGGAGACTCAAAGAGGGCAGCGGGAAACCATACGAGAGAGCAAAATTTTCACTTTGGAGAAAGGAAAACTTCGAAAACTGGAAAAAAATGGAATGGCTAGAATCTGCATTGCTGGTTACCAAATAAAGCATTGGATAGGGAAAATGCACGTACACCAGCAAAGACACTTGGACGATCAACAAACTTGGCTTCGATGCTCGCAAGGGAATCGGTGGTGGCCCACGATGGGGCTGTGCGACATACAAATCTACATTATGTACGATTGCCCGTCTTGTCGAAGAAGATTTGAAGGCCTGCTCCATAACATAATTTGCGGGTCCGTCATCGTACAAGCCCATGACAACAAGGATTGGAGGAGATTACTTATAGAATACCTCACATACGGGTACTTGAAAGGACCCCACATCTCGAAGAATCAACACAAAAAGATAACTCGACAAAACCAGAAATATTTCATTGAAGAAAGAAAACAAAAAAAGATATTCTCGGATGGAGACCTTAAAATATGTATTGCCAGGCGAGAAATCGACGAATACTTAAAGGAACTACATATTACTGAATCAGACAAACATCTTGGCATAGAGACAATGTGGCACCTAGTCATGTTTGGACCATACTGGTGGCCCACGTGCGGAGCCGACATTAAAAACTTGTGCAATTGGAAATGTCCGGTATGTAGCAACCAAACACAACTTGCAAAAGAGAAGGAAACACAAACACTTCTAGGTAAAAAGAACCTAGATTGGAGACGTCCCTACTTGGAATACCTGATATGCAGGAAAATCTTCGACCAAACCTTACCACCAGAAGTGAAAAGGGCGGTAGAGCAAAGCCATAAGTATTTTGTGTTCACCAACGGCACATTACAACGGATACGCAAAGGAGGAAAGAGTAACCAAATCTGTATACCTGAGGCTCAAGTTCCCAGGTACCTAGCCGATACCCATGGGGAAAGCGGACCCCACTTGGTTGCCATAGAAACATGGAAGGCCGTGGCCACAGGGACGTACTGGTGGCCAACATGGGGAAATGACGTGTGCAATCAATAAAGATACTGCAAAACCTGTAGAGAAACGGAGACACCGGAGATACACCCCAAGGAAAGTCAAAACTTATCTTCACCAAAACCAACACCGGAGCCAGATTGGAGACAACCGATCACACAACGACTAAAGAGCTTTGAGGAGTTGAACCGTATTGGCACACATGAAGAGTTGGGATTACTCAGCCCCGACGTCGATACTTATTTCATAACCGATGATGGTTTGAAATATCGGTTACCTAATGAGGAAGTAAAAATGTGCGTGACAAGAGAGGAAGCATTGAATTGGATAAAACAGATACATGAATACCAAGTACCACACTTTACGAGAAAATAGGTACTCACGCAAGTACACAAAAGCCCATATTGGTGGCCAACCATGTCTTCAGATGTGACGCATTTAATTCAGAGAAGCATTGGCGGCGGTATGGGCTATTGCCCATTTTCGGCTGTATCTTTATGGTCAGCACTTTACTTTAGTGACTGACCATCAGTCGTTACGGTGGCTCATGGAGTCGGATAAGTTTACTGGCAAGCTTGCCATGTGGGCTTTATTGCTCCAGGAGTATGACTTTGAGGTGGTACACTGTGCTGGGATTACCAACTTGGATGCAGATGGACTCTCACGCAATCTAAGTCCTTCGGGGCCAGGTGACATGGAGATTGTGATCGAGAGGCGGTTCCAGGTTGGCACGCGGCTCCCAGGGTGTGCACTATTCATTAAAACCAAGCATCACGTGCGTGCATGCCCCTTATTAAAATACCCCTGTATACATTTTATTTTTGCTAAAATCAAGCAATATACTTACAAAACTCATTGCTTCAAAATACATTTCCATACATACACAAGGGTCAAAAAACAAATACAGAAATTGTATATAACATGTGTACAAATGTTTGGAAATGCAAAAATATGGCCCTATTATATGTATAATATCAAATCATGGATTTTTAGTTATAAAGTCGTTACTTAGTGGATGAAAAAACACATGATTCTTGGTCCAGGTCTAACTTGAACGCGTAAACGCGTAAATGCGTACTTTACACATATTTTTCTATAGCCTCATGTATATCTACTTCTTGCTTAATAGCAATATGTCTCTTGTACGTACATTTTGTACATGCTTGTTTTAAATAATACCCCTTTTGTGCACCCACGTGTATAAATACAGTACTTGAATAGTGCACTCCCTGGGACGCGGCTGCTTACCTTACTTTATTTTCTGGTGCATCTGTTGAGATTCCGATACTGGGCTCGGATGATGAGACTGATCGGTCTCAAGCTATTCCGGATATATGGGAGGATCTTCCCGTATTGCATAAGCTTCAACAGGGTACCTTTCCTTTGTCTATTTCGGCAATGGAAAGGGATAGGATTGGACATCGAATAACAAGGTTTCGTTGGGAGAACGGTTTGTTATTTCGATTGTGGCCGGATGGAACAAGGCGTATTGTTCCTAGGCCGGATCAGAGGGCCTCCTTGGTGCGACAAGTGCACGAGGAACTTGGCCATTTTGGCATACGCAGGACACATTCGATGTTGCGTGGCCAATATTGGTGGACTGGCATGTATCAGTAGGTGGCTGCCTATGTCGGGAGGTGTGAAGTCTGTGACCGGGTCAGGTCTAGCCTTAACACCTTATCACCTCAGTTACAACCCTTACATATCATGGGATTGGGCTACCGTTGGTCGCTGGACTTTGCAGGGCCGCTGGTGGTTACACCACGTGGAGCAAAGTATGTTTTGGTGATGGTGGAGCATTTTAGCAAGTGGATTGAGCTTGTTGCTTTACCCCAAAACTCTGCACAGTTGGCCGCGGCCGCCTTTTTGGATCGTGTGTTAACACGTTTTGGAGCGCCGGCTGAGGTGTTGACGGCCAAGGGAGGGAGTTCCTTGGTGCTTTTGAGGAGTTGTGCACTAAGGCGCTCATAGATCACCGTACTACCTCTCGGGATCATCCGGAGGCAGATGGTTTGGCTGAACGGGTTGTTCAGACAACCAAGCGTCGCTTGAGGAAGTATGGATTACTTCGGGGAAACCACCGAGATTAGGACCTTATGTTGCCTTGGATTGCTATGGGCTATCGATTTAGTAGGCATGCCTCTTTGGCATCCTACAGCCTGTATTAGTTATTGTATGGACGTGAGCCTATTCTCCCGAGTTCTATTTGGGAAAAGTTAGCTCCTGTTGTGGACTTGGATGACCCAAACATTTGGGCAGAGTGTTTGTAGGAGTGTGGGGACACACGAACACCAAAATATCCGGATTGGCGTTTTTAAGTGCCTAATCCGGTTTTGTCCGGATGACCCTAGTATCGTCCAGGGATTCTGTGAAGTGTAGGAGGTTGGGAACTCCCCGTACTCACCTATTTTCCACTCCTTAGCCGAATTTCCGGAAACCCCCGGAATTTGCCTTTCCGGATTGTATCTCTAGGTCCTAATTATAATACTTACTCACCCCTATGATCCAGATTTATCCCTCTACGTTCTACCCTCTAGAATAGGTGGTTTCTTCCGGTGAAGGCGTCCTTTATAAGGTTAGGATCCGGAAATTCCCTCACAACCAATCCGGATTGGCAGGTTACACAGGGAGATCCGGGTTATGTCTTAGGGCTACAACGATCGGAGTATTGCAAATTCCACCCGGAGATCTGACTCGACAGGATAAGTGGGTGATCCGTACCACTTTCCGGATTGTCCCGTCCACAAGCGGTGAGACCTCTTCAGAAGATCAGATTGGCGCAAGTCCGGATCCCTTCCGGATCTTTACCCAGTCCTCCCCACGGCTATCTCACCTAGACGTTACCCAGACATCCGGAACAATGAGGTATCCTCCCCACTACTCTCCGGAGATGGCCTCCGACCCGGAATCCTAACTGTTCCGGTCCTTCCCGCCTCCTTCCGACGGATCGATCCGGCTACCAGTACCTTGGACTCTACTCAATCTGAGCTAACTGGGCGATCCGTACCACTTTTCGGATTGGTCAGTCTAAGGGCGGTGGGACCTCTTCAGAAGATCGGATTGGCGTAAGTCCGGATCCCTTCCGGATCTCACCCAATCCTCCCAGCGACTATCCCACCTAGACGTTATTCAACCATCCGGAATAGTGAGGTTTCCCTCCCACTACACACAAAGAGGATCCGCAAGGCAATAACTAGTTCTGATCCGGGTCTCCTATGCCCTATCCGGAACTCCTATCCCCTCATGCTCTCTCTCCTCCGCTAACAATCTCAAAATCATTTGTACGCAAAATCAAGCAAGGACAGTCAAGGAGTGAGAGATCAAAGAATTTATTAGAGTAGGAGTAATCAAAATACAACAATGGAGAAGGAACCCTTCCCCAACTCCTTATTCAGCCTTCAGTAGAGGCCCAAAATCCCTAACCTGAGGGCGGCGGCCCAGGCGGCCGCCGCTAAGAAAACCCTAACTGCTTCCGACCTCCCGGATTTTCCGCTGACAAAACCCAAGGGAGAATTTTATTCCTCATCTTCAAAAACTTCTAAGTCCTATCTTCCTACCTCTATTCTGCCTAACTAATCTAACTAACATCCTAAGCTAAGAAGAGCGGTGTTTTTTCAGAGCTGCTCCCTCCTTCGAATGGGTGCCGAGTCCACTGACGGCGGATGAACCCCCTCCCGGCGAGGCCTTCTGTAGCCGTGTAAGCATCCTCCTCATGTTCGGAGAAGGGGCGATCTCATCCTCCGAGTCCGCTGCTCCTTCGGTCCACGGTGTTTCGAAAACTGTATTTCCCTTCCGGACGCTCCGGATCGGGGAAGGATCGCTTTCGGTGCGCTGTTCTGGATTCTGTCCGCCCGAGATCGAGGCAGTCCGTGGATCCCTATTGGAAGCCGCCCTTGAGGGTGGCGGAGGGAATGGGCTCACCATTTGGCAGTCCGAAGGAGACGATGGCGAGGCTTGGGTCATAAGGGCCTTACCCCTACTCGGAGTTGCCTCTCGATCCGAAGTCTGGTGCCTTATCGGCGTCCTATCTCTGTCCGAAATCCGGGACCGATCCGAGGTCCGCGGGAGAGGGGACAGGCCTCGTCCGGATCTAACAGACCCGGTGCTCTTCCGCCTCACCTGGGGAGAGTGGATCCTTTCCGGAGCTCTTCCGGAACTAGCAGGCTGAGAGTCGCCTCCCTGCTGGCTGGGTCCTGTAGACGTTGGCGGATTCTGGACTAGGGCGACTTCACCAACCACCTTGTAGAGGGTTCCGGTTGGTGACCTAGGTGGACCCGGATAGAGTACCCGCCGGGGTGTTCCACTTGGCGGAACCACCTTCTGGATTTCCACCAGGAGATCCTTCATCATCCGTGAGTATTTCACGAGGATGGGGAGGGTCTGCCTGGCGGAAGCGGGTTTTCCGGACTCCATCATCCGGTCGTAGAGATGCGCCTTGTTGACGATCTCTGCCGGATGCCCCACCAGCTCCCGGATCCGGCTGAAGACCACTGCCTGCTCCGCGTGGTACTTCTGGATCTCCTCGCTTTTCTAACTCAGCTCCTGAGTCATGGCCGCTACCTGCGCGGTGAGGTGAGCATTCTCCGTCTTAGCTTGCTCGAGCTCCTTCCTGTCCGCCCTCTTTGCCAACTCCCGGAGAATATTTTCGGGTCCGCAGTCGTCCAGGGCCTGGTTTGCTCCTCGGACGATGTGTTCCAGCCGGTCGTATTGGTTCTGTAGATCCTCCATCCCCTCCTGGACCTGCTTGAAGGGATTTTCTGGAAAGTCCCAAGCAAAGAGATCCACATTCCGCCAAGTGGTCTCCCGGCTGGGTCCGGGTTCCGGATGATGATTAGGGGGAGGAGATATTGGCCTCTGGAGGGTCGGCGGCGGGCATCCGGGTGAAGAGGGAGGTGCTTCCGGAATGATGGGGTCGCTGGAAGTTTCCGTCTTGAGGTCTCCGGCTTCCGGATGGAGCCTGTAGGTGACCTTGTCCGCCGTGATCGTCAGCAGGTCCTCCTCCTCGGCCGTGATGCAGTCAAAGTGCTGATAGAGGTGCAGAATGAAGGGGGAGAGGAAGGAGGGTTTCCGGCCTACATTGGGAAGGGCCCGCCCTATTATTTCGTGAATTATCAACCCCTAATTCACGGGCCGGACTCCGGACATTGCACCAAACAGGGTGTTAGCCATGGTAAGGCTAATCCGCTTAGGCTTGTCCGGGTTAAGGATGGGCAGGAGGAACTCTAATACTCTCCGCTCTCTAAGGTTCCGGCAGTTCCCGGGGTGGAAGCCGTCCTTCGGGTCCGCGTCCCCCTTAAACTTTCCGGCAAACAGGCCATCGCGACAGCCGGCCCATCCCTCTGCAATTCCCCTCGGAAACCCGTAGACCCTATTCCAAACATCCGGAGTCCAACTATCCGGATCCCTCCTCTTGGTCCTTAGCCACTGATTACCTCTCTCGAAATTGAACTCCCGGAGGGTATCTTCCGCTCGAAGGTTCCAGGGTTTGGCGAGCAACCCCGCGCAACCCATAACCCGGAGATCCTCCGCTAGCTCCTGCAGCTCCCCGTCCTCCCTCGCAATTGCAGGGATGAGGGCTTTGAGCGGAACCGGGATGGGTTCCCTCCGATCCTTTTCATGTGCTTCCGGCATTTTCCTACTTCTCCCAACTTCGGTCTCAACCACGGAAATTCTCTCCCCTCCGGATTCCCTCTCTTCCGCTCAACTGCTACGGAGTCCCGGCAAGCCAACTGCCGGTGACTGGAAATTACGGAGTCCCAGCAATCCAACTGCTGGCGGCTCGGAAAAAAGAACAGCTTCACCACTCGTTTTCTCAACAATTTTTTTCTTCTTGCAAAAAGTGGGGAGGAGAAGGAAGGGACCCTTAAATATCCTTCCCCCTGTAACCGTTAGTGTTTAACAGAAAACGGTTGCCAACCGTTTTTCGAGGATTTTCCCCCAACCGTCATAAGTCTGTTGTAACCGCCACTTCCGGACCGTTGGTTAATCTTGGCGTAACCGTTACTAGATCCGTACCAGCGGTCCGGACCATTGATCAAACGGTCCCCCCTAGTCCAATTTGCCGGACCGGTAATAATACCCCTTTTGTCATTTTTATCGTGCGAGGCGGATTTATAACGCCTTATTGCCTAGTATATTTAATTTTAACCTAAGAGACCCTATTATCCCTATATGAGCAGGGTAAAATATAGAAAATGGATCCGTATTTCCGTATTTCCGTATTTTCGTAGAATATTGGGCTCCCACAAGGAGCGGGCTCAATTCTTCCAGAGAGCCATGCCTATGGCCATGGAGAATTTGGCCATTGCTCAGCACCGTGATACATTGCGTTATGCACGCATTCGCAGTGGTGCTTACCGACCTCAGTTGCGGAGATTTCGGCAAGGGGATTATGTTTATCTCCAACGTGAGGCGCCTACGACATTGGATGTCAGGGCGGGGCGCACTATCCTTCGGGTGAAGGAGGTGTTGCCGAGTGGTTTGTTGTTGCTGGAAGGCAAGGATGGCAGGGAATGTGGCAAGCATTCCAAAAACTGTGCCCCATGTCATCTACCCATTGAGGGTACAGTTCATCCTGAACTGGCCGTCGTGCCAGAGGGTCTTCCATGTTTTGTATGTGGAGAGAAGAAATGAGCGGCTACTATGCTCTTGTGTGATCAGTGTCAATGTGGTTGGCACATGGCATGCTTGAGGCCACCCTAGACTTCTCTACCATTTGGACAGTGGAGTTGTCCTCGCTGTCGTGGATCTTCGGTACTTGGTGCTCCCACCAATCGTAGTTAATGATCATGTGTGGTTTTCGTCATATTGTGCCTGCCCAAATGGAAGATGAGGAGTTATGGCTTAGAGACGCAATCGACATGAGGCGGTGAAATTAATTTTGTGTAATCTGATGGCCAACCATCAGAGGCGATTAAGGATGGGGCTCACGTTGCACCCAGCCTACAGTTCCTTGGGATGACGTTCGCCATGCTAGTTGGTTGCGGAACAATCCGTCATTATCCATACCCTTGGATTGGCGTTGGTCCTAGCTGCTTGGCGGGACTCCATAGTCAGCTAAGGGGGGCATGTCGAGATGTGTTGTTCATGTGTGACATTGCTATGTTTTAGTGTTGTTTGTTAGTGGTGGTTGGTACTCGAGCTGCAGTGACACACGATCGATATTTACACGACAGCTGTCACTGTATGCGGCGTCGGCGGCCACACCTTATTCGTTGGGCTTCATTCATTTAGAGTTGGATGGATGAACCTTAGTTTTGGAAAGTGAGGCTCCTAAGTGAGGAGCCTCCTCCTTGGCATTCTTGCCAAATCAAGTCTTGTGAGTTAGTGTGTGGAGAGAGCTTGTGTGAGGTGTAGATTGCAAAATTTTGCAATAAATATTGAGTTATTTTCCCTCTACTTACACTCTTGGATTCTCCCTTGGTGGAGTGAGAGATAGCTTGACTAATTGTATGCACTTGATTTTGAGGTCCCCAAAGGCTTGGTGACAAGACTCATCCCACTCTTGGGATAGCCATTTTTCCAACAAGTTGACTAAGGTCCTAGCAACCTTAGAAAAATCTCGAATGAAGTGGTGGTAGTAGTTGGCTAGGCCAACAAATGACCTTAGCCCTTTTCTTGAGTCAAGGGCCAATTCTCCTCTTGGATTGCCTTGATATTTTTCATGTTCGTCCACCAACTTCCTTTGTCACCACATACCTCAAGAACTCAATCTCTCGTTGAGTAACACATTGGTGAATACATCCTTGTATCTCACCAACATCCCACCAATATGGTTTAGGGGAGGCGCATCTTTCCTAGCCTCCCCATGAGTTCCTTGGAGTTGCTCCAATTGAACCATGACTATTATGTTTTTTATTTTTCATTTGGTCCATTAAGACCAAATTCGACTTGGGTCCTCCTACCATAGGAGACCTTGTCAATTTGAACTTCAACTTTTTGCCATTATGACACATCATAATGCACCGCAAGCACACCGGCTTGCACCTCACATCTATCATGCAAGTTTCAAAGAAGATGACCTCCACAATGACATGCATTTCATCTATTTCACATGGTGTGAAATTTTGACAAAAATCCAATGTCCCACATTGAAAGGTCACATGCATTGCCGCCTCCTTTGTTTCATGCGATTCGTCCTTTCCAAACCACACCTTGGTGGGCTTGTCCATTCTATCAATCGGCAAGCCCCAACTCCCTTGTGAGTTTTGGGCTCAAGAGTGGTAGCCTCCTTGTCAACGCATGAGACATTTCTCCCATTCTTTTGAGCCTCAAGGTACAAAATACTTGGCCTCGGCTTAAGGCTACTGTGGGAGTCCAAATTCGACGGAAATACGGAAATACGGAAATATGGATTTACTTTCCGTATTTTACCCTACTTATATGAGGATAATAGGGTCACTTATGATAAAATAATTGTACTAGGAAATAGGGCATTCTAAAACCGCCTTGCGCGATAAAAAGGTTAAAAAAAAAATTATTACCGGTTTGTCAAATTGGAAGAGGGGGACCGTTTAATCATGGCCCGAACCGCTGGTCCGGACCAAGTAACGGTTGCGCCAAGATTAGCCAACGGTCCGGAAGTGGCGGTTACAACGGATTTATGACGGTTGGGGGAAAACTGTCGGAAAACAGTTAGGCAACCGTTTTCCGTTAAACCAAACGGTAATAAGGGAAGAAAGAAGGAGGAAGGATACTTAAGGGTCCCTTCCTTCTCCCTCCCACTTTTTTTTCCTGTTCACGAGAGGCAAATTGTTGAGAGAACGAGTGGTGAGGTTGTTTTTTTCCGAGCCGCCAGCAGTTGGATTGTTGGGACTCCGCACTTTCCAGTCACCGGTAGTTGGCTTGCCGGGATTCTGTAGCAATTAGGCGGAAGAGAGGGAATCCGGAGGGGAGAGAGTTTCCGCAGTTGAGACGGATAGAGAAGAGAGGAAAAATGTCGGAAGCACAGGAGGAGGACAGGATGGAACCCATCCCGGTCCCGCTCAAAGCCCTCATCCCTGCAATTCCGAGGGAGGACGGGGAGTTGCAAGAGCTAGCGGAGGATCTCCGGGTTATGGGTTGCGCGGGATTGGTCGCCAAACCCTGGAACCTCCGAGCGGAAGACACTCTCCGGGAATTCAAGTTCGAGAGAGGGAACCGGTGGTTAGGAACCAAGAGGAGGGATCCGGATAGTTGGACTCCGGATGTATGGAATAGGGTCTACGGATTTCCGAGGGGAATTATGGAAGGATGGGCCGGCCGCCGCGATGGTTTATTCGCTGGTAAATTTAGAGGGGACGCAGATCCGAAGGACGGCTTTCACCCCGGGAACTGCCGGAATCTGAGAGAGAGGAGGGTGTTAGAGTTCCTCCTGCCCATCCTAAAACCGGACAAGCCAAAGCGGATTAGCCTTACCATGGCTAATACCCTGTTCGGAGCTATGTCCGGAGTCCGGCCAATGAATTGGGGGCTGATCATTCAAGAGATAGTAGGGTGGGCCCTCCCCCATATAGGCCGGAAACCCTCCTTCCTCTCCCCCTTCATTCTGCACCTCTATCAGCATTCCGACTGCATCACGGCCGAAGAGGAGGACCTGCTGACGATAGCGGCGGACGAGGTCACCTACAAGCTCCATCCGGAAGCTGGAGACCTCAAGACGGAGACTTCCAGCGACCCCATCATTCCGGAAGCCCGCCACCCCTCCAGAGGCCAATCTCTCCTCCCCCTCATTATCATCCGGAAGCTGGCCCCAGCCGGGAGACCACGTGGCGGAATGTGGATCTATCTGCTTAGGACTTTCCGGAAAATCCTTTCAAGCGGGTCCAGGAGGGGATGGAGGACCTGCAGAACCAGTATTACCGGCTGGAACACATCGTCCGAGGAGCGAACCAGGCCCTGGACGACTGCGGACCCGAAAATATCCTCCGGGAGTTGGCCAAGAGGGCGGACAGGAAGGAACTCGAGTAGGCCAAGACGGAGAATGCTCACCTGACCGCGCAGGTAGCGGCCATGACTCAGGAGCTGAGTTAGAAGAGCGAAGAAATCTGGAAGTACCACGCGGAGCAGGCAGTGGTCTTCAGCCGGATCCGGGAGCTGGTGGGGCATCCGGTAGAGATCATCAACAAGGCGCATCTCTACGACCGGATGATGGAGTCCGGAGAACCCGCTTCCGCCAGGCAGACCCTCCCCATCCTCGTGAAGTACTCACGGACGATGAAGGATCTCCTGGCGGAAATCCAGAAGGTGGTTCCGCCAAGCGGAACACCCCGGCGGGTACTCTATCCGGGTCCGCCTGGGTCACCAACCGGAACCCTCTACGAGGTAGTTGGTGAAGTCGCCCTGGTTCAGAACCCGCCAACGTCTGCAGGACCCAGCCAGCAGGAAGGCGGCTCTCGGCCTGCTAGTTCCGGGAGAGCTCCGGAAAGGATCCGTTCTCCCCAGGTGAGGAGGAAGAGTACCGGGTCTGTTAGAGGCGGACGAGGCCAGTCCCCTGTTCCGCGGACCTCGGATCGATCCCGGATTCCGGACAGGGCTAGGACGCCGATAAGGCACCAGACTTTGGATCGAGAGGCAACTCCGAGTAGGGGTAAGGCCCTCATGGCCCAAGCCTCGCCGTCGTCTCTGCCGGACTGCTAAATGGTTAGCCCATTCCCTCCGCCACCCTCAAGGGCGGCCTCCAACAGGGATCCGCGGACTGCCTCGATCTCGGGCGGGCAGAATCCGGAACAGTGCATCGGAAGTGATCCTTCTCCGGTCCGGAGCATCCGGAAGGGGAGTACAGTTTCCGGAACACCAGGGACCGGAACACTGCGGACCGAGTGAACAGCGGACTCGGAGGATGAGATTGCCCCTTCTCCGAACATGAGGAGGATGCTCACGCGGTTGCAGAAGGCGTCGCCGGGAGGCGGCTCATCCGCCGTCAGTGGGCTAGGCAGTCGGTCGAAGGAGGGAGCGGCTCAGAAGAAGCACCGCTCTTCTTAGGTCAGGATGATAGTTATATCAGTTAGGCAGAATAGAGGTAGGAAGATAGGACTTAGGAGTTTTTGAAGATGAGGAATAAAATTCTCCCTCGGGTTCTGTCAGCGGAAAATCCGGATCTTGATCCGGGAAATCCGGGAGAATGGTTGCAGTTAGGGTTTTTCGTAACGGCGGTCGCCTGGGCCGCCGCCCTCAGTTTAGGGATTTTGGGCCCCTATTTAAGGCTGAATAAGGAGTTGGAGAAGGGTTCCTTCTCCATTGTTGTATTTTGATTGCTCCTACTCTAATAAATTCCTTGATTTCTCACTCCTTGACTTCCCTTGGTTGATTTTGTATACGAATGATCCGGAGATCGTTAGCGGAGGAAAGAGAGAGCATGAGGGATAGGAGTTCCGGATAGGACATGGGAGAAGAGACCCGGATCCGATCTGGTTATTGCCTTGCATATCCTCTCTGGGTGTAGTGGGAGGGAAACCTCACTGATCTGGATGCTTGAGTAATGTCTAGGTGGGATAGTCGCTGGGAGGATTGGGTGAGATCCGGAAGGGATCCGGACTTATGTGAACCCTTTGAGTGGTCCACCACTCTGCGGGATCACTTTTAGTTAGAATGTTAGCATTAAAAGTTAGAATTGATAGGGAATTTAGGAAAAATTAGTTCATTTAGCATTTAGCCTAGAAGAAGGAAGGTCAAAATGAAACTAAGTAGTGCTAGAAGATAGCAAAGTAGAAAAAATGTGCTAGCTAGTAAAAACAACTAGCTAAGCAAATATTAGTAGATGCTAGCTAAGCAAGTGTTAGTTTATTAGTTAGTGTGAGGCACACAAGGCTATTGGAGGTGTTTTACGTAAGAAGATAAAATCGGCTTGAAGACTTTTGAAGACAAAAAAGAAAGAGAGCAAGGGGGATACTTGCCCACTTGCCCCCTTGCCAACTCGATGGCGGAAAAATTAGAAAGATTTCTAAAGGTTTTTTGTCGGAGCCACCTCGGCGAGAGGGTGGCAACCTCAACCGGGAAAACCCCCGAGCCAAAATTTCGGGAAAGGGTTTGAAAAATGGATCCGGTGGAGGAAGGGTCCAACCCTTTTGTGAGAGGGTTTAAAAACCCCTCCTTCCACCTTGTAGCTCTCTCTCTTTCTCTAGTTTTTGGGCGAAGCCCTGCTTCAATGTAGTTAGGAAAAAATCCTTTAGCATGTATTCTCAATGGTCTAGAAGAAAGGCTTGAGAACCTCCTCTACTCTCTCTCTCCTAGTTAGGTTGTGTGTTTATTAACACACCAACAAAATTATTCCTTCTTTTGTAGAGGTAGGTTGGATGGTAGAGTTTTGAGTAGAGGCATTATAGACCTCATCTGCCAATGCCCTGAAGGCTTAGTTCAAAAGCTAGAACAAGATACTTATCATTTTTCTCTTAGAGAGATTTCATATAGCTATCCATAGCCGTTTCCCATTTGTGATTTGGTTGAGATGACAATTAGTTATGGATTTTCAAAGATGGAGTAGAAAAACTGGGTGGTCTTGTGGGTAGCGGCTGCTGGATCAGACCTGCGAGCCCAATAGGAATTTTAATTCCAAGAAATTATATTTTTCCCAAATAGAACTTTTGTGTAGCTTTCCAAAATGGCTTAGAACATTTGATTTGAGCATGATTTGAATCAGATATGAATTATGCAAGATGGGACACATAGTTTGAGAACTTTTGGTTGACTGCTGCATTACAGAGGACCTGCTGGGTTCACTTCGGCTTACCTTTCTAATCACATATTTTTATCAAATACATCTTTTTAATATCTCTCCAGGGTCATATAGAACGTTTGATTTGAATAAGATTTGAATTAGATATGAATTGTTGAAGGTGAAATACATAGTTTAAGTCTTCTTGATTGACTGCTGTGTTACAAGGAGTCTGCTGAATTTTTATTAGCTTAACCTGCTGATGTCATAATTTTTCTAGTTAGAGCTTGTTCATAGCTTTCCAATAGTATAAGGAAAGCCTAGATCCAATTAGTAAGGAAGGTGCTATGAATTTTTGAAGTTAGAAGGTAGATAGGTGGGTTGGAAGGGTCGGTTGAATCGACCTCACACTTCCAACCCTCATAACTTTTGCATTTCTTATCCGATTAGAGTGATTTTTAGATCATTGGAAAGATAATTTGGTGCACTAAGTATAAATATTATGCTTAGGATTAAATTACAGGGCAGAATAACACTTTATATTTTAATTGTTAACTAAGGTACGCTTACTACCAAACTAGTTACAAAGAAGGAGGCAAGGTCGACGCTCGGAAAGTGAAGCAAGGAAGGAGGTAGCGGCTCGGCCTACATCAAGCCCAAATCAACCGAGGAAAATTGAGGTAAATTAACTAACCTTAAGCCTTCCATTTAGGATTGGAGGGAGCACGGCTAAGGTACGCATCTCTAAACCCACTCACCTATCTCGTAAGGTCAAGTGGCTTGACCACTTGACCGCCAAGGGAGTACCCAATTCCATTGTTTTCGGGGCCCTTGGTATGTTTTGTGGTAGTAGCTTCATTTATTAGCAAGTTTCGTGTGTGGTAAGTCGGATTAATCACCGACACGACCACTCTGAATGTTGTTGGTGGAAAGGTGGGGTTAATGACCTGCGAATCCACTATTATGTTGTTGGCCCCATAGATTGGGAGTAATGGCCCCAATTTATGAAGATTGCGCAACAGGTTGAACCTACAGGTCGCCCGTCACCCTGGTCCCATTGAGTTGCATTTCGTGGTCTATCCAGTGTAAACACATTTAACAATCAAAACATACAAAATAAATCGTAAACCCTTGTTGGCAAGAGACCCGAGGTAAGGGGTGATGCCTAATATGTTAATGTAGTGAGTTAGGACGTGCAATCAAAAGTAAGTAATTAAGAAGGAATTTGTGTGAAGGGTGGGACTTAGGCCAAGTTCCCCCGCTTAGAAAACTAAATAGAACTAAATAAAGAAATAGGAAGAATTGAATGGTCCATCAAATTGTCGTTATTCCGTTCGTTGAGTTAGGGTGGTATGAGTCACACCCGGTTGGGTATATCAGAACCATCTCAATTCACAAATTAGGATTGCCTTGGTTTCAAGGCTGGTGCGTCTGCGCGTAGAATAGGTTGTAGGTTAAGGTTAGAACTAGATATGAAATTGGTTAGTGGAGTTTAAAGCCACACTAGTAAAAAACTAAGGCCTAACCTCCGGAGGTACTACGACGCATATTTAATCTCCCTTAAAAATCTAACTACTCACGTTATACACCTATCATCCGGGTTCGGCTTGGGCGCCTGCAAATGCAGGCCACCTTCACCGAAGGGCTTGTGTGATACTTTTAGGCTCCCTCGAAAGGGGGTGGCCCAAAAGTACCACATCCAATACCATCGGAAAGATCCAATCCGTAATCTCCACCGGCTTAATAAACCCGGCTTTCAACAATCTCTCTAACTCTCCCTTAACCAACAATTGTAATTGTGGGTTCATTCTTCTCTCATTTTGCCTAATTGGCCTAGCACCCGGAATAAAAGGAATGCAATGCTCCACCATCTCTCTAGGAATCCCTTTGAGCTCATCATACGACCAAACAAAGGTGTCACTAAATTCATCCACCAACTCGCTATATTGCTTGATCTCCCTCTCGTCCAACTTAGACCCCATCTTCATTTGTCTAACCTCCCCATTCTTTGTTGTCACATCCACATATTTTCAATCCGCTTCCAACACATGAATTTGTTCATCCTTGTTCTTATACCAATCCGGAAGAACCTTAGGATAATCCTTGACATTCTGCCCAATCATTATTCCCGTCGATGTAGTCTTGAAGTGCAGTGGCTCCTCCAACTTCTCCACTTCCATAATAGCCTCCTCATTCTGAGTCTCATTTATATGTATTAAACTAACGTCACTCTCTTCCATACTCTCTACCCAAGGTGTCAATCCCCCTAAAATCCACTTCTCCTCGGTAAGTACTTCACATAGTTCCAACAAGGAATATTCCTCGCCCCTAGAACTAATAACCCCATCGTTCAAATATGCATGGTGAGACGTCACCATTACATCAAACTCCGACTCCAGATAATCCCTCAACCATTGGGCATACTCCCCATCATCCCCATAATTATAGAAACTAGGACCTAAACCACCCAATCCTGAATCTACGACCTTCCCATGACCACCCAGGTGGACCACTCCTACCAATGCCTCAAGGTCCATGTCATCTCCCTTATCATCAATTTCATCCTCCGAGGATGAGGAGACCTCCTTTCTCACCCAACCATCTAATGACCTTATGGAAACCTTGACCCTATTATCCTTAGGACCATAAGTAATGGAAGGCTTGGCTCCCCCCCACTCTACAATAGCCTCCGACATTCTCAACCATGGCCTACCTAGCAAAATAGGGAATATATCTTTGTTGGAGTGCATCTTGATGACATGAAAAGTGACTACATATTCTTCCCCTCCAGTGCTAATCCTACAATCCTTAATCATTCCCAAAGGCATGGCCGGAGTTTGGTTCGCCATGTTGATGATGAAAGGTGATGGACCCGTAAGACTAAAACCCAACCTCTTCATGGTGTGCTCCGATAAGATGTTTAGACCACTACCATAACCTCAATTTCAATTGCCTTGACATCACGCCCTTCTTTCTTGCAATTGAACTCTAGCGGCCATCATGTGCGGGACACAACCATGGATGACGTGTTGGGAAGGACTACACAAAAATCTGATGGACGGTGAGTATTCTACTATATTTATAGTGCAGAACATAAAAGTCTACATGTCCATAAATGTTGACAATAGAGTCTGACATGTACATTTATGTTCTGCAGACTTGAAGAACTTGTGAACACCATCTTTGCTGACGCAGGTGGGAAGAAAATCCGAAGCTTTGAATTTACGTATCGTGGTGATAATTTGAGTTTGCAATGGGAGGAAGATTTGAAACCATTGATTCAAAATTATGGGGAGTTAAGTAACTACACGATGGAATGGATTAGATCGTGGCTCAATCCCCAGGTTGAGAATTTGAAGTGTTATGTCATTTGTCCTTATCTTGGTCCTCTACTCCATGCGCATTTGAGAGATGAAGGACATGACAGTTTAGAGGGCTATATAGGGTTCATACACGACAAGTATGGGGCTCTCCCTTCGCAAGAATTTAACACTCTATTAATTCCTTACACATGTGGAAAACACTGGAGCCTCTACGTAGTAGGGAAGCTTGGGTTTTATCATTTTGATTCCTTGGTCGACGCAGGGTTCCATTCCGACACAGACTTTCGTGTGAGCCTCGCGAAGTTGTGGGCTGCATGGAGAGGCTTTACAGATGACGCTGACATGTGGGTTGGGGTACACTCATCACATGTCTGGATACAAGCTAATGTGCCCCAACAAAATTCAAGTTGGGCCTGCGGGTTCTACATGTTGAAGGACATTATGGAGTACACAAAGACAGTGAGAGATAGACCCCACACACTGTGTGAGGTAAATCGTACATAGACCTCTAATTTTATTGAAACATAGTCATAGAGCCTACGCTTAGTAGTGTGTATCGCTTAACGAGGAGTTTTGTTATGTTCTTCAATACATATTTTGACGGTGTACATTTTCTTGCAGGGATTTGCATTGAATTATAGTAGGACAAAGGCATTGCATACGAGAAAAGTCATTAGGAATGCAGTGATTGATATGATCGAGAGAGGACTACACAATGCGACCGACTGGAATGTCAAAGTTGTAATGCATACTGCAGAACAACCTCGTGCACGCAGAAGACCCGCAGCCAAACGGCATCGCCGAGTGAGGGTGAAGGTTCGACCTCTATGAGCCCAAAATGGTTGCTCATATTTGTTTTATGTTTAGAATTTACTTAGAATTACATTTGAAGTCGTTATTGAAACAAAAAAAAACATAAAAAGAGTGAGGCTTGGTGTGGAGTTATGTTTTAGGCCTTAAGCCTATTTTGTGTGGTTAATTAGGAGCTTAGCGGCATTAATGGGTTGGTTGAATTAAGTTAAGTGTGTGTGTTAAGAAAGGGGAAGGGCCTTGGGTTTAATTGTTTGATTTGAGGCCTTCCCTTGTTGCTTTAGGGGTGGAGGGTTTAGTGGATAGGCTTGATCTAATTTTAGTTGGGTAAGGTTAGGGGGTGTGTGGCTTTGGGTGCACCTTCCTTCACTCCTCTCCTCTCACTCTCTTCCTCTCTTCTCCTCTCTCCCCTCTTCCTCTCTCTCTCTTCTCCCCCTTCCCTTGCTTCCGAAGGAGAATGCTGGTTTGAAGGGCAGCTGCCGAGTGCTACAAAGCTGAATTCTGGTGGCAGTGCGAGCTGAATGGTGGTTGAAGGCAGCTGTCGAGGCTACAGAGCCGAATTTGGACAGCAATGTGAGCTGAATGCTGGTTTGAAGGATGCGAGCTTAATGTTGGTTTGAAGGGTGTGAGCTTAATGCTGGTCTGAAGGGCAGCTACCGAGTGCTACAGAGTTGAATTCTGGTGGCAGTGCGAGCAGAATGCTGGTTTGAAGGGTAGCTGCCGAGGCCACAGGCTCAATTCGGGCAGCAATGTGAGCTTAATGTTGGTTTGAAGGGTGCGAGCTGAATGCTGGTTTGAAGGGTGCGAGCTGAATGCTGGTTTGAAGGGCAGCTGCCGAGTGCTACAGAGCTGAATTCTGGTGGCAGTGCGAGCTGAATGCTGGTTTGAAGGGTAGATGCCGAGGCTACAGAGCCGAATTCGGACAGCAATGTGAGCTTAATGTTGGTTTGAAGGGTGTGAGCTTAATGCTGGTTGAAGGGCAGTTACTGAGGCTACAGAGCCGAATTCAGACAGCAATGTGAGCTTAATGCTGGTTTGAAGGGCAGCTGCCGGGTGCTACAGGGCTGAATTCGAGCAGTAATGTGAGCTTAATGCTGGTTTGAAGGGCAACTGTTTGAAGGACCGAGGTGATATAAGGGGGGAAGCCGTAGTGTTACACTAGACTAGGTGTTAGTTAGTTAAGTAGGTTATGACCTAATTTTAATTTAGATAATTAGTTCATTAGCAAGCTAGGAGAACACAAGGTATTGGATGGTAGGATTAGCGGTTGAATTTGGATGTGAGTAATGTGGGGGTCGCAATAGGGTGTGTTATGATTGTGATAATAGAGAAGAGCGTTTGTCAACGCTTGTAATATTATCGTGGAATGGATTGGTGTGCAGTGATTGATGGGAAATGTGATGGATTTTTACGAAGTTAGGAAAAGGGAGTTATGTAAACATGAATGTGATCCCCATTCCCTCACCCGGACTAGGACGCTTAAGGGTGGGTGGTTTGGCCTCACAACCTCTCCAGTTAGAGGACAAAAAATAGGGTGTATTTGTAACATGTGTAACATGTTGTAAAATACAGGCAAAATTTTCTTCAGTGTACAATCTCAAAGTTTTTGTGGACGCCCAGTTCATGGCACATAGAACACAACATGGTCAAAATACCACTTGTACTGCATTCATGCGCACCTTTTTTTATATAAAGAATTATCATTTCACATGGGTAAGAATGAATGGGTATTTGTTGCACTTGGATGGGAGGGGAAGGGTGGGAGGATTTGTTGTGCTTTGCAGCATGTTCTGTATAGTTTTATGTGTTATGAAATGTGAGTCTTGGTATGCATAGTATATTAAATGTTCTTATATAGACGATATTGCGAAGACCCGAAAGGTTGCAAGGAGTGAAAGTGTAGACAAAATTGGTGGTGAAGACCATTGACATTCCTGAAGGACACATGACGCTTTACTGCACACAGTAAGTAATGTATTAAAGGACCCTAAAATTTTGTAAATCATTGTATAGTGGATGTGTTTGGTCATTTTTGCAGAACACTATGGCACTATAGCTCTATGGAACTTTGTAGGACTCTGTGATAGTATGAAAGAAACTATTGACGATAATTTTGTGTGCAAGGTATCCAATATATTAGCAACAACATGTAGGCGATGTAGTTGAATGGTTGGGCGCGGAGCTGTGCAACACCTTGTAAGCGTACATCACCCTTATCATGTATATTATATTTTTAAAGACACAACAATTTTGTAAAATCACTGTCGAAAAGTCAGTTTATGAGCTGCTATAATACTTTGTGAAAACCTACAATCTCCACAACCTAGGAATAGGTTTTTAATCCTGCATAGACAGGACATAATAGTACACAAACAAACATATCATGTACAATATGGTTTCAGATAATGCAGAACATTGGGCTATCAGCTTACGTGGTAGAACAACGTTTGTAAAATGATATTACTTGCAATAATAATAAAATGATACAGTATATAATAGCAGGACAGAATGATTAACAGTTCTAAACACGATGGACTGATTCTGTAGGACATAATATAACTACAGAATATAGAAAGGACACTACGACTCTTGTGGATCGTTGTAGTATCTGAGATGTAGGGAACGTTGGACATGTTTGCAGGTGTATAGAGGAACATAATTGTTTGAATAAAATGAATCAAGGGACTCATCTCGCAAAGGATAGCCTATTCCTCGGCGTAGGAAATTCTAGAAAACTTCGGCGGCGTTTTAAAGAGTTGTCACCTGTTCTTTCTGGGAATGAAGTTGGCGTAGGGGTCGACGACACCTTTGTGACACCTCTAGCTATGAGTTGGTCTTGCTTGCCACGAATTTCCTTAAGGCCGGCAATCAAGTGATCTTGAAGAACTGGATGTTGCTCGGCCTTCCGTGAAATTGAGGAGAATATGTCGTCTGCGTTTGCGGTCAGAGCTCCATGTGAAGAACTTTCCTGGGAAAGGGGCAGGGGGGTGCAGGACTTTACATGTGTAGACTGGGATGAGAACTATGAGGGGTGCTCTGATTCAACAAAGATAGACTCTAGATGAGGTAGAGGAGTGTGTTCTTCATCAACGTCCATATTAATAACATTTTCCTGCACCACACGCTCGACGACGAAAGGGCTCCCCACGTCAGACGGAACATGGAGTCGAGTAGTTTGTTGCGACATCCTCGAATAGGCATGTGCCATTGGAGTGGAGCGTTGTGTTCCATGTTTTGTACCCGCCTCACGAACTATGACACCGTCATCAACACCAGGGTGGAGTATCTTGAACACTTTGACGGTATGTTTGCAAATCATGCCCTCCATGGCGACGGGGCAGTCGAATTGTGCCCATTCGGAGTCTGTACATTTGATGGTCCACACCTTCGGGCGGTTGTTTACAAACCCAACATATGCTACATCTTCGTCCATGCAAATCAAGACGTTCGTGTCAAGTATGTCGTTCGCTCTTATAATTGCCGATGCAACAATGCCCTCCTGTTTCTTGTTGCGTATGAATCCATATGCTTTGCACTGGACAATGTACCAATAGTGAGTCAAAACATCACATATTAGATGATAGATAAGCCAGTCCATACGCCTACCCACAAACCTCTCCTTGGCAGAATGCAGAACACTCTTCAAGTTGGTATGGTAGGACTCAATACCAGCGTTTGTGTTCTGTCATGCATATGGTATCCGTCGGGCTCCAACACACCACATTGTGGTCTTTGGTCGCCAAACTTCATTCATGTATCACATAAAGGAGGTTGCCTATGGACGAGACAATGATACCTTGTCGAGTTGGTGCAGGGCCCAGTCCACATGATCATCATCAACTTTGCAACTTTGTCCATACATTATGTCACCAAGCATTTCAAGAACATTGGTGCGTTCTTTAGCATTTGATATTTTCTTCACTGCATTCTCTGCCCATGCCTTCCTGACGTGCCATAGACAGAGAAAATTTTTGGCATCCGGCCACACCATGCTGCACAGGCAACACGGAACAGAAGATGGCGTGAGATGCAGGACACGAAGTGAAGAACAAGTATGTCACTCTATAAATTTGTTGTGTTCCACTAATACTATTTGCATGACATTGTATGATTGTTTTCTGCCTATGAAGGACACAAATATTGAGGTGAATATACAATTAAACAGGTGGGAAGAACATGTGCAAATAGCTTACCCCAATGTATTAGTTTCTGCCTGTGCATTGTCAACGATAATAGAAGATGGATTCCAATCTGATTTAATGCCTTGAACCTTGTGATGTAGAGCCAAAAAAACTGGGCGGAGGTCTTGTTCACGTGTCTGTGATATGACGAAGAAAGCAACAGGTATGCCATTTCTCCAATCGTCGAACACCATGACAGTATAGAGTGGGTACTGCAGATAACTTGCACCAGTATAGTTAGAATAGGGGCCAAGCATGATGAAACAATAATTCATAGACAGACTGACAGGATACAACATGTGAACATATTAGCATGAGTCAATGACAGTGAAGAACACATGTTCAAGGATGAAGGACATAGATTTCAATCGCACCCGAGTTTGGCTGGTGCCAAATGTGGCATTAATGGATAGAGCGCTGTTGTGGCCGAATTTTTCCATCATCTCTAGTTGCCATTCAGTTTGAATGCCTATGGTGAAAGGTGAGTCATCTTGTGATTGTGAATTGAGGTCCATTAGGGAGTGCTCTTGGTAGTAGAACAAGTTTTCTAGATTCTCATTTGCCCACATACGGACGCTGACGGGGTCAGATGGATGTTTCTCCCACAATTCTTCCGCCCTCTTATGGCAAATGTTCCTAACATCCGACGGCAACAAGAATGTGTCGCAGGTGACCAACCCGTTGGATGCGGCCAACTCCCGAACCTCTTTGGTGTGTTGCTGCATGATTTGGGCAGGTGATAACCCATAGGCATGCATTTGAGCGATATTTAGTTTCATTTCCTCTTATATCCCTAAACCAAGTGCATATCTAAAGCCACTGACCATGGTGCCATGACAGTGTTCTCCAGCGGCATTCAAGTGTTCTGCATGTTCGTAAATGAGCAAACACAACGAGTGGTCCAGGTATGGCTTCTTCGCAACAAAGCAACGTTGGCACCCTCGCTTCACGGAGTTGCCTGCTAATGTTTTGCCAATGCGCGTTGCCTTTGGACGGGTTGATTTGGTCATAGGGAAAGACTCATATTCCAATACGACCTTCTTCCCTCGCTTTTTTTTCTGCAAATCTTCTACTTGTTTTTTTTTTGGTTGATTTCAGTAGAGCTTGCATATCATGTGCCACTACAGAAGACTTATCTTCAGGGCCAAAGTTGCACCTGTATCTGGAATGGCTAGGGTATAATAACATTCATGATAATAGATGTGGATTGGTATACTGGTATATGTTGGAACTGGTTCATGTAAACTCAATTGCCTGTAATGTTCAATGCAGAACACACATGCTCAGGGCATTGCACAACACATTGAAGATATTTGGCTGCATGAATATCTTCAGTAAGAGCAATATCCAGGAGGTGAAGGACATGAAATTGATGCACCATACTGATCCGTAAGTGCAGTGTTCACCTTAAACCTTCATTGTATAAACCCATAAACATTAAAGGTAATTGCATTATTGTCACATTATCACAAGCAGAACATGAAGAACAACGAATTTGGGTCCAATTTCAGAGTATGCAGTATGTCAAACCTCAAAACAAGTGCACGAGGTGTTCGCAAGGAATTTGGCAGGTTAACACGTACGATTTCCTTTGTGAATTTGCAGGGAAAATGAGGATGTTGTTGCTCGCCTTGAATGAAATCCTGAAGTCTATCCCACAATATGACTGCTAGCATAGATGTTTTGTGTAAACCCTGGCTGTGCGTAACGTGGCTGGTCCACACCAAGTTGTCCATGGCAAATACGCCTGGAGGGGGATTTTGAACTTTCTCTCTCAACGAAAAATTAGATCAGCCTGCTTTGCACAAAATGTTGCAGGAGAAAAATGAACGAGTTCGTCATCTGACTCTGGAATGGATTCAAGATAAGAGCTGACAATATGTGCGTTCGCCATATGCAGGACATTATTTGTGGAGGCAATCTCCATGGAGGCGACTATGATGATGGAATAAACCTCAAAATCTATGTCCTTCCAATGGAGGTGAAAGCAGCGATGAAGACCGCAGCAGTACTCTAAACCAGCTACCTCACATGTCGGTAAACCATGGCATTCGTCCAAGAACTACTTCCAGCAACAAGAACTGGAAAAAATAGTGCAAAGAACTGAAAATGAAACATACAGATTACAACCCCTAAACACATGTGACACATAGCACACGACATGCGGAGAATTGTGTGCATTGGGTTCGAAGAACTGTGTGGTCTGGCTTCGAGCGCCCCCAAACCCTAGATCCGAAAATATCGGATCTGCAGGACAGTATGTGTTCTACAAGAAATGTAGAACAACATTTAAATAATACGCTATGTTGTAATTGGTATGTGCTACAATATATGTAGTACATTACCCGTAGGACACGAATTGTAGGACAGGATGTGTGGGACAAGATCTGTAGGACATGTTATGTGGTACAAGATATGTAGGAGATGTTCTGTGGTACAAGGATATGTAGTTCAAGATCTGTAGGACATGTTCTGTGGGACTGTGGGACAAGATCTGCGGGACTGCATGACTGCCTTCGATGCGGATGTCTATGGACGTGAAAGTTATGTGGACAAGAAAGTTTTGCGTTGCTGACGTATGTTTACGGGCAGCCCTGTCGCTGTCAGAGAGAATCCCTAGAAGTTCGTGGGGGGGTGTTTAGCGTCCGCCCAATAAAAGGGCACCCCCTCAGAAATAGAACAGATTACTTACATGCATCACTGTCTGCCATAAACTAACCAATATAGCGTGGATTTCTTGACCACTGTTTGGGTCAGTGTTTTCTCACTTTTGGAAAATCACCAGAAATTGAGTGAACTTTAATTCTGATTGCACAACAGTCTATAGAAACATTTACAGATCATTGGAAACTAAGTTCGCTAATACATCAGGGGTGAAACATTTGAAGTGTTCATTCAACACACATGCAGGACATAAAAATTTTCATTGACCAACATTTTCATGATGTGTCTAAATTATAGTGGGTGTCTAAATACTTGTGAAAGGTGCCACCACTGACTTTCAGACTTCCTACTGAACTCGCAAAATGCTAGCAAAATCCCTCTCTGGTTTACCAAGGACCTACAATTAAGAGGGGTTGTCCTTGATATTCACTTAAGGTTAGATTGGAAGCACTTGTAGGACCCGGCCTCTCTAGAAGGGTGAAGTGCAGGGTGTGATTTGACAAGTACAATAGTAACTTGGCCATGCACCCCTTTGCTACCTGTGTAACTCACTAATACTTCCGTTATACAAGGGGTTACACCTGCAAGTGCTCACATAATTTCCACTTACTGGAGTTTTCAAAACTTCGCCAAGGCTTGTGATTTCCTACTTCGAGAAAAAAAATGCATCTGCTCAACCTCATAAGATCTAATGATTCGAGGTTGCTGCCTAACTGTCATCTTTATCCATGAGAAATAGACATGATATCTTGTGCTCTTCTGCCATTCTCAGAAGAATCGCAAGCGTTCTCAAACAATGAGGTACCTACTCCAGTACTAAAAAACCTCAACAACAAACTCACAGCTCAAAGCTCTGATACAACACTCCAGTATGCGGAAACTCAACTTTGGCCAGCCACTGAAGAGGTTAAGATAAGATATGATCAGTTGTTAGTTCCATAAGAAATGTGGAGGGAACAGGGCATATCTAAAATGAACCTTCATGGTCAATAGAAACTTCTAAATCCGTAAGTATTTCGTCCTTAGGCCCTTTGATGTCCTTTTTAGAGACAGGAATCTTCAAATCGTCAAAAACTGATGCCAAAATAACCTTATGAATATAAACTAATTAGTCTGTCTTATGTGCACCAGAACTGGGATCCAACATATTCCCCAGTAATATTCACTACCGTGATAGGGCTAAGGGAAAGTCTCTTTCAAAACGATCTCAAATGAATTGATACAAACTTTGAGATCGAAGGGAATAACACCGTATCTTATGATGCCATCCAGGACCTCAAGAAGCTTACACACGGAGATCAGTAATATCCGGCTGCAGGCTCACTTCTTTGTTGCAGTAGTCTACCAGTTTCATTTCCAGAGCTGATTTGTTATAATGTCGAGCCTGCCAATGGAATCAAGTCATTTAGCACCAGTAGATAGTACAAAATGAATTATGCATGACATAACCAAAACTACAGACAAGTCTGAGTCGTAGTTTTGGGTTAGAAAGTTGAAATCCAGAGCACAAACCCCAGGTTTGCATTCAAATGACCAATCAAATTAGAAACCTGAATGGTATACTTTGTAGCCCCTTCTAGACCCATCCTTACCATCTAAACCTGGGTTTACTGACCTCACATATAAACACTAGACAGTCTTTAGCTTTCCTTCAAGCAAGTTGCATGCAACCCTTTGTTGCCACCTCACCTCTAGCCCCCTCTGCACCCCCAGCTTGAGGTCATTCAATGCCCTACAAATATCCTTAGGTGTTTTCTACCCTACTAAACGAGGATAGAAGAACCTAGGGCTTCCTTGAATAGGTTCCTTGGAATGTTTATCAAGTGTCCTTTTGAAACACTGGCAGGCTAGTCAAAAACGGGCAGGCAGTTGAATCCAGGCTAGTCAAAAACTGGATTCTACATTGGTGAAATCAGTGAGCGTTGCACTCCTCAATATTCTTGCATCCTGTTTACAACAGCTGCTCGAGAAAGGTAGAGCATTTCAGGTTTAACAATTCAGAAAAGCAAGAAAGATCTTAACACATCACCTGCAGAATAAGATGTTCCAGAAAGTTTCGTTTGTCGCCTGGAAAATCTGGCACGGACAGTAGCTCAAACAACTGCGCCTCAGAAATTCAAACGGCTCATTAACAGTATATACATCCTGTACTGATGTGTTAAATAGGAGATGGGCACAAAAGCTCTACAAGCAACATTCCGAAACCAATAGTTAGAAATAATGCAACTATTCCTAATGCAATAAAAGGACCACCAATGAAAACTACACATACTCAATGTATGCAATGTAAGCCACTTTATGGAAATATGTGTGGATACTGTAGAGAAGTCCAAAAATCAATCACAAGAACATGGTTTACCAACCTTTCCATGAGAATAAAGCACAGATAATGTAGGTATTCATTCATGCTTTCAAGAGTGGGACTTACATGTGTCAGGTTGAAGGGTTTAGAGTTTCGAAGAGCCCTGATAACAGAAAGAAGGAATGTAACAGCATGTGAACGATGATAATGAGGTCCTAAAGGTGTGACAGCTACAATGCGCCTCTTCCTCCTCCCTTGATCTAATCCTCCAATGCCAAAACCATTTGCTAACACTCTGTCATTTCCAGAGTCCACCTCTATGAGACCTGTTTTGGCCCCATGATCAATCAATTTCTCCATAGTTGATATCACCAATTTGTGGTTTGCTTGCAACAAAATGCTCTTATTTTCTGCAGAGTCTAACTCAAGAAAATTTCTTTTCTCATCAATGTCCGTCTCAAATGCTACTGAAACAAGTTCAGAGGCTTTTCCAACAAAAGAGCTTGTGTTCAAACTGTCTAGCCTCTGTTGCATCCTTTGGGGGGACATTACTTCCATGTTTGCAGAAGCCACCTCTGCAGAAGAATCAGCAAGGTTGGAAAGACTCGAGCAAGAGGGTGATGTGGAAAGTGATGAAGAAGAAAGGGATTCTCCTTGCTGTTGAATGCGCCGCCGGCGCTTTCGACCTCTTTGTAAAAGACCCCCTGTGCCCTCACTCCAGCCCTCATCTGCTCCACCATCACTCTTCTCCTGCCGGTATGGATTTCCAAACATCACACGTTGCTGTTTACTTCTATCAGGTTCTTCGGCCTGCAGAGATTTGCAACAAAATTCAGATGGAACAGCTCCACTTAACATTTATTGGAGAAAGAAACTTTGAGGCAGGAAAGATGATAGCTGAAAAGCCATGAGAAGTACAAGAGCTACACCATTGAATGGTTTAAGTGCAGGGGGGAGGGAAATGCGATACTCCATCTGTGTGATCTATTGAGATGATATGAGGAGGAGAACCAGCACATGATTAAAAGTACACCACATACATTTAGCTTTTTAGTTTATTGAACAACTATAACATGAGCTCCAATTCATACCCGTCCTATCTGGACGGTTTCAAAATAAAATTCAAATATTCTATTATTCCCAAAAATAGAAATCAACAAAAAAAATCCCATTTTTCTCAGACATTTCATTGTCATACGTCTATAAAGAGCATTTATAAATTTCAGTGCTTTACAGAATGATATAGTTTTCACTGAAGCCGCGTGATTAGTACAGATATGTGAAGAGTTTGATCCGAAGACAATTCCCTCAAGTATAAGGTTACACACTATTTTAATGTGTGATGGTGGATACTGTGGGCCACACTATAGTGCATCAAAGGGTAAGTCACACTATTAGCATGACCACAGCATTTACCATAACCAGTGAAGTTGCAAATAAGTAATTTAGAATTACTAACAATTTGGTTCATATCTTTATGTACTAATTATGAAGATGTAACTTGCTCTGCTAGGATGCTATGTGATAGATATACAGTGAGGCATCATGTCAGATAATTACAGAATATACACTAGCCTGTGTTTGTGTATAGCTTAAAATAACAGAGTAATGTTTGTTCATTTGTTGTTTCAAATTATCTGGTATCCCATAACTAAATCATCTATACACATTCAAAGAGACACAGTAACACCTAACAAATCTCTCAAAAACTTAGTAGACCCAAAAATAACACGGTTATGGACCTTGTTGCTTACCTTGTCATATTTAGATGACATGTGTAATCACTATTCACTAATCTACTTTTCATCTCTAATAGAGGGCTCTCCTTCACCGGTACGAAGGATCACATTCTAGGGATGGGGCAGTTGTCTAAGCTAAAACACATAACTACAGGAGAGCAATAATCAACAAGACTATATGAACACATAGAATATACTATCCAGGGTGTCCTTTCCAGGTTTACCACAGCCACTACAAGTCAACAGGGAACAGCACAACAGCCTTGATATCAACTATAAATCTTCAAGAAAGAAACATACAAAAGGATTGCGTGGCGGTTGCTGCTTCAGAAGCGCATCATTGAAGTCCCCCATCTGACAGAATATTCACCATATCAATCTAAGTCAGAAAGTTGCAGAGCTTGTGACTCCAAGCTAAGTCTGACCGGTCAAGTTGAGGATCAAATCAAACTACTCTTACTAGAGATAAGTAAAAGATTGAACCAAACAAGAGATCCAGAAAACAAGTTACACTACAAGATGCTTAAAAAGCAGGAGAGCACACCAGTAGATGCTACACTACATCCATCTGCTATCTGACAGTCCATGCAAGTCCCAACAGTCTATTTGTTGCAATATATACTAGAATGTTGGCATTTGATACAAAAATTGACTTTCACATTAGCATTATACAGATATAAAAATCCCTCATTCATTGAATATGTTGCTGACCTTTTCAATAGGAAGAGTGTGGCGAGCATCATTTTCTTCCTTTGCTGCTATGAGAGCAGCCAGATTGGTAAGGCTGGACCTGAGGGTTGGTTTTCCACCTTCTCTTTCGATCCTTCTGCTTTTTCGCAGATCTAAGGTTACTGCAACTCGAATAGGTAGGTACTCCAGCTGACTGCACAGAGGACATTCAGGTACATTTAGGGTGAGTTCAAGGATGATGTATACAGAATTGCATATTTACACTATAGTGATAAACAAAACTACAAATAATACCTGAGGAGATGATCTCGTGGAATATCAAAGGGGTTTTTGAAAAGATTGATGTCCTTGAGCATTCCAGTTGACACAGAAGAGGGCATCGTTTCAGGTCCAGGCATGTTCAAAGCTGGTAATATACATGGCAGTGGGGCAAGAAATGAAGTAGGGCCAGAAGGAAGAAGAACCTCCCAACCCAGTTTCCGACCAGAAACCTGTTCACCAATCCCAATTACACATGGATGTGTTGAAACACTTGTAGTGGATGGAAAACCCGGGGGTGCCTCTCCATTGGAGGGGTGGAGCTGAGGCAGTGTTCGCCCCGAATAACAAGTCCCTTCACTTGCACCTGGTATTTGTTCAGTCTAGTACAGATACTTGATCAGAAAACTGAGCTAGGTTACATTACCGGACAGAGAAACATGGCAGCAACAAGGATTAATTATTGCTCCTAGAAACCCATAGACAAACTTGGAAGACTTCAGCAGATTATCAACATGTCTAGTTGTGAATTTCAATCAACTTGCAAAGGCAGGCTGCATTTCAATTCTTAAATATATGCATTCTTCCATTGGTCATTGTTAGAAAGAACTATCAAATTGCTGATTTCAAGATTTGAATGAGAAGCTGAGAAACATACCATAATGTGTGACATGTCAGCATCCAAAAGTTCCTTAGCTTGTGTTTTGAGGCGCTTCAGCTGTGTACCCACAAACCCTGCTAGTAATGACAACTCCATAGACTCCGGAATAACATGAGCATTCAGTCCCCACCTCTTCAAGGCAATTCGTAATGGAGGTCCATAGTATGCTGGAATATTATTACAATATCTCTCCATATCCTGCCGCCACTGTGGTGATGGAGACATTTTGGCACCTCCTGGTATCTTTCCCAGCTGCTCTAGCAGTTGCCATAGAGTCTGATGCCCAACCCACAGAAAGACTCACATTTTATGCCCTACCAAAACTTATATGTGCAGATGCCAGAAATTCTCCTTACAAGATCTTAGGACATTAACTTAAATTTACTTATTTATGTAAGTTAGCACAGAGAAGGTGATGAGCACAATGATACCACCATACAAAGCATCAACAAAAGGTCAACACTGTCCACTCAGTGCAGCAAATGAAAGGGCAGCCTGGCCAAGCTGAATAAACGTAAAGAAATGCTCACAGTCAAGATTGGCATTGCTAGTTGTGAAAAGTAACCTTATGGAGAATCATTAAAAAGGGTCAAACTTGGTACCTCTCTGATATCTAGAAAGAGGATTCCTGTAAGTATAATGGTGATTATTACATCCAATACAGCATCACAAAAACTAGAGATAGTCATTGATGCACCCACACAACAAGGACCAAAACACTGGTATATTACTCACTGGATAGTTATAAGGAAGGACGAAGAGAGTAAGATTGCTGCCAACTCGATTAAGTCTCAAATACCTGTAACAGAGGTGACTTAGTCAACATTCAATCTCCACCCTAAAGTCCTTAATACAAAACTGGCCAATTTTGTTTATTGAAACAAGTGCAAACAGAGTCTCACCCAAAGGGATCACCATAACCATGATTTGTACATTTACTGCTTCGGACAAATACTTGCCAGCATATAGCATTTGCTTTGAGAAGAAAATCCCTTATTGGATTGGATTCGATCTGCAGCACCAACCATATCCCCTATGAAGTATCACCAAGGGGACCTTCATCCAAAACAAAACAAAAGAAAACAAATAAAGAAAAAAATTAAAAATTAAAAAAAATTAAAAAGAAAAAGAAAAGACAAAACCCAAGGCATGTTTCTAAAATGCGAAGTTCCCAACATATATGCACTTAAAAGAGATTCACCCTAAGCAAAGTGGTTGCTGTACAATCTCATTGCCTCTGCCCAAACTACTTCTGAAGAAGAACAGAGGTAGTACCTCATACTTGTCAAAAATAAAGTTGGGTGGAATGTATGGATCAGCATCCACTGGTTTGTAAGCAATCATGGGATGAGGATGACGGGGGGGGATACCCTGATGGGTGGGGTCTGGCCAATAGGCTTCCGGAATGGGCCAATGTCCTTGACCCTGAGGTTGACTCCCCCGTACCAGCAACATCTTCCTTTGGCATGCCTGATGAACCTGCAGAATAATAACTCCAATATCACCTCCAATGCATATCACCAAGGCATCCATGAGAATGACAAACACATAATCATAACTATTGCTCTCCTAGTTCCAAACGATGAAGAACTTCTCTTACTGAGGTCGAAACTGGTGTTGATCTGGTATTGTCTTTTCATAATATCGGTTGGGCATCTATAATGGAGAGTTCACAGTTTTTGTTACCAGTGAAGTAGGGGTATTTGACGATATTTTTGCTTTCAACCCATTCGCGTCTATATAGCATGCAAGAATCTTCATACCTAGGCAAAATTGCCCTGGTATCAATATGGTTTAGAATGGCATTGACCCAAATAATCACTCATGTATACAAAGATTCTCTCACCTTGACATGCCCACCAAATATCAATATTTTACTGGTATTACAATCTTGATACCCGTGGATAGGTTCCTTGATACCATCATTGATATTGATTATTGATACCATGGATTCACCTATATACCGGCCAACATTGGTCAAAACTCTTCCATTGACAAAAATCACTTTTTTCATGAACGAAAACCTCATACAGGTCTAGTGATAACCAATAGCAATACATTGCTCCATCACTATATCATAGAAATACACGATGCACTCATCAAGTAATGTCAAAACCAAGCACTTTCAAAGACTGAGACATCAAAATCAGGATTCAAGATATTTCCTGAATAAAGATTCTGGGTGCAGGAAACTATTGTGCAAAAAGAGCCTTGACTTCATGTAGAATCCCAGAGATTCAAGATTTGACCAAAGGGTTCTTAACAAAAATTGAACATTTCCAGAAAATACCCTCTATAACTTGCAGTGACTTAGATCTTATCTTTGCAATATGGAAAAAACATCACATCTAAGATAAGGAGTCGTAGCACATGTGCGAAGTTTCAAATCAGATATACATCAAGTCAATCACAAACCTGCAGAGGTAGACTGGGTGAGTTGGGAATGGGCTCAAAGGAGACAACCACGCAAGGGGGCAGGCGTGAGGCTGTGACTTCTGTGTGCTGCATTAGCACCTTCCAGCTGGTCGCCACAAAACACTTTCCTCTGTACACACCATCATCCTCAGTCCAAGATTTTTTGCTATGCATGCTCTCTATGATGGATAAAGGAATTACAATTCACAACCAAATCTGAATTAGCAAAATCCCAGTTATAGATACAGGACAATGTTCAGGATTTCAAAACCAAAAATCATCCACCAAGGCTTCCCTGCATCCAAACCTTGAATAGAAATGCACATGATTGTAGCAACTTTGAAGTTGAGACACATCCCAAGTGATCATATAGTTTGACCAAAGCTTATGTGGCCCATATTGGGCCATGCTTTATGTTCTTTCATAATCAGGAAAAGGTGCAAGCAAAAGTCCTTCTTTGCTGAACACTGGTTAGAACAGTCTGTGGGTCTGGGTTCATTAAAATTCTCTATCATACTTTCACTTATTGAATAATCTATTAAGGCATCTCTGCTTTTCAGGCTTGCCAGATTCTTCTTTGAACAAAAAATTATGTATCACGCATCTGACCAGAAGGCTGTATCAAAAGACTGCATTACCTCCACCTCAATCTCCTCCTTCCTTGGACTCTTAGAAATATTTACTTCTTCATTCACTTGACTATTTCATCATTGACAACAAATTGACGCTCACACATCTGACCAAAATGCTCAAGCAAAAGACTGGATGACCTCCACCTAAATCTGAGTCTTCTCACCTAAACATACAATCACTTGAATGAGCATAACAATGACCACAATACCATAGCCCTTCTCCAGCAGGATAAGATAAGGAACTACACCACCAGCCCTTCTCTAGTAGAAACAACCCTCTTCTAAACTGACTTTTAACTAGTTGCATCCAGGTATCTAACAATCGAGCAATCGGTTTCGAGTAACTCCAGCAGTCTACAGTTGGCTAAGACATAAAAGTAAAAAAAATTCACATGAATAACTTGTAGGCAGATAACAGCCACAGAACAGAATTCAAAAAAGAAGCATGAGAAGGCCACCATCTAGCACCTAAAAGAATGACAAGCCATTTATCATTTTATTTTACACTTTGAAACAGCACATGACTACAGATACTTTCTTTTCAACATTTTCTTGCACAAAACCAGCATATACAAATAATTGAATCAAACAAGTTCATGGTTTGAAGGTATGAGTTGGTTTCCTGATGTCCATCACACTTGGAACTTTTAACTGCCATAGACAGCGACAACCTTTCTGGAGCCTGAAATGTGCTTCCTGGTTGTGCTTAATTACTATCCTCATAAAGAATTCACACAGTTCTTCAATTATGGTTTAATGTACAATAAATTTGCCTTCAACAAGTATTTCTCTCACCTTGTTCACATGCTCATCACTTAAATAAGCCTAACTACAATAAGCAACCAACATTTTTCCAACCCAAATTTCTGTGATATTGGTCTATGAGGAATGTAGAAAATTTTGACTTTAAAGATGCTTACATGGAGGTTGCCAGGTTATGTGCAAATACCAGCCATATGAATATGATCAATGACCTACTGTCCTCTAGTTTACTTGCCAGAAACTTTTCGTTCTAGCCTGCAACTTTCACTACATGCTCTCTGTACAATATGTGAAGATGATTAGGTCTTGACAGATTAAACAGCCATGTTTTAAAACTTGTATATAGTTGGCTTCCCTTTTGTTTATAAGCCAACAGGGTCGCCAGTTCCATTTCCTAGATAAAAGCACTCCTGGCCAGCATAAGGTGAAGTTTGTATGTTCGTTATAACATTGACATACAATTTCTAGGATGGATAAGATGCTCACTGAAGAACTCCTCTTTTATATATCATTCCATCTTCTAATTGGTAGACCTAATCCACTCCTCCCCGTCCTGAAATTCACTTAACGGACTTGAATAAGCTCAACTTCTTATCAGTCCAGGAGGTTGAGTGCAACATGTGCATTGTGACCAAGACGTAAGAATACAGGGGTAGAAGATTTCATGTCAAAGACAATAACAATAATACCTTTTCCCTGATTTCTGGAAACGCTTTTGGGCTACAATATTGGAAGGGTGAATTTTTTTGGAATGGATTCAAAATCTTGAGAATATTGAAGATGCATTATTTAGAATTTAATCCACCAACGTCAATTTTAAGTGGAACATGAAATTCCTCTACAAAATGCTATAAACTTCAATATCAAATTATGAAACAAAATGAAAAATGCATAAATGAAAAGACTTCTCTCAAGCTCTTCAATGTAAAAGGTAATTTGTCTTCGTGTGTCAATCAAAAATTCTGAGAACAAACTGTTCAGAGCTACATATATGACTTGAAAAGGTGAACAGATGAGAGGTAAAAATTTCACCCGGTGCATTCACAAAAATGTGATATACTGCTATCCATAACCAAAGCTGACTGTGCCCCTGAGATTGGAGCATTCTGAGGTATAGGTCCACTCCTCTCCAGAACTGTTGCACTTACTGAAGGTATCCTATTTGTCATCACAAACAACACTCAGCATGAATGGTTTCTTCACAAACAACTGCCTAAATCCAGTACCAAAAATTAAGGATATCTAGTGTCCAATACACTATTTACAAATACACTCATTGCCCACAACCTTGGATTGTCACAACCACCAACTGCCAGGTTGTCATCATAAGAGAACTTATGACTTTGGAATTTTTGTTATTGCCATTGTTTTTCTTTACAGCTATATATTTAGCATATTTTTTGAAGTACAGTGGCAGCTATGCAAAGTTGCACGGGATAGTTACCGTAAGACTGTAGCAAAGACTCGCTGATCCCAACGAAATAGCTCTGCTGCAAGATCAGCTCCTACTGGAACAGGTCCCATGGTCTGTAAGTTGTTACTCACTCCATGCTGCACCACAGAAATCATCAACTCTGAGAAATTGGTGAGAGGGCCATATTCAAATATGAAAATTCTGACAGCTCATAGCCTACATCCGGAATTTTGACATACCAGAGATGTAAGCTCAGTGCCATCCGTGAGTAGCAAGATTGTAGTTAAATCGTTCACACAAGGATTGCGACCCTGCCCTACAAACACCAACCACAAATACCTGATTATATGAATAGTGACACGACTACCATTGTCATGGTACAAATTAATAAAAGCAGAATTTTTTGTGAAGACAACATTACAGGAGTTCCTACAGGAATCTATAGACATTTTGCCTACTGTAAACTCAAAAGATGCTTTTGTAAATAAGGTTGAAATTAAGTAAATTGTTCGCCAAATGCAAAGATAATGCCAGGACAGCACCTCAGACACCATATGATGGTACCTCAGACATTGTCAACCAGGAGTTCCCTTCCTGGAACAAAGCTCTCCATTCTGACCAAGCTCATAATTTTCAATAACAGCTCATTGATTCACAGCAGTGTACGTGCAGTCCTTAACAGACAATGAGATGCAGAGGAGGAACAGTAGACTTCCATCCAGCTTGGCAAGAAAAGATTGGCATTTTGAGCTTCTTTCTCATGATTGAGAAAATTGATATAACTTTACATTGTACATAAAAACTTCTCAACGATCTGGTGAACTTAAAAACATTGTTGGGATCTGGTGAAGATGTTCTCCAAGAGAACAAGCAAACACATGCACCATGGATCAACTGACAACCCATTTATACCCGGTCTATCCAAAAGTGCTTCCATTGATTGGTCCCAACTACTGTACTATATCTCCACTCACTTCATAAGTTCTCAAAATAAAATTATATTGTCTTTTACTGTCAAATTTTCACAGTTCCAGGAGGACCCAACAACCTTAGTCATTTATCAGTGCCTCTAGCAAAGAAAGAGTACTCAAAACACCCTCAGAAGCCTCGGTGAAAACTGATTGCAGACAAATTTGAGATCGTCTGATCCCTTAGTCCATTGTCGCAGTACAGGTATGGACAATGTCCACCTTTTCCCTTGGTTGTTCTCAGAAGAAAGCAACTGAAGGTGCAACTTACCAAAACGGTCAATATCCAGTGCCAGCCGTTGTACATGCAGAAAACTAAAAATTCGTTGTAATGCTCCCCCAATATTGGTCAAGTCCCGCGCTTGAATACTCTTCAGAAACTTCATAAAATTCGTAAAGGGGTACTTATCCACAACCTGCCGCAAGGAAAGTTACAAAAAACAGAAGTGTGCCAGTAGTCCAGAATATCAGCACCACCAGGTTTCGATCAGGCCACAACTGAAAATACTTCATCTCATTGTCTTTTACGAACCCAAGTAAGCTGCTGTGATTCAATGCGCTGATATGAGAAATTAACATTTGCAGCCAGATGAATATCTAAGAGTACACATATTAGGTCTTGATAAACCTTACCTTAATACAATCTGCTGCATCTTCACATGTGACAAGCATGTACCTGCAGTAAACATAAGGATACGGAGGCATCTCCTTAAAGCACAAGTTTTGATAACCATGAAGGAAATACCCACAAAACTTCCCCTCTACACAAGTATAATTATAAAGCGTCACTTCCAAGCAACCATTCCGAGAGTGATGATGGAATTGTCTAACCTGTCCATTCGACATGATGCATCCCGTAACCTCACCTGCAGATGATAGCAGAAATTCATCAGGAAATTGGGCATACATGTCTCAGAGCTGTCAAAGATGGCCATGCCATTCCTGTACGCATCAACTTAATAAGTTGGCCAAAGACCATCTCACTGAAACCTTGATAGCTCACCCCCATAGACTGCTGGGGTGCCTAGTAAAAACTTGAAAGCGTTAACGCCCTGGTGCGAGGAAATTGAAGCAATAAAGGATAGCACTCCAGATATTCCTTCATTTTACAGTTACCAACATTCGCACTGTCACGCATCTCTACCTTGCGTCATCGATCCATTTGAAGTGGTTCTAAAACCTCCCCCCGGAAAGTGCTGCCATTACTCACTTCATGATCGTAAATTACCAGTTTCTAATGTGCTGAAATTGATCTAGAAATTTGGAATATTAAAAACAGTCTACGAGTAGTAGACAGAGTCCAAAAGAAGTTCCTCAGCACTATCGTAAAGCACTTGACTCTTGCGTGAATGACGAATAAAAGAGCTCGGGACAGGGCATCTGCATCTAAGAGAGGTTTCAAAGTTAGTCAGATCCAGTCCTCTACCAGCCTAAATCCACCCCTAGAATTAGTTGACCAATTCAGTCACAGAACCGCATCGAGAATTTTACAGTCTCACTTCCAACAACATTTTCAAAGCGCGTACATGTTACCCATGACCAAGAATCACAGACCTTGTGAAAGTGCTCGATTGCACTCTTTGCACAATCCAGCAAGGATAGGCCATTTGCGCAACGCTGATTCATAGACGCACTGGTATCGAGCAAGAATACGACCAACATCCTGAAGAAGAGCAGCAGTATACAAAAGAGGTAGTAATGCAAGCTCCCCCTCTAGACACACATTCTGCAGTGGGACTTCTCCAGCCTCATCTCCGCGAAGACTTGCCAAACAAAACCCAAAATTCCGACCTACTAACTCAATTAGTCTCGAAGAGGAGAGCAGTCCTGGAGGTCCACTGCACAACAGGCGGTTGGAGTGCAGCATCTCCTTAGGTCCCTGCGACAAATTTTAATACTTGTAACGCACAAGTTTTTGCTGGCCAGGTTTCCCGGAAGGCAGCATTTTTCCCCATAATGCCCGCTAGTAGTTCTAGTAGAGGAGGTGAAAACTTACCGTGGAAGAAATTAGCGTGGGCCACACTAATTTTCTAGTCCAGGTGGAATCACCATGGGTTCAAATCTTGGGGTCTTCCCCTAAGTTTTCATGAAGACTTTCAATCAGCACTTTACAGATAATAGAACAGTCATCTTACATCAAAAGTAGTGCAAAAATAAAGAATCACCCACACTTATTTTATAGAATAACAATTATTGTGGCCCATGCTAATTTTCTACTAAAAATTTAACATGTGCTGAAGATTAATGTTGCTTCTATTAATTCTCGCATTTGGGAATTGGGATGGGCTCTACAAAATTATTGTGGCCCATAATAATAGGGTTATTTAATGTAGCAGTCGATAATTTGTCATCCTTTGCATGGATTAAAGAGTTTTAACTTTGATGTTTTTGTAAAGATTAAGAGTTTGCACACCTCATGCTTCTAGATTGTTTAATTTTTTATTTGGTGATTAGATTAATCATTTCTTGCCAGTAAAATATTCCAGATTGCCGCCTCACATCATTATTTGAGCCTTCTATTTGGTATGGTGATTATCATATATTCCAAAAATAAATAAACTTGGATCTCATTAGATTTCGGTGCCTTGATGTAAATGAAGCACAGTGCTCCAAAATGATTTTGACCCTCATAGAAGAGTCTAAAACCTAGATGAGCATATTATTATTTTGTCATCGATGTTGCCCAATATAAAAATCAACCATCTTTAGCAGTATGGACAACCCCCAATAGGAAGCATCCCTAAAAACAATTATAGGGTTCAAGTTGAAAGACACCAATCATTAGGCCAATGACATTTGACCACATCTAAAATATGCATTTATTTTTCAAATTTGAAATTCAAATCCTCACATGTATATAAATCAAGTTTGTACATGTATGTTTAGTTTAATCTAGGGTCCACATCCATCCCATCATTCAGAATCATAAATTACACATTCTCATTAATTTATCCAACTTGAAATCTTGCGATTATTGGATCTTTGTTGGAGTTAGAAGATTAGATTGTAATGAAAATAGAGCTTTAGGTTGCTCGTAATTTAAGGATTATGATTGTCAGATTATAGGAATGAATAAGGTTTGAATAAACCCATATGATTTGTGGGATATGGGAGTTGAAATATCCCATATTCATTGTATGAACCAAGGAAGAGAAATAAATTAAAAGGCAAGGTAAGGGGCGAGGATAGCCATCTCATTCCAAACATTGTTTGTATTCATTTGTGTATGTATTTTGTTTGTGCAATCTTATCTCTAGTTCAATTATGCTTCGATACAATATGGGCCCACTCACGCAAATTCTAGAATTGTAGATTTTATTCCTAGTTGGTTCAAGAGTGGATCTTGAGAGGTTTAAGTGTTTGGAAAAGCCTATGGGGTTTTCGTGTTGGAGGTATATTGGAACGCATTTGGAGCATTAGTTGGTGCTTGGAGGTTTGGAAATGACAACATTGGATGTATACAAATGCACATTTGGAGGTTGTAATTGTTGATTTGAATGGTTGTATTGCTTGAATGCATAATTGATGCATTTGAGCAATGATTTAAGTTGTCGTATCACTACATATCGTTACCATAATTTGTCGTGTAGTTACGTCTTGCTCATACCCTAAAAAGCTTTCAATACAAAACAACTTGACATTCAAGACACACAATTGCCCCCCTAGCTGAGCACCGCGTCCTTGCAACTCAACTAGTATTTGAAAAACATCACAGTCTTATGGAACCAATGCAATGTCTATCAACTCTTTGTAGAAACGACATGTAGTAAAAGACCTTTCGTAGGCTACTGTTCATTGCCAACTTGAGCCAAATTATAATTGAAGGGCAAGCTGGGTGCATTTGAGCCCCATCCTTAATCGCTTCCAACACCGTTGGACTCCAATTACTCTTCAATCAAGCATCAATGTCAAATCCCACCGCTTATATTATAACATAATATATTGCAACATTAGCATGTCCTCCATCCACTGAAAAAAAATCACCCACACCTTCTTGACTAAGATGTATAAAATGATCGTTTTTTGCATTGTGGACAAATCCAACCTCCTTCAGGGAGTTTGACCAATGGCAGCCAAAAACATGTCATATGCCAACATCTCTGACATTGATCACACAACAACATTGTGGTTTCGCCTTTACGCTCCCCACAAACAAAACACCTATATCCACTTGGAACCACTGCCAACTCTGGATTTATAGAGCCTTCAATTGGTAGGTGACAAGGTGTGCAATTCTTCATGTTGTCCCTACACTCTTGTCCATCAATTCCCACTAAAAAAACAATCTCACTAGGCAATATTGCTTTGACTCGTAAGACAATTCTTCCAGCACGGACATCCAAGGTTGTTGGTGCCTCACGTTGTAAGTACACATAATCACCTGCTTTGAACCGTCGAAGTTAAGGTTTGTCCTAATGCGCACATAACGCAAAGTGTTTTATGGTTGCGCAATTGCTAAGTTCTCCATGGCCATTGGCATGGACCTTTGGAAATACTCAGCTCGATCATGTAGCACTTGAGCCCAAATTCTTGGGTCGTCCAAATCAACTATTGGATCCAATTTCTCTCTCACCGCCGATGGTAACACTGGCTCTCTGCCATACAATAGTTGGTACGGGCTATAAGAAGCAAAAGATGCCTGCCGACTGAGATGATAACCCATTGCTCTCCAATGCAACTTAAGATCCCAATCTCGATGGTTGCCTGCCAACAACCCGTACTTGCGCAAACCATGCTTTACAGTCTAAACCACTCTCTCTGCCAATCCATCGGCCTATGGGTGGTCTCTAGATGTTGTACGGTGATCAATCAAAGTTTGAGTACAAAACTCTTCAAAAGATCCAACAAATTCCCTTCCTTGGTCTGTCAAAACTTTTGCAGGAGCTCCAAATCTAGCCAAAACCCGGTCTAGAAAAGCCGTTGCAGCTAATTCAGAGGAATTTTGCGGTAGAGCAACCAATTCAATCCATTTACTGAAATGTTCCACCATTACAAGGAAATATTTGGCACCTCGTGATGTGGTCATCAATGGTCCTGCAAAATCAAGACTCCACCTATAGCCCAATCCCATAATGGATTATGGCCGTAATTGTGGAGATAGAGTGTTGAAGCTCAATCTAACCTGATCACAAACCTCGCATCTCCCCACATAGGTCGTCACCTCTTGATGCATGCCTATCCACCAATATTGACCACGTAACATTGCATGCGTGCGTCGTACTCCAAAATGACCCAAGTCTTCATGAACTTGTTGAATTAATTGAAAACGTTGGGTAGGCCTGGGAACTACTTTTCGTGTTCAATTTGACCATATTCGAAAGATGAGGTCATCTTTCCAACAAAATCTAGCCATCCTATCAGCTATATGATTTCGTTCTTGATATGTGATATTTGGCGGAAACTCCCTACGTTGTAGACGACATAGAAGCCCATTGTCTTTCCACACATCCATGGCGACTTTAGGTCCTCCCTCATCCGAGTCCTCATTTACAACCTCTCTCAAAGTCTCCGTCATAACTTGGCTGGATTTTCCTTCCATCCATGCCAAATAAGATGACACATGCCACCCTGGCACAACTTCTTGATCTGAGTTACCATGCCATCTAGCCCCGGTCATGCCATCTTGCAATGGGTTCGGATTGCGACTTAAACCACGACATCCATATTTTGCACCCCTGCCTTGTGAACTATCTCAAAGTCATATTCTTGCAGTAATAAGGCCCATCTAGCTAGTTTCCTTATCAGCTTATCAGACTCCATTAACCATTTCAAAGGTTGATGATCTCTCACAAGCGTAAAGTTTTGGCCATAAAGATATGCACAAAAATGTGCCACAACCCATACTACTACTAAACACTCTCCCTCGTAAGATGAATATTTGGCCTCTACATTGTTGTTACTTCGTGAAGCATAAGCAATGACATACTCCTTACCATCATCATCCTTTTGAGTTAAAACGTCACCAATTCCCACCATACTCCAATATGTATAGAGTTGGAATGCTTGTCTAGCATCTGGTCGCCTCAACACTGGTGCCGAACCTAGTGTTTGCTTTAAGGTTGCAAATGCTTATTGTTGACCAAGACCCCATATCCTATCTTGATTAGCTCGTGTCAACAAAGTAAGAGGTTTAGCCAAAACACTAAACCCATGTACAAACCTACGATAGTAATTTGCTAACCCATGAAAGTTCTCAGCCTTGACATGTCTTTAGGAATAGGAATCTTGTTCAAAGCTTCCACCTTCGCCTCCTGTACCCCCCAAACCTCCTGGCGTAATCATATGCCCTAAGTAAGGTAACTGGTCATGGAAGAATTTGCATTTGCCATGATGTAGACGAAGACCCCATGATTGCAACCTTTCAAAAATTTGTTGCAAAGGTTTCACATGCTCTTGTGGTGTATCACTGAATATAATCACATTATCAATATGACACCGAGAAAATGGTAACCCTTTTAAGACTTGATTTATAACCCATTCGAACTCTGCCGGAGCATTCTTAAGTTCAAAAGGTAAGAATTTCCAATGAAATAACAAATCTCTTCCATCATCATCAACTCCTCAAAATGCAATTTTTGGCCTATCTTCTAGTCTTAATGGTGGTAACCCGACCTCAAATCCAAACTATTAAAGACTCTTGCTCTTCCAAGCGCATCAAATAACTTTTCAAGCATTGGCATCCTATATCTATTTGACTTTGTCTTCATATTAACTAGACGGTAATCTCCGCACATTCTACGCTCTATCCAATTGCCAAATGTATCATTCTTTGCCAGCATTACAGTGGCACATGCATACTCTCCATCCGATAGTTATATCAATCGCGCATTAAGTAATTCTTTACACCGCAATTTGACCCCCTTTCTTTCCGAGAGACTTAGCTTGTAAGGACGTCTAAAAACTGGATGATCGTCCTCCAATTGTATCCTAACCGGCTTGCCTTTGTAACCCTCCAAGTCAGTGACTTTAAAAGCAAAACATTCCCTATATGAGCGTATAAATGCTTGTACCTTTCGTAACTCTGCACCAATAAGTCCCATTCCTATGTCCATTTCCCAATCATTGTGAACTGGAATAATTTTCTTCTATTGTAGGGACCCATAACTTGGTGTTGGCACAACCTCTGGTTGCTAATTATGTGAAAATGCACCATTGCCCGTTTCCAAGCCCATAGATGCATCCACACACTCGGTGACTCCAATCAATCCATCTCTATTGGCAACCCCAACCAAATCATCAATTGGCTTTGGTTTGCAATAAGAAATGGATTTTCTCTTACATAAAATACATGCATGAACTTTTGTTTGGCATCTTCCATGCATATGTCTTGGGCTAATGTTGCCAACACTCGCTTTCCTCACAGGTCATCCGCAACAAGCCACTCAAAAACATCTTGGGCCCTTATCTTCGCAAGGACTTGCTCCCAGACTTGTATGCTATCATGCCACATCTTGGCATTTGTATGGACAATCTTCTGCATAGCCGTCGGTACAACACTCTCTACTCCCTGGTCTGAAGCATTTTCCCCCATATGTCCTTCAAGGCCACCTTTGTTGTATCTTTGAGCAGCGGGGCAAATTCCCATGAACCATACTATAGATGTTAGGTCCATGGCTTGTTCCAAGACGTGATGACGTTGTGACTTTGTCACATCGGGTCCACATGTCGTGCCTGTAAGAAATCCCATTGCGCGTTCACGCTCATCAGCACATGGTTCCTCAAGTGTTCGTGTGTTGGTATCAAACACCATACCTGGTCCGCCATCACAAGAAACAAAAGACTATGGAAAACTAACCAATGTAGGCAATGCCAACCGTGATTGCCTTACATGGTATACTAAACTCAATGGATATTGATCAATTTGCAACACCGGTTGGGCATAACGACCCACATTTGAGATGTGATCAACTTGTCTTCCATCTATACGTTGAATGAGCTTCAACGTTGCTGAAATGCCAGACATGTGGGCCAAATTTGTCCACTTCCACCTCAATTGATGCGCATAAAACCCTAGAGTCGCGGCATCCATTGGTTTCCCAAGATGTTGGCATACAACATGTGCATCATTTTGAACTTGAGCACTCATAATTCCCATTGGAAGCACATTCTAAAAAATATAAGCTATTGGTATAGTTTGATTGCATTGCCACCATTGCAACAACCGTAGGAACTCCCAAAATAAACCGGAGCGTGGATCTTGGAGTCCTTGACCTAACTCGGCTCGTGAATGTCCTTGACAAGGCCATCTGGCAACAACAATATCCACTCGTCCTAACCTTTTGAAGTCCTCATAGCCAATTAAAGTAATGTCTGTTAGAATGCGCGACATATAACCTTGTATAGCACTCGCAGACAATTGTCTTGGATATCACATTCGTAGTTGTTGAAGATGGTGCATTGCACTTTTGCGTGCGATAATATTGTTATCAACATACGTATATGTCTGAATGACCAATCATGCCTCCAATGCCGCAGCCAATCTTGTACCAAGTCCAGCAAAAAGCTCCACCAACGCTATGCTCCCAGATTCGTCATGAAGCTCTACAAGCTTTTGTCAGGATGATTGGATACAATTTGGTTCCCATAGTTTTTGTTTTACCTTTGATACCAATTCTCCACAACGTTGAGACAATTCTTTCAATGATTTTCAGGGAGGTATAGGATCTTTTGGATGACCTTCAAGTTGATCTAACATTGAAAGTATCTCTACATCCGAAGGTGGAGGTGAGTCCATAGCCGACCTGTTTCCTACAAGAAGAAAATTTCCAGTTGCAAATGACTCTACAATACAACCAAACATTGTCGTTTGGCTTTAAGTGGTGGATGCCAGACTACCAAAGATAACAAGTAGAGTCTCCTTCCGTCCATCTCTTTGCGACCATCTTGGTCGAAACCATGTCTCTTCCATCTAAGTATCATAACCAAACCCAATGGGATATAATGTTTGTTGTCTCAATAAAATGTCATAAATAGTTGTATTCGTTACCACATACCTTAAAGAAATGTGGATGTATGCATCAGTACCAATATTAAATTGAAGTCGTGAAGTTGTCTTGGTGAGTCCATTGGGTGTTTTATGCCTCCTAATGATATAGCAATATTAAATGGATATAGATCTAGATATTTGGCCCTAAATCCCAAACTCTTTGCTAGTGACATTCCTAGCATCACCGATTGTGCCCCTATATCAAACAACATCTTTTGTGGAAATACACTAGAAAAACTATATTGAACCACCAAAAATACTTTGTTAACATTTGATAACCTCATAACGCCCGGTGAGAATTGCAGTCATTCTTATGTTGTTCTAGCTGAAATGCTAGCCAAACAAATTGTTGTCATATCTTTAACACTTAATGAACCAAGTGAATCGTGCTTTAAAGTCAAGCCACCATTGAATTGTGCTTCAGCAAAAGGCTCTTTCTCCCAATCTTTCCATCAACGCAAAGCATCAACCGCCCTTCTAATAGCCGCATGTTTAATGTCTTCTTCATCATCAACCATAGATAACTCCTCAGTCTCCCTCATGACTGCATTGGCAAGTATTTGCATTGTTTTTTGGAACATCTTTCTTACCATATGATAAACCAAAGCTGCATCAATATCAGGCCGTTGCAATTAGAACCCAGAAAACAGAGGAATTTCCAACACCTTGCGGGCTAAGCCTTTTAGCATGTCTTCCCTTGTAGGTACCTCACTATCATTAGAAGTTGTTCCTTGCAACGATGTAAATGCCAAATCTGCCAAACCAAATGACAAAGGCAACCGTGATTGCCCAATATTATTTGCAAGTCCTTAATGGCATGCATTAGGCTCATTATGATTGAGTATGGATGGTAGGGCCATTAAAAATAATCACAATTATCCAAGAATATTATTAACCATAAAATATAGTTAATTTTACCAAATGAACACCAAATATAAGTAAATAGGAAAATAATATAATTTTTTATTATAAGAGAAATGATTGATTGCTAGTCTAGGCTTTGGACTTTAAATAAACGGTAAGATATAAATCAATTCTTGGCAGAGGGCAAAAAAATAACTATATTGCAACCAATAAAACTTTCTATGAGAAGTCAAAGGTGGACTCCCCTAATCAAGAAAACCATGTAGATAATGAGGGTAAATTGGTGGACAAACCAATGGTAAGGTGAGGAAAATTATAAAGGCCCAACTATGGTCTCATTATTACGGGGAAATCACATAACCAATAATTATATTGACACTTTGAGCTAGACAATGAGAACAAAAAATGGTAATATATACATATATATAAGTTAATTGAATTTATTTTTTCAAGGCACAAATACTTTACAAAGAAAAGGTTAAATGACCCGGCCTCCCTGGCTTGATTTTTTGGTTATGTTTTTATAGTTCTACCGGTCTCTTCCCCAATTTCCTCGTTGGAATTCATTAAGCTTCCTCTTGAGTAGATATTTGAGTCAAACATCCAAATATTGTACTAGTATTTGCCACCAAATACAACTATGTGACGGGTACAGAGGGATGATTAAAGAAAGGTTAAAAATGAAGTTGGTAGATAGAAAATTAGATAAGGTGAAAGATAATATGTTCATAGTGATTATTGGTATTGGTATCTTCAAAGTAAGTCCAAAACCAATACACCTAGGTTGAACTAGGAACTACTAAGTTTAATGATATGTATTGGTAAGGCATCCTATGTACAACATGAATTACCCATCTATTTGTATAGGATGCCTTACCATCATCCATTACTATTTGTATTTTATTATTTTATATAATAAGCCAAAAAATATATGGACTCCATTGAACATAACACACTTGCTACAATTCTTAACATTTGTAAACATATGCAACCATTAATTAAGAGGGATGCAATAAGTGTTTCTCCAAATTTTGAGCCTAGGGATTTTATGAACAACAAAGATTGCAAGAGCCTAGAATGATGTTGTGCAACTACTTTAAAAATTGTTGTTGTAGCTACAGAAGAAGAAACAATGATGGGGTTGCATATTTGTTAATTTATAATATAGTAGGATGGCACACAATTTGGGAGTTGTAATTTGACATGCTAGATGCATTAATCATAAACTTTTAATTTTTTTGGCCAATTGGATGATGTTTCTTTAATGTCTAAACACATTACGATTGGAATGCTACATCATGCATATGTGCATTCCATTCAATGTTGAGGTATTGCACTAACATGATTTGTATGTGCAAATCATTTGTTTATAGTTCTATTTGTTTTGGTGTCATATATTATTGTTCAAGATTGCAAGAATATCATCTTTTGGTTTATTAGACTCTAGAAAAATAATGGCAAAGAAATTAGAATTGTAAGTGTAATGTTCAAATACAATCCCAATAATAACATGTCATAAAATACTCAATAAAGTGCACATGTGAACCAAACATTGAGGTAAAAATACTCCCACGGTCTTTAGTAGGGGTGGATGTTGGTAAGTAAAGTTAGTCATGTTGTGTAATGGGATGATAAGGTTTACCTAGTAGTGGTCAACATTATTTGCAAAGGTTGAAAATAATGTAGTTGGTCCAGAAAAAGAGGTTATGCTTGCAAATAGACGATCCATCTAGGACCTTGTGTTAAGTAGTTTTTACCACTTTCTTTATTGAAATATATTTTAATGGAATGTTGGTGAAATGAAATTGGTGTATACAATAGGGCCATTGAGTGTACATGGGGTGTGGTATATGATTTATTTTTTTATTTTCATTATTTAAGCATCAAATTGTGGTTGAAGATTACTACTACGATGGTCGTGTAAAAACATATTTATGATAAAATCTTCTATGGATTGTGCATATTGATTTTTGTTGTCCTAATTGGTTTTGTTTCCAATATATTATTTTATTCTATATCATAATGTATGATTCATAATATAGCATATTATTGTGGAAGACACTAAAGATCGACTCTTATCATGAAAGATTTGTGGACCTGAAGACACTAGGCTTGGAATATTGATTTTTTGTTATGCTCACATAAAATTTTGCAAAGATTATCAAGGGTGATATCCTTTAAGATTATCCCAAAAACTGGTTGCCATCCTTGTTGTTTTTCTCTATATCAATTTTCTATTTTGTTGCATAATTTTGTTTTAGTCTAAACAAAATTAAAATTTTGGAATTCTTGGTTGCAATCTTAACCACACCTAATTTGAAAATATCCCAATGTGTAATAATGGCAATTGCCAGGTGGGACTTTGTTACAACCCTTGATAACTCCCTTTAACTAACTTGATTATATTTTCTCCAATTTTAGTAAGGATCACGAGTGCTAATTCTTCGCATTCCACCATGCTAATGGTTAGCTCCCCATGCTACGGACCTTATAGTTCATAAAAGGGGAATCAACCCTCTTACTTTGTTTTTGGGACCCACCCCTTAATCAATAACCAATTCTTAAATATGAATTTTCATTCATGAAAATCTAATTTTATGTTGATCGTCGTGTTACCGGAACAACGGGATAACAACCCAAATCATACTAGGCAACTATGTCCTCACATTGGGCCACTGCCCATGAAGGTCGTGCCGTTCAGCCACACCACCTCACCCATACAAGCTTCTAAGGCTTTTGGAAGGGCCCTTACCCCAACGTCAAGAATCCTCTTGTCTATCTACCAAGAGTTGGGACCAAATAGACATTTTTCCTTAGCCGCTAGGGTTGGAAGCCCCATGCAGCTTCAGAACACCATAACTTCCTTGTATGATGTCTGATGCTCACATGCAACCACGTCATTGTCATTTACTTTTTATGTAGATGTCAATGAACCCCCACCAAACGGAGTCGATGCCCTCATCAACTATATTCGTCGTCAGCACACCAATTCTCAAGTTGCGGTCCTCTATGGTGCGGCATTGTATGTACCTTAGGGCATAATGCATCTTCAAGTTTGGCATAGTCCCAAAGGTTTCGTTCCAAGGTGGTCCGTTAGTGACCTTGGATTTTTCCTCCAAGGAACTAACCTACACTAGACCCACTTACTTTAGGACTCACTTGGGTTGCCTTTCCTTTGGGGCATTCCCCTTAGGCTCCACTAGCCTAACTGTACACGTCTAGGCTGAACCTCAACGTTTCCACTATGTTGTCTCAGTTACAACTCCAAAATGGGTTTCCATTGTTAAGCCACGTTTCAATTGCACGGGGTTGATGCCAAGTCCCCCTTGACTTGGTTTCCACTTTGTTCTTTTGAGACATGGGTTCATGACTCCCATGCGCTAACACTTGTTAGCTCGCGAGTAGTTAACTAAGCCCATGGCCAAGATGTTTCTTAGTTTTATCCAAAGCCCTCCAAGCAATGGCCCCCAATTACACGGCTCACCCAACCTAGTTTGGCATGTCTATTCCCCTTCTTTCATTAACCAAATACAAGTACAATACTAGAACCTCATTTCATACTTTTATTTTTGTATCATTAAAGTTGAATTTTATTTTCTTAAGCCAAAAAACAAATACATGTTAAGTGAGCATTGCCTCCAAGCTAAGTGTGTTTCTAGTGTCTCTCCTCCATTAAAAAAGATTGATGTCCTCATCAATGCCTATGCTTCATTTTATTGGAACCTCTAGCCCTAGTCTGTTCAAAATGCACCACCAATTTTTTGGCCTTCATCATGTCTCTTGCCATTATCCAAGTTATTTCTTTCTCATTGTATCATTGCCATTTCACCAAGTACTCATTTGTAATTTATTTTATTTTTTCTACTTGAAGTTCCTACACTCGAGCATGCCCTCTTACCTAATGTTCGAAATGACCTCCCACAAGGTCGGAAGGTGGCCTAATCAATTGCTTGCAATCGGGATACAAGGTGTTTTCCTTAAATGACTTTAGTGATGAGACATGAAATGTCCGACGCACTTTGATCTCAAGTAGTAACTCCAACTTATACATGTCCTTGAACACTCATTCCACAATGGGAAACCGTGCTCCGATTTTTGGACATGTCTTTTGGAGTAAGGCCTTTGGGCAAGGTGAAATTGTTCACCTTCAACAACACCTTTTTGGCCGAGCTCATACTCCACTTTGCGTCTTGCGGCATTGACTTGCTTTTCATAGCGTTTTTGGGATTTTTTTTACCAACAACTTGATCATCTCCAAGATTTGTTCATCTCCAAGACTTGTTTATGCTTCTTGGCCAAGTCCTCACCGTCTTGTTTGAATTTTAGTGTTAATTGTACCCCCTAAATATCTAGGTTAGTAGGTTGGAACGCATTGTATAAGCCACCATGAAAGACAACTGTGAGTGTCAAAATTGCCCCCAACGGCAATTTGGCTCACAATTGAGGTGTTTTACCAAAATCATTAGATTAGAACTAGGGAAACTTAGCAAATAATAATTTAGATTAAGGAAGGTTGGCTAGGGGTGTTTTACCCTTAAGGTAAAATTCTTGGGCAACTAGAAATTAGAAACCGAAGGGATAAAAGGGAAATGTCCTTTACCCAAATTGGAAGCGTGAAAGTAGTGGGCTAGTTAGTAGGTAGGTTAACTTAGGAACAACCAAATCAAGCAAGCAAAAGTCAACCAGCAACAAAACAAAGGTAATTCCAAAAGCGGCTAAGAAAGAATTTTGCCAACTAGGGCAAGGGGGCCATGTTGCCACCCTTGCCAGCCAAAAATGAATTTCAAACAAAAATGGCAAAATCTTTCTAAAGGCTTGAGCAAATAGGGTGTGAGGTGGCATCCCTTCTCCCATTTTCACCACTGAGGGCTTGGTTGCCACCGTTCAAGGAATGAGACCCCTCGGTGAGTGGAAAGGGGAAGGGGCCCAACCCTATATTTGAAGGGAGATAAAAATCCCCTCTTCTCCTTTCATTTAACACAGAGAAACCCTCTAGAATTTTAGTTAGAAGGACGAAACATCCTCACTCATTCAATATAGTCAAAAGTTAGAATTCTTGTAGTTGGAATTCTTGAGACAATGTAGTGTATTTTTTAACACACCCATCAATAGTTGTACCACTTCCAAGCAAGTGTAGTGGACATAAAAATTACAATTTAGTCACCAAATTTTAATTGAATGTAGCCCTTTATGTTAGCTTTGAAAAAAACCTAAGATAGTTAGAATCAGAATTAGGGAGCAAAAATTATGAGTGATTGAATGAAGGTGTCTCAGCTGCCTCTTAAATTATAAGCGTTGACTTTGCAAGCGCATAACTAAAAGACAAGTCATTCACTTGCTTTGGTATTTATGTGTGTTATAGGTCTTGTTATTAGTTTTTTAGAATGTGTAAGCATGCTAAAATCTAATTTGATGTGTGAAAATTATGATTGTTTTAATGAAGGTGTTTCAGCTGCCTCTCAAACTACAAATAATGACTTTGCAAGCGCATAACTAAAAGAGAAATAATCTAGTTGCTTTGATATTTAAATGTGTTATAGTTCTTGTTGTTAGTTTTCTTAAAGGTATAAGATTGTCACAATTAGATTTAAGGAGTGAGAATTATGAACGTTGGAATGAAGGTATCCCTACTGCTTCTTAAAATATAAGAGTTGACTTTGTAAGCTCATACCCGCAAGAGGACGCATGTAGTTGTTTTGATATTTGGGGCAGTGGTAGATCTAATTTTAAGGTTTCCAGAAAATCTAAGCTTGCTGGAATCTAATTTAATAAATAAAAGTTATGGATGTTTAAATGAAGGTATTCCATCTGCCTCTTAAATTCTAAGAGCAGACTTTGTAAGCTCATATCTTTAAGAAGATCCATCCAGTTGCTTTGATAATTTAATGAGTTATAGTTCTTGTTGAAAACTCTTCATATTATTAACAATTGTTCCAATTGAAGTTTGTGACCAAAAGTTGTGGTTGTTTAAGCGAAAGGGGTGTCTGTTGCCTTATGAGAAGAGGTTCGTCCATTCAAAGTTGGCGTGTACGAGTTGGTGTTGTGGGCGGCGAAGCATTGGAGTAGGGGTTTTGCACCAACCATCGCCAAGCCCAGATGGGAGTCAATCGGTAACCTTTTTAATCCTACATTCTTCAATTTAAGAATGGAGGGAGCGCGGCAAAGGTAAATTCTCACCCCAACCCTACTATCCATGTAAGGCCAGGGGGGCATCACCCACCTAACCGCGGAGGGGGATTCCAAGAGACTGCCTTATTTTTGTAAGAGGATCGGTTCGCTTGGCACTTCATCCAAGCCTTCACAAAGTGGACTATATCCTCCTTTATGCACTGCTAATGGTTCCTCTTTGATACCATTTTATGGGTTTTTTTTATTTGTCCTCTATGGCCGACAATGGGATTATCACATTCTTCCTTCAAAATCGATATCCTCAACTTGCCTTGTGGCACATGCATCCGACTTTGTTTATACTTGAACAATCCATCCACCAACTTAATTTTTTGAGCACTTTGCTCTTGCGAAGCTCACCTAGAAACCTTTGTGCTTCGGGGTAGTTAATGCACTCCTCTCGTATCTTGCATTACAAGTTTCTTTCAATGATAAACATTAGCCATAAGGTTTGGATGATTTTCATTGCTTGGAACTCTTCTCGTCTACTTAGCGCATCCGGCACCACATTGTCACGATCCGGTTTGTGGATCAAATCCACCTTCATAAATGCCAAGGTCTCGTGCCACCGCAATGGTTTGGCATTACTTGGGTTTGTATCTCATTGTCTTCAAGGACACATTGTCTATGTAGACCTTTGCTTTGTATGACCCCAAATAATGTCGCCACGTCTTCAAGCAATGGACTACGGCAAAAAAAAAATTCTCATGAGTCGGCCATTTTTTTTGACAACCATCAAGTTTCATGCTCTCATATGTAATGGCCATCCATTTTGCATCAACAATCTGCCAATGGTAAAGTCACTCGCCCCTGTATGCAAGTCAAAAGGTTTTTCAAACTCCTCAAACTTAAGTGCGCGTGGGGAAGACAACTTGGTTGTAAGCTCCCCAAAGGTTTGGTGACAAGCCTCATCCCACTATTAGAATAATTTCAAATGAAGCGGCGGTAGTAATTGGCTAGGCCAAACAGTGACCTAAGCCCTTTTTGGATTAAGGGCCACTTCCCCTCTTGGACTGCCTTGACCTTCCTCATGTCCGTCTACCAATTTTGTTTATCACCACATAGTTCAAGAACTCAATCTCTCGTCAAGCAAAGTTGTTTTTCACTTCTTCGCGGTAGCTTTTTGACACAACTCATTAATGAATATATACTTATACCTCGCCAACATACCATAAATTTGGTTTGGAGGAGGCCCATGTTTCTTAGCATCCCCACGAGTACCTTGGAGTTGCTCCAATGAAACCATAATATTATTTGTTGAATTCTCATTTGGTCCATTGACACCAAATTGAATGTTGTTCGTTCTACCATAGGAGGCCTTGTCAACCAATCAATTCCTTGTCGTTATGGCACACCACAAGCACATCGGCCTGCGCGTGTGAGTTTTAAAAAATGTGTCCTCCAAAATGAGGGCATTTCATCCACTTCACATAGTTTGAAATCTCCACATATTTCTATGTCCCACATTATAAGGTCAAAGGCATCGCCACTACCTTTATTTTATACGGTTCATCCTTTGCAAACCGCACATTGATGGGTTTGCCCGCTCTACGCGTCGGCAAACCCCAACACATTCTGAGCTTTGGGCTCAAGAAGAAGTGCCTTGCCTCTTTGTCAACTTTTTGTACCATTTATTTGAGCCTTGAGGTACAAATTACTTGGCCTTGGCTTAAGGCTATTAGCATTGGCCATAAAACCATTGTTTAACATTCAATCCGCGACAACAACATGGTTTGGCTTGGTATCACAATGCCACCTTCTAATATCGCGATCGTGGCATAAACATGAATTGCCTTGGTACCACAATGCCACATTCTAACATTCGATATGCGGCACAAACATGAATTGCCTTGGTACCACAAAGCTACCTTCTTTGTTTTCAACATTGGGTTGTTTTCCTCCTTGGTTGCTACCTTCGCTGAAAGTTGTACCTTTGGCTTGCCCTTTGTGTTGGTTTGATGGCCCAACTTCTTGCGCTCTTTGCTTCGGAATCTATTTTGCCTCAAACCTTTTGTTATAAAACACTAGTTGATTTCTTTTTGGGCCATTGGCTATGATGCTCTCTATAATTTTGATGATCCCCGCTACGTCCTTAAGAAACTTTGGAAACTTGAACAAGGCATCTACCACCCGCTTTTGAAATTCCACCTAAAACGATGCATTTGCTAGAAAATTTGTCCATCTTAGGTATATCACTCATTTGGATGTTTAAATCGTGCACATAGGCCTTAAGAGGCCTCATGTGCCTCGTTTGCACCAAATTCATACCCTCACGCAATTCTTGTTAATCCGGCATGAACTTCTCAACAAACAACTTCATGAAGCCAACCCAAGTCAAGTTTGCCACCATCTCAAGCTTTTGCGTATTTTTGCTATGCCACCACTTAAGCGCATAGTTTTTCAAAAATGTAACCGCTACAACAACCTTGAACCTTGTGGACATCATAGTAGTTGTCCATTCCCAACACAAATTCTGATCATTTTTGTTGCCTTAGCAAATCTACAAAAGGTACTTGGTATATTTATCTAGGCCTATTTTTTTGTTCAAGTAGAAGGCCTAGCACCTCACATCAGGAGGACCTCAATCATTTTGTCTTGTCGGGGTCTATTTTTTCCTTGCCAAACTTGAAGTCTTAATTCATGGAATCCATGAAATCAAGCATTTTAAGTTGGGAATTTCAATCCAACATCACCACCTTCCAAACTTTCAGGTACATTTGGTATTTTAGCCCCCAAAATATTTTTTGAGATTTGTGGGAGCCCTTTCAAATGAATCTTCCATTTTTTTAACCAAATCCACCATCGTCATTAGAAATACTGGTCTGGTCAAAATCCATTCACACGTGATACTTGTTCCAATTTGAGCCTTTTGGAAAGGTCGGGCACACCATCATAACCCGCACATTCGATAGCCATATCTTCCTCCAAGTACTAGCTTAAAGATTGGAACAATGCTCTGATATCACGTTTCATAACCCTCACTAACCCCCTTAAACTAACTTGATCATTTTTCTCCAATTTTAGCAAGGATCATGAGTGCTAATCCTTTGCATTCCGCCATGCTAATGATTAGCTCCCAATACCACGGACCTTATAATTCATAGGAGGAGAACCAACCGTCTTACTTTGCTTTCAGGATTCACCCTTTAATCGGTAACCAATTCTCAAATGTTAACTTCTAGCCATGGAAGTCCAATCTTATGTTGATCATCACGTTTCCGGAGCAACACTATATCAACCCAAATCATACTAGGTAACTATGTCCTCACATTAGGCGAATGCCATGAAGGCCGTAATGTTTGGCCTTGGGTGAGTTCAGCCGCACCACCTCACCTATACAAGCCTCTAGGACTTTTGGAAGGGCCTTTAACCCAACGTCAAGAAACCTTTTGTCTCTTTACCAAGAGTTGGGGCCAAATAGATATTTTTCTTTAGCCGTTGGGATTGGAAGCCCCATGCAGCTTCAGAACATCATAACTTCTTTGTATGATCTGTGATGCTCACATGCAACCATTCCGTCGTCATCAACGTTTCACGTAGATGCCGATGGCCCCTCACTGCCCTCACTTGGACAAGTATTGAGGAAGTTATATCTATTCAAACCTTGGCAATCCGGAGAGCCACTCCCAAGCCACTGTTGTCCAAATACGATGTCGTAGGACAACGCCCCATTCAAATTGCCATATCTCCTAGCTCACACCTTTGATTGAGGAGTTGTTGAGCATTCTATAATCTACACTTCATAAACAACATATAGTTCATGGCCTTAACCTCGTGATTACTAGTCTTTGTAGCTAGAAGACGTTCCCAACGCCAGGGCCCTCACCCACACTAGGAACAATTGGGCCCTCTCACCAATGGCGTTACAAATCCCAGGTGTTACTTTGGGGTCCCCCTTATGCCCATGGTGTTTCAAGCACTCCCTCATGGAGAGGTGTGCGATAGACTTAATGACTAGTGATGTTATTATTTTTGCACAACCAAGGGTGACACATGAATTAATCTAACTTCCTACATAAATTTTAATTTTAAAGCTTTGGTTATATGCATTACCAAGGAACACCCACATCCCTTTGTCCAATGGGGGAAACTAACCCTTCTTTCTATTTAAGTGTTTTTAACTCCCTATAGAAAATTTTGTTGCCACTCATTAATATTGGGACTCTCAATTAAGAATTTAGGACATGGCGTTGTTTATGCGGGTAGCTATAGAGCCCAAATGACTCACACTAAGTTTAGCCATATTAATTACAAGAGTGAGGATTTCCTAGGGCATGACATGGCAACTTCACTATTCTACTTAATTATATAATATATTGGTCATGTCCCCCACCTCGCCTTCAAAAAATTGAATGTCCATCCCAAAATGAGTTTAATGGTCATATTTGGGGTAATGTTTTCTACAACTTTTGGTGGACCTTTTTGGCCATGTCCTTTGCTTGATTGGCACATTTAGTACACTATTCAAATAAACTTAAAAACACCTTTGAAATATTAATAATTTGATTCAAGTAGTTGAAAAAGATGTTGTTCATTCTAAGAAGCATTATGAGGCTCTTGTCCAAGAAACCCTTAGACTCGGCTTTCACAAGACTTAGTGTGATTGCTTAGTATCTCTTAAAGTTTGATTATGCATTTAATTACCCTTCTGTATAGGTGGTTGTCACTTTGTTGCCACGGGGACTTGGATGTCACACCAAGGTCCACTTCTATAGGTGGTTATCATGTCACCCTAATCATATGTGCACCTTTTGCATTGAATTTTCCATTTTACAATTGCAACTCCAATTAATGGGGCTTTCAATAATGGGAGGGAATAAGTCCTTGATTTTAAAACATCCACGCACAATTAAAATTGTGGCTAGTGGAATGTGGTAACCCACCATTATGTAATCACGTTATTTTGAATCTAAAAATCTACATGTAGGAGGGGGTTTTGCCACATGGATAGGAGTCATAGGTATATGTGATATAGGGGAGGTGAGAATAAAAGGGCAAATAAATATGGGAATGAGGCTAGAAAGGGGTCATACTACATTAAAAAGGTACAAAGATTAAAAGACAAAAGTTTTTAAAAGTAGATGGTGGGCCTAAATAGAAAGAGGGGAGAGGAAAGGAGGCTAGAAAGTGAAGGTTGGAAAAAAAATACATAGAGGGTGGTCTGAAGGAAGGGTTGCCAAACTAAATGTTGGGATAGTAACGAAAGGTAAATGAATGTTGTTTGTAGATTATATTGTATGTAGACATATTATAAGTTTTAAATATCATTTACATTATTTTAAATTACAAATTTACAATGTATAATCATGGAAATTATCTTGTACTCTAACATGTTAGATCAAATATTGCAAAGATAGATAAAAATACATGCATGAAAATCTTCACATGTAAATAAAATAAGGGTTTGGTGATAAGGTTTAGGATTCAAATAAGAACATTATACCTTTAGAATATTTCCTTAGCCTTACAGCCTTTGTGATTAATTATTGATGTGCACAATGGTATGGTTGAGTTGACATGAGTCAAATCTCTAACCTATACTCAGATTTAAAGTTACATATCGTGTATGAATAATAAATGACTACCAAGGCTTAATAAAGTTACAAAACTACAAACCATGATCAACCAATAGCCAAGTTATTATTAAGCCAATCCTCATTAAAAACCTAAGATACACTTGAAGGATACATGTCCATGTTCATGGTAAACAAAAAAAACTCCTTTCTAACAATGTTCGTTTGTTTTTCTACTCAATCTCAGAGTCTTGCTACCTTCACCGCCTTTATGATTTTTCTTAGGATTTTCAAAGTGAATATAAATGATATAAAAGACATCAAATATTACAAAAATGATCACATAAAATACTCTCAACACAAGTCCCGAGAAATTTTGGCATTAAATAATGAAAATAGGTTATAATTAGGACCATTAGATTAAAAAAACCTTAAGCTTTAGATGGTGGAAAGGTGGATTTTTTTTCTTTTCATTCATTTTTGATTTTTTTGATTTTTTGGCGTTTCATTATTGCCTAATTGTATAGTTTGATATATGGTCCAAGGTATATAGATTGTTGAAATATTAGGATTGTTGTGATACAAATGGAGTGGTTTTTTTAGAGCCAATTTCATGGCTTTAGAGAGTAATTTGCTATTAACAAATCATATAGTGCATTTTGGCTATTCAATTTTCAAAGAGAAGATTATAGTTTTTTTGATGTTAGGGCCACAAATTTTGAAAGCAAAAAAAACACATATGATAAAACAATGTTGTATAAATAGGTATAGAAAAGGATACACAAATTTGCGTGCACCCAAAATCCCCAAAGCAGTAGTTCAAAAAAAAAATAGCAACTTCAAATAAACTTATAATAATGGCAAGTGAAAGAGACAATAAAATAAAGATGAAATGTTGGGATGAAGTTTTTATTAGAATTCGTAACAAACCTCTCACAAGTTTGTCACCAACTTTCACATTAATACTATCAATCAAAACAATGAGTTGAAAAACTCAATTTATTTTCTTTGCAATATCAAATTACAATTCTAGACCAAGTAGGTCTTGGTTTAAGCTCAACCACCCAACCATAGGAGAGAGACAAAAAAAACCTATCTCCTCCCCAGAGTTTCCTCTTATGCCAAAGACACTATTTTTACTTTCTACTTTCACATATAGTAAAAATATTATATTCATAGTTTTATCTTTTAGTTCTACTATGAATATTTTATCTCAATCTCATTCTTCCAATTGGATTCATCCATCCTTCTTTCTAGTTGGAACTGTTTAATTCCAACTAAATTCATCCATCCTTTATTCCAGTTGGAACTATCTAATTCCAACTTGGTTCATCCAACCATTCTTCTAGTTGGCATTGTATAATTCCAACTAGATCTATCTATACATTGAGAGTTGTCTAACTTCAATGAATAACATTTATCTTTCCAATTTTGGAGTGGTCTAACTCCAGTGCACCTCATCAAGAGTTGTCTATCTCATGTGCACATGTTCTCAACATGGAATGGTCTAATTCCAATGCACTAAGTGCGGAAATGTCTAACCCCATTGCACATGTTGTCATTCTGGAATTGTCTAACTTCAATCCATCTATCTTCGACTAGGAGTTGTCTAGCTCCCATCATCTCTTGCTTACACACTGGCATATGTGGTTAGAATTTTCAATCATCCATCAATATTTGTAGTTATTTTACAAAAATAAAATGATGTTGGCAAATTAATTGCTTTGTGTGGAGAGATGGAGCCAATTGTTTTGAAGAAAATGGCAATAAACAAGATAAATTTTGTTGTCTAGCAAAATGTTAAATCAAAATTGAGACAATCAATATTGTTTAAAGGCCTCAGTCTTTGCCTCTTGCCCTGGGCCCTTTTTTTGCCCCATTGGAAAGGCTAAACTTTTTGGAAAGGTTGGAATTCAAATCCTAGTCTCCCACCATTATATATATATATATATCATCGAATAATTATTATTTTTCTTACTTTCTTACAAATTTTTTCTATATTTTTCATTTCTTATTGACATCTTCATTTGCATTACTACAAGAATTAATACACAACTAAATTCTCATGCAATAATGGTTGGAATAATTATTGAATTTTTAATATTCTAGTTTGCAAAAAAATTCCATTTTTTGAATTAATACAAAAAATAAAAATTGGTGAATGAGATCATGGGAAATAATAGACATGAATGAAAGTTTTATGAATCAATGGACCAGTGGTGGGATCTAGTAGGTCAAATCATGAAAAATGTAAATATATCAGCAAATGATATAAATGTATAATAACTTTAGAGTTGATATAAATTTTCTCAAGAGGAGACCAACACACAACAATAAAATCGTCATTTTCCCTCTAAAAATAACATTTTTATTGTGGAAAAATAATTTTTGTTTTTAAAAATGATATAAAATAATATTTTCATCCATTTTTTTGATAAAACAAATATATTTCTAGAAATAGTAAATTATTGCTTAGATAAACTTTAAAATAACCTATAATATGTAGAATTAGTTAGAATCTAAGGATACCTCAAATTTTACTATTGATTTTCATGCTAATTTTTTCTTATAAGAGCTCTTGACTAATATATGGTGTGTGGGTGTTGCTTCATGCAACATTTTTTTTTATGGTCTTATCTTCTTCAAATTGATTTTCATTCCCCATTTTTTCATCAAGGTTTTCTTCTCACTTTTCATCAAAATTATCTTGCACAATTTGTTTTTGTAATGCTTTCATATTTTTAATTGTTGATTTTGCAGTATGTAACATATTTGTGTTATGGAAATCTCCCTGTATGTATTTTCTTGAATTTTTTCTTGTATTTATGTTTGTCTAGCCCATGTGATATTTAAATTATCTCTTTGAATAATGCAAACGATTATTAAAAAAATGATGCAAACGATACAAAATTAAGGAACATTGTTGTATAGGCATGTCATTTTTTTAGTAATATTTTTCACCTCCTTTTCAATATACCAAATGCTCGTTCAACTACCATATGTGTGCTTGATTAAACACAATTCCAATGTGTTTTTTCACATGATAGTCTCTATTTCTCAACTTTGAAAAGTGAATAAAACTAGTGTTGCACAAGACATACTACATCACTAATGACATACAAGGTAGAAACACTTTTCTCATGGTTTTTTTAATGATTTAAAAAAAATTAAGTTTTGTTTTTGGGAATAAAATCCAATCATATATATAGCAACTTGCCCAAGTTCATACTCCTAAAAATTGCATTGTGCATTTACAACCCCTTGAAGCAATGTCAAATAAAATCATTTCCTATAATAATATGAGGCCAAATTCCAAAAAAATGCAAAAATAGGAATATGACTCCCATCAATTGCTCCCAACACATATGGAATGCCATGAATGTTTTCAAAATCAAAGGCAAATTTTAATACAAAATAATGTTGTTTTTTCAAAAATTAAAGGTCTCACATGATTTTTAATAGCTTCACAATATTCTTTTACAATTATTGAAGCAATACTATATGCTATCATGTACAAATCAATACACCTTATCAAGGTATTGCCACGTTTTAATTATACTAATTTCAAAAAAACTTTAGTATGTATAGGAATATATTTTCTAATATTTGTATCATTTTTTCCTAAAACATGCCTTAAAATAATGTACAAATATTGAAATGTGGGAATATTCACTCACATATGTTTTTTGAACATACTCTCCAAAAATGAATCCAAAAGGCTACGCTCTACATATCCACCAACTGTCTCATATTTCCATAAAGACCTTAAAGTGTTCATTTGACCTCTTTCAAGAATGAAAATGATCATCAACATCATTTCAACATTGTTTTCATACATAACAATTTGTTGAAATGCCAATAAAATGATAATCACATATTTTATAACCATGATGAGAGCAAGGATAACAAAAATGTGTTGTCTTCTTTCATCCATGGCTATAAAATTTGAAAAGAAGATTAATACATATTTCCATGGTGATAGAATTACTAAAAACATATGTGGGGACTTTATATTGAAGATGGGACTTGTAAATGATTCTTTGCACTTCACACGGGCAAGTCCCAAGTCCAATGTACATTATTTTGTAATTGTCTCTCGAACTCAATAGTTGGGACTTGTTCACATGAGTGGGACTTGGGACCCGTGTGAACCGGCCATTAGAGGCGGGCGGTCCGGATTGAAAAAGGCCATGGCTGGGGCAGCGGTGGGCAAAGGGAGAAGCTACTTCTAAGTCCAGCTTGGGGACGAGGAAGTGAGGTGCAGGAAGTCGCGATTGCCCCTTCTTGACTTTTAAGCTCAAATCGAAAACCAGCATCCCGTCCCGGCTCCTCAGTAGACGCTGCCCTCCCGCGGACTGTATTATCTGGAGACTCTATGGCCAGGTTGTGAGCTTGAGGGGAACTCTTTCGAGACTTGGTTAAACGAAGTTGAGGGTTTCGGTAGGGCGAGGGATAGTTTCGGTTGTGCGGTCGGTACTTTTCGGGTCTTTTGTGCACTTTTGTTACAGTCGTGGGTTGATGCGGTGCCAAGAGAAGCAGAGACTTGGCTCAACGAAGCCGGTGGGCAACGAACTGGCATAAGAAAAGCCAGAGTGTCCTCCGGCCGTTGTTAAAAGGGAAGCACAGGTCACTAGCAGGAGGAGCACAAGCGGCAGGGCTGGTACCGGAGGTGAGAAAGGAAGAAATAGTTGAATAGGCGGTCAATTTCAGCTTGTAGCCGCTGTTTTTCTTACAGTCGGTGATGGAGGCAGGGGGAGCGGAAGAGAGGATGCAGGAAGTCGCTTCCGACTTAAACGGAACTGTGGAGCACGATGACGTGGATGACGACGAAGAGCAGCAGCAGCAGTACGCGGTCGAGGATGACGAACCTCTTGAGCACGGCGATGAATACCATGAGCAGAGCGTCAACCTTCAGAACGGTTCATCCAAGGACTCTTTGATAGAAGAGAAGGGTTCACCGAACACCTCCGGAGGAAAATCATCCAATTCAGGGTTAGTTGATAGTCGCCCTAGCTCTACTTTAAGACTTAGTCGTATACTTAGTCCGTATGAAGCAGCACGAGAGTCTCTTGTTGCAAGTATGCCGGGGTTTCGCATGGAAGGTAGCCCTAGTCTGGTCAGCAGTCATCGTAAATTTTATAGCTAATGCACTCCCCGTTCGCGTGATAGAGGGAAGATCTTCATCGGCGGCTTGTCATGGGATACATCTACAGGCACGTATTTCTTTCCCGTCCTGACCTCCCCTACAAGTTATCGATATGCTTCAGAAAGAGTTTCTTTCTATTCTTTTTATATGTCCCACTCCCTACCTCACTATTCATGTTTCCGTGCATATCGTTGCATGAGTGTCTGTTTTGGCCCTTTCCACTTTGAGTCACACTGCGCAAGACATGATTTGTTACTCAAAATTCTAGAAGTCAAGGCTTAAGATGACTCATTTCCTGCTACAGTTCGTATTTTTTTTTACTATGCATAGGGAGTAATCTTCAAATGTGTGCCCTGACGTCTGTTCACATGATCGCATTTTTTGTCTATTGGTGTGTAATTTTCTCAAGAGAGAAAATGCTGTGACTGCTGTTTTATCACGTATTGCCTGGTGTAAAGAGATAACTGCTTGTACGCTCATGACTCTATGGGAGTTGATGTTTATACTCTTCAGCCAGAGGATAGCTAAGTTTGGTAATGCCTATTTCTTTCATCGAACAGGCAGAAAGATTTTATTCATCTGAATCTGTAGTGCTTCAGACTCATATCGACTGGATTTCTGAGGATTCTGTAAAGGAATTCTAGCTTCCTTTTTGGAAGTAATTTTTGCTCATGAGGTGTTGAGCTGATCAGGGCAGTTGTTCATGTTTGTATGGCATCTGGAGCATGTCATCAATACTGTAACACTAGACCACTGTAATCATCTTGCATTGTCACATTAGAGTTTCGCTTAACTTGGCTGCAGCTTTCAAGATCCTGTTATCTGGTTTGCCATTACTTGTTCACTAGAACTTGAATATATCTAGGAAAAATAAGGAGGTGGTCATTTGTGGTTCCTTGGTAACGGTTGCAGGAGGTTTAGGTTGTGAAATGTATTCCACTATTAGCTTCTTCAATGGTTCATGTTCCAGCTCTTACATTTCTGGTGCATACAGATAACCTTCAAACTCATTTCAAGAAGTACGGTGAGATAATTGATGCTGTAATCATGAAGGATCGCTCTACAGGTCATCCACGGGGTTTTGGATTTGTCACGTTTGCCAATCCATCTGTCTGCGACCTTGTTGTGCTAGACAAGCACGTTATTGATGGAAGAACAGTGAGTGACATCTCTTCCATATTAATGGTTTGCAGGTGGTTGTGTAGTTACTATTATCTCTTCTCATAATCATAAATTTGGAGACCTAATTGGACTTACAGCATGATAGATGATACTGATATACGGTGGTTGGGAGCTCTAGTGGTGTGTGGGCATCTCACTATATTTAGCTGCAGGTGGAGGCCAAGAAATCAGTCCCTCGTGAAAATATGGCATCAAGTAAAGGACCAAAGACTAAGAAGATCTTTGTTGGAGGAATCCCTCCTTCTATAACAGATGGTATGCTGAATTGGTTGCAAGCATTAGCTGTACCTTGTTTTTGTGATTGTCTACAGGCTATCCCATCTGTGAGGCTTGACAACTAGTTCAGGTCAACTGATTGTCTCTAGGCTTGACAATTTTTTTGCATCTAAAATGGAAAGTGACTAGGTTATTGATGTGTCTTTCAGAGGAGTTCAAAAACTATTTCACTGGCTTTGGAACTATAGTGGAGCATCAGATTATGCAAGACCACAGCACTGGACGATCACGAGGCTTTGGCTTTGTAACTTTTGATAGTGAGCAGATTGTGGAAGATATACTTGCGCATGGAAAAATGCATGAACTTGGGGGAAAGCAGGTAAATATTGGGTTTATTGGTAGGTCTTCTATGTATCATAATGATATAATGTTGCAAACCCCTTTACAGTTTTTGCAAGAAATAATATTGTAAGGCCATTTGGTGTGTAGTGAGGTGATCTTTCTGAGTATAACTATAATGTGAGATATGTACATTTAATATGATGTTATATCGAAAGTTTTCCAGAATCTGTTATGGACACTTGTCTTCCTTTTCAGAGTTGCACCATTGTTTGTGGACCTGATGACTTATTTGAGCAACTTCTAGAAGAGCAGTTTGTGTAATCAATCAATAGTTCATCTTTGTATCTTTTGATTTTGAAGTTTTTTGTCCTGACAACAGTATTTGTTTGTGTCAACAGGTTGAGATTAAAAAAGCTGAACCAAAACGTGCTATTCAAGACAATCCTGGTGGTGGATACCCTGGTGGAAGGGGTGGTGCTGGGTACAGTGCACTTTCAGGAGGGTATGGGGGATATGGAGATGGAAGCTATGGTGGAACTGGAAGTTCAGGCTATGGCGGCTCATATAGGTCAGGTGGAGGTACGTATGGAGGAAGAGGGGGAGGATATGGGGGTGGGGCATACAGTGGAGGTTATGGGAGTGGATACGGAGGTGGTGGTTATGGTGGTGGCTATGGTGGAGGTCTTGGTGTGAATACCTATGGTTCGGGTGTAGGTGGAGGTTATGGAGGTGGCCTTGGTTATGGCTCTGGTGGTGGATATGGTGGCGGTATGCTAGGTGGTTATGGGGATGGTGGAGATGGGTATGGGACTATGGGCTATGGTGGCTACAGCGGTGGAGGTTATGGTGGAGCATACAATTCAAGTGGCGGATATGGAGGAAGCTATGGTAGCAACAGGGGTTACAGTGCTAGTGGTAGTAGCAGTCATGGACGGTATCATCCATATGGCAGAAGCTAGCTGTTGCTGGGTCCTGGTTAGTGGACAGTGCCTTAGAGATTGTAGAGCAAGCACAGGCGATTGATTCTTAGCAAATGAGGCATGCACTGTTTTCTGCCAAGGTGTAGCACTTTCTACTTGCTGTCAATGAAATGTACTACTTCTACACAATGGTAATTTAAGTTCTGGGTTGATCGGTTCACTGTTATTTGCATTCTTGAGGTTGGCAATTTATGATAAGGTAAGAAGCCTAACACTGTTTATTATTATTATAATTGAACACCTATTTGAGTGGTGTGTGGTCATGTGTGGATCTAAAAATGGACACCAAATACACATGTGCTCCAAAGAGATCAAAGCACGTGCTCAAGATTTATTAGCTATTCTATGGTCAAAATTTAACATGATATGTATGACCCAGAGTTCGGGAAGTTTTTGAAGCCTTAGTGGCTAATTGCGGGTAGTTGCTACGAAGGGTCGGATTTTTTTCAATTTACATCGGCAAGAGCCGGTCTTTTGTAAAATCAATCGGCCAATTGCCTATATTTTCATATTTTCATTGGCCAATATCTGATTAAATGGAATTCATATCGGCACTAATTGTTATTAGAAATCATTTCTTAGTGCAAAATCTTGAATAAGTGAAAAGAAAGGCATGTTCAAAACTTTAAATTTGAAGAGTTAATATCCTTGACAGGAATTGAACCTAGCAATGCCTTCACCACTTGAAGGCCAAGGGTCCCCCAATTCTTCATAGAAGCAATTGGATTTGGTCATGGAAAGGTTGCATAATTCAAAAAGTTTAAGGTTTAGGGTACTTCCTCAAGTGCATCATCAGATGCCCCAAACAAATAGCGCTTTGGATTGCTATGCAAATAGCGAAACTTAGCAGCATCCTTCCAAAGATCTAGAGCACTTATTAGAATGTCATCAAAATCATTGTCTGGGCCTTCTATAGCAACACGCATCATACTTTCTAAGTTAGATGTAGACATTCGATTACGAAGTTTTTGTTTAATAGTATTTTGAACGGAAAACGCCCTTTCGTCTTCGAAGCCCTGACCTGCATCCCTCGATACATGCATGCACTCAGATACCCATGCTCATGACCCGGAGGGTATCGGTTACCGTTTCCCGGGTATCGGCCAGTATTTGAATACTTCTTCCGGCTGAAATCCAGTAACTCACAAGAAGAATCGGCTACATTTCGGGGACATTTTCTGGTTCATCGGCTAATTGCCGGAGGATTGAAATTACAGTCGGATTGCCATCCGATGGTTGGAAATTTGGACTGGCCATGAGGGAAAATCCATCGGCTGATAATGAACTAGCCGTCGGTTTTCCCCGACCATTGGTATGACCTATATAATTATATAACTCTTTATTTCCTTAACATGTTCCATAAGGTCAACTATACAGGGCACTGTCACTTTTATCACTCACTCATTGTGTTTTTTTATAACAACCTAGCATGTGTTCTATTATTGGTGAGGGGTATGCAATTTGTTGTTTGCCAGCTCATGTTGCCCCAATGAAGATGATTGTGGGCTCCAGATTCTGCTTTGGGTTTGTTTTAGATTGTGTGCTTCTCGTTGTACTTGATACGAAATTTGATGTGTCCTTCAACATGGCTTTGAAATTGTTTGTGATTTCGTTAGTGACTTCTTTGATTCACAAAGGGTCCAAGGGTTCTTGCTCTTGGGCAAGGGCTTTTGAACCTTCTTTATTTTTTACATTTGGGGCTTCATATGTAATATGGTGTGCTCAAACATAGTTCTAAAATTGTTTTGTGATATTATAAATGGTTTCATTTGATTCAAAAAGGTTTGAGGGTTCTTGCTTTTGTACATGGGCTTTTGGGTCCTTTTTATTATTTGATTTTGGGCTTGATATGTACTTTGATGTGTGCCAAACATGGCTCCATTTGTTGAATCCTGGCTCTTCATTTTGGTTCCCAAATGTTGGCTCTAACAAGGGCCCTTTTGGGCCATGAAATTGTGGCTTTGAAATTGCTTGCCTTGAGATTGGGCCCTTGTTAGGCTCTAAAGTTGTGGCTTGGTGAATTTTGCTATGAAATTGGGGTCCCTTCTTAGGCTTTGAGATTGCAAGGTCTCTTGGTCCTTTGTTATGCTTTGTACATTCGGATGAGGTGAATCCCAAATCTATAGTCTTGCCACAATTTTATGAAATGATGTATGCCAAGGTCATTTGGGCGTAGAAATTGACTAGTGAACTGTTCCATGTACCAATGCGGATTTGAGGGCAGTGCGCTAGAGTACCAAATGTTGTGCTAGGCTGAAATGGTGGACGACTGATCCCATTGGCAAGGCATTCTGAAGTGAGTCTTCCTAGTGTATCATCATCTTATTCTTTTTCCTTGTGGACCCACGTCAACATCCCTAGCGACTCCACTTTTCAATCATGTAGACCACACACGGGAGTTAAAAGTTGGTCTGCATGGAATATGCGAATGAGGTTTACGGTTTGAAGGCATGGATTGAGGAGTTGATTGACCTTGCAAGGGTCAATCACGATTTGAAATGTCTATCGACAATGGCCAAAAATAAGAGTGGGGGTAGAAACTTGAGGGGCTAGGAACAACTGCCGTCAACAAATTTGGAAGCAATGTGGGCTTATTAAGGCATGATAATTAAAAGGAATTGGATGTTGGAGGATGACTACATGATTATGACAATAACCACTATTTTGTATGCAATACACAAGAGAGCCTCAATGGACGAGCTTGAAAAATTCGAGGATCATGGCAAACAATCATCAACTTCATTTCACTTCATGGCCGTGTACGCCGAGCACCTTCCGGTATATGATGCACATTATCCTAGCATTGATTGGAACGCAAGACCCAATGTGGGAGACCGCAATATAAGAACTTCACGTCCACTTCCGTTTCGTCATGTGGTAGTGACGTGACGTCGGACCCAAAAACGAGAGGGTTTAGTATGATAATTTACTAAAGGGTAAATCAACATAGTCAACCCTTTGGTCAACGGTTTGGTTGACTAATAAGTCGATTGCTACTTTGTAGTTGATATTCCAATCAATTGCAAAAGGAAAAAAAATAAAAATTCCACAAATAATTTTGGACCATTAGATCTTGTTGGTCACAAGGTCTAATAATCCATTTTTTTTTGTAATTTTAGATTTTTTTATTTAGTTGATTGACTACTCTAAATTGACTATTGCAATTGACAAGGATCAATTGACTAAAAGCAAGCAGGTAGTCAGTCGACTATTACTAGCAATCAACTTTTAAATATACTATATGAGAAATGTACATCCAAGACATAGCACATCATCCAAATGCCAATGTCATGTTAATGCATGCAACTAAGTAGCAACTATGGGACCAAGTTTAAAGTTCATGGTTAAGATTGTAAAGTTGGCTCAAGCTTTGGTATGGATCATGATAGAATTGCACGATGAAATGTGCAACACAATGATCTTTCCATGTAAAACATTATGCTTTATTGGGAGTCGGGCGGAAGTCTAAAGATTGGAGTGTGCGATTGGGATGGGTATTGTACACATGTGAGAGTGTTCAATCACTTTGGCACATGAAAACCAAAGAAAATGAAGGGATAATTAAAGAAGGAGAAGTTTTGAATGACACCCAATTGTTTAGAATCCACAATAGAAGAGTCAAAATCCAGACAAATATTACAGCAAGGAGATTGAATAATTTACAAAAGCTAGCTTGCATGGTAACTCAACAAAGATAGCTATGACCCAATATTTTTTTTGTTGAGGTGGGTCTTAAATTTTGGACCCCAAATTTTTTTGTGCCAAGAATTCACGGGGAGATTATTGACTTGTCAAAAGCATGCCGTTGGATGCATATGAAATTTGTGTTGTAGACTATTCGAGATTCGACACCAAGGATAATATGAAGGGTGTTTAGTTTTTCAAGCTCAATCATGGGGGTTTCCATACTTTTGGTAGGCATATATCACTGACATGAACTTAATGTAAAAATTTGGTATCTTTGTGATACCTTTGTTACAAACAACATTTTTTTCAATACAAACAATTGTTGATATTTTTTCATTTTTTTCATTTCATGTTGCTTGAACCCATAAGCCCATCTACACATGGAGTCCACTACTCAAAGAAGTTGTGATTCCTTAAATCAACTATTAATGGGAGCAGTCAACTAAAGGGTCGACTATTTACGTGCAATCAATTGAAGAGGGCTGACTGCTTACGTGCAATCAATTAAAGAGGGTCTACTGCTTACATGCAATCAATTAAAAAAAGTGGACTGCTCTTATGAATATTGATTGCTCATGTGAATAGTCAATTACTATGTTGCCTACTTAAATAAATAGTCGATTAATGAGTTGACGGCTCATATGAATATGAGCAGTCAACTAGAGGGTCGACTTTGTTTATGCAATCAATTGAAGAAGGTCAATCATTACTATGGTAGTGAACTATTCCTTTTAGCAGTTGACTGCTACGCTGGTTGTCATGGTAGCAATTGATTGACATGTGGATTGCTACTATAGACGGGTGACTTTGTTATTATGTTTTGAAAATAACATTTTGAAGTAAATTTTTTTGTTATCGCAGTAACATCCGCTAGGTGTTATGCCTAGAGGCCGTATCATGTCCAATTGCACATCCATGATTGCAAATTACAAAAAATAATTGTTCAAATAATTGATTTTAGGATAATCAATTCAGGGTTTTCAGTTGTCATAACTCAACAATGGTTATTTTGAATCAATTTACATTTGGAAATGGCTAATTATAGAGTTTATCTAGGCATTTGACCTCTTAAAACATACACTCAAATACTATGTTTAGTAATTGAATGTGAATAAAACATTTAGATTCGTATGTTTGAATTTTATCATGGGGGGTGCATGTGTGAGAACTCCCTATTTAATGGGGGGGGGGGGGTATTGACCTTCCTTCGTTGAATATTTTCCATGCTATAAGTAGCTAAATTTCTATTGGATGGTATTTTCTAACACCTTATCATTATATAAAAAATTTAAAGTCACATAATTATATCACCTTATCTTATAAATAAATAATAGAAATTTTGTGTGAACAATCAACACATACATTACGCATACAATGTATTGTGAAGACATCACCGAGGTATAAAATGAGAGGTAACAAAATACATTTACCCAAAAGGGGGCACCAATCTTGAGCAACCATCACCGAAAGACAAGACATGGCGAGGGTGGGACAAAAACATTCACCCAACGGTCGTTTTATGGGAGCGAATTGTAGGTACGAAAGAAAAAACCAACTTAAAAACCCCAAGGAAGGAGAGAGAGGGTCTGTTGGCCATGTACTTACACCGGATCAGATTGGGTCATGTCAGAAAGTAAATCTGCGGGAAAACCCAAGACCGGGGGGGGGGGGACATTTGGTGCCCCAATGAGGCACATGGTGAGGAAGAGTCACAACCTGGGGAGAAATGCAAGGGTGAGCATAAGAAAGAGTGTCGCACTGGGAAAACGCCCTCGTGAGGAGTTTGCCTGTCTCAAAACAACTGAGGGCAGCATTTTCTACATGGGGGAGGAGCAGGGACGTGATTTGGTGGGATTTGATGTGCTTGGGAAAAAAATATGAGAGAGTCTGTAAACCAATTTTTTGTTTTATTGATATCATTTGGAGTTTTGAGTTAGCAGGAGTAGTTTTTGTCACTCTAAAACTTTGAACTAGTTATAAATCTTTTAAATTAAGACTTGGAAATAGAAACTATTGGAATTAGTAACAGTTACCCAATGTCAGGTTGTGTAACCATAGTCAGTGGTTAATGAAGACATCTAGCATGCATACCATATTTATCTCAGTGTAGGGCTATGGACAGGTGCAGCGGTTACATTATGATTTTTCACTCAAGGGCTATAGTCATGCAAGGAGGCCATCGTAAAAAGAGAGAGAGAGAGAGAAAAAGAGAGAGAGAGAGAGGGAGACTCAGGAGAGAGGGAGACTCAGGAGAGATGGTTCTTTGGAATTGGTAATTTTCCTCTCGTGAAGAGAATGGAATTTTAGTTTGGAGTTGTAAAATTGTTTGAATGTTATCAATCTATGGGTGTGAAACCCCTATGTCATATTGAAGTATATTTTTGGTATCATAAGTGTGGTTGAGTTATCATATTGTCTTTGATATGCTCTTGGGAAGAGAAAGGTGATCAATAAGTTTCAAGTAAATCCAGATTGTGAAAGGTCTATAGTCTGATATGGTTCATGAGAGAGGATCATTTGTTTAGGACCATGGTCTAGAGAACATTTGGGTGTCTAGAGATTTTAAATTTTTTAAAATAATTTTTAATCATTTAAATAAAATTTAAATAAATAAATAAATAAATTCTGGTGGAAACATATCTCTATGTCATTAAGTTGTTGAGGTCACCTTCAACCCTCAACCTTAGACGGTGTAACCCGTTATTGACCGGTTTACATGAACATCATTTCTACCAAATTAGACTATTCTTGCTTTTCATTTCTACGAAGGTGGTCACATGCATGCTATTATTGGTATCTAGTTTTGTATAATATTCCTCTTGTAAGTTCTCATGAATCCTTAAGGAGTAGGTGCCCTAGGTTTCTAAGTTTATGTTTCCCTAAATCCTAATGTCAAGGTTTAGTGTTTTGAAATGGGATTTATTCTTATATCCATCATCGTGTAATATCACTCTTATATCTTTCATGGTTTGAATGACTTGAAACTACTCTTGTACCATCTAAATTCCAAGAATGTGTATTTAAGAGTATCAAAGTCCTTGTGTAATGTAAGCATACTCTCTCACTAATGCAAATCTACTCAATTTATATATGATCCTTAGGTACAAAAATTCCTCGTTCATTTCATCATTCACCAAGTACATATCATCCACATGAATTATTCCATCAAAGTGTTTGTTCAATAATCCATGTATGTTCTAATATTACATATGGACAAGGTATCCATATTTCCTCCATATCATACGTAATTACTTAAAAAATCTCTTTAAGTTGATGTGTGAAGTATTATGAAATGAAATCTTAGTTGTGCTCGAGTGCAATGTGGCGGTTGATGTGACCCACTGGACGGCCTCTCCGTCGTCTTCCCTTTGTCACGATTCCGTACTCGTTAGTTTATGCTTTGCACGTCATTCGGAACTTGAGCTGGAACCTTAACTCCAAAACAAGTTCGCACACTTTAGGTGAGCAACTTTATCTTCAACCTTTAAATTTCCGCTTTCCACCATGTGTTTTAATTGGATTGAGTCAATAACCTTCCTTGGAATCTTAATCTTGTGAAATCCCTTAGTCTTTTAAGGTATGTGAAAATCCTTACTTCCTAAGTCCTTCTATTTTCCATCGTCGAATATGACCAAGGTTTCATTTTCAAATTCTCAATTTTCTTTAAGACCTTTAAAAGTTTCCACCACACCTTTGGCCTTCAAGTCCTCCGATCTTCAATCCTCCGGTAATTTACCGCTCCCAAAATATATCACGATGCTCACGTAGAATGGTTCATGTTTAGAATGAGGTCCTTTAGGCTCCCTTTGTGTCCCCTTAAATAAGACTTAGTATCTACCATTTTTTTGATGTGGCGGTTAGGTCTCTTTCCCCTATTGCCAAATGTGTGATTTTCTATTTGTAGTGTTGTATATAACTCAAGTCTAATTTTAGTCCAATACGCTCTATTTATAGTAATAACCACATTCTATAAATAAATGTAATCCTAGAAGTAATAAGGTTGTAATAAGCCTACAAGGTTGGTCCGTAGTGGGAGCGGAGTTATCCCATATTGTTTTTAGCAACCAAGGTGATTATGAGCAATAAAGGGCAAGGCAAAGGGTGGAGGAAACCATCTCACTCCAAGCATTGTTCATTTGCCTTTGTGTTTGTGTGACTTGCTTGTGCAATTTCATCTCTAGTCCTATTGAGTTTCAATAGGTTATGGGCCCACCATGCAAGTGAAGTGCCTAGAGATTTGATTGCTTTGAGGTTGTAGAGGGGATCGTGAGGAGTTGGCGCTTTTGAACGTTGGAGGTCCACGAGGTCGCATTTGGTTGTTGTAAGTGTCTCTTTGTGTTTTCCTTTTGTTTGAATGTTTGTTTGATGCAAAGAGTGTTGACTTGTGAGCCTTGAGGGTTGAGAGGTTTGGAGGTGTTTAGACTTCCACATGATTTGACTTGGGTGTTATAAATGTGGAGAAGTTGATTTGAGAAGTTTGGAGGTGTTTAGACTTCCAAAGGATCTGACTTGAGTGGTTTGAGTTTGGAAAAATTGATATGAGAGGTTTGGAGGTGTTTAGACTTCCGAAGGATTTGATTTAGGGGTATAAGTGTGGAAAAACTTGGTTGAGAGGTGTGGAAGTGTTTAGACTTCCAAAGTATTAAACTTGAGTATTTTGAGTGTAGAGAAGCTTATTTGCAAGGTTTGGAGTCGTTTAGAGTTCAAAGGATCTCACATGAGTGTTTCGAGTGTTTGAGGGCATATTTGAGAGGTTTGGAGGTGATTATTTGTAAGGGTTAAGTTCGAAAGGCTTATGTGAGTGCATTGAGTGTAATTTTATATACTTGAGTGATTGGAGAGTAAAAAGGGCACACTTGAGAGAAAATGCATCTTTTTGAGTGAAACAAAATCTAAATTGAATGATTAAAAGTCTTAGTCCACACTTTGGAGAAGAAGTGGACTCATTTGTGGTGAAGAAAATCTGACTTGAGAGATTTGAGGGCAAGAGCCCTTATTTGTTGTGAAGTGGATCTGACTTGATTGATTTGAGAGTCTAAGAACCCATTTGAGACCACAAGAGCATTTTCAATCCAAATGGACCTTATTTGAGTGCATTGGAGTGGAACCACAATGTTTGATGGCAAAAGGGATCATTTGGAGTTTGAAATGATCCAACTTGGTCATTTGAATGTTCAAACGCTGACTTGAGGGATAGGCTAGTCATTTGAAATTCAAAAGCAACATACTTAATTGTTTTGATTGATTTGAGTGTTGGAAAACATATTTGAGGGAGAAGGCTAAGCATTTGAGTGACTTGAGTGTCTTAAGACCTTTCTTGAAGTAGAGAAGATTTGACTTCAGGAATATGAAAGTGTAAGACACATTTGAGGTGAGTTAGAATTTACTTGAGATATTTGAGTATCCAAAGTGGTCCTTGAGGTGAAAAAAATCTGATTTGAAACCTTTAAGCGCATAAACCCATTCTTCGAGCGAAGATGGCATATTTTGAGAGCAAAGTGGCTAGAGTCATGGACAAGTTTCACAGAGAGAAATTTAGCCTTTAGAAGTGTGAGCAAGAATCCTCAACCACCCTTAATTGCGTCCTAGTCCGCGTGGAGAATCACTCTTCACACATTCTAGATTGTCATTCATACATGCGTCTTTGTTCCATTTACTCGTGAGAAAAATGGTGTGCATGACACCTTTTTATTAAATCATGCAAGCATTTACAAATGCTTGATGACACTGCAATGTCAAGCAACATTAACTCAATTGGGTTCCACTCCTACCTAGTCTAATTGCCCTACCCCTCAATGTCCGGCATTCTCACCACAAGGGATTCAACCATCTGAGCCCCAACCCGGTGCCCACTCAAGCAATTGTGGCAGCTCTATGTCTCTCCTGTGGAAGCCAATTGCCTGTGTTGCTCTCGTACGCCACTTCTTCCAAGGCCCCTCCAGCTTAGTGCAAGTGTGGAATGCCTCTATGCACCTTCCCCCCTTTCACACTCGAGACAACAACGCCATACACTCCATTTGCCTCCTACGTTAGATCTTGATATTCATGCCACAATCCCTCTGCCCCTTGGCCTTGGTGGCATGCAACGTCGGCACAACATACACGTCTCAACACCAGCCCAAACAGTTAGAATCCAGACCTGATTGATGCACTTCCAAGGTTGGCCACAGCAAGGCCAAATCCTCCGCGGTTGTCTTATAAACAAAGGGAGGAGAATTGGAAAATAGACAACTCTAAATCAGAGGCTTAGCGCATCACAAGACCGGTGCAGATTGCCGGGAATCAGAACTCGGCGAGGGCACTGCAATCCACCAGTGAGCACTCCCTCGGAGAATTAAGCCTCGGAACACCGAGGCCAGAACCACCTTGCCACTGCTCCGAGAAGGAAAAGAAAATGCAAAATTCCGAGGGAAGCGAGCACTGGTAATCTAGTGCAGACCGTAAACAATAGGAGATTGGCCAAAGACATAAGATTAGTCAATCACGCTCCAAGCTTGCCGTGGCACCGTACCTTACCACCTCGGCCGGATTCCTGCTCTTCGAGGCGCCGAACAGCAAGGGCGGGAGTTCTGAGTTCAAGTCTAACAATGTGATGACGGTCACCAAAGATGTCGCACTGAACTCAACTTCTGAATGCATCAGACTAAGTCGAAGTCGCCTCCGTAATCTCTCGCGTGCCACCTTTACTAAAAGCTTTGTTTCGATCTCCTCACCGCCTAGAGTTCCCTGGGTTTTTTCCACTACAACAAAACATGTCTTTTATTCCCGCACCCACTTCACTGCATGTCTTTTATTACCATAAACAGTGAACGGTTGAAATTGTTGAAATCCACCTTTACTGTCCTCATGTCTGAGTTTACTTCGGAAAGTCGTGGTAGTCATGTGGGACAAGAATGTGCTTGGGAACGCACTTGAGAACGTGTTCGGGAACGTCAGAGAACGTTCATTATTACGGATAGTAAAGTGGTCGACTTCACTATGTCACTTCAAAATGTTATGTGTTTTTGGGTTTTCCATAGAATGCTCACAAAATAATGGCCCATTTATTTTTGCACACATATAATGAAATACACATATTCGACCACAATATGAGATTATCACATACTCAAGATATTAGTATTTATTCTAGAGGAGCATGACCATCTTCTTCAAGAGCAGTTTCATCATCGTCTTCAGAAGACGGTTCATGGTCGTATGTGTTCAAAGCTGCGAGCACCTCATCACTGCTTAGAGCTACAACCTCATCTAATATTGGGTTAGTTGGGGTTGCATCATTCTCTAATGATGGCGGTTTCAATCCACAATGGTTTCCCATATTGCCTAAAGATAGGCACCCTATGTCTGGTATAGAATCTTTTGTAGAAATGACTCTTGCTCCCCTTGGCTCTTTTCGTAGAACCACCTTCCATTCATGATTGTTCAAATCGTCCGCAAAGAATACCTGCTCGACGTGTAGTGGAAATGCGAAATATTTGGTTGATAGTGACACTAATCTATCAAAATTCACTAGGCTAAAGCCATAATCGTCTCGCTTCATGGTAGCATTATGCCCAACCATGTTTGCCATCACCCAATTGCAATACAACACAACTAGTTCATACCTACCATAGTCCACGGCCAATATTTCCTCCACCTATCCCACATACTCCAAGTTTGCCGCCTTGAAGTTCCTGGCATGTATACTGGACCGGCAATGTTGGAAGAATGTGGCGGTTACGCCAGAATCAACCGTGGTCAAAGTTCCTTCCGCACTATGCACGCGGATATGATTTCCGAAGGCATACATGGAGCGGTACGATGTTGCTTGGCTGGAGGGTGGAAGAGACAATACCAGCACATCTTCATCAATCGCCTCTCCCGCTTTTTTGGCGCGAGAAACAGTTGATTTGAACCACTTGGGGAACCCTTCATCTCGAAGATCTTCATGATAAACAATCAGGCCATTTCGTTTTCTCCTCCGATATTCTTCACGTTCCAGTTTGCGTTGTGCCATACTTGCAGTGTGACGCATGTACAATAAAACGTTTATGTGATGCCTTACATGTTTACGCGAAACACTAACTCAGTGCGTACATAAGGGGCTCGTTCAGTTACTACGTAGAGTTATGATTCTCATTCGTTATTGCCAAAGAATACTAGAGGCAGTAATGTTTTGTAATATGACTTTGTCATGTTATTGCATAGAGTTTAAAATTTAACTATTGTGATATGACATGTACAGTTACTACGTACAGTTAGGGATATACTGAGTTTTTAATCGAGATTATTAGAGGCAGTGATCTTCTTGTAAGTTGACTTTGTGTAGTGAGGTGCAAATGTTTGTAAGTGCAAGAATTTCACAATTGTAATGTGATGCCTGTAAAATAAAACAATTTGTTCGTGTCTTACACTTTCTTTGTTGACACATACTCTGAGCATTAATAAGTGACCTACATTGGTGGCACAATATTTTTTTTTTCCTCTCAGATGACATTCAATTCCTATGGGCATAACAAACAATTAGATCACATTCATTTGGTGTGGACTCTTTATTTGTAAGTATCAATGCATTATACATGTGTGATGAAGTAACTTACTCTCTCCACGGCTCTAAGGGAGCCACATTATTGACTACAAATTCGTGTATCCAGTCGTGTATCTTTGGTGTTAGTATCCTTGGTCGCCCAACATCTTCGAGTATTTCGTCGTTCATTGTAGGGTCCTCTTTATCATCCCATACCCTGCAACTTGTAACGGTATATGATTGCATGTACTCCGTGCAAAAGCCAATCGTTTCATCTATGGCATATCCTTCAGCCATACTAGCTTCGGGTGTTGTGCGATTCAGGCCATACCGGCTAATTCGAAGAATAAATCATGTAAGGTGGAGGTGCCTGTCCGATTATCAATCTTAATATGACACTTGTATTTGAGTGGTATGTCATTAGGTAAGACTCCAAGAATGGGTACCAAAAGACATGTGTTCAAAAGAGATTGGACTATATGCAAAAATAATTACGATAACAATTATAGACTCAATAATGAACATTAATGGGGGGGGGAACATGTACACCAACCATTAAACAAGTGCGAGAGGTTTGATAATGAATAAGATATTCACATGAGCTTGACTTGAATATGCTGACCATCTTGTACTAATCGCATGTTTCATATCTTAGGAGAAGTGGCCTAGTTGGAGGGAAAAAAACAACAATTATTGAAGATCCATCTACAATAGAACCCCTCTAACTTACTTTAACTTCCCAAAGCCTATCATAACCAGTGTTGGTTTGGTATCATTTTTTTATTTTTTTATTTTTTATTTATACTAGTTGGGTATCTATAACGAGGATTTCACCTTTTTGATGCCATCAAGGTCCATATATTTGACAATTATTTTGTTTTCAACACCATTACATACAAAAACCTTCACACCTAGAAAAATTGTCTTAGTATCTGTATGGTTTAGAATGGTGTTGACCTAAACATCATAATTTTATACAAAGGATCCCACACCTTGACATACCCACCAAAGATTAATATTTGATTGGAATTACCAATTTGATAATTCTTTGTTACCATTATTAATATTAGTTATTGATACCCATGTATTCAGTAGATACCAGACCAACACTGATCATAACCCCAAACAGCACAGCCAATGCGTGACGTGGATAGTGGGCCCCACGGACCTGATCCAGGGGGACTACGAACCCGTGACCGCCCGTCATCTATGTTCCACCATCCTTCCTCACAGACCAAAAAGATTAGGACAGCTCGCTCTCCGAACATCGACAATCAGAGCTTCCCGGCGATGCCGCAGGATTGCGGAGGTTTCTCTGCTGGGAGCAACCTTAATTAAGCTATGTGATGATGTACAACTGCTCATCAGCAGCTATGTGAGGACGCATGGTCATGGTTGTCGGAATGTGAGGGCGGGAATGAGTTATTGCGAGTCGGATTGAACCTCGGAGATGCCTGCACCTTTCAGATGATTCGGACTAACTTGTGTCGGAGCACACCGCATTGGTGTGAGAGAAATAAAAGAAAGACGTATGCGTTGAGGTGAATTTGTCCTTCCACCATGGCTCTATCTGCTCTCTGCATGTGCTGAGGATTCTGATTTCCGAATTGAGGATTGAGGATAGATAGAGGATTTGGCCGAGTTTTCACATTGAATGTCGAGGCCTGGCGCATGAATTAGGGTTATAGGATGGTAGGTGAAGGCTTCGATGCCTTCACTGGAGCTTTTGAAAGGGTTCAGGGTTTGGGTTTCTGGAGTAAATAGCATTGGTGTGAGAAAATTATGTAGGTGGAGGTGAACTCTTCGCTCACCACAGATTTTATCTGCTGTGCATGTGCTCCGAATTTTGGGTTGGGATTGCAATACCGGTTTGGGAGGGATTGTATGTGGAGGGTAAGGGTAAATGTCAGAGGTGCATCTGCAAAAAACGTTTGTACTTGCTTGTGTGCAGATTTTGGGTTTTGCTCCATATGTGAAGTGGGTAAGGCTGTGAGAGAGTCCGAGCTGAATTCCAAACAATGGGATTGCATCTCTCAGAGGAATGTTTGGCCCTCTATTGAAACTTGATTCATCATTACTAGTATCCCTCTCTCATGTCAGAAATATTTAGCAGAAGGAAAACAAAAGCAAGAAGGGATTCACGTCATGACAATAGTAAATTATGCCCCAGCCACACGACTCAAGTGCAAATTTGTGATCGCACAATTGCAAAGGAGAATTCCACTTGAATAAGGCTGCTCTATTTTCCGTAGTCGCTACGGGTAACTATCCATGTGTTGGCCAGATTCCCTTGCAAGTGGTGCTTCCTCCCTGTGGTTCACATGGTTAAGTGAACCAACTAACAATAGGAGATTGTTTGTTTCTCCTTCTCTAGTTTGCTCCCATTACAAGAAATCTCATCTCACATTGGCGACCCCTATTTGCAGGGAGCTTTTGGTATTGTGGCAATTGGGCGGTCTGTGGCAGCAGACAAATGGCGACATGGACTCTGAATGGAGCCCATATTTTGGTATCTCAAAGAAGCACCACCATAATTCATGTTGATGGCAACATTGTAGTCATCTCTTTCTTTGATTTGAATGTCGGTTTGTTTCAGTTTCAATGTGTTCTCTGGACACTGTACATTTGTCAGCTTACATTTTGATGTTTGAACAGTCTCACATCTACAGAACATGCTTTGTGTTTCAGGTTTAAGTTTCAGATCACCTTCAAGCTGTACATATTACTGATTGTCGATCTAGATATGCTGATATCTCTTGCTTTAAGGGTGTTAATAATCAATCTGCTTCCTGTGGATTTGTCCTCACTTAACTGTTTTGATAGTCCCTTTTAACACCATAAGTTTTTCTCTCAATGCAGTGACTCCATGAGGACAAGGGAGACTTTAGATATAATGCAAGCACATGCTGGGGATTTATCAGATGCGGAAGTGCGCTTTTTAGGCAGCTTTTATTCTGTGGCTGCTATGGATGGGCAGACAGCGCAACACATTCAAGAGAATGTCCTCAAATACTCTCGCGATGATGTTACTACCATTATGTATGTGTCTTGTGGAGGATTGTCAAATCACTTGCAACAGAAAACTGATCATCACATCATGTTGGACCTTGTGTGTTTTAATCTGCAACTCGTGATTGTCTGCAGAGGTGATG